>CM070776.1:135460410-136720053 GCA_036346955.1 Dipus sagitta
GAGCCTCCAGCCACTGAAAACTCCAGACACATGCACCACTTTGTGCATCTGACTTATATGGATACTGAGGAATTGAACCTGGGTTCTTAGGCTTCATGGACCAACACCTTAACCACTAAGCCATTTCTCCAGACCAGGTATTTGTGTTTTTTTAAGGTTTTATTTTTACTGATTTATTACAGTACATCTGGCTTCCATGGGACTTGGAGAATCAAACCTGGGTCCTTAGGCTTCGCAGGCATGTGCCTTAACCCCTAAGCCATCTCTCCAGCCCCCAGGTATTTGTTTTATATCAGTATAAATGCAATATCTGTGACAAAGACCTTGACATTGCTTCTTCCTAGATTTACTTTGTTTCCATTGTAGTTAAGTTGAGACTGTGTGACTAGCAAGATTAATGGGCATATGAGCAGAAGTGATGTGATATATCTTATGGGATTAAGTAATAAATAAAGGCTGCTACCACAGGTTATCTTTCTGAAGATTCTAGGGAGACTTAAATAAAGCATTTAGTGACAGCAATAGTGCAAAAATGGCCATAACCTCAAACACCCAGATACTCACTGGAGCTGATTCATAGGAATATGGTGTGAGATATGCTTCTGTTTTGATTCACTTATATTTGGTGATATTTTTAATTCCAGTATATCCTGTCTAAAATAGTATTTTGGAACAATCACAATGACAACATCAGTAGCTATTGTTTGTGAGACATATAATATGCTTAGGCATCAGGCTATGTACACTAAATTTATATTGAATATTACTATACCATAGAAAATATGCCAAAGAAATATTACAATTTTCATTTTATAAACTGAGAAGCAGACTCAATGAAAGTATGATTGTCCCAAAGTCCCGTGGTAAATAAGCATATCATAGTCCACTAGCTGAGCTGTAAATGCACTCTTTCCAGAAAACCACAACTACCCCTAAGGACTCACATTTCAATTAGCTTCTTACATCATATGCAAATTTTTACCAGAAACAAAAGTGATGCAAGCAGTAGGTAAGGATTTAGGGATGAGTCAAAGCAGACAGGGGAGAAGAAGTGGGTTTACTGCTTAGTAGACAAGAAAAATGCATAACAGAACATACTATTTAGTAAACATAATTTAACAAAATATGTAAATAAATTGGAAAAGAATCCTAGAATGAATGGGTACCCTACACAAATGCACAATGCTATTTCTATTAGTCAAGGACTATGAAACAATGATATCAGTACCAAGCACAGGAACCTACAAATGACTTGTTGGTCAAAGAAACTTCTAAGGTCCCCAAAATAATAGAGGCTTTTGCCATAGTGTTTACAACAGATCAGTATTGAAAGGTAAGATACTATTCCTGATGACACCACTTTGGATATGGTTCAGGACATGATGAAGTCTAGCTGGAGATAAAAAGCAGAAGGTTCCTTTCTGCTGGCAAGTGATTGAAGGTGCTCTGCAGGTGCCTGGCAGAAAAGTCATCAACATTACCATCCAGTGATGAATCCTGCATTTTACAGTAATGAACCTCCAAGCAAGGTATGTACTCTGGTGCAAGAGTAGCATGAAGGTTATGGTTGTAGCCAACAGTTCTTTGCTTGTATTTGAGTCTAGCATCACAACATGGAATACATACATACCTGGTACATAAAATCAAATTAAAAGCCCATAGCTGGGGAGAATGTAAGCCCTAGGAAGAACCTACCATTGTCATACAGTAAAATGGGTGTGTTTTCAAACTGCCTCATACATGTTTATCTTAATAATCACAGATTAGCTGTACTCTCAGTCAAAATTAGAAAAGCTTTTTTTGCTAATTTTTTCCAGTGGAAAGTGATCAAAATAGAGAATCATAACTAGTCAAATGCTGAAAAATAAGGAAATGATGAGTGATGAGTCCTAAACACTAATGAGTTAATGACATCTAAATGCTGTTAAGCAAGGAAGGAATCATTCTCTTGTATGGAATAGCCATATGTTATTATGCCATATGTTGATGCTTATAGGAAAGGGACAAGACGTAGGACTACATTGAGACTGAAGGGGATACTAAAGGGAAATGTGGTTCACATAGGAAAAAATGTAAATATATTTATGCAATATCACAAATAAATTAATAAATGAAAATGATACTTACCTGGTAGGGGAGATACCATGATCTCAAAGGTGGTTTCCCAGGATGAGGCTTATCCATTACACTTCAGATGTGCTGAATATAAATAAATAAGTACACAAATATAGAAATAAAGTAATAGATATGAACACATCTATCAGGTTTGATTTAATCATTTCATAATGTAAAAATATATGAAAATATCACATTACACCAAATAATGTGTAAATCTATATAATTTTGCCAATTAGATATTAACTAAAAGTATAATTTTTAGCCTGAAGATGATGGGAAGAAGCTGCGATAAGGGTATCAATCTTCAGATTTTTTTTTTCTGAGTGGGAATAAAGCATAGGTTGTAAAAAGAAATACAACAATGAAGTACATTGCAGCATTGCAGGGCAGGCTTGAGACAAGGAGACAAGGGATTTCTGTAGGATTTCATAAGCTTGTTCAGTTAATGCTATGTATAATTGGTACTGTCCTTGCCTATATGACCTGGCTTTATGGTAAACATAATTCTATTGGAATTAGAATGATAGATTAAATATAAGCATTGTTGCCAACCAATGAAAAAATGTATAGAATCCAGTGTTTGCGTTTGCTCAGGGATATACAGTACTTACCACAGTCAATTTTAGAACATTTTCATCACATACAAAAGGAAACCATTGGGTAGTCATTCCTATTATTTTTTTTCATCCAATTTACATATCCTTTCCCCTTCAACTCTTGGCCTTAGGATGTCATTCATCTACTTTACTTCTCTCTCTCTATTGGACTAGTTCACAATTTTACTCTATATATTCTGTCTAGCTGTAATAAGTTATCACCTGAACAATTTAGTGCTAGGATTATTCAAATATATATTTCAGTGGTAAAGTACCTAAAATTATGTGGAAGATATTAATGGATTTTAAAAAAAGAATAAAATATGTAAAAACATAGGATGTCAACTCCCGTCATATAGATGACTGTAAAGTCCATGTTGCAAATATGAGCAAGGTCAAAATATTTGATGCTTTATTTAGCTGTTGTCATCTGTACAAAGCCATAGCCCAAAGCAGCTGTCCACAAAATGGAAGAGGTCAGCACAACTGCCAACTTTCTGTGAAGCGGTACGAGTAGCACATCCCTCTCACGCTAGCATTCTGGTGCTAATGTAACATAACATTGATGCTTATAGGAGGACAACAAATGGAAAACGAATAAAAATTTAACTTGATTTTGATATAACACACTTTTGAAACAATTTAGATTTCATTTATTCCATTATTATAATTATAATTATAATAATTATTATTATTATTATTATTATTACTGTGTGTGTGTATGTGTGTGTGTGTGTGTGAGAGAGAGAGAGAGAGAGAGAGAGAGAGAGATCAAGAGGAAAACTTTCAATCCTCTGTCTTTCTATCCAGTTTGAGATGGGATTTTTCATACTGGATTGTCCCTCTATGTTCTTTGCTGAACTTCCAGTGAGTTTCCTGGAATTCTCCTTTTTCTGTCTCCCATCTCGCTATCATCAACATCAGCGTCCTAGGATTACAGAAATCTATGCTTCTGGCAAATTACTTAGGGCCTGGGGATAGAGCTTGGGTACTCAGGCTGAAGCAGCAAGTGTTTATACACTGAGCCATCTCCACAGCTTCAATTTTGTATTCTTTATGATGCCTTCAAATCATGAAATATATTTACTAATTTTAAGCCAATATTATTACTAAGTGGGGATTCATGGTGTGCTTTTAATAAGTATATCTAACAAGAATTCCAACTGACATTCTGTAGGGTGGTAAGTCAAAAGAAGTTTGTATTTTTATCAAGTATTTATGAAAAGTAAGGAAGTGGAATTTCTTATGTGGTTTGTCCAATAAGGCTTAAAGTTTTTTTCTCAGAGAAGAGTTCCAAATGCATTTAGAGAAATTGCACCATCAGTAGACTACATGTGTATTCTCCTTGGGGGACTACATAGACAGATAATGCTCATTTAGATATATAAATTCTGGTTTGTTTGCTTTTAAAATGTCCAATTATTTTTATTCATGACTCTTTTATGCTATTATATATCTTTTTAATGTCTATCTGTAGGTTTTCTTTAAAAAATAGTGTTTTTAAAAATACCTCTGAAATACTTGGCTGGACATAGTCATTTCCAATTAATGGAGCTAAGATAGTAATAAAAGTTTCTGCTTGGTAGACATGTAAAGCAAGTTTCATGCTGAGTGTTAGCACTCTGGTATGAAGAAAAAGGGCCAATACTAGAAATCAAACACCTTAGTGGAAGAATTGGTCTTGCCTTAGAATATCAAGAAAGCTTGGGCCGGGCGTGGTGGCGCACGCCTTTAATCCCAGCACTCGGGAGGCAGAGGTAGGAGGATCACCGTGAGTTCAAGGCTACCCTTAGACTCCATAGTGAATTCCAGGTCAGCCTGGGCTAGAGCGAGACCCTACCTCGAAAAACCAAAAAAAAAAAAAAAAAAAAGAAAGCTTGGATAAAGTACTTGATGCATTCAAATTATTCTTTGTTTTCTCACTGGAATATTCACTTACTTCCACTCCAATTTCTTAATATTTTATTTTTGTATATTTATTTGAGAGAGAGAGAGAGCAAGAGAGAGAAGGAGGATAGAGGGAGAGCGAGAGAAAGAGTGAGAGTGAGAGTGCCTGCGCCTCCAGTCGCTGCAAACAAACTCCAGACACATGTACCACCTTGAGAATTTGGCTTATGTGTGTCCTGGGAAACTGAGCCTAACTCCTTAGGCTTCACAGGCAAGTGCCTTAACTGTTAAGCCATCTCTTCAGCTCTCCACTCCATTTTTAGACACAAAGCACTCATTAAATTCTGTTCACTCTTAGGATTTGTGAAAAACAAATAAGCACAAAGCATACAACAAACAAATAACATTGCCTTCCCCCAAACTACCTACAATTAAAAGGATGAAATTATCAATGCTCAATATTTAACAAAACATCTTACCTTTATTACTGACATTAGATATTATGGATATCTTTCTATCCATCTATCTATAGGTGTTAATATGAGACATAACAAGTCTATGTATAAACTTCCAGAGATTGAATTGCTTTTAATAGCAGAAAATTATTTCTTACATTTCTTGAGAATGAGAAGTCATAATTCACAAGCAATTTTGTTGTCTATTAAGGATTCTTTTCCTGGTTCATAAATTACTGTTTTTCACTTGCTCACATTCTCATCACATAGTCAAAAACTTATTTATTGTTTGTGTAGATAGATTAATCATACATACATACATACATACATACATACATACATACATACAATCTTATACTTATGGCTCTCTTTCTATGCCATAGTCACTTCCCAGAGGTCCAAACTCTAAAAATTATCACAATAGGGCTTAGAATTTCAACATGAAAATATTTGTATGACACAATTTACTGAAGATTATTGACAAAAAATATATGTGTGTGTGTGTGTGTGTGTGCTCATACACCTCTGGTGTACTGTTATGAGAAATATTTATCCCTTTAAGAGGTTATTTAAAAAAATAATTTGCAAGCTGGGCGTGGTGGCACAAGCCTTTAATCGCAGCACTAGGAGGCAGAGGTAGGTGGATCACCATGAGTTGGAGGCTGTCCTGAGACTACATAGTGAATTCCAGGCCAGCCTGAGCAAGAGTGAGACCCTACCTCAGAAAAGCAAAAATAAAAAAAAATGCAGCCCTTGGGAAGGTAAGATACAGAAAATAAGAAGAAAGAAGGGGTAAATATTTGAAGTATCAAAAACTATGGGTCAAAGATTAGCAAGGTTTTTGAAAGTGTTTTGCTGAATTCTAGAGCAGTTGTGCTGAACACAGAATGAGTCTTCAAGTTCGTGAAAGAGGCTCCAAAGATGTGAAACTTGGCAGTGAAAGGAAGGGTAAAGGAGGCTTTAACACATGAATATGAGAAACTTGCAAGCACAATGAACAGAAGTTGCAATGGAGAACAAAGAAGGTATAGTTCTCAGACAAGTATAGTAGCCTATAGTTTAAGAGGTGATAGACCCTAGAAGGAAGCTATCAGTCATGGCTCTTTCATTAAATGAAGATATTATACCCATCAAAAGCCTTCTAAATGTAAATTTTTATGCCCTTTGGTTAGTGCTGTTCTCACTTTTGTTTAGAAATGCTTCTTTTTAGAGATGGTAGTGAATACCAGGAAGATCTAAGACCCATGAAGATTACTATAAGAGAAAACTCAGTGCTTAGTATTTGACAAGTCATCTTTATCACACCTTCCAAAGCTCAGGGAATGTTACAGAGAAATTGGTGTAAAGAATATTAGTCCTGTTCTCACTTCTAGACAAAGAAAATTCTTCACGGAGATGGCAGTACACACTAAGAAAACTCAAATCTCATCAAAGCAGAAAATCAGACAGTACTAAGAGCTCAATACTCACAAAAGTATAAAACACGCTCTCCATAGCTCATGAAACATTGTGGAAGAGAAGATGGAATGAATGTAAAAGCCACAGGGTGAAAAGGTATATTTTGAGCCATTGTCCCTCCAGCAGAGACTGATTGGATCATTCATGATCCCACAGTGGTTTCTGGTACTCCACAAGAACTCCACTATTCTTGGTCCATCAACATTTTAACAAGGACGATGGAGGAGGAAAAAAGGAATGAAAAACCAAACAGACAAAGGATTACATAGACAAAGGAGGATGCTCAGTAGCATGAGGGCTAGGGTATGAAAGAGGGTCACAGGATGAAAACAATGTCAAATTATATTATGCTCATACATTAAAGTCTTCATTAAAAGTAGGATATATAAAAATATTCTGCTATTGTTTGAATGTAGTTTAGCACCTCTGTAACTATTTTTTTGGATGGTAACCTTCAATATAAACTAGTAAGAAAATGTGAAGCCAGTCCAACTATAGTGTGCAGAGGAGAGATGACTAGGATTAGTTGATGCCATCAGAATGGTACTTCAATGGCTGAACATTGGTAGCTTTAAAGAAGAGAAATAGAGACAGGAAAATGTGTGTATGCATTCCCGTCTCTTTATGTGTGTCAGTCTATATTGCATCAGGATTTTCCATTAACAAGGACTTAACTTGACACAGAGCTATATGTAAGTAGACGGACAGATTACTGTGGGTTCAATGGCCTAAGCTATGTCAGGGGGAGAGACTGAGTGAAAGGAATGTGGGGAAGGGGTGATAAAAATCCAGGATATTGTGAATAAGCCACCAGATAACCAGGGATAGGATATCTTCCAGTGAGTTGGGGGCCAGGGAGGTTCTTGATGTCCCCAAATTATTACAGGCTATTGCTAAGGCTCTTGGCTTCCCACCAGGAATAGATGATAAGACCCTATTGCTGAAGACTCCACATGCCTGGGCTGCAAGGTCACTAAGAAATCAAACTGGGGCTGAGCTGCAAACTTACTACAAGTAGACCAGCTGACAGAAAGCTGGAAAAAGTTTCACTTCATGCAGGCTTATAGGAGACAGAGGCATTAGTGGTGAAAGCAGTGGACAGGCCAAATGAGCCAATGTGTATAATAGTGGCATGTCTGTTATGGGGGAAACCAACTGCTCTGTAATTGGACTGAAGGCCCACTCTACAGGAGGGAATACATTCCTGATACTGAAAACCTAATCAAAATCCTATGGTGGCCGGGCGTGGTGGCGCACGCCTTTAATCCCAGCACTCGGGAGGCAGAGGTAGGAGGATCGCCATGAGTTCAAGGCCACCCTGAGATGACAGATTTAATTCCAGGTCAGCCTGGACCAGAGTGAAACCCTACCTCAAAAAAAAAAAAAAAACAAAAAAAACAAAATCCTATGGTGGGGGAGGTCATGAGCATTAGGAGTGTAATGCCTGCTCTTTTCTGGCAAAATGCATATATTTTGCTGATCAAACTGCCCTGTAAGCACTTTACTTAATATTCATACCCATATATTCATGCTTCTCTCACTTTTGGTCAGAGAAGCTTTTCTTTTCAGATGGCAGTGACCACTGGGATGACCTAAAAGGTGCTATAGTGCTGAGAAGACATGAGAGAGGAATGTTCAACACTAAAATGTCTCCATCACACCTTCCAAGGCTTAGAGTCCATTGTGAAAGAGGTGGTAGAAAGAATTTAAGAGCCAAAGGAAGGATAGGACTGCTTACAGTGAAACTGACCAGACAGAAATTGGCCTTGATATCCATGACCTCACAGTGCCTAGCACTGTCTTCACAAGAACCTCATAAAAGGAGGAAAATATGATGACATCAAAATAAAAGAGAGACTAATGGAGAGAGGGAGGGAGTATGATGGAGTGTAGATCTGTGAATGGGAAAGTGGGGAGGGGAGGGAGTTATCATGGCTTATTTTCTGTAAGTATGGAAGCTGTCAGTAAAAAAAAAAGTATACAAAAAGACAGTGTCATTGTTATTTAAAACAGAAAATACTTCAATACACTTATAAATTTTAATAAATAATGCACTAATAAAAAGTAGGCATTTAGAAGTGGGACTGTTACTAATAACAAAACCTGAAAATATAGAAGTGGTTTGGGACAGAATAATGAGCTGCAGTTGGAAGACTTTGAAGTAACAGGTTAGTCAAGTCTAATAAGCCATAAGAGGAGCATTAGGAATAATTCTGGTAAGGTTTCAAAACAAAGAGACTAGGATGTCTAGTCTCGAATATAAATTCGGATGCCATAACAAACATTCCAGGTATTTTTTCTATCTCCACGTCCTATCTAACTATCAGTGTGCTGGGATTACAGAAGTTACACTATGGTTTCTGAATTTTTATGTGTAAATCAAACTTATGTAATTAGGCTAAAGCAGTGACTGTTTTATCCACTGAGCCATCTTCCTAGCCCCAAAGGCTGTTCTTGTTACAATTATATAAAGCTGATTGAACTGCCTCCATAACATATAGCTTCATGGAAGGACAAATATAAGATGAAAATGGGAGAAGAAATTTTAAACAATTTACATGAGGGACTATGTGGGTGCTTTGACTATGTTTAGCTTAATTCAAAAGAACAAAGGAGGGAAAGATGTGGAAAATTCTCAGCTTAACCAGTTGTGTAAGAAACACCTACAAGGTTTCCATCAAGCTTCAATTTGCTAAAGAGATGAGGCAGATTGCTTATCATCAAGATAATTAGTAATAAGCCCTGAGATCATCTCTTCTATGTCCTGAGGTCTTCTCAGGCAGAATGGCTTCAGAGAAGGGTCTGAGGTGACCCTTTGTAGAATCCTTACCCAGAAATGTCTTAAGTTTCTAGGCCTTGGTTGGACAAAATAGTCTGTGGCTCCTGATGTGGTTCAGTCAAATCCAGTTCCACTTTTGCTGACAGCAGAATTAGTGGCATCCATGAGATGATGGTTTTATCAATGTGAAGAATGCAATACTTATGAGCTTATAGTGATTTCTACTAAGATATCAGTGGGTAGCAAGGAAGATCAGAGAGCCCTTGCATAGACCCTTCTTGTGTCAATGCCTCTGTGAGTCGTGGGAATGAAGCCATAGGAAGGACATCATAAAGAATAATCCTAAGTGAAAACTGCTCACCCAACACAATAGCAGACATCAGCATTCCATCAGTAAGAGTAACCATTTGGACCAGAAAAAAAAAATGTAGCTGTAGGGCTAACCAAAGCTTTGTGTAGTAGACAGCTCATAATGCTGGGATGAACATCCAACCAAACATAGTTTTGTGGGAAGAAAGGATTTGTTTCAAGCATACAGATCCAAGGGAAATTTCATCAGCGTGGAAGAAGCTGGATCCCATTCATAAATCCAAGCAGAGAGAAAAACCACCAGCAGCCACTAAACAGCAAAAAATCAGCAAGCATGAATTCTACTAAAGCTCACAATTCTCTCCACACCTTGGGGCTGGAATTTAGATCTGCCCTCAATGACACCTTAGGGCTCCACTCCAGAATCCACCCTCAGTGACACTTCCTTCAGCAAACTAATTAGAGACACAAATTACAAGCTTAATAAAACAGCTGAGTCTATGGAGGACATACATTCAAACTACCACAGCTTTGTTGCCCATTCTCACTACAGTGTGCACAGATGGCTAGATTTGGAGCTTTAACATTTCATGTCTACCCTGCTGAGATTCAGTTTTGTTTGAGCACAGTTACTCCCTTCTACTTTGTAATTTCTACCTTTGGAGTATAAATACTCATTCTATCTCTGTCTCATTATTGTATCTCACAGCTAAATTATTTTATTTTAAGGCTCAGAGGAGACATTATGCTTAGCTATTTCAGTGATATTGAAAACAGCTAATATTTTGGGATTACTTGATGTGTAATAAATACATTTTGTATTGTAAGGATGATACGAATCAGAGCTGTTTCTTGCATCACCCAACTAATTTGTCTCTTAACAAATGGGTCCATTGAAAATTACTCAGGTCATTGTGGGTGTTCTCTGACAAGAGAGTAAGGTATCATGTACTCAAGAGATGAGTTATTATCAAAGAAAAAGTGGACTGGAGGTACAACTGGGAGGTGGAGTTCTTGTCCAGTATATGCAAGGCACTGGTTTAATTCTCAGAAAGAATGAATAAGAAAGGAAAGGAAAGGAAAGGAAAGGAAAGGAAAGGAAAGGAAAGGAAAGGAAAGAAAAGAAAAGAAAAGAAAAGAAAAGAAAAGAAAAGAAAAGTACAGCAGGCTGCCCTTGTCTTACTTGCTTCCTGTCAGATAGTATTACCATTTTCTTTAACATGCACCCTAAATACTATGAGGCCATCCAGGATATGACCTTGAGAGAGGTCATTTAATGTATCTGGCATGCTTTTAAAACTCTCCAACTAAATTAAACTATTATTATATTGCCCAGACTTAAGTATTTCTTTATTGTAAGGTAACAGACTAAATGTTATCCTTAGTATGAAATGACACTGCAGTTTTTTCCTAGCTCAAAAAAATTAAGTTGCAAGGAAACAATAACAGAAATTTACTCCACAATGATCAAGGAAAATTATTTTTATTATAAGGTCATAGGGAAATAGCAAAGATGTCATTGCATAAAAAAAGCTGGAATTCATAGAAAATGAGTAGGCAATTTCTTTCTTTTCTTTTTTGTGCTTGTTCCCCTCTGTGGGTCCATCTCTCTTTCACCTTCTTAACCTCTTTTCCTTCTCTCTCTCTCTCTCTGTCTCATATCCTCTCTACATTTTATATTTTTATCTTAAGACTGCATGAATCTCTCATTTGCTTTTCTTTCACTATTAGCCCTATTCTTTTCTCTCTGCAGATGGCTTTAACTATGTGCTTCCACTTGCTCACTTCCAAATCTTCAATTTTCCTTCACCAGTTACAAATCTGGATGGTGGAAATGAAATAACTAACAACTTGAAAGCCATCAAACTTGATTTTTCTGTTTCTACCTGTGTCCTATTTGTCAACTTATATAACTTCTATGCATCGTGATGGTGAAGACAACATGTATTAATTTGTGTGGATGTGTAAAATAATGCCTGCACCGACCTATAATATGTATGTTTTAAACATTTTATACTATCACTAAATCCCCCAAAAAATCAATCCAGGTCTTTAGATAATTCTAATTTTCTAAAGGAGAAAATGCCAAAACGCCATCATGCAATTCTGCAACTAGATTGCTGTACAATCTTGACAACTCCATTTCATTCATATTTGGCATTTTTGTTTCCTCAAAAATAAAATGAGTTGGCTGGATTTTATACATTCAAAGATCTCTCCTAGTGTTAACATTTTGCAATTATATGATATGGCTTCCCTTTAAGTTGAAAAGTTGAAAATTCAGGCTCACAGTAAATCTCTTACTATGTATTTCCTGGGATTCTCTATAAATACTAGGCAGTAAACAGCTGAGCTTCAAGAGCAAAGGTAAATGTAAATCACAACAAGTATAAATGTATTCTCAAGTTCCCCACGCTCTGTGCCCTACTCCCAAGGAAGAGAAGATTAAATTTAGCTACATTTCTGTTAAGCTTTAAACATAAGGCATTGATTTGGCACACCAAATACACCCCACAATAAATATGCATTTGCTTAGAAACTGAAGCAGTTTCGATAGAGACAAGCTGGAAGAATTAAAATGGAAAGAGAAATTAGCACAGAGAAGTGAGGAGAGGAATGAAGAATTAACAGTCTGCAAAGCCTCTGTTAGTCTCCATTAGGCAAACAGAATCTGGCCATGTGCAGATCGTATTCCACAGGCTGATGAGATTAGCAGACAGGGGGTTAGTGTAAATAAATGTGACTAGATTTTTTACTGTGCACTGTGCTGTTTGTTTCCAAAACAGAATCATTCCTTCTAAGGAATTCTCTTGCTATACAGATAACACTCAAGTACATTACCAATCTTGGAAAACTGAGAGGCAGCATCCCAATTAATAAACTAGTTTAGTGCAAACCCCCTGTGGTGGGATTTTCAGAGCTGCCAGAAAGAAAGTCTTGCCAGCTTTTTTTTTTTTTTTTTTTTTTTTTTTCAAGGAGCCGTTTCAATAGTTAAAGCCAATAGAGGCTCCTTTCTCCAACCAAAGCTCTGAGTTTCACAGGGAAAAAATAATCTGCCAGTCAAGGATATATGCATGGTGCTGTTAGGGAGGCAACATGTGTATTCTAAGTGCTTTGTACTCCCTTTAGGCTAGAAAACTCAAAAATATTTAAATTATCCATCATGTTTTCCTATTGAGAAACTAAATGCATATATGTTCTGATTTACTCATTGATTATATACTATCTCCAACTGAAAAAGAACTTTATATGCATATTTATAACAGTTCACTGAAAGGTCACAGTTATTGGGAATAATAACAGGCTGATCAAAAATTGTTTCTAAAATGTAAAACTCATTTTCATTCTCCACAGTTGTGAAAGTGTGTGTAAAATAGAAGCACAAATCATGGGTATGAACTTATGTTAAAATGTGAGTGAAGAACAACTAATTATTAATTATGGAGTTTATTTTTGGTGACAAATATGTTTTCAACTAGACTACAGTGAATTTACAGAATTGTAAATGTACAAAATGCTATGGAATTGTTAATGATTGTTAAATATTTATGTTATATGACGCTTATGTATATACAATATGGAAATGTATATTTTAATAGGTTCTTACTTTGAATCCTATATTAAATAAGAAGATGCTGATATTTTGCATTTACTAATGAAAATGAAATACTGTCATTCCTTTGGTTCCCAGTACCAGAAACTGGTTACAACCTGTTTTGAGCTATTGATCAGAGAGACCTAAGAAGTTCTCAAAACAAGACAAGTTTCTGTCAAAGCACTTGATTACTCACCTGAGGTGAAGGGTGAGAATCTATTGCAGAAGACACCACATGCTGCCAATGCAAAACATGGAGAGATCCAGCTGAATCTAAAAGGAAGCCAGCTCCCAGATGGTTAGCCCATATAGTGCTAATGAGTACTACATGAGCTGCTGGGGGGAAATGGCCAACAATGTTGTGAGCAAGCAGTATACCCTGCTATATGAAAGCAACCAGCCTGACAAGATGTACATATCTGTGCAATAGTGGTATACAGCCTAGGTAAGTAACCAATGGCTCTTTGATGGGCTCAGAGATCCACTTAGTGGAAAGAAACAAATAGCTGGAACTAGGAACCAAGGCAGAATCTTATGGAGATCAATATTATGGACTCCATTGAGAAGCTACCACCAGTCTTTGGCCAAAAGTGAGGCTACATCCATCAAAATCTCTCTAAATTAGCAATGTTTATCCCCGCTAATCTATCCTGCCTCAGTCTCCATTGGAGAATCTCTTTTTCCTTTTTCAGAAAGCAGTGAGAACAAAGGACAACCAAAATCTATCAATAAGACAAGGATAGCTGACTGTCTATCACCAGATGAACTACCCCTAGCACTGCAGTTAGGACACAGGTGAAACCACAGAGGAATTGGTGAGATGACCAAGAATGCTGCTTCCATGGTGAACCTGACAACCTATGCAAGGTTTATGGAAATAGACATCGAGGATACTCAAAAGGCACCAAAGTAGAAATCCTGAAGCTGCTGAGAGAGAACTCAACACTACAGTACACTTAAAGCACACCCACCAAGGATTATGGAATTTTTCACAAGAGGGAACTTAAAGAATGTAAGAGCCAGAGGGTGGGAGGGAACATCCAGAGACATCCCGCCCCCACCACACACACAATGACTGAATGCTGCTGTCACAACTCATAACACACAGCTCCATGGTGAATACCAGCAATCCCACTAAGGTGGACCCTCAGTGGAGTGGGGACAGCGAAGAGGGAAATAATGATATCAACACATGTTCTATCCATACAAAGTTCCTACTTAACTAAAAAAAAATTAACTGTCTTAATCTTTAAGAATATGTATCTTCGAGCCGGGCGTGGTGGCGCACACCTTTAATCCCAGCACTCCGGAGGCAGAGGTAGGAGGATCGCCGTGAGTTCGAGGCCACCCTGAGACTCCATAGTGAATTCCAGGTCAGCCTGGACTAGAGTGAGACCTTAACTCGAAAAACCAAAAAAAACAAACAAAAAAAAAAAAGAATATGTATCTTCTCATTTAAGTGGTATTTCCAGTTTAACTCAGTTTGTTTTGTAATATTAAGTGTATAAGACTTGCATATTTTCATTAAATTTACTACCTTTGATGACATTTTGATGTTTACTTTTTCCTAATTATTTGATATGAGTATATACAAACACCATTGCTTTGTTATCCAGATGAATCTTCAAGATAACAAATCTTCAAATTATCTTATTAATTTTAATATTTCCAAAATAGAAAAATCATTTAGGTTTTCCATATGTATAATCATGTCATCAAGAAAAATGACACTTTTATTTCGTTTCGAGTGCCTATGACACATTTATTATCTTTAATTTTGTACTTGTGAAAACCTTCAGAAAAATGTTAAACAGAACTGATGTGATAATTGACTTCATGCTTTACTCAAAATGTGGTGAAAGCTTTAGTTATGTTTCACTTAAGTAAAAACTTCATATTATATATGTGTTTTATAGACATTCTATTCATATTAAGGAAATTCATTTCTATTTCTAGTTTCTAATGTTTTATGGTGAATTATCTTGAATTTCTTCAAATAATGTATTTGAATCTACAGTGATTTTCCCTATGTATTCTGTCAGCATGGTGAACAAACTAATATATATGCATAGGAACTGCCCTAGCTCATCATGTATTATTCAATTTATCACTAGGATTAATACATTATTTTGTATCTGGAACTCGCAGTATATTAATAATACACAATGGTATTATATTTATTTTCTGGTGATATCTTGCCAATATCAGTACCAGTATATTAAGGACGTCTTTTTGAAAAAATGTTGGTAAATATCCCCAGTTTCCATATCCTCTCAAATATTTATGCAAAATTTCTCTGAATTTTTTCTATAAGAATTTAAGGTAATTCACTAATTAAGCCATATGAGACTAAGCTTTAGTTTGTGGGAATATTTTTAATAATAAAGCCAATCTCTATAATAATTGGATTTTTTTTCATTTTTTTGTGTCTGGCTCCGCAAGTTTAATGCAAGTTTTACTTAATAGCTGGCTATTTTACAAAGGAATAGTGGTACACAACTATAGTCCCAGCACTTTTGAGGTATTGATAGGAGGATCCAGGAGTTTAAGTCTAGTCGCAGCTACATAGCAAGTTTAAGTGCAGCATGGACAACATGATAACTCCCCAGAAATATTCCTTTTGTTCATATTTTCAAAAATGTAGAGCTGGAGAGTTGGCTTAGCAGTTAAGGTACTTACTTGCCTGCAAAGCCAAAGAACAGAGGTTCGTTTCCCCAGGACTCACATAAGCCAGATGCACAAGGTCGCACATGTATTTGGAGTTTATTTGCAGTGGCTGGAGGCATTGACATGCCCATTCTCTCTCTCTCTCTCTTTCTCATTCTCAAATAAATAAATAAAATTTAAACAATTGAAAAATATAGAACATGGATTCTTATCAGATGATCCTGCGAGTTAATTGACAAAGACAAGGCATGTTCTCACAAATTTCACCAATCAAATAGTTCATTCACTTGTTATCCCCTTCCCAACAATCACTTGTATAATGATTACAGCACTCTAAAGAAGAGAATATTTGCCTTGTTGAATACTCATATTGGTAGGTTCCTGAGATCAGCACATTCTCTGTTGTGCAACAGCAATCTTGAATAAAGAATTCCCACATGCAAGTCCATATTAGATTAGGTCTGATAAATATCTGTTGATGAAGTACTGCCCTCTACTCAGACTCCATGGCCTTAACTAAGGCATTGATGTCAGCATAAAAGACTCTTTTTTTTTTTTTTTTTTCCATGATGGCTGAGGAAGCTATCACTCACAGATGAGAAACACAGCTCTTAATCCACACTTCCATAAACTTGTCAGTGGTACATTGTGCTGGTTTGAATGTAAAATTTCCTTAATAGTCTCATGTGTTTTTGATTAAGCCTCATAACCAATCCCCAGTTCATAGAGCCTTTTGGGGATGGAGCCTTGATGGACGAGATGTTTCACTTTAGGTGGGCCTAGAGGCTGTCTTCCTCTGCTGCTAATGTATGAAGATATGATCTGGTTGCTGCACTTTCTCGACCATGATTATGCTTCCTTTAGAAACTTTAAACTTGAAATAAACCTTTTCACCCATTAAGCTGCTTCTAGTTAGGGGTTTGTCCCAGCAACAAGATGTTAACTGCTATATATATGACATTCAGTTTTGTTGATTTTATTAAATGGAGTTCTAGACTTTTTTTTTTCTTTTGGCTGTATTAAGAATTATCCTAGCTGGGTCTGGTGGCTCATGCATTTAATCCCAGCACTTGGGAGGCAAAGGTAGGAGGATCACTGAGAGTTTGAGGCCACCCTGAGACTACATAGGGAATTTCAGATCAGCCTGAGCCAGAATGAGACCCTACCTTCAAAAAAAAACAAAAAAAAAAAAAAAGAATTATCCTGAAGTCTGAAGTCTCCTTGGATTTGTGAGTGAGCACCTAATACCTCATTATTTTATTTAAGTTAATCAGGGTTCACCACAGATGGTTTTTGAGGCCTCTTGTGTTTATCTAAATACCAGTCTAATTCTATGGTCATTCAAATTTCCCTGGGATCCTGACCCACCTCATAATGTATATGTTATGACTCTGAGACAAGTGTTTCATGGCATACCCCCAAGAATTGAAAAATATCCCAAATTATTGTTTTGCTTTCAATAGCTTCTTCTGGAAACTTGGACATTCCTCAAAATGATTCATCAAAGACTTTTCTCTTTCCAAGATATATTTCTTTTACTCACTGACCTTTCTTTCTCTGGCTTAATATATTCCATTTTCATTTCAGTTCCCTGGAATCCTCTGCTCTGATGATCTACAATATTCCTTGATCCACCACTCCTTACCATCTATCTGGACATTTTTTTTTCTGTAAAATATCTTCTAGTCACCATATTTAATAGAGGTCAATGACCCCTTACCCACAATTGGGCCTCAAGTTCAGAGACTTCAAAGGAAATTATCAGAAATAGAATGAACAAACTCTAACTAAAATTAAGACTGTATGGTTTCTATACTTATATATGTTTCAGAGACATTCAGACATGTCCTTGGTGTCTCCGCATTCTATCACCCAAAATTTAGTCCGCTGCCACTTTCAGACATATACATTAAAGAAAAAATTAGTGTCTTGTACAAATATCAGTATAAATACATCAGTATTTACATTCAACTTGTTACAACTGTCTGAATCATAATTCTGGTAAATTATAAAATCTGAACAAAGATGAGAGCTAACATATTCATGTATAAAAGGAAAATTTATGTTTCTTGGTTTATGACTGATCCTTAGCTGATATTTTAGAATTAAAACTATAAATTTTCTATTTACAGTATATATATATGCATGTGTGTGATACGAGAAATAATACCACCCCCAGATAACATTGCCAAATGGACTTATAGAACCACTTAAAGTACCTGTATTATACTTGGGATAAAATAAGTCTTCTACAAACTAATTTTACCTAAAAATCCAGAAAATATTATAACTGATTTTAATATATTCCTCTGGATAAAAATGATCTTTTTAATAAAGTAACTTAACTATCTTAAGAAATCAGATTTGTACAATTTATTTATGTAATTGGTACAGGAAAAATATTTTAATATTGTTGATTTAAAACACAGCTTTATCTTCTAAGTTATTAAGATTCCTTATAACACCAAAATGTTTTGATGTATTCTTACTCAACCTGAAAAAAATTTACTAATAAGATATCTTAGCATTATATGTAATAGGTACTTTGATTATAAAAAGTAAAAATGCCACAAATTTGGCTTTGAGAAAATTGAATAATAGCAAATGTAGTTGTGTGCAAAATTACGATGGTACCAACATGGCTGTATACATGCTATGTACATAACTAATAATTATTATTTAAGAATTATGAAAAATATATGAGGTCAACAAGAGTTTTCTATAATCAAATTTATAATTTACAATTGTAAATATATTTAATTTTGGTATGTAATAATTATTGAAAATACCACATAGAGATAGTACATTTAGTAAAATGTTAAGCACATGGACATGCATTGGATAATCAGAACTCTTTAAAAAGCCATAAGTAGTTACATTCCAATAAAATATCCCTGATCATAGCAGCAGATGGGCAAGCCTAATGTCAAGAGACTGCCACAGTATTTACAAATTTTAAAGCCAATTCAGAGGACTGACTTGTTATAACAGCTACTTTCTTTTTTTAATTAATTTATTTTTTATTAGCAACTTCCATGATTGTAAACAATATTCCATGGTAATGCCCTCCCTCAGTTACTTTCTTATTCCTAGAGCAAAATGCACAACTAGAAGAGCTGATGGAAGGAAGGGGTTTATTTTTGGCTTATAATTTCAAGGGAAAATCAAGCACTTTGGGAAAAGCAAAGTAGAAGCAGACAGGCAGAATCAGATCAGGAGGAAGGAATTAAAGACTAAAATGAACACAAGTGGAGCTGAGAAATGATGTTAACCTCCAGAAGTACAGTTTATCTAGCAATATTCTACTCCCTAAAAGTTCGACAGCCCTCCCGCATAGTACCACTACCTGGCGATTAAGTGCTCAAACACTGGAATTTGTGGGGAATATTTTATATTCAAATTACAACTATCTAAAAGTGACTCTTGAGCAGAAAAGCATTATCTTTGGATTATCCCTAAACTTTAAAATCCCAATAGCTACCATTATATACTATCTTGAATTATGGGCTCTCAGACCTAGGTCTGCATGTATCTCAATGGGTAGAATATAGACCATTCACCATAGATTCAGGATTGGTGGCTGCCATAGACACAAGCTAAAGACCCATCTACACATGACCCATGTAACTTAGGAGAGGCCTTTATCCCAGTCACGAAGTTTGGGACTGTAGTAAATTTTGAAAAATCCAATTTTCAGTAGGAATCTTACTTAACAGACTAGGATAAGTACAAGAAAATTTCTGAACTAAAGTATAGATGTCTTGAATTGATAGACCAAATAAAACATAAACAAAAAGAAGGAACAAATCACGTAAGAGTCATGGGAAAATCTTATGTGAACATACAATGGAATTATGAGAATTTCAGGAAGCAAAAGAGGGAAAATTCATTGAAAACCTAGTTCATAAAACAATATCTACACTGTAAATTTTAAAATATATTAACATCCAGATTGAAAGGACTCCTGGACAGATTTAATCAAAACAGTCACACAGCTTGTTATTTAGAGATTAAAAGTACATGACACTGAGTCTTAAAAACAACAGTAGAAACAAATCAAGTGACATATAATGGAGGGTTCATCAGACTCACAACAGATTTCTCAACACAAACTCTTTAGTACATAAGAGAAAGGAGTGATTATGTTCAAAAGACTGAAATAGAAGTCTGCTGTGAATACTGTACTCAGTAAAATTAGCTGAAGGGGAAATAATAATTTTCTTATATAAATGGAAACAGGGAGACATCATTACTACAAGACCAGCCCTATAATGAATATTCCAGGGAGTACTATAACAAAAACTAAAGAATGTTAATAACTATCATAGTAGTTCAACTCACTAGGAAAATAGAAAGAGAAAGAAAAGGGAATCAAAATTTGGCATGGCCAGGGCTGGAGAGATGGTTTAGCAGTTAAGCACTTGCCTGTGAAGCCTGAGGACCCCAGTTCGAGGCTCGATTCCCCAGGACCCAAGTTAGCCAGATGCACAAGGGGGCGCACGAGTCTGGAGTTCGTTTGCAGTGGCTGGAGGCCCTGGTGGGCCCATTTTTCTCTATCTGCGGCTTTCTCTCTGTCCGTAGCTCTCAAATAAATAAATGAAAATAAACAAAAACAAATATTAAAAAAATTGGCATGGCCAAAAATAATGACTAAAAGAGGTGGGAAGAACAAGGAATAAGAAAAATAAGCAGGAACTGTTTGCTAAATGATAGGAGGAAATTCATACCCACCTAGTAACCTTGGATGCAAATGGATTAATCCACCAATTAAAAGAAAAAAAAAAAAAACGACCAAATGCGAAGACAAACAAGAATCAAATATACACAAGAAATTTCCTTCAGTGTTAAAGATCCATTGACAAAAAAAGAAAAAAAATTGAAAGAGTTATGCAGTACAAATGGAAACAGAAAATGAACAGAGGGTTAGGGAAATGGTTCAGTGGATGGATAAAGCATATGTCTCACAATTTTGTTCCTGAGCTCAGATCCTCAGGATCCATATAAATCCAGACAGCGTAGCACATGTCTGTAAACCCAGAACACCCATGGAAAGATGGGAGAAGGAAATAAGGGAATTCCGTGGAACTTGCTTGGTGAATGCAGCTATGAAAAGTGAGAGACGCTACCTCACACAAGGTGAACGGCATGAACCAAGACAAGAGGTTGTCCTCTAACTTCTGAATACACAGCATCGCGTGCATGGTCCTGTAGTCGAGCATGCATGCACATGACTAAGCAAATGTAGCTATACACACATTTATGTATCTTTATACTTGTTCATTTTTTAAATTTTCTGTGTGTATGTGCATGCTCATATGTATGAATGCTGTAATGGGCATACTAGGGCACACATGCAGAGGTCAGAGAACAACCTATGGATGTTGTTCCTGCTCCTACTACCTTTGAAGCAGAGTTCTGTTAGCTATTGCTCTTTCCTTTTTTTTTTAATTGATATTTTCCATAATTGTAGACAATAGCCCATGGGAATTCCTCCCCCCCCCCACTATCCCCTTTGCAAGATTCTAAGCTCTTAGAGATTCTACTTTCTCCATTTTCCATCTTGCAGTCAGGGGTTTTGGAATTCTGGAAGCCCAACATGACTGCAGTTTTTTTTTCACCTGGGGTCACAGAATTGAACTCAGCTATGTTCAGTGTTTTTAATGCTTTATAGGAAATTGGCAGATCATCAGTTGCTACAAAAAGACAATGTGATTAAGTCATTTACACATCTAGAAATATTCTAAAAGGTACTCCATGATGGAGAGTAAAAGAGTATGGACAACTGAGTATAAATTTTTGAAAAAAAAATCAGCTTTATAAAGAATAAAAGGTTTTTGTTATTTAGGCATTGCAAGAATTCTCCCTCTTTCTCTCTCTCTCTCTTGCTCTCTATTTGCCATTCTTCATTCAACTTGCTACATTTGGACTGATAATCCTCTCTACAAAGGTGAAAATTAATAAATATTGCCTAAAACAAACAATATTGCTTGCTCCTATACAAATGCAAATTAAGAAAATTTTAGTAACTTTTAAGAATAATTCATGATAATGTGTGGCAAAATAAAATTTGAAGTTCATGACCACAATAAGCTTAAAATAATTAAAATGAGTTAATCTTTGTTTTATGTTCTTTTTATCAATTTTATTATTTTATTATTAACAACAGATTTCGTATGGATACATAATGTGTTGGCACCCTCTTTTCCCTTATCCTTGTTCCCACTCTGTTGGGAACCCTCCTCAGTGGGGTTGCAGGTATTCCCTATGGGGTTGTGGTTTAGGCATGGTGGGAGCAGCAGGCAGTTATCTTGGGGGAAAGGGAATGCCTCTGGATATAATGTCATTTTATTAAGTAGATTTACCAGAAAAGAGAAAAATTCTTGCCCAGATGGCTTCTCTAATGGGAAGTGGAATGCTTATGAGATATGAGTACTTCCTTCCTACTAATCGTTTAGCTCACATCATAGATTATCTACTATATAATGAAAGAATAAATGTTTGACTATGATGACATAGTCTGTTAAAATCATTTTGTTAAGTATGATTGTTCTTGACAGATAATAGCACTGGGATTGTCAGGGAAACTATATATACAGCTTTAGTAATTATTTAACAAACTACCCTTTTTAAAAGTTTTTTTTTTAAATTATATTTTTCTGTATTTATTTGAGAGACACAGAGATGGAGAAAGAAGGAGAGAGAGAGAGAGTGAAAGAGAGAGAGAGAGAGAATGGGTGCATCAGGGCCTCTTGCCACTGCAGATGAATTTCACATACTTATGCCACTTTGAGCATCTGGCTTTATGTGAGTAGTGGAGAATCAAAATCAGGCCTTCAGGCTTTGCAAGAAAAGTACCTTTAATCACCTAGCCACCACTGCAGTACCTGAAATGTAAAAAAAAAAAAAAATAGGAAAAAGAAAAAAAAAGAAATTGCTAAGTTTTATGTTACTTGGAAAATATTCATGTACATTTTACTTTTGGACATTCTATCTTTTAAAAAATGTTGCTATTACTTCTCTAATTGCCTTTGTAAAAAGTGAAAATGATTTAAAAAGTACAATACTTCTTCATCTTCTCTGATTAAAAGACTTATTTCTTTTAATGAATGATATTTAAAGGGTCTGGGATCATCATGCCATATTTAATAATGCTTGCTATCTCCATTCTAGTTGTTTTAAAAATGTTATACACCTAGAACTTTAAAAACAAAACATTTTCAGATTCTCCAATTTACTACTACTTTAAATTAAGATCAGCCAGAAAGATGCTACTATATGCTCTTATCTTGGCTATCCCAATAATGATTTTGAGTGGCAATTGGAATATAGAAATCTGTGCCTGAAAATTTTTACCTTCAATTGAATGCTGCCATGGCATTGGAATGCCTACATTTTGAGGAAGCAGTAACAGTCACCTTAAAATCGGGAGAAAAAGAGGGTTATTTATTTATTTATTTATTTATTTATTTTTGAGAGAGAGAGAAACACCATGGGCATACCAGGACCTCCTGTCTCTGCAAATAAACTCCAGAGACATGTGCCACATTTATATGGGTACTTGGGAATCAAATCGTTGCTGGTAGGATTTACAAGCAAGTCCTTTTAATCATTGAGCCATCTCCCCACTTCAAGAAACAGGATTTTATTTTATTATAGTAAAGCTCAATTTTTTCCTGCTACAACTTGTATTAATTTCCTTTAATTTTATCCCATTTGGATTTCATTATTAAGTCAAATACACTTCCTAGTTGGCTTTATGTTCCCTTTGTATTTAGATTTTATGCTACAAAAATGAGGTCAATGTAAATTTTGTAAATAGTATTATTTAAACAAAATATTTTATGCGTGGGTCTTTGTTGGATATCATTTCTGTGACCCATTCAGTATTATTATTCTTCAAAAACTGATTATTTACTAGAAGGAATGTTAGACATCATTGAGTAAATATACTAAATATTTTGTATTATGACTTGGAAATGATATCCAAAGTTAATTGTATTCATTAAGCTACAGATTGCTAACCAAAACAAAAAAAGTGTGAAGTGCCATATAATGGGTTGGATTTAGGAAATATCAGTAGAATATAAATATAAACCATTTCTAGGGAGAAATAGTTTATCTTGAAATGCAAGTGTTCTCTATCAAAACTTGAAGCATAGTCAAATATCCTAATATGAATAAATTAAATCAAGCTTTCCACAGGAGCTGTCACCTGTGAACACACAATTTTGTCAGTGATCCTTGAAGATGTAGGGAGAGCTAGAAGACAGCCTGAGGACCTGAGCAATGATGAGATGATAACCACTGCTATAATTTGGAATCAACATAAAAGATATGAAACAGCAAATTATGTGTCCACTAAATACAAAAATATATTATGATAGTTCCTTTGGTAATTACTAGGAAGGTGATTTTTTAGAATATATGCATTTTTCTACATTAATTTTTCTTTGTTTTCTGCTTTGATGGTACTGGGGGAGATAGGAGGAAGCTAGCTTTTCAAAGGAATTTGCCAAGCTGGGCTGAGGGAAGGGGGAAGTCACCAGAAGCTGGAGGTTCTGGAATTGTCTTTGTCCCGCAGCCCAGAGATTGATTGTGCTCCCCTGGTCAAACATATTTATAACCTTATGGTGGTGGATTTCACCTTCTGGCTCAGGTGAGCCAGAGGGACATCTGATTTGTCTGGTATAGAGGCTGGCTCAGGAAGAGGTTAGTTATAATGCCAAGTTCTGGGGGCTGAATTTGACCAACCACAATGTTAGGATTAGATTCAAATCCTAGGAAAGACCACCTTCCCGAGGGTGGTCAGGTTGTTTGTGGCAAAACAAATCTCTTTTAGGCAAGAGATAAGGAGTCATCATCCTTGGATCACCAGAGAAGTAGAGACTGTAAGGATAGGCCTAAAGACATTCCTGCTTCCTATTTCTAGGGCCACAGTCAATTCCAACTACCTAACAAAGCTACCTAACTCCCTCTCACTTTGATTTCTTGTAAGATTTCCTCTGGTCTCTGATCTACCACGTGGATGCTCTCATTAACTCCAGGCCTACTACCTGTGTAGTTTCTTTAAACTCGGGGTAATGATTAGTATATCCCTCTTCTCTACTCATTTCACCTCTAAATTTCTTGATTTCTGCTTTTATATTTTTCTTCTTTAGGAAAGCACATGAAAAATGGCATGTGTGTTCTAAGACTTCCTACGGACGTCTAAATTCTATCCTCCATGTGCTTGTGACTCTACTCCAGTTATTTTTTGTTTGTTTGTTTGTTTTCAAAAAACCTCAATTTCTATTCTATTTTGATATTTTCTGTCTTCAGAAAAGCACATGGAAGATGCCATGAATGTTCTAAGTCTTTCTACACACACATCAAAGTTCTGTCCTCCATATGCTTGCAGCCCCACTCCAGTATCCTCTAAAAACCCCAATTTCTCTTAAAAGGAGACTTACAAACTATACAGTGTTTTTGACATGAGAATGTGTTTCCTACTTCCCATGTATTTATGATTCTGCCCTAGCCTCCCTTTCTAGACTCCAGTCTCCCTTAGTTAAGCCCCACAATTTGTGATTTCTCCCTAAATAAACTTAACAATTTATCCTGTATCCTTCTTGAGTCTTTCTTTATTAATTCTTTATTACAGATAGGATAGAACTGAGAAGTTGGAGTTCACAAATTCTGCAAAATTCATCATGAAACCCCAAATCCTACATCATTACTCCATTTGTTTGTTCTACATTAAAAATTTGAAAAATGAATAAAAAAGCATAAACAGGGCTGGAGAGATCACTTAGCAGTTAAGGTGCTTGCCTGCAAAGCTCAAGGACTCAGGTTTGACTCTCCAGAACTCATATAAGCCAGATGCACGTGGTGGTGAATGTATCTGGAGTTCATTTGCAGTGGCTAGAGGTCTTGGTGCATTCTCTCTCTTTATCTCTCATAAATAAATAAATAAGTAAATAAATAAATAAATAAATAGATCTTTAAAAAGCATAAACATACAGAAGCCAAAGATGTCTTCTTTTTCCAACAATTCTGAAACCCAGAAATCTCAAACTTGTTATCTTGAGGTTAATGTACAGCCACATCACATAACACACTGCCACACAGGTAGCCTGGCAGCATTAAAACTGCAGAGATAAGTAGTGGCTAGAAATGGATTAGTAATACTAATCCATGGAAGTTACCCTTAACTACTAGACGGCTTAATTTCATGGGAAGTGATGCATCTCTATGTCTGTGCACTTGTCCATCTATGCCCATATGCTATTTTCCTTGGTATGAAGGAGGAACTTGGCAATGTTTCTAAATACAAAGGAGAAGAGAATAAAACACATCAAAGGCAGGAGAGTCAAGTAAGCACCTTTAACCACTGAGAAATCTCTCTAGCCCATAAGTAATTGCTCCAATAAGTTAGGCAGTGCTCATTTATTTACTCATGCATTCATTCAATGATTATTCAGAGCCTAGTAGCAAACTGAGTATAGCAAATCAGAAGTTAATGAAACACGATCTCTGATCTCTTGTGTGTGTGTGTGTGTGTGTGTGTGTGTGTGTGTGCATGTGTTTGGAGAGAAAATAGACATTAGTAGGACACTTACAATGTAACAGTAGTAATACTGATTTGCTTGGAATAAGAAACTGGATTATTGCTTATCAGTATAAACTTGTTTAATTCCTTTATCTTCTCTATGCATTAGGTCTTTGTGTATAATATGTGCACAATAATAGTATTGTATCATACTATTGCTTGAGGATTAAGAAGAGATCACTGCTCAAGGTGTCCGTCAATCTGTCTTTCCCTTCTCCTTACTGTTCATCAGGTTGATATGGCCATATGACCAGGTAATCCCTAAAAATATCATACATGATAGTGATACAGTAATTTCCAGGTGTGACCTAAACAAACAACAACAACAACAAATTCTGCCATTCTTTAGCCCTTTATAGATGATTGCGTAAGTAGTAATCACAGGAAACTTGGATATTACTTATGTCAAGTGTGTGACTGCTGGCAGTATTGGCCCTACAATGATGCTCACTTTGTGTGTGTGTGTGTGTGTGTGTGTGTGTGTGTGTGTTGTGAGGGTAGACATAAAGAGATTATTTCAGTATAGTGTATTATATTTGGTAAAGGACCCATGGAAGCATGGATAAAGTTTAATTAAGTTAGAAATCATCTAAAAAATAAAGAGAAGAAACATAGCTACAAGAATATTATGAGAAGTCAGTTCAAGCTAAGATTTGAAGTACATGTAGAAATCAAACTGGTAAAGAGAGGAAGAAATGTCATTCTTGTATACAATAAAAGTTATTCTTAAATAAACGTCCTAAAATGCATGTTATATTCTGAAAAAATCCAGTAATCTTAATTTAGAGAGTATGACATGGCATTTAAGTAGTTGGGAAAGACTGAAGTGCAAAGACACAGAGTAGATTATACAGGAACTCTTATTTAAATATAATGATTTTATGTAATTTGACAGTCCAGAAGAGAAAAAATATTTATTAGTGTCTTATCACCTTTACCCCAAAGGTTAGTTTGCATCTTGTTGAGGAGTGCTGTTAATGGCCTAGGTAAGACATAAATATCATGATAGGTAAATTGAGTAAAAGCCATAGGAGGACAAGTTCCTGTGCTGATAAGAGAATGAGGCTTCAGAAATATTTATCTTACTCAGAATATAATTGTATATATTTCTATCTAGAAAGTGGTCATCTAAATCCATATTAAGATGATTCATTTTAAGATAATGTCTTTATAACTTTTCACCACAAGTAATCTCAAGAAACAATGGTACAAGACAATATGCTTTATAAACTTTCAAATTCATGGTAGTTTGATGAACTGTGGGGTTATAAAAGTTTATAAACTTCAGTTGATACATTGCATTACACTTGTCTTGAAATGTTTCACATCACATTGTGACACCAAGGGAAGACATTTATTCAATATTCAGAACAATATAAAGTGAACCAGAACTTAGAAATGATGACATGGATGCGTCTACAACAGAATACTGGATGCCTAAACAACAAATCACCTTTACTTTCATTTATGGAGGCTACAAATCCAAGAATAAAGTGTCAGTAAAGTGGTTTATCCAGAAGATGCCATCTTTGTCTTGTATAAGGCCATTTTCTCCATGAGTCTTCAATCATTTTCCCTCTAGTGTGTCTACGTCCCATTTAATTTTTTAAATAAGGAATCAGCCACTTTGGATTACAACCCACACAAATAATTTCATTTTATTTTAATTATGTCTTTAAAATCTGAACATCAAAATAGGTCATGAAGGGCTTAGAGCTTCAACATATAAACTGGGAGGTGGGTACAGTTTAGGCCATAAGCATGAGAAAAATAATAAATCAAGAACTTCTAAATGCTAGAACTGAAAGGAAAAAAAAGGAAATTGGTATAGGCTGCATTGATATATAGTGAATTCTTTACTACTAGAAATAACTAAGTGCATTGTAATAACAAGACTGAAAGGGGAATTATTCTATCTGAAACAATTAGGAACATATTACATTACTGCTTTTATTTATATGGTGATCAATCAGTAAATCAGTCATGTGAATTTATTAGAACATCATAAATGATTAGACTCATGGGACTACAGATATTTTTTAAATAGTTTTTGTTTATTTTTATTTATTTGAGAATGACAGAGAGAGAAAGAGGCAGAGAGAGAGAGAGAGAGAGACAGAGAGACAGAGAGAGAGAGAGAATGGGTGCACCTGGGCCTCCAGCCACTGCAAAGGAACTCCAGATGCACGCATCACCTTGTGCATATATATTATTTTTAATTCCATAATGGAATGATTGTGATAGAAAAAAATATTAGCATATCTATACACAGATGTGGAAATTGAAGCAGAGCTCAGAAAAATTGCCTAAATAATTATCAAACATAGAATCCTAAACTCACGTAAAATCATTTTCCTTCCTCTTTTCCACCTCAGGACTATGTGGTCTTAAGCCAATGCAACAGTGTATCTATCCCTAAGCTAGAAGTTTTCAGTAACGCAATTTTCCAAACGAGTCTTTTCTTACGGGAGTCAACTAAATCATTGTTTTCAGCCAAAGCAAGTGTAATTATAGAATGTAGTCAGATTTCCATTCATGTTTGGATTTTTAGATGAAAACTACTGAAGGCCTCATGACAAATTGTTATGGAAAATGCTGAGACACCTTTAGTTTTACGACACTCCTTTGCTTATAGTAAGCTTCAGTGAAAGCAAAAGTATGAAACACACAGGATGCTTTCACCTTCCTGTGCAGAGTCACTGGTCTTGAAGCAAATTTGTATGCGACTGGTCATTCATTGAATAGAAATTGCTTATAAAATACCCTGTATGGTAAGCTGTTGCTTCATCCATAGCTAATTAATCCATCAGAGAGAGCCTCGAGTAGTAATTACTTTCACTCCTCTCCAATCAACCTGGGCCAGATTTAAACCCCTGACCCTGAGAGAAGACTCTCTAATCTCAGACCTCTGAATATGGCTTTTATGATGTCTTCTGTCATGTTCAGAATAATGATAACCAATTAATGAAGGATATTCTTTTATTTTTAATCTAGAAGCAGAAAACATAAATTAGGTTATGTTGCCAAAGGGGCTGAATTTAATTATGTTGAAAACTCTTTTGCTTGAAATGTTTGCAATGAGCCAGATTCAACCTTCTGAAGTAGGCATTGTATGTTGGCTCCTGATAATCAATTTCTGAACAAGATATTTTGCAATGACCAATTTGACATGAATAATTTGATATTGGGAATTATTTTTAATATTTCATTTTTATCTTTATTTATTTATTTGGGAGAGATAGAGAAGGAGGCAGACAAAAGAGAGAGAGAGAATAGGTGTGCCAGGGCCTCCAGCCACTGCAAACAAACTCCAGACACATGTGCCACATTGTGCATCTGCCTTATGTGGGTCCTGGGGACCTGGGTCCTTTGGCTTTGCAGACATGTGCTTTAACCTGTAAGCCATCTCTCCAGTGCTGATATTGGCAATTCTTGATGCAACTGAGTCAAAACTGTGTGTTAACTTATAAACTCATTTTGTGCTTATTTAGTAATCATGAGCACAGTATATCCCATACTCAACTACTTCCTGAATTTTACCCATGCTAAAGATTTGTGACATTTACAAGGATGACAAACAGGGGAAAGTACCAAGGATGAATAAACACTTCTAGAATATAAAGAGAAATATATATATTATGTGGCACTTTCTTCTTCTTCTTCTTAGTTATGTACACAGTGTGTATACAGCCATGTTGGTACTATTGTTAGCCTCCTCCCTGTCCTTCCCCCTCTGCAGGGACCCTGCTCCTTGGGAAATGTGGGTTGTACATTGTGGTGTTAGCCATCAGTTATGATTAAGAGGCAATGTCACTGTGCATAAAGTCCCAACATGTGGCTCTAACAACCTTTCCGCCCCCTCTTCCATGAATTTTCCTGAGACATATTGGTTTTGTTTTAGATCTACTTCAGTGATGAGGTCTTGGGAGCCTCTGTGTCTCTAGATCTCTGGTTTAGTAGGAGTTAAGAGTGCTCTGTGTCTATATCCTTCACTCCTTCACCCTTGTGCTGGTACCAGGTTCACCAAGAAAGCAGCATGCTTGCTCCTTTCCCCAACTACTCTATGGTTTCAGTTGGGGCCCTGGTGAGGTGCGATGGGCTGATTCTCTCCTCTGGATCTGTGTCCATTTGAAAAAAAGAAGCAAATTCTCCAACGGAGAGTGAATTCAGCACCAGATAAATGGGATAACCATTATTATTTTAGAGCGAATATAATAGGTGTAGGGCCTCTTGTAGCCCAAGATTGGTGAGAACTTGATAATGGAGAACAGGCTCATTTATTGTATATGGTTCTGACTTGTTTCCTAGAATCAGCTATGGGCTCCATTCCACTGAGAAGATCAGTTAGCCAACTAGAGCACTTTGTTACCCACCATGACTATGTGCACTTGTGTGAGCATCACATCAGGTTTTCTTGTTTTGTTTTGTTTTTTGTTTTGTTTTGTTTTGTTTTTGCTGCTGAGTAGCTTAGAACATGAGTTGCTTAGACAGATGTTGGTCATTTTCCCCCAGTCATTCATGTAGCACCTTCTGGCATGAGACACACTGTCTGGGCACTGACAGGTTCCAGCCAGGTCACTCCGTGTTCCATACCAAGAGCATATGGTGTCTTCAGCAGTAGGGTCTTACCACTAACCTTTGGTGGGTCATCAAGTACTCTGACAGAAATCTGTATTCTTTTGGGAAACCTTGTAGGTCTCTCTGATCAACAGTTCTTTGTGGATGTTAACTGCATGCTGGTACTGGAAGTTACAAACTAGCACCAAGGAAAAGAAGTAAGAAAAAGATAGGTAATATAAAAGAGAAAGAGAGAAGAGACAGGAGAGTGAGAAGATGGAGAAAGAGACAGAGAAAAAAACAGGAGAAGATTAAGGTTAGTCTTCATCATACCCTCTCCAGGGTCCTGGGATTCAGGTGTTCCCTCTAAGGACATGATGAAGGTTTAACCATTTAGTCTGTCTTTTAGGAAATATAATTTTATGGTACCATTGCCATTTTTGCATGTGTGTATATGTCTGGTTGGTGTGCTTTTGTACATTTTTTATATGTGTACACATGTGTGTGGTGTGTGGAGAGAACATGACATTTTTGTATGTGTGTGGGAGGCCAAAGGTTGATGTCTGGTGATTTACTTGATCAACCTCCACCTTGTTTTTTGACTCTCTCACTGAAACTAAGCTACATTGAGGACCACTACCCTAGAAATGGATACCAATTTCCATCTCATTCTGGGTCCTCTAAGACCTCAGGAAGATGAGAAGACTTACTTTTGGAGTTTGTTGACATCTACCTATGAAAATAGCATTAGCTTCTATTTTCAGAGATGCTGAAGATGCTCTTTCAGTGCCTTTCTATTCATTCTTATTCAGGCTTCTAAGTCTTATAAAGTTCTGTTCCTAACTTTCTTTCTTTCATTTTTTAATGTAATAAGTCACTTAAGTAAAGTTGTAGGTTTTTATTTTATTTTATTTATTTGTATGTGTGTGTATGTGTGAGAGAGAGAGAGAGAGAGAGAGAGAGAGAGAGGGAGAAAGAGAGAGAATGGACACACAAGGGTGTCTAGCAACTGCAAACAAACTCCAGAGGCATGTGCCACCTTGGGCACCTGGCTTACATGAATCCTGGGGAATTGAACCTGGATCCTTTGGCTTTGCAGGCAAGTACATTAACTGCTAAGTCATCTCTCCAGCCCCTTTCCTAAGTTTCTATAGAAGATGACTCTGTGCTTCTGTGCTGACTAGTAGCAGAGTTTTTTGGTTTCTTTTCTTGTGCATCTCCAAGTTCCATTTCCCCAAAGGTTTACTTTTCGTGTTGTTGAAGTTTAACGTGGCACAGTTATTCATGTTGAATTGGCAGTCTCCCATTGAGCTATGTATCTCAGGCCCCTTTCTTGCCCAGATGTGACACTATTAGGGTATACATCCCAATCTTCTAACACATCCTCCCCATAAGTCATGTTACAATAAAACTCATATACACTTAAAACAAAAACTTTTCATCTTCATTAGATCCTGCTTCTCTTGACATTTGACACTAGTTGTATTTTTTCTGTGTCAAGTATTCAAAATCCCAAATTCTCTTCTCTGTTTCCTTATCATTCCTGCTAAATAGAGAAGTAGTAAGTATAGTGATTATAGGCCACGTAATTCATCTAAGTTCAAATTCTAGTCTTACCATTTACTGTTACCTTTGGTATGTTATGGAAACTCTGTGTCTTGGGGTTTTACCCCATAAAATGTGTATGACAATAATTCCTTAGTTCATATGGTTGTTATCATGGTGGATAAGGAATAAATGCCTTATTATTTTTATGTAGTTAAAGTTAAAGTTAAAGTCACTTGCCTGCAAAGCCTGCCAGCCTAGGTTTGATCCCCAGTACCCACATAAAGTCAGATGCACAAGGTGGTGCATGTGTTTGATGTTTGTTTGCAATGGTACCAAGTCCTAAAACTTATGTTTGTTCATTTTCTCTCTGTCTTCCTCTCTCTCTCTCCCTCTCTCTTTCTCCTGTCTCTCTATTTTTTCAAATAAATAAAAATATTGTAAAAGGAAATTATAAAAAGTTATAAAAATAGCAGGTCAGCAGGTTATTAAGATGAGGTGAAGGTGCACTGTGAACTTTGGCTTTGGCATTGGAAGAGAAGGAGACTCAATTAAATATACATGACATGGGAAGTAGAAACAAATTCACTCTAGCTCTTTTAGTGACAACAAACTGAAGGGACACATAGGTAAAGAGGAAATTATGCTCATTCAAAGACCATCTCAATGATATAAAAAATGGGGTTACAGTGACTGGTAACAGAGTGATATCAATATGGGCAGTAGTAAAAGTTAAATATATTTGTGGGTAGAAACGTCAAGAGTTATTCAGTGAATAAATGTGGGGTGCTAAAGAGAAGAGTCAGGAACAATTAAGGATCTTAATCTGATCAGATAAACCAAAAGGATAGAATACCTAGTTATAGAAATTTAGAAGACTGGAGATATAGATGATTATCTGAGGTAGAAATTGGAACTGCATAAGTCCCAGACACAGTGGCAATGAAGTTGACATATACTGATATCTGAAGCCTGAACATCCAAAGTGATTAGCTATGCTCAATGTGTAAAAAAAAAATGTAAATTAAACCGTTTTATTTATTTGCTCAATTTACCATGGTAACTTGGCTGGGTCAAGTATTAAAATTAGAGTTTTAGTCAAGTTATTTCACATTTTAAGAGTCTCAGTTTCCTCTGCTATAAAATAGGGAATTAGCATCAGTATTCTTTAATTACAATGATTAGGTAAGTTGTTGCATGAAAGTGCATGACACAATGTGGTACAAAGTTATGTTTCAACACATGCTAAATTCTCCCTTCTCCTCACTGTCCTGTTGTTGTTACAAAACACCAGAGCAAAACCAGCTGATGGGAGGAAATGGTTTACTTAAGCTTACAGTCTCCAAGGGAGGTTTCATTATTTTGAAGAAAGCATGGCAAACCAGAGGTTGGGTATCATACCATCTGCATGGAAATTGTCACAGCAATGGGCTTAGAAATGGACTAATAAACCTCAGGGTCTACCCATAGTGACACACTTCCTCCAGCAAGACTCCACAATCCAAAGTGCCATCAGCTGCAGACCAAGTATTCAAGACACATAAGAATATGGTGGTTGTTCCACATACAATGTACCATACTCACCAAAATATAAATGCCCACACTATATATTCTTTGTACCTATAGCCTTCACAGCATGCTGTGCATTGTGTTACATGTATTAAGCAGGCAATATGAATTAATTTAAATGAAAATAAACACTACCAACACATGTTTCTGACCTCACGATTGATAATATCATGATTGATAATCCCCAAACACATAAATTTCATGTAAGGTTATTTGCATATACATTCATTTATGAGAAGGACTGATTTCAATTATCTCTAGTCACCTGATTCTTTCATTTGATAAATTCATTGCATTGGGAATACTCCCACCATCTATGTTGTAATTGTGCATTTGCAGTATAAATGCAATAGCATATAACATTTTCTACCTGCCTCATTCAATTGTTTTATTTATTGGGACTGTGGGATTATTTTTCCTCTCTTCATTACATTGATGAAGAATGAATTTCTTTTTATCACCGTTCAAGAAAGGGAGAATAGGAAGTGAATTTGTCAAGGCAGTCTGCTCTGTGACTTGGGCAGTAGTTACGGGGAGACACATCTTCACTATACTGTATGTTAGAAGCAGAATGACACCAGTTTTGTACTCTGATATTCCATTGTAATTCTGTTTCCCAGGAGTGTCCCAACCACCCTTCCCAATTATCACATTCCTGGAATGATCCAGACCACCTATCCCCTTATCACTATTCTGTGCTGACCCAAGTCCTGAGGCAAGGTGGACGACTCTGCAACCAAGGAATTCCAATGAACACCACAGTAAGTATCCCCTAGTCTGTCATGGAAGGGACGTCTGAACATGTCTGGTAAGGGCCCTTCTCATGAGTTCCCAAATGAAGCCTGTCTTTGCTGTTGAGTCAAGTCTTCCCTCTCGTTTCTTTCCTAACACTATATCTCTTGGGTACAGCTGCTTGGACTTCAGAATGTAACAGCATTTACATGGGCACTTGTGGGTGTCAAGAGGGCTATCTGTGAACACATAAACTGTTCTTGCCTTTCTACCTCTAGTGTCTATCAACCATGAAGCAGAAGCAGCTTGTGGTTCTTCAAGGGCTCTCCGAAGCTCTCTAGATAATTGACTGCCACTTCCTTTACTTTCTTTAGGTAGTAAGAAAATAATCGATTTAATAAAGATTTGACACAGTGCAAAGAATAGAAATAGATCCCTGGGCTGGAGTGATGGCTGAATGTTGAGGCACTTGCTTGCAAAACCTGAGGATCCAGGTTTAATTCCCCAGTACCTATGTCAAGCCAGATTCACAAGGTGGCACATGCACCTGGAGTTTGTTTGCAGTGGCTAGAGACCCTGGCATACCCATTCTCTGTCTGTTTGTCTCTCTCTCACACACATAAATAAATAACTAAACTAAAATAAATAATTTTAGGTTGGGCAAGATAGCTCACTGTTAAAGTGCTTGTCTGCAAAGCCTAATGACGTAGGTTCCATTCTTCAGTGCCTACATAAAGTCAGGTGCATGATGCATGAGATTAGATTCTCCAGTACTCACATAAAGCCAGATGCACAACATGCTGCATGTATCTGGAATTAGTTTGCACTGGCTAGAGGCCCTGGCATGCCAATTTTTTCTCTGCCTCTGTCTCTCTCTTTCTGTTGGCAAATACCTAAAAAATTTTCTTAATAAAAACATTTCTTTAAAAAAATTGGAAAGAAAAGAATAGAGATTATGTTAATTATATTAGGAGTTGCCTGATACAGAGCCTTCAGTTGGTGTGTGAGATTGGAACTTTCTCCACACACAGTTCAGAATGGACTCACTGATTGCTGCTCACCTTCCAAGTTTTTTCTTGTTTACCATTTTATCAACTGCCTCCAATCACAAAGGAACATCTAATCAGCTAACTGACCAAAGTCTTACAGGAGGGAATGGAAATATTTTCAGAAAAATTGATGTTTATATTTGTTCCAAGGTCTTAAGGACAAGAAATTTCATGCCTTCTTCTACTTATAATGGAACTGAGTAAGTGTCACAATCAGAAGAAAATGCTTCATTAGTTCTCAATGAAGTCACTCAACTCATGGCTTCATCGTTCTCTTTTTGGACCAGGCAATGATTATTTATCAAAGATTCTATTCTAAGTTAATCCTGTTGACAATTTATGTATAGGACAATTTTTTCAATATTTTATTTATTTATTTATTTATTTATTTATTTTATTCATTTGGGGGAAAGTACGAGAGAGAGAGAGAGAGAGAATGGGCACACCAGGGCCTCTAGCCACTGCAAACAAACTACAGATGCATGTGCCACCTTGTGCATCTGTTATGTGGGTACTGGAGGATTGAACCTGGGTCCTTAGGCTTTGAAGGCATGTGCCTTAACTGCTAAGCCATCTCTCCAGCCTGACAATGTTTTAAAGTGCTATTAAGTTTGGAGAGATGGCTCTATGGTTACAGGTTCCTGCTTATCTTAGTGTTTTATAAGCAAATCACCTCCTTTTAATGATATTCAAACAAAGCTGGTAGAAACCTTGAAGCAATTTACTTTATAGTATTCTAAATCTATTTATAAACCTCAGTATACAATGAAACATCTTTGGAGACTGGAATTTATGAAATGAAAAATTAATATATTTAAGTATTACATTTATTCATATCTTTTTTCTTAAAAGTTTAATAATGCTAAAAAATAAAATTAAGGTCTTTTTATTTTGTGTTAATACCGAATCAGACTACAATAGAATTTTATATGAGAGAAATTTAATACAATTAATAAAAAGAAATACTGTAGTATAATTTTAAAGATATAAAAATTGAACATAAAAGAAATCAGCTAGTAAGTAGACAAATAAAAATTTCTATATAAGGCCAGTCATTAAGCCAAGATGAAAACACAAAGAAGATCATAATTAAGTACAATAGGGCAAGGATTAAATTAGTTAATTAGTTAATAAAGTAGATGTTAGGAGTCTCGTGGTTTTGGAGGTTTTTTTGTTTTTTTTTTTGTTTTTTTTTTTGTTTTTTTTTTTTTGCTTGTTTGTTTTGTTTGTTTGGTTTTTCAAGGTATGGTTTTACTCTAGACCAGAATTCACTATGTAGTTTCTGGGTCACCATGAACTCATGCCAATCCTTCTACCTCTTCCTTCAAGTGCTAGGATTAAAGGGTGAGCCACTACACACAGCTGAAGAAGTTTTATAAAATTAAAGTGACTACAGTTTCAAAGAATTGTAATTTGTATTAATCATCTTTTAAAATACATTTTGCTGGTCACTATTTACCTCATATTGTGTGGCCAAATGATGATAGAAATCTAAAATGCCACACTTAAAACTATCAACTACAGAATGCTAAATTCATGGAAATGAGCAGGGTGCCATTCATTAGCATGTCAAAGATGCTTCTTCAACAGGATGCCATTAAATTATTGTGGTGATAATTGAGACACTAAAAAGAGACAGATGCTGGGCCTGTAGTTCCCAAGATCTTATAACCCATTAGCAATTAAATTTCAATGAGTTAACATAACTTCACTCTCACTAAATTAACAACTGGGAATATTCTTGTTGAATATTCTTTTTTTTTTTCAGAAGGTTTCTTTGCCTGATTTTAAAGGCAAATTGAAACACCATTATGGTGAAGAAATCAAGGGACAGAGAACAATGTGTTCAGGGATGTAACTTACCCTGAATATTGGAATCAGGGTGTCAGACAAGACACCCAGCCTAGAATTAGCAGTGCATTTGTGTTAGATGGTCTAATAGATATTGCATTTATAAAAACCCAAAATGTTTACAATGCAGATCAGTTTCTTTTTTTAAGCGACATTTTTTATTAGATATGGACACACTTTGTATGCAAACAACACATGTTGGTACCATCCTTTCCCTCCTCTCTGCTCCTTTTCTGAAGAGGCCTTCCTTGTTGAGGATGAAGGACAACCCCATAGGGATTGTGGGTCATTCATTATGGGTGGGGGGAGAGGCAATGTCTCTGTGCATAATGTCCCAACTTGTGGCTCTAACAATCTTTCCATCTTTCCACCCCATCTTCTGCAAAATTCCCTGACCCATGCTGGGAGCATTTCAAGTCTATGTCAGTGATGGGCACTTATGAGCCTCTGGATCTCTGTTTTGTTAGGTGATGAGTGTCCTCAGTATCTATCTCCATCACCCTTGTGTTGATATCAGATTCACTAAGAAAGCAACACTATTGCTAATTTCCCCAGTTCCTCTGTGGTTTCAGCTGGGGCTAGGGTGGACTGTGCTGGGTCGTTTATCTCCTCAGGTCCAGCTCGCCCATCTGAAAAAGAGAAGCAGATTCTCCAATGGAGAATGAAGTCAGCACCAGTTAAATAAGGATAACCATTATTAATTTAGAGAGAATTAAAGGGTGTAGACCCTCTTATAGTCTAAGGTTAGTGGGAGCTTAACAAAGGAAATCAGGAGCATTATTTGGATATGATTCTGACTTGTTTCCCAGTTCCAGGTATGGTTTCCTTTCCACTGAGTGGATCTGTTAACCAACCCAAGAGCAGTTGGTTACATACCATGGCTGTGTGGCATTATTGCACTTGTGTGAGCATCACATAAGTTTGTTTGCTTCTGAGTCACTTAGACTTTGAATTGCTTGGACAGATGCTGGCCACTTTCCCCTGGCAGCTCATGTAGTGCCTTCCAGCACTACATCGGCTCCTTGTCTGGGGACTGGCTCTCCTCTAGATTCCAACCAGGTCTCTCCATGATCTGTGATGACCACGTATGGTGTCTTCAGTAGTAGGGTCTTACCTTAACCTTTGGTGGGTAATCAAGTGCTCTGACAGAAGTCTGTCTTGTTTGTTTTGGGAGATCTAGTAGGTCTCTCTGATCAACAGCTCATTACAGATGTAGACCACATCCTGCTATAGGCCAGTGCCAAGGGAAACAAGCAAACAAACAAACAAAAAGAAACAGAAAAAAGAAAGAGAAGCAGGAGAAATTTGAGGTTAGATTTTGTCTCACCCTATCCAGGGTCCTTCAATTCAGGTGCTCACCCTAATGTCCTCTTGAGGGTTGTAGCTTTTAGTCTGACTTCCAGGATATATGCTTCTACGGTACCACTTCAATTTGGGTTCAGTTTTGTGCTACCCACCCTTTCTCTTTCCCAAACACTACCCTCCCTATTGTTCAAGCCTCAAGATGCTATTCAGTTATGTCAGCAACTTGGGCTGATCCCAGTTAGGACTTACAGTTGAGTGAAATCATGCAATGGCTATATTTCTCTGATCATGTGACTTCATTTAGAATGATCTGCTCCACGTTCAACCATTTTATTGCAAATTTCAATGGGTAATTTTTTTTTTCTTACTGCTGAGTAGAACTCCATCATGTAGATATACCACATCATGGTTATTCATTCATCCAATTATGGACACTTGAGTTGACTCCAGCTTTTATCTATTAGGAATTGAACAATTATAAACATGCTTGAGCAAATACCTCCTAACTGAGATGTAGAGCTTTTAGGGTAAATGTCCAGTAAGGGAATAGCAGAGTCTGTTGTTAACTCTATATTCATCCTTTTCAGGAGTCTCCATTTTGATTTCCACAGTGGTTGTACCAGCTTACATTCCCACCAACAGTGAATGAGTGTTCCTAGTTCTCCACAGCCTCACCAATAGTTGTTTTTATTTAAATTTTTAATTTATCTTTATTGACAACTTCCATGATTGTAAACAATATCCCATGGTAATTCCTTCCCTCCACCTACTTTCCCCTTTGAAATTCCACTCTCCATAATATTCCCTTCCCCTCTCAATCAATCTCTCTTTTATTTTTATGTCATCACCTTTTCCTCCTGTTTTGATGGTCTTGTGTAAGTAGTGTCAGGCACTATGAGATCATGGATATCCAGGCCATTTTGTGTCTGGAGAAACACGTTGTAAGGAGTCATACCCTTCCTTTGGCTCTTACATTCTTTCCACCACCTCTTCTGCAATGGACCCTAAGCCTTGGAAGGTGTGATAGAGATATTTCAGTGCTGAGCACTCCTCTGTCACTTCTTCTCAGCACTATGATGCTTGCTGAATCATCCCAAGGTCACTGCCATCTGAAAAGAGAAGCTTCTCTAACAAAAAGCAAGATAGCAATAATATATTTATTTTTTTAATGTTTTCTATCCTCACTGGAGTAAGGTGGCATCTCATAGTTGCTTTAATTTGCATTTCTATAATGGTTAGGGATGTTGAACATTTTTTTTTTATTTTGGTTTTTTGAGGTAGGGTCTCACTCTAGTTCCAGCTGACCTGGAAATCACTCTGTAGTCTCAGGGTGGCCTCGAACTCATGGCAGTCCTCCTACCTCTGCCTCCCTAGTGCTGGGATTAAAGGCATGTGCCACTATGCCTGGCAGAACATTTTCTTAAGTGTATGTTAGCCATTTGGAGTTATTCCTCTGAGAACTACCTATGTAGTTCTCTGCCCCACTTTTGTAGTGGTTGTTTGATTTTTTATTTAGTTTTTTTTTTTTTTTTTTTTTTTTAGTTCCTTGTAGATTCTAGATATTAGGCTTCTGTCAGTGGTATAGCTGGAAAAGATTTTCTCCCATTCAGTGGGTAATATACTGGCTCTGCTTATAGTATGTTTGTCTGTGCAAAAGCTTTTTAGCTTCATAAGATCCCATTGGTGCAGTGATTATTTAATTTGCTTGGCTACTGGGGTTTTGTTCAGGAAGTCTTTTCCCAGTTCTATATCATGGAGAGTGCCTCCTATTTTTTCTTCCAGTAGTTGAAGCGTTTCAGGTCTTATATTGAGGTTTTTAATCCATTTGGACTTAAATGTGGTGTATGGCAAAATGAGTGGGTCTAACTTCATTTTCTACGTATGGTCATCCAATTTGTCCAACACCATTTGTTGAAGATGGTATCTTTTATCCTGGCTACATTATTGGTACATTTGTCAAAGATCAAGCAGCTGTAGTTTCTTAAGGGAAGACATTTGAATGATTGTTCTTAATGTAAGAATTATATCCTCAGTCATTTTAATAGTCATTTACAGGAAAATATGGTATTATATGATTCCAATCTATGAGGCAGTTTAAGGTAACTGGGATACTAAAGTAAAAGCAGGAAATGTCCATGAATGTGTCCTTGTAATTTTCAGTTTTCTAGGGAACAGAAAAAAAAAGGTATTTCTTTTCTTTTCTACAGGAGTTCTGTGCATCTGTGTAAAGGCAAAAGACACACTCTCACTGCAAATGGCATAAGAAATAATTTATTCTGGAGCCAAACTTGAGTGGCTATGGCCTGAGAACACAGAATTAAGTTACCCCAATTCCATGTTACAACTTGTTAACAATTTCATGAATGTTATACAATTACAGACCAAAAGAAAGTCATAAATCAAGGCACTTTTCAAATACATCAGCTGACCCTCAGGTACGCAGGTTATAGTGAAGCGGGGGCATCTCCACCATCAGTTTTAGATGTTATCTAATGGCATTCTTAGCTCTAGGTTACCCCAACTTTATGTTATATCATTTTAACAATTTAATTGATATCAGATAGAAATTGACTAGGCAGCTTAGGAAATAAGCACCCCAAAGTGAATAGCTTTCTCTTTACTGAATGTAGAAATCGTACTTGGGCCTATAGGGAAAATTTTACATGACGTAAAAAACATCAAAAGGATCTGGTCTTTCCTTATCTCTGCCCACTTAGGGAATCCTTCTACTTACTTCCTACAGAATTAAAATTCCTGGGAGGTTTGGTCCTTTCCAGAGATCTTGAATGCAGATACCTGATGCCAGGACTAGACTGGCTAAACCAACAGTCCAACCTGAGTCTTGAGGTGGGATTCTCAACCCCCCTCCAGTCCCCACCACATTTTGCTTCTCTGGGCAAGAGCTTTCCTTCCTTAAGTATGGGGCTTCTCAAACTCCCTTTCCTCCTCTTAACTTCAAGGCTCCCCAAACCCCTCCATGGGCAAGAGGTATATCTTCCTTCCTTCCCATAAGCCCTCCTCTCTTAAAGCCCTCTCTTCATACAGATCTAAGTTATAGTAAAATCTTTCTGAACCTCATCCTCTGGTCTGTAGATTTGATTCTTTGAATTCATAAGGCATGGATCCAGGAATACCCCCAAATAATCAGTGTACTGGCTTATATTGGTACAGTGGCAGAAGAACACCATAAGTCCTGTATCATTAGGAAGGTTTTATAATCAGCTAACTTTTTTTTTTTTTAAATGGATCTGGGTTCTCCTCTCTTTTATCTGCTATCTGTAAAATCAAGCAGATTCTCCAAACAAGATTGAAATATGCTGATGGCTAACCCAACAATGCATGACACATATTCGCCGACAAGGAGGGTCCCTGCAGAGGGGGGAGAACAGGGAAGAGGCTAACGATGGTACCAACATGACTGTATCTACTGTGTAAATAACTAATAAAAGAAGAATCAAGTGCTACAAGAAAAGAGAGTGTGCGAATTTGAGAGACTGAGAGTTTTCTCTTTTTTTGTTTTTGTTTTTGATGTGAAAGTCCAATTTTCTCCGGAGTGTAGCAGAGGATCCTCTCTGAAGTCTTTGTGTTTCCAGAAAATGGGATTCTGACTTGGTTTCCAATACCAGATATGAGTTCTCTCCCACTGAGCTGGCCTCATGTCTAATCAGAGAATAGGTGGTTACCTGCAGAGGCTGTGTTCCACTATTGCACAAGTGTTTATTTCTTTTTTTTATTTTTATTTTTTGTTTTTTCAAGGTAGTGTCTCACTCTAGCTCAGGCTGACCCGGAATTCATTATGTAGTCTCAGGGTGCCCTCAAACTCACAGCAATCCTCCTACCTTTGCCTCCAGAGTGCTGGGATTAAAGGCATGTGCCACCACACCTGGCTAACAAGTTTTTATTTCCTTTTTTTTTTTTTTTTTGTTTTTTCGAAGTAGGGTCTCACTCTGGCCCACTCAGGCAGACCTGGAATTTACTATGTAGTCTCAGGATGGCCTTGAACTCATTACAATCCTCCTACCTCTGCCTCCCAAATGCTGGGATTAAAGGCGTGTACCACCACGCCCGGCTAACAAGTGTTTATTTCTTAACTGGCTGGTTGATTTCATAGCTGAAGGGTCTCCTGCTATTGGTACTGTTTTCTTCCAGCAGCTCCCATAGTGCTTTTAGCACTATGAGTGCTAGTGAGGTGGGTGCTAGTTTTCCTTGCAGGTCTTGCATGATATTCCAATGTCCTGTTATGAGAGCCAGTGGTGTCTTCATCAATAGGGTCTTACCTTTTAGCTCTGTCAGGTAATTAAGTGTATTGGCAATGGCCTACATTGTTTTTGGCAACCTCATGGGTCTCCCTGGCCAACAGCTCACTGTGGGGAATAACCCATTTGCAGCCCTAGGAATTTATCAGCCAGAGTCCAGCGTTTATTTATTTATTTATTTTCAGTTTTTCGAGGTAGGGTTTCACTATATTAGAGGCTGACCAGGAATTCACTATGTAATCTCAGGGTAGCCTTGAACTCATGGCGATCTTCCTACCTCTGCCTCCAAAGTGCTGGGATTAAAGGCGTGCACCACCATGCCCGGCCAAGTCCAGGGTTTCAAAGTTAAGCTTTTTCTACCTTCTCTCTGGACTCTCTGCCATCCCATGTATTAGTGATTGTATCTTGTGTAATGCTACCCAGAAGGAGGGTTTCTTTTGTGAACTTCCCTCTGGACCAGCTCTATGTGCTAAGCACTCCCCACCTCCACAATGTGGTGTTCCTCCCCTAAACTGTCAGGTAACTGTTCTCTTATTTCTCCTCTCTCCTGGTCTCATTCTAGTCTTATGCTCATATTCCTGTTGTGTACGACCATTTGTACTCACCTCCAATTTATTCCAGTTAGGGACCACAGATAAGAGTGTACATGCAGTGTTTGTCTTTCTGTGTCTGTGTGACCTTGCTTAGAATGATGTTTTTTTCCAACTCCATCCATTTTTTCTGCACATTTCATTATTTCATCTCTCCTTACTGCTGAGTAGAATTTCATGGTGTATATATACTATGTCTTCATTATCTTTTTATCAGTTTATGGGCATTTGGACTACTTCTAGTTCTTAGCTATTGTGAATGGAGCAGCAAAAACATAGTTGAGCAAGTACTTTTGAAGAAAAGGGTGGAGTCTTTAGGATATAGCCTCAGGACAGATATAGCTGGATCAAATGGTAGATCTATTTTCATCTTTTTCAAGTCTCCTTGCAGATTTTTATCGTGGTTGTAACAGTTTTGTAACAGTTTGCACTCCCAACAGCAGTACTTAAGGGTTCATCTTTCTCCAGAGCCTTGGTAATATTTGTTGTCATTAATTTTTTTTTCATGAATACCATCCTGGCTGTGGTGAGATAAAATCTCACAGTTGTTTCAATTTTCCTTTCTCTTGTGACTAAAGATGTTTAAGATGTCTTTTTTTTTTTTTTTTTTTTTTTTTTTTGGTTTTTCGAGGTAGGGTCTCACTCTAGCCCAGGCTGACCTGGAATTCACTATGGAGTCTCAGGGTGGCCTCGAACTCACGGCGATCCTCCTACCTCTGCCTCCCGAGTGCTGGGATTAAAGGCGTGCGCCACCACGCCCAGCTAAGATGTCTTTAAATGTGTAATATTCATTTGTATTTCTTCCTTTGAGAATTCTCTGTTTAATTCTCTACTTCATTTCTTTTTTTTAACAGTTCTTTTGCTCTTCTATTTACATTTTATTTATTTTTTTCCAGTTTTTTTTCTTTATTAGTAACTTTTGTATTCAGCAAATACAGTCAGTTTGGTACCATTATTAGGCTCATCCATGACCTACACCCTCCCCTTGACCCCTCCTTGTTAAGGTATATGGCTCATGCATTGTGGAGTTAGCCCACAATTATGGGTAAGATAAATGACTCTGCATATCATGACCCAACATGTGGCTCTGACATTCTTTCCGCCCCCTCTTCCGCAAAATTTTCCTGAGCCATGTTGGGTTCATTTTTGGTCTGCTTCAGTGATGAGGTGTTGGGGGCCTCTTAGGCTCTGGCTCTCTCATTTGGTAGGAGTTGATTTTTCTCTGTGTTGATCTCCTTCCCCCTTGTGCTGGTATCTGGTACATCAGGAAAACAGCACCCTTGCTTTTTTGCCAATTTTTCTTAGTTTCAGCTGGGGCCCTTTTGAGTTATGATGGGGTGGCTCTCTCCTTAGGATCTACATCTATCTGAAAAAGAGAAGCAGATTCTCCAACGGAGAGTAAGTTAGCACCAGGACAAATGACATAACCCTTACTTTTTTTTATAGAGAATTTAATATGTGTAGGCCCTCTTGTAGCCCATGATTGATGGTAGCTTGATATTGGAGAGTGGGCTTATGTTTGGATATGCTTCTGACTTGTTTCCCAGCTCCAGCTATGGGTCCCATACCACTGAGGGGATCAGTTAGCTGAATTGAGAGCAGTTGGTTCCCCACCATGGCTGTGTGCCACTATTGCACTTGTGTGAGCATCACAACAAGTTATTTGCTGCTAAGTAGGTTAGACCATGCGTTGCTTCGACAGATATTGGTCATTTTCCCCCAGTCGCCCATGTAGCACCTTGTGGCACTAGATGCGGTGACTGTCTGGGGACTGACTCTCTTCCAACTTCCAGCCATGCCATTCTAATTTGCATGTCAATCACATAAGGTGTCTTCAGCAGTAGGGTCTTACCACTATCCTTTGGTGGGTCACCAAGTACTCTGACAGAAATCTCTCTGTCTTTTAGGAAACCTTGTAGGTCTCTCTGATCAAAAGCTCATTGTGGATGATAGCCCCATGCTGGTTCTGGGAGTTACAGGTCAGTGCCCACTTTCTTGATAGGGTTGTTGGTAAGGTGATGCTTTCAAGGGAGCCTTTTAAGAGGGCTGTTTACTTTCTGTTTTCTGTTATGTTTCTCTTCACCATTTCCATTTCTTGCTTGAATTCCATTTTCATTTCTTGATTTGACCTGTTTACTGAATCTTGGAGTACTTTCTTGCATTTGCATATGTCCGCATTGACCTTGTTCCATTGGCCCATGGGCTCATTTTTTTTTCCTTGTTCATTAGCATCAAATATCTTTAGCCTTCTGTTGATCACTTTTTTATTGACTTTGATTTATTTAAGCTGTTTCCTTCAGCTATCAATTGAGTTATTTTTGTTGATTATCTTCCATTTCCTTTATCTAGCCTTTGAGTTTATTTTGCTGTCCTTTATCCAATTCATGGAGCCATCCTTTGATTGTAATTTGAATTCTCTTCGTGTATTTTCTTCCTTTTCCTTTAGCCATTCTTAGAATTCCTGTTGGATTTCTCTTTGTCAAAGTTTTTTTCTCAGTCCAGCAGCTGCTGCTTCTTGGTCTCACTAAGTTTGTTTAAAATGCTTATCCTGGCTTCATTTTGAGCTTCTATGTCTTGAGTTTAACCTAGTCATTACCTAGGATCATAGGATATATTCCTCTGACTAGGAGGAAGTGGATCATCTCTATCATGGAATATTTTAAATCCTATGCTGGGAAAACTGTGATATTCCCTTTTGTAAAATTACCAGGGAATAAGGAGGTGAAGTCAGTCCTTCAATGACCTTCAAGCCTAATACTAATATCTGCTACCTACAATATCATTGGCTTAAACAACTGATGGCTATTTCATGCTTTCTCTAACATCAGTTTTGGTTAGATAACTTCAGGCAGTTTTTCTCCCTGAGTGACTCAGTTAATAATATTATCATCTCAACATATATTTGAGGTTTCTAGACCAAGGACAGAGAAGAAAGGAAGTTTGCAAGAAAAGCCTTTATAAAGTACACAAATGAAGACACATTTCCACTGATAGCCAATAGCCCCTGCTAATTACAATAAAACTAAAAAGTATGGAGGTGTTTCTGTATTTCCAACCAGTTAATATTTCTGACCCAGAGTTAGGGAGATGGTTCAGTGATTAAGTGTTCTTGCTTGCAAAGCCTGCCAACCTGGGTTCAACTCCTCAGTGACATACTTCAAGCCTGATGCAAAAATATGTTGTATGCAAATCTGGCATTCTTTTGCAATAGTAAGAGATACTAATGCACCCACACATGTGTGGATGTGTGCACATACACAGAAACATAGTAATAAATAATTTTTTAAAAATCTAACCTACGGTCTGATAGGAAAGGATCACTACAAGCAGAGGGAATTTGTAAAAATTGAAAATATTCTCAGGTTGTGAATATTAGAATCACATATATTTTAAAAAATCAAGCTACAATCTTAGGAAAAAACTGGTCTAAATTCACCCTCTAGGAAAGTATAGTGTATGATGAGGAAGAGGACATACATTCAGCAGTTTGATAATATGACATTGGACAACTTGCAGGGTTTAAACAAGATGAACTGTAGAATCATGTAAACATTAGGCTATGTTACAGATATGTCCCTCATTCACTACTTGATATGGTTTGGATTTCCAAAATCCCCCCCCCCATAGGCACATATTTTGAATGCTCAGGACAAATTTTCACTAGCCACATCAATAGGTTACATGTGGCCCTGCCCATGGAACGTTCCAGGGTTTGAAAATGCAAGTTACATTGAAAGTCATTCATTGGAAAAGAGAATTCCTGAAAAATGTCAGTGACTGGAAAGAGGAGACCTCTAGAGCACCCTATTGCAAAAGGTCTTCCTGGAGAAGTACTTTTCTGGGCTCAGGTGCCCAAGGACTCAGATGCTTCTGGTATAGTCTGAAAAGAGCCAGATAGCAGAACAACTTTGCACTTGTCCACTGGTCCTGTTTTTTTTTTTTTTCACGTATGCAAAGTGGAGATTTAGAGTTGCATGAAGGCTTGCACCAACATCCCAGAGAAAAGCCTGTGAAGCTAGGCAATGTGTGGTAAGCTTGGATTCCATTTAGGGAGCACTTCAGTGGGCTATATGTGAAGATGAAAAGGAGAAATCCTTACTTTTAATGAGAAATCCAGGATGTTGGAGCTGCAAGGAACATGAGATGCCCACCAAGGAAAGTTGCAGGCAAGAAAATAAACCAACACAAAGCAGAAGCTGAATGTGTTGAAAATGACTGGACCATTTGTGGAAGAGATATTCAAGCCAATTTTAGCTCCCACCATGACACTATTTGCTCATAGGGACATGAAGACATAAATCTACAGAATCCGGTATTTGACATGCTAAGCTACATTCTTGTTTGGGTCCAACCTGTCTTTCTGTTGTTGCTCTTACTTGGAATTGAATGTTTGCTCTAAGTATCAAGTATATTCTTTATTTTGCACAAGTTCACAGCTAAGAGTTTTCCTAGAATCTTAGAAGAGGCTAGATTTTTGAACAATGCTATAATTATTAAAACTATGGGGACTCTTTAGTCCCCAGGCAGTCAGCACAACTAGTGCCAGAAGGTGCTACATGGGCAACTGGGGGAAAATGAAGAATATCTGTCGAAGCAACGCATGGTCTAACCTACTTAGCAGCAAATAACTTGTTGTGATGCCCACACAAGTGCAGTGGTGGCACACAGCCATGGTGGGGAACCAACTGCTCTCAATTTGGCTAACTGATCCCCTCACTGTTATGGAACCCATAGCTGGAGCTGGGAAACAAGTCAGAACCATATCCAAACATAAGCCCACTCGCCAATATCAAGCTACCATCAATTGTGGGCTACAAGAGGGCCTACACCTATTAAATTCTTTATAAAAAAAAGTAAGGGTTATCTCTTTTGTTCTGGTGCTAACTTACTCTCTGTTGGAGAATCTGCTTCTCTTTTTCAGATAGATGTAGATCCTAAGGAGAGAGCCACCCCATCATACCTCAAAAGGGCCCCAGCTGAAACTAAGAAAAATTGGCGAAACAAGCAAGGGTGCTGTTTTCCTGATGAACCGGATACCAGCAGAAGGGGGAAGGAGATCAACACAGAGAAAAATCAACTCCTACCAAATCAGAGAGTCAGAGCCTCAGAGGTCCCCAACACCTCATCACTGAAGCAGACCAAAAATGAACCCAACATGGCTCAGGGAAATTTTGCGGAAGAGGAGGCAGAAAGAATGTCAGAGCCACATGTTGGGTCATGATATGCAGAGACATTTATCTTACCCATAACTTTGGGCTAACTCCACAATGCATGAGCCATATACCTCAACAAGGAGGGGCCAAGGGGAGGGGGTAGGTCACGGATGAGCCTAATAATGGTACCAAACTGACTGTATTTGCTGAATACAAAACTAACTAATAAAGAAAAAAAGAAAAATAAATAAATAAAGAAAATAAACTTGCCATAGGAAACAACAACAAAAAAAAACTATGGGGACTCTTGAAGTAGGACAGAATGTATAGCTGGAATAAATCACCTGACCAAGAGCAGCATGTGGAAAAAAAGAACCTTGTTTTGGCTTTCAGCCTCGAGGGGAAGCTCCATGATGACAAGGAAAATGATGGCATGAGCAGAGGGTAGGAAACCCCCCCCCCTTGACCAACATGAGCTGGACAATAGGAACAGGACAGTGTGCCAAACACTAGCACGGGGGAATTGGCTATAACACCCATAATCCTGCCCCCAACATTACACTGCCTATAGGAGGCACTAATTCCCAAATCTCCATCAGCTGGGGAACCTAGCATTCAGAGCACCTAAGTTTATGGGGGATACCTAAATCGAACTACCATGTTCCACCCTTGGCTCTCATAAACTGTTACCCATACACAATGTGAAATACAATGCATTCAGTCGAACTTTAAAAGTCACCATAGTTTGTAATCATTCACAATGATGTTCAAGCATTTCCATAGTCTGAGATCTTTGAACTGAGCCATAATATCAAAAATCTCTCCAAAACCTATAATGGCACAGAATAAACATTCAAACTGCAAAAGATGGCATTGGGCATAGGAAATAAATATTCAACTAATACATAATTTAAACAGGGCAAACATTAAACTCTGTGGCTCCAAGTCCATCAACTCTAGTCAGTGACAAATCACGAAATCCATTAATTCTAACCAGCAACAAGTCTCTGGAATTCCAATTCCACCCCTCCAGATAGGCTACTCACAGTCCTGGAAAACTTCATATGGGGTCAGCAGCTGTTCTAAGTAGCTGTCCTGTGGGCCCAGCATCTCCACTGGGTTTCCGCTGCAACCCATGGTCCATTCTCATGGCTCCATCAGGTCTTCAAGAAGGCAACTAGAAAACCTGCTTCACACTGCCCGTGGTCATTTCCAAAATGCAAGACTGTTGCAAATTCAATGACCCTCTCTTTCCTTCATTTCTTATACTTCATAATACAAGGTAAGATGCCATTTTTTTAATCTGGGGGGGGGGGATAAAGCAGACTTTGAAGAGCATTCAGGCCCCTTCAAAAGAGTCTACATTCTTTCTGTTGCCCCAATGCAGGTCAGCTGGCCCAGTCTCAATGGTTATAATCACTCAATTGCAGCTGAATGGGAAGTAGTTTCACCTCAAAATTTCATTTTTTTTTTCTGTGTTATATCCCCCTGCTCACTCAAGTCCATTTCTATGCAATACAACCCTACATACATTCCCAAGACACAGACATAACAGCAAGCACCTCACACAAACTGCTTGTAGCCCAGTCCAGGCAAAGCTCTTTCTCACCCTGTCAAGCCAAACCTCACATTCCATAGTTCTTACTGTGTTCAGGTCTTTCAATTCTGACCAGAATAGGTCCATTAAGCTGTACTTATAGCCCTGCAAGTTGTCTCTTAGACCAAGGTTTCAAATGCTTCTACATTATTCTTGAAAATCAGCTCCAAAAGGCCAAACCCACACAGTCAGGTATCCAACAGTAACGCAATTATTGGTACCAACTTTACTAGCAGGGGAAAATGATGGCATGAACAAAGAGTGGACATCACCCCCTGGCCAACATAAGGTGGACAATAGCAGAAGGAGAGTGTACCAAGTACTAGCGAGGGAGAAACTGGCTATAACACCCATATGGCCACCCCCCAACAATATACTACCTCTAAAAGGCACTAATTCCCAAATCTCCATCAGCTGGGAACATAGCATTCAGAACTCCTAAGCTTATGGGGAACATCTGAATCAAACCACTACATCTTCCTACTTTGAATTTGAATGTTTTGTTCTAAGATATTGTATATAGCAAGTATGTTCTCTCCTTCTCTATTTTGTACAAGCTCATAGCCAAGAGTTTGCTTAGAATCTCAGAAGACAGTAGATTTTTGAACAATGCTATAATTATTAAAACTGTGGGTACTCTTAAAGTAGGACTGAATGCACTTTTTATTGTGAAATTATCATGAGCCTATGGCATCCAGGAGTGAATGTTATGGTATTAGCCCAAGCTAACATTAATAGGCTTATATTTTGAAAACTCAACCCCAGCTTGTCACTCTAATTTGAAAGGAATAGAGACTACTGGAGGTGTTTCTTTGTTGGTGGAAATGAGTCACTTTTGAAGGATTTGCATGCCATTGGTTCCTGACATGGTCTCTGCTTCCCAATAGTTGTCACTTCACACTCCCACATCTATGCATTCTTTCCTCCAGGCTCCCTCCTCCATAATGAACTGAAACTTCTAAAAACATCTGTGAAAATAAGTCAACTTGCCCTGAAACTGCTTTTGTCAAGTATGGTTCTTCACTGATATAAGTGTAAGCTAGTGTACCCACTGACCTATACTTCTTTATAATGACTTCTCTCTCTCTTTTTTTTTTTCTTTTCATGAGTGGTGTTGTAGGCTAAACTGTGTCACACAAAATTTCCTAAGTTTGATTTTTTGTCTGTCTCTGCTCAACTCTGCCTGTCTCTCTTTGCTTGAGCCACAGAGATACACATGGGTCTGACTGCCCCCTCACCCAGCCCAGGTGGGTGGGGGAACATAACATATTGTCTTTGGGAGAAATTTTATATTTGCCTTTGCTTTATAATTTGAGGTAACAACTCTCTCTCTCTCTTTTAGGGGTCAGTGGACAAAAAGCTGGAGGGAGGGACATTGGCCAGACAAACCTCAATATCTCTTAAATGGGCTACAACAAATAAAAAAGGAATAACATTTTAACTTGATTTTTTATTTTTACTTTTATAGAGAGAGTAAGAGCAGGAGAGTAAGACAGAGAGAGGGAGGGAATTGGCATGCCAGGGCTCAGCCACTGCAATCACACTCTAGATGCTTTCACCTCCTAGTGGGCATTTGCAACCTTGTGCTTGCCTCATCTTTGTGTGTCTCACTAACGTAAGATCTGGAGTGTCAAACATGAGTCCTTGGGCTTGGCAAGTGCCTTATCCTCTAAGCCATATCTCCAGCCCAGTAATTCATAATTTTAAAAATTCCTAAGTTTAATTCCTAAATACATCTTCATTATTTAGAAACATGGTGTCAAACAAAGTAATCAAAATCAAGTAAAGCAGCCAATTGAAATGACAAATACTTATGATTTTAGCCCACAGAAAGTGGAGACAGGAGAAAAGAAAGTTCCAGCCCCCCCCCCTCCACACACACCCCAGGTTGCATAGTGAGACTCTGTCTCTAGAAACCAAACAATAAGAAAAAATATGAAGTGCAGCCACTGTAATAGGCTGTAATCCAATATGAATAATGCTCTTACAACAAGAGGGAATTAGGACTCAGGGCAACAACCATGTCAAGATACTCAAAGAAGGCACCCAACTACAAGCAAACAAGGGGGCATAAGAAGAAATGAAACTTCTGACATTTGGGCTACTCCCTTATACCCTACATAACCATGAGGAAATATGTTTCTGCTGATTCAGTCACAGATTACATGTACCTGGTCACAGCAACCCTGAAAGATCAATTCATGTGTTAAAATATAGCATCAGTGCTTGCCCAATTTTCCTGCAAAAGCAGGTCAATATGTTATGAAAGGTACTATTATAATTAAATGCCTTTTATGGTTTTCTTTTAGAGTAACTACTCTTTAAATAGAACAGTGTGATGTTATATGTTTGAACTCCCAGAGAAAACTGAGTATATGGATGCTTTGAAATACTCTGCAGAAGGAAATAAGAACAGAGAAAACAAAGGCAAAAATAATTTACCAACAGGGATTCAGAAAGGTTATGTAATGAAGGTTAAAATTCAGGAACAGTATCCACAGCAACTTCAACCTAAGTGACTGGATACTGATCCAGGCCTTACTAGAGCAAAACTTCTTAACATATTTATGAAAGGGATCATAGTCAATATAGGAAGCTACTGTTGCACTGGCTATAAGAGGGGTATACAGAAGTGAGGGCTCACATGAGTATAATAATAATTGAATGATCTTTGCTTAACTATCTAATGACATTATAAAATAATCAGTAATCCATTAGGACATTCCTTTAGGTTTCACATGATGACAATTCATTTAAGACTTTTGATTATGAGTTGAAATGTAAAGGGACTCTCTTCACTGAGGACATATGAAGTATCAAGGAAAGTTCAATGTATTTTCTACCTTCTTATAGAAGCTACTTATCTCAGTTATGTGGTACAGAAAGATGATTAAAATCCAGTTCCTGGTCTAAAAATTATGCAAATACTGCTGTTTTGGAATGGATTCCTTTTTGTTTTTTCATTCAAATAAGCAAAATATCAGCAAATGCACACTTGCATTTTTAGAGTTACATAAAAATAAATAGCAATATAGCCAGGCTGGAAAATAACAATTGCATCTCAAATAATCCCCCTGAAGCCTAAAATAATTTATTTTCAGAAAAGGAAATTGAAGTTAAAATACACACAGGTACCTAGTAAATGCCTACTGAATGGAGCAGAATTCTTGCTATGACCAATAGAAAATATCTTCTGGTTGGTTAATGGATAATAAAACCAGGATGCAAGCTCTGGATAAATAAATTGAGCACTTTGTCCTAAATTGTCAAGGTGCTGAAGGTTATACCATGATCATTCAGAATCTGTGACAGTTTTCTTGCTACAGTAATTAACTATGTAAATATTTAATTCTACTTTTTTTTCAAAAGACTGCCTTAAAGATATTTGAAAACATCTCACTTTAGAATTATTTGAGCACCTTATCTAGCAATTCTTTCCAATATATATTTCAATAAAAACTAGTGTGTATTTGTTTGTGTGAACTAAGGACAGGAAAATGTAGTAAAAGCCCAATGTAGTTTATCACCCTGAAATTACTTTTATTGGTACCCTTTACTCCTTTGCCATTCAAATTTGGTAAGAAGTAGAATAGAATGTCCTACTAAAAATCTGTGAGCGTGTGACATCGCAGTCACTCTGAGGCAACAGTCATAAACAAATGCTACCAACAAAATGATAAAGTCGTAGAGTGAATTTTGCAATTTTATGTGGGAAGGTGAGAGAAACAATGAAAATATCTAAGCAGAATCTTGGATATTATATCTTGGTTTAGGCTTGAATTGATATCACTGTTCTTGTCATAAGACTACTAATAGCAGTAATTACCAAATATTGAAGTCCTACTATGTGCAAGATATAACAAATTATCTACAATGGCCACCTACTCATCATGAGAAACCACACCATTATGCATATAATATATTGCAAATGAAGGCTCCAAGGATAACAAATGCAGGAAGTGAAGACAACCAAATCTCTGCCAAGGACTATGTGACTGATGTCTTGTTCTACTACAACACTCCACTATATAAAGGAGAAGAAAACCATAGCCAACAGCAACTTGGCTTTAGCTGCTCTGAGATTTTGTATCACAAGTTGTCACTGTGCTGTCATTAGTGTCCACATGCATTAAAAGTAGTGGTGGTCTGGTAAATATTTGTAAACATTGTGTTCAGCACCATTTGTATACTTATGTGGTGTAGCTATCCCTATCATATTCTTTGGAAATTAAGGTGAAGTCAATGAAGGTGTGGTTGGGTCAATATGTTCATACCCAATTCAGTTGTTCAGACCTGCTCCAGCTTAATATGGAATGCAAGCAATTGCCAAAGTTGTAGTTTCAAATTTGAAAAGTAATTTCAATTTTTAAAGTACACCTTAGCCCAGGTGCAAGTTCTCTGTGAAGCTCCTTAAGATCATTCTTCTTAGACCCTTGCAAGCCCCCAAAAAATCATCATTGTAGTCACCTTCCCATTGCTGGCACCAAGGATTTGACCAGAGCAGCTTGTGGAGAAAACGATTTATTTTGGCTTACAGACTCAGGAGGAAGTTCCACCATGGCAGGGGAAAATGCTGGCATAAGTAGAGGCTGCACAACACCACCTGTTCCACTTTAGGTGGACAATAGTAGCAGGACAGTGCTCTACACACTTGCAAGGTGAGGCTGGCTATGACACCCATAAAACCACCCCCAATAATACACCTCCTCCAGCAGGATACAATTCCCGAATTGTCATCAGCTATGGATCAACCACTCAGCACACATAAGCTTATGGAGGACACCTGAATCAAATCACCACATTCCCTCAATGGCCCCCATAAACTTAAGATCATCTATGTTGTTAAATGTAATGCATTCAGTCAAGCTTAAAAGTCCCCATAATTTTTTATCATTCCCAGTGCCATTCAAACATCTCTACAGTACAAGCACTCTTAACTGGCCATAATACAAAACAAGCAAACAAAAAAACATAATAGCACAGAATAAACATGCAAAAGATTACATCGGGAATAACTAAGAAAGATGAAAACAATACAAAATTTAAAACAAATAGGGCAAATTTCAAGGCCTGTAACTCCAAGTCTGACAATTCTAACCAGTGACAAGTCTACAAGTCTGAAAATTCTATCCAGTGATGAGTCTCTGGAGTTCCAATTCCAACTCTCCAGCTGTGCACCTCACAGCCTGAGGAGCAATGCATCCCAAGCCCACAACTCTCTTGGTGGCTATCTCCCAGTGCTGACATTTCAAAAATTCCCAGGATCTCTGCTGCAACCCATGGTTCATCCTCATAGCTCCATCAGGCCCCCACATAGGTAAACCAAGAGCCCTGCTTCACACTGCCCATGGCCATTTACAAAAGACAAAACTGCATTGAAAATTCAATGAACCTCTTCTTCTGTGTTTGTTATGTTATATTCCACAGTACTGGGTGGGCTACCAACTTGTTAATCCAGTGGGGAAATAAAGCCAACCCATTCATCATTCAGGTCCCTTCCCTTCAAAAGATTCCACATTCTTTCCGCTCTTCCAATGCCCAACTGGCCCAATCTCAGTAGTTGCAATCTCTGTAACAATTGCAACTAAACATGCTGCAGTTTGGGCCCAAAGATTTTCTTAAAGTACGATATCCATCTGCTCACACCAGTCGATTTCTACACATGCAATTCTGCACAAGTTGTCAAGACATTGGTAGGCAGAATGCTGCAAGCCACTCACACAAAGAGCTTATAGACCAGCCCTGACAAAGCTCTTCCTCACCTTCATAAACCAAACCTAGCAGTCCATAGTTCTTACTGCATTCAGGTCTTTTGACTCTGACCAGAATAGTCCATCAGGCTATACTTATATCAGTACAAGGCATCTCTTAGGCCAAGGCTTGAAATCCCTCTATATTCCTCCTGCAAATTAGTTCCAAAAGTCAAAAGCCATACAGTCAGGTTTCTAGCAGCAATGATCCTACTCTTGGTACCAATTCTACTGTTGCAGTTATTTTCACATTGCTTTCTGAAAACACATGACCATAATCAGCTTATGGAAGGAAAAGGTTTATTTTGACTTATAGACTCTAGAGGAATATCCATGATAGCAGGGAAAAGGGGGCATGAGCAGAGGCTGGACATCACCTCCTGGTGAATATCATGTGGACAACAGACAGACGACCATACCAACCACTGACAAGGGGAACTGACTATAATACCCTAAACCTGAATCCCAGAAACACACCTCTAACAGGGTTCCAATTCCCATATTGCCATCAGATGAAGCAAGCATTCAGAACACATAAATTTATGGGGAACATCTGAATCAAACCACCACAAACCTTTAATTTCAAGTGTAATGATGAGAGGTGACTCCCATACCTATCATATAATGAGCAGAAACTGATGCATGCCTATGTGAGTAACCTAAAGTGTGAAAACAGGGAATGCATTTATTTAACAGTAGCATACATAGTATGCCTGTTGATATTAACATATAAAAAGAAGTAGGTATGAGGGACAGTAGATTGCATAGTAAAAATGTATTCTGGCAATATTTCTTAGAACACATATTCTAAGTTCACAATATTCAAAAATGGCATCTATATGGTGCTTATGAGCATATTTCATCATGAAACCTTTCTTTTGTGAAACTAAAATTAATATTTATGGTTTAGAATATGCTACAATAAGATTGTCTCTAGATTTTTTTTTTTTTTTTTGAGATAGGGTATCACTGTAGCCCAGGCTGATCTGGAATTCACTATGTAGTCTCAGCCTAGCTTCAAAATCTCATAGACCCTCTTACTTCTGCTTTCTGAGTTCTGCAATTAAAGTCATGTCCTCCATGATCCCTAGATGTCTTAATTTAAAGAAGAAATTAAGTGTTTATAATCCCATGATGATCAGTCTTTTAGTTAGGGAGAAATAGCAATATCTGCCTCTTCTATAGGATAATGTCTAAGAGTCTAACTTCTACTGTTTATTAATTGCTTGATATTGTTTATGAATTATTACATGACATCCAACACATATTCTCTGTTGCCATATGTATAACCTACTTTTGTGTATTATGTATATCTATCTATCATCTATCTACCTATCAAACTATCAATTATGCGATATTTATACATTGTTTACTGTAATCAAGAGTTATTTTAAAAATGTATCTTGGGCTGGAGAGATGGCTTAGCGGTTAAGCGCTTGCCTGTGAAGCCTAAGGACCCCGGTTCGAGGCTCGATTCCCCAGGACCCACGTTAGCCAGATGCACAAGGGGGCACACGCATCTGGAGTTCGTTTACAGTGGCTGGAGGCCCTGGCGTGCCCATTCTCTCTCTCTCTCTCTCTCTCCCTCTCTGTGTCACTTTCAAATAAATAAATAAAAATTAAAAAAAAATGTATCTTAACTGACTTAATTTTGAAAAGAACTCTGGATTTAACACATTTTCTTGTCACAGATAATAGGTTACTGATTCTTATCTAGGTCCATAGATTCAAAAATTACTGAAGAATCACACACCAAAATGATAGAAAATGGCTAGGAAGGTACATGAGTGGTTAAAGAACAGTTCAAAGAGAACTTCCTGTGCAAGTGTGAGGGCATGAGAGGACCTGAGACTGCCCAAGATCAATTCCTAGGCACCCGTGTAAACACCTTGATGTGGCTGTGTAAAAAACTAGGTGTTTATGTACTTCCAGTACTCAGGGGGCATTGGTATATGACATAAATATGAGAATCATTGGGATTTGCTGACAGAAAAAAAAAAACCTGGCAAATACAGCAGCTCTGGGTTGAATGAGAAGGAAATAAGTACCCAATGAAAAGAAGCCATCCAACATTCTCCTCTGACCTCCCCATAGGTGTTCACAGGATATACACATGTGTATAATCTACATATATCACATCACCAAACATACAAACTACAAAACCTGATGTACATGAATTAAATGTGGTTAAAAAGGACTTATTTTCCTGTTCTTCTTTTTTCCTGATTGTTGTAAAAACTATTATTTCTAGGCACCTGAAACTATATGTTCCATTTTCATGCTGGCTTCCAAAATATTCCCACTGATACAACCCTCATGGCATTCACAACTTCACTTTGGCCCCATTCTTGCACAGTGCATCAACATATAAGGAATTACCAATAGACATTTTCAGAAGTACGTGGCATCACAGGCTAATTTACTATAGAAATTTGGTGTCTTACTCATTCTACCCTCTTTAATGAACCATTTGATCATGGGGAAAGACAACTGTTTTATTTTGAGTGGCTCCACATAGGGATTCACATGTAAGGAATAGAAACTTCTTGGCAACAGCCACAAGTATAAGGCAACTCTGAAGTAACTTTTCTCCCTTCAGTCAAAACTTCAGAAGATTATAGTTGAAAGAACAGAATGACCTCAGCTCATGACAGAGTATATGCTGGGCTACTCATCTAAGTCTTTACAAAACTGTTTTTATCTGCAAATACTGTGAAAATACATAATAATTTTCTTGTTAAAGATGCTAACTTCTTTTGGGAATTGATTGCACAGCAATATATAACCAACGGTCCTCCCTAGTAAATAATTTTGACATGGTCAAGTGGATATAAAGAATATATTTTCAGGGTTGGGGAGATAGGTCTGTGGTTAAAGGTATATATATATATATATATATATATATATATATATATATATGTATATATACATATATATATATATATACATACATATATACAGATATATCTGTATATATGCATACATATATATACAGATATATCTGTATATATGCATACATATATATACAGATATATATGTATATATACATATATATCTATACAGATATACATATATATGTGTGTGCGTGTGTAAAAGTCCACGTTCAATTCCTTAGGACCTACATATACCAGATGGCATTCATTTGCAGTTGTTAGACATCCTTACACACACATAAATACAAATAAATAAAAAATCTTTAAAAAATATATTTTCGCCGGTAGTGGTGGCACACACCTTTAAGCCCAGCACTCGGGAGGCAGAGGTAGGAGGATTGCCATGAGGTCAAGGCCACCCTGAGACTACATAGTGATTTCCAGGTCAGCCTAGGCTAGAGTGAGACCCTACCTCGAAAAATAAAACAAATAAAAAAATAAAAATAAAATATTTTCAATCACTTTGCCATAGGCATTTTGATGTAGGTACATTTAACAAATGTATTTTCTTTAACATTGATATATATATATATATATATATATATATATATATATATATATATATATATTCATTTGAAAGAGAGAGAGAGAAAACCAAGGCATCTAGCCATTGCAAACAAGCTCCAGATGCATGTGTCACCTGGTACATCTCGCTTTATGTTGGTATCTATATGTTGGTATTTAGCAATCGAAACTGGGTCCTTTGGCTTTGTTGACAAGTGCCTTAACCACTAAGCCATTTTTCCAGCCCGGCAGTCTTCCTTTTACAACAAATGGATAGATACTTATATTGACAGACAGATAGACAATTTTATGAAGAACTTTATTTTTTGGCCAAGCCCATCTTGACATTTCTTGCTTTATTTCTGAAGTGAGAAATTATTATTAAGCTTGTACACATGCATGTCAAGATGATTTAAGACAGCTCAAGTACAATCAGCTGAATATTCTTTTCCATTATTCTACAAAGCCAACTCCTTCTACTCACAGTTATTCATTTGCATGTTTATAAATATGGATTGTAAAATTATATCTCTTCTCAATCTTTTTATTCTTCAGAGTGCTTAATATAGAGCCAAATACATAATATAGTAAAAAAAAAAACAGGATATGATACAAATAATATAGGAAAAGTAGGTGTTAAATAGTGCCACTTTGTGTCTTAGAAGAATTATTCTCAATGAATTTGGTAGTAAGGAAGTGATATCACTTTCCAACAGAATTATTTTGATTTTCAAATGGCAATGTGAAAACTAAAGAAATGGTAGAATTTTGTTGTAGTTGCCTTTCCGTTGCTGGGATAAAATACCCAATCCAAGCAACTTATGGAAAGAAAATGATTTCACTTGGCATACACTTTGTTGGGGAGATTTATTTCAACATGGCAGGGAAAATCATGGCAGGCTGGAGTTAGAAGCAGCTTCACATTAGAAATGAACATGAATGGGAACAAGAGTGGGTCAAGGCCACAAAACCTCAAGGCCTGCCCCTAGTAACCTGCTTCATCTAGAAAGGCTCTACTTCCCAAGCGAAATGTTCTACAAATTTCCCTAATATGTCTCCAGCTGGAGGTTGTTCAAATGCCTGAACCTATGGGTGGTATTTCAAATTCAAACCACAACAGAGAATAACTGTGTTTCCTTTTAACTAAATAAAGCTAGTCTGCTTTAAAAGAACAAATAAAACATATGGAAATTATTCTATACTTTATCAATATAAATATATAAGGAGGAAACTAACAATTTATATGTGTTTTATTTTTTTTCTCTCTATAAAAGGGCATATATCCCCACCACTGGTAAAATGAGTATAGGATCTATTTAAGTCTCTTCAAGAATATAATGTAAAAAATATTTTCTCTCTCTTTCTCAGTCATATGTTGAGAAGACTGATATGTTGCATTTTCTTTCATTCCAAACCAGTTATCTTGGTCTAAATTCATCTTTGTTTCAGTTTCTTAAACTATGAAATCAGAGCATGCTGCTCAGTGATGGATTTGTTATTTGTTATTTTCTGGCACAGTAGTAGCCTAACTAAATCATTCACAGTCCATCAGTCTAAAAGAGATCCAGCTACAACATTGCCATGGGGTATCAGGTTATTATTAATTTAAAAAATATACAGACTTTTTTGTATGGCTCCAGTGTTACAAATCCAAAGATAGCAAGAGAATACCTTTGGTATTGAAAATAAAATTGGATCTTGCATCAAAAATTTCTAGAAGCATTGCTCTCAGAATACATAGACCAAAGATTTGCACAATTTAGCAGACTGTAGCATTGATAAGTCTATAAAAGTATTATTTTGGTAATCATGTCTCAAAAGTTTATATTATCTGAATAAATTCAATAAATATTTGTTGCACTTACATACTATGTACTACTCATGGTTTTATGTGCTCTCCTTTAGCGGCTTGGCCACTGGAAGACATGTTTGTAAATAATTAGTGAGAGAAATTAGTGAAAGTGCATGTAGGGTTCAGGATACCACTTCAAAAACAGGATGGTGAGTGATTAACTCTGACTAGGGAGACAAGGCCATTATATCTGAACCCAACGGAAAATGGATTTTAGAAGGTAGAATGGGTTTGCATGGCTATTCAGTCAAAGGAATGAGAAATGATGAAGAAAATAGACAGATCTGTAGAAACATCATTTGAGGAAAAAAAAAAAACGTTTGTTTTATCATGAAAATTGTAGAATCAGTATAGAGATTTAAACAAAGAGATAAGACTCAAGCCAAGGCGGGAAGTTAGTCCTGAAGAAATGTGTATCTAAACCAAATGTGTTTCAATGTTAATAGAAAACAATGGTTACTGACATGGATGATGAAGTCAACAGGATTTAAGTGCTTGTATGGAGGTACATGATACCATGGATATCAATTCATCTATAACATATGGATTTTCTACCATGGTTGACTAGATTATATGATGTTCTGGTGACTAGGAAAATGAAGAAAAAGATCTATGATTCTGTAGAAATTTCTTCATGCATAAGGCTCTAATTATTATTACTCTTCTATTTAGAAAAGTAAAAGAACAAGGCCCATTGAAAACTGATGTAAGAGTAAGTGAAATATGATGACTTGCAGTGAAGGAAGTCAATTTACATCCATGTGGAATAATAAAAATGTATCTTACATCTACCGTATTAGTCATCATTTCACGTAGGACATCCAGTCTCAACAAAGCTGATTGTTGGATTCTAGATAAACTTCGGCACTCCAAAAGGTTGAATATCGACTAATCCTGGATGAAGAGTATATATAAGAGATTATAGAAGCATAGAGTTAGCCAAACTGGAATGACATTTGACATATTCAACCAGGCTGAGTCACATCCAACTGTCATTAGTTAAAATACTAGCAATACTAGCAAAGTTATTTTCTCAAATACTTGCATATCAACCATTGAGATAACCTTGTTTTATATTAATTAAGTATGCTATTATCATTCTATAGTAGGAGTTCATTTATTTTTTATATTTTTTATTGTATTTATCTATTTTGAGAGAGAAAGTGAGAAAGAGAGAGAATGGGTGCACCAGGCCATCCGGCCATTGCAAAAGAACTCCAGGTGCATATGCCCCTTTGTGCATCTGGCTTATGTGTGTACTGGGGAATTGAACTCAGGCCTTAGGCTTCACAGGCAAGTTTGTTAACCATTGAGCTATCTCTCTATTCCAGGAGTTCATTTCTTTTTTTATATTTTTTAATTTTTTTCTTTTTCTTTTTATTAATTAGTTTTGTATTCAGCAAATACAGTCAGTTTGGTACCATTATTAGGAGTTCATTTCTTATAATCCATATATCATTGAGAAACATAAAGGATTGGGATATAAAAATGTGACAATAAGGCAGTTATCAAGAAAAATTAAAAAAAAGTAGCAAAGAATTTAATAGTGTTTGTACAATATAAGAATATTGACAGGGATATCTTAGCAAACATATAATGAATGATAGCTTGTTGATGATACACTATCATGACTCACTAAATCATTTTTCATAGATTATATGCATGTCTGCATTCATTCACTTAAGTATTCACTATGCATCAACTATGCTGTAGGTGCTAGGCCAGTGACTGATGAAGCAAAATAAGATAATTTTGCTATCAGATACATTATTACCTAGTAAAACTTTTCTAATGCAAGAAGGTGGACATGAGAATAGTTTAGCAATCAGGTTTACCATACATTTCTAATAGTTGTGTACACTGCAATAACAAATTAACCAAAGATGCAGGTAGACTGCATTGCATACTTACTATGTGATATATGTTGAGCTATGTCATTTATATGTATTAGCTCACAAATTTAGGCAATGGGATAGGTTGTGAATTTGGGACATCTAGTCAGGGTTACAAACTATTGCAGTGGAAATTGATATAGGCCTCCTTCAGATCAAAGATCATTTGTGGCTTTGGTTTCAATCACTTGGGAGGCTTCTACAAAAGAAAGTCTGAAGAGGAAAATGTTGGACGTCATACATTATAGTCTGAGAATATGTCTTTGAAAAGGTAAGGCATGAGTGGTGAGAAATCAAGAAAAAGGAATATTCAGAAGTCACTCTAGGTAGATGGATATCTGTATGAAGATTTAGAAGAAAGTGCAAGAGTGGGGTTATATAATTTTTAATTGTTATTTATTTATTTGAGACAGAAAGAGGGAGAGAGAGAGAGAGAATGGGCACACCACGGCCTCCAGCCACTGAAAACGAATTCCAGATTCATGCACCCCCTTGTGCATCTGGCTTACATGGGTCCTGGGGAAATGAACCAGGATCCTTTGGCTTTGCAGTCAAATGCCTTATTCACTAAGCCCTCTCCAGCCCGGTTATATGATTTTTATTGTTGCTTTGACAAAACACCCAACATAAATAATTTAAGGGAAAAGGTTTGCTGTGGGTCACAGTTTAACGGTATAGTTCATCATGGTGGGGAAGGCATTGTGGTCAGAACATGAGGCAACTAGTCACATAGCATTCACCAAGGAAGCAGAGAAAGATGAATGGTGCTGCTCAGTTCCTTTTCACATTTTTATTTATTCCAGCACTCAAATCCATAGTATGATGCCAACCACATTCAGGGCTGTTCTTTCCTACCCATTTAAACTTTTCTGGAAACACTGTGATAGACACACCTAGGGGGTGTTTCCATTGTGTTTTGAAACTTCATCAAGTTGATAACTCAAGAGCTCTGCAGAGGATATCAGTAAAAGCCTTGAATTATGAAGCAGCTAAAAGGGAAACATAGCAAAGAGACCTGGTTGGCTGGAATTCAAAAAGTGGGGAGAATTCCCAAAACAGTAACACAATATCGGTTCCTGAATCTCTGACAGTTTTATCTTGGATGTGTTTTCATTGTATGACTGATTTGTTTCTTTAACTTCTACCTCTTCCTAAATTCTTAATGAGCTGGATGATCTTAGAAATTGGTAAAATGTTGACAGGTGACAGCATAATATACGTGAGTATAGCTTCCTTAGTGGGTGACTGTTTTCTGGTTATTGATAAGGAAAATGCAGTTGGAAGCCCTGCTGGAATGCTGCTGCTGCAGATATGGGTCTTAGCAAACAACTGGGGCATCTCTTATCAGGAGAGTACCTGAGTCACAATGCCCACTGGGAAAGGTGCAGTCCTAGGGTCTGGCTTTAAGAGGATGTGGTTGTAGTCAATGCTGTCATTTTAGGCCTCTATTGTCTACTTGAGGAAATGACTTAATGAGTTAAGTACTGAATGATTGAAGGAGATGGTACCAAAATCATAACAAGTTCCAGAATATGTGTGATTAAATCCTTGTGACCATATTAGGAAACAGAATCTAACATTCATATATGAAAGTATGTAAAAAGCCCTCCATTTCAAAAAGTTAGGTTATCAGAGAGCAGAGTTTGTTTTCCACAGTTTAAACTCATAAAGAAATATAATGTGTACCAATGTGATATTGTGTCATAATTTTCAAAATGACATCTAAAAATATATTATCATGGATCTAATGTTACTTTATAAGACTCTATATATATCACTTTATCATTTTTCAGGAACATATTATGGCATGCCAGCCTACTTTAGCTTATAACTAGGAATAATTTCATAAAAATATGCCAGGATATTTTAACCTGAAATTTTCAGAGTTCACATTTCTCTATTTGTATTAAAGGAAATCAGTGCTAGGTTTATGTCTATATTTTTAATCAGGTTGGTGCCAATTAGTACCGACTTTATTGTCTAATACAAATGAAAGGGACAGTTTTATGATACAGATAATGAGAGCAGGCTCTGTGAAGGCCAATTGATAGCATGGTATGCTGTACAAACAAAAGTCTGGAACAAAAAGGGATGGGAGAAGTGAGTCATGGCAAATCTGAAAAAAATCACCAAGGAATTTTATATAATTCAAGCTCTGTGCTCCACTTTAATAAAACATCATCATAGAAATATATTTGAATTTTATATTTGTTTAATTTCTAGTTTTATAAAGTTTATGTAACATAGCTTAAGTTTATAAATATTTGGGTAATTTGATAGAAATGACTTGTTCCGTGGTTGTTTTGGTCTTCTAAAAATTGCCCATATTTTATCTAAGATTGGGAATCTGTGTCATAAATGTCATAGCTATTCTTCATCCTGCATCTACCTTTAGCTGTTCCATTAAAGAGCATTAGTAATGTCAGCCTCTGAATGTCTCCGTTCCATGCCTCCCTACTTGTCTGTAACTTAATTGACTCCTCTAAGGTATTTCTGATATCTTCTTTTAAAGCTAGTTATCATATTTGTTAAGGATAAATCTTTTCTCTTCAACCTATTTGGCCATATTTTCTTAGTCCCTTTCTACTATCGTTTTATCTATTTAGTAAGGTAGATGCTTCTAAAGCTTTTCCACATGCCTATGAGCACAGGCACATAGAGTATACGTTAAGATCAGTCAGTATCTCTAAACACTGCTTGTCAATATTGGTCATCTGTTCTGTTCAGGCCAAAGGTACACCAAGGCAGAGGAAACCTGGTCACATTACTTTACATGTATGGATTACACAGTTGTAAGATTAACTGTAGGGCAATTTACAAATAAGGAATTTAGCAACTCATAGCAATAATCTCAGAAAAAAAATCATTGTAAGTTCCATAAGAAATATTCCCACAGTTCTTTCCCATAGGTTATTCCCATATTTCATTCCCATGCTTCATTTCCACAGTTTGTTCTTATAGTTCGTCCCACAAATATACTCTTAAGGCTTCAGGTAGTATCCGTATGGTAATAACAAAATTCAAGATATGTGCCCACATCTCTTTTTGCATCTCTAAACATATATCTGTGATTCTTCACTTGGAACCTCCAGCTTGATTTCCCATAGAATTCTCAAACTGAATATAGAATAAACTCATGAGCTTCTACACAGATACTTCCAAACACTCCTGGACTCCACAGCTTTTTTTCTGTCTCTTGCCTTGACAATAACACCCATTCTTCATTCCTTTTCTGATTCTGTCATACATAGAAACAATTCAGAAATCTAGAACTGAACTCAGGCATCTCAACTTAGTTGCATAAAAGAAGAAAGAAAATATATTCTTTCTTATTACTTTTGCCTTTCATATCACTTACATAACTTATTTTAAACCTTGTGTGATGTACTTTATTCATCACTGTGACAAACTACCTGAAAGAAGATACTAAGTGAGGAGAGATTTACCTTCACCCAGAGTTTCAGAAGCCAAAGTACCTTATATTGAGGGTGTGGTGGCTAGAACAGCACTCTCTGTGATGGTGGAAGCTTTCCCTTATCTTGTTCGCATCTTGATCAGGAAGCAGGGAATGGTTTCAGAATCAGGAATAGGCTATAGCCTTCAAAGGCCTGCTTGCAGTGCGAAGGTTTTCGAACTCCTAAAACAGTGCCATTAGCTTTGGACCAATGCTCACATGCATGAGCTTATGAGCCTTTCTCATTTGAACCATGACCACGCCAATGCATGTAGTTGTTAAAAATTGCAATTTGCCTTTAGTCATTTTCAAACTCTAGTGATGAAGGGATCTCCCTTCCTTCCTTCCTTCCTTCCTTCCTTCCTTCCTTCCTTCCTTCCGTCCGTCCTTCCTTCCTTCTTTCCTTCCTTTTTTCTCTCTCTCTTTCTTTCTTTCTTTCTTTCTTTCTTTCTTTCTTTCTTTCTTCCTTTTTCTTCTTTTTTGTTAGTTTGGTTCATAATCATTTTATAGAATTCAGAAAAATAATTGTTACACATTTTGCACTCAAGGGCTATTGGATAATTGAATGATTGACTGACTGATTCATGTAATGTCTTCCTTTCCATTCTCTGTGTAATGGGAGGTAAGAAAATAAAAGACAAGAAGGCTGCCTTTGCTTAGTTATAATTAGGTGTCAACAAATTTGTACCTGCATAGTTTTGACATTTTTTACAGGGCATTCTTGTGTATTCTTACTAGTCCTCTATCTCAACTATCATACCAATGAAATGAGCATTAGCTTTCCTTTTCAGCAACCTGCAAGTTCTATTCCTACATCCTTGCTTACTGGTGGTCCATTCCTCCAGAATAGTAGTCCTCTCTAGTAGTAGGCTTCCAAATTTATGGGCAGGAAAAAAAAATCTTTGTCAAAAACTGTAGAAGTACAGGTCATTTACTAAACTACCTTATATCTTTATCCAGCAGAAATGCAGATGAATTTAAGCTATGTCTTTTTCAGTTCTAACTTTTTCAGGTAAAAAATTAAGAGTGTGTGGATCCAGAGCACCTCAGGGTACACATGTCAAGTTCTTCTTAAAGCACTCCCTCACTTAATTTAAAGGAAATGGTGGTGTACACCTCTTGAGATTCAAGGGAGATAAAGCACATCCATGCCTCTCTCCAAATAAAGCTGAATTAATGACATCTCAATCTCATGTAAATTCTTAGTCTTTGGTTACGAATCCTCCACCTTTTTGGTGAACTGTTTCTGGTAGAACTGGTTTGTAGTTATCCTTTCACAGCTGCTGTCTAAATGAACTTGTACATATTTTTAATATATCACTTTAATTTTAATTTAACAAGTACAACATTGTTCTTTGTCTATGATGACTTTTTGGAAATTCAGTGACATTACAAAAAATTTCAAACATAGTGTCTCATAATGCATTCTTGGCAATCCCTTTTGATTATTCCCCAAAATGATATCTTATAACTGCTATTTTGGACTACTTTCACCCTTTATTACTCATTCTTTCATTTTCACCCCCCATTTTCTATAGTACTACTTCCATTCTTTTAATTTCCTCATGTATGTGTTGCCTTATCTCTCTTCTCTTCATTATAGTTGAAAATCATCATGTACATATCTAAGGGGATGAGGTTTCTAAAATTTTGATTTCATTTTATCAAGCACTCTTAGTTTATTAATGTTATTTGATGTAATGGTATGAGGGTTTTTATTATCTAATACAAACCTGCCTCTTAATCTTTTTCCCTTATCCTAAATCTTATTTCTGATATGTCATTCGTGTATACATAAATGCATTCTTAGACCTATGTGTTTTGAAATCCTGTGTAGTGAAATATCCTATATAATGCCATTTTTCTACAATGTTTCTACATTCCATGTCATCTCCTCCCATTCCTCGTCAGACAGAAAACTCACAATAATTCTTCTGCAGTTCAGCTCAGTGAAAACGTCTCTGGTGCTTCTATAGACTTGAATCCATCTATCATTATTATAATTAACCTGTATCATTATGAAAAAAATCAGTGTCAAAAATTATTCTTAGCAGTATTGCATGCCAAGTAATACCCATAGATTAAACCATGTTCCTCTATTCTCACTCTTACTATGACTTTTCATATCAAGTGTCATGGAAGTTTGAATTAGGAAATGCATAGGAACATTGATTTATACCAATTGGTTGTCATGGTACTTAATTGTGTTTATCCAATGAATTTGAGTATTCAGAAGCTAATAATGCATTATTTTAATTCCTTGAAATATCATACTATCTTAGAACAGAGCTCTGTTACAGAGTTTGTCCAGCTTACTCATGGCTCATCTTGTACCTTCATAACAGAATATATTAATTTCTCAATGTTTTCCAAGACTGTATATTACTAAAACATTAGCTCCTGATCTATATCATTTCCTCTGCCATTTATTGATCCATTAATTTCAATTTATTGCTTTCAATTGTCACAAAACATTCAAAGATGTAATACAAAGATATGTTTAAATGAAATATATGAGGGATATAAAGTGTCCATAAAAGCCAATTGCACTGTAACTAAAACCACATAGGTGAAGGCCTGTCTGGTTTCTGTAACAATTATCTAGAATGGCTTAATCTCTAATTATCTCTGCTACATGTTGTTATCTATCATGCCACCAGAGAATCATATATTACATCATGAAAATGAACAAGTACACAGTTTTCAACACATCACCATCGATGCTATAGATAAATTGCAACAACTTCTGTCAAAAGTGAAATAATCTTGAAAAATGTAAGATGGATGTAAGAGGATGTAAGATATAAGAGGATGTCAGCAGTTATTGCTAAACACTGAGAACATATAAAGTATGTCATAGTAATATTTTGCTTGAGTAAGACTTTTAAAATCTGTTATATTTTGTTAGCATATCTTGCAATTCTACATGAAGAGCATCATGTTTCTATGGCAGTAATTATTTTCCTGATTTATTTAATTTTTTTAACTTGTTGATGTTTTCCACCTTAGTGTACAGATGCTAGTGCAACAAAGCAAATCAGCTTGATTAATTTCCATAAAATATATTTATGTCTCACGATTCTAGAAGCTAATTACTACCCAAAGGTTAGTAATTCCCCTTTAAAAACACCCACCAAGACTCAGGGAACATTATAAAAGCAGGGGAAGAAAGACGGTAAGAGCCCCAGGGTGGGAAGGAATAGCCTGAAACATTGTCATCCCCCCCCCAACACACACACAGAGAATGACTGATGCAGTCATAATCCTATGGTGAGTAAGAACAACAGTACTGAGGAGGTCCCTCAGTGGAATGGGGGTGGGGAAGAGAGGATATGAAGATAACACAAAGGGAATGGAACTAACACATGATTTTTCATACATTAAAGTTCAAAATTAATAAAAATTAAAAGTCATATTTGTGGGTAGGGCTTTAGCATAAGACATTTAGAAGAATATACTTCAGTCCATACCAATCTTCATGATACAAAATTTGAAAAGTATAAAACTCTGTGTAGCAAAATATTTTCCATATACTGTTACTAGATTTTAATTTCCATGCATATATGGATACTCTTTCCAATTTTACAAAAAGGAAGACATTCTATGTACCATCTCTCCTAGTCATCTCCATTCTGCTGGGATAAACCTACAAACCAAACAGTTTATGTGAGGAATGGGATTTATTTTTGGTTTATAGATCCCAGGGAAGTTCCATAATGGAAGAGAGAGAATGTACCACTGAAGGCAAGAGCAAAGACAAACACAAGGGAACCCAGGAAGAGCTGACACTGTTCTCTGCAAACCTTAGGCTGGAATTCCAGATATGCCACCAAATACACTTGGGGGTTGGACCCTAGGACGCACCCATAACGATAACTCCCTGATGGCTGGAAATACAAGTTACAAGCCAGAATAAAACTCCTGGATCTACTGGGGGCCATCCATTCAAACTACTGCACTATAATATATTTTTCTTTTAACTCAGCAATGTATCGTGGTGACCATAATATTTTGAAAAACACAGTATTAGAATATTCCATTGTTGTGAGTCACATTATGTTTCACAATCTGTCAGTTAGCATTCAGTATTATTTAAATGTGGTATTACAGAAAGCAATGCTTAGTTTAAAAGCCTAAGAGAAACTTACTTTCCCATGAGTGGCTATATAAATACTAAATTTTTGAAGAGAAACTACATAGATAAAAGATATATCTAGTATTATTTTAAGATATAAAGAAAATTTTTATTGGAATTTTCAAGAGAAAGACAGTTTATTTCTTTTGTAAATTGTTTCAAATGCAAAGCTGCATTATTCCTTTTATCACCCTGTATGAACCTTAATAAAAGTATTAACAGTTAAAATAAGTATCTATACAATTTATTTTAAAAAATTAATTGAAATTACAAAGGTGTCTTTCATGGTCCATAGTGGTGTCAATTTGCATCCTGTTATGGCCTGACAATATTTTTTTCAAAAAATACATACTAATATATATTTTATTAATTAATTAATTAATATATTTATTTAATTAATATATATTACAAATTAATATATTTAATTAATATATTATTAATTAATTGATTAATTATATATATATATATATATATATATATATATATATATATATACACAACCTCTATACTTACAGACAACAAACCATGGTATTTCCCTCCCCTTTCGCGCTTTTCCCTTCATAACTCTGCTCTCCGTCATATCCCCTCCCTCTTTCCATTAGTCTCTCTTTAATTTGATGTCATCATCTTTTTCTCCTATTATGAGGGTCTTGTGTAGGTATTGCTAGGTCTTGAATATCAAGGGCAATTTTTGTCCAGACAGTTGTATGTAAGGAGTGGTACCCTTCCTTTGGCTCTTACATTCTTTCTGCTACCTCTTTCACAATGGACCCTGAGCTTTGAAGGGTGTGAGATGTTTCAGTGGTGGACACGCCTCCATCCCTTCTTCTCAGAAATATGTTGCCTTTTGGGTCATCCCAGTGGTCTTCGCAAAGGTGGATACTCTAAAATCTAGTCAATCATAATAAAGAATATTAAGAAAAAATTGTTTCACATAAAATAATATTCTATTATAACCCAGTGAAGAAATAATGCATGGGTATCATATTAAGATTTTTTTCAAGTATTATTTATAAGATTATTGAAAAGATAGCTTAAAATAACAAAGCCAAATGTGTTTAAAAAAAAAACTCATGGGAAATGTGTTTAAATAGGTTAAACATTTTCTCAGAAGGCACTTAGTCATAGGGCTAGAGAGATGGATGAGTGATTTAGGTGCTTGCTTGTGAAGCCTAAGTACCAAGGTTTGATTCCACAGTACCCATGTAAACCAGATGCACAAGGTGGCACATGTGTCTGTGGTTTTCAGTGGCTGGAGACCCTGGCTCATCCATTTTTTCTCTCTCTCATAAATAAATAAAATATTCTTTAAAAGTCTTAAGGAAAAAAAGAATGCACTTAATTAAAATAATATTCCAAATGAAAAAATACATTGAAATAAACACATTAATTAGATGTGAGCAATTATTCTATTAAGCTTCTTATATGAGTGATAGAGCCAAAAGAAAAGATTTGAAATTGAAGAAAAAAATTCACACAGAAAATATGAGAAGATACAGAACAGGAAAAGCGATAACATGAGGATCATATGGAACAGTACATCTCACACGTGTGTAAGGGAAGAAATAGAAGGGACATTGTAAAAATGGGGTACAAGCAATAGTTGATGAGAGATGTTGACCAAGAAAAAATGTTCTAATTTAAACACAATAAACAAACATCCATAGGCCCCAGAAGCTTACAGAAAACAAAGGTGATTACTGTTACTAAAATATATTTATGTTCTCAGAGTCCAATAGATGAAAATCTAGAATAAAAACTAGTTGTAATGCTTTGAAGACAGAAAGGAGCAAAATAATGAGAAACAACAATACAGGAAACATATAATTTCCCATAAAAAATGGAGCCAAGGAATAACAAAGTACAAACATGTAAATGTGAAATATTTATTAAGCCAAGAATTATGTGCCTAGAGAATATACCTTCAAACTGTAAGAATAAATAAGAGGAAAGGAGGTTCATGTGAATGAGCCCACACATCAATACATATGAAGGCAGGCTTCCAATACATCAGTCTCTTTATATTTTGCATAAAATCTGTTATTGCTATTTTATACATTTGTATATATTTAAAATTATATGTTTAAGTCATGTTGTGACTAAATAGAATAAAATGTTCATGATTTTCATCGTATTTAACATATATAGAAGTAAATATAGAATTAATAGGGCATGAAAATCTAGGAAGTTTGTAAATGAACATATACAATTGAAAAGTTATAAATTATTTGGGAAGTAATGGAATACTTATTAAAAGTATGATATAATAAGGGACAGGTATTTTTATTCTTTGGATATCCAATAGCAGTAAATAAGCACACAAGAATTTGTGAGACATTCATAGTTGATCTGTCATGAGACCACACATACTTTATGCCACTAGATATGATGGCATACCTTTAGAATCCTTCAAGCATAAGAATCGCCTTGGTTACAAATTACATTGGAGGCCAGACTGGACACATAGTTGGACCCTGCCTAAAAGTCCTTCCCTCCAAAATGCTTGACTCATCCCCACCAGAAGAATCCAAATAAATGACTGAATTAAACATGGAGAAACTAAATACCTCATGAGTTGAAGTTTGAACATTGAACAAATGTCCACTATATGATAACTATAAGAAATACTGAATCTTGATATTGGAGAGTGGGCTTATATTTGGATATGGTCCTGACTTGTTTTCCAGGTCCAGCTATGGGCCCATACCATTGAGGGGATCAGTTAGCCAAATCAAGAATAGTTGGTTTCCCATCATGGCTGTGTGCCACTATTGCACTTGTCTGAACATCACGACAGGTTATTTGCTGCTAAGTAGGATAAACGATGAGTTGCATGGACAGATATTGGTCATTTTCCCCCAGTCGCCCATGTAGCACCTTCTGGCACTAGACACACTGACTATCTGGGGACTGACTCTCTTCCAGCTTCCAGCCATGCCATTCCATTTTACCTGTCAACCACATAAGGTGTCTTCAGCAGTAGGGTCTTATCACTAACCTTTGGTAGGTCATCAAGTACTCTGACAGAAATCTGTCTTTCTCTTAGGAAACCTTGTAGGTATCTCTGATCAAAAGCTCATTGTGAATGATAGCCACATGCTGGTACTGGGAGTTATAGGTTAGTACCCACTAAGAAAAGGAAGAAAAAAATAACTAACATAAAAGAGAGGAGAGAGAGAGAGAGAGAGAGAGAGAGAGAGAGAAGCTGTAGATGATTAAGGTCATTCTTCATCATACACTCTCCAGTGCCTTGTTTGTTAGGTGTTCCCTCTAAGGGCCTGGTGAAGGTTCAGCCATTTGGTCTGCCATTTAGGACATAGAATTTTATGGTACCATTGCCGTTTGGGTCTAGAATTGTGTTTCCTACCCCCTCCCTCCCTTGCCCTCCCCTCCCTCCCCACCCATCCTATTGTCTAGTCCATGAGCTGCTTACAGGGTATGTAAGGCATCTTGGGTAAATTCAGGTTAGGTGCTATAGATGAGTGAGACCATGCGACCATTTTCTTTCTGTGATTAGGTAAGTTCACCGAGAATAATCTGCTCTCCAATATCAAGCTACCACCAATCGTGGGCTACAAGAGGGCCTACACCTATTAAATTCTCTATAAAAAAGTAAGGGTTATCTCATTTGTCTGGTGCTAACTTACTCTCTGTTGGAGAATCTGCTTCTATTTTTCAGATAGACGTAGATCCTAAGACAGAACCACCCCATCATACCTCAAAAGGGCCCCGGCTGAAACTAAGAAAAATTTGAGAAACAAGCAAGGGGGCTGTTTTCCTGATGAACCGGATACCAGCACAAAGGTGAAGGAGATCAACACAGAGAAAAATCAACTCCTACCAAATCAGAGATCCAGAGACCCAGAGGTCCCCAACATCTCATCACTGAAGCAGACCAAAAATGAACCCAACATGGCTCAGGGCAATTTTGCGGAAGAGGGGGCAGAAAGAATGTCAAAGCCACATGTTGGGTCATGACATGCAGAGACATTTATCCTACCCATGACTGTGGGCTAACTTGAGAATTAATGATCCATATACCTCAACAAGGAGGGGCCAGGTGGAGGGGGTAGGACATGGATGAGCCTAACAATGGTACCAAATTGACTGTATTCGCTGAGTACAACACTAATTAATTAAAAAAAATACTAAATCATAAAACACATACTGGATGAAAATACATGGAACAAAATATATCATAAAATAGTAAACATAAATGACAGATGCAAATGAGAAAGTTAGAATAAGCATATAGGGTTCAAAAAGAAAAAATATTTCAAAATGCAATCAGTATCAACTTATCAGGAGGCCAGTAATAAAGTTTCCAAGTTCATAAAGTAAAAATTACAGAAGTAAAAGACACATGTAAAGAAATCAATGATTATTTCTTGAGCTCTCCGGAACTGGGAAGTAAGTTACACAGCAAATTGGCAAAGATGAGGGCTCAACTATGATTAACAACCATCAGGACTTAGTTAACACTTCACTATAGTATACCTAACAATTATAGAAGAGAGATTGTTTTCCAGCACACTAGAAACCATCACCACAATTGAATAAGCATAGGTTATTAAACAAGCCTAAATAAATTTAATAATTTTAAAATTTTACATATTTTATGTTTCCTAATGAAGCACAAGACAGTCCTAGCTGACTAATTCTTATTCATATGAAGTTTAAAATGGCAAATTAAATCTCTATTGATACACACCAACCTCATTGCTTGGGGAAATAGATGGTGATGACCTTTGAAGGATCAAGAAGGAACTTTCTGTGGAAATATTATTTATCCACTTGTATTGACTTGTCATAATTATTTTCAATAAGCCTTATCATTGTTAATATTGTTATATGTAAGTTATTTCAAAAAAATTGGATTTACAAAGTCATGGATCTGTGTTTCTTATTAAATGATATTCAGGTGCTAGAGTGCTAGAGCAAGCATTGTGAAAGGAATTTTATTACATAAAATACAAGGTAGTGTGACATTACCTAGTGTATTCTCATAAAACCAGGACAAGGAAGTTTACTACAAGTATTGTTTGTTCTTATTCATAACAACATCATCTTCAATCCCAAAAGTTTCCTAAGATGACTATGCAGTTTGACCGTGGCTGTTGATTGCACATGATACTGTAATCACATACCTCTTTAAGATTTTAAAAAATTTTTTTTATTTCTTTATTAGTTTTGTATTCAGCAAATACAGTCAGTTTGGTACCATTATTAGGCTCATCCGTGACCTTTAAGGTTTTACCACATATTTGCTTCTAGAAAGTTGAAAGGAAGTACATCTTCTCAAATTTTCATACCACATTTACCATTTCCTCTCTAACTTTAGAACAAACCATGTACTTATCTCATAATATTAACCTTCCTCATCTCTATCACTGTTGGACAATCCCCTTTTTATATATTCTTCTGTTCAGTTGCAAATGTTTTATTGAAAACATGGTAATCTGTACACATATTGTAGATTTTCAAAATTCTGTTTTTGTTTTATATGGGACTTATTGTGATATTTTCATATAGATACATGTGTATGTGTGTATGTATGTGTACATATGTGTATGATGCTTGATTATAGACTTATATTGCCTGACTTATGTTATGTGACATGTCATTCAGCAGTTACATTGTGTTTGCTGGACATAGTAATATTATATTCTTTTAAAATATTTTATTGTATTTATTTAGTTGAGGGAGAGACAGAGAGAGAGGGGGGAAAGAGTGAGAGAGAAAGAGAGAGAGAGAGAGAGAGAGAATGGGCTCGTCAGAGCCTTCAGTCCTACAAATGAATTCCAGATGTATGCACCACCTTGTGCATCTGGCTTACTTGGGTCCTGGGGAATCTAACCTGGGTCTTTTGGCTTTGCAGGCAAGCATGATAAGCACTAAGCAATCTCTCCAACCTATTATTATATTTTTATTGTGTTTGATTATCATAACATAATGTAGGTATGTGTATATATATATATATATATATATATATATATACATATATATATATATATATATATATATATAACATCTATGAATAAATGTGGTATGTATATGCATATATATGTATATAGGCTTATACTGTATTTTAGCTATGGTTAAAATTTTATTAAATGTGGCCATGCAGGCAACTCTTCAGCTTACTGACTTCATATCCTTTGTATATATACCCAGAAGCTGGTTCATATTCTTGAGGCATCTCCATGTTCCCTGTAGCAGCTTTAGATGCTTTTTTTTTACTTGAAATGGTACCTTTGACATTTATGTATTTTCTACCATTTTCTTGATGTTATGAGATTGTATCTCTTTGTAGAGACAGTATTTCACTTACGTTTAAAGAATGAGTAGCTCTCTACATATGTTGATAAGTAATAGGTAGAAAACATTGTAAATAGATGAAATTCATGTATCAATGAATAGATATTTCAAAATAATCTCCTGGATGCTATGCATTGAGTTTCTGTGCTCACAATCATCATATTCATATGTTGAAATAAAATCCCCAATGTGATGAAATTTGCATGTGGAAACTTTGGTAGTGATTTGAGCTGAACTCTCATGAATGGGATGTAACTCCCACCACAGACTGAACTTAGCTCCTTTGCAATTTTTTATATTAGATTTATGTAAAAATATATCTTTATGCACTACAACACACTATGTAGACATGGTAATCTTAGGCTTCCAAGCTCTGGGATTACAAAGAAATAAATTTATGCTATTTCTAAGCCATGTAGTTTACAGTATTATTTTATAGGAGTCTAAACAGTCTCTGATGGAATGTTTATATTATACAGTGAATTAGGACATTTTTCCCAGGTCAAGCAGAATAAGCATTCCCATGAGAGCTGTTATTGAAAAGAGAGTCTGAATAAGTGATATACTGGTACATAGGACAGGAGTATCTGATTTGTACCATTTGAGACCTTGCACCATGGTTAACTTCAAGGTACATTGCTGAACATAACTAATCAAATATCTAGTCAGCTACTTTGAGAATGTAGGTAGGAGCAAAACTTTAATTATTTTCTTTATGGTGTCATATTATGTAAGTATGTGTGACCTTTTTCTTATATAATACTTTATCCTGAGCTTAACTGGAACTATTATTAAAGTCAGGACTGGGTTTTGTGTTTTTTTCAGTATTTACTGTTTTTTTTCTTTAAAAAAAAACAAAAACAGCTTTCTATTTTCTATCCTCGCAAAGCTGAACTGATTTTCTTAGTGGGAACCATATATACAATAAATAGAGTTTAGTCTGACCCATTCTAGATCCTGAGTAGCCTTTTAAATTCATATGCTAACTTATTTTATATTCATATTTATTGATAAGATCTGTTGAACACATTTTTGTAATGATATTTATATTATACCTTTATTATACCTTTATTGTTTTGGCAATGTCTGTTTATATAATCATATTTATTTATTTTTTAAGTTTTATTTATTTACATATTTGAGAGAGAGTGAGGAAGAGGCAGAGACTGCGAGGGAGAGACAGAGAATGCATGTGCCAGGGCCTCCAGACACTGCAAAGAAAAAAAAAAAAAAACTCCAGGTGCATGCACCCCCTTGTGTATCTGGCTTGGGTGGGTCCTCGGGAATCAAACTGGGGTCCATTGGCTTCCCATGCAAATTAACTACTAAGTAATCTCTCTAGCCCTTCCTTTTTATATTCAATTTTAATAATTCATGTTAAATTTCTATAATCTATGACAATATTCATAAACTTTTATTTACACTCACTTTTCCTTAACACTTCTTTTAATTTGTTTTATGACATATAATGTCTTTGTACTTTTAATACACTTATTTCACGAATCCACCTCATTAGTGTTACTTCCTGCAGGCCTTATGAAGGCTTCTCACAATCCCAGGAATTACAGAATTTTTCAATTTAGAATTTTTATGTCATTCTCACACAGTGTCCATGCCACCAAAATATGATAGGTTATTGCCAAGGCTTCTGGTTACCCACTGGAACTAGATGGTAAGACCTTATTGCTGAAGATTCGTTATGCTTGAGCTGCAGGTCACTGAGAAATAAAGCTAAATGTGAGCTGGAGTCCTGCTCCTTGTCGACTACTTGTCAGGATGCTGGAAAGACCTGTATAGCCTGTTGTGTGACAATTATATGTGCTGCTGAAGTGAGCATAGGAGTTGTTGATTCTTAACAAAAACATTCTTACCCTGATCACCAGTGGGCACTTCAGAATCTCCTGATTTATTCACTTTCAGAAATAATTGATAACCCCATTTCATTTATTTATTCCAACCAATTAATGCATATTTGGATTATGAGGGATGGAACTAGTAGCTTCTTCTAAATTTTCCTTTAGGATAAGAGCTCTGTCTATGTTTTCATCATTTAAAAATACAGCCTAGTTTTGATGTCCAAATTTATTTAAACCCAAAGCAACATTTTTTTGAAAAAAATACTCAGAAAAAGATGTTTTAATTGAGAAGGGAAAATTTAAAAGAATGACTAAAAGTGAATAAAGACTTTAGCTACTATGAGGCTTATTTCAGTCACTATGCTGTTTAACAATGACAACCAATTCTTAAAACATTTTTGACATAAGGACATTTTATGTAAAACTGTTATATTGTTAATTCTAGTAAATTGGCACTGAATTGTTTTCAATAAAACCTGCTGTATTTCCTAAATCTACTGATAGACGTTAGAATGGGTATATCAGTGAGAAAACACACTGCATGTGAACTTAAATTTTCCATGGAAAATTCTAGTTCATGTCAACTGAACTATAAAGACCATGTTATTAGTAATGCTGTCATATATCACTGAAGACTACGCCTACCCAGATAGTGTTTTACATGATTAGGGGAAATTTGAGAGTCCAAGGCAGAATTTCCTAAAATCATATCATTATAGATTGCTTTCACATGAAGGATACTGTTAGAGATTGTACTATCCCAAAGAAAGAAATCTGAAACTCCAAATCTCTCATTCTGATTAATGTGATCTTATTTGAACCCAGGTGTATTTATTTTAAGATTACTTCCTTAAGGTTGGCTCCAATTCAGTGCAATTGAAATTTTTGTTAGAGGGAATGAAACCAAACAGTGTAACACACACAGGGGCAATTCCTTATAGCAATGAAGGGAGAGGTTGAAATAATATTTCCGAAAGCTAAGAAACCCATGTAGACATTTGAAATTGGAAGAACCAAGGAAAGATACTCCATCGAGAAATCAAAACAACTCTGGAACTGTCAGTGCTTTATTTTTAGATTTGTCTCCAGAACTATGGCAGAATAAATTCCTTTAAACATTACATGTGTGGCATCTTGTTATAGCAGCCTTAAGGAATTACTACAGACAGCAAAGACACTCCATACCTCAATGAAAGTGTAGTCTAATCTCTGATTACCGTATTATGTTGTTGACTCATAAACCAAGACACCCGGGCTGGAGAGATGGCTTAGTGGTTAAGCGCTTGCCTGTGAAGCCTGAGGACCCCGGTTCAAGGCTCGATTCTCCAGGACCCACGTTAGCCAGATGCACAAGGGGGTGCACGCGTCTGGAGCTCGTTTGCAGTGGCTGGATGCCCTGGCACGCCCATTCTCTCTCTCTCTCTATCTATCTGCCCCTTTCTGTCTCTGTCACTCTCAAATAATTAAAAAATGAACAAAAAAATTTAAAAAAATAAAGCAAGATACCCCAATGTTTAGAGAGTGAATGGGCTATATAACTTCATTTTCCAGCACTGTAATCTTCCAGGATTATAAACTCATGCGGAACTTGATATATTTCTTACCCATGTATATTCTAGAAAGAACACCAGAGACTGGGACAGCTTTAAAACTTTCTTTCATAACTTGTAATGTCTAATATGATTTTCCACTCCTTTGATTAGAATTTATTATCGTTGTTACAATGATCAGAAAAAAGTAGAGACAGCCACTTCCTTATAGAGAATCTGTAATCTCAGTTCATTTTGCTTGTTTCCTTGAGCTAATTGGAACTGTGTTGCATTTCCAAGGGTTATGGTCTCCAGCTGCACTATTCACCTTTTCTCAAAATTGCTTAAATATGGATTCCAACTGCTCAATTTGCTATTTTTCTTTTCTCTTGACAAATAACCAAACTTTTCTTGACCTCATGTCTTTCCTTTTGCTTCCTTTCTATCCATGCCTATATTCTTAAGTTATTTTTGCATTCTTCCTTCTACAGCACAAGATGAGAGCACATCAAATAACTAAACCTCTGATCTTGACCCTCTCCACCTCCTCTCCTTCAGGAGTGCCTGTATTCTCCACACTAATCACTCCTATTGTGCTGCTTTTTTTCATTTTTAAGAGAAATGAAAGTAACCAGAGTTGTTTGTACATAGGGTCCAAGTCATTTTATGAAGTGGAGAAAATTAGAAATTCACCTTACTAACATAAAGTTATGGGCAATAAAATAATCAGACATTTTTCTCATTTGCATAATAATGACCACCATTGTTCCATTTATTTATGTACAATGCTTAACAGACTTAAGTATGCTGCAGAGATATTTCATTTGAATGCAAGATTAATTATTTATCATTACTAAACACAAAAATTAATAAAATAAATCAGAATACAACAGAAGAAAATATTCAACATGAAATTTTCATATAAATAACAAAGAAAGGTTGAAAATATGTTTTATGAAATGATTTTGCTATGGCCAAGCAGTGCTATGCTTTTATTTGCATATCTTAATTCAAATTACTCCTTATTTTTCATGTATGTGACTACTACTACTAGTAGTACGCATGTATGCATTATGTGGCATATGTATGCATACATGTGGTAGACTGAATGTGATACTTTAAATGTATGGCTTTATAAATTCAGGTATTTTATTAAAATTGTGCTTACAACTTCAGCCCTTACTAGGCAGATCCCTGCTAGAGGGGTATGTAACTGGGGCAGATCTTGATGTCTAACTCTAAAGTGTATTTGGGGGTAGATCTTTAGTCCAGCCCTACTAGGTGTGGAGAGAGCAGTTTGAAGTCTGGTGATTTGTGCTTCCTGGTGTTGGTGTTTGTTTGCTGCAGTTGTTTCTCTCTGCTTGATTCTATGGAAGCAAGCAGCTTCTTCCACCATTAATGCAGTTTCTCCTGCATTTTGTAAGCCTGAAATAAACTACTTTATCCTATACTCTGTATCTAGTTGGATATTTGTCCCAGCAACAAGGATCTGTCTGCAACAATAGTGTGTACTTGTATATGTGCAGATGTATGTGCTCCATGTGCAAGTGTACAGAGACCAGAAGGAAATGTCAGGTATCCTATTCAGCTGTATTTCCTTCAGATAGTCTCTCTCTTTCTCTCTCTTTCTGTCTCTTCTCTCTCTCTCTCTCTCTCTCTCTCTCTCTCTCTCTCTCTCCAGAATATGATCTATAGGCTCATGTGTTTGAATGCTTGGTCGCCAGCTGTTAGCACCTTTTGGGAAAGTTGTAGTATATTTAGAAGGTGAAGCCTTGTTGGAGGAGTGTGTCAATGGTGGGGTTATATCTGGGCCCCACCTCCTGTTTGTTATTTGCTTCCTGAAAATAACTGCGATATCATGAGCCAGCCCATTGCTCCTACTGCCATGCTTTCCTCACCTTGACATAATCATATGTCAGCTCAAAATTGTAAGCTGGAATAGTAACCTTTTTCTTTCCTTAAATTGCTCCCTGGTCAGGTATGTGGTCACAAAAAAAAGTAAAAAAAAAAAATACACATATCATTACTGAGATACCAATGTACATCAGACACTGTGCTGGAAATGATTGCACTAAATTAGGTTTTCCTACCTAACATAAGTATTCATGCATGAGTATACATGGGTATAAATTACCATGCCCTAAGTTGCATACCTAACTCATAGGAAAAATACCATGTGCCACGCAATTGGAGGCTATCCAATTCTAAAGCTTGTATTTTCCCAGTCCTTATAGTGTTTGGTTCTTAAGTCCAAGCACCATACTATGAAAAAGTACATACTTTTGTACTCTGTAATGTTAATGACATTCAAGCAAATTTTCTTAAATGCTCCCACCATGATATAGCCACTAGTGCAATAAAATTGGAATGAACTTTGTTGCCAACCTTCATAGACACAGAAAGTATTTCATCTGGTGAACCTTGGCTCCTCAGCTGTGGTCACTAACCAATACATTATCACTGAAACTCTCTTAATTTTAGCACTGAATATCTCATTATTTAGGAAAATACATGGTACACCCTAAGTTACCTTGTAGAATAAAAGTAACTTACAGTACTTTTCATACTAATAACATTCAACAGCAAATATCAGTATTTCTGAAAGGTTGCTAAGGTTAGCATTACATTTTAGCATGACTAGTTATTGGTTGTAGATATAAGTACTCTACTACATGAGACCTTTTCAGTCAGAAATTTTGGAACTGAGGTCTATCAATCTGTATTTCAACAAGACTTAGAATTGATTCTAAGAGAAACAAGTTTTAAACTGTAATCTATAGGAACAAAAAGAATACAGAAGTTCCAAGTAGTGTATCAAGTGCAGTGTCTACAAACTGTGTTGTAGGCAGTCTTGGTCACATTGCTTCTTCTGTTCTTCTTATCTGTGTGAGTCTACTTTTGCACTTATTTATGTTTTTCTTGAATATGATTAATAACATCATTAAATTCTTCTAATGTAGGAATACTTTCACATATTTCTTTGCATTTCAGAATAATTAATGAAATATCCATAAAGCAGCATGGAGTGAAAGCTCATCCCTTTAAGGATACCAGAGGTACTACATGAAGCAATTCTATAGAAAAACAAAATATGATTGAAACTTTATATTTTATTGTGAATATTTGTGTATATTTTCTTTCTGCTTTTTAATATATCCATACAACAAAAATCATTTCTAACTAAATTTTACTATTCAAGAATATATTTTTTCATAATATATTATCTTTTGGCTTCAGTGACACATACTTGTATCTACAAACTAGAAGAGGAAATATCCAATTTAGTTATAATAATGCTGTGAAGTGTTAAATCCCATCCTTACTTTCAGAAAGGTCCTATATGGTGCACAGTCCATATAACGGAGGGATGCATAATGTAGGCCTGCATAATTATGGGCTTGTTCTCTCTTTTAGGATGGTATAAATTTTCATTCTAAACTATTGAACAAAAGGGTAATTTTTGATATTCTAAAGTCCTGTATAGACTTTTACTCACTGTCATATACATATATACTTATTTTGTACACACAATGTTCCTCATATATGTGCATCTGTGTGGAGAGAAAATAAATTGCATCTTATCTTTCTAAGAAGCTGGTTATTTTCTTTTCATTGCTATACACAGTAAAAGTCATGGCTATAATATATTTAGAAGGGTGTGATAAAGATATTATGTTAAAACATAATCTCAAGCTATGGAAAGTATTTGTATAGTGACAACTTCAGATTAAGGACTTACGAGTTTTAGAATTGACCCCTATCCAATAGCCACCCTACTTTCACAGAGCAAAAAGCATGCTATGTTCAAAAGCAGAGGAAAATCAGTGGCTAGAGAGTATGAGTTTAATTCTAGGTTCTCTATTCTATTCCATTGATCTACATGCCTGTTTTTGAGACAGTATCATGGTGTTTTTGTTACTATGTTTCTGTAGTAAAACTTGAAATGAGGTACTCGGATGCCTCCAGCATTTTCAAGATTGCATTGGATATCCATGCTTTTTGTGCTTCAATATGAATTTTAGGATTTTTTTGTCTATTTCTGTGAATAATGTCATTGAAATTTTAATGAAAATTGCACTGTAGATTGCTTTGGCTCTGAAAAGGATTCCAATAGCTCAGGAAACAATGCCAAGAATTGACAAATGTGATTACATGAAATTAAAAAGCTTCAACACAACAGAGAGAAAAATCAACTGCGCAGACAGCTTACAGATGGGAGAAAGTATTTGTTAGCTATACATCTGACAAATGATTAATAGCTAGAATATTTAACAAATAAAAATATGTAAATATAAAAAAACACACACAACCAAATACATAAATAGACTAATGTAATGAACAGTTAACAAAAGATGAAGCATAAATGACCATTTAACATATGAAAAAAGTTCAATGTCCTTAGCCAGCAGTGAAATGTACCAAACTGACTGTATTTGCTGAATACAAAACTGACTAATAAAGAAAAAAAAAACATTGAGATTTCATCTCAACCCAGTCAGAAAGATTAATCTCAAGAAAATAAATGAACAAATGTTGATTAGGATGGGAAGCATTACACATTGCTGGTGATGTATGGGTATCAACATAAGGAACTGTTGGGGCTGGAAAAATGGCTTAGTGGTTAAGGCATTTTCCTGCAAAGCCAAAGTACCTCGGCTCAATTCCCCAGGACTCACGTAAGCCAGATAAACAAGGTCGTTCATTTGTCTGGAGTTCATTTGCAGTGGCTGAAGGCCCTGGAGAAACCCTTCTCTCTCTGTCTCTCTCTCTCTCTCTCAGATAAATAAATAAATATTTTTTTAAAAAAATATATAGAACTGTCTTATCAACATAAAGTAGTTTCTTCATTTTAAGCAAATTTTACACATATCTTTCAATGAAAATGCCTGAAAACCACAAAATGTGCTTCATCTCTATAAGCTTAAATTTCTGATAATGTAATATAAATGAAATATTTTAACGCAGTAACATTTAAGGTCGTTCTTTTTTTTTAACTTAGAACATTGCCTTGGATATTCATTGAGAGTGTTTCCTCAAATAGTTGATTCTTTTTTGTGTTAAACAGTATTTTATTATTTGGATATATCATTGTTCATCTATCAACAGCTCAAAGGCTTCAGGCATTGTTTCCAGTTTGGGACATCAATTAGAGACTCCAGGAGACTTTGAGCAGACACATTTTTCCATTTTCTCAGAAAACATGCTCTACAGTGCAATTACTGGTCTTGTTTTGCTTTCTAATTTAGCTTAGTATTTTTGCAAAGTAGCAACTACTTTCTTTTTCAGAATGGGTGTACAATTGTACATTCCACAAGCCATGTATGAGTGCTGCAGAGTCTGAGCATCCTGGAAAACATTTCTTGTCATTACTTTTCTTAAAGTTACTGTAAAAAGAAATTTTAGAAGCGGGTTTGAAAAGAAGAGGCATCCGTGATACTTGGGCTAGTTATATGATGCCTGGACAGACTATGTGGTGCGCAGGGTTTATCTCAGCATCTGTTTTGCTGACCTCTTTGCTCCAGGGTCTTGTTTGCTGACCCCTTCAGTTACTATTTTAGATGGCATGTATTGATATTGCTTTGTTGGTTCAGTTTGCATTTCAACTGTTGACTGATGATATTGTCGTGGATATATTTTCTTCATTCTCTTTTCTCTTTTCCTCCCCCCGCCCCCCAACCTCCTTCTTTTCCTCCTCCTCCTTAGGTTCTGTGGACATTGAGCTATTCAGTACTCACTATGTTTCAGAGGCTAATATCAAATATGTTGTAATCTTCTTGCTTCAGCCTCATACATGTTGGGATTTTAAGTGTGAGTAACCAAAGATAGTTCATGTACTTATTTGTCACCCATTTTCTCCTTTCAGTGAAATATCTCTTCATGACCTTTGGTCATTTTTAATGAGTTCTTCATTTCTTTACTGCTGAATTTAGAAGTTTTAAAAATATGCATTGTAGGTTTATGTCTTTTGTAAAATGTGCTGTTTGCAAACATTTTTCCCCATGTAGCACCTTTCTTATTAATGTTTTCAAAGATTTGTTTTCACAGTGCAATGTATTAAATAAAACCTAGTGGGTGGTTTTTTATTTGATGCCATATTTAACAATGACTCTTGATATGGGTGTGGTGGCTCACTCCTTTAATCCCAGCACTCAGGAGGCAGATGTAGCTGGATTGCTGTGAGTTTGAGGCCACTCTGAGACTACATAGTGAATTCCAGGTCAGTCTTAGCTGGAGCAAGACCCTACCTTGAACAAAAGAAAAAGGAATGACTATCCTAATCCTAGGTTATAAAGATTTTATTATATATTGCCATCTAAATTTATTAGCTTTACATTTTACATTAAGATCAATAATCCATTTAACCTTTATATTTTAAGTACATGTTATTGAATACACATTAATCTTAATGATTTATTATATGTGGTAGTCTCAATGTGCTTAATATATACATAAATTTGAAATAAAGCAAAAATAACAGAAACAATTATCAGAAAATAAACTACGGAAGTAGGGCCAAATAGATAAAGAAAAGTAATACCAGATGGAGTCTTTATATGTTAATAATGGCTGTAATTTTGAAGCTAATGTCCATGAGATCTAGAAAACTTATATATTAAGCTTTTATTGAAACCTCTGTCAAGACATGGCTGACATCATTGGTGATGATATGGGGTTTGATTCTTTTTCTCTAAATTATGTTTTATAGATATTTTTAGAAGATTCGTATGTTACAGAATAAAACAGAAACAATTAATATCCATGATAAGCTAAAACAAATCTCCAATTGAGATAGTTCACAAGCTTAAGCAGCAGACTAAATGGGTATTCCTTTCAAGAATCACCTATAAACAAGGCATAAAATGCACAACAACAACACAATATACATTTTCATAAATGATGAACTATTTGGATCATAGAGTCAGCAGGCAGATATAGACTGAGTAGTTATCCAATGAATGAAGATCTAATGAAAAAATTGCAGAGAAAGATTTCTCCTTTGAACATGCTACACTTAGGGCTGTCTAGACATGAGCAAAAGTTTTCAAAACTGGAGTGGAATCAAAGGTTGGCAAGGGCAGATTTTCTAGAATATATTTGATTCTGAGAAATGAAAACTGGGAGGAGTGATAAACCAAATAGGCAAAGTCATACTAATAAAATTTATTAAATTAGAAAATAATTGATAGAAGAGAAAACAATTGTCACCTGGCCCTCAGTAAAAAGTGTAAGATGTACAAACTTAAAATCTGTCAGGAGAAACTTGAATAGGGAAAAGGCAACTTGCTTCTTCATCTATACAAATTTCCTAATGTGACTTATTTAATACATAACCATCTACCTAGAAAAGGATGTAACACAAAAGGAGGATACAAAGATAAGCAACAAATATCAGGCAATAAAAAATCACCAAAAAATGTAATGTTGTAGCCAATGAAAATTTTGAGTAAACATATGGCAAGGAACTGAATGAAATATGAGAATAATTATCTTTATATAAAGCCTTCAAAGAGAAAAAAATCAATAATAACAGTGGTAATATTTATACACAGTGAGGCAATGATAATAATTATAACAATAATAAGAAAGTGAAATATCAGGTTGCAGAACTTGGGAGAGACACTGAAAAATATTAAACATTTAAAATTAATATTAAAAGATATTAGTCCATTCCAGCTTCCCATAACAAAATACATTACATTGGGTAATTTAGAAACAACAAACATGTTATTATGTTATTTCTTACAGCTCAGAAGGTTGAGAAAACAGAGATTGAAATGCTACTGGATTCAATACCTCATGAGGCCCTAATCCTTTATACTTTTGCTGTCTTGGCATCCTCACAAGGACTGTACTCTTAGGCAAAATGGTAAATTCTCATGACAAAATTAATTACTCCAACTCAGTCCTTTATAACACCACAATGAAGATAAAGTTTGAACATGTGCTTTGAAGGGACCACAAATATTCAATATAATTAGCAAAATCAAAGAGCAAAATCAGAAGTAGCACAAAGGATACTACTGAAAAAAAATGGGGTATATATTTACAGCATTATAAGTAAAGAAAGGAAAATATAATAGAAACACAAATATAAAAGAATGATTATATATATATATATATATATATATATAGAGAGAGAGAGAGAGAGAGAGAGATGACAAAACATTTATTTTGTATATTTTAATGTTTTTTTTTTTTTTTTGCTCAAAAACCCAGTGATATGAAAACTTTGCATAGCTGTAAGGATGTTATAAAAAACAAAATACTAAGTAATGAGTATACCTTTTCAAAAAATAAAAGAAACTTCAATGTGTAATTTAAAAATGAATACTGAATAACATGGAGACCCAATATCCATTAAAATGACAAGAGAAAGGTGATTACCTAGCAGTAGGTGTGTCATCTCTACCACATCTGTCAGGGCCTAGGAACATTATTGAGGTTGTGGCTGATTAAAAATGAATGCTGCTCTCACTACTAGCCAAGGAACTTTATATAGATGGTGGAAGACACTGAGGAGACTAAAAAGGCATGAAAACAAAAAAAATAAGAGCTGCTGAAAGCTCAAAGTCAAAGGAGACTTATGCCCTCAAAAACTTAGGGAAAAGTGGAGAAGAGGAAACAGAAGGAATGAATGAACAAAAGGGTGGGAAGGCATATGGTGAGGCATTGTCATTCCATTTGGTGCACTTATGACACCATAATATTTATAAATGTTCCTATGGTGGAGGTTGTAGGATCACATAATAAAGGCAATATACAAAGCTCCAAAGGCCCAAATAATACTTAATGGAGAGAGTCTGGAGGAACTCCCATTAAGATCAGGAACAAGACAGGGTTGTCCACTCTCACCTCTGCTCTTCAATATAGAACTGGAAGTCCTAGCTCAAGTAAGCAGGAGAAGAAAATAAAAGGGACACAATTTGGAAAGAAAGAAGAACTTAAGTTAGCTCTATTCGCTGATGACATGATTGTATTGTAGGAGACCCAAGAGACTCTATCCCAAAACCTCTGAAGGGGATTAACTACTATAGCAAAGTAGCAGGATACAAAATCAACGCACATAAATCAGTAGTCTTCCTATATGCAAATGACAAAGATACAGAGAAAGAAATAAGGGACATGGTCCCATTTTCAATAGCAACAACAGCAGAAAAAAAAAATACCTTGGAATAATGTTAACCAAGGAAGTGAAAGATCTTTGCAACAAAAACATACAAACACTCAAAAAAGAAATTGAGGAGGACTTGAGAAAATGGAAAGACCTCCCATGCTCCAGGATAGGCAGAATTAACATTGTGAAGATGGTAATCCTACCAAAGGCAATATACAGATTTAATGCAATACCAACTAAAATCCCAACAGTGTTCTTCACAGAGATACAAAAAGTGATCTCAAATTCCATAAGGAAAGGCAGAAGGCCTCGCATATCCAAACATATCCTCAGCAAAAGAAATACCTTTGGAGGCATCACCATACCTGATCTAAAGATATATTACAAAGCCATAATAAAAAAAACAAAACAAAAAAAAAAAAAACTGCATGGTACTGGCATAAAAACAGGAGTATAGATCAATGGAATAGACTTGATGACTCAGACTTTGGGTCAAGCAACTGTAGCTACTTATATTTGACAAAGGCCCTATCAATATAGGCTGGAAAAAAGACAGCATCTTCAACAAATGGTGCTGGACAAAATAGATAACTATATGCAGGAAATTGAAACTTGATCCACACATCTCACCATGCACTACACTCAAGTCCAAATGGATCAAACAACTTAATATAAGACCAGACACTCGACTACAACTGGAAGAATATATAGGAAGAACTTTCCATTATATAGGAATGGAAAAAGACTTCCTGAAGTAAATCCCAGTAGCTCACCATATTAAACAGTCACTCAACCAATGGGATCTTTACAGACAAGAATACAGTAAGCAAAGCCAATATATTACCCACAGAATGGGAGAAAATTTTTGCTGGTTATCCAACTGACAGAGGCCTAATCTCTAGAATCTACAAAGAACTCAAAAATCTAAACAGTAAAAAGTCAAACACCCCACTCACAAACACAGGGCAAAGAGCTGAATAGGCAGTTCACAGAGGAAAAACTGCAAATGGCAAACACAAACTGAAGAAAATGTTCATCATCCCTAATCATCAGGGAAATGCAAATTAAAACAACTATGAGATTCCACCTTACCCAAGTAAGGATAGCAAACATCAAAAAATCAAATGAAAATAAATGCTGGCGAGGATGTGGAGAAGTAGGAACACTCATGCACTGTTGGTGGGAATGTAAGATGGTACAACCACTTTGGAAAGCAATATAGAGACTCCTGAAAAAGCTGACTATAGAGATATCAACAGACCCAGTTTTTCCCTTACTGTGCATTTACCCTAAAACCTTCACACCAGAGGGCAGAGAGTTTTGCTCAACCATGTTTATAGCAGCTCAATTCATAATAGCTAAGAGCTGGAATCAACCCAGATGTCCATCACTAGAAGAATGGATAACTAAGATGTGCTATATCTACACAATTGAATTCTATACACCAGTAAGAGAAAATGACACAATGGAATTTGAGGAAAAATGGTTGAACCTGGAACAGATCATTCTCAGTGAACTTACACAATCACCAAAAAGAAATCGCCACATAGTCTCACTCATCTACAGCACCTAAACTGAATCTATGAAAGATGCCTTACATACCCAGAAAGCAGCTCATGGACTAGACAATAGTATGGGTGAGGAGGGTGGGGAGGGCAACAGAGGGGGTGAGAGACACAAATCTAGACACAAACAGCAGTGGTACCATATAATTCTACATCCTAAAAGGCAGACCAAATGGCTGAACCTTCACCAGGCCCTTAGAGGGTACTCCTGAGCCACAAGACAATGGGGAGGGTAGGATGAAGACTGATCTTAGTCTTCTAAAGCCTCTCTCTCTCTCTCTCTCTCTCTTTTTCACACACACACACACACACACACACTCTCTTTTATATTAGTTATTCATCCTTTTATTAGTGAGCACTGACCTGTAACTCTCAGTACCAGCCTGTGCCTATCATACACAATGAGCTTTTGATCAGAGAGACCAACAAGGTTTCCTGAAAGAATGACAGATTTCTGTCAGAGTACTTGATGACCCACCAAAGGTAAGTGGTAAGACCCTACTGCTGAAGACACCTTATGTGGTTGACATGTAAAATGGAATGGCATGGCTGGAAGCTGGAAGAGAGTCAGTCCCCAGACAGTCAGCACATCTAGTGCCAGAAGGTGCTACATGGGCGACTGGGGGAAAATGACCAATATCTGCCCAAGCAACTTATGGTCTAATCTACTTTGCAGCAAATAACCTGTTGTGATGCTCACACAAGTGCAATAGTGGTGCACAGCCATGGTGGGGAACCAACTGCTCTTAATTTGGCTAACTGATCTCCTCAGTGGTACCGGACCCATAGCTGGATCTTGGAAAAAAGACATAACCATATCCAAACATAAGCCCACTCTCCAATATCAAGCTACCATAAATCATGGGCTACAAGAGGGCCTACACCTATTAAATTCTCTATTAAAAAAAGTAAGGGCTATCTCTTTTGTCCTGGTGCTAACTTACACTCCGTTGGAGAATCTGCTTCTCTTTTTCAGATTGGTTACAATCCTAAGGAGAGAGCCACCCTGTCATACCTCAAAAGGGCCCTGGCTGTAACTAAGAACAATTGGCGAAACAAGCAAGGGTGCTGTTTTCTTGGTGAACCAGGTCCCAGCACAAGGATGAAGGAGATCAACACAGAGCAAAATCAACTCCTACCAAATCAGAGATCCAGAGACCCAGAGTCCCCCATCAGTGAAGCAGACCAAAAATGAACCCAACATGGCTCAGGGAAGTTTTGCAGAAGAGTGGGTGGAAAGAATGTCAGAGCCCCATGTTGGGTCATGATCACCAGAGACATTTATCCTACCCATAACTGTGGGCTAACTCCAGAATGCATGACCCATATACCTCAACAAGGAGGGGCCAGGGGGAGGGGTTAGGTCACGGATGAGCCTAACAATGGTACCAAATTAACTGCATTGGCTGAGTACAAAACTAATTAATAATAATAATAATAATAATAATAGTAATAATAAATAAAAACAAAAACAATAAAAAAGAACTAAATGGTGGCTGGAGAGATTTCATAGTGGTTAAGGCACTTGCATGCGAAGGCTAAGGACTAATTTTCCACACTCCAGGTCCCACATAAGCTAGACGCACAAAGTGACACAAGCACTTCTAGGTTGCATATGCACACAAAGGGGGTGTACATATCAGGAGTTCGCATTGGCTGGAGACCCTGGCGTGCCAATTCTCTCTGTCTCTCTCTTGCTCTCTCACATAAATGAAAGGCCAGTCTGTTGGGCTTGCCTCAAAATTAATACATATTCCTTCCATTGGTTGTGCTCCTGTAATGATCCTTGATTAATATGTAAAATACGTAAAATATAGCAAAATAAGTTCTGAGAATAAAAATTACATAGCTGTACATATCAATAACAAGAATGGGTGAGTTTTGAGTGGATACACAGTGTGTTTGCTCTTCTCTTGCTTCTGTTGTTGCATGTATGCATTCTGGAAGTCATCATTCCTATCCTCAAACAAGAAAAAAATGAACAAATTGAAATCAAACAACTCTTTTCTGAACCATTAGAAAATGGAGCCCACAGACAAAAGTATGGCCAAAGTAGAAACACAGATGTATTCTCAGACCCACAGTTTTCCAGAAGAAATGAATAAAATCATAATTTTGCAATCAAAACTGAGGTAAGAAATTTAAACTTCACGGTGTCTCTGTATGAACAAACTTGAAAGCTGAAAACTCGTGGAACGATTTTGGAGCTTAGCTTCAGGTATCAGCACACTCTTGTGAGTTTTGACTATAAGAACTCTATCAGATTCTTTCAAGGAGTGAGAAAAGGAGCCATTTTGAAAGAGGGGATTCTCTTTCAAGACCAGAATTTTGTCCAGAACATTCTCTTTCTAAGATCTGCCTTCAAGTGCTGCTCTTTTCTCAGAATCTGACCAGTTGGAATTTTACCAGAATAAAGTTGATACTGAAAGAAAAAAAAAATCCCCTAACTTTCCCTTAACTCAGTCATGTTCTACTTCTAATGGGAAAGAAGAGAATGCAAAAGTCCCACCCTGTATATACATCCAATGTCACTGAGAAGGATTCTGAGAATGTCCAGTGAAATCTCAGCATAGTGACTCAGGCAAACTTGAAGAGATTGAGACTTAAGTACAGGATCTAGAAGGCTCTGTTTCTCTGACAGGTGGCTGCCACATCAGTAAGTCGCCTGCATGACAGCAAACACAACTGAAAAAAAATTGTCTGAAACCTTATTTAAGAAGACTCTAGGGAAAAAAAAAAAGATGAAAAGGGAAGCAAAAACCAGGGCAAACAGTGAATATTTTAGCCTCTGACAAGTACAGCTAAAAGGAAACAGCAAACTGCCTAACCTCTAGTCAAATCAACATAAATCCTCTCTCTAAAATGTACTTTCAAAAGATAATGTTTGTAGACAAATTTAGCTTCAAAACTGGATGGAGGTACTGAAAAAAATGATGGGATTATATTAAGAAGTTAAAATAATCATCATGATCACACTGAGAAATTTAGGGAAAAATATATAACATGTAAGAATAGAAGAACAGTATGTAAGCAGAGTGATATACACTCTAATCAAAATAAAATAAAATCTAGAAATTTGGGAAATACTTTAAGAAATAGGAAGCATGTTTTTGAATTAATGAAATATAAAATATCAATAGAAGTTTCTAAAACTTTAAGAGAATGAAAATGATGGACTATCAAATATTGGTTTAATAATTACAAATTACATTTTAAGAATATAAAGAAAAAAGAATATAAAATAGCAATCAACTACATGGATTTATAAAAAATGGGAGAAAATAAAAGTAAAAATTTAATCTAAAGCTATCTGTTCTGAAAAAGGAACCAGTAAACTAATAAATCATTAACTATGTTGTTTCTTTCTTTTGCTTCTATCACTGAGGTATATTCCAAGCTCATTAGCTCTCATAAATAATCAAAAAGTATAGTCAAATATGGTCACTACTACTAAGTAGAAAACAATCATGATATGAAATTAATCAAAAGAGACATATGATTGCTCTTCTAAATCCCATGCAAGCATTTTTGAACATAAATTCAAAACAGATATCTTAAGGGATAGAAAATCTAAACAGATCATATATCATGGAAGAAGTAAAACTGTCAAATTCCAAGTCTCCCCAAATCTCATCAGGCACAGATGGTTTCACATGTGACTCTTACTAAACCTTTAAGGTACAATGACTTTACTATGTAAATTGTCCCAGAGCCTAGAAAATGAAAAAAAATCTTTCAAGTTGCTATTATAAACTTACTTTTACCTTTGTAACTGCAACAAAGCATTGCACATAATGAGGAATGAGTAAGGGTTTCCTTTTGTCCACATCTTTTCCAGCATTTATTATTTGTTTTACATATATATATATATACAACTTATATACTTACTGACAACAAACCATGGTATTTTCCTCCCCCTCTTCATAACTCTGCTCTCCATCATATCCTTTCCCTCTCTCCATTAGTCTCTCTTTTAATTTGATGCCATCATCTTTTTTCTCCTATTATGAGGTTTTTGTGTAGGTATTGCTAGGAACTGTGAGGTCTTAGATATCGAGGCCAAATTCTATCCAGACAGTTATATGTAGGGAGTGTTACCCCTCCTTTGGCTCTTAAATTCTTTCCAACACCTCTTCCGCAATAGACCCCGAGCCTGGAGGGTGTGAGTTGTTTCAGTGCTGGACACTCCTCCGTCCCTTCTTCTCAGTACTATGTTGCCTTTTGGGTCATCCCAGTGGTCATTGCCATCGGAAAAGAGAAGCTACTCTGGATCCCTCAGTGTTGTGCTTGGAGCTGGAGTTCTGATCAGCTGTGCTGGCTGTGCTGCCACTGGGGGCTGAATCCCAGAGGTTCACAGTTATGGTGGTGGGGGATGGGAGAGTTCAGACTTCTGGAGTTGATTGCACTTTCAATAGCTCTTTAGTTGATCTCAGCTGTCTTTCCTTCAGATTTCTTAACTTTGCTAGAAGGCTGATGTGGTGGTTTGATTCAGGGGTCTCCCATACACTTAGGTGTCCTACGTGCTAGGTTCCCCAGCTGATGGCAATTGGAAATTAATGCTTCCTGGACCGAGTGTCTTGTTGGGGACAGGCTATGGGTGTTATAGCCAGTTTCCCCAAGCAAATGTTGGGTACACTTTCCTATTGCTATTGTCCACCTTATGTTGACCAGGGGGTGATGTCCACCCTCTGTTCATGCCATCATTTTCCCCTGCCATCGTGGAGCATTCCCTCGAGCCTAAATAAACCTCTTCTTTGGAGAAGCTGCTCTTGGTTGGGTGACTTCTGCAATAAATGCGAACCTGTCTGCAACAGTAAAGTGGTACTGAGGAGTGGGATTGCTGCTAGACACCTGACTGTGTGGCTTTGGCCTTTTGGAGCTTATTTTCAAGAGGAATGTGGAAGGATTTGAAACCTTGGCCTAAGAGACACCTTGCAGTGTTGTAAATACAGCTTAATGGACTATTCTGGTCAGAGCTGAAAGACCTGAATGCAGTAAGAATTAAGGACTGTGAAGTTTGGCTCATGAGGGTGAGAAAGAGCTTTCCCTGGACTGGGCTAACAATTTGTGTGGGAAGCTTGATATCATGCCTGGGTCCTGAGAAGTTGTGCAGGATTGCTTTGCGTAGAAATGAACTGGTGTGAGCAGAGGGATATGGCACAGACAAAAAGAAAAAATCTTTGGATGAATTGCTGTCTGTTCAGCTGCAATTGAGAAATTAGTACCATTTGTGAAGAGGATGTCTAATTTATGACATATATATTTGGCATGCCAACAGAGTGGATGTTTTTATATGGGAGAAAATATGTGAGAGTGAGAACGAGAGCAAGAGAGTGCATGAGAGAGAGAGAGAGAGAGAGAAGATTGGCGCACCAGGGCCTCTTGCCACTGTAACGGAGCACCAGATGAGTGTGCTATCTTGTGTGCATCTACCTCCTGTGTGCTTGTATCACATTGTGCATCTGGATTACTTGGGATCTGAAGACTTGAACATAGGTCCTTAAGGTTCACAGGCAAGTGGCATAACTGCTAAGCAATCTCTCCAGCCCTCTGTTTCTTTCTATATACATCCTGTTTCATCTTCTACCACTTGTTAAATTATTTAATTGAGGGAGCTATCATTAAATGTATTTGAAGCTGGTTATCTAGTCTCTTTCTGAGGACATACATATTTTATTTCTGAAATACTGTAATTACTTAAATATGGGAGAGATAAAGCCTGCTTCAAGATTCTAAATACATTGAGGGAACTTTAAGCATTGACTAGGAAAAAAATTAAAAATATATGCTTATGATTTCTGTCAGCATTCAAAGAAGAAAATGAAAGAGAAAAGAAAAGGAAATGTTACAGTTTTTGAAACTCTTCCACTTTTATATTCCCAGCTCCAAGCCTCTGATCCAGTAATGCTCTCATTCTTTCTTTTTGTGAATCCTCATACTCTCTCAGAATACGTTTTTGTTCTATATTTTTCCTAATAAATTCTACTTTTGCCCTCCTGAAAAATAAAAAGAGATTACATATCCAATATAATAAAATGAATAGTAAGATTGATATTCTAGAACAATCTAAAATGAGAGAGTGAAACTGTTGGAAATTTAGAGAAGATATAGGTACAAAGAGGGGTTAGGAAAAGAACTGGAACCCAGGAGCTCTGGGAAGAAAATCTTGCCTTGCACAATTTCTTGATAGCAAAGTGGTTATGTGAATTTTAAACTAAAACAGAAGCAAAAAAAATAACTAAATTTCTTTCAATCTGATAAATCTTTGAGCTTTGTTTAGGATACATTTCTACTAACAGAGTAGAAAACAGAATTACCACAAGAAAAAATTGCAGGTTAGACACAAAATTCAGTGTAAGCAATTGGTAAATGGGAGATATGTAAGCCTTCTGAGATGCCGGACATGGGATGGAATCTTGTGTCTCTTCTGTATACGAAGATACAGGAATTTTTTCTTAATTAGCTTACAAAGTGGCAGGTTTCCTTATAGTATTTTCATATATACTTTGTTTGGTTGATCCTCTCCAGAGCTCCTCCTCTCTCTAGGCACTTAATGCCTTCCAACCCCTGTATTCAAGTCACATATGTTTTATTATTGTCCATACCTCCTTTATCATTAATTTGTTTTTCCTCCTATCATCAGTTTCTTTCTACTTTCCTGGTCTCTATACACACTCTCACTCCCACATAAATAAAAATATACAAAAAATTAGGGTCTGGACAGATTACTGTGTGTATAAAGTACTTGCCTACAAAGCCTAATGATCAGGGTTTGGTTTTCCAGTACCCATGTAAATCCAGAGGCACAAAGTGGCACATGCATCTGGAGTTCATTTGCAGCAGATAGAAGCCCTAACACATCCATTCATTCTCTCTTTCTCTGTCTCTCTCATCTCTCTTCTCTCTCTTCTTAAAAATAAATAAATCAAAAAATAATATATATGAAAAATATATATATATATATATTAGAAGTTAGGATTGTCATATCAGAAACAGCATGTGCTTGTCTTTCTGAACCTGGGTAACCTCACTTAATACAATAAAATATTTTCCACACTGTTTCATTTCCTGCAAATTTCCTAATTTCATTTTTTTTCTTTACAACTGAATAAAATTTCATAAAAGAACTTCTTTTGTTTTATGTCACAATTGTGGATGTGATTGATTCTCTAATTTCTTTCTCAGAATATTTGTTATTGATGTAGGAAGGTGATATAGTCAGCTCCATGTTGCTGGGATGAACTTTCAAGCCAGACACAGTTTATGTGAGGAAGGGTTTTATTTAAGCTTTACAGAACCAGGGGATGTTCCATCAAATGGCAGGAGAAGCTGGCTGCCTTTCACAGATCCAAGCAGAGAGACACAACCAAACAGCCAGCACCTCAAGCCAGTACCAATGGACAGAAAGCAATAGGAAACTGGCAACCAGCAACAGGGACCCAGGCAGATCTGACTACTCTGCATACCTTTGGGCTAGAAATCAGATCTGCCTCCAGTGACACCTCCTCCTCCAGCCAGGCAACTGGAGGCAAGCTTTAATAAGACACCTTAGTCTATCGGGGCTGTGAATTCAAACTACCACAGAAGGCTACTGATTTCTTTGTGATAATGTTGCATCCTGACATGCATGTTTTATAAATTATAAGAGTTTTCTGGTGGAATATTTCATGTTTTTTTCTGTATAACAAATTCAAATAAGGGTATTTTGATTTTTTTCCTTTACTGTCTGTATTGGTCCTATTTGTTTGACCTGTCATATCATTCCAACTAAGACTTCAAACGCTTTACTGGATTAGACTAGAGAGTATAGATGTCCTGGTCTTGTCTTCTTCCTATTTTTAGTAGAAATGCTTCAAGCTTTTCTCCATTTAGCATGCTGTTGGTTACAAGTTTGTCATATGCCTTTATTTCATTGATATATGATCCTTCCATGCCTAGTCTTCCAAGGATATTTATCATGAAGAGATGTTAGATTTTGTTAAAAGCTTTTTTTTGCATCCATTGAGATGATTATGTGATCTCTGACTTTGGTTTCATTGTGTGATTTATTAAGTTTATTAATTTGCATATATTGAACAATCCTTGAATCTCTATAATAAATTGAACTTGATCATGATAAATGAACTTTTATGTGTCCTTGAATTCACTTTGCAATTATTTTATTGAAAATTTTTATTTCTGTGTTCATCAAGGAGAATGAACTTTAAATTTCTCTTTTTGGTTCTGTCTTTATCTCACTTCGGGGTCAGAATAATATTGGCTTCATGTTTGGCCATGATTACCCCTTTTTATTTCATGAACTAATATAATAAGCACTGGTATTACTTGTTCTTTGAGGGTATTATAGGATTCACCAGTGAATCCATCTGAATCTGGACTTGATTTCTATGTGTGTGTGTCCAGTGTGTAATACATGTGGCATGTACATGAGTGTTCATGTACATTTATACAAGCTCCGCAGAAAATGGAAAGTGACCTTTCCTCTCTATCTTCTACATTATTTTCTCAAGACAGTTTCACTGAGCATGGAACTCTTTCTTTCAGTTAGTCTGGTTCTGTCTCCACTCAGTACAACACTCGGATTGCAGGCATGTGTTGCCATGCTGAGGTTTTTATGTGGGAGATAGTATGTTGTTTCCACTTTCATTTGTGTTGTAGTCAGCTCCACATCTTAGGAACAAACATCCAACCAGACACAATTTATGGGAGGAATAGAGGTTTACTTCAGGATTAGAGAGTCCAGTGGGACACCACCAATAATAGAAGAAGTTGGCTTCTTTTCATAGAGCTAAGCAGAGTGAAACAACTGCAGAGAACAAACACCAACACCAGCAAGCACGAATCACCACAGCTCAATGTGCTCTGAACACACCTAGTAGGACTGGAGTGACAATCCATCCCCACACCTTAGGGCTGGATTTCAAGATCCACCCCCAGTGATATACTCCCTTGTAACAGGCATTTGCTTGCAAGGGGGTGAAGTTGCAAGCTCAAATTTAATAAACACCTAAGTCTATGGAGTCATACATTGTATACTATCGCAATTTGATTCCAGGCAATTTTAATTTTCTTCTTAGTATCTTCAGTGTTCACTTAGTTATTCAATATTCTATTGTTTGTTCTTCATGGGTTTGTGTAATATTGTATAGTTTCTCTTGCTACTGACTTACAGTTTCATTCGAATGTGTTCAGGTAGAATAAGAAGACTTTTTTTTAATTTTTCTATACTTACATAGATTTGCTTTGTAGCCTAATATATTATATATTTTATAGTAAGTTCCATGGAAGGGCTGGAGAGATGGATTAGCAGTTAAAGCACTTGCCTGCAAAGCCTAAGGACCCAGGCTTGATTCCCCAGTACTCACATGAGACAGATGAACAAGGTGGCACATGCATCTAGAGTCCCTGGCTTGCCTGTTTTCTCTCCCTCCCTCCCTCTCTCCCTCTCTCTCTCTCTCAAATAAATAAGTGAAATGAAATAAAAAAGAAAGTTTCATGGACTACAGAGAAGGATATATATTGTGCAATGTTTGGGTTAGAATGTTCTATAGCTATCTGTTGAGGCCATTTGATCTAATATGTCACTTAATTCAAAAATTTCTGAGTTTTTTGCTAGTATATCATATCATTTGAGGTGAATAGAATATTTAAGTAAACACTATTTTTGTGTATATGTAAATATGATACGTATCTCTCTTTCCATGTATATGTGAATGTAAGTGCATGTGTGCTTTGTCATGCATGTGAATTTCACAGATGCACCTTGGAGGTTGGTCCTGGTCTCCCATCTTGTTTGTTACAAGGAGTTTCATTGTTCACTGTGTTCACGAGACTTTGCTTATGAGCTTTTGGGGGACTCTCTTGTCTCCACTGCCATCTCACCATAGGTATTCCGGGCTTACTGGTGTCATTACTACCACTTTCTTTTTTTTAATTTTTTTTGTTCATTTTTATTTATTTATTTGAGAGTGACAGAAAGAGAAAGAGAAAATGGGCACACCAGGGCTTCCAGCCACTGCAAACGAACTCCAGACACGTGCACCCCCTTGTGCATCTGGCTAACGTGGGTCCTGGGGAATCGAGCCTTGAACCAGGGTCCTTAGGCTTCACAGGCAAGCGCTTAACTGCTAAACTATCTCTCCAGCCCACTACCACTTTCATCTTTGTGTGAGTTCCAGGAATCCAACTCCAAATCTTTGCATTGACAAGCGCTGTATCCATAGAGCAATCTACCCAGTCTGTCATTCACTATCATTGTGCTCTGGGTTAATTTGTGACTTTATATCCACTAGTGTTTGTTTTAAATAGTTGGGCACACCAATGTTTGGTACATATTTACCTAGAATTGCAATACCCTGGATGGATTATATGCTTAATCAGTAAAAATGGACTGCTATTCTTTCTGACTGGATCTGGTTCAAAGTCTATCTTGTCAGATATTAGAATAGTGACCAGTAAATATTTCCTAGCTCCATTTTATTACTGTATTTTTTTTCTTCCTTGTACTGTTAGGGTGCACTTATCCTTCATAGTGAGGAAAATTGTTTGGAGACAACAAATAGATGGTTCTGACTTTTTTTCTTTTTAGTAGATATTCCTGCATGGTGAGAGTGGATATATATGTGTTCACAAGTGGGCACATATGTTTATGGGAGCATATGTACATATATGTCAATGTTTAGGGAGGCTGGAGATCAATGTTGAGTGTCTTACGAAATCATTCTCCAACTTATTTATAGATACAGGATGTGTTGCTGAATACAGTTTACCCAGTTGAACTCATTGATTTGACTAGTCTGGCTACCCAGCATGGAATGAGTATCCTCTTGTTTCTATCTCCAAAGCATTGGGATTACAGTCATGTTCCACCACAACCAGCATTTGCATCGTGTCTGGAGATCTTAACTCAATTCCTCATGTTTGTGTGGCTAGCAATTTACTGACTGAGCCAACTCTCTCCCCATGTTTGGGTCTGGCTTTTAACCTTTTCTGCTACTCAGTATCTTTTAATTAGAAAATTGAGAATACAAATATGCAGTTATTATTGGAGGGCATCTATTCTGGTCATTTTTATGTTTTCCTATTCCTATCTTGAATAACAATTATTACTGACGTGTGGCTTATTTTTTTTTCTTTTTTTTTTCTCTTTTTTTTTTCCTTGTCATTTTTTAAGGCTTCATTCAAAAACCCTGTAGAGCTGGCTTAGAGGTCATTAATTCCTTTAGTCTGCTTTTATTATGGATAGATTTTTTTCCTTTAATTATGACAGATAGCTTTACTGGGTATAGTAATCTGTGTTGGCAGTCGTCTCTCATATATTTAAACACATCATTCTAAGTCCTCCTAGCTTTTGAATTTTCTGTTTAGAAATATATTGTTATTCTGTTGGCCCTGCTTCTATATGTGCTTGGTTCTTCTGTCTTGCCACTTGCAATATAGACTCTGTTCTGTGAATTTAGTAGCTTAATTATAATATGTTTAGGGAAAAGTCTTTTCTTGTCATGTCTGTTTCATGTTCTAATTGCTTCTTTTGTCTGGATGAGCAGTGATTTCTCTAACTTTAGAAAGTTCTGTGCTATAATTTTGTTGAAAATGTCTGTAATATTGCAATGTAATTCTTCTATCTTAGATTTGATCTTTTCAATGTATCTGATGAATCTTATAATTCCTAGCTAGTATCTTCTTATTATTTTATCTTTGTTTTTTATTGGAATATTACAGTTTGTCATCCTTATTTTCAATCTTAGAATGGTTTGCTACTTATTCCATTGTATTGTTATTTTTTTAATATCTAGTATGAGAGGATTACTTTTTCAGTATTTCTGTCTCTTTGTTGAATACCTCTTACATATTTTATACCAACTTCCTTAATTTATTCAATTGATTTTTTTGTGCATGTGTTCTACTGAGGCTCCGTCATGAGATTATTTCCTTCTTTGATTTACATGCACATACTTTTGATCATTACATTGAGTTGTCTGGGGTTCATGCAATTCACTTCACACTGGGGGGTCATTACTGCATGATTCATAGTTTTTGGAGGAGTCACATTTCCTTGGATTTTCATATTACTTGTGTTTTTGCTTGAGGATTTGCGTATCTGATTAGGCTCTTGGTTGAATTTCCTCAATGTTTTTTATTTTTAGAGTTTTAATTGTTTTTGATCACCCTTTTGCTTTCAGAGGGAGTGTTTGTAACATTCAAAAGTAATTACACTGTTATAGGATTGGAATGCTGTTTTCCTCAGCTAGAGTTTGGGCACTAGGTATTATCTGCCTTGATTCCCTACTTTTAGAATATGACCTGAAAAATCAATACCTGGTTTTCAATATGTCTCAAGTGACCATGTTGCATAATTCAGTGTCATTTGCTCAGAATTTTCTGAGATTTAAGTTTGCAGAGAGTCACAATTTAGAATGAGATGGCAGTCAGCTTCTTCATATAGTGTCCACCTGCGCAGCCCTGTTTCCAATTTTCTGCTCTTATATCTTCTATCTTGTTCTTTGACCCCCCCCCCCAAACTACCAGGTGTTCTGCCTCATGAGACCTTTGTGCCATGGCTGGATCTGTTGACTACTCTACTGTCACATGTTCAATCCCATAGAACTTGCATGTTGTCACTGTGTCCTAGCTCTGAGCAATGCCACTGGGTACTAGGCTTCAGGACAATAATATAATAATTAAATTTTGTCTATATTAATACATTCCAGGCCTATGTCTCATACTAAAAAAAAAAATTCTACAGTGATGAGCTTCCCATATCTATTAAAGAGCTATATGTGCTGAAAATACTGACAGAATTTAGGGGTAACAGGCCTGCCAGAGTAGAACAGAGAAATGTCTTTGAGCCTTTAAGGGAGTGTAGTAGACAGCTTCAGGTTGCTGGGATGAACTTCCAATCCAGGCACAGTTATGGAGGAAGAAGTTTTTTGAAGCTTACAGATATAGGGGAAGTCCTATAATGGCAGAAGAAGCTGGTCCACTTTTGTAGGTCCAGGCAGAGAGGGAAGGCGCCCACCAGCAGCATCACAAGAAAGCCCTCTCCAAAAATCCCAGGCTGAATCAGACACTTTGCATATCTTCACCCGGAAATTCCAGATCTATCCCCAGTAACAAGCACCTTAGGGTTGGACCGTAGGATCTGCACTTTGACACCTCCTCAAGACAGGTAGCTGGAAATTCAAGAAGCTTTAACAAAACTCCTGAATCTATGTGTGAGGGGGAAATCTATCCAAACTAACACAAGGAGGGAATCTGGTTCTTCCTCATCCAGGTTCCTTAACTCTTGGGCATGCAAAATGGTTGGACTGTCATAATCTAATCCAGTAAATTCGTTTTGAATATAATTCATCCTATCAGTTCTGCTCCTCAAGAAAACTAATACAGATTGTATTACCAGAAGTAATATTTTTTTGTGTGGGTGTTTCCTGAAAAAAGCACTCCCCACAATGGAACCAAAGCCTCTAGGCCAGCAAAGCCTAAGGGTGTGGTAACAGGAAGCAAAAATTTGGCTAATGTGACATGTGGGGTAATGGTAAATGGTACCATTTCCATTTTCACTCCATGACATTGGACCCATGAATCTGGGCCATAGGAGAAACAGCACCATACATAGACATGAATTCAGAGCATATACAGTCTGTTGGAGGACAGTTGCCCAGCCCTCTGAGCTATTGCTACCTACTTGGCACTCTAACTGTTTTTTAAAAGGCCACTCTACCATACTAACAAGGAAGGTGTTTTGGGGTGGTGGAGCCAATGGTAAGACCAGTGAATTCCATGATCATAGGTGCACTGTTGTACTTTCTTGGCTATGAATTGAATTCCTTGCTCAGAAGTAATGTTATGTGGAATACTATGACAGTGGATAAAACATTCTAGAAGTCCATGGATGATAGCTTTGGCAGAAGCACTATATACAGAAAAAGCAAATCCATACCTAGAATAAGTGTCTATTCCAGTAAAGACATAAAGCTGCTCTTTCCATGATGCAAGTGGTTTAATGTAGTCAACCTGCCACCAAGTTGTTGGGTGGTCACTCCAAGGGATGTTACTATATCAGGAGCTCAGATGGCCTCTGAAGCTGGCATATTTGGCACTCAGCAGCAGCCATAGCCAGGTCACCTTAGTTAATGGAAGTCCATGTTATTGAGCCCATGCATAAACTGCATCTCTGCCACCATGCCCACTTTGTTCCTGGACCCATTGGTCAATCACAGGGGTGGCTGAGGAAAGAGCTTGACCACTATCCTCAGAAAGGGTCAACTTATCTACTTGATTATTCTGTTGAGATAACCTTCTGATAAGCATTAACATGGGATATAAGTATTGTTATATCCTTTGCCCATTCAGAGAGGTCTGTCCACATACCCTTTTCCCAAATATCCTTATCACCAATTTTGCAATTGTGCTCCTTCCAAGTCTTGTACCATGCAACCAAATTGTGGTGGTTTGATTCAGGTGTTCCCCCATAAACTTAGGCAATCTGAATGCTAGGTTCTCAGCTGATGGAGATTTGGGAATTAATGCCTCCTAGAGGCAGTGTATTGTCAGGATGGGCTTATGGGTGTTATAGCCAACTCCCTCTTTGCTAGTGTTTGGCACACTCACCTGTTGCTATTTTCCAACTTATGTTGGTCAGGGGATGATGTCCATCTCCTGCTCATGCCATCGTTTTTCCCTGCCACCGAGGAGCTTCCCCTGAAGTCTGTAAGCCCAAATAAACCTCTTTTTTTCCCACGAGATTCTTTTGGTTGGATGATTTCTACCAGTAATGCAAACCTGACCACAACACAAATCATTGGCCACAGGCCCATGAATCAGTGTATAACCACACATCTGGCCATTTTTCCTTCCAGGCAAAATGAACGACCATGTGTACTGTCTGAAGTTCTGTCCATTGTGAAGACTTCCCTTCATCACAGTCCTTTAGATTTGACTCAGAAATGGGTTTTTAATATTGTGGCTGTCCACTTTTTGGAGTCCATGTAACATGATGGACCATCTGAAAACCATGCCCTAGTTGTCTTCTCCTCAGTCAATTGATCGTAGGACACACTCCATGATGTCATAGGTGTATGTTTGAGGACAGAAGGCTTTGTAATAGGAGTAGTAACAATAGGTATTTGAGCAAATTTCTCATGTAACTTACTTATTTCTCCAGGACCTGCTCAAGCCCGATGGCATATATACCACTTTCACTTGATGATGGACTGCTCTTGTGCACTCTAACTTTATGCCCTGGTTGGTTAGCTACCAACCAGCTCATAATGGGCAGCTCAGGTTGCATAGCAACATGATAGCCCATTGTTAAGTGTCAAGTTTCCACTAAGACCCAATAGCGGGCCAAGAGCTCTCTCTCAAAGGGAGAATAATTGTCTGTAGATGATGGCAGGGCCTTGCTCTAGAATCCCAAGGGCCTGGGTTGTGATTCACCAATGGGGCCCTCACAAAGGCTCCAAAAAGCATCCCTATTTGTCAAGGACACTATAAGTACCATCAGATCTGATGGATCATATGTTCCAAATAACAGAGCAGTCTGTACAGCACCTTGGACCTCTTGTAGAGCCCTTTATGGGAACCACTGAAAACTAGCAGCTTTTCCAGTCACCTTGTATATGGGATGAAGTAACACACCCAAGTGAGAAGTGTGCTGCCTCCAAAATCCAAATAGGCCCACTAGACACTATGCTTCTTTCTTAGTGGAAGGAAGGGTCAGGTACAACAGCTTATCCTTCACCTTAGAAGGAATATCCCTGCATGCCCCACATGATGGAACTCTCAGAAATTTTACTTAGGTGGAAGGTCATTGAAGTTTGGATGGATTGATTTCCCATCCCCCAATGTGCTTATGCTGTACCAGCAACTCCAGTTGACAAGGGGTATACTTATGATGATTAAGGTTTGTTGTCAACATGATCTATTTAGCAATCCACAGACATTCCTCTTGAATGGGTTTCTGAGATTGCTTCTAGGAAGGATTAACTAAAGGAGGAAGTCCTTTCCCCAGAGTGAGCCCTTCCTCCAGAGTAGACAGACCCTCTCAGAAGGAGGATTTATCTAAATAATCTCTTGTAGAAAAAAATTCTCTTCCTCCAATGTAGTTGACAATGCTGCTTGCTGTCTTCCAGTGTAGATTGAGGACCAGCATGGACTAAAGACTGGAATGGATTAAAGGCCAGTTCAGACTGAAGACCAGCAGATCCCCAGGAAGCCTCCAGGCCTTCAGTGCTGGATTGGGACTGCTGAGGCATTTGGCCACACTTGGGCTGAGCATCTGCAGGGTTCCTAAACTCTTGGGCCTGCACACTACTGTTGTTGAACTCTGTAAGATAGCCCAATAAATTCCCTTTCAATAAAATTTATTCTACAAATTATTTTTATTTATTTATTTACTCATTAGCGACATAAAGGGAGAGAGAGAGAGTGAGAATGGGTGCCACAAGGCCTCTAGCCACTGCAAACAAACTCCAGACACATGTGCCACCACGTGCAACTGGCTTAGGTGGAACCTTGAGAGTCGAACCTGGGTCCTTAGGCTTTGCAGGGATGCGTCTTAACCACCAAGATTCTTTCCTGCCCTCATTCTACAAATTCTGTTCCTCTAGAAAACCCTGACTAATTCACGCTTCATGGAACCTGGACTGACCAGCTTAGCCCCCTTCCAGTCAATTACCATAAACAAGCCCAAGAGGGGATACTAGGTGGAATTTCCAATTTTCTGAGAACCTCTTCTATACAGCAGCTCTGATGTCTTTTCTTTTCTTTTTTTTTCTTTTCTTTTTTTTTTTTTTTTTTTTTTGTTTTTCGAGGTAGGTCTCACTCTAGCCCAGGCTGACCTGGAATTCACTATGGAGTCTCAGGGTGGCCTTGAACTCACGGCGATCCTCCTACCTCTGCCTCCCGAGTGCTGGGATTAAAGGCATGCGCCACCATGCCCGGATCTGATGTCTTTTCTTATCTTAAGTTCTGTAATCAAATTTTTCTAAACTTCACCCTCTATAGCCTGTGGATTTCATTTATCAAAATTCATGACAAGAACTGAGGCTATTAGTGGAAGTTTGATGTGGCCATGGATGTCTGAACCCCAAATCCTGAGTTACAGCTGAACAAAGAATAAAAAAAACTCTGTCACTTCTAAAGGCACTCCAAATTCCCGTATCAATATGAATAGTAGATTCAGTAGTTCAGAATATCATTTATCATACATTTGCTATTCTTTAGTGAGCCTGAATTCTATAGTCAGAATAAAATTGAGATATCTCTGCTCCCTCAATGGATTTGAGCTTATAGATCTCACAAAGACTAAATATTGTTTCTGGAGAGAACTCCAATAGCTGTCAGCAATAATATGTGTTTGCTGAAAATCTAGTGAACACAAAGAGATGCCACATTATGCTGAAAAAAGGGCATTTCTCATTTTATTTGTATTATCATTTGCAAATAGACGTGAAAGTGTATGTTTCTTATTTCATCATTTGGCCATGGATTCAATATTTTAAAGAAATATTACTTATCTAATCCCTAACCCTTTTTGCTATTTTCTTATTCTATTTTGTCTTTTCCCAGACTAAGAAATTAGTTCATTGAATTTACTTTCCATCAAAATTATATAATTTACTAATCATAATGCTTTATTATATTTCCTATCTGATCTGAGTATGACCACTCAGGATTGACTTAATGCTTTGCAAGAATTTTAGAAAGAATATGTTGTCTAGCTAGTGAGTCTAGCCACATGCTTATGAACCTACTCAGTTCTTGATTCTAATGTTTTACTCATAACAGAGTATACATATTTTGTGAGGCAATGGCATGCCTTATAAGAATGGGTGGATGTCTAGGAATTTGCTATTTGTAACTGAAAAGATTTTCTGTGTACTATGATTCTTATGATGATAGACAGATGTTGCATTTCTTTGGATGAGACAAGGAAACTAAGCCTGGGTTACACATGATAGTATAAAGAAACTACCCTAGAGGAAATGATGGCTTTGTCAAATCATGAAGCTATCATTAGGAGGAAGGGTTAGTGTGGATTAAAATAAATAAATATAAAAGAAAATTGGAAGGATGGCCAGATACAATACCTAGGATAATGAAAGGGACAGACAGCAAGGAAAGAATAAGGATATTTTTAGAGAACTGCTAATTTGTGATAGTTGTGATTGTGAAAGGAAAATTGTGTAAAGTGTCAGTAGATAGATATAATAACTATGTGGAGGTGGTATTGATTAAAGAAGAGATAGAGAAGAAATTGGCTTAGAATGTAAAATACTGCACCAAGAAATTAGAGCCCAAATCTCTTCCTGCAATTGCTCTTGTTATATATGAAAGTATCTATTTGTGAAGATAGTGTGAGAAGAAAGTTAATTTTGTCTTTTCAGACAAAAGGAGGCAAAGGTGCTTCTCTTTTACATTTTAGCTGTATAATCTGTTAGTCTTAAAAATGTCTAAATTTTCCTATCATCTCTTCAGTGTTTCATGTTTTTGCTTGACCAGTATGAACTTAATTTTAAACTTTCCATCAAAACAAATATCTCATTTGAACAACAATGCAAAAGGTTTCTCCTTATAATAGGTCTGCGTTTCAAAGGGAACTAGCCTGGGTTGTAAGTCTCAAGGTTATGGCATTTAGAAACGTTAGCTGTGCATCACATATTTAATATGCTCAAGGTAAAATATATGATAATTAAAAATCACTACTTAAAATTCATTAGTTAGGGCTGGAGAGATGGCTTAGCCATTAAGGCACTTGCCTGCAAAGCCAAAGGACCCTGGTTTGATTCTCCAAGACCCACATAAGTCAGATGCTCAAGGTGACTCGTTTGTCTGGAATTTGTTTACAATAGCTGCAGGACCTATCACACCTATTGTGGTAGTTTAAATGGTTGACCCCCAATATATTCAAGATTTATTAAAGTTTTTAATTTAGATCTGTAGCCAAGTGGCTAGAGGAGGTGTCACTGGGAAAATCTTAGGGTGCAGCCTAAGGTATAGTGGTAGATTTGAAATTCCAGTCTGAAGTTATGCAAAGTACTGAAGTTCAGCCTGGAGTTCTTGAAGTGTGCATGGTTTTTTCTTCTCTTTTTTTGAGGCTTGTGGCTTTTCTTTTTCTGCTTGGACCTATGGGAAATGGGCCATCTTCTTCTGCCATTATAGAATGTCCCCTCTGTCTTCAATAAATCTATTCCTCCATTACTGTGCCTGGTCTGGAAATCGATCTCAGTGACCTGAAGCTCTCTACTACACCCATTCTCTCTCTCTATCTATCCCCCCTGAAATAACTAAATATTTTATTTAAAAAAATCATAGTTATATTAATTATTATATGTGTAAAAGTTTTTTGGTGCTATTTTAAGTTAATCTTAAAAAGCTTAATGTAGAACTTTCAATGATGATTGACTTGATATCATATTAATAATACTTCCCTGTTACAAAGTTCTCTATTGCAAGAAAACTGAGCCAAAGCATAGCTAATTAGTTTATTTACCCAACTATTGAACATTATTTTCTTGGAGGGATTTTCTCTACATAAAATTGTTCTCTCTTTTCACCAGAAAAAGGTAGCGCAAGTAGTCTTAAATAGCCAGGGAACTATGAAAATTTAGAGTCCATAACTTCTTATAATTATTTCACCACTGTGAGGGGTTATGTTCACTGTCAACTTGACAGGGCCTAGGGTCACCTGTGAGGGTTTCTCCATTTTACATTAATGTCGGGACGTGCCTGTGTGACATTATCTTGATTAGGTTAATTGAAGTGGGAAGATTTACCTAGGGATGGCATCATCCCATGGGCCAGGGTCATAGACTGTATGAAAAGTAGAGAACTGGTTGAGCAGCAATATTGTTTTCATTCGTTTCTGCTTGCTCACTGTGGACTGAATGTCACCAGCTGCCTCAGTTTCCTGCTACTATATATTCCCTGCTGTGATGTACCGTAACCTAGAACCCGAAGCTGAAATAAACCATTCCTCCCTTAAACTGACTTTTGGATGTATTTTGTCCAGCAAGGATAAGGTAAATAATAGTCATATGGATAATTTGGGATGAAGAGAAGGGGAGTGGTTATATGCAATGAAAGATAACAAATATTTATAAATTATTTACATAAAGTATTATAAATATTAAGATGCAAACCTCAAAAGCAAGGTTTTAGATTATACTAACAAAAATCATAATGAAAAAATGTGGAAGGGTGAGGCTGGATAAATAGTTCAGTTTTTAAAGTTGCTTGTTTCAAAGCCTGACAACCTGTGTTTAATTCTCCCATACCCACATAAAGCAAGATACATAAATGACTTCAAGTTTATTTGTAGTACCAAGAGGCTCTGGCATGCCTGTACTTTCAATCTCTGTCTCTCAAATAAATAAATTAATAAATAATGCTTAAATAATTTTTTAAATGTGGGAATAAAAGTTGTTTGTACTCTTACCCCAGCCAACCTGCCACATCATACAGCACCTATGAGTAATAAATTCTGAGGATGGCTCTGTGAGGTAGATTTCATTATCCACATTCTACAGAACTGAACTGTATGTTATTTACTGCCATCCTTCAACAGAAGTAAATATTTCTTGAGTCTACTAGTTGCATTTATTTATCACTGTTTCCTAAGTGCTTTCTAAAAATAAGGACATTCAATTATTAGTGTAAAACTGCTTAACACTATGTGCAAAGCACTGTTGTAAGAATTTGATTTTAAGATTCATAATAATCTTATGTGATTGGTGTTATGGTTATCATCATCATATTAGAAATGAGGAAACTTTAGCACAGTTATAATGAATCAGTCACACAGTCACATGGGAGGGGTACACCAAAGTGTTTATGGCCGACCAGAAATTAGACCCCAGACTGACTACACAATTCATGTTATACCACTATACTTAACCATACATTGAATAATTCATTGAAAGGTTGCTAAGGTTTTCAGTTATAGTTAATGATGTCTATTTTCTGTACTCCATATTTTTTCTCTTCTTGATAAATCTTGAAATGTATGCCCATGCCCATTTTATGGGTTGTAAAGTTTTCTACAGCTCTTCAAGGGTAAAACAAATTACTTATTATGATTTGTATATATTTTTCTGTCTAGTTGTGGGATTATTCTCTTTAATCTAGAAGTAGAGAAGTTTTACTGTTTTATATTTGCCTATTTTTGTCCTTACCACAAGTAGAGGCTAAGTTTCCTCCCATCTGTCTGCACAGGGCAAAGTTAATCTTTCATGATTATGAAAAGTAAAAGCATGAGTGTCTATGGTGTTCCAATAGTATTATAAAGAACACAAAAATATGTGAATCCCACTCTATTATGTTACCTCTTCCCTTGGGGGTAATGCACATGCATACTTGTGTACAGAACAATAGGAAATGAACAGCCAGGCAGTGTCTCAGTATTAGTTTTGATGTGCCTGTCTCCTGAACAGGATGGCTTTGCAGAGTTTTATCAGAACATACATTCTGTCTAAAATATTAGTGAGGGCCTTTGGTACTTTCAAAGTCCAAATTCAAATTTATATTTGATAAACAAGACAAAGGACTATAATATTGGCAGCCAATTCAGCATATCAAGAAGTTTCTTATGTAATAACCCTAGTAAATAAGGAAGGAAACTGGAATGAAGAATCAATGCTTAAAGCAAAATTTTGCTCCCTTGTAGCATTTATTCTGTGACACACAACACTGAACTCTCCTTCACTAGAAACATTTATAGCATTCCATTCAGTAAAAACTTTAGAAGTAGGCGTGATCATAGTGATAAGCAAAAGTAATTTCGACAAGAGTGACAACAGCTCCTTGTCCTTTGCAGATATGATGATACGTCCTTGAAACAATAGTCCAGTGGAAGGTATTGTACTTTTGTTTTTCCTCATTCTTATAATTTTCTAAACATTTATTAACCTGTATTAAATATTTCCTTGTTTTGAATACTTGTAATGATTTCTGAGCTTTACAGTGACTACTTAGGCACAAACATGCATTTTTGTGTATGTATGTATATACACATTCAGGCACATGCATCAATCAAATCATGATGGAAACATTGATAATGGAAAATAACTTCCCCAAATAAAATTTCTCTGTTCTTAGACTCATTCCAGAAGTATTTACTATAGGGTATTTCTGTTTAATTCTCATCCTTACCTCAATAGTGCTAAGTAAAAGGTACTGACTATTATTTCTTGACTTAATAACTCGGGAATGAAGATTTTACTCTCTTCTTATACTTTCGTCTTCACAAATGTTGGTGGATATATTGTGTTGGTTCAATTTCTAACTCCATAGCATGTGCATAAATCTCAACTCTATTCCATTGTTTAGGAGTAGTTCTAGATGCCACAACCCATTATGCAAAACCGTTATGTTACTGTCCTTCACTCTTTCCTTCTTATTTTCTCCCCTTTCATTAATACATTTCTGTCAGCTGGCCTCCCTGTTGCTGCAATATGTTACTCCCCATCTCTTTAGAGATAAGAATTCCTATAATTTGTTCAATAGCTTCCGGTTACTGTTACAATCATCACCTTGAATGGGCAAGTAACATTAAAGACAATTATTAAAGCTATTTTGTACACAATTTCAAATAATACTAGTCTTATTTCATCATTATTTCTGAACTTTGCTACCTATATGTTCTACATTTTAGACCATAACTGGAAAATTGACCATCACTCTCTGAAGTTCTCCCTAAAGCTCTTCTATCTCATTGAATTTACCAATGTTTCTAGTTTCAGTCTTTCCAATATTTGTGGAAATAGTTGAACCAATAGTGACCACCTTCTAATTCCTCTGCATTTTGGAGATTTACTTTGTTATTGGTTGTCCATCAAGTCAAACAGCACCAAATTCCAACAAAATGCAAACCTTCAGAGGCATGCAACCATAAACTCTCCTGTAGCTTATTCTTGCCTGGCATTGTGCTGATTTCAGTTGGGCTCAGTTCATTTTAGCTTGGCTCATTTTTGCATCTATAATGAGCTTCAAGAGCATTTGATGCTAATCTTGGTTAGCTTCCATGACATGCCTAGGACAATACAGCACTGCTTTGGATCTGTCATGTACATCAGGCTAGATATGTCCTTATGGTAAAGACTAAAGTACAACACCAGAAAAATGTAAATTTTCAAGCATTTTCCAAGCTGCTTGCATTGGCTAACAGCCAATTTGCCAAAAGTAAAACCACTGGCTAACTATAGAGTCTGAGCAGGAGATTGCTACAAAGTCAGGCAGCAAGTGATTAAGAGAGAAGACTGAGAGTTATCTATGAAATGGTTTACCACATTGTGTTTCCATATTCATTTACACTTAAGTCAATAGCAGTGTCTCTAAGGGGAAAGAAAGCTGGTTTGAATGCTCCTTTCATAAAATTGAATTGGAAACCATACTTTTTCAAGCAACACACTATTATTTATGCTTTTTTTGAAGCCTGTGAGATGCTTCTTTTCTTCTTTTCTGTGAATATCTCTTAAAGCTCAGAACAAATGTTATTAATCCACAGGAATCTTTGGTAAATGACGTGTCAGTTACCTTTGCCTATTTATTGGCTATGTACTTTTGTTCTGATGCTAGATTTTCAGTTTTATTTTGGAGGCCTTAGGATCATCCATGAAACCTAAGTCAGTATTCTACTCAAAAGGTAGGTGTGTTATCTGAAAAATCAGCACTACATAGTTTGCGAGAGTGACTTAATAGGATACAGACCCATGGGAACAGTCTGGTCCAAGTCCAATATAATACTGAGAAGTGAGCCAGAGACAGAAAAAAAAAAATTAAAAGCCTGAAGCTTTATACAGGAATTGCCAAACTGGTAGGCTCAAAACCTGAAAATTTAGCTGATCAAACTTTCTCGTAAAAATGAATAAAGAAGCCATTGAGCAAAGGTAACATGGCAATATAGATTCAAGTAATGAAAAGTAACATTTCAGAGAACGTGATCTGAACATCCAGGTTTAGATTCAGTTAATATTTTCAAGCAATTTCAGTGCTTTTCAGTACCCATGGGTATTTCAGTTACCAAAACCAATAAATTTCATTTTTAGTCAGAGCCATTATTTAGGTCTCAGTGAATTCTGACTACATTTGTGTAAACAAAATATTGGCCTGTGCTTTACTATGGTGATAGAGTACATACCTTCTGAGCTCTATTCCTCTGTGTGTACTGTGGAGGGCTTTCGTGGAGATGTACAGTCGATGGAGCTTTACAGAACAACATGGTGAAAGAACTTCTTATTATTTGCAACTGCTCTGTAGATTAAAATGCACCCTTCACCTGTCAATAAATTCTACAGTAAGCATCTGCTATAGGATGTTGGTTGTGTTTTTTATGGTTTTAGTATAATGCTGTGTGGAGAGATTGAGAAGCAATCTCAAATATGTTCTGCATATTTCTCATTGCATTGTCCTGTGTGTCAATTGATATTTATTTATACTTAAAAATTCATTGTTTCTGCTACATTGTACAGTATACAGTGCTTCAGGTTGGAAGTGCCTAAGCATGTTTTGTTTGTCAATGTATGTTCATGTCCCTAACATAGTTCTAGGAGCAGATAGTGTTTGACATATAGAATATATATGTTATAGGGATTAATATTGAAAATATTGCCTGTGATTTTTTTTCAATAAGTTAACCCAAATAACTATTAAAATAAAATCAAGTGACACAATTTGTTTCAAGTCATGAGTTTATTATTTTACCACCTCATCTTCCTCTGCACCCTAACCTTCTATGTACAGAATCCTTCATATTCATAGTTAACACTTCATAACTCTGTCACGTTAATACCGTGCAGAGCTTCTGAATGTTCTGTTTTTTTTCTTTTTCTGTTTATTTATTTATTTTTTTATTTGAGAGCGACAGACAGAGAGAACGAGGGGGACAGAGAGAGAGAGAGAGAGAGAGAGAGAGAGAGAGGGAGAGAATGGGTGCACCAGGGCCACCAGCCACTGCAAAGAAACTCCAGATGCGTGCACCCCCTTGTGCATCTGGCTAACATGGGTCCTGGGGAAACGAGCCTTGAACCAGGGTCCTTAGGCTTCATAGGCAAACGCTTAACGGCTAAGCCACTTCTCCAGCCCAATGTTCTGTTTTTATATATACACTTTAACTGTGTATTTTATTGGAGTTCAATAAGATATATGGTTACAGGTATATAGCTTTCACTGACCGCATCTAACTTCTCTTTATCTGTCCTCCTATTGCCTTCCCCAAACTCTAGAATGAACTATTCTTAGAGTTTTTTATGGCTTTGCCCTTGATTATTGCCTTTCCTTGGATTTTCTCCATAAGTACTTTTAAATTAGATATCTTCATATGAAGCTTCATTTGCTTTAATGCTTTCTATTTTGCTTATCCAGTAGAACAATTTGACATTGCATAGCCCAAACTGCATTTCTCCAGCCTTCTTCCATTATTAGCTTTATTTCCATTTGGAGTTTCAGACCATTGAATTATAACTACTTTTCACATGGCTTTTCTGATATGAACATCAAGGGTAAATACTATCTTTCACCTGTATCTTTACCTCTAACTTTAGGAGTCAAGAAGAAACCCCAGAGATAGTATAAGGGTCAAGCCATCTTTCCTCTTGTTTTCTCACATTGTTTGTTTAAAAGGAAGCCTTGAAACTCTGCTCCAGAGACGCTTGTATATTCTAGCTCCCAAATGTAAAACTGAAAGAGTGCCTTTATTATGCATGCTTCATTAGATATTCACCTTTCTTCCACATCCACTATTCTGCTTCCAGACTTTGAGAACAAATCTCACTATGCCTGAATGTCCCAGAGACCAATTTGGGGGCTCCTGGACTTTTTAGTTCACAGTAATAATGATGCCAGGCATGCTGACCACTGTCCAAAACAAGCCAACTCTCAATAGCTTCAACACATCTTTCACCTCACTGCAATCTCTAACCTACTGATACACCTTTTCATTGGCTTCATCTCACTGCAGAAAGGAATCTCTGTTATCTAGGCCAAGAGCAGTACTAATCTATTAGTATCAACATAAATATTTAGATAGGAGTTTTACACTCTGTATGTTATATATATAACTTGTATATCTCTATGTGATTGTTTATTTTTTTATTTTTTAAACAGTGTCTATGAAGCCCAGACTAGACACAAACACAAGACCTGTCTACTTTCACCTTCCAAAATGTTGGGATTATAGGTGTGTGCCATAGCACCCAGATGCTTCCATTTTCATAATATGAAAGATTATTGGAACATACTACTCTCTAATAATTGCTTTTACCACATTCTATACATTCAAAAATGTTGTATTTCCCTTTTAATTTATTCTGTCACATTTTCAAAAATTTATTTTTTGAATCATTGCTTTAACATGACTGTATTTATTAATTTCCTGTACATGCAAATTTCCCAATTTTTAACCTGTTTTTAACTACTAGTTTCATAGTATTAATTTGGAAAAAAATTGATATGCTGTTAATCTTCTTAAATTTATTATGTTTTATTTTAATTTACAAATACCTATGTGCACTTGAAATTTTTACTGTTCTCTTGTTCAACACAGTCTTCTATAAATATGTGTCAGGTACATTGGCTCATAATGTTGCTCAAATCTGCTATTTCTTTTTCCTTTAACAGTTTTAAAATATTATTTTTATTTTTGAGAGAGGGAGAGAGAGAGAGAGAAAGAAAGAGGCACAGAGAGAGAGAAAATGGGTGAGCCAGAGCCTTTCAACTGCTGTGAATGAACTCTAGATGTTCTCGCCTCCCTGTGTTCACTTATGGAATTACATGTTTGCATCACTTTTGCCTCTGGCTGTGGCTAAGTGGGACCTGGAGATTTGAACAAATGTGTGTAGGATTTACAGGCCAGCGCTTTAATCACTAAGCCATCTCTCCAGCCCTAAATCTGATATTTCTTTACTGAAAGCCCTTTGAAAGCTATATATATATATATTTGAAAATGGGGTATTGAAGTTTTATTATTTTGTTGCCTATATCTTAATTTTTTGTTAAGACTTGTTTCATATGCTTAGATGCTCCAACTTTGGATATGTATATTTATATATTTTTTGTTTATTTTTATTTATTTATTTTGAAAGTGACAGAGAGAGAAAGAGGGAGAGAGAGAGAGAGAGAGAGAGAGAGAGAGAGAGAGAGGGAGAGAGGGAGAGAGATTGGGTGCGCCAGGGCCTCCAGCCACTGAAAATGAACTCTAGACGCATGCTTCCCCTTGTGCATCTGGCTAACGTGGGTCCTGGGGGATTGCGCCTCTAACCAGGGTCCTCAGGTTTCACAGGCAAGCGCTTAACCACTAAGCCATCTCTCCAGCCCTGGATATGTGTATTTAAAAATTATTATATCCTTTTAGTGAATTGACAAATTAGCCACTATGGAATACCTCTATATGTCTTTCATTATAAGTTATACTTAAAGCTCACTTTAGTAGATGTATAGCTACCATTGCTCTCTGTGTTTATTGGCATAAAATTCATGTCTTTGTTCCTTCATTTTCTAATGATGCTAATATGAGTCTATTGAGCACATGGTTGGATCTTTGTTATTTTTCATCCATTCATTCACTTCTGATTTGACAATTTAACTAATTTATTGATGGGTAATAATTTATCAACCCTTAATATTAATATGGTTACATTCCAGCTGCTTTATAGCTTCCTTATTTTATTTATTCTTTATATTTTTCTTTTATAATTTAGTGATATTTTAATGATTTACTTTAATTTATATTTATGCTTTGGCTACTGACTAACTGATAATTTTTCTGTATTTACAATGAGGATCATGTAAGCATATTTTATATCAGTACAAGTATATCATAAACTGTTAACAACTGAACTTCAGTAGCATACAAAAACTGCACCAGGACTTGCCTCCATACACTTTGCTAGCAATATCATAGGTTATACAATTAATGTATCATATACTCAAATTATTGTTAATTATGGTTTAACACTTTCATGTTTTATTTATTTATTTTAAAATATTTTTATTTATTTACTTACCTGTAAGCAAAGAGAGTTTGAACAGTGACAGGTGGAGAGAATGGGCTTGCTAGGGCCTCCAGTCACTGCCAAGGGACTCTAGATACATGTGCCACCCTGTTCATCTGGTTATACGTGGGTACTGGGGAATCAAACTCGGGTCATTAGCCATTTCAGGTAAGCACCTTCCAGTCCTCAATTTTTAACTATGATAACAAAGTTAAAAGTGATTTATTTACTGTCATAACATAATACCCAGTATTTAAGTATATCTTCACCTTTAGATGAAAAGTTCTTATTGCTTATATTTTCATATTATTTCTTTATTTTATTTAAACCATCTTTCTTCACACACCAACTGTTATTTTAGCTACACTTAGAAAAGCACATTACATATGGGATAGGACAAATTACTATTCAATGGAAAATTAACATACATGTATAATCAGAAAAAAAATTCATCAGACAGTATAAAGGAAATCAGCATTTTATATTTTGTATAATTTATGGAAAAACAAGATTATATGAACATAATAATGAAAATATAGTAAACTGTAAGTGACATATATATTTGAAAATTTTCTCGAGGTAAATATTAAAATAATTATTGCCAATGGAAGTAAAGTAAACAACCAAGATTGGAGTATTAAGACTAGAGTGCTCTCTTTCAGTTCCACTCAGAGCTTTTCTGGTGCCTAGGGTTTGCTGCTGAAGGAGCTGATTGTCCTAGCCAAAGGGATCACCCTGCTCATAAGCTCCTTTTCCCCATAGGTACATTCGAGACAACTCACCACCTTGCAGCTGAGATGAGCTCAGGATCCCAGGGCTCAGCCAGCTTACTTGATCTCATAGATATATTTTAAAAAAGTTGATATGCTTTGAGATTTCTCATTTGTGTCTCAATAACCTCCCAAGCTTATCTTCCTTGGACTCCAGCTTGCTTAGATTTTGTGAAAAATTCCCCTGGAAAGATAGTTGATACATTCTCACTGCTTGGCTCTCAGCAGGGTGAGGATAAGCCTATCCTGGCTCACGGACCCAGCCATTGTCAGCAAGGCTACCCCCCAGCCAGTCTGGAACCAATGCTAAGAGTTCTAGTCCCATGTACCTTATGAAGGGATGCTGGTGTCTGCTTTGTGACTTGTACTACTTGCCAAGGCAATGGAAAGATCCCTCAAGTAGCTGGTGGCTTCATTTCTAGGAACATCAAATTCTGGAGACAAGTTATATAAAGCTTTCTAGATACCTGGTGATTCTCATCTGCTTGGTGACATTTTCCACCATCTTTTTAAATTTATTTTTATTTACTTATTTTTATTGTTCTCTCTTATCATCATTGTGCAGCCTTTGGATCTCAACTCCTCCATGGTGGCCTTTGATAAGGCTGATACTACTTCAGAATGGCAAATATCTTGACTGTCTACAACATCCACTACTACCCCATCAATTTCATCCAGCTGACCACTGAGACTCTGCCCCTGGCCCTTATGGTTGGGGTGGGTTTCTGACTCCTCTTCTTGCACACTGGTCCTTTCTCCAGTGAACTGATGTTTTCTGAAGCACCCAGCAGAACATGGGATAGAAACCTATATAAAATCTGAACCTGGCTAAATCTCAAAGTCCACCATGTGCTTTTGAACACACAGGGAACCCTGACCTACTCCTATGTGAGCAGCTGCTCTTCCAGAACTAGGAACAGGTGGACTGCTGGGGAAATACCTCCATTCCCAATATGGAGATACCCCATCCATTCTGACCTGTCTGTTTCCTTTATTTTCCAGGCATCTTCAAACCTGGTTTTTATCTCCTTTAACTCCATTCAATCCAAAGAAGGACTGTAATACTTTGAAAAAAGAAAAATCCTGCTTTAACACACCCACTTCTAACCCTAACACAGGAAGCTTCTGTAACTTAAGTGTCATATGCACTCAATCTTCAGATTTCCTTTTGTTCTTTCTAAGTCAGCATTAAATCATGCTATTCTGTCTTGAAGAAAGTGTCATGTGTTATTTTCTTTGGACTAACAGTACTGATTTCCCAGCTCAGTCACGGTTTGTCCTCCTCTTGTCTGGCTTTCACAGCATGAATGCTTTTTAACTTCTCTACCCCTTGATAAGAAAGCAGATTTTGGGATATCCAATAACCTCTCAAAATTCTTTTAGGGAATCATAGATGCTCTCTTATACCTGCTTCTTTGATAATATGATTAAACCAATAGTGATGTCCAAGAAGAAGGATGTGGAGAGGAAAAGGAGGAGGAGAAAGAAGAGGAGGAAGAGGATTGGGAGGAAGAAGTGGTGAGGAGGAGTAAAAGAAGAATAGAATGCTATTAACCTTGGAAATTGAAAGGGAGGCTGAAAATCAAAAGACCATGCAAAGAATTATCATGCAAAGAATTGCCTAAGAGTTACCTCAGCCCCAAGCTGAGATTTTAATTCCATTTTATAGTTTTCATAGCCAAGGGGAGGGGTAAGTGAACAAACAAGATGTGGCAATTTGTGTATTAATCATTTCTGTAGTTAGGTCACCCTAACAATGAACTTGTGTATATACAAAAGCTATAATGAAATGTTATTCTTCACCAATATCTGATTACTTCCTAATTCTTTCCCATGACCGCATTTCTAACTTTATGAGAGACAGTCTGAGAGAAGACAGACGTGCTTCGCATTTACTTTTGAATATTTACAATTATATGAGTGTCTTGATTATTATGTTTTGTTTCTAAACCCTTACTCAAGAAACTAACATTATTGATAGTCATCTTTGCTCATTTATATGCCAGTTAGTTTTATGTATATTAATACCAAAACTGATTTAAGAGCATTTCATTAATTTTTCTCATGCTGCTTCACTGGGAAATTTTTAAAATATATATCTAATGAACAATTTCTAATTAGTCACTCAACAGTTACTCATTCTTTAAGCCACTCTAGTTAGACTTTATTACAAAGAACTCATCATTAAGGCCACCACTAGAGCCACCTGTAACATTTGCTTTTAAGGTGAATATTATAGTTAGTTCTGCTTTGATAATCATTTGGGAACCTAGGTATGTTTTTTCCAATTTCACAATGATAACATTGTAAATTTTATTCCTATCTGCTTGGACACCTAATTGCCACTTTGAAAGGCCCATCTGATCTTTAAGGGTTGAAAAATTTAAGACTGAAATCAAAGTTCTTTTTTTTTTTCAACTAATTTTTTTTCTGAACACTTGATTTAACCCATGTTGCATATTCATTGTTAGCATTCTGCTCCAATTATATTGGTGACTTGAAGACACAGTGACCAATATACAAAGCTGTGTAATAAGTTACGCTGGTAGATTTAACATAAGTTTGGAAGATGGGGAATAGAAAAAGAATTGGTCAAACTTCTCAAATAGACATCAAAATTCTTTGTATTAAAGGTAAGGATTGTTAGTTAGCTTGTTGGTTTTTTTTATTCTGAGACTAAGCTGAGGGAATGTAATATTTGTTGTTATCATCCACAGATCTCATGAAAATGCATTGATATGAAGAAAATTATAAACCTTACTGCATTATTTTTTAAAAGATAAAACTAACCTAATGAAATTTGATGGTATTAAATATGTTTTAATCATAGTAGATATCTAGCAATTTTAGTGTGTAGTCAATAAAAATGGTTTCTTAACATGTAAATTCAAACTTTGGGATATTTTTGCGGTTTTTATTATTTTTCAGTATTTGCTCAAAAACAAAATGTAAGTCAACTTCATCTAGAGTGATATATTTGTAATTCCTAAATATAAATGACAACTTCAATTTGATTAAAACAGGAGTGCATGAAATATTGAAAGCATCTTCTCCCCATGCCATCAAGTGCCAATTTCTTTCTGTCCATAAAAATCACATTATTTACTGTGACATATATAAAATATTCAGCTTTTCTGATTTATTTGCTGTTGTGTCTTCTGAGTGGCAGGTACAAAGTAAAAGAGTGTGGGGACTGCAATCTCTCACTGTTCTCTGTAGTTTTGGGGAAAAAAGGTGAAGGGCCAAGATGTACATGCAGGGATGAGAATTTCATATTAGTCTCATCCTTAGCAGATGATGGGCCAGGAATAGGTTAATGTCCCATATGCTTTCTGAAACAGGTCATGCTGACTGCTACCAGGTCCTTTAGAAGAATGTTGTTAATGTTTGATTCATAAAAGACAATAACACTCAAGCTTGAATTATCTAAGACCATTGAGTGGCAGACATCTGCTTTAATACCACACATGAAAGGAGCTATGATGAAGATTTAGAAATCTCTCAGCCCGTGTAGAAGAGAAAGTCCAGATGTGAGACTATTAGGATCAGTTTGGATCTAAAACTGTACTAGGGTTTATATCTTGTGTCATTACAACTTTTCAGTGATTGGTTTCAGCTTTAGAGTATGATTATATATCACAGTAGATCTGGCCCCTTTTCACTTTGTGGTACAACTGTTAATTTCACATTAATAATGGATTTGCAGCAAAGAAAGATCAGTACAATCTAAGGTTTTGGTGTGCATGATAGTCTCATGTCTCCCTTTTTACCCACACATACCTTAGGATAAAATTAATGTAGCATTTCCCTGAATAAGTGCTTATTGTATCTTAAAAAAATACCTCTTTACACTATAATTCTACCTAGAATTTATACTAATCTTCTAGCCCCATGTATACTTGTCCCAGCATATTATGTGAATACTCTTTCATATATGATTATGTTTGTGGTGCTTGTTTTATTCAACATTTATTTCCTCCTTCTGTATAAAAGAACACTTCATTCTATGCTTTTATAGAGCATGACTTTATTTAAATAACACTTATTTGTCTAAATTTTTAGAGTGGATTCCCTTTGCATGTGTAGTATATGTGGTAGTGGTGGTAGTATGTGTGTGAGTGAGTGTGTGTGTGTATGTTGTATGCACATGTATGTGCGTATATGATTGCATACACCCAAAAGCCAGAGGAGAAAATTTGGTGTCCTTCCTCTCCTGTTAATCTGCATGTTTTCCTAGAAATAGAGTCCCTCTCTGAGCATAGAGGTGTGACTTTTCAGCTTTTCATGAACCCTAGTGATTCTTTGGTTTCTGCTCACCACAGGAATGGGGTTACAGGCATACATGGCCAGGCCCTGATGTATATGTGAGGGTTCTGGGGTATAAAACTCAGGACCTCCCTACCCTCATGCTTGATGCAAGCAGTTTTACACACTGAGCAATATCTTCAGCCCTAGACTAACTTTTCTTTTTTTTTCACTTTTTAAATTTTTATTTATTTTTGAAAGAGAGAGAATGGGCATGTCAGGGCCTCCAGCCACTACAAACAAACTCCAGACGCATGTGCCACCTTATGTATCTGGCTTACGTGGGTCCTGGAGAATCAAATCTGGGTCCTCTGGCTTTGCAGGCAAGCACTTTAGCTGCTAAGCCATCTCTCCAGCCCTTGTGCCACTTTTTGCATCTGATGTATGTGAGGGGTGGCTTGGATACTGAAAACTGGCCACTTGCAAGGCAAGTGCTCTTAACCACTGAACCATCTTGCCAGAGCTGAAGAGACTGGCTTTAAATAGCTGCATCACTTGCCAAACTATCCTCATTAGCCAGTGACTATGTGTCTGAGACCTATGCAAGTAGCAGGCACTAGTGTGCCCATTTTACAGATGAGGAACCCGAGACCATTTGGATCACCTTTGTGTCCCACCAGACACCATGCATATAACCCTCTCCCTTCAAGACAGCATTTCATCTCCATTTTCCAAATGAAGCAATTGAGAGTCAGAGAACAGGTTTGCTCAAGGTTCCCCAAACCAGGTCTGGTCACTGCTAAGGTCCTGCCCAAGAATTTTGGCTTCACACTGGAGACCAGCATAGGGTAGGGGACTGATGGTTTCTTGCATATTGCTAGACTAACTTTTCTAACCATTGTTTAACAATTAACTTTTCAAAAGGAAAGAAAAGTCTCATTGATCTTTTACATATTCTTACCAGTCAACACTTGGGATTGGTCTTGGCATGCATATATCAAAAAGTACTTAGAATTGACTAACCCAAATGATGGCTATTGGACACGTAAATATTTTATGTCAAAGAATTTCCATACCATACCTTCCATATCAATTAATAATACTTTGTGAGCACTGGGAGATACTTCAGTTATTTATGCATGGCTGACAGGTATGATACTAGAACCTGAGTTCAACCCACGTAATCAATTTTACAAAATCTAGACATAGTGGTTCAGGCTTGTAATCCTAGCACTAGTGCTCCACAGGCATGATCTTGGGGCTTCCTAGCCAGGTAGTCCAACCTACTTAGTGAATTCGGGTCATTTAGAGACCCTGTTTTCTAAAGAGAGCTATACAATGCCTGTGTAATGATATCTGAGGTTGTCTTCTGGTATGGAAAACACACATACACACACACACACACGAATAAGAACAAACATACATACACATTAAAATGCTTTGTGAGCCTACTAAAATTAATAGTAATACCAAAAGATTGAGGGAGAAAACCAACATAAAATACTTAGCAAGCTTTGTGTTTAGCTATGTATTCACAGCTATTCAAGAAGTTGAGACAAGAGGATCACCAGATATTTAAGCTCTTCTAGTCCTACAAAAAAAAAAAAAAAAAACTCAAGGCTAATGTAGGCAACTTAGTAAGATATTATCTCAGAATAAAAGGTAAAAGAGAGCTGTGTGCATATTTTAGTGCTAGAGATCTTGCTTAGCATGCAAAAACACTGGGTTCAATTCACAATGTCAAAATGAGAGGAGAGAGAGAGAGAGAGACTATCCTGATGAAACTGGGATGCATCCCCTTCTTCATAAGAGAAAGTATTAGGAATATTTTCAAATTAGAATGTTCAAAGAAAAAAAGTATCAATAAATACATTTATTATATCTAGTTCAATGGAGAATAATTACTTAACAAAAATAAAACACATCCCTGAATATTTTAACCACTAATGAATACTGAGATCCAGAGGCATTGAATCACCCAAGAAGGCATTAAGTATACTTGTGTCTTGTGGTGGTTTGATTCAGGAGTCCCCCATAAATTTAGGTGTTTTGAATGCTAGGTTCCCCAGCTGATGGAGATGTGGGAATTAATGCTTCCTGGAGGCAGTGTATTGTTGAGGGTAGGCTTATGGGTGCGACAGCCAGCTTCTTCTTGCCAGTGTTTGGCACACTCTCCTGTTGCTATTGTCCCTTATGTTGGCCAGTGGGTGATGTCCACCCTTTGCTCATGCCGTCATTTTCCTCTGCCATCATGGAGCTTCCTCTTGAGTCTATAAGCCAAAATAAACCCATTTTCCCCAAAAGCTGGACTTGGTCAGGTGATTTCTGCCAGCAATGCAAACCTGACTGCAATATGTCTCTACTCCAAATCATATGATGGAAGGGGAGATAGAATTAGAAAGAAAACTGTGGTGATTGTAGCTTTATATTTGTAAAATCCATGAGAAAGCATGGGGTCATTGTAATATGGAGGAAGTAGTGGAAAGTGAAAAGGGATTTTTATTATTGACTGTGGTAGTTTGATTCAGGTGACCCCCATAAACTTAGGTGTTCTGAATGCTAGGTTCCCAGCTGATGGAAATTTGGGAATTAATGTCCCCTGGAGGGAGTGTATTGTTGGGGACAGGCTTATGGGTGTTACAGCTAGTTTCCCCAACCCAGTGTTGGGCACACTCTCCTGTTGCTATGGTCCACCTTATGTTGGCCAGAGGGTGATGTCCACCCTCTGCTCATGCCATCATTTTCCCCTGCCATTGTGGAGCTTCCCCTCAAGCCTGTAAGGCAAAATAAACCTCTTTTTTCCCACAAGCTGCTCTTGGTTGGGTGATTTCTACCAGCAATGCAAACCTGACTACAACATTGACCAATATTAACTTATCAAAATAAAAAAAAAACATGAAAACTACATTTCCAGATAAAGAATGAGTTATAAAGAAAGCTAAAATGCCAACTCCATGGAATATGCACTTACTTCTGGGTGGCAACAACAAAAAGAAAAAGGAGCAATGCATCCCTTGAAGACAGAAATACTTATAAATGTAGTCCTAAAGCATCAAGTTACCAAACTAAAAAAAAAAAAAAAATTCAGATGCATGTTACATATCACTTCCTTTTACTCCTCCTTACATGGGTGTAAGCAGATAAAATTTCAGATAATTGGGCTGGATAGATGGCTTACCAGTGAAAGCACTTGCCTGTGAAGCCTAAGGACCCTGGTTTGATTCCCCAGTACCCACATAAGCCAGATGTATAAGGTAGCACATGTGTCTGGAATTTGTTTGTAGGGATAGAGGCTCAAATAAATAAATTAAATAAGATACTGAAAAGAGAAATTCAGATAATTGTTATTGATATAAAAATAGCAAGTATAAGGGCTCTTTTGAACCTATCAGTATGTACCTATTTCCTAGAGATCAAATCCAAATCTGAACAAAAGCAATAACAGATATAAAAGCTTTACTCCAATTCAAAATTCCATTTACATTGCTATATGTTTCTCATGTTTTATTTGTTTTTCACTCCTTAAAAGAAGTTTTCTAGATTCACCATTCCCCAAGCCTCTGTTATTCCTGCATCCTGAATCTAATATAATTATACCTCACAACTGTCATGCTTCTAAACACTTCATTTATCCAGTTCACAAAAGCAGGTTTTGAAAATAAGGCTCATAATAATTTCTTACACAGCTGCCATGTAGGTCTTTGTTCAAGTTCATTTTCCTTCAGGGTACTTTGTTTGCCTAGGTTTACTATATCAAGACGCTCCATTTTAAAATATTTTATTTATTTATTTATTTATTTATTAGAGTCAGAGAGAGGGGGAGGGACAGAGAGCAAGAGTGAGAATTGGCAGGTCAAGGCTTCCAGCACTGCAAACAAATTCCAGACACTTGTGCCCCCTTGTGCCTCTGGTTAACCTGGGTCTTAGGGAATTGAATCTGGGTCATTTGGCTTTGCAGGCAAGCGCCTTAATCGCAAAGCCATCCCTCCAGCCCTAAGACTCTCATTCTTTATCTTTCCTATTTCTCTTTCTTCATTACTTTTGGGCTTCTTTTCTTTGTTTTCTAATCTTTTATCCTCCTTCTTTTCTTCTCTCTCTCTCTCTCTCTCTCTCTCTCTCTCTCTCTCTCTCTATATATATATATATATATATATATATATATATATAGAGAGAGAGAGAGAGAGAGAGAGAGAGAGATCTCACTGTACTGTTAACAGTTGCAATGTTCCCAGGTGGCTAAGTAAGTGCAGGCTTCTTGCACAAAATTACAAATCACATACTGGAAATAATAGTGTTTACTTTTTGCATTTGTGGAATCTATAAGTCTGAGACCATACTGCCAGCCTGTTCTAACACATTGGACTGATAACAATGCTGTATATCTTTGGATGGACACGTTGAGGTTCATTCTATGATAAGCCAGTCTTTTCACCCTTCCTGTTTACCTGCTCACAATTCAGATTATTTTATGTGGGAATATCATGTCACTGATGATTCACAAATGTAGCACAGTCCAAAAATTGTTTTGAAATCTACATTCTTTTCTAAATTTATTTTATTTATGAGAGGAGGAGAGAGAATGGGCACACCAGGGCCTTCAGCTGTTGCAAATGAACTCCAGATGCATGTGCCACCTTGTGCATCTGGCTTATGTGGGTTCTGGGTAATTGAACCTGGGTCTTTTGACTTTTCAGGCAAGTGCCTTAACCACTAAGCCATCTCTCCAGACCTGTGAAATTTACATTCTTAAATCACAACAGCCACTTGACATCTTCATCCATATGATTGAATGAATTATTAAATTTAATGTGCCCAAAATTAAATATGCTCCCCATTATGTACTTAAATCTCTATTGATGATCTTAATCAAATATTCAGTCCAACTACCTGACTTTGACTTCTGGTTTTTTCTCTCATACTACTTTCATAAATTACTGAAAAAGACTCATTACTATATATTTTACTTATACCCTCCCATTTTCAGTTTTCCATACGTCAGCCAACATGGTTGTACTCAATATGAGGTAAATAATATCTCTTTACTCATCGTCATTCATTAAAATTATCCAATTTCACATACCATATTACTATAATCCAAAAGCATTTATAATGATGTACCACCTACATGACTGCTCTCTATCTTCCTTCCTGACATCAGTTGCCTCATGCTCTCACAGGTACCTACTGTCACTAGTTACAGCAGATCTTTATTATAAGTATCAATAATTCTCCACATAGAACCTTCTGTTTTGATCTTCCCTGGACCTGGAATATTTTTATATCTCTTTAATAGTTGTCAGAGTCAGCTCCACACTGCTGAGATGAACTTCTAAAGCAGGCACAGTTTATGGGAGGAAGGGTTTTAATTGAAGCTTGCATATCCAAGGGAAGTTTCATCATGGCAGAAGGTGACCTCATTTTCAGAGATCTACAGAGACAGAGAGACAGAGACAGAGAGAGACAGAGAGAGAGAGAGGGAGAGAGAGAGAAGTAGCTACCACCGGCATCAATAAAAGCAATCACTAAACAACAGGGACCCAGCTAGAATACTTAGGCTCGAATTCAAATCCACTCTCCAGTAACACCTTAGGGCTGGATCCCTGGACCCACCCACAGTAACACCACCTCCAGCCAGGTGGCTGGAAATCCAAGTTACAGCTTTAACAAAGCATCTGAGTCTATTATGGGGAATGCATTCAAAGTACCACACCACTTTACTGCATTCATACTTTTCATGATGTCACTTACAGCAGCACTTCAGCAATACTTTTAAACTTGTGAATTTGCTCCATGTACCTTATATTCTATCTCTCTTGCTTTCTTTTTACCTGTAGCCCTAATACTAGTCTATGTTTTCCTTATATATTCAAGTATTTTCTATCACTTGACATTGATATATAAGCTGCACAAAGCAAATACCTTTCTCTGTTATACTTAATACCTAAAATAGCAACACACACACACACACACACACACACACACACACACACTTTCAGATAAGGAAAAGTCATATGAAAACAAAAATAAAGTTATTAAAGAGGCATATATAATAAAACAAGAATGAAATAAACAATAAAAATTATAAAAAGAATAATCAATAGAAAAATCCATGAAGGCAAATCTTGGGAAAGTATTAAACAAACACAAAGACATGACTGAGGGAATGAATAGAACACAGCAAACATACACCAGTGTAACAAATTATGATAGCAGGAAATTTTCTTGAAATAATGGAAAACATTAACCTGAATTCCAAAGCAGTACACAGTGTTCTAAAAAAAGACACCAAAGAATAATCCTGTAACATAACTTGGATAAGTTGTAAATACTAATTATAAAGAATTATGAGGATATCTAGGGACAAAATATCAGAATCCTTATGCAAGAGAGAAATTAGTCTTGCATCAGACCTTTCCCAAGAAAATAATTCTTACACTGGAACAAAGCATACAGATTTCTTTGGAAAAGGATATGTGTTGCTATAAGTTTATAGCGAAATCACCAAAGTAGAAAAATGTTAGGGTTATGGTTTAACTATCTCTCTCATAATTCATGTTGAAATCTAGTTATCATTGAGTCAATGAAGAAGTCATAATGGAATCTTTTAAAAGTATTGAAAGAAGTGAAAATGGAAAGGAAAACCTATGTATATAGAAAATTAGTAGTCAAACTGAAGCTTGTAGCAATCAATGGACCACATCTAAAAATTAGAAAACACTCAGATAAATGACCTAACTCTGTGTCACAAGGAACTGAAAAAGACACGAACTTATTACACAAAAATCTGCAATGGGAATAAAAAGTAAATATCTGAGCATGAGATGAAATGGGAAACTAAAACAAAAACATAATAAATAAGTAAATTAAAGCAAAAACACCAGTAAAGTGAGAGGTAGAGTCATATTAGAATTGACACCACAGATATTCCAAAGGTCATTGGAGGTTATCACAAACTAATATATATGGATAAATGTGGAAACATAAACAAGTTAGGACTAACCCATTTCCACCAACTTATGAACAGATAAAAGTCAACATAGGACATCTACAAAATGAGATAATGTTCAGGTATACAAAAGAATGGGATTTTATCACTTGTGACAACGTGGATAGAAGTAACAGTACCATGTTAAGTGAAATAAGGCAAAAGTTAAGTACTTTATGATTTCTGTCATAGATGGGCCCCAAATTTTATTCTTATAGTGGTTGAAATACAAATAGTTGTTATCAGAGATAAGACAATAGAAGACAAAGAGGTTTGGGGCATGTTTGATGAACAGATACAAAGTTACTTGATAGGAGCAATAAGATATGATGTGTTATCATACAGTATGGAAAATATAGATAACAGCTATGTACTGACCATTTGAAAGAGTTAGAAGAAATTACTTTGTAAGTATTTACCATAGAGAAACAATTTTTTGAAGACATAAATGTAATTGAATCATTAAAATTGCTAAATAAATACATGAATCAATAGTTGCCTTGCTATCAATCCATATTTATAGGTATCACATTTTCATATGTGAGCTAAATGGAACTATATTTTTTTGTTTATTTTAATTTATTTATTTGAGAGTGACAGAGAGAGAGAGAGAGAAAGAGGCAGATGGAGAGAGAGAGAGAGAGAATGGGCACGCCAGGGCCCCCAGCCACTGCAAAGGAACTCCAGACGCGTGCCCCCCCTTGTGCATCTGGCTAATGTGGGTCCTGGGGAATGGAGCCTCGAACCGGGGTCCTTAGGCTTCACAGGCAAGCGTTTAACCGCTAAGCCATCTCTCCAGCCTGGAACTATAATTTTAATTGAATGAAAATATTAAGACTGGAGTGCACGTACAGATCAGTGGTAATGAGCTTGCTCAGCCTATGTGAGGGCTTGTATTTGATCTTCAGAGCTGGACAGAAGAATGTAGAGGTGGGGATGAAACAATGGAGAGAACGAGACAGAAAGAAGAGGAGAAAAAGAAGGATAGAAGGCAGGAAAGAAAGAAAGAAAGAAGGAAGGGATGGATGTAGAACATTGAAGAGCTTGCTGTCCTGAAATTTTATATGCAAATATACAAATGTTACAGCATCAAAATTCAGCGAGCAGCCTCAAGAATGGGAAGAAATGGAAATGTATTGATAATAGGGATTTTAACTCATATGTTTTAGCTCACAACAATCAAACAAGCAGAAAAACAATAATGCAAATCCTTATTTTAAATAGTTAATGAGGACAAATTTATATATGTAATTATGCACCTGTAATTAGACAATAAACTTTCTTTCAAGGACTCAGATGCTCCATATTAAGACAGCAACTAAGCACTGGAAAATTCCTGAGGTAGACAATATCAAAGTCAGATTATCTAAACAGGAAAAAAAAACAGAAAGTTAAAATGAAAGTTAAACAACTAGTTAAAATGGGATATAAATTATAATACACAACAACTACAAATTATTCACCATATAGTTATGTGTTAATTAGGAATCTGAATGAATATAGAAGAATATCTTCAATAAAGTATATAAATACCTATTACAAGATTTGAACAAATATATCTCATAAGGTACATAACCATGCAGAATTAAACAAGTGTGGAAGAATGAAAATGTAACTATAAATTCAATAATTAGAAAACAAGCAAATGAAAACCTAAAACCTGCTTGTCAATGAAAAAACAAGCATGAATAATCATGAACAGTGAAAGAACAGAATAACAATTAAATACTTTTAGAATGATCTTGTGTAAAAAAGTCAATAAAATAGTTAAATCACTGATAAGATATAATCAGCAAAGAAATGAAAAGTCACCAATAAAAAAATTCAACTAAGTATGCAGGAAAATAATTTTAAATACTTATATCAGAACTATAACAGAATGCACAAATTTCATGAAAAGGAATACAATTACTGGATTAAAATTATCTACTCGCAATATGTAACTATCAAATAATCTGTAAATGTATATCTAAAATTTTTAATTTCACAGATATTTGGAACACAAAAGTACAATGATACTTTCAATACTATGCAAGCAGATATGGACCACAAGCAAAAAAAATAAAATTCAAATCTCAGTACTACATTTATTAATGCATAGATTTTTTTATTTTTTATTTTTTTTATTTTTGTAGTCAGTGAATACAGTCAAGTTGGTACCATTGTTAACCTCCTTCCTGTCCTCACTGCTCCACAGGGACCCTCCTTGTTAGGGTATATGGGTCATGAATTGTGGGGTTAGCCTTTAGTTTTGGGTAGGAGGAAATGTCTCTTCATGTCATGACCCAATGTGTGGCTCTGACATTCTTTCTGCCCCCCTCTTCCGCAAGTTTCCCTGAGCCATGTTAGGTTCATATTAGGACTGCTTCCGTGTTGAGATCTTGGGAGCCTCTGTGTCTCTGGATATCTGGTTTGGTAGGGGTTGATTGTTCTCTGTGTCTATCTCCTTCACCACTGTGCTGGTTCCCGGTTTGCCAAGAAAACAAAAAATAACAACAACAAAAAAAAATTGTTGCTATTGTAAATGAAAAAAAAAAGAAAAAAAAAAGAAAACAGCATTCTTGCATGTTTCCCCAATTATTCTCGGTTTCAGCTGGGGCCCTTTTGAGGTATGATGGGGTGTTTCTTTCCTTAGGATCCACATCTATCTGCAAAAGAGAAGTATATTCTCCAATGAGAATAAATTTAGCACGAAGTAAATGTGATAACCATTATTTTTAGAGAGAGTTTAATGGAGAATGGGCTCATTTCTGGATATGGTTCTGACTTGTTACCCAGCTCCAGATATGGGTTCAATTCCACTAACCAGATCAGTTAGCCAGATCGAGAGCAGTTGGTTTCCCACCATGGCTATGTGCCACTATTGCACTTACATGAGCATCATGTCAGGTTGTTTGCTGCTAAGTAGGTTAGACCATGCATTGCTTGGACAGATATTGGTCATTTTCTCCCAGTCGCTCATGTAGTGACTTCTGGCACTAGACATCCTAACTCTCTGGGTACTAACTCTCTTCCAGCTTCCAGCCATGTCACTCCATGATACATGACAACAGTGTATGATGTCTTCAGCAGTAGGGTCTTACCACTAACCTATGGTGGGTCATCAAGGGCTCTGACATAAATCTGTCTTCTTTTAGGAGACCTTGTAGATCTCTGTGATCAAAAGCTCATTGTGAATAATATCTACCTGCTGGTACTGGGAGTTACAGGTCAGCACCCAATAAGAGAAGGAAGAAAAGGATAAGTGATAGAAGAGAGATAGAGAGATGAGAGAAGAGAGAGAGAGAGAGAGAGAGAGAGAGAGAAACAAGATGAGATAATGGTCAGTTTTCATCGTACCCTCTCCAGGGCCTTGTGAATCCAGTTCCTTCTACGGGCCTAGTGAAGGTTCAACCATTTGGCCTGTCTTTTAGGATGTAGAGTTTTATGGTGCCATTGCTATTTGGGTCCAGTTTCCTGTCCCCCACCCACTCCCTTACCCTCCCCTCCCTGCCCACCCTCCCTATTGTTCAGTCCTTGAGATGCTTGCTAGGTTTGTTGGCAACTTGGACAGATTCAGGTTAGGTGTTGTAGATGAGTGAGACTATGTTCTGATTATCTTTCTGTAATTGGATGAGTTCACTGAGAATGATCTGTTCCATGTTTGACCATTTTTCTTCAAATTTCATTGTGTCAATTTTCCTTATTGCTGTGTAGATTTTATAACTTAATACTATAAATACAACCTAATTTGAAAATGGGCCACAAGTTTAAACAAACAGAAAAAATCAAATGTAAAGCAATAATATAGAAATGGAACACTTCAATCATAATTTAGTTATTACCAATTTTAAAAATATATGAAATAACATTTGATAGTTGGTAAAACATAAAACATTAAAAATATGTGAAGATATGCTGGAGATATTGCTTAGTGGTTAAGGCGCTTGCATGCAAAGCCAAAGGACCCAGGTTCAATTCCCCAAGACCCACGTAAGCCAGTGCACAAGGGAGCCCATGAGTCTGGAGTTAATTTCCAGTGACCAAAGACCCTGGTGCCTGGTGTGCCCATTCTCTCTCTCTCTCTCTCTCTCTAACTTTTTCTCTCTTTCTTTCTCTCTCTCTCCCTGCCTACTTTTATCTCCTTTTCTTAAATAAATGTCAAAATAAATATTAAAAATATGTAAGAAGATTAAGGTCAGTCTTCCTCTCTCTCTCTCTCTCTCTCTCTTCTCTCTAACTCTTGTATATTAGTCATCTTTTGCTTCCTTTGCTTAGTGCACACTGACCTGTAACTCCCAGTACCAGTATGTGGCTATCATCCACAATGAGCTTTTGATCAGAGAGACCTATAAGGTTTCCTAAAAGAAAGACAGATTTCTGTCCAAGTAATTGATGACCCACCAAAGGTTAGTGGTAAGACGCTATTGCTGAAGACACCTTATGTGGTTGACACGTAAAATGGAATGACATGGCTGGAAGCTGGAAGAGAGTCAGTCCCCAGACAGTCACCATGTCTAGTGCCAGAAGGTGCTACATGGGCGACTGGGGAAAAATGACCAATATCTGTCCAAGCAACTCATGGTCTAATCTACTTAGCAGCAAATAACCTGTTGTGATGCCCACACAAGTGTAATAATGGCACACAGCCATGATGGGGAACCAACTGCTCTCGATTCAGCTAACTGATCCCCTCAGTGGTACTGGACCCATAGCTGGAGCTGGGAAACAAGTCAGAACCATATCCAAATGTAAGCCCACTCTCCATTATCAAGCTACTATCAATCGTGGGCTACAAGAGGGCCTACACCTATTAAATTCTGTATAAAAAAAAGTAAGCGTTATCTCATTTGTCCTGGTGCTAACTTACTCTCCATTGGAGAATCTGCTTCTCTTTTTCAGATAGATGCAGATCCTAAGGAGAGAGCCATCCCATCATACCTCAAAAGGGCCCCGGCTGAAACTAAGAAAAATTGGTGAAACAAGCAAGGGTGCTGTTTTCCTGATGAACAGGACACCAGCACAAGGGGGAAGGAGATCAGCATAGAGAAAAATCAACTCCTACCAAATCAGAGAGCCAGAGCCTCAGAGGCCCCCAACACCTCATCACTGAAGCAGACCAAAAATTGACCCAACATGGCTCAGGGAAATTTTGCGGAAGGGGGGCGGAAAGAATGTCAGAGCCACATGTTGGGTCATGATATGCAGAGTCATTTAGCTTAGCCATAACTGTGGGCTAACTCCACAATGCATGACCCGTATACCTCAACAAGGAGGGGTCAAGGGGAGGGGGTAGGTCACGGATGAGCCTAATAATGGTACCAAACTGTCTGTATTTGCTGATTACAATACTAATTATTAAAAACTTAAAGATTTAAAAAAATGTAAAGATAGGCAAAAATGTAAATGTTTGTATACTTTCCATCTGATAATAAGTGGGTTCAGTATTATCTGTATTTTAAATTTGCATGTTGCTTGACCCAACAATTTCACTTCTAGAAATAGATAAATGAAATTGGGAGATACAGCTATCCCTTGACTTATGATACAATTATGTCCCCATAAATTTAAACATATTGAATATAACAAGATCCTATAGCCTTAGCCTCCCAAGTGCTATGTGCATCACAACAATATATACAGTGATTGTGTGTGTGTGTGTGTGTGTGTGTGTGTGTGTGTGTTCAGCATGTATACAAGAATGCACTTGTTTTCCTATTGCACTGATAATATTTGGGTTCTAGAATTAAAATTGCCTACTTTGCCTAACAAAACACCACTCTAACAATTCTAACAATGTGACTCTTGGATTTGGTCATTGAGTCTAAGAATGTGAAGAAAATAACATGGCAAATAAGACTAGACTGGGAAGTTATGCTATCAACTTCAAGTGATTATGTAAACACTAAACCATTAAGGTAAGGTGGTGATGAAGAGGACTGCCTTGAAACATGCTTTCTGTGTGTGTCGAGATATAGAAAGGAAAGTACATTTCAAGTATAAGGAAAATAGCTAAGATAGTGATGTCACTGTCTTTTAAAAGCTTATTGGGGTTGGAGGTTCTAATCAAGTCATAGTGTCAAATATATTAATGAAAGCCTATCTTTATTAAATTTATTTAATTAATTGAAGTGGATCTCAAATATTATGAAAAAGATAAAAGAATTAAGTTAATAAAAGGTTTGGAAACTTATTCATGGAAATTAATCAAAGAATAATGTTGAAGGTACGCTAATGAATGATTTTTTTCATTAAATTGCTTAATTATAAATCTAAACATATATACACATAGTTCCAAATTTATGCTGGTTTACAGAGAACTTTTGACATTATTAAGGTGTACAGTAATACTATGCCACATTTGAATTTAGAGATATTCCTAGGTTAGTAATATGTACCTGACCTCTCCCATGATGCTGGACAGTGGCAGCAAGGCACAACACCTCCTCACCCATGTGATCATGAGGGAAACACTTGGTAGTCTACATGTGTTACTATGCCATGGGGTTTGGTAGAGTAGGTGCATTAAATGAATTTTCAAATTTTAATAATTAATTTATAGCAACATGACTACATTTTAAATCAAGGAGCACATGTCTCTCAACCTTTTTATGTCTATTCACTTACCACAAACTAGGAGCAATTCTCCAAGCCCTTAATAAACCACACTACTACACTACTTTTGGTAAAAAACAAAAATAGGATTTATTTATTTTAAATATTTTATTTATTTATTAGATACAGAAACAAAGAGAGAGAGAGAGGAGACAGAGAGGGAGAGAATGGGCATGCCAAGGCCTCTAGCCACTGCAAACGAACTCCAGACACATGTGCCATCATATGCATCTGGATTATATGGGTTTGGGGGAATTGAACCAGGTTCCTTAGGCTTCTCAGGCACGTACCTTAATTGCTAAGCCATCTTTTCAGCCCCTTATGTTTTTTATTGTTTCATTTATCATTTTTCTTTTTACATTTTGGTAATCTGTTTGAAAGTTTTGTACTGAACTTAATTGATTTACAATGTTTGTGTTTTGTTTATTTTTCTGAGACAATGGCTTCCTCTCACAGATTTTTTTAGATTTGATTTTTGTCTAGATTTTTCCTTCATTTTTTAAAGATGTCAAGCAATATTTTCCTAATAGGCTATTAATTGCAATTTCTATACATCTTCATTTTATAAAGCTCTTATCTGTCTTTCACAGATTTGAAATGCTAAGTTAATTATCCATGCCAACAGATATATGGGTTTAATTTTATTGTTTTTTTCACTACAAGTTATCAAACCCAAGGTCATACACATACTAGGCAAGAGTTCTACCACTGCAATGAATCCTCAACACATATTTCTAGATCTTCTATGCTACTATTATCCAAAAGTTTTATTAACTACAATAATTACATAAGAGAACTTAACATTGCATATCAACCCTATTTTTCATAATTTTCTAGATATTCATCTCCAATTCTGACCAGTTTTCTATTTCTTCACAAACTAAATACAACTGCTTAGACTCTTCTCATGTAATGAATGCATTTCTAATCCCAGTAGTTTCAGATGGTTCTAATGTAATTGGAGCAGAAAGCTAACAGTGAATATGCAACATGGATTAAATCTCATGCCTGAGTTCCAGCATGGAATGCACTGCATGATCTCATTTTTGCATGAGCATGCATTACAAAGGATATATGTATCAAGGGAAGCTAGGGTGACCCATTATTTTCTTTAACATGTAGTACTGAATATGTGCACTCATTCTTGTATCCATCATCTGTTTTACCTGCTATAATGCATCTTTAGGTGCTAAAGGAATTTGTGTTGTCTGATACTGCACCTTTATTCCAAAGAAATATTCTCATTGTGTATGGAATGAGAATAGGTTTTAAGCTTATAAAATATATGTTCTCCAATGAATTAGAATCTTGCAAACCATCTGGTAGAGAAACAACTTTTCCTTTTGCTTCTCACTTCAACAAAGTAGAAGATAGATGTTTTACTTCCCTTGGATCTCTTCAGCTCCAGTAAAACCACAACTGTGGGGAAGAACTGACCTTCTTTTGACAAGTGTGGCACTATTTACTTTTTTAATGCGGCTAAGGCTACTTACGAGTGGTGGGAATTTACATACTGCTAAGGCCATGATGGATCCCATCCCTTCAATAGATCACTGCAGAGTGATTTTCTCATCTGACAAGTTCTAATCCACTGTGTCAGAGCCAAATTTGCTGGGTTAGTATAACTCCTCCTGGAAGCACCTGGGCTACAGTGTAATACACTGGAGCTGCTCATCAGATAAGCTAATTGCCTGTCCTTCTGAGACTGTCAGCTAAATGAACTGCATCAGTGATTTTAAAGGCGAAAAGTGAGTATCTGAAATTTTTCCATTCTTAATGGATGGGGTGGAGATGTCATCAGTGACATTACTAAAAGTCATCTCTGTGTAGAGAGCACAGAGTGTCCTACTTATAAATGTAGAACTTCATTAGGGCATCCACCCCCTGCTATTACACTTTTGTTTTCAAAAAGCTTTCTGCAATTTGTCACAATCAGATCTATAAGCCTGATTTTTGGCAAGCCCAAGCTATGTGCACAGTAGATGAAGCTTCAGAAGCAAAAAGTCAATCAATACAACATCATAGTTTTATTAAAAGGCACATTTAAGATCACCTATTATACCTTCTATATCTTTCAGATAAAAAATGACAGCTCAGAATGACAATTATTTCCCTCCACTATCCCACTACAATTCCACATCAATATGATTTAAACTTGTCTGGCTAAAACTTATATGGATAAATAAAACGAACTGTAGTTATAGCCAGGAACTAGTTAAAGCTGGTTTAAGCCAAATAAGGACATTCTTTTACGAAAGATGTGTCACATGGAACAACAGAACTCACTTTAAATGGCAGTGAAAACTGAATCACTTCTATAATGATAAAGCACCTCTGAAGTTCATTTCTTTCATAAAAGTAATGAAAAGACAAAAATATAAGCAAAATAACCTCATTCATTATTATACACATTAGCAAAATGGTATTAGCTACCTTTTTCATTGTTGCAACAAGAGGAAGTTGGGAAATAAGCAAGTGTGCTGCTTTCTTGGTGAACCTGATAATCAGCAGAAGGGTGAAGGAGATAGACACTGAGAACACTTAACACCTATCAAACCAGAAATCCAGAGGCTCCTAAGAGCCCATCACAGAAGCACACTTAAAACACACCCAACTTGGCTCAGAGAAGTTTGCAGAAGTGGGGGTGGAAAGAATGTTAGAGCCACAAATTGGGACATTATGCACAGAGTCATTGCCTCTTCCCAATAACTGACTAGTGACCCCCACAATGTAGAACCCACAATTCCCATAGGGATGACCTGTATCCCCATTGAAAAAGGCTCTTCAGAAAAGGGGCAGGGATGAGGGAAATGATGGTATCAGCATGTGTCGTTTTCATACTAAGTATGCCCATAACTAATAAGAAGAAAATTTTAAAAACCCTCACAAAAGACAGTTGTGGTGGCACACGCTGGTAGGATATTGCTGAAGAGTCAGAGGAAGGAGGATCAAGAGTTCGAGGCCAGCCTGGGCTACACATTTTAAAAAATCTCACAAAAGAAACTTAAGAAATGAAAAGTCTACTTTAGCTTAGAGTTTGCAATTATGGCACTTCATGATGGGGGAGCCATGGTGATAGAAGCATGAAGAAGATGTTAACATTGTATACAAAGTCTGGAAGCAGAGTATAAGAAATGCTGCCGTTTGCTCACTTTCTTCTTTTTATGGCCAGAGATTTTTTTCCATACTGATTCTAAATCTTGCCTAATTGACAACAGAGATTAACTATTACAATACCCTTGTGATGTTAACAATACCCTCAGACTTAGTATTTTTTAGCTGTATCCTTCTATGTCTTTCCCCCATAGGCTCATGGCCATCTCATAATGCAAAATGCGTTCAATCTAACTTCAAAAATCCCTTTGTGCTTTATCAGTTCCAGTTCTGCCCAAAGGAATAAGTGCAGATTTTCTTCTAAGACTTATGCAAAGTCTTACATATAATCTCTGCTAACATCAAAAACAAGTTGCAAAGTTCCAATATACAATAGCACAGAGTAGATATTCCCATTGAAAATGAATGAATGGGGCCCTCAATCCCAGTAATAGAGAGGCTAATGTAGGAGGATCACAGTGAGATCGAGGCCACTGTGGACTATAGAGGGAGTTCCATTTCAGCCTGGGATAGAATGAGACTGTACTTCAAACATCAAAAAAAAAAAAAAAAAAAAAAAAAGGCTAGAGAAATGGCTAAGCAGTTTAAAAAGATTTCTTGTGACTGGAGGGAAGGCTTAGTGGTTAAGACACATGCCTGAGAGACCTAAGGACCCAGATTTGATTCCCCAGTATCCACATAAACCAGATACACAAAGTACATGCATCTAGAGTTTGCTCGCAGTGGCTAGAGGCCCCAGTGTGCCCATGCTCATTATCTACCATGTATCTATCTATCTATCTATCTATCTATCTATCTATCTATCTATCTATCTATCATCTGTTTCTCTTCCTCCCCCCCCCTCTCTCTCAAATAAATAAAAATAAATAAAAAGGGCTTTCTTCCAAAGCCTGACAGCCTGGTTTCAATTAATTAGCACTGGATTTTACAGTGTCGAGTATTCCTGGCATGTCCTTTCCCCATCTCTCTCTCTTTCTTCTTGCAAATAATGATATATTTTAAATATGGGCTTGGGAGGTATCTCAATGGTTAAAAGAATTTGCTTACAAAACCTGCCAGCCTGAATTTTGATCTCTACACATGTCCCAAGGCATGCATGATTTCAGTCAGCCACATGAATGCACACAACAACAACAACAACAACAAGAAATGACAAGAAAAAGATCTCTCTATTGTTATGGGATGTAACTGTTTTTCACTCAGCTGAATACCATGGGTCACTAGGTAAAAAGCTATAAATATATCCACAGAGGAACATATGTTGACTGATATCAAGGGAACTCTAATTGCTCCTGTCATTTTTTCAAATTATAGAGCCCCATGGAAGTAAAGGCCTTAGCACCAAATAGAAATGAGAAAGCCATGTAGGCTTATGCCTGAAATGATCAGATTGCTTCTGTTTCTGAATCTTCATTCTACATAAATTTACTTAATCTCATCTGAGATGTTTTCAGACATATAGAATGATCTATTCAACCTACTGAACCCAAGTGCCATTTCTCTTATAATGATCTTTCATATTTCCCAAAGAAAAAAAGAGAAGTATGTGATTAAAAACTGTATTAGTTTTAAAACACAATCTTATCACAGAGGGAAAATAAACTTACTAGAAACTTTTAGATGACAGAACATTATTTTAAAACTATATTAAAATAAAAATGAAGAAATGAATTATCAACTATAAGCATTTAATTATATTAGTATATTCACATTTCTGCCTCTCTTTTGACCCCTTTCTCATACACACACAGACACACACACACACACACACACACACACACACACTCACACACTCACACACGTTATTAACCTTCAAGCATTATATAAGATTAGTAGAAAGTTACTTTGTACCTCAGTAGTCTCAGTAGAATATTCTTTCCCAACTACCATTTATTTCCATTTTAATGAGGAGCTTCAAGTGGAGACTTCCCTGTCTTTCATGCCTCTCTCCTTAGTCTTTTTTTCTTTTTTCTTCTCAATCATATTTTCTCCTCAGTAAGGCTTTCTCAGGATTTCACAGATGACAATATAGAGACAAATTTAAGCTTAGAAAAATTTCAGCTAATTCTACAGCTATATGATTTTGATCCAGAAGCAAGAATACAAGTGAATTCTGCCAAATAACATCCTTAATTTAATATTTTCTATTTCCGTATAACCCATGCCAAGTATGAAACAGAAGTGATAAACATAGGAAATGTGGGTTTGGAAGAAGTCAGGGTGAGTGACTAAGTGACAAACTACAGGAAGAAATTAGAGATGAAGAGAAATCACACACAGCAGTGGCATGTATCGTTCCAGTTTTCCTTGAGGCCATCTGTACCCCTGCAATATCCATGTGTATGTGAGCCTGTAGTCAATCCACATGCTGGTTTCAGTTGGGAAGACTTAAATGTCTGCCACTGTAACTAAAAGAAACTTGACAAACATGGAAAAAAACTTTACCATAGTCAAACTAACATAAGAAAATAACGGCATTAGAAAAATTAAACTTTAGAAAGAAAGTAATGGGTTATGTGGACTTCAAAAGATATTATATGACCAGGAAAAATGATATGCATTCAGGAATTTATAAGTTAATAGAATCAAATATATAAATCTATACAATAGTCAAAAGAGTAACAAACTCAAATATATAAAGGCATGAGATCATGGAAAAGAATAACAAGGAGACACAATAATTAAAGGATCATATATTCAACAAATGCTGCGACAACTAGAAGGGAAGATATTTGATTTCTACATTATACCATGAAGAAAAGGTAATCTAAAATGTATTGTAGGCATATGCATGAGATAAAAAATGATGAAACTCAGAAAAATTCTAAAAGAAAAGTTTCTTGACATTGGTCAAAGGCTTCTTGGATATGAAACCAGAAGCAAACCTACTCAAGTATAATTCCGTTAAATCAAAAACAACCAAATTAAAAAAATCTTCTGTGTAGCAATGAAACATTAAATAGCAATAAAAAAATAAAAAGAAACTTATAAAATAGGAGAAAATTCTTAGAAATTACATATACACACACACACACACACACACACACACACACACACACACACATATATATATATATATATATATATATATATATAGCAAGCAAAACATACAATGGGTATTTATAACTCAGTACTCAGTAACAAAAATAATAATGTTATGTGATAATACTGATGTAGTTAAATGGGTATATGTCATAGAAAGGCATATACAAATACAGTCAGTTTGGTACCATTATTAGGCTCATCCGTGACCTACCCCCTCCCCTTGGCCCCTCCTTGTTGAGGTATACGGGTCATGCATTGTGGAGTTAGCCCACAGTTATGGGTAAGATAAATGTCTCTGCATATCATGACCCAACATGTGGCTCTGACATTCTTTCCGCCCCCTCTCCTCAAAATTTCCCTGAGCCATGTTGGGTCCCATTTTTGGTCTGCTTCAGTGATGAGGTGTTGGGGGCCTCTGAGGCTCTGGCTCTCTGCTTTGGTAGGAGTTGATTTTTCTCTGTGCTGATCTCCTTCCCCCTTGTGCTGGTATCCGGTTCATCAGGAAAACAGCCCCCTTGCTTGTTTCTCCAATTTTTCTTAGTTTCAGCCAGGGCCCTTTTGAGGTATGATGGGGTGGCTCTCTCCTTAGGACCTACATCTATCTGAAAAAGAGAAGCAGATTCTCCAACGGAGAGTAAGTTAGCACCAGGACAAATGAGATAACCCTTACTCTTTTTTTTTTTATAGAGAATTTAATAGGTGTAGGCCCTCTTGTAGCCCACAATTGATGGTAGCTTGATGTTGGAGAGTGGGCTTATGTTTGGATATGGTTCTGACTTGTTTCCCAGCTCCAGCTATGGGTCCCATACCAGTGAGGGGATCAGTTATTAAATTAAATGTAAATATTAGGTTTTATTGTATATCCTCAGGGGTTGTTTCTTTCACCCTGGCTCTGATTGCCTCACTATGGCTCACCATGGAAGCAGCATTCTTGCTTGTTTCTCCAGTTCCTCTGTGGTTTCAGCTGTGGCTTGGCTGAAGTGTGAGGGGTAGTTCACCTCCCAGGGTCTTGCTGCCTTCGGAAAAAGAAGAACATATTCTCCAATGGAGGGTGAATTTAGTGTAGTTAAAATGGGATAAGTATTATTAATTTATGGAGAATTTGATGTATGTATCACCTCGTTTAACCAAAGACTAGTGAAAGCTTGACACTGGAGAACATAATCTTTGTCACATAGGATTCTGATCTGGTTCCCAATTCCAGATATAGGATCCTTTACATTGACTGGATCTCCTTAGCCAATCAGAAAGCTATTGGTTACCTACTGAGGCTGTGTGCCACTACTGTACTGTCATGTACACTCTGTAAAGGTGTTTTCTTCTGAGTAGCTTAGATCTCTGGTTGCACAGACCACTTTCCGCAGTAGCTCACATAGTGTTTTCCAGCAGTAGGAAAGGCTAACTGTCTGGGGACTGGCTCTCTCCTGGATTCCAGCCAGGTCTCTCTATGCTCTGTGTTGGCATCATATGTTGTCTTCAGCAAAGGGTCTTACCTTTTGCCTCAGGTGGGTAATCAAGTGCTTTGACAGAAACCAGTCTTGTTTTGGAGAGCACATAAGTCTCTCTGATCAACAGCTCATTGTAGGTAACAACTGATTTGCGGTAGTGGGAGTAACAGGCCAGAGACATTTTTTTAAGCTTAGACTTCATTCCACACTCTCCAGGGCCCTTCTTTTCAGGTGCTCCTCCCTTACTCCTGTTGAGGGTTATATCTTTTAGTCTATATCCAAAGACAAAGATTTTATGGTACCAATTCATTTTGGATTTAGTGTTTTTTTGTTTGTTTTCCCTCACTCTACACTTCTCCTGTCCCCAAACACTTCCATCGCTATTGTCTGGGCTTTGATTTGCCTATCAGGTATGCCAGAAACTCAAGCTTGTCCAGGTTAGGAACTGCAGATAAGTGAGACCATGTGGCATTTGTCTATCTGTGATTGTGTAAGTTTGCTGAGTATTATCTGTTCCAAGTATTTCCATATTTCTACAAATTTCATTGTATCATAGTTTTTTACTGCTGAGTAGAATTCCATTGTGTAAATGTACTACAACTTTGTTATCCATTCATCCAATGATGGAACAATAAGGATAAATGTCCAGTAAGGGAATAACTGGCTCTGTTGGTAGCTCTATATTCATCCTTTTTAGGAATGTCCATATTGATTTCCATAGTTATTTTACATGTTTACCTTCCCCCTAACAGTGGATGAGGGTTCGTCTTTCCCCACATCCTGGACAATATTTGTTGTTTGATTTTTTTTTTAAATGATTGCCATCCTTACTGGCATAAGGTGGAATCTCATATTTGTTTTAACTTGAATTTCCCTGATGTTAGGGATGTTGAACGTTTTCATGAGCTTATGTTAGCCATTTGTATTTCCTCCTCTGCAAACTCCCTATTCAGTTCTCTGCACCATTTTTAGAGTGGATTGTTAGATTTTTTAAATGGTTCAGTATTTTTAGTATTTTCAGTATTTGTTTATTATATATATTAGCCTTCTCTCAGCAGTATAGCTGGTGAAGACTTACTTCCATTCACTGTGTAATATATTGACTGTGCTTATGGTATGTTTTTCTGTACAAAAGCTTTTTATCCTCATGAAATCCCATTGTTTGAGTGATTAATTTCCTGGGCTACTGGGGTTTTGTTCAGGAAGTCTTTCCCCACTTGCATATCATGGAGAGTGCCTCCTATTTTTTCCTTCTAGTAGGAGGAGAGTTTCAGGTTTTATATTGAGGTCTTTAATAATCCACATGGACTTGATTTTTGTGTATGGTGAAATGTGTAGGTCCGGTTTCATTTTTAAACATATGATTATCCAATTTGTCTGTCACCATTTGTTGAAGATGCTGTGTTTTCTTCAGTGTATGTTATTGGCACCTTTGTCAAAGATCAAGTAGCTGCAGTTTACTGACCTAAGTTCTGGGTCTTCAATTCTGTTCCATTGGTCTGTTTCTATTCTTATGACAGTACCATGCTATTTTGTTACTATGGCTTTATAATATAGCTTTATAGCATATATGTTCATACCGCTAGAGGTGTTTCTTAAAGGTTGTAAAAGTTTTCAGACCAGTCAAAAGACATTTTATACATACCAAATTTTTGATTTTATTAACAACAGAAAAAGTCTATTGTGTTTGTTGATCATTTCATTTGATTATAAAGCTCAAGTCATAACATGAGTGATAAATTAGGTTTCCAAAGTAAATTCTATGAACTATATAAACTATGGAAATTGAAGGCCTAGGTCTTACATTCACAAGACAATCATCAACTCACTCATGTCTAATATTAGAGGAGACAATTTATCAATTGAAGGATATATATTGTTATAACAATTATTTATAAATATAATATAATTATATATAAATATAATTCTATTTTCTACTGTCAAAGCAAAAGACAGAAATCTTCAAAATTAATCACATGCCATATGGCAGGAATGGCCATAGAATAATGACCTAACAGGCTGAGATGAGAGAATAAATAATTATTCAAATTAATGTTAAGTCTAAAACTCAGTAGGAAGATATTGTGTATATAGCAGGGGCCTTGGTATTTTTGGACAATATAAAACAATAACAGTCATTTCCCCATGTTCTATACATTTGATTACCTTGCTTCTAAAAGAAACAGAACTGGTGCTGTAGCTACATAGTATCTGTGTGTGATGTAATTCGTAAGAACAACTTTGACCATAATTTTCTATTTGAGAAAATTGTGCAATTTTATAGCCATTCATACAAAACTTTGTGACCTCACTAAAATGTGTTACTCAAGTTATGTTAAAAATATAAAATGTATTAAAATAAAGGTAAGGTTATAGGAATTATGAAAGTTCCTTTTAGTAGACAATTTCAAAAGCTTTTAAAATGTTAATAACAATAATCCTCACTGATTTTATAACATTTCATTTATTACTTCTTAAAACATTAACAGAATGCCTACTGTGCGAGATATTTTGCAGCTCTAAATGAATCCATTGCCTTAGCCCTCAAGGAACTCAAAGTGCTAGTAGGATAGATAGAAAAGATCTGGTAGGAAAGATATATAGACTATTTTTCTTTCTTGTTTTCATTACTCCAAAATATAGGGCATACATCAGACACTGCTAAGTATTGTGGACTGAGCAAAATGAAAAATCAAAGACAGATACCTGGCCCAAGTTGGAGAGACTGTGTATTGTCAAAGTGCCAGCTAAAGAGCAGAATGGTATAATTGATTTGTTGGTATATGGTTTCCAAAATGCAGGTATATTAGATAATGGCAATTCAGAAACAAGAAATAGGCTTCACAAAACTTGAAATTTTCCTCTAATGGTCAGTGGCTCTGGCAAGGTGACTGTTTTTACTTCTTATTTTGAAGGTACAGAAACAATAAGACAGGTCCCTTGCATCCTTCTTCCAGCTTCTAGAAATGCAACATGTGATAAAAAAAGAACATAGAAAAACCTCAAAACTATGCTGGTAAGTAATCAGTAGTTGTATCTCATTTACAAAACTTACATAAATGGGGATAATTGTCCCCTTTGTAAATATATAGGACAAGTCCATCACTACAATTATCTCTCTCTAGCCATCCCTTTTTAACCACAAACACTATCTCCACTGCAGCCTCCATCTCAAACTACTGCAAACCACTTAGTGATCCCTGAGAAGGGCTTTATAAGCCTATGTGTGAAAATGTTCTGCAAATTTGGTGAGAAATCTCAACAAAACTTTTACAAAACTCAAGGTCCCCAGAGGCAAACACTGTCACTGACTTCTGCCTCTGAAGTGTAGTAAAGGGCTGTGAGCCTTCAGGAAAGTTACTATTTAGTAATAGGAACAAAAGCAAAGAGGCCTCTAATAGAAGCTGAATGTTTTATGTTGGTGTTATTTTAGCATGTCTTAGGATGTTGAAATGCTGAGTTTATTTTTTTAATAGTTGTGGAATATTTGTACTAGTATCTTTTATTAATAATTTTCTGGGGCTGGAGAGATGGCTTAGCGGTTAAGCGCTTGCCTGTGAAGCCTAAGGACCCCGGTTCAAGGCTCAATTCCCCAGGACCCACGTTAGCCAGATGCACAAGGGGGCGCATGCATCTGGAGTTCGTTTACAGAGGCTGGAAGCTCTGGCGCGCCCATTCTCTCTCTCTCTCTCTCTCTCTCTCCCTGCCTCCTTCTCTCTGTCACTCTCAAATAAATAAGTAAAAAAAAAAATAATAATTTTCTGAAGAAAGGTTCCTTACCACTTGGTACTGACATAAATACTAAGTTTAATACTGTAAATCATTGCTTTGGTGGACATGATCAGTGTACTTATGTATGCTTGTTTGGACACAATATTATCTATGGTCAGGGATGTTGGCTAATCTGTACATTATCAATTCCGCTTCGTCATTAGCCTTTAGGAAGTTAGAATAATATTCTGGTCACTGCTAAAGATAAAATTATTTAATATTTAGGAAGTGGTTCTCCTAGGAAGAAAACCATTGTCTTGGACATGTATTGAGTAGCTAGTATTTGGGTTTGTAAAAATTTGGTCTATAGGATAAAACATTTCTATGCCACTTTTTAATATGAAAGAAATTCTTGTTAACTGGATTAGTAGAGGTATAGATTTTTGACAACAGGTGAATTTGCACAGAATAACACTGGCAAACATACAACCCCAGTAGCCATGGGGCTATAACCCAGTGTCCATATATGGGCTAGTTAGTATCTCAATAGTTTTGCATTGGTCTAGGGTGAAAGTTAAAATAGTGGTTGTGCATTTTGATCACAGTAAGAGAATATGCTGCTTCCAATTGGCAAGTAAGCTTGGAAAATCACTGGACTAAATACTGTTGTTCAATAAAAAATATGTCCTAAACTAAAGTACAATTGTGTTCCATGCTTCATAGTGAATTAGCTACCTGACTTTTATGCCTCCTTTATATGTATGCCTTAAATCCATTTTATCCTGATCAGGTTACTACTTCTGCCTTAGAATTCCAGACATATGAACTTGAATCACAATAATAGTTGAATAAATCAGTCTTCTGTCTTACATGACTTCATCCTATTCTCTACAATTCGAACATCCATAGACACATTACATATCCAATAACTAGTACAGTATGTCTTGGATTCCTGATGATAGAAAACATCATTTTAGAGACATCAATGGAGAATAAGCAGATGTGATAAGCCAGCTGGCAAAAGACCACAGTGTATTATGGGAGAAGAAATTTGCCATATTATGTATTTACTTCATGTTTTCTTTCCCCAGGAAATAGTTCCTTATAATGTATGAGCATGTTTATGTGATATTTAAACCAGTGCTTGTCATGAACATATCCAAAATGATTTACTTACCCTGGACCCCCATTAACTTCATTTTAAATGCTAGGTGCTTTCCTACATATGTACTGTCTGATTTTCCTCCTTACAAACTCCTCTTATTTCTATTCACTTGACTACTGTTCATGCTTCAGTAATGTGGAGACTTTTATTGTTTACACAAACATGTTGTGCTTGTGATGCTCACTGCTTTGGCACACCATGTTTATTCCACTTGAACAATTCCTATATTTTGTTACAAAATCCTTGAAGATTCTTTTTTAATATTCATAGTTTTTGGCACTGTTGCATAAGGATATTTTGATACAAGTATAGATGTTATATTATGTACAGTCCTACATACTTTTTTTTTAACTAAGTAGAAAATTTGTATGGACCAATCATAGGTTGATGCCTTCATTTACCTCCTCCCTATTCTCACTCCATTGAGGGCCCTCCATACATTCTGTCTGCTCAGTTTTTATCCCTACACCCTGCAGTTAATCTACTTCATTACTATAGAGAGTTTTGAATCTGCTTTTATGCCATACGTGGATATATTATTTTATGGACATATGCAAAATCTAGGAACCACAAATATGATATTTGTCTTTCTGAGACTAGCTTAATTCACTTAATATGATTATCTCAAGTTATATTCATTTTCCCCCCCCAAAACACAACTTTATTCTTTTTATGGCTTAAAATGTCTCACTATGTTTCCACAACTTATTTGTTGTGAATAATGCTTTTATAAACATTGATGTGCAAGTGATTTCTGTGATATGTAAACTCGAGTTCTCATGGAAAAATATCTAGGAAAAGTGTAACTGAATCATGTGATAGATCTCTTTTTAGTAATTTGAGAAACATCTATACCTCCATAGTGACTAGAATAGTTTACTTTTCCACTAGCAGTGCATCATGCTTCCATTTTGTCCACACCCTTACCAACATTTGTGGTTAGGTGTTTTCCTAATGATCATTCTGATGGACTGAGATAGAATCTCAATGTAGTTTTGATATGTACTTCTTTGATGGTGAGGGTTGTGGAGCAATTATTTTAAAAAAGTAGTGAGAATTTCAAGGAATTATCATACAATAATTGGACCACATTCCTATTTTATTGACCTTCTTTTGCTCCCCCCGCCCATCGCTATTCTGATGATCACCCTCATCTTTCCAAATGGGATTTCTTTTGTTTTGATTCCTCAATCTTTTTTGAAGTCATTTTTATTAAGAATCATAGTATACAAATCTACTATACTTTGAACACATCCCCTTTCTATTACCATCCTTGGGTTCCCTATCCACCACACCTATTCCATTGAGCACCCTCCTCTTTCCAAGGGGTCCTTCAACTTTTTTGATGTCTTATTTGATATCTTATTCTTTTTGTCTTACTCCATCCTCTATGTTAAAATACAGATGAGCTCAGGATTGTGTTGGTTTTGAAGGGGTAATGATAACATCTTTCAGGTCATAAATGTACCCATCAGTTCTTGTCCAGAGGACAGTTCTCCAAAGTACTGCTTGCCACCTAGGGTCTCTTACATTCTTTCTGCCCCCTCTTCAGCAATATCTCCTTAGCCTTTGAGGGTATGATAGAGATGCAACAATTAGTATTGAGCTATCAACACCTTTTTGATTGCCAATTTGTATTCCAATTTTAAGAACTCTATTAATTTCATCAATCCATTTAGTGATTGTTTGATTTTTTTTATTTTTTTTAATTTTTTTATTAACAACTTCCATGATTATAAAAAAATACCCCATGGTGATACCCTCCTTTCCCCACTTACCCCTTTGAAACCACACTCTTCATCATACCCCCTCCACATCTCAATCAGTCTCTCTTTCACCTTTGATGTCCATCCTTTGTAGAAAGGTGAGTTTCTTGGAGACAACAAATTGTAGGATCCTGCTTTTTAACCCAGTCTGCAAGCCTATGTCTTTTGGTTGGGGCATTGAGGCCATTGATATTAACAGACATTATTGAAAGGTGTGTATTTATGTTTGCCATTTTTTTTTTTTTTTTGTAGTTCCGTTTCTACCTTTGCTCTCTGGTGTTAACTAGTATTTGAGTATTGTTTGTTTTTTCCAGGTTCCTTATATGTGTGCTTTTCCTTCTCTTCAGCATGGAGGATTCTTTCAAGTACTTTCTGTAGAGCTGGTTTTGCCTTCAAATACTCTTTTAGCTTGCTTTTGTCGTGGAATGTCCTTATTTCTCTGTCAGTTTGAATGGGTAGCTTTTCACAATAAAGTTACCTTCATTGACATTTGTTATCTTTCAGAACTTGGAATACATCACTCCAAGCACTTCTGGCTTTTAAAGTTTGTGTTGAGTAATCTGCTGTAATCCTGATGGGCTTGCCTTTGTAGGTAACTTGATTTTTATCTCTAACTGCTTTCAACATTTTTTCTTTGGATTGTGTGTTTGGTAGTTTGATTATAATATGGCGAGGACAGGTTCTTTCCAGGTTTTGTCTGGCTGGGGTTCTAAAGGCTTGCTACTATGCCTTTGGAGTGAAATTCTTCTCCTTCTACTATGCCGTGAATTGTTATGTTTGATCTTTTCATAGTGTCGTGAATATCTTGACATTCCCATTCATACTTTTCTATTAGTTTGTCTTTCTCTTTGTTGGACTATATTAGATCTGCCACCTGGTCTTCTAGCTTAGATATTCTGTCCTCTCTTTCATCCATTCTACTGTTGAGATTTTCTACAGAGTGTTTTATTTCATTAACTGTGTTCTTCATTGCTAGTAATTCTGACTGGTTTTTCTTTATTATTTCTATTTGCTTATTTATGTCTTGTATTGACTTCTTTATTTCATTAAATTGGTGTCCTTTGTCTTCTTTGATGCCTTTTATTTCCCGTTTGATTCATTTGATTTCTTCTTTGACTTCTTTGAGCATATTTACAGTCATTCTTTTGAAATCTTTCTCTGGCATTTTCTCTAATTCGTTCTCACTGGAGGTCATTTCTGATGCATTAATACTTTTTGGTGAATTTATATTGTCTTGCTTTTTAGTGTTTCTTGTGTTATAATGTATATATTTTTGCATCTTGGATTAAGTTAATGCTTGGATTTTCTAACTAGCTGGGTATTCTTAGCTGTATCAATTGATCTGATGTTATATATCTTCAGGGTAGGAGCTTAAGGTGTTAGGTGTGGCTCTTAAGACTCTCAGAGTATCTATAAAGGTGTTACTAGGGCTTGGGTTTGCCTGCTATGGGAGTATTCAAGTAGGCTGAGTGGAACAAAATACAGATAGATTCTAAAATATAACTAAACAATGTACACATTCAATGAAAAACAGCACCGAGTATTTATGCAATAGTAGGTATTATAACAACCAGATCCTCTATCACCAAAGAGGTTAAGATTTCTGGTCTGTTGAGGGTTCCAAGTCAGCTTGTGACCAAGTAAGACCCTTCCCTGGTGCAATCCCAGTTACCTTTCTGGATGATTTTGGTCTCAGTTATGCATCCCTCTTTGGTGCCCCATGGGTTCAAGTAGGCTGCCTGGATTGCTGGACCACTGTTCTGTTTTCTGGAGCTGGGAACTGGCTTTTCCTGTGGGAGAAGCCGAGCCTGGCAGATGTGGCCTCACAGACCTGGCACCGCTGCTGCTGGAGCTGCCGCTGCTGGAGCCCCCACTGCTGCTGCTGCTGCTGCTGAAGCTGCTGCTGCCGGAGTCGGCACTGCAAATGCCAGAGCCGGAGCTGGAGCTGGAGCCAGAGCCAGAGCCGGAGCTGGAGCCAGAGCCGGAGCCACCACTTCCGCTGCTGCTGCCAGAGCAGCCGCTGCAGGAGCCGCTTAGGTCTGCCTGTGTGGGCTCTGGATGCTCTGGATCTCTCCTACCTCTCTGCTGCTGTTTTAATTTCTTATACACCTCACTTTTTAGTAAAAGTGTGTATTTTGCTGGGCATTCTTTGGCTTTTTCTCCCCTAGGCTGCCTTGGTGTGGATCCTAAGATGCCATCTTAACCAGAAGTGATTGTTTGATTTTTTTACTTGAGTTCTTTTTAACTTTATTATTTAAGGGGGAGAAGGGAGAGAGAGGGAGGGAATTGGCATGCCAGGCTTTGACTATAACTGTGGTAACATGCTCACAGATGGGTTGAGTCAATATTATAAAAAGGTCTATGCTACCAAAATCAATGTACAAATTCAATAAAATTCCCATGAAAATTCAAATGTCATTCTTCTCAGGACTAGAAAAAATGTTTTCATTCATATGGAGGCACAAAATATCCCACATAGACAAAGTAATCCTGAGAAAAATTAATAGCTCTAAGGATATCGCCATACTACATTTCGAGGTATATCACTGAGCTATTTGAGGTCAAGGTTTATTAATTTCTGCTGGATTTACAAATTTGGCTATGCCACTAACATAGTATTGGTTTCAGAAGCTTGAAAAATGTATGGAAGTATGTCATGAACTACAACAAAATTTCTTTCTTTCTTTCTTTCTTTCTTTCTTTCTTTCTTTCTTTTTTTTTTTTGAAATGGTGCTTGGACAAAGTGAAACAATATTGAGATCCCTGATCCCTGTGTTGAGCCAAAGAATGGCTGCTATATGATAGTGAACCAGAGACACTGAGATGTGACTTGTGAAGCAGGGTTGTTAAAGTACCTTTGTGGAGCCAAGTAAGGACACTGTATGGAACTATGAAGATGAAGTGTGATATTCATTGAATGGTCACCCCATCTCCCTATATGTAAGCTCCCCTCATCAACCAATCCTTCATGAACACATTATGGATTTTTGTCCATGTTTAGGACATTTTCTACTTCACATTCCTATTTACTGGAGCTTTTTAATGGTCACCCACATCATTGATATTTATTATTCAAAGTTCCCCAGCTGAGTTCCTGGATATTCTAGCAAATGATGATGCTTGTGTGTCATCTGTCCTCTTATCCAGTATAAGAAGATCTATGTACCTAAAGAGTTCAATGTATCAGTGTATATTCCTCTGGGAAAATTTGGACAATTTTGATGAATATATAAATAAATATGAGCCAAAGGTCATTTGATCCATTTTCATTGCCACCATCTTGCCTTCCTATAAACAATTCTCCAAAGGAAGGCACAGCAATTCTTGCTGAAAAACAAGATATCATGAAAGCTCTTGGCTTTCCATGACACATGATATAAATCCAAGTTTTTACCTTATTTTACATACCTTTATCATCTTACCATACAAATTTTTCAACCTCATTATTTTGTCATTCATAACCATACCTATTAGGAAAGGTTTTATTTTCTTTCATTTACCAAATATCCCCTCTGATAAACCATCTCTATTTTCAAAATATTGGCTTCTTATTCAGAACCTTAACAAAATAGCATGTCATTAGAATCTCTCCTAATCATTGATAACTCACACAAGTGCAATAGTGGCACACAGCCATGGTGGGGAACCAACTGCTCTTGATTTGGCTAACTGATTCCCTCAGTGGTAAGGGACCCATAGCTGGAGCTGGGAAACAAGTCAGAACCATATCCAAACATAAGCCCACTCTCCATTATCAAGCTACCATCAATCGTGGGCTACAAGAGGGCCTACACCTATTAAATTCTCTTAAAAAAGTAAGGGTTATCTCATTTGTCCTGGTGCTAACTTACTCTCCGTTGGAGAATCTGCTTCTCTTTTTCAGATAGATGTAGATCCTAAGGAGATAGCCACCCCATCATACCTCAAAAGGGCCCTGGCTGAAACTAAGAAAAATTGGTGAAACAAGCAAGGATGCTGTTTTGCTGGTGAACCAGGGTACCACCACAACGAGGAAGGAGATCAACACAGAGAAAAATCAACTCCTACCAAGTCAGATAACCAGAGACCTAGAGGCCCCCAACATCTCATCACTGAAGCAGGCCCAAAATGAACCTAACATGGCTCAGGGAAATTTTGCAGAAGAGGGGGCAGAAAGAATGTCAGAGCCACATGTTGGGTCATGATACGCAGAGACATTTCTCCTACCCATAACTGTGGGCTAACTACAGAATGCATGAGCCATATACCTCAACAAGGAGGGGCCAAGGGGAGGGGGTAGTTCATGGTTGAGCCTAATAATAGTGCCAAACTGACTGTATTTGCTGAATACAATACTAATTAATAAAAAAAAAATTTAAAAAGTGATACCTGAAACCTTCAGATCTGACTAAGTAAACATGAAGACTGCTTTGGGTTGACTCTGCTGCTGATAGTCATGTGAATATTGGGATATATTTCTGTATATATATATATATATATATATATATATATATATATATATATATATATAATTTTTGTGTATTTTTATTTATTTATTTGAGAATGATAGACAGAGAAAAAGGCAGGTAGAGGGAGGGAGAGAGAGAGAGAGAGAATGGGCACGCCAGGGTCTTCAGCCACTGCAAATGAACTCCAGACGCATGCACCCCCTTGTGCATCTGGCTAACGTGGGTCCTGGGGAATCAAGCCTCGAACCAGGGGTCCTTAGGCTTCACAGGCAAGCGCTTAACCACAGAGCCATCTCTCCAATCCCTGTATATATATATTTATTTGTATAAAAGTAATTATATTTTAAATTTTGTGGGTATATATGAAAACATTATATTCTACTTTTGTCTTGGCTAGAGTTGGCATAAGTAATGCCATAGACTAGGTAACCTATAAATGGCAATTTATTTTTCATAGTTCTGAAGGTTAGGGTGTCTAAGATCAAGAAGCTGATAGATTTGCAGTGAGATATCTGGTGCTTGGCATCAAGCTTTGTCGTTTGAAGTTGCTATATTATTTCTGTTTCCTTACATCATGAAATGGCAAACAAGCTATGTGGAGTGTTTTTACAAGACTGCTAATAAGATTTTGAAAGGTCTGTCCTCATGGCCCAATAATCACACAAATCCTAACCTTCTAAAATATTTCCTTGCAGGTTAATATTTCATAATATAATATTTAGAGAGACATAAACCTTCAGATTCTAACACTCTTCCTCTCTCTTATTCTTTTGTTCTCTCATTCAAAATTTTGTATTTATGGCAATATTCTTTAAAAGATAATTTCCACATTTTAAAATTTTTCCTCACTAATATAGGTGCCAGAGATTTTATTTCATCATCCTATCAAATATATTTACTCATTTACTTATATTTAAATAATTTCATTTAGTGAATTTATTTATGGCTTCGTTACTCAAAATATTTAAGACAATGACTTAGGGAAGCCTGGTTACTTTTCTCCTCCCTTCTAGATTGTAAGCAATAATTGGGAAGAGTAAAAATGTAGAAGAAAACAAAATATAGCGACTTGAATGGGTTAAAACATTATGTAAACAAAGGTCCAGGTCTATCCTTTCCCTGCTGTTAAATGGAATATTAATAATGTACAAAGACAAATTTGGATAGTAAGTGGTTTGTCTTCTGCATGCTATGGGCTAACTCTTGGAAAAAGCTTACTTTACCATGAGCTATATACAGCATGAAGTCCACTCCTCTTGATGCCATCCATGTCTAATGTTTGACTTTTCCACAGAGACCAAATTCTTGTTCAGCATGATCTATTAGCTTGTACAACCTACCTCTTGTCAGTAGATACATTCACCTTCTTTGTGTTATAGTATGGCCTCTGAGCTATAGAGAGGAGCAGAGAGTTAACTCTAATGCCTTACTGTTCTGAGAGGTACTGTGGAGCTTGGGAGTGCGATTACATGTACACTGTTGACAGTTAAAGTATGCAGCTGAGTCCCTCCTGCAAATGTCACTATGAGGAAAGAAATTTCTTTCCCTAGTCACATCCATGTTATAAGGCCAGATCAAACATATACTTGGGTATATGTGGAGATGTAACAGTCCTGTTCCATTGTTTCAATTATAGACAGATATGAGAGTATGTCCTAGTTTCAAACATCACTGTACAATGGTCTATGACAGATTAACCTGTCATAACTGCTTGTCCAATCTTATTCTTTTGCGATCTTGTGGATGGTATTTTTGAGGTCACTTCCCAATAAATCCTCTACATGAAACATGTACCCCAGGCCCAGTTTGTGGGGAGGTCAATCCAAAAATGTTCACCTCGAAAAAGCTGGGTGCGTTTTAATAATACTCAAGCCCAATCTCAGATATTCTGATTTAATTGCTCTAGTATAATCCTAAGCATTTACAGACCTACTTAGATAATTCTAATGTGCAGACAAGGATGAAAACCGTCATATTAACCCATTGAGCTTTATAGCAAAATTTACAATGTGGCAAGTCATTCACATTGGGACACAAAACTCTTAGCAAAATACACAGTCTGTATTCAACACACCATCCATTAGTCAGCCCAGTCCTGTGGCTCTTACCTCAACAATTATAATACATTTCCTAAGATGAGTTGTGAAAATAGTTCACATTTTGTCCTCAGAAGAACATAAAGTTGGTTAGAATAAGATCCTAATAAAACTAACTTTAAGGCCACACTGTACCCTAGGCAGAGTATTTTATCTTTATTCTAATTTCCATCTCAAATTATGCTCATTTTCATTGTTTAATATATCTCACCAGAGATTATACAATTAGCCCAAATTATTACAACTTGAAAGATGCCCCAAATTTGAATACTCAAAATGATGCCCTTCATTTATTACTTTCTCAGGGAAAATTATGAAACATAAATGAAATTAAAAGCCCAAAATATTAAGGATAATTGTTCTTGCCATCCCAACTTCCTTATTCCTAAAGATCATAGAAGGATTCTGTGCAAGAAGTGTCAAGTCCTGTCTTCCCTTTCTGTGTCTGATTTCCCTTGGAAATGTGTTAAGTCCACAAGCATCATCTCAGAAGTTCAAATAATTAAACTTCACATCTCTCCAAAGCATCATGGTAACAGCCTCACATTCAGAAAAATTAGAAATTAATTTTATAAATCCAGCCTCCCAGAAGTTCTCTTGAGAACAGATAGGCTATCATTCCATTTTTCAAAAAACACTCCTGACAATTTGGAATACACTGAGTAGTAATTTGTTCTTCACTTCACCTGGATAATTTGGACTCTATTTCCTTAGTCAATTCAACTCTCTGTGGATTATGGAAACTATACACTTCTTCCCTAAAGGTTGGATTCTGGGTATGTGCATAACTACCAGAAATATCTGATAAAGATCACCTTATCTCAAAAATTGTAACTCCTTCATTACAAAATACACACACACACACACACACACACACCTTCAATTGTACCCTGTGGTAGTTTGAATAGATGGCCCCTAATATATTCAGTATTTTATTAGTTTGTAGTTTGGATCTGTAACCACCTAGCTGGAGCAGGTGTCACTGGGTGGGTCTTAAATTGTGGTGGTGGGTTTGAAATTCCAATGTAAAGATATGCAAAGAATGCCTACCTGCAAGTCCTGAAGTGCACTATGTGGTGTGTTTTTTGACTTGTGGCTTCTCTCTCTCTCCTCTCTCTGTCTCTCTCTCCTTGGATCTGTAAAAGCAGGCCAGCTTCTTTTGACAGTATGGAACTTCCCCTGGGTTTGTAAGCTTCAATAAATATCCCTTCCTCCATAACTGTGCCTGGTCTGGATGTTCATCTCAGTGAACTTCAAGCTGTCTGCTACATACCCCAAGCTGCTACTACTTTGTAGTGTTTGATGAGAAATTCATGTGAGGTATAATAACTATTATTGTTTCATTTCAATGTTCTAATCTCTGCATACTATCTCATCATAGGGATATTTATAATTCACTTGTCCATTCTTATGTCAATAGGTTTGAAATTTCCTTCATTTTTGATGAACAATAATGAGATAAATGTCCTATTATTTATACTCTCACATAAAATTTGGATGTCTGAGTTCACAAATTAATATATAAAATGTACTTATAAGTATAGTGTGAATAACATCTGCATGCTTCCCTGCTAATAATGTGTGACTATCTTTATAAAATTACCAAATGCATGGTTTAAAATAGTATCTCATTACTACATTAATATCAGTTGACGATTCAAATAATTTTCCTTTTTTATGTACATAGGTGGATGTGTGGCATTTGTATATGTGTTGCAAAGGTATATGAAAGTATTCATGCATATGTGTATATAGACATGTGGAGGCCAGATCTCAATGTTGGTTGTTTTCTTCAATTGCTTTCCACCTTATTTTGTTGAGACAGAATCCATAACTGAATGCAGAGCTCACCAATGAAGCTGGACGAGATGGTTAACAAACCAGAATGATTCACCCCCAAACTGGAATATAGGCACCAGTTTTTCACCCCAAAACTGGAAAATAGGCACACACCACCATGCCTAGAATTTACATGGGTGTTGAGGATCTATCTGAAATTTGGTCCTCATTCTTGTATAGCAAGCATTTTACCCACTGAGACATCTCCCCAACCCTCATATTTGGATTATTTTGTAAAATGTCTGTTATTATGTAGCCCCTTATCCTCTCAAATTATTTACATCTAACATACATGCCTATAAGAATTCTGTGTATAATAAGGTATTACAAATATTTGTTTCCATTTCTTTCATTCATGAATGACTTCTTAGTCTGTTGAAATCATGATATATTTAATTATTTTTACAAGTTTTTAAACGTATTTTATTTAATTATTTGAAAGAGAAAGAAAGGGTCTCCAGCTACTGCAAACAAACTCCAGACACATGTGCCACGTTGTGCATATGGCTCACATGGGTCATAGGAAATACAATCTGAGTCCTTAGGCTTTACAGGCAAACAGCTTAACCACTAAGCCATCTCTGCAGCCCCATTCTTTTTATTTAAAATTTTTGTTCATTTTTATTTATTTGAGAGTGACAGAGAGAGAGAGAAAGAGGCAGATACAGAGAGAGAGAGAGAATGGGCATGCGAGGACTTCCAGCCACTGCAAACGAACTCCAAACACGTGTGTACCCCCTCGTGCATCTGGCTACCGTGGGTCCTGGGGAATTGAGCCTCGAACCGGGGTCCTTAGGCTTCACAGGCAAGCACTTAACCGCTGAGCCATCTCTCCAGCCCTGCAGCCCCATTCTTAATGAAACATGTTATTGTTTGTTGAATGGTCTTTGAGTTTGCAATCATGTTTTCCATGAATTAACACATGTTATTTTCTTTGAATAGTGTATGTGTTAGTTACTGTTGCATCAGGTTAGCATTGCTAGTAAATATCACTCGACCAAGAGCAGATTTTGGGGGAAAAGGATTTATTCTGGCTTGCTGACTCGAGGGGACACCCACAATGGCAGAGGAAATGATGGCATGAGCAGAGGATGGAAATCACCCCCTGGCAAATACAAGGTGGACAATAGAAACAGGAGACTGTGCCAAACATTGGCATTGGGAAACTGGCTATAACACCCCACCCATAAGCTTGCCCCCAACAATACCCTGAATCCAGGAGGCATTAATTGCCAAATATCCATCAGCTGGGAACCTAGCATTCAGAACACCTAAGTTTATCGGGGAAACCTGAGTCAAATCACCGCAGTTACACAGGTAAGTATTTAACATATTGGAATTTATTTTATTATATACTGGAAATGATTGACATCTGTTTTTATAACTTTACATATAGGCTTCCAATTGTTCTTGACCTGCTAATGGAATAATTTTTTTATGATAAAGTTGAATTATCTACCACAAAATGAAGAAATTTTATGTATTAATACACATTTATAAATGCCTAGTGTGGAATAATTATCTGTTTTTCTGATCCTCACCCAAATAATAATTATTTCCTCATAGGTACTCTCTACTATGTACTTGTGTCTGTTCAACTATTTTGTTTAATACTTTTCTCAGCTATTTTATTACATATAAATTAAAGGTTGTTAAGTATGCTTCAAAAACTAAATCTTTTGAGATCCTAATTGCAATCAAATTAAATCTGCACATTAATTTATAAATTAATATTTAATGTTTCAAAATGTACAATAAAAGATTAATACATTTTAGATACCTAGTTCACTACAGGGAAAAAGAAGGAAGAAGATACATATTTACCTACTTGCGTTTTGAACTAGATAAATACTTGAAAAATATCTTTAAAAAGTAAATATTTCCTTTCTATAAAGCATCAATTTTAGAAATATAAAACAATTCTCTACTATACACACACACACACACAAATATATATATATATATATATATATATATGATTTTTTTTTTTTTTGGTTTTATGAGGTAGCCTCTCAGTCTAGCCCAGCCCAGCCCAGCCCAGCCCAGGCTGACCTGAAATTCACTATGTAATCATCTCACAGGGAGGCCTCAAATTCATAGCAATCCTTCTACCTCTGCCTCCCGAGTGCTGGGATTAAAAATGTGCACCACAACGCCTGGCCTATATACATAATATTTTCAATGATTGGAAAATAGAAATCTCAGACCAAGGATGGGTTCAACTTTACAAAGGAAAAGAAAGAGTTAGAGTAGGAAACAGTTGTATTTTAAATTTATATCTTCCTTTAAAAATCCTTAAATCTATAAAACAACCTATAAATATCTGATTACTATTATTTGCTATTGTACTTTTCTTCATATTAATGGACAAAATACCTGGCAAGAACTAGTTTATGGGAAGAAATGATTTTGTTCAGCTTATAGTCTTCATGGAATGTTTCATCATAGCAGAGCAAAGTTAGTACAATCTGGGGCTAGACATCTTACCTTGACACATCAGCTTGCAGAAAGCAGTAAGAGGGTGAACTCCATAGGACTGAAAGACTGGGCTAATTAGCCTCATGTTCTATCCCAGTGACAAATCTCCTTCAGAAAGTCTCCACCTCCCATATAGCCACCATCTAGGGACCAAATATTTAAAATACATGAGACAATGGAAAAATCTCATTCAAATCACCACATTCTGTCCCAGAGCCCCACAGATTCACAACCATTTCATGATTCAAAATATACCCTGTTCAACTTTAAAAGTCTCCATTGTCTTTACCAATCCAAACACTGTTCAAAATTCCATAATCTGAAGTACAAAAAATTCTCTTAAATGTGAGCCTGTAAAATCAAAACACAAGTTAAATACTTCCAATACATAATGACACACAGTACTACCTCCCATTCCATAAAGGATAGCCAGGACCAATGCAAGGTCTAAAGCAGCAGTGTCAAAGATCACATCCTGCAGCTCCATGTCAGATATATGGGAACAACAACAAAATTTTATTCAGTCACCTGGGTGGTGTACACACTTTTAATCCCAGCACTCAGGAGGCAAAGGTAGGAGGATCACGGTGATATCAAGGCCAGCCTGAGACGACATAGTGAATTCCAGGTCAGCATAGGCTACAGAGAGATCCTACCTAGAAAAACCAAAAAACAAACAAACAAAAAAGGATAGTAAGTCAGTCAACAAGGGGGAAAGTAGTCAACAATTAAAGATTTTTTCCCTTAGAATCCAGACCATTTAAAGAGTCAGATTTGCATAACATCTTTTAAGACAATCTGAAAACACTGTTGAAGACATGCCTTGTGAGGATTTGCAAAGTCTTTTTTTTTTTTTTTTCAGCTCTATACTGTTTGTTGAGCCACAAATCCATCAAGTCTCATCAGGACAACACTTGATATTATGCTCCAAATTCCACTGAAAATAATTGAGTCATCATAGGAAGTGACTAATGGCTAGTTTGAGGTAGAGATAAATTGGATGAAAAATGTGAACCAATGTTTTCAAAAGTTTTACTGATGCATATAGAAAGATAATTTCATAGGAAATGAAGTTATGCTCTTGTCACCTAACTTTGAAGGAATGTTTCCAAGGAGAATTCAGAAATATTGTTTTGAATGAGCTAAACTACCTAAATTGCAGTATTCACCTTCTTGAATTGGTCTGAATCATCTGGAGTGTCAGAAACAAACGGACTTTGCTGCAAAAAAAAATCTTTATGAAAATAAATAAATAAATCTGTGTTCTCAACAGAACCACCAACATTAAATAAAATGTTTGGAGCTGGAGAGATTGCTTAGCGGTTAAGCGCTTCCCTGTGAAGCCTAAGAACCCCAGTTCGAGGCTCGATTCCCCAGGGACCCAAGTTAGCCAGATGCACAAGGGGGCACACGCGTCTGGAGTTCATTTGCAGGGGCTGGAGGCTCTGTGCACCCATTCTCCCTCTCTCTCTCTCTCTCTCTCTCTCTCTATCTCTTTCTCTCTGTGTCTGTCGTTCTCAAATAAATAAGTAAAAATAAACAAAAAATGATTAAAATATTTACCGGAGAAACTGGATGGAAATGAATTGTTCCATTTTACAATTTATAGGATGAGTTACAAAATTTACATCAAGACGTTTTTCCTCATGGGTGCATATGAATGCAATGTTTCAAAAATGGCTTTTTGTCCCAGATGAATATTTATACTTACTTGTTCCTGTTTATAAATAAATGGTTTACTAAATGGTACTTCAAAGACTTGCACGTAAACTATTATTAATATATGGTCTATTGCTTAATTTTTGAGTAAATATCTAGTCTTTACATAATAACCATGCACTGTACTTACTTAACATAAGCTTTCTGTATTCAATCATTCACTAAAGATGGTAAAGTATAATCCATGCATATGCTTCTTTAGTCAATCAATATTTTTAGATCTCCTGCTTTTATTGGGAAATATAGTAATAGACATCACAAAGAACCTCTTAGCCTTGCTATTAGAATTGTGTTTGGAGAAAGAAATCATTTACTTTGTCCTTACTAATGAGTGGTAATTCTATAATAGCTTCCTGAGAAGAGTAATGATGTGAATACGCACATAGCAAATTTTATCAGTTATGGCCAGCAGTTGCTATCTGAAAATATCCAGATAGGAAATATTTTCAGCTGTGTAGGCCCTATGTTCTTTGTTAAAAGTGTTCAATTTTGACTTTTTAAAACAAATGAGCATGAAATAACGTATAGATAATCTGTCTGTGAAGTATCAAACAGTGTTCCAGTATAACTATTTACAGTTAGATGATAAACAGAATTTGGCCCATTTACCCCAGAGTTTTGAATTTGTTTGTAACAATTTTTTCAGGTTACAAGGAGTTGAACACCTGATTTGTTGAGAAGTGAATTTTCAAATTAAACAAATTAATATTACAGTTAAATTATATATTCATGTTTAAATAAGTTAAGGCAATATATGTTATGTGCTTAAAATCTATGCATTTATTAATCCTAAGTAGCATACCTAATTGTTGCCAGCAAGATGTTGAATGGTGTTGCCAAAGAAAACCAACAATCGATCTTCAGATCAAGGTTATACTGAAAGGCACTTTTCCCATCAAAGGAAAATTGCCTACAATTACCAATCCAGTGATCTCTGCTTGCACATGGAACAGTGAAGTCATTAAAAGTACAATTGTGGCTATATTTTGAAAGATTATAGCTTCAGAAGCATAGGTCCAAAGATAGAATTAAACTTTTCATACAATTTATACAAACCCAAAGCATAAAATGTCTTCTGAGTTCCTCTAAAACTTAGAAATAATATCACTGAAATCCTTACTTCTAAGAAACACAGGAGCAAGGGGATATGCAAACCACGATACATATGAAAAACCAAAATTCTTCCTTTGACTCTAATAGTGAAGCCCAATCTTTCTATGCTCCAATTTCCTAAAGACAGAGTTATTTCATCAGAACAGTGATTGAGTCGATTTAAGGTGATTGGGCCCCAAAAGTAAAAAGCAGGAGTGTCTTTGGGCCAGTTCTTGCAGTCTCCACTTTGCTAGAGATCAAAGAAGAATCTGACTTCTACTTAGCTGGATCCTTTTCATAGATCCATAAACTAATAAAATGTCTCTAAAACTTAAAAAAAAACAGAAAAATAAAAATAAATACAATAAGTTCTTAACACTCACTGAGGGGAAAAAAAAAAAAACAAATTAGTATAAGAATCCTTATTACCCCTTCTCATTCCAAAACATGCCATTAGCCATTTTAAAGGACTATTGATGTTATCTTCATAAAACCTTGAGTGGAAAAAAGCAACAACATTCTGAATGCAAGTAAACATTCTCATTTAAAAATTTTATACACTACCTGGCTAATAGAAGAGTTTGGTAACCAAAAAAACTACCTCTAATTGGTTTCCATTACTTATTGAGAAAACATTAATATCCAAAAGGCAAAGAAATACATGGAATATGTACATAAAATACACAAATATTTTTAGTTTGTGACAGTACTAAAAGTGCACTGGTCATTACCGTAGGTTACTAGATGCAAACTTGTTACTATTAACATTGATAAAGCTAAACAATACAACATATTTTTAACACAAACTCTATAGAAATTTATCCAAATAATTAAAAAGAGACATTTTTAATCAGAAAAACTGCTGAAACCACTGTTACCATATTGGAGCAAAGTAAGACTCATCATATTTTCAAAAACCATTGACTGGTTTTGATAGGATATTCATAATGGAAGTATTAGACTGATAACAGCTGAAGTCAATGATCAATCTTGGCAACATTAAGAACTGGAATAATGAGATACTATTTATTGTTTGTTGTAGAAATATATATATATATATATATATATATTCTTCTCTACAATACAAATTAAGCTAAATTAAATCATGCCACCCCAGATCTAACTTCAAATTTTCAGGAAATCCATAGCAACATAATCTATAATATGAATCATTTTGTAAATAAATTGGCTATTTTCTTTTACAAATTCATTAAACTATTATAGTGCATTTGATTATCATTTGAATTTTTTATTAGCAAAAAAATAGGAAGAGTGAGACTTAACTTAAAATTCTCCAATAAAAAACTGGAGAGAAGACAAGATTATTGATCAGCACATGTGATGGTCTATTTTGATTATCAACTTGATAGGACCTAGAGTCATATGTCAGGGCTTACATTGATTAGATTAATCGAGGTGGGAAGACACACTAAGCATAGGTGCGTGCATTCCTTGGGCTTTCTCAATTTTATTAAAGGAGAAAGCTGACTAACCAGCAGCATTCATCACTCTCTGCTTCTTCACTGGGTGGATATAATTGCTGCCTCAATATCCTGCCCACCACACATCCCATGTCACAATGGAATGTAATCTGGAACTGTAAACTGAAATAAACCCTTCCTTCTTTAAACTAATTTGTGCCAGGAACTTGTTCCTAGTAACATGGAGTGGACTAATATGGTAATTAATTATGATGATACTATATATCTTTCTATTTATATATGTTTGATAATTTTCAAGAGGTTGATACAAGATGATGGTGTATATGAAGAATCAAGCATGATACATATAGAATATAAAGAAACATAACGGATCAGTTTTGAACTACATGTGATTATGTGCAATATATACATAAAACCAAGCATGCTGTTTTTATTTTATTTGAAATTAGCCAGTGTTTGGGCTCTCCTTCCTTGTTATTCATTACTCACTAGTCAGTAACCAGGAGTTACATGTCATAAAATCATTTCCTCCTCTGCAGGATCTGTGTTTCCTTTTGTGTGTGGACATTATGTTAATGAAATTATCAATATCTGTTCTAACCTCAAATATTAAATAACATATACAGACAGAGACTGTTTGATTATTAAAAAGTCAGAGACAGGTCAATGGGATAAAGAGTGTGTTTGTGTAGACATAAAGTCAACCACACATTAATTACCAAATCCTAAATATGTAAAATATTTTACTGACATTTGTGATTGTGAAATACAGAGAAATGGATAGTGGGTATACGGAGCCAATCCCAAGAGAGGTGCAGACCAAGACAATGAGACTATACACCAAGTATCAAGAGAATAATTTCTTCATGAAATAATATGTCTCTGTTGTGATATTATAGAAACATTTCATTTGAAAAAAAATCTCGTATTTGTAGAGGATCAATTCTCAAGGAATATTATGGTGTAAGATTATTCAATAATAACCTATACATCTAGAAGTAAATGAGAATTAGTTCATTTGTGATAGTGTTATGAGCCAGTTTTGTGAAAAGAACATAAAGCCAGGGACATTTCTGTTTTCTGAATTATACAATCCATAGGACTTTCAAAAGTACCTTGGATATAACAAAAATTTATGAATCTGTTGAATGAAAGAAAAAAGTATTCATTTTCTTAGATTCTCTAGCTAATTCTTTGAAAAATAAGTGATGTTTGTGGGATGATAGAAAAGTTAAATCATTCTCACACTCATATGGCCAGAAAAAAAATTGTGCTAGAAATGTCTGAGTAAAACTTTGTGATCTTTCCACACATATTCATTCTATATGCTTGTAATATTATTTTCAGATGTGTTTTTAAAATATATGATATCCTTATCAATATCATAGTGAAAAATAAATCTATAATGAAATCAGAAAACATGAATACAAAGAGTTTTGAAGGGTGTGTCAGCAGATAAATATGTGTCTACTATGCTAATATTGATATATCTTTACAGGCAAGGAAATTGTAACATAGAGAAAAGCAAGAATTTGCTATGCTGTTATGCTGAACACATGCTGTTGCTCTGCAAATTTCATGCATTTATTTCTCTGGTTCTTCTTACCAAGGTTTTTCATCTTTTTCAATAGCATTTCACTTCCTTCAATACCATCTAATCTCTTTATTTCTGAGTTTTTATAAGTTCTCAAATTTTTAGCACACAATTTGGCATAGCTGTGGAATCATGCCACATAGTTAAGTTCTTTTCCTAGGGCTTTTTTAACTGAGATTTTGATTATATTGATTACCACAATGTAATCAATTTCCAGGTCCACATAATTTTGGGGAGGGGGGTGCAGGTAGGGTATCCCTCTAACCCAGACTGACCTGGAACATACTGTGTAGTCTGAGGGTGGCCTTGAACCCAAAGTGATTCTCCTGCTTCTGCCTCCCAAGTGCTGGGATTAAAGGCATGTGCCACCATGCCTGGTTTAGTTCCACATAATTTTATAACACATTGCAACTGGCACGAGTTGACCTGGCTTGAAATTGTCCTTTACTATTCTCCAGCCTCCCTCTCCAATAGGCATGGTTATAGAGGCAGCTACTCTGGATCACAATATCATCTCATTTTCATGACAATTTTTGACAAAATTGGGCTCTCAAAAACACAAAGAAATATAAAAGAAACACTCTGTGCAAAACAAAAAAGTTTAGTTTACAGCAAGGAAGAAGAGTTGAACAGGCATCCAAGGATGAATAACATAAAATCCACATAGTAATTGATTATACAAGATTTTTCAAAATCCCTAACAGAAATCTTACCCCTTTTCTTACACAGGCGATAAGAAATCCAATAATCTACAAAACATCCTCTAATAATGCTAGAAGTTAAAATCTTTTTGGTCTTCATTTTCATTTCAAATGGCAAGAATTTTCTTGTTGTACTTAGAAAGCAGTGCACAGATAACATTGGTAAAATATAAACCCTATGAGTATAGGGGTTGCCAGTTTCCTTCCTGATATATCATAAGTGCCCACGATTTAGTGGTACTCAATAGATGCATGATGAGGAGAAAAAAAAAAAAAACAAACTAGAGGGCCACAAAAAAATCTATTTCCAAATGACAAAAGATCCAGTTTATAAATAAAAATGGGTCCCTTAATATAAATGTTACCTAGAGTTAAATAGTGAGCTTATGCTGAGCCATCAACATAACCAGTCAGGATTAAGAAAAATATATCAAAGGATTATTACTAATTTTGAGATGAATAGAAAAATCCTTGAAATTGAATGTAAAAAACAGGTGGACTGGCACCTTACCACACCATCCACAAATCTCTCAGCAAGCTCCCTGTCAAGTCAGTGTTAAGCCACTCAAGCTTTCTTTCATTTTCTTTTTAATATGCCAGGTGCACTTACCAATAGAGAATTCTGTATGTTCTTCCCTGTTACTGGAACAAAATTCTGTCCATACCTCTCTTCATTAACTTCTACAAACTCTTTAGATCTTAGCTTGATTTGCTCTCCTCCTGAAATATTTCTGTTAAAATAATCAGGACTAAAGTTTACATATTTGTTCATATAATCTCTTCAAAAGTTGCCATCAGTCTTTCCAAATGAACTGTATGAAGTAAGATCTGAGTTCACTTTTACTCACTGGAATATTCTATATTCTTAGAAAGAAATACAGATGTGCTGCTATGTAATAATTTTTGCATAAAAGAGAAAGTGAGTGTGTAAAACAATTGTATTGTTCATAACAGGATGGTGCCAGATAAAATACAGTGTATATAAAAATGGTCATTTTTAACTATTGAAGTAATAAGGGTTTATCAACACAACCTCAAATATCCCATAAAATTAAGATATAAAAAATACAAGTTACCAAGCCCATAATCATAAATCTTATGTCCTTTGTATAGTATCTATTCATAATTTTTCTTGTTTGCATTCATAAAAATATGGAAATATATCTGTCCACAAAATCATGTAACTTGTTATATAGTATGCTTTCTTTTATATCTACATATCCATTTTCCATATTTTTCACAATACATTTTTGTTGTTGTTCAGGCTGAACTGTGTTTTTTTCCTTATGCTTTCCAGCTTTACTTGTTTGTTTGTTGGTTTTTTTTTGGTTTTTTTTTTAAACATTTTATTTAATTATTTTAGAGACAGAGAAAGGGGGAGAAATCTAGAGAGAATGTGTGTGCCAGGGCCTCCAGTCACTGCAAAGGAACTCCAGATTCATGTGACCCCTTGTGCATCTGGCTTCATGTGGGTCCTGGAGAATCTACCACGGAACCCTTGGCTTTGCAGGCAAATATCCCCCTTTTTTGAGGTAGGGTTTTACTCTAGTCCAGACTGACCTGGAATTCACTATGTAGTCTCAGGGAGGCCTCAAATTCATGGTAATCCTCCTACCTCTGCCTCCCAAGTGCTGGGATTAAAGATTTGTGCCACCATGCCCAGCTACAACTCCAGCTTTATTTTGATCAGTGGGGTGGGGCTTTGCAAGAATTTAGGTGCTTGTAATAAATATACATAGAGCCAGTTATCCCCCTCTTCTCTCTTTATGAGGATTATTTCCATTTGCTTTGTCCTTGAACTGAAGAAACTTCTCCTCATGTACCTTATTATATAGTATCTAATTTACTCTCTTTCCACATCATAATAGCTTCACTTTCCTCATTGTGGCAGCTAGATTTAGGATCTGCCTTATTACTTGTGATTAGTCAGTACTATGATCTGAGAATGTCCTTCCAAATTCTATGTTGAAACCTAATCATAACTGTGGTATTTTAGAGGCAGGGCATCTTGACAAGTGATGAAATCAAGAAGGCTGTGACCTCAAAACCGAGATTTGGACCATAAGAAAAATACTTGAACAGAGATACCTTTCTTCTACATCAAAATTTAAAAAAATAAATAAATAAAAAACAGCAACAGGATGGCACCTGTGGAGCAGAGATCATGAATCTGCCAGTGTCATGATTTTGAAATTAAAATCCTCTTGGAACTGTGTCTAAACATTACCTACTCTGTGGTATTTTTGTTATGACAGATTAAATAGATAGATATATTCTCCGAAGACCATTTATATCATTACAAATTTCTGCTATATTATTAAACCCTCTTTTCTTCATCTAAATTTTATGAATAATCATTTTCTGCTACAATCTCAGTGATGTTGATATCAGTTTCAGTGTAATGCATTGCCTTTGATTTTGCACCTTCCTATTTTATTGATTCTTTTTTTTTTTTTTTTTTTTTTTGTTTTTTCAAGGAAGGGTCTCACTCTAGCTCAGGCTGACCTGGAATTCACTATGTAGTCTCAGGGTGGCCTCAAACTCATGGTGATCCTCCTACTTCTGCCTCCCTAGGGATGAGATTGAAGGCGTGTGCCACCACACCTGGCTATTGATTCTTTTTTCTTTTCTTTTCTTATTTCCTTTATTAATTAGTTTTGTATTCAGCAAATACAGTCAGTTTGGTACCATTATTAGGCTCATCCGTGACCTACCCCCTCCCCTTTGCCCCTCCTTGCTGAGGTATATGTGTCATGCATTGTGGAGTTCGCCCACAGTTATGGGTAAGATAAATGTCTCTGCATATCATGACACAACATGTGGCTCTGACATTCTTTCCGCCCCCTCTTCTGCAAAATTTCCCTGAGCCATGTTGGGTTCATTTTTGGTGGGCTTCAGTGATGAGGTGTTGGAGGCCTCTGAGGCTCTGGCTGCCTGATTTGGTAGGAGTTGATTTTTCTCTGTGCTGATCTCCTTCCCCCTTGTGCTGCTATCCGGTTCATCAGGAAAACAGCACCCTTGCTTGTTTCTCCAATTTTTCTTAGTTTCAGCTGGGGCCCTTTGGAGGTATGATGGGGTGGCTCTCTGCTTAGGATCTACATCTATCTGAAAAAGAGAAGCAGATTCTCCAACGGAGAGTAAGTTAGCACCAGGACAAATGAGATAACCCTTACTTTTTTATAGAGAATTTAATAGGTGTAGGCCCTCTTGTAGCCCATGATTGATGGTAGCTTGATATTGGAGAGTGGGCTTATGTTTGGATATGGTTCTGACTTGTTTCCCAGCTCCAGCTATGGGTCCTGTACCACTGAGGGGATCAGTTTGCCAAATTAAGAGCAGTTGGTTCCCCACCATGGCTGTGTGCCACTAGTGCACTTCTGTGGGCATCACAACAATTTATTTGCTGCTAAGTAGGTTAGACCATAAGTTGCTTGGACAGATATTGGTCATTTTCCCCCTGTCACCCATGTAGCACCTTCTGGCACTAGACGCGCTGACTGTCTGGGGACTGACTCTCTTCCAACTTCCAGCCATGCCATTCCATTTTGCATGTCAACCACAGAAATCTGTCTTTTAGGAAACCTTGTAGATCTCTCTGATCAAAAGCTCATTGTGGATGATAGCCCCATGCTGCTTCTGGGAGTTACAGGTCAGTGGCCACTAAGAAAATGAGAAAAGAGATAACTAATATACAAGAGTTAGAGAGAAGAGAGAGAGAGAGAGAGAGAAGGAGAGGGAGGGAGGGAAGATATAGAAGATTAAGGTTAGTCTTGATCCTACCCTCTCCAGTGTCTTGTGGTTCAGGTGTTCCCTGTAAGGGCCTGGTGAAGGATCAGCCATATGGTCTGTCTTTTAGGAAGTAGAATTTTATGGTACCATTGCCGTTTGGGTCTAGATTTGTGTTTCCCACCCCTTTGATGCCCTCCCCTACCTCCCCTTCCATCCTAGTGTCTAGTCCACGAGATGCTTGCTGGTTATGTAAGGTATCTTGGGCAGACTCAGGTTAGGTGCTGCAGATGAGTGAGACTATGTGGAGATTTTTTTTCTGTGATTGGGTAAGTTCACTGAGAATGATCTGTTCCAGGTGATTCTTTTATGTAAGATATTTACATTTAACATCTCTATAACTGGGATACATTTCATTTTTATTTTTTTATTGACAACTTCCATAATGGTAAACAATATCCTATGGTAATTCCCTCCCTCACCCTACTTTTCCCTTTTGAACTCCACTCTCCATGACATCTCTTCTCCCTCTCAATCAGTCTAATACAGCATAGTTCTCAAGTATTTGACTTCTTCAAAAAGGGAAGCTGGTTTATAGAAAACAGTACTGTTTGTAACAGTCTACTGTGTTCTTGCAGGGTGAATTATGGGGCTTACTGAGATTGCATAAAATCCCAGTGTATTCAAGATTCCATAACAAAATGCTATAAACTAGGTGTAGTATTCTATGTCAATTCATTACTTCACAGTTCCAGAGACCAGGGTTCTTATATCAGGGTGCCAACATATTCAAGGGATTACCTGGATCTCTCCTTCCTTGTCATATAAATGCTGCTTTCTTCCTATATGAGAGCATGGCATGTCCTTGAGCAGGAGACAGGGACAAAGAGAAACAGCAGACATAGGTGCTGCAGAAATAGCTCAGTGGGTTAATGTATGTGCTTGCAAAGTCTCCTGGTCCAAGTTTCATTCCCCAATACTCATGTGAATACAGATGCACAAAGTGGCGCATGACTCTGGAGTTCATGCACAATGGCAAGAGACAGAGGGAGATGTAAAGAGTCAGAGAGAAAGATAGATAGTTTTTTTTTTTTTCTTATAGCACCACAATGGTGGTTTGAATCAGATGTCCCTCATAAAGTCATATGTTTGGAATTCTTGGTCCCCAATTTGTGGCAATATGGCATGTGGGTCTTTGGTGGAGTAGGTGAGCTGTTGAGACCAGGTTTAGGGTGTTATAGATCAGCTCCCCCTTGCCTGAACGCAGTTCAGCCTTGATGTTATTTTCCATCTGGTAAAATAAGAGCTGATATTCAGCCTCTGCTCTACCATCCTTTCTTTAGCATTATGCAGCTTCTTCCTGAGATTGTAAGCCAAAATAAACCCTTTGCTCCCATCAGCTGCTTCTGGTCAGGTTTTTGCCCAGGAAAATGAAAGTATCTACAATAAGCACCATTGTTAATGGATTAGAAATCCACTCATAAAATACTATCTTCATCTAATCTAATATTATCTTCATCTAATTTTCTCCCTAATGTTTTATTTCCAAATCATGACATGAGGGGCTAAAGCTTCAATATATAAGTTCATAGAGGGAGACACAATTCAGTTCATAGCATCCTGCCTCAGAAACCCTAAACACATGTGATTCTTTTATGTAAAGCATGTTTATTCCATCACAACAATCTGAAGAATATTATTGACTATAACATCAATTCTAGAATATAAAGTTCATAAAAATATTTTGGTAAACACCCCTGATATTCCAAAGTGTGCTGTTACTGAGCTGTGCAACCTATCCTGGACTATAAATAGAATTCTGTAATTAATGAAAACATTGCAATGTTGAGCACTGTGAGTGGGCATGGCCATCCAAGGAGTGTGTGGGTATTAGTATAAGCAGAGAATATACAGGAGAGCCCTCAGAGACACCAGTTCATCAGTATTTTTAATTTATTGTTTTTATTGACAACTTCCATAATAGTAGACAATATGCCACGGTAATTCCCACCCTTCCCCTACTTTCCCCTTTGAAACGCCACTCTCCATCATATCCCCTCGCCCTCTCAATCAGTCCCTCTTTTATTTTGATGTCATCATCTTTTCCTGCTATTATGATGGTCTTGTGTAGGTAGTGTCAGGCACTGCGAGGTCATGGACATCCAGGCCATTTTGTGTCTGGAGGAGCACATTGTAAGGAGTCCTACCCTTCCTTTGGCTCTTACATTCTTTCCACCACCTCTTCTGTAATGGACCGTGAGCCTTGGAAGGTGTGATAGAGACATTTCAGTGCTGAGCACTCCTCTATCCCTTCTTCTCAACACAAAATGCTACAAATGCTGATGCCTTTCTCACCACCCTCTACATTTTGTGTCCACCTATATGTGCATTCTTATTCTGGAGTGATTTTATCTGAATAAAACCATAGGAAGCAACTTTAAAACCCTTTACAGTGTATGAACATGTTACAACTAAAATTCTCAAAAGAAATTTAGCTCTTCTTGGTATAAAAGCTGAGCCTCTTATTTCTGATTCACAAAAAAAATGTCTATTGGTTCTCCATGTTGACAGTTCACTTGAAATAGAGAAGAAGCAACATGGCTAATGTGCCTGAACTGTGCTGTACTTTTCTGTTCCTCCTCACCTGGAAAGCTGTAATCCCAGCTGGAATCATGAAACATTATGACAGGCTCAGCATTCAAATCATTTACACAAATAGCGAGGGTCAAGTAAGGAAAGCCACTGTTTTTCTCCATCTAATTCAGTCAGGTAACATGTGTTAGCTTTGTCCTTCAGCTAGGGACAAGGATTTGCCAAAGGGCAAGTAGATATGGAAGGAAATTAATCAATTTAGCAATTATCCTATAATAAAATTGAAAGAATCACTAGCTATCTTTTCTGATTAATCAGTCCTCAGAATTGCCTCAAGCCCATTTGCTACTTAGAAAAAAATCTTTTTGGAAAATATTAGTTGAAACATAATTATTCAGCAGATAAACCTTGTTCCTATCTAATTAAGTTAAGTATAAAAAGCCATATATGAATAACTACACTGCTATCATTCATGATTGTTTTAAGAAACATTTAAGTGCTTCATTTGGGTATTATCAAAACATTAAGTTGAATATCAATTACAAAAGTAAAATACATTTTACTAGGCAATTAGAATACATTTAATTAGCCAAGTCAAATATATTTTATAATATTAAAAATCCCAAGGCTGGGGAGCTGGCTCAGTGGTTAAAGGTGCTTGCTTGAAAAGCCTGTAAGCCTGGGTTCAGTTCCGCAGTAACCACATAAAGCCAAATGCACAGAGTGGTACATGCATCTTCAGTTCACTGGGGGCTGGGAAGATGGTTTAGCAGTTAAGACACTTTCCTGTGAGGCCTAAGGACACGGGTTCAATTCACCATAACCACAATAAGCCAGATTCACAGAATGGTGAATGCATCTTGAGCTCATTGGGGGCTAGAGAGATGGCTTAGCAGTTGAAGGACTTCCCTGTGAGGCCTAAAGACCTAGGTCCAATTTACCAGTACCCACATAAGCCATATTACAAGGGGGAACATGCGTCTGGAGTTCAAATTTGCAGCGGCTAGAGGGCCTGGCACACCCATTCTCTCTCTATGTCTCTCTCTATCTCTCATAAATAAATAAATAAATGAAATATATTTTTATTTTTTTTGTTTGTTATTTTTATTATTTACTTGACAGCGACAGACAGAGCGAGAAAGAGGCAGAGAGAGAGAGACACAGATAGAATGGGCACGCCAGGGCCTCCAGCCACTGCAAATGAACTCCAGACGCGTGCGCCCCCTTGTGCATCTGGCTAACGTGGGTCCTGGGGAGTTGAGCCTCGAACCGGGGTTCTTAGGCTTCACAGGCAAGCGCTTAACCGCTAAGCCATCTCTCCAGCCCAAAATATATTTTTAAATCCCAATATAATGTCAGGTTTGCATAGGAGGAACTATATCTAAGAAATCCAGTTATAAGAAAATGACATATACAAGATATAAACATAGCAACACAGCTAGATCATAAAAATAATGTTGAAAGTATCAGTAAGAAGAAATGCTATATAACATCATGTATAGAAATTTGTCTACCATATTTAATTTAATAGTAATAAATATTTTAAAAAATTAAATACATAAAATTAATTACCATAGTTTAAGTAAAGGAAATGGCAGTGAGGACTGGCAATATGGCATGAACATATAAATCTAAAAGAGAATCCTCAACAGTTAACTCACAAACATGACTAAGTCAGCCTTCTATATTTGATGGTAACTTCCATAGCAATTTCATGAAGAAGGACTTTTAGGGAGAATGCAAAGTGCATAATAGGTGAAGTTATTTAGAAATGATGTGTTATAGAAAGGTTATTTTATTTTCACTCTTACACTATATTAGAATTATTTTTACCAAATGCATCTTATTATTGCCTGAGCCAGGATAGGACCATTCTCCACAGCCCTGTGCTTGGTAAGCCTTGTCAGTATCCCAAATTTATTAAAAAAAATTGACCTAATTATTGCTGAATCTATTACTTAATACATTCTTATTTCAGTGCTTAGGGATGTTGTCAGTGATTTGCAGAATAACAAGATTTTTAACAGTCTGAGGTACTTCATTTGGTTACATTCCTTTGCCACCACATAAAAATTACATGTAAATATATGGTATTTTTCTTAATGAATCTTCTTGATTTTTCTTTGGAGTAATCACATCCTGGTTACTTATTTGTTGAAAAAGTGTTGATACTTTATACTGTTTGAAATGTTTTATTATTTATTTATTCAGTCTTCATAGTAAAATATTAAGCTTTAAGTCTGAATCATAAAAAGATTTTCTGAGATCTTTCTTAGAATGAATTAATATGAAGATATGATTACTCTCCCAAATTAATATATAAATATAATTAATATCAAACCATATTTCCAATGATAAAATTGCATTTCTAAAACATGTTTGTAGACTATGTTTTGATTTTTGCTATATGATTGTTATCTACTTAAGGAATTTCCTGGCTTGCTGATACTTTGACAATTATTCTTTATAAAAACTATTTTCCTGAAACTACTGAGGAAATTAGATAGTTTTGCTGTTGAATCTTTTATTGTTTTGGAAAGGTATAAAATATGTGTTTAAATCGGCAAATTTGGGGCTGGAAAGATGGATTAGTGGTTAAGACGCTTGCCTGTAAAGCTGAAGGACCTAGGTTTGGTTCCCTAAGGCGCACATAAGCCAGATGCACAAGGTAGCACATAAGTTTGGAGTCAGTTTGCAGAGGCTGAAGGCTCTAGTGCGCCCATTCTCTTTCTCTATCTGCCTCATTCTCTCTCAAATAACTAAATAACTAAATAACTAAATAAATTGGCAAAGTTGTAAAATAAGCAAAAGATAAAGTGCTAATGCAACTATATGAAAAAGATCCTAAATTCTGATATGAACTACAAAAAAGTTAAACTAGCATCTAACCATCTAAGATATTCTCACAAACCTAATTGAAATTAACAGTTAAACTATGCAAAAAAAAAAAAAAAATGGAAACCATCTGTAGCAAACAGCTTTCAGGTTCACTGAGATGAACTTCTCAGATGACCAGGCACAGTTATGGAGAAAGGGATTTATTAAAGCTTACAGATCCAGAGGAAGTCCCACAGTGACAGAAGAAGCTGGCCCTGCTTTCACATGTCCAAACAGAGAAAGGGAAGCCACAAGCCAAAAGCAAAACCACATAGCACACTTCAGGAACTCCAGGAGGAACTAGCAGTTTGCATATCTTTAGACTGGAATATCAAACCTACCACCACACCTTAGGGCTGGACCCTAAGATCCACCCAGTGACACTGCCTCCAGCCAGGTGGCTACAGATTCAAACTACAAACTAATAAAGCAGTGAATATATTGGGGGCCATATATTCAAACTATCACATTCTGCCCCTTGGATCCCAATAGATTCAGAACCATCACACATTTTAAATTATATTTAGTCCAGTTTCAAAGGTCCCCACAGTCTTGGCCAACTTAAGATAGTGAGTCCTGTAAAATCAAACAAGTTAAATACTTTCAACATATAAAGGCACACAGTAAACATTTTCAACAGGTATGAAGCATATCAAGGAGAGACTAAAACAATGCAATGCAACCATCATCAAACAAACATCAAACTTCTGCAGGTCAAATTCAATATGACCAGACTGCCAGTCTCCATATTTTCCAATTCCACCCCTCCAGCTGGGAAGAGTAGCCAGGGAACACTTCCATCACAGGCCAACAGTGCACTCTATGGTAACCCTTGCACAGTTCTGGTATATACAAAAAATCTTCAGGTTTCCATGCAAACCACTGTCCATCTTTCAATGGCTTTGCTTGCCTACCAGGATCATCACACCCTGGCTCATGTCACATCTTAGCAGCAGCTTCTGGAACCATATGCAATTCATGACCACTCCATGCATATTTCATGCTTCCAAAACTATTACCAGGTGTGTAGGACAAAACCATATTCTTAATTAAGGGATGAAATAAATTGTAACCTTGGAAAGCAGATTCCTTCTCTATTCAACTCTTTCCAACAGAGTTTACATTTCTATCATCGTCTTTCCTAAGGCATCCTCTCAATTGTTTTAATATAAAGCAGCCCATTTTCCTTAAAATTGCTAATATGTTTGACAATAGCAGCTTTAGTAACCTGAAACCAGTCTCAATACCTGTAATTTTAACTTCCTTGAGGTTTTCCAACTTAAAATCTTAAATCTCTCAGTCCAATATCTTTTTCCATGCACATTAGTCCATTACGAATTTAACTTTGATCAAACTCTCTGAGCCTGGGCAGAAGAATGCAGCCAGCCCTTATTCAGGTAGCTCAGTTCCAACAAAGTCCTCTGCAGTCATTCCTTCTCCATATAAAGCTCATAAGCCAAGCCTCCAAGTTCAATCCTCTCTGCACTTAGCATTCTCAAATTCTCATCGTAATAGTCCATAGTACTTGGCTTACAACTCCAGAAGACATCTTTAGTTGCAAGCACCAAGTCCATGCCCATTGCTCCAAAACAAAAGTTCCAAAAGACTAAAATCCATATGGTCAGGTTCATCTCACCCTACTATTGGTACCAATTTCTATAGCAGACAGCTTCAGGTTCACTGAGATGAACTTGCAGACTAGGCACAGTTATGGAGGAAGGGATTTATTGAAGCTTGCAGATCCAGGGGAAGTTCCATAATGACAGAAGAAGCTGTCCCTGCTTTCACAGGTCCAAGAAGAGAGAGAGAAGCTACAAGCCAAAAGCAAAACTACACAGCACGCTTCAGAAACTCCAAGGGGAACTAGGCACTTTGTGTATCTTTAGATTGGAATTTCAAACCCACCACCACACCTTAGGGCTGGACTCTAAGATTCATCCAGTGACACTGGCTCCAGCCAGGTGGCTACAGATGCAAACTACAAACTATTAAAACACTGAAAATATAGGGGGCCATCTATCTATTCAAACTATTTCACCACCTTACAACTGACAACAATATTGGATTTAACATACCACATATTAGAGTGATTTTATTTCCATATTGTATAAAATACAAAAAGCTAAATTCTGACATATTTGTACTAGAGTTTTAACCAACTTAAGAAATCAAAACTAGCATATCTGAGACAACAAATTCACAGAGTGAGATTAGTGGCAGAAGACATACCAGTAAGTAAGGCTTGTGTAAAATCTACCCGGTATGATATCAGAAATACATTCTTGGTTAAGAATCCAATTGTCATCAATTTAAGAAATGAGAAAATAATATAACAATGTCAATAGATACAATATGAATTTTACTAAATATAGCATTTTTATGATAAATATACTGGGCAAATTGTGAATAGAAGATAGCTTTCTTGGTCTAAAGTTATCTAAATATGTGAAAGGAGTTTGAATTTTTTCTAAAATTAGTGATTACACAAGGTTCTCTACTCTCTTTTCTTGAATTCATTGTTGAACTGACAATACTAGCCATTACAAAATGCTGAGAAAAATGAATAAATGGTCTTCATTTTATAATAGATAAAGTAAAACTAGTATTAGTCAGAACTAACACACTCATGAAGAACTAAATATAATGAAATAACTCAAAATGACAGCTGAACTAATAAATGGTTATCAAAATTACAGAATAACACATGATGCATTTCTATACACTAGTGAAGAAAAACTGGAAACTATATTTAAAAATACAATAGTATTTATCATAGCATCAAACCTACAAGTATGTAACAATAAATTAACAAAATGTAAATTCTTGCATACTGAAATATATCATATCACTTGGAGTTTCTAGTAAGGACTTAAGTAGATGTAGAGATTTACTATATTAATGAGATAATTTAATAGTATTTACATGCCAATTCTCCCAAAATTGATGTACAGACTCAATGTAATCACATTCCGTATCCCAGAAATATTTATTACAGATATTAATAAACTGATTCTATGGTACATATGAAAATGTGCAAAATAAAACCACAATGAAACAAATAGAGCACTATTGGAACAGCTAATATAAAAATGTACAACTATACCAAGTATTGGAGATGATTTGTCACTCTCTTAAACAGTTGGTAGAAATGAAAAACATACAACCACTTGAGAAACAGTTTATTTCATTAAAATGCTTATGATTAAAAAGAAAATGTACACTTACCTAACTATGAGTAGCTATAGAAGATGAATAGAAGCCTGTAGTATTCAGGTTAGTATTGTGGGGTGAACCTCCAAACCAGAAACAGTTTATGGGAGGAATGGGGTTTATTTGAAGCTTACATTTCCAGGGGAAGTTTCACAATAGTGAAAGTTGTTGGCTACCTTTCACAGATCCACACAGACAGAAAAACGAACACCATCACCATAAATAAACACACTTCAGGAATCCCAGGCAGAGCTCAAGAAGTCAATACTTTTAGGCTGAAATTCCAGATCCTCCCCCAAACACACCTTAGGGCTGGACACTAGGATCTACGCACAGTGACACCTCTTCCAACCAGGCAGCTGGAAATCCAAAAAACTTTAATAAAACTGAATCTATTGGGGGACATCCATTCAAAATACTACAAAGCCCATATTCAAAGATGAGTGACTGTATATCCTTAACATCTTTATTGATAACAGACAAAATCTGGCAGCATCTTATATGAACATTAATATAGAGAAATGAGCAGTATTATGTCTATACAATGGAAAACTACTTTAGAATAAACTAAATAAGCTTACAAACTGTCTGGAATATGACAGCATTATCTGAGTAAAAGGAGTCACAATGAGAGAGTTTAGTATTTATTTATTTATTTTTGTTTTTCAAGGTAGGTTCTTGTTCTAGCTCAGGCTAACCTGGAATTCACTACATAGTCAAACTCACAGTGATCCTCCTACCTCTGCCTCCCAAGTGCTGGTACTAAAGGCATGCATCATCATACCTGGCCAGAATTTATATTTTATCATTCCACTACATTCAAAATCAAGAAGAAATAAAGAAATGCATTGAATAGATATTATATGAGTGTTTTCTTGAAGATGTGTGTGTGTGACAGAAAGAGAGATAGAGACATAGAGCACAGCAATGAAAGTGAAAACACAGGAAAAAGGGAAAATTGTGTAGTTAATTTTGTAGTTAAAAATCTACCTTGAGCCGGGCGTGGTGGCACACGCCTTTAATCCCAGCACTCGGGAGGCAGAGGTAGGAGGATCGCCGTGAGTTCGGGGCCACCCTGAGACTCCATAGTGAATTCCAGGTCAGTCTGGGCTAGAGTGAAACCCTACCTCAAAAAAACCAAAAAAAAAAAAAAAATCTACCTTGATTGTGCTCTTTGTTTTATATGTGGATACATATGGTAAAACTTACCATATGTAAGTTTTCCTTTATAGTCCAAACTGTTCTCAAACTCACAATCTTGCCTGAACCTTCCAAGTATTGTGAATCCAGATGTGCACCATCATGAGTAGGTCAGAAAATACACATTCTAATATATTTTGCTGTTTTTAGGTAGGTACATTACATATTATTTTATGTTATACACACTATATATATATTATGTTATACACACCTGACAAAAATATATAATTTTAATTAGACATTCCTTTACTTAACTCTTTGTTTAATCATTCAACTGTGTGTCTATGCTTTATACACTGGGAATCATGGCCTTTCCTATCCAAATACTACTTAAATTATTCACTGAAATTATATATTTACATGTTCAAATAAATCTGATAAAATATATTAAATAACAGCTAATAATCTTAATGTTTACATCATTTTTGATGTTGCATTCAGTCACATTATGTGGATGAAAATGTGTTCATCCTATCAATATTCATATTTTTATATTATTTCTATTGAATAAAATACTGTGATGTTCATCTATATACATCATTTAATATATATGCTCAATTACCCACTTGAAGATATATTCTGGGGGAGAAATGCTTAATTCAAACAGTACAGAAATGCTAAGGTTGTATGGGATGAACTTAGTAATATTTTTTTCCAAAATTTTTCATTAATTTAAATTGTCAGAAACTTTGCATCACACAGGTGCCTTTTTGTTCCTTCATATCCTAGCAGACACTGAGTATTGTTTTTTTCTTTTTTCGTCTTTCTTGCTTGATATTTAAAAGTGCATATATACTTTTAAAGAAAACTTTAATGGTTTTTGAAAATATATATATATATATATATATATAATGGTTCCAAAAGCACAGGTGCCAATGTGTAGATCATTGGTAGGTCATATTGACCATCTATGCAAAATTACTCATCAACTCTTTTTCCTGACTGGTATAGACTTTGATTTTATACACTGGCCCCATATACCCTATATTCATATTATGAAGGGCTAATTAAAGACAGGGCAGGAAGGGCATCCTTCAAAAGGAAATGCAAAAGTTTTAAGTTATCTTCTCCCCTCAGATTTATGAAGTTGTAAAAGGTTTAATTCCAGACTCCAGAGAAACAGTCCAGGAAGACAAGTGAATTTTCATGACTTAAAAAACCCAGCACTGAAGTTTCCATTACTAAGCACAGCCCAGAAAAGCTGCTGATATCGTCTGTGATTATCAATTTATTGCTGGTAGGAAGATGGGAAAACAAAAACTAGAATGCTTGTAAAATCTCAGAATTAATTATCACCAGGAATAAACAGAAATTCATTCCAACAAAACACAGAGGGGAAAATAAGTCATTTCTGAGGGAATGGGAAGTGTGGAAAATTGAGTCTGGAAACATTTGATTTCTCCTCTCAGCTAATGAACGTTAGAACTGTACTATTTAAATCTCCCTATAACCCTTCTGCACGAGGTGCCATAAATGCCCCTTAGAGAAAAATATAAAAGGGTAAAATTAAGCATAAGATTACTCCCTATAGTGAATGGGGGAAGCAACATAAGTACTAAATTGTGTTACTCTGGAAAGTCCAATATAAGACATGGCCTGAGTATGAGGACCAGATGTGCTTACTCTTTCATGGGCAGTAAAAACAGCCCAACAAGATACGACCTAACTCAGGAGGAATTTGTCTCAATTGTATCAACAAATAGATGAGCTGGTTGGAAATATTCACTTTCAATATGATTAATTTGGAAAAACCATAAATTTTTGAAGTGAGGATAGAAAAATAATTTTAAAATCATATCAAACAAATAATTTGTTTAAAAGAAAATGCAAAGGACAAACTATCTAGAACATGTTTAATACTCTATTGTTTAAATAAAATGTAGCTTAGTAAAACAAGGGCTAAAAAATGTGATGATAAACTATCAGAATGAAAATGAAATTTAACAAACTATTGAAAAAATCCAAGGAAATTACTAAAGATTTAAAATAATATTTTAATTATTTAATTTTGTTAATTATAAGTAATTAAATACTTTATTTATTTTAATAAACAATGAGAATTATGTATAAATAGCTAGTAATTATGTAGTTATAAATGAAAACCAAGTATAACTGCTATTTCTGAGGCAGAAATTTCAATAACTGAAAAAGGAATTGCAAACAAACTCACAAAAGCATTCAAAATATTCAGATCAATATGCTACACTAAACTTAAAAATTGTTATAAAATTGGGCTTGAGAGATCCCTCAGCAGTTAAGGCACTTGTCTGCAAAGCCTAAGGACCCTGGTTTAATTCACCAATAACCACATACAGCCAGATGCACAAGGTGGAACATGCATCTGGAGTTACATTTGCAGTGGCTAGAGGCTCTGACATACCCATTCTCTCTATCTGCCTCTTTGTTGCACTCTCCCTCTCTTTCTCACTGTTTCTCTCTCTCTTTCAAATAAGTAAATAAAATTTTTAAACGTTACAACATTATCAACATTGAGACAGTTCAATTGTGTTAGTTAATTTCAAGACCAAAAGACAGTTTTTTTTTTTTTTGTCACCCAGATAGAATAAAACAAGGTACTGAGGATCACATTGTATTTAAAGTTCTTAGCAACTTGCATCATAGAAAGGAAAACTATCTATGAATTGTTCAATGTAAAAAAAAAAAACATATAACTGAAGTATTTTATTAAGTATTGCAAAGATTTCTTGCTTTCCAGGCATATTTTACTTCCCTTCTAACATAGTAATGGGGTTCTGAGTTTTGCCCACGGGCATAAATCTAAATGCACTGTGTGGCAGGTAAATATGATTAGGAAGTAATTTCAAGTACTGACAGAGAAAGGTGATCAGAAATGGTATGTTTCATTATGCTTTGTATTTAAGACACAAGCCATGCTGCCTTTTAAAATAATTTTCTGTGTGTGTTTTGTGTGTGTGTGCTTGCATGCATACACATATGCATAAGTGCATGCATACACATGTAGTGGAGTTAGAAGACAATTACTAGTTTCAGTATTCATCTTCTTCCTTGTTTCATGCAGGGTTATTTGTAAGCATACACAAGGCTACCCTTCTTCTAAACTTCTAAGACTTCTCCTGTCTCCACCTCCCATGTAGCCACAATAGTCATGCTGGGGTTACAGACTCGTGTCATTATGCCTTTCTTTAAGTGGGTTTTGGAGATCTGCACTCACTTTCTCATGCTTTCATGATAAGTATTTGACCCCACTGAGCCATCTCCTCAGCTCATGCCCTCCTTTTATCGTTTTCTACATATCATCTGAGATTCATGATTGTCTCTTATCTGGGAGTCCTGTAAAATCAAACAAGTTATATACTTTCCACATATAAAAGCCTAGAATAAACATTTTCAACTGCTATAAAGCATAGCAAAGAGAGACTGGACTAATGCAAAATAAATAATTATCAAGCAAACATCAAACTTCTGAAGTTCAAATCTGATATAATAACCAGTAACTCACTGTCTCCAGATTTTCAATTCCAGTTCTCCAGCTGGACTGAATAGCCATGGAAAACTTTGATTCCAAGCCCATAGCCCCTATGGTACCCTTTACACAGTCCTGGTATCTCTAAACATCCTTGGATCTCCACTGCAAACTTCAGTACATCTTGCAATAGCTTTGCCAGACTCTTCATCAGGGTCATCATGACCTGAATATATGCCACATCTCAGCGGCAGCTCCTGGGACCATGTGCACTCCACACATTTTTCATGCTTCCAAAATCAATACCTGGTGTATAGGACACAGCCATCTTCTTATTTCAGCGATCAAATAAATCATAACCTTGAAAAACATGTTCCTTCCCCGTCAACTCTTTCCAAAAGAATTTGCATTTCTTTCACAGTCTTTCCTGGGGCAGCTTTTCCATTGTTTTAATGTAAAGCAGTTGGGGCCTCTTTCTTAATATTGCTAATGTGTTTGACAATAGAAGCTTCAGTAACCTAAAACCAGTCTTTGTGCCAGTAAAATTTAAACTTGCTTGAATTTTTTAAACTCAAAATCTTAAATCTCAGTCCAATATCATTAGCCAAGTTCTTCAGGCCCTTACAAATTTAACCATTATCAAACTAGGCATGGGGAGCAGAATGCAGTCAGCCCTTATGCCAGTAGTTCAGTTCCAACAAAGTCCTCTGAAGTCTTTCCTTCTCCTTAGAAAGTTCATAACCCAAAATTCCAAATGCAAGTCTCTCTGTACTTAGCATTATCAAACTCTCATCATAGTAGTCAAAAAAACTTGGCTTACTGCTCCAGAAGGTGTTTTCCATTGTGAGTACCAAGTTCATGCCCATTCTTTCAAAACAAAAGTTACAAAAGACCAAAAGCCACAAAGTCAGATTCATTTCAGCCACACTCCACACTTAGGAACAATTGTGTAGCAGACAGCTTCAGGTCACTGAGATGAACTTCCAAATCAGGCACAGTAATGGAGGAAGGGATATTTATTGAAGCTTAAAGATACAGAGGAAGTTCCATAATGGCACAAGAAGCTGGCTTGCTTTCACAGGTCCATGCTGTGGGAGGAAAACCACCACCAATATGATAAACAAGTACACTCCTTGAAATCCAGGCAAAGCTCAGGTAATTTGCATATCTTTAGACTTGGATTCCAAATCTACTTCCACACTTTATGGCTTGAACCTAGCATCTACCCAGAGTGATACCTACTCTGGTTAGGTGGATAGAGATCTAAATTACAAACTTTAATAAAATCCTGAATATATTGGGGGGCATCTATTCAAACTACTACAGATGGCTGTAGCAAAAATTAGAAAAAAAATATAAAATTACAAATACTGGCAAATATGTAGAATAAAACACAACCCTACTTTATTCTGGTAAACATTGCAAAATGATTTGGGTGCTCTGTAAAATGGTTTGAAGTTTCATCAAAAGGTTAACTACAGACATTCTATATGATCCTGCATATGTGTGCTGTGTGTGCATGCATTTATTTCAAGTAATTGATACAAGATCTCAAATACATCTATACATATGTGCATAGAAACATTTTTCATAATGCTAAAGAGGTAGAAAAACTTAAATTTTTATCAATGGAAGGATAGATGAACAAATTGCAATATATCTGTAAAATGAGTATTATTAATATGTGCAAAAGTAAGGAAAAAGCTGGTAATGTTGGCATATAACTAGAGTCCAATATTCTAGAAGTAGAAAATAGGAGGATCAGAAGTTCAATGCTATCCTTGCCTACACAACAAGTTCCTATTCATACTGAGGTACAAGATAAGGTTTCACAAAAATCAATAATCCTTGATATGTATAAATGATAGTTATGATTTGAATACATAATGTTAAATGAAAGAGTCCAGATACGAAGAGTCACATGTTGCATGATTCCATTTATTTATTTATCTACTTTCTTGTTGTGGAGAGAGCACTTGACCAGAAGCAGCTAAGGGGAGGAAAGAGTTTATTTCAGGATTACAGGTTCCACTGGTAGCTTCATCATAGGCAAAAAACCTGGCTCACTTCATACCTGTATAGCAGATAGAAGACAGAGTGAAGAGAGCAGCAGAAATTGCAAACTATCTGAGCTCAAGCTGTGCTCTCAACACACCTTTTAGGGCTGGACTCAAGATCCTTCCCCAGTGACACACCTATTCCAGTTGGATTCTACCTGCTGAAGACTAAGTAGTAAACTTAACAAAAAATACTTAAATCTGTGGAGGACATACTTTTACATTCAAATCACCACAATATATCTGTTTGTTTGTTTGTTTGTTTATGATTTATTTGTTATTTTTGAGGATAAGTATCATTCTAACATAGGCTGACCTATAGATCACTCTGTAGTACAGGCTGGCCTCAAAATTAAGGCAATCCAAATATCTCATCCATCTAAGTTCTAGGATTAAAGGTGTGAATCATGGCTAGGACAATATTTTTTACATAAAATTTTTGGAATAGATAAATCCAGGTAAAAAGAATATTGGAAGTTACCAGGAAATAAAGGGTGAATAAATTGTTAAAACTGTTCAATAGACAAGAAACTTCAATTTGGAGTGATAGAAACATTTTTGAACAGGAAAAACTGTGGTGATTGCACATCTTGACCATGAGACAAATTCTATTGAGTTACTTACTTTAAAATCATCAATTGTATGTTATATTAACTTCACTAAAATCACAAATTATGAAATATTATCTTCTAATCTCTAGTACCTGTTTGGGCACTTATCAAGAAATATGGTCTTCAAAGTCAAAATCAAATTACAAATTTATTTAAACTACATTAGGGCGGGCCCCAATACAAAGACTGCTGTCAAAAAAAGAGGAAAGTTGAACATTGCCACAAAAAGGAAGGTCACATGGTGAGTAAGGCAGACATTGGCATGGACATAGCAGCACGAGATTGCTGACATCTACCAAAATCTAGGAAAAGGCAAGTGAGAATTCTTCTCTAAACCCTTCAGAAGTATGTTCATGAAGATATTTTTGCCTCATATTCTATTCTTTCCTTCTTCCAATCCTCAGAGTTTTAAGAGGATAGGTTCTTGTCATATTAAGCCATCTAGTTGGTAATAACTTGTAGTAGTTCTAGAGAAAAACTACAGACATGGATCAGTCATCATGTGCCATAAGATTTACCACATGCTGAAAATGGCAGACTAGCATGCAAGAAGAAATCTGGGCATGTTTACAATGTACCTAAAACACACACACACACATACAGAGAGAGAGAGAGAGAGAGAGAGAGAGAGTTACAACACCACCAGAAACAAAAAAAAAATGCCAGAATTATTACAAGTATACAGACAAACATAAAAAATTAATGAGCTGAAAGTCAAGTTTGTGATTTGAAGCATTTTTAATAAGTCATGTTACTGTAAAATACAGTTAATTGAAAAAAAACTATGCAGATGGAAAGATTACAAAAGAGTACTTATCAAGTGTAGTGGAAATTATGTATAAGAAATAAGAAAATATTGTAATTGTTCCATCAGTAACACAGCTGATGAGCATGTTGGAGATATGAATAATACTTAGAGGAGCAAGTGTGTGAAATATTCAATTATTGGTGATACCTTATATTTCCATGAGTTCATGGGGAGTCTCCTAAGATGGATAAGGAAATAGAGTACCTGCCACACAGCATGAGGACCTTAGTATGAATACTGAACATCCATATAAAAGCATTGTGGCTCATGCTTACGATCCCCAAAACTGGGAATGTAGAGGACATTAAGTTCACTAGGGGCTTGATTACTGGCTAGAGTAGTAGAATCAGTGAGCTTTTGGTTCAGTGAATGACCCTGTCTTAAAAAAAAAAAAAAAGTGGAAGTTCTGGGAAGTGGCTTAGCAGTCAAAAGTGCTTTACTTAATACACACACATCAATAAAAAAATAAGGGGCAGATTAATTGAGGAAGACACCTGATGTCAACCACTGACCTCTACATGCATGCACACATTCACATGTGTAAAAGCACTTGTGCACACACATGTGATTCCATACCCATACAGAGAGTGATAATGTTTGAACCATTTTATTTTCCCAAAGAGATAAATGGAATAATGTTTGCTCATGATGATTTCTGACATATAGCATAAATCAAATGTAGTAGTAGTTAGTGTTATATTATGGAGATATTTAAAAATTAAGAGTAATTCTCAACATATGTAGGTTGAAATAACTACATTTCTTTAATGACACAGATAAATGAATTTGTAATATGGAATATACAAAATTTTAAACTGTCAACTGAGTTTAAAGTTAAATTCGGCTAATGTTCTGGGAATAAAACTCAGAAAGTTTATAATAATAACACTTGGAGAAGGATATTTTAGTCTGTAATGAATTAAAATTCTAAAATTCATGTTTTAAGTTATTCTATTCCTTGCAGTTGAAGAATTATCTAGTCTTATTTTGGCAAAGACAATTTGTTCTTAGCATTTCCAGAACAGTTTCTGGATTCTAATGATTACATATGTGGTTTTACTGGATAAGAAACATCCAATAACTAAAATTTTGGTTATTCCAATTGTGAAAAATTCAATCTGGCTTCCAAAGGCAATATTAGATGTGAATTTTGTTAAACTTTCACAAGACCCAGCTTCCTGTTTGTAGGGAGCCAGTTTCTCATCTTTATATGCTTAGAGCCCAGAGTAATATATGTTACACAATGCCCATTGGATAAATGTGTGCTGAAAAAGTGAACAAATGAAATGTTGATTACTAGAAAAGAGAGGCCATTTTTATAAATTTCCTCAATGAAATATTTTTAAAGCCCTTATACATGAGGATGGGCATTCAGAGGAAAATCTAGACAATACAGAGCTCTCTACAGGAAATTGTATTCCAGCTTAGGTGTATAATGCATAGATTGGATCTGTCTTCATGCTAACTAGGGAATGAGAAACCATAAATTTAAGGAGGAGATACTGCTGGTTGACAAGTAATAGGGGTGCAATGGAGTGCAGGAAAAGATCTATCTGCCTGCATTGTACATCCAAATGAGTGTACCAACAATGGTATGAGAACCAAAATACTCAGGAAAAATAATGTTCTTAGTGCTACACTTATTTTCCACAATTACTTATTTTACACAATATTCTAGTCATCTATATTGAAGTTTATTGATTTTTGGATGAAAATATACGTTAGTTCTGTTGTAAATTAATTCAGGGTTCCCAAAATTATTGGTATTCATAAATTCAAACTCAATTTTAAAGCTTCTTTGAATGAATATAGAGAACATAACTTATCTGCTAAATATCTTATCATACAGGCAATAAACTATCTGAAAAATATTAAAAATAAACACAAAAGACTTGCCACTTATCTGCCATTTCCTGCCAATATCAACTTTCTATTGAGGTGTTTTTATGAGAGCTAAAATTCTAGAATTTTTATTTTTTAACATTTGATTGCAGTCCCAATCATAAAGCTCCTTAATAGTTTTCAGAAGAATAATCACCTACCTTCTTATACAACATTTCAAGGCTAGATATACTCTCCATCTAATATACATGTTTAAATATTAATAGTGTATAAGTTGCATAATGCATAAATTGTTGCCATGATCACAGACTTTGGTGTATGGATATAAGTATAATGAAGACAAAACTATTCATGTCGTAAATAGTAATTGTCAATTGCTTAACAATAAATTTCATTGTTTAAGAACTATGGACTTAGAAATAATTTGAAGTCATTTTCAAATGACTCAAAATGTCCAGCTTTAAAGCCTCACATAGAGACAAATTGTAAAGGATGAAAGAGAATAAATAATTGTCCTTTGGTCAAAGCTCATTCAAAATTCACTTTTTTGTTAACATACAAGATCTATTTCAATGAATTATTTAGTAGCTTAAATATATCTGGCATTCAGTATTTCAATGACATATAGGTGTCAATTTATCAAAAATTTTTGGATAATCAATTTGTAACAATGAAAGAGGCTGTATTTGTTTTCTCACTGCAGTGCTACTAAATCATTTCACACATGGAGCTGGGACATTGAAATAAAGTTCAGAAAGTCCATGAAAGTGTAAATTACCTATGTTTGCCTACTCATTGCTAATGAATAAGGAAAATTGTTTCCTATTCACATGGACATTTCAAAGTCATCTCTACTACCTAGCACTAAGACATTTTTATACTTTTTGATATGGGATGCTTTTATAATAAGATAGAAGAAACAAATATTTGTATTTGGTGAAAAATAAAGGACAATAAAACCCAAGACATTATGCTTAGTCAACATCTCTATAATTGTGCTGTTTACATCCCAGATTATACCAAGAGGACAAGACCTCATTCTTTATGATTTATTATTTATTGGAATCTCAGAAAATGGATGGAGATTGTTGCAAGAAACTAAGTGCAAAAGAAGATTATAAAATACTGAATAAATAAACTTACCTCAAGATCCAATGTTATTGAAAATGCTAAGGTCACAAAGCAGATACCAGAAACGAAATTAATAACCCTGTTTTCTGTAAATAAGATCAAAATAGCACGTCAATGACAAAATGAATTTTGAAATTTTAATTTAAGTCCTAAAGAGCCTGCACATCCCCACACCACATAAAACACAGACACATACACACACACGAAACACAGACAGACATTTATTTTGAATCATTTAAATATTGTTAAATATGACAAAACTAGAGGTCTCAAAGTACTAAGACATGATATAAAAGCATACATAGATTGTTATGCACTGTGAAGAGTTTTTTCCTTGTGTTGTATTCAGACAACTGAATTTATATTTAACTTAATTCTAAGGTTATTTTATTTTATTCATTTTTGTTGCATATTTTAATTAATTATTTAAAATTTTTTTTGATTTTTCGAGGTAGGGTCTCACTCTAGCTCAGGCTGACCTGGAATTCACTATGGAGTCTCAGGGTGGCCTTGAACTCACGGTGATCCTCCCACCTCTACCTCTGGAGTGCTGGGATTAAAGGCATGCGCCACCACGCCCGGCTTTTTTTTTTTTTTTTTTTTTTAATTTTGAGGAAGGGTCTCAATCTAGCCCAGAGTGACCTGGAACTCACTCTACAGATCCTGGCTGGCCTCACAATCACAGTTTCCTCCTACTTCTGCTTCCTGAGTGCTGTGACTAAAGACATGCACCACCTTATCTGCCCTGTTACATATTTTTAACTCCACTAGTACTTGTTATATTTCTTGGTGTAATCTCTAAGAAAGAGTCTCATGCTGTTGTAACTTTCTGGGAAAAATCATAAAATCATAAAAATCATAAAATCATAAAAATTCATAAAATTCATAAAAAATCATTAAAAAAATCATAAAAAATTTTCTAAAGTTACAAAATATAATTTCACGAAACAAATACATTATTGAACACTTGTTATATAGTCATTTCTTCTGAATTGAAATATTATCTCCTGAAGAGAGGCTCCTTAAATTTCAGGAAGTAAATGAAATGCACAAGGCTCAGGAGATAAACACAAATCACAAATCTTAGGAAGCTCCTGAAACTTACAAGATCCTCAAGGTCCCTCCTTAAGGTTATAAAAGTAGTAACAAATGATGGGGAATAACCTTCCTAAGCAGCCAAGCTATCTCTAAGTCATGCAAGTAGTTTCAGGGATTCAACTATCATGAATTGTCACCCATGCTGGGGTGGGCTTTTGGGAGGTACACTTCCGTTTGAGACATCTATGATCCTATAAGTAGCTCGTCACCATGCCCTCTAAGTATTCCCAGTGAACTCATTAGTTTACTGTGCTTTGTTTTTTGGTTGCTTTTTGTTTGTTTGTCTTTTGTTGCATGGATTTGTTGTGGATACCCTATCTGCAGTGAATAGATGTTTGGTCACATCTCTGCAGGGAAAGTCACATAACAGTACTTACGTGTATATTTCATTACACTTGCTCACTCAGGAGATACTCATTTAAATATCAGATTTGGTTAAAGATCAATTGTTGCTCAGCCATATTCTTTCTAGTGTTGCCTTTTGTACTTCAGACTTTTCTAAACTGAAAAATACTTATACTCCAGTAATTTCCCAGATTAAAAGCTATCCAGGATTGTCCATTTTCCGTGATGTAAGAAGCAAACTCATTCACAGGGTTTATAATGCTCTTGTTGACCTGTTGCTACCTGCCTTGCCTGCATTATTTCATTCCTTACCATGCATGTCATGTCACAGGCATTGTGTATTTGTGGTTTTGCACTTTTTTTTTTTTTAATTTTTGGCAGGGGCAGTTCTCTGTGACTGAGTTTCTTTCCTACCTACCATGCTTCTTTTATGAGCTGGATCTGAAGTGTCTGTTTCTGTTCCTGTGCTATCCATCTGGGAATGAAACCACTCCTCACCACTTCCAACAACCACTAGTCAATCATCCTAAAACGTTTGCTTTATTCCCTTCTCACTGCAGTAAAATCTGTACACCATGTGGATTTTAAACCTCTAGGATACAATGTATCTTTTTTATATTTTTCAACCCTAATTCCTTGCCTTTTACTTCTAATTCAACTGTATACCACAGAAAGGCACTTAACTAGTTCCCTTACCTTCCCCTTCTTCCCTAGCACTTCCAGATCCTGAAAATAGAGAACAGTAGGTTTACTTACTTCAAAGAAGCCTGGCAGGGCCAACCATGTAGTAGCTGGGATCAAGGCCCATGTCCTTCAAAGGTCTTAAGCATCATCAGCTGTAACTGCAACCAAGGAAATAGACAGAAACCTTCCCAGTCCCTTAATCATGATGGCTCCTGCCTCCATACTATGAGAAGATTGCAAGTATATACTTCTTGCTATCACTGTCATTTCATTTTATTCCTAAATAGTTGGAATTGGCTCAAAAAGAATGGATGATCTACAGAATATAAGCCATTATCATGGCTACAGAGAAAGGTTTCCTGGTGTGTGGTGAATTACATGAGCAGAAAGAGAAGTGAGTGGTAAGAGGACATAGTAATTCAGTGCATCAACCTGCTAACTGTGGATAGTCATAATACACCTGTTAGTGATTTTATTTATTACTATCAGTTCAGACACTAAATAGCTGTATATCCTTGAAAGAATAATTCAACTTCCACAAACAGATTTCCCTGTTTTGAAAATTGGGGCAATACCAAAGTGTACCTCAAAAGATTTCTTTGAACCTTAAATTAAGTAATGTGAATAACACACAATTTGACACATAGTGTCCCAAAAATGTTTCTCAGTATTGACAAGTTCATTAACCACTTCTTTTCTCAGGTTTAAATTTTGTTTTCTTTTCTCTCTCCCTCAAACTCTCCAGAAAATTAGAGTTAACAGTGAGAGATGACCAGATCACCAGACACAACAGGCTACTAATTTGGGCTTTACTGAAACAGGGGTAATGCATCAATATGTCAGCTGGAAAACCAGTTTAATTAATTGGCTTTCCTGAGCAGTGCATGTTACAGTAGATGAAAATTTCTTAGGATACCAATATCTATGGTTAAGCAATCAGGCCCTTTGTCTGGTGACAGAGGAGATGGCAGCTCCTGCTGTAATAAAGGAATTGGCATGCTTTATTAAGGCCTTTGGGATTTCCAGAAGTCCTACATGTAATCCTTTGAACCTCCCCACAAGCCTGCAGACTGTTAAAATATCTGTAATTTCCTCAGCTTTGTCCAGGGGATAGAAAATCAGTGATGCAATAGTAAAAGAACTCTTTGTAAAGGACTCACATTGGGCTTTCACTGTGCTATGTCCAGTGGCCATGAGGTTCCTCCCAGGCTGATTTGTAAAATGATTTCCATGATTAATGAGGGTTAAGGCAAGATAGCCACACGGAGGGATGGAAAAGAAAATAGAGAGCTACTGGAGTGGAAACTCCCAGGAGGTGTGGTGGAGATGAGTGGTAAATTTGAAGTGAAAGGCTGTAGGGAAAAGTAAATTGACTGTGAAAGGAGAATGAAGGGCTAGATTTCAGAACAGAAAACAAAAACAGAAATACAACACATCAGCGAATTCTACAGACCTGCTCATCCCCCATTCATCAAAAGAAATGTCAGAAGCTAAAATGACGTACTCAACACCGTTTTTAAAGCAACAAAACTAGGGCTGCTTTTTCAAAGACCTAGTTTTGCCTGAAGAATGATTTATCAATTGGTAATATTTTTAGAAAAGGAACCAAAAATCAGTAAAATAGAATTTATTATTTATGTTACATCATATCATGTTACATTTGTATTGAAAAATGGGTTCATAAATTGCTAGAATTTGCAAGTTTAAACTCTGTAGGACATGGGAGTAAACAGGAAGCTCTGGTAAGATTGCTGTTATATTCTGGAGGTAGAATTTTTTTCCTCAAAAATACCCTAATTTTATGCTTTTAGGATCTTCAGTTGAGTACATGAGTTTTAACCTGTATTATGAAAAAAAAATATTCATTACCTAAAAATCAGCTGACTGTAAGTGATGATCACACCTCTAAATTTATTTATAGCAATGTCTAGACCAGTTCTTGAACAAACAACTTTAACTGAGAACCTAGAAAATTGATAGACAAGTACAAGAACCACATAAAGGGCAAATAATTAAGATAGTGAAAATGGATTAATAATGAAAATATGAGCTGTACTAAGTGAATGATGGTGATAGGCCAATGCAGTGTGTGAGGAAAATTTGAAAAGAGGTATCAGACCTTAAGATGCATTGAAAGACAGCTTATCATTAAAGCCACTAACTATGGGTTAGGAAGCTGGCTCAGTGGATAAAGGCATTTGCTTAAAAAGTCTGCTACCATGAGTTCAATTCTCCAGTACCCACATAAAGCCAAATGCAGTATGTACAATATGTATCTGGAATTTGAAGAAACAAGAGGCCATGGCATACCTATTTTCTCTGTCTCTGTCTCTCCTTTCTTTGTCTCTCTTCTCATGAATAAATAAAAGTAGAAAATAAAATTTAAAGTAACTAACTTGAAATTTTTTTAAAAAAAGATACGTTTCATTGAATGTTTATACTATACTTAGAGCTTGTGTAAATTATCTCACTTACACATTCATGATTGTTAACTCATAATTTGGCAAGCATCACTGTTAACAAAGGAAGAAACTAAGAAATGGTTGGCTTGAGTATTTATCCAAAACAAAACATTTAATGAGCTACAAATCTGGTTCTATAACTCATGTATACAACATGACTACAACATTTGCTTTAGTTATTATGAAGATTTTCAGAAGAGAGAATGAAAAAAGATTCACATTTTGTACATAAAAGTAATAGATGTATGTGCCATTACTTGGTACATACTATAGTCTAGAGACTGTTTTAAGGGCCTGACATAACTTAAGTTCTTAAATCCTATCAATGACACTATAACAGAGACACTGTGAAATCACCATCTTGCAGATAAACAACTGAGGCTCATGTCTTGCCTCCACAGCAAGTAGTTAGGAAGGTTGCAGCAACATTATTCAATAGGACACTGCTCCCTTTATGGCACACACACTTATGTCTACCTCTGATAACCAATACTTTTCTCAGAAGTATTAGTTTGGTATATAATTTACCTTAATAGGTCATGTGTAATAACAAAAACACTGAGCACCAGAAGCATACTGGCTCACCACTAAATAATCCATCAATAGGCCACAAATTTCTAATCCCTAAATCATAGGTGCTGAGTGCACATTGTTTCCAAAGAGTTAATGATTTAGACCAAGGTCAGAAAAGTATTATAAATGAACAAGAAAAAAGACAGTATAAATAGAACTTTGTCCCTAGAGACCTGAGTAAAACATGTACTGGGCAAGTCCTCAAGATTTGAATTCTGACACATCAATTATAAGTAGTTCAACTGTGCATTACAGAATCCAGACTGTAGTTACTTAAATAAACAGCAATCATTAAGGGGACAATGTGTCTGAACACTGATAATCTCAGTCTGGAACAATTTCTCCACAAAAAAAAAAAAAAATCATATGGCTTCCATCCCTGATTTCTACTAATCTTTAAAAGACTTTCCCACCCCCTTTTAATTTTATTCACGTTCTTTTTCAAAGTATTTCCTGTGTATTTAAAATATAGTGAATAGTTTTCAGTGGTAGGGCTCTGTCATGCTATTATTATATTCTAATTTACCTCTTGGGAGAATATTTGCAACAATTTATGACTGAATTGAAAGTGAATATAAAATATTTCTTTGTGATGACAAGTTGAATTCAGTCAAATTGAAGTCCAGAAGAAAAATGGAACTGCACCACAACCATAAACTTTTAGTGAAAGACAATTTCCAACAACATGATTTATGCTCATAGCATTCTAGAATTCTGTCTTTTTCAACAAAACGTCACAATAATTTGAGGATGGCAGACCTGGGATGCACATTACTCTCTCAACATGGCATTGCCCACTTACATGCCACTGTAAATAAAAGAACCACTGTACTACCTGACATGTGAAGTGCCAGAGGGCAACTTACCTAGAAATTAACTTCTGTCAAATATGATTACCTGTTGGCAGCTGCAGGTGACTCAGCACATCTGACACTCCAGGAAGACCTAATTGCTTCTCTTGAAAAATGATATGGGGAGACTATGAGCATGAAGGTTTTATTTTTTTCCTGAATTAATCCTTGTAGCTCTAAATCTCTCATTTCTTATAAATACAAATTATTTAACCCAATTAATGTTGCTATAATTATTTTGTTCTATGAGAGTTAGTGTGCTATATACAGTTAAGTGAAAAAACATAATATAATACATATTCTATTATATATATAATTATATATATTTATATATTGAATATAAATATATTATATATAATTTTAAATTGCTAAGAAACATATAATATTAAATATTAAATATAATACCTTAAATTCTTAGGTATGATTTATCTGTAAGCACTTAAACTGTCAGAAATTTCCTCTTTTCATCTGTTTGTGTTTTCAATTATATTTCAGTTTTGGCACATATTACTTTTGTTTAAAAGCAGTAAAAAAAATCACTATTTAAAAAGTTAACTGGAAAAATTATTGCATACTACTGCTTTTTATTTCCAGAGGTTGCCTAAATGTTGAAAGTTCCTATTATTTAGTCTTAGTGAACACGGAAATATTTCTTATTTCTTGAGTTAAAGTTGCCACATGAACACCTGAGAAATTCTTCTTGAATTTTTTTTATTTAGTGATTCATTCTGATATGATTTACATACTTGTATAATGTAAGCGGCACTTTTAAACTGTGGGCAATGATACAGACTTGCAGGAATAAGTATTTTAATTATGCTAAATTTATCATTACTACATGTTATGTAAATTTATTGGAATATCATACCCCATAAAAATTTAAAATTATCATAACAATTAAAGAGGAAATAAAAGATTAAAATGTATGAGTGGGGATTAACAGAAATGCCCTTGACTATAGCATTGCAATAACGAAGAGAATAACGAAACATGCATTTTGTGTTTACTCTGCTATTTTCTCCTTATAGAAAACCATAGTGAATAAGCGGCAGTACCTACTTTTAATGTCTTATTATTTAGTTAGCAAATTATAAAAAATACTCTAAAAATTCAAATACATTGTAAAATTCCAAATGTAAAATTTGGAAGGATCTTCAGTGGCCTAAAATCTAGGGGTCAATGGGCTATTTTACTTGCTGGGGGCTCTAGACAAAATCAATTTCCTCATCTTCTTTGAATTTCTCTGAGCAATCAATATCCCATGACACACAGGCTATTTTCTACATTTTGTTAGCCAACAAAGTTGCATCTGTCTTACCTCTTCAGTTATCATGGTTCCCCCTGAACACAGAGAGAAAGTCCCTGTTAACTTCCATTCTATTCAGTTTATTCTCTGCTTAGATAAGATCAAGTTGTTAAGATTCCATACAGGAATTAGATCATGTAATATTTACCTTTATACTTGCTATAAGAATATACATGTATCTTTATGCATAAAGATAAAGGAAGGACAGGCATAGAAGTCTTTAATCCAAGCACTTGGGAGGCAGAAGTATGAGGATTGCTGTGAGTTAAAGGGTACCTGGGACTACATAGTGAATTCCAGGTCAGTTTGGACTACAGTGAGATCCCACTTCACAAAAGGAAACAAAACAGAAGATATATTTCTTAAAGGATACTGAGTTTTAAGTTAGTTGGAAGAAATAACTTCCATATAGTTACTTTACAGTATGGAAAAAAAACCCTAGTAAAGAAAAATGAGTTTTCTGATGATTTGTTAAATGCGTTTGAGCCCTCACTGAGTAAAGAAGGTGGCTACCAGATATCACTGGGTCCATTTATTTGTGGAAAAAAAATAATCTTGAAAAGCCACTTCCTGAAGACAAACTTTAAAGATGATAGAGTTTGGACACTGATAAATGACACCGGCTTTAGTGTACAAAGATCGTGAGTATATCCCATAGTCCATGAAATGCCAACAGGGAAAATTCTTCCACTTCTCTTAGATGAAGATGGTACAGTGGAGGATGGAATATATATATATATATATATATATATATATATATATATATATAGAGAGAGAGAGAGAGAGAGAGAGAGTTATAAATATATTATTTTTACTTTAAATGAATATTAATTTAGTCCAGCATACAGGCATGTGGATGAGTCCTAAGGGAAAAATATGAGTAAATATAAAGTACTTTCCAATATGCCACTCAATTTAGGCAAAGTTTCAGACAAAAGAATGTTTTTCTTATCTATTTAAACTTTGCATCATTTTAGTAAAAATCTCTTTACTCTTCTTTGAATTATAGGGATGGGAAACCTGGGTGATTGCTAACTCTCTTTTTCAGTAATACTCAAAATTCACCTTAGGTTCTGACAATGTAAAGCATACATTGGCATTTTGTAAAGTGTGGTGGTTTCAATGTATGGTGCCATAGACTAAGACATTTTTGATTAAGTTTCCCACTTAGGTCTCCAGGAGGCAAATCACTGCTGCAGGGAATATGTCTTTGGGGGAAGATCTTTTCTTATTTCTACTAGGTGTGTGGAGAACAAGTTTTGAGCTCTGGCTGTTTGTGCTTGCTAGCATTGGCTGTTTTCTCTCTGCTATGGATCTATAGAAGTAAGATGCCTTATTCTGCCATGATGAAATACCCATTGGAATTTATGAGCCTGAAATAAACCTTTTCCCCTCTAAGCTGCTTCAGGTCAGATGATTGTCCCAGTGAACAAAAGGTAACTGCAAAAGAACATTGGTACCAAAATTGGGGTTGTTGCTGTGATGAATATGTCCATTGTGATTTTAGTATTTTGGGATGTGTTTGTGGGAGGAATGTGGGAGCATTTGGAAGTTTGGAATGGAGAAGATTTGCAGTGCTATAACCAGAGCTTGATGGGCTATTTTGGTGAGAGTTTGAAATGCTAAATCCAGAGATGATTGTGGACTGTGAAGGCTTGGGCTTTAAATTTTCCAAGGGGGAAAGAGAGAACTTTGTTGGAACCAGACTATTGGCAAAAGTCTGGCTGTATTCTTCTGCACATGTCCTGAGAATTTTAAAAAAGTTCAGCTTAAAAGTAATGGACAGTTGTACTTGGTCTAAATTATAAACCATTAAGATATAAAAAATGTGGTTTACAATGGAAAAAAAATCAACAATGTTTGAAGCTACAGACACAGAGACTGGTTTTAGGTTACTTGAGCTGCAATTGTGAAGTCGTTAATGCCATTAAGTGTGGTCAACTATTGTGCATTTGGAAAATGGAAAAGATATCTGAGGATGAAATCAACCCATAAAGGACTCAAGTTAGTAAAACATGCAAATACTTTTCAAAGGAGGTGCCTTGAAAGAAGGCTGGTGAAAGATTGTCCCCTTCAAGATCAAGATTTATTCCTCCCCAGATTAACAATTTTTTTCTCAGTTATTATTAACATTTTCCATGATTATAAAAAATAACCCATGGTACTTCCCTCCCTCCCCCCCACTTTTCCCCTTTAAATTTCCATTCTCCATCATACCCCCTCCCCATCTCCCCATCTCAGTCTCTCTTTTATTTTGTTGTCATGATATTTTCCTCCTCTTATGATGGTCTTGTGCAGGTAGTGTCAGGCACTATGAGGTCATGGATATCCAGGCCATTTTATGTCTGGAGGGAGCATGTTGTAAGGAATCCTACTCTTCCTTTGGCTCTTACATTCTTTCCGCCACCTCTTCCACATTAGACCCTGACCTTAGAAGGTGTGATCGAGATGTTACTCAGTACTCCAGTCAATTCTTTCCAGCTCTATGATACCTTCTCAGTTGTCCCAAGGTCACTGCCATCTAAAAAGAGAAGATTCTCTACCCAAAGTGAGAGTAGCATTAATATAAGGGTATGAATATCAAGAGAAGTGCTTGCTGGGCAGTTTGATAAGGATAGCATATCACCAGATGTTACACCCCTTGGTCTCATGACTACCCCTGTTTTAAGTTTTCAGCATCAGGGATGTATTCCCTCCCATGGAGAGGGCCCCCAGTTCAATTGGAGGGTAGTTGGTTTCTACCATGATATACGTGCCACTATTGCACTCATTGGTTCATTTGGCCTGGCTTGCCAATTACAAGGCTTGCAGTGTCCACTCTTGAGTAACTTCATTGGTGGTTTATCTTTCTCCCATTGAACTGCATGTAGAATGGCTTCTTCCAGCTTTCTGTCAACTGGTCTACATGGCGGAGGATTTCAGCTCAGTTCCAGCAGAATTTCTCAGTGTCCTTGCAGCCCAAGTATGTGGAGTCTTCAGCAATAGGGTCTTACCATCTATTCCTGGTGGGAAACCAAGGGCCTCAGCAATGGCCTATAATGTTTTGGGGGCATCAGGGACGTCCCAGGCCAACAACTCACTGGAAGGTATGCCATCCCTGGCACTGAAAATTTTCTAGCAACGATCTACATCTCCTGAGTGTTCCATTGTCCAAAACCAGAGAATTCCATATGATTTATTTATATCCTCTTAGATTTTGATTAGCCCTTCCTCCACATTTCCTTTACTCAATCTCTTCCCATGACCCCGCTTTGGGCCTTTTCACCCCCATTAATCTATTCTTCTACTTACATATATACAATACCAACTTATTAAGTACCCTCCTCCTTTCCTTTCTCTTCCCTTTATATCTCTTTTTTAGCTTACTGGCCTCTGCTAATGAGATTTTCCTTCTCACACAGAAACCCAATCATCGGTAGCTATGAACCACATATGAGAGAGAACATGCAGTGCTTGGCTTTCTGGGCCTGCATTACCTCACTAAGTATAATCCTTTCCAGATTCATCCATTTTGCTGCAAATTTCATAACTTCATTTTTCTTTACTGGTGAGTAGAACTCCATTGTATAATTGTGCCATATTTTCATTATCCACTCATCAGTTGAGGGACATCTAGGCTGGTTCCATTTCCCAGCTATTATGAATTGAGCAGCAATAAACATGGTTGAGCATGAACTTCTAAGGAAATGAGATGAGTCCTTAGGATATATGGCTAGGAGTGCTACAGCTGGGTCATATGGTAGATCAATCTTTAGCTGTTTTAGGAATCTCCACACTGATTTCCACAATGGCTGGACAAGATTGCATTCCCACCAACAGTGGAGAGGGCTTCCTCTTTTTCCACATCCCCACCAGCATTTATGATCATTTGTTTTCATGATGGTAGCCAATCTGACAGGAGTGAGATGGAATCTCAATGTAGTTTTAATCTGCATTTCCCTGATGACTAGGGATGCAGAACATTTTTTTAGATGCTTATGCACCATCCATATTTCTTCTTTTGAGAACTCTCTATTTAGCTCCATAGCCCATGTTTTAATTGGCTTGTTTGATTTCTTATTATTTAACCTCTTGAGTTCTTTGTATATCCTAGATATTAATCCTCTATCAGATATATAGCTGGCAAAGATTTTTCCCATTCTGTAGGTTGCCTCTTTGCTTTATTCACAGTGTCCTTTGCAGTACAAAAGCTTTGGAATTTCATGATGTACCAGTGGTCAATCTGTGGTTTTATTGCCTGAGCAATTGGGGTTGTATTCAGAAAGTCTTTGCCAAGACCAGTATGTTGAAGGGTTTCCCCTACTTTTTCCTCTAGTAGTTTTAGAGTTTCTGGTCTGATGTTAAGGTCTTCAATACATTTGGACTTAATTTTTGTGCATGGAGAGAGAGAAGAATCTATTTTCATTCTTCTACAGATACATATCAAGTTTTCCCAACACCGTTTGCTGAAGAGGCTGTCTTTTCTCCAATTAGTATTTTTGGCATTTTTTATCGAATATCAGGTGGCTATAGCTACCTGGACTTACATCTGGGTCCTCTATCCTGTTTCCTTGATCTACATGTCTGCTTTTGTGCCAGTACCATGCTGTTTTTGTTACTAAGGCTCTGTAGTATAGGTTAAAATCAGGTATAGTGATACCACCCGCCTCATTTTTGTTGCTCAGTATTATATCAGATATTCGAGGTTTTTGTGATTCAAAATGAATTTTTGGATTTTTTTTTTCTATTTCCTTCAAGAATGCCACTGGAATTTTGATGGGGATTGCATTAAATGTGTAGATTGCTTTTGGTAAGATTGCATTTTCACAATATTGATTCTTCTAATCCAGGAACAATGGATGGTTTTCCATTTCCTAGTGTCCTCTTCAATTTCTCGCTTGAGTGTTTTATAGTATTCATTATAGAGATCCTTTACTTCCTTGGTTAGGTTTATTCCAAGGTACTTTATTTTCTTTGATGCAATTGTGAATGGGACTGATTCTCTGATTTCATCCTCTGTGTGTTTGTTGCTAGCTTATAGGAAGGTTACTGATTTCTGTGTGTTTATTTTGTATCCTGCTACATGGCTGTACGTGTTTATCAGCTCTAACAGTTTGTTGGTAGAGTCTTTAGGGTCTTTTATATATAGAATCATGTCATCTGCAAATAATGATAACTTGATCTCTTCCTTTCCAATTTGTATCCCTTTTATGTGTGTCTCTTGCCTTGTTGCTATGGCTAAGACTTCCAGTACTATATTAAATAAAAGTGGGGACTGGACACCTTTGTCTTGTTCCTGATTTTAGTGGAAAAGCTTCCAGTTTTTCCCCATTTAGTAATATGTTGGCTGTAGGCTTGTCATAAATAGCCTTTATTATATTGAGATATGTTCCTTCTATTCTCAGTCTCTGTAAGACTTTTATCATGAAGGGATATTGGATTTTGTCAAATACTTTCTCTGCATCTAATGAGATGATCATGTGATTTTTGTCCTTCAGTCCATTTATATAATGTATTACATTTATCGATTTGCATATATTGAACCATCCCTGCATCTCTTGGATAAAGCCTTGTTGGTCAGGGTGAATGATCTTTCTAATATATTCTTGTATTCTCTTAGCCCATATTTTGTTGAGAATTTTTGCACCTATGTTCATGAGGAGATTGGTATGTAAATTTCTTTTTTTTTGTTCTATATTTTCCTGGTTTTGGTATCAGGGTGATGCTGGCTTCATAGAAGGAGTTTGGTAGGATTCCTTCTTTTTTTATTTTATGGAAAAGCTTAAGAAGCAATGGTGTTAGTTCTTCCCTGAAGGTCTGGTGAAATTCGGCAGTGCATCCATCCAGTCCTGGGCTTTTTTTAGTTGGGAGATTTTTAATAACTGCTTGGATCCCGATGCTTGTTATAGGTCTGTTTAACTGGTTAATCTCATCTTGATTTAGCTGAGGTAGGTCATATAAATCAAGGAAATCATCCATTTCTTTCAGATTTTCATACTTTGTGGAGTATATGATTTTATAGTATGCCCCTATGATTTTTTGAATTTCTCTGGCATCTGTTGTGATGTTACCTTTTTCATCTCTGATTTTATTAATTTGTGTCTCTTCTCTCTTTCTTTTGGTCAGATCTGCTAAGGGTTTATCAATCTTGTTTATCCTTTCAAAGAACCAACTCTTTGTTTCATTGATTCTTTGGATTGTTTTTTGTTTCTATTTCATTAATTTCTGCCCCAATCTTTATTATTTCTTTCCATCTACTGACTTCTGGTTTGCCTTGTTCTTCTTTTTCCAAGGCTTCAAGGTGAAGCAATAGGTCGTTTACTTGTGACCTTTCTAATTTCTTGATATAGGCACTTAAAGCTGTAAATTTACCTCTTAGGACTGCCTTCATTGTGTCCCAGAGATTTTAGAGTGAAATTCTTCTCCTTCTACTATAACCTGAACTCTTATGTTTGATCTTTTCATAGTGTCCTGATTATCTTGAAATTCCCACTCATACTTTTCTATCGGTTTGTTTTTCTCATTGTTGGAGTGAATTAGATCCACCACCTAGTCTTCTAAATTAGACATTCTGTCCTCTCCTTCATCCATTGTACTGGTGAGATTTTCTACAGAGCTTTTATTTCATTAACAGTGTTCTTTATTGCTAGTAGTTCTAACTGGTTTTTTCTTTATTATTTCTATTTCCTTATTTATGTCTAGTATTGACCTCTTTATTTCATTAAATTGGGATCCTGTGTCTTCTATGTTTCCTTTGATTTCTCCTTTGAGTTTTTGAACATATTATAATCATTCTTTTGAAATCTTTCTCAGGCATTTCCTCTAACTTGTTCTCACTGGAGGTCATTTCTTATTCATTAATACTTTTTTGTGGACTTATATTGTCTTGATTTTTGGTGTTTCTTGTGTTGTAATGAATATATTTTTACCTTCTGTATTATTTAATGATTGGATTTTCTATTTAGCTGGGTATTACTAGATGTATCAATCAATCTGATGTTATATATCTTCAGGGTAGGAGCTTAAGGCACTAGGTGTGGCTCTCAAAACTCTCAGAGTATCTACAAAAGTGACTCAGGTGTTGGGTTTTTCTGCTATGAGAGTATTCAAGTAGGCTGAGTGGAACCAAATACAGACAGTTTCTAAAATTTAACTAAACAATGTACACTTTCAATGAAAACAGCACAGAGTATTTATCCAAGAGTAGGTATTATGACAATCAGATCCTCTGTCTGTTCCTTAGATTGTGTGGTGCCTCACCCACTCCCTTAATCCTGACAACAAGGAGGTTAAGATTTCTGGTCTGTGGAGGGTTCCAAGTCAGATTGTGATCAGGTGAGACCCTTACCTAATGTATAAAAGAAGAGGAAACAAAGACACTGTAAATCAATAAGAAACAAATAACAAGCCCAAAATACAGCTTATTTAAGAATAGCAAATCTGACCATCCATCAGATTTAACATATAATTTATCCTGATATGAAGGGTGCAATTAGCACTTCTGGTTCAGGCCTGTATACCAGGTTTATTCGGCAGGTACTTACCTGGTGTAATCCCAGTTACCTTTTGGGATGATTTTGGTCTCTGCTCCTGCTTGAATCCCGCTGTGAGTTCAAGTAGGCGTGGCCAGGTCCCTGGACCGCTGCTCTGTTTTCTGGAGATTGGCACTGGTGGTGGGGGGGGGGGGGGGGAGGCTGCCGATGCTGCTCTAGTTCTCTTGCTGTTCCACGTGTTCTTCTACCTGGTGATCTGCTCCTCCATTGTTCACTGCCATTCTCCCTTCACGTTTCTTGAGTTTGAGGAGAACTGCGGTGTGAACAGAAAATCCACTAACCTGGATTTTCCTGTGGCTCAAGCTGAGCCTGGCAGCTGGCTGGCACACCGCTACTGTGGTCTGGTCCTGTGGACCTGCCGGAGCTGCTTCTGCTGGCCTGTGTGGGCTCTGGATGCTCTTTATCTCTCCTACTTCTCCGCTGCTATTTCAATTTCCTATACACCTCACTTTTTAGTAAAAGTGTGTATTTTGCTTTTTTTTTTTTTTTTTTTTGGCTTCCCCCCCCCCAGGCTGCTGTGGTGTAGTACCTACACCACCATCTTATCTGGAAGTCACATATTAACAAATTTTGCAGCCCACCTGGTACTATGGAGTATGAGAAATGCTGGAAAGAAAGACCATTGAATGTCTAACATGTGTTTTGGGGGGTTTTTGTTTTGCTTTTATTTGTTTCTTATATTTTGTAAATGTCCCCTGAGTAATATGAAACAATGTTGAAATCTTTGTGTGGAGATCCAATAAGGCCATTATAAGCAGATTAACTTGTTGCAGGAGCCACTGTTGAGATGCAGCAATGGGAAATAGATTTGGAATCTCTGAGTAGAGACCAATTAAGGCCATTTTATGGAGCTGTGATGATGAACTGTGGTTTGCAGTGGATATCTGAAGATGTTTTTTTTTTTTTTTTTTTTTTAATATAGGAGAACTGTGGTACAGCTGCCATGGAGAGCTTTTGGCTCAAGATATGAGCAGCCCAGCTGGAGGGGAAGAATTTGAACTCAGAGATGTTATCATCACCAGTTAGGGATGTTGGACATGGAACTGAAGATGTTTGATATTTGGTGTTTACCTGCTGGGTAGATTTTGCATTAGTCCAGTCTCCTCTTGTTATGCCTTCTTGCAATGGAATTATTTGCTCTGTGCCATTATGTGTTGGGAGTATATAACTTGGGAAATGTATACCCTCACCTGAGATCTCAGGTCAACTCTGCCAGCGGTATATAATTATGCCTACGGTCTTACGGTCTTAGGCAGAGATAGAGTATATAGAAGACATAAGATCAAGAGAGAAAGAGCTCTATTTAAGCAGTGAGTAGGAGGTTGTGGTCCATGATCTGGCTATTTTGGGGTCTCCAATTCCTATAAGTATGTTCTATAAGATCTACTAGCAGATGAAAATTCAAGATAGTTTTACTTCAGCACTGACAAAGTTTTTTGATATATTAAATGTGATGGAGTGACAGTGATAAAAGAGTCCAGGATGTATCTTCTCTTTCTGGCTTGAAGAATAAGACAGATGATAACTTATGAAATTTACTGATTTTAGGAAACAACAATCAAGACTTCATTGTTGCTCATGGTTAAGTAGATTGAGTTTGGCATGTGTAACTGGACAGAGCCAATCAGAAGTTGGATAAAGAGCTTTAGAATGTTAAATCATAGGCACGTGAGAAGTTTGCCACCTACATTCAAGGAAGACATCAGCATTTGGATAGTCATCAAATGCACTGGAATATGTGAAATAGCATAGAGGGGATGTTTATAATTGTGTTATACTGGTAAGTGTGAGAGTTTTGAAGATAGTAGTTGCTTGTTGCAATTAACTACACTTTAGTGTTTGTCTGAGGCATTAGATATCTAATCCCACACAACATAGGTCTTATAGGCAATGTCAAAGGCTTATCATCCATAGCATTAGAAAAACCAAAACCCAAATCCTATCACCTAGGGTTATAATAGGTGACTTCTATAAGCTTCAATATTTCTATTGGTAATATTAGTAATGTATCTTTCAGAGATCTTTCATAAAGGTTTAACTATATTAATATGTAATTAGCAGTACATTTCATGAAATTTGGTTAAAATTTACCTTGCCCACCTTCAAACATGTGATCCATGAGCCCAGCTTCTGTAGTGATTAGTGAAGATAGCTATGCATTTTTCAGTGTAATCCAAACAAGGCCAAACTTTTTTCTTTGAAATTATGTCTTATAATGATAGAGACATGGTGATACACATATATGAAAGATTTAATGACTATCTTTACCAATACAAGGGTCTAACATGCTTGCTACTGAAAATAATGGAGTATAAGATTGACCTATGAGTTGAGGAGCCATTTCTTTTGTTGGAAATTGTAAAACCTGTAGGTTAAGATAAACCTAAAAAGTGAGCCAAGGTAGCACACACGTCTAATCACAGTAATTGGAAGCCTCAGGCAGGAAGATTCCCATAATTTAGAGGCCAGTCTGGGCTACATACTGAGACCCTGTCTCAAAAAAAAAAAAATAAGTAAACCTAAAGAAGGATCAAGTTCTGGATGCTTCTATTCATACTATTTTTTCAGTGTTACTATAAGATTAGTTTTCCTTCAATACTAACCACTCAAGTGAATAGCAATATAAAGTACATAAAGCTTGTATATAACAGAAGAGTTGTATGGGATAATGTTGTTAGTGTAGAAGTGATGCTAATGTAGTATAAAAACAATGAAGAATATTTTTCCTTGTATTTATTTATTTATTTTTATTTCTACAGGCAAAAGAGGTAGGCAAAGCAGCTAAAAGCTACTTTAGGTATTAATGCAGTGCATAACAGCTGTGCTAGTAAAATTTCAATGGCAATATAAGAAATACATCATGTTGGTGGGAAAGATATAAAGATATATGCTATATAGGGAAATAAACCATTTTTATTTAATCAGTACAAAAAAATGAACTAATATAATGAACATACTAATACATTAAAGATCTACTGCTTATAATATGATCAAACAAATGTCATGATTTAAAACAAGATAACTTAAAAGAATTTTAGGGCTTGAGAGATGGATTAGAGGTTAAGGTGCATGTCTGCTAAGCCTAAGGACCCCAGTTCAATTCTCCAGGTCCCACATAAGGCAGATGCACATGGTGGCAAATGCACCCGGAGTTCATTTGCAGTGGCTAGAAGTGCTGGTGTGCCCGTTCCTATTCTCTTTCACTCTCCCTCTCTCCATCTCAAGTAAATAAATAAATAAAAATAAAACCTTTAAAAAATTTAATGTGAGAAAAGTGAAATGCAACTACTACTTGTAAAGGTTGATTGGCTCAATAGACATTATCTCAGAGTGAGACTAAGTACAGTAAAAAAAATGGAGCAGCAGGAATGCCAAGAACACTAATGAGGAAAACAAAGGTATCTCTCTAGCAGAAAGTGTCAAATAGCCATGACTGAGTGGACAGTGGATGCATAGGTGTTCTCAATTTATCAACACTTGTCTTGTTGGATCCAAGTGCAAGCAGTGTCAGATAATAAAAGTCGAAATGGTGGGCTGGAGCTATGGCTTAGCGGTTAAGTCCTTGCCTGTGAAGCCCGAGGACCCTGGTTTGAGACTCGATTCCCCAGGACCCACGTTAGCCAGATGTACAAGGGGTCACAAGCTTCTGGAGTTCGTTTGCAGTGGATGGAGGCCCTGGCATGCCCATTCTCTCTCTGTCTCTCTCTGCCTCTTTCTCCCTCTGTCTGTTGCTCTCAAATAAATAAATAAAAATAAAGAAAATTTAAAAAAATTTTTAAAAAGTCGAAATGTTTTTATGCAGTTCCTACAGATTACCACAGAAACTGTTTGCTTCCTTCCATTGTATCATTGTCATTAACATGATTTTATACAGTTTTCTATTTTCAGTTCTTTTAAGAACACAATAACATTTCAGAAAATTATTTACTAAAGCAAATAAACTTACTTTAGATGATAACTAATTAGTGGGATGCTGAAATTTCTCTATATCCACCAATTTTTTTTCTTGTCAGCTTTTGTACTTTTTAATGCGTGGCTCTTGTCATTTTAATTTCAGCAGTGAAAAATATTCATAATACATTTTATTTTCCTTTGTTTATTTATTTAAAAACTTATCCTGAATCTCCAATTTAAGCTAAAAATTAATATATGCTGAACTGAAAATCTTCAAGGACTCCCTAGGGATCAAGAAATGAATGTATCAGGACAGGACAACAGGGACTCCATCCTAAGGAAATCCAGTTCACTTTATCTCCTAATTAATTAACAGAAACCAACAAAGTATTACAATACTGCAGAAGCATTATTGGGTCATCCAGAACCACTCCACCTTGGCTTTTGCTTGGTGATACTTACCCTTTCTTGGCACATTGTTACTGATATTCTCAAAAGTCATATTTTGTAAGAGGAGGACTATGACACACCTGACAACAATTATCTTTACTTTAAAAATATTTTGCTTAGTAACAATGAAGTTATTAGAATCTGAATCCACTTCTGATTTGCTTCATACATTTCATCAATTTATTTGTATTTCTAGTAGTATGCATCAAGCACTTTAATAATCAAGTAAGTAAACCATTTGAGTGAGTATGTGCCATTGTGCTAAATAATGCTTCTCAGAGATCAGTTTAATCTTCATAAACAACATCTATAGTAGTTCAAAGAATCCCAATTATTGTCAGAATATGAGACTCAAATTGGAGAACTAATTCCTAGTTATTACACGGTTAGCACTGATAGAATTTAAAACATCAAAAAGTAAGAATTTTGATTCTTTTAACTTTATCATAATATTTATACAGATATATCTTTAATGTTCTCTAACATGTACACTGGTAAGCATCCCAAGTCATAGGGGAATATTGAGCTTCCAATGAATCAGCCTTGATACTGCTTGAGTACTTTTGTTTTCCAGAATTTTTATCCAATTCACAAGTGAGAACAATTTATCACCACAAGTACACTAAGCTGTTACAGTCACCTTCATGTCACTTGCAGAAAACACCCAGCCAAAACAAGCTTATGGGATGAAAGGGTTTATTTTGGATACAGAATGGAGGGGGAAATCCATTAGGTCATGGAGAAAAGTGGAATGTGCAGAAGCTAGACATCAACTTCTGGCTAACATTAAGTATGCAACAGCAGCAAGAGAGTGTGTCAAGCCCTGGCAAGGGGAAGATGGATATAACACCCATAAGCTTTCCTATAACAGAACTCCTCCAACATGGTTCCAATTTACAAATTGCCATCAGTTGGAAATCAAAATTCAGATCAGAAATGTTTATGCAGGATACCAACTTCAAACCTCTACATTCCTCTACTTTGCTGACATAAACTCATGATTATGCATAATGTTAAATGCAATGTATTCAGTCCAACTTTAAAAGTTTCCACAGTTTCACAATGTTTAAGCATCCCCACAGTCCACATTCTCTTAACTGAGCTACAATACCAAAAAATATCATAATAACAAAGAATAAATATTCACAGTACAAAAGATGGCACTGGGCGTAGCAAAGAAAAACCAAAAAGAAAGAAAGAAAGAAGGAAAGAAAGAAAGAAAGGAAGGAAGGAAGGAAGGAAGGAAGGAAGGAAGGAAGGAAGGAAGAAAAGAAGGAAGGAAGGAAGAAAGAAAACAAGATTTAAAACAAACAGGGCAAACATCAAATATATTAACTTCATGTCCAACAACTCTAGCAGTGACAAGTTTCCAATTCAAAAAATTCTACCCAGTGATTAGTCTTTGTAATTCTACTTCCACCCCTGTTGCTGGGCTCCTTATAGCCTGAGGAACAATACATACCAAGCAAGCAGCTCTCTTTGGCATCTCCATGGGGGTCTCCATTGCAACACATGCTCCATTGAGCCTCTACTCTGGGGCTTCCTCCAATGCCGCTTCAGGTTGCCAAAACTGTTGCAAATCCAATGATCCTTTATTTCCCACATTTGTTATACTCCACAGTATCAGGATGGCTACCAAATTGTTAATCCAATGGGGAAATAAAGCTTAATATGAAGAGCAGGACACTCTTCAGCATTCAAGACCCTTACTTTCAAACAGCTGGCTTAATCTAAGTCGTTTTAATCTCTCAAAGAATTGTAGCAGAACAGGTACTGTTTCCAGCCCAAAACTTTTATTTCTTTCTGTTCCATATCCTTCTTCTCACACTAGTACATTTTTGCACATCCCTAAACAAGTTCACAGACAGGCAGAAGATAGCAAGACTCTCAAACAACCTGCTTCTAGAACAGTCATGCAAAGTTCTTTCTTATCCTGAGAAGCCAAACCTCACAGTCCATAGTTCTTACTGCATTCAGGTCTTTCAAATCTGACAAGATTCTATCAAGTTGTACTTCCAGCACTGCAAGGTGTATCTTAAGCTGTAGTTTTAAATCATTCCACATTCTTCCTCCAAATCAGTTCTAAAATAACAAAAGCCACATAGTCAGGTTTCTAACTGCAACAACCCCATTCCTGGCACCAATTTTACTGTTGCAGTCACATTCACATTGCTGGTATAAAACACATGACCAAGAGCAGCTTGTGGAAGCAAAGGGTTTATTTTGGCTTACAGACTTGAGGGGAAGCTCCATGATGGCAAGGGAAATCATGGCATGTGCATTGGCTGGACATCACTTTCCAGCCAACATCATGTGGACAACAGCATCAAGAGAGTGTGCCAAACACTGGAAAGTCAAAGTGGATATCACATGCCTAAGCCAGGCCCTAACGTAACACCTGCAAATAAGGTTCCAATTTCCTCATTGACATCGGTTGGAGATCAAAGAATATATAAATTTATGGGTTCACCTGGCTCAAATTTCAAAACTGGAGCTAGTTTTACTGTTGCAGTTTACTTTTCTTTGTTGGCATAAAGCACCCAATCAGGGCTTCTGTGTGAGAAGGAAAAAACTCAGTAGCAGAGGCCAGTAAGTTAAAAAAGGAGATAGAAAGGGAAGAGAAAGAAAGGGAGGAGGGCTTTTATTAGGTTGGTATTGTATATATGTAAGTAGAAAGATTGAGATGGGGAGGGGATATGATGGAGAATGGAATTTCAAAGGGGAAAGGGGGGAGGGTAATACCATGGGATTTTTTTTGTTATCATGGAAAATATTAATAAAAATGGAGAAAAAAAAGGCCAAAAAATAAAAAAAATAAAAAAAATAAATAAAGCACCCAATCAAAAGCACTTTGTGGGAGGAACTAATTTTTTTTGGCTTACAGACTCAATGGGATGCTCCATGATGGCAGGTGAATATACGTCATTACAAGAGGCTGGACATCAGTTCTTGGCCAACATTGAATGAATAATAGCAGTAGGAGAGTGTGCAAAACACTGGCAAGTGGAATCTAGCTATAATACTCATAAGCCTACTCCCAAAATATATGCTTCCTCCAGGAAACACCACCTCCCAAATTGCTCCCATGTGAACACATGAGTTTATGGGTTCAAACGTAATTAACACCACCATGTGATAGTTTGAATGTATATCCACATAGACTGAGATGTTTCATTAAAGCATGTAACCTACATATCCAACCACCTGGCTGGAAGAGGAATCACTGGATGTGGATTATGGGGTCCAATTCAAAGGCATGTTAGGGGGTTTACCTGAACTCAAGCCCAAATATATGAAGAGAGGTTTGAGCTCTTCAGGGGTCCTTCTTGCTTCTGGTTTATGCTTTTTGATGTTGGCTCTGTGTGTGCTGGTGCTAGTGTTTTGCTTGATGCAATTTTTCTCTATTTGAATTTATCAATGGGAGCCAGATTCTTCTGTTATTCTTGGTGGAACTTCCCCGGGACCTATAAACTTGAAATAATTCCTTTTCTCCCATAAGCTGTGTATAGTTAGGATGTTCATCCTAGATTAAGCTGTCTACAACAGAAATTTAGTACCAGTGGGGTTTTACTATGTAATGAATCTGTGTAGGTTTTGATCTTATACAACTTGTATACTGGAGGAATGTTGACAGAATTGGTACTTTGGACTGAAGATACCTTCCTGAGCAGGAAGCCAAGTTTTATGGGATATTCTGGTGAGAATTTGAAAATGCTAAGTATAGAAAGAAATATGTTGTCTTATGAACTTTCAAAGGGGAAGGAAAGGCAGTAGAGTGCCTTGTTGGAACTGGAGTACTGGCATAAAGAATGGTTGCATTCCACTTCCCATGCCCACAGAATTTGTTCACAGTTGAATTTGAAAGTAATGGATTGATGTGCTTAGCAGAAGATATAGAACTGAGAGATATAAGACTTAAAGTTGGAAAAATTCAAGTAGATTACGTTACTGGCACCAAGATTCTCTTAGTTTACTGAAGCTGCTATAGTCAAGTAGATTATCACAATTAAGGTGCTTACATGGAAACAATGGAAGGATGCTTGAGATAATTCTTCCCAGGAAAGACTTAGTTATATAAAGGCAAACTCTTTTGAAAGAAGATGACTAAATGGTAACCTGCTCTTTAAAAACATAATTTACTCCATCCTTGTATTAACAAAATGGTTGTGTTGTGGCACACCTGGTATTTGTTTTAAAAACATGAAGAATACATGAAAATGGATCATGAAGTGCACACAGTTCTAGGGACTTATGCTGTGATGTGACATATGAAGCAGGGTGGGATGTCCCTGACAGAAAGTATAACCAAGTCATTGCAAGGTGGACTGTTTTTTGTAATGGAGACCCGAAGATGTTTGGGATGTACCAGGACTGTGCAAATGCTACAGTGGAGTGCTATTGGCCCTGGGTGGCAGTTTTCCATGGCTACTCAGCTTAGCTGGAAGTATGAAAATTGGAAATCTGGAGATGTTATGATTGGTTATTAATTATTTAACTTGAACAGAAGATGTTTGAGGTTTACCTGATGGTTATTGAGTTTATATTAGTCTATGCATTCCTTGTCATGCTTTACTGCAATGAAAATGTTTACTGTTTGCCAATATATGTTGGAAGCATGTAAATTGTTTTGATTTTACAAGATTTATATTTAAGTAATAGTTTTGGGACGTGATGTGATTTTTAATTTTAAGCATTGCTATCACAAGGCTATGGATTGCTTCGGTTAAACATTGTTTCTGAGTGTTCCTCCAAGTGTATTTCTAGAAATAAAAAAAAAAAAAAACATGTGACTTGCTGAGCACAGTAATACAGATCTTAGTCCCCAGTGTGGAATAGCATTACTAAACCATGACCCTGAATAGAACACATAGCAGATGAAGGGATAAGTCTTCTTTTTATTCCCAGCTTGCTAGAGATGGAACAGCATCTTCTCTTGCCTAAGATAATGATTGATATGAATGACTTTCCTAGATCTCAGAAGTTTGGGTTTTGACTTGTTTCATGTTCTGTAGCCATCATGTTCCAGTTTAACACTATAAGATAGAGGAAAGAAAGAAGGTATCTCATCTAGTTTATAGATGCTTTAAAAATACATACCACTTCTGTTTCCATCTCATGCAACTATTTCTATACAAAAAAATAGTCACATTAAGCTTAAAGACAGGCATGGATATATAATTTTTAATCATGTGGAGCGGTATGATATAATACAATGTTCTTATTGAAAAAATAGGTATAAATGGTTGCTGCAAGACAATTGCTAGTCCCTTCATATATGATATGAGGGACTTCAAGACCAGGTATCTTCATGAAAAGTGTTTCAAATCAAGCCTTAAAGATTTGCAAAAGATATCCTAAAGTATTTACACATTTCAGGTGGTACTGATAATAAGATGTTAAAATGATGATGATCAAAATGGATGCACAACTCTTGAAAATAAATTCCTGCTCATGCAAATGAAAGATTTAAGGAGGAGACAAGACTCACCTCTCAAGTGGGAAGTGCCGTCCAGCAGTGGTCCATTGGTCTGAAGGAAAACCATTACTATTTGCATGCCTGCTTTCACACTTCTTGCTGTGAGTGTGCCTGTCCCAATCTTGGTGCTGATGCCACCATTTGCTGTAGTCATAACACAGATTTGTCGTTCTTTCCACATAGACTGAAGACAAGCATGTCTTCAGGAATCCTCTAGGACTTCAGTGCTAGATTTGGACTCCTAAGAAATCCAGCCTCATGGATTGAGTGGCTTTTGGCCTCTCAGCCTCTCCAGTGTGTATACTGTGCAGACTGCTAATGGTGGATTACTGATCCTGTATCACAGAAGCTAGTCTAAGAAACCCACTTTGTAATATATATTCAGTCTATTAGTTCTTGTTACTGTAGATTATTCTAATACATTAGATAAAGAAAAATTTTCACTTATACTTCCCTAATTTTTTTAATAATGTTATATAACCAAAGAGATGTTTAGAACCTCTTCCCTTCCCTTTCAGTAAATTGCACGCTTTTCTCTCATGGTAATGTCCATAGCCATTGGCTTTGTTCTGACATTAATTTTCCTACCATAGATCTCCAAATGGACTCAGGTCATCATTTACTAGAGGTTCCATCTAACACAGAGAAATGGCTAACCAATATTGATATGGGTTGGTTGAAAGAACAAACAAACCAGTTTGATATGAGATTGACATATGTTTTAGAAAAATGATAAGAAAGAAAAAATTAATAATACCAAACTGGAAACTGTACTTTATAAATATACATAATTATTGTAATTAAAAATAAAAATTAGGAGTGGAGAGATGTTTTTTCAGTTAAGTCACTTGCTTGCAAAGCAGAGGACCCAGGTTCAATTCCCCAGGACCCATATAAGCCAGAAACACAAGGTGGTGCATGTGTATAGAGTTTGTTTACACTACCTGGATGCCATGGTGCACCCATTCTCTGTTTCTTTCTCTCTCTCTATCTCTCTCTCTTTCCTTCTCTCTCCCTCTCTCTGCCTCTTTCTGTCTCTCAAATAAATAAATAAAAATAAAATATTTTTAAAAATAAAATTGGAAAAAGGAAAAGCCAGGCTCGGGAGATGGCTTAGATGTTAAGCCATTTGCCTGCAAAGCCTAAGGACATAGGTTCAATTCCCCAGAACCCATGTAACCTAGATGCACAAAGAGTCTCATGTGTCTGAGTATGGTTGCATTGACTGGAGGCCTTGACATGTCTACCCTCTCTTTGTCTCTCTCTATCTCTTTTTCTCTCTCCTAAATAAATAAATATAGAGAATATTAAGAATGGAAACACAATTAATGGAAGCATAAAAATACAAAGGATTAAAACAGAATTTCTACATCCTATAATTTAAGTGAGAATTATCAATGATGGAGCACAATGTGGTTTGTGATAAGTAGCTTCTGCTTTCCTCTAAAAACTAATCTGAATACAAAACAGCCACAGGAAAAATATTTATTTGCATATTTGACTTATCTAGTCTTATAGAATTTATCATCAAACATATTTTGGAGACTACCTTTTGTTGACCTGTTGATAATTAAATACAAAATATCTTATTATGAAAATGAGACTATAAGGCAAATCCACTAGCTTTTCTTATAACCAGATATTCCCTTTGCAGTTGAACTCACCTCTCTAAAATCCTGGGATGATGCAGATGTGATTAATTCATGTTATTAATATTAAAAGCTCCCATATTTAAACAGAATACAAAAGTTATTGCTATATTATTTTAAAAGTATGTATCTAATCTAAAATAAAATAAACTGACTTGTAAAAGCACACAAAATTTTACAAAGCAAACTGAAGATAATGATATTTAGCTGAGTATGCCTTTATAATTGAAACTATTTTGATAAATTTCAATTTGTTTCACTCATTTGCAATTCTCATGTCTCTTCCTACTGAGTGTAATGATTATAAGCCTGCTCCATCAAAACCATTCCATATTTTTTTCTTGGAATTATTATACTTCAGATACAGGATTCATGATGTTTGAGGGGGATTTAGTAGAGATAAGTTAGGATTGAGTCACGCAGAATAGGGTACAAATGAAGGAATAAGTATGTATCAAAACACCCTGAAAGACTTCTTTGAGATATATACTAGTCAACACTGTAGAGAAATTGAACATGAGTGGGGTTCCATGAGTCAGGCTACTGGTAGAAGGATAGAGTTGTAATGGTTGATTGGAATAATCCCTAATCCCTGTAGAGGAAGGTATCACCTTGTATTTTAAGTTTACAGTGAATCTTAAACAGTGTTATGGCATATATTTGTTATTTTATTGTACTTAAATTTGCAAGTAATATGCATGCAGATAAAAGTTTGATAACATATCATAAGTCTATTTTCATGAAAGATTTCAGTACTTTACATGTCTTTATCTGAGACCAGCACCAAAGAATTGATCAGTTAGCAAAACAGAAGTTAGAACCAAGATTTTTCTGTTGACATCATTGACTTTAAGGTTATTTAGATTTAATATAATATTTGATAGATTAAGTATAAACATGTATGTACAGGATTTAAGAATTGACTGAAGTCTGTGTGGTACTGACCTCATGTCCTACTGCTCTCTGGGACCCAGTAGCACTATCTCTTGCTCTCTCCCTCCAGTAGAGTAGACTAGTGACATTTTTCTCTTATGGATTCCAGGATAGATTAATTACTAGATTTGGAAGTACAGCTGTTTGTATCATCTCTGTAAGCAAAATCTAGCTTTTGATTTCAAATGCCTTTTAAAAAATAATTAGAATGGTGTCTGTTTTCTTAATTGGGTTCTTTCTCTAGATTAAATTTATACCTTTATTCTGAAGGTGTGGACAGAGCTAATAAAAGCAGACAGTGAATTTAATTGAGTCTGTAACACAGGTGGTAGGGACTGATTTGTGCTTATTTGCTAATGTGTCCACTTAATAAATGTTCTTCTGGCAGAATATGCTTCAAGATAAGAGTCTTATAATTAGGAAATAAAATTGGGGAGTGGTAGCTAACTGCACTTACTTCGAAATATTACTGGCTATTGTTAACCAGCAGAATGAATGGGAAAGTTACACAAGAAAAAAAAATGGCCAGGGTTGGTTTGAAAGAGCCCAGGTAATTAAATCAAGAACATAGTAGCAATGGAATAGGACACTGACTTGAGGTTATTAGAATTTTCCCTGAATGGGAACACAGCCTAGGGGAAAAATCATGCTGAAAATTTGACCAAATGACTTAGGCTTTTGAGTATAGAAGGATTCAGGTAAGAAGCAAGGCAAGCATTATATTTGCAATTTCCAAGTCCATTGTATGGTTTAGTTGCCACCACAGTAGTTACAAAACAAGGTAGACAAAAGTTCAGTTGACTTTGATTTATTAAGATTAATTCCCGAGGGGGGTCATTGTGCTCTATCATGGGTGGTATGGCAAACTATCTAGAGTTTGGCCAGAAGAAATTATTTGGCCTTTAGATGGTCAGTGGAACTCTACATCATCAGGATTTGTTAAGTAATTTTCAGAGCAATACAAAATGACAATGTGTAAACCTTTGATGCAACATTATTAAGAATTAAAATATATGATAGCAGAAAATCAGATCAAGGATATGGGCCTTTTTGAGCATGAATCTCCATGGGACTTCATAAAATATAATGCTTATAAGGCCACAGCAGATTATATGGGGGGGGGATCTATTTACATGAGAGACAAGTGTTTGCATGGGAAGTGGATGGGCCTAGATTTATCTTTCACTGTTTGTGAGATAGATACGTAAATTATGAAAGTATCAGATGAAGGAGGAGAAGTAATAGTGAGTCAGTCTCAGGATGACATATAAAAGAGAATATTTTTAAAGCCCTTTGGTGACAGACTGTGGGTAAGGGAAGGAAAGCTTATTCTTAGCTCTGAAATTACATAAAAATATAGATATAGATATAGAAGTGTTGTTTAAAACATAATACATTAGAAGACCTTAACCAGATTAAAAAGGAAAATATTATGTCATGCCTAACATGCTAACATATAAATGACATATTTAAATATTAGAATAACACAGGGCTACATGGAGGGAGGAAACTTTATGTTTACTCAAACTCTTTAGAGACAGAGAACTTTGGTACACCTCTTCAGATCAGTGAGTGTGTACCCACCTGCAGCTGTCAATAGATGGTCTCCATGTTTCTTTATGTGTTATGGCCCAAATGGCTAATAAACTTGAATTTAGAGGAGTGGAATATGTAATTTTAGAATTAGAGTAGTTTCTTGATTTTAGTCATAAATCACAAGCCCTTCACTTTATCCCATTTTCTGCTTAAGTAACTTAAGTAGCATAAAATATAATTTTTTTCTTTTTTTTTCTTTATTAGTTAGTTTTGTATTCAGCAAATACAGTCAGTTTGGTACCATTATTAGGCTCATCCATGACCTAACCCCTCCCCTTGGCCCCTCCTTGTTGAGGTATACGGGTCATGCATTGTGGAGTCAGCCCACAGTTATGGGTAAGCTAAATGTCTCTGCATATCATTTTAAGAGGGCCAGTTAGATTCACTTACAATGGACCATATTTATCTTTTTGCTTTGCATACATCTCATCCTGAACATCTGAAATAGTGGATTTATGGATCTATAGGCATATGAATTTATAAACTCAATGCAGAAGATTTTCATACACACATTATAAAGTCCTACACTTATGGGCATATTATTTTACTTGGAAGTGAAGTGGAATAGAATGGCTTAATAATTCCCTCTAAATTGAATGTTCATTGATTTTGCCAATGTACTATTAATTAATTAATTTAACTAATGCATGAATTTCAGGCAGATTGGGGCTTGCTCTTTCCCACTTTTGTACTGTAGTACTTTCTTTTCATTTGTTATTTTTCACCTTTGAAATCCCACACCATATCTTCTTTCTTTCAGTGTTAAGATGAAGGCAAAACCTATTTGGTCTTCCAAAACATCTCATGTCTCACTAATTATTGGGAAGATATTTTTTTTTATCCTTATTACTTATAAAGCCCTAAAAAAATCTAGCCCGTATTACCTCCTACACTTACACCTTTACTAACATGATTGGTACATTATTTGGTATTCTTTTTAGGGAAAATGTTGCTCCCCAATACTACCAGATGGTACTCTATAGGAGAAACACTTTTGGAAAGCATCACCTTTTGTAAATTGTGCTAATTAGGAATTTGTCTCAGACTGTTTTGAACACAGATTTGTATGGTAGGCAAGTAAAAAAAAATTACTTTCAAATCATCTTCACAAGTTACGTCAGTGCCCATAATCATTTGAACATATATTTGAAATGTTTTCTATTTGTCACCTGGCAAATGCAAGTAAAATCTTTACCTCATAGTGACCTTGGTACTTACCACAGATTAGTAAAACATAGCACTTCACAAAATGAAGTTGGCAGACAATGGGGTATTGGTTCTTCATTTAATCTTTTAATGACTGGGTGCCAAAAGCATACTTTTATTTTGAGTTCTTTGACAGCTACTGGAGTCTCTCAGGTGGCTATGTCAGAGAGTGAGAGGGAACTAGAAGTGCAGCTATCCTCACTATAAATAGAAGTTCATGGATGATCCACAACTGGCTCAGTTTTTGTCTCTGGAGAAATTAGTAATCACAATCCAGGAGCCAGATTCTCAATAACATTTAATCTTCTTTAAATTGCCTGAGGAGGCTTTAATGCAAGCTTCATTTTAAAGCCATATCTATTGAAACTCATTTTAAGACAAGATAAAATTGTTTCATAACAGCATTCAATGGATTTAATTCATATCCCTAATCCAATAATTTCAATTCTGTAATTATTTTCTTATAGTTCAGTGCTTCTCTCTAGAGAGAACTGTGACTCTTTATAGAGATATATCACTATATTAGAACATACATCAGAATAGACAAGGTGCTAGGTTACATAGCAGTAATAGCAAGCCTGCAAACCTTAGTGGGTATGAGAAGAAATGCTTATTTCTGACTCATATTCCATGATCTTCTTGAGTTGATTAGTAATATATGGTTTTATTACACATTACAGTATTCTCCCATGGCAACAGAGGCTATAGAATTTTCCATATCCTTGCTTTTACAAGGAGAAATGAAATGTAATGACATTTACATTGGTTTATAAGGATTTGATTTGGAAGCTCAAATTTCACTGACTACAGTAGATGACTTAATTATCACTCTTTGGGAATGAAGAAGTACAATCTGACTATGGGTCTAGAATAAGTAGAATTTAAATCTTTGTGAATATCTCTAATGATTATCTTAGTGAAGAACTTTATCCCTCAACATCAATATATTCACTTGTTTCTAACTGGCCATGTGTTTGAAGATTTACTATATATTGTACTATAGTTTCTGAAAGCATCTTCTTTCATAGTAAGGTTTCTATTGATTTGTGATAGGATCTGACATTGATTGAAATAGTACCAGGTTCTGGAGGGGGGGTGAACTGAAACACAAAAATGTAGATTTATTAACAACTAATAAACATAGACTATTACATTAATTTGTAGATACAGAAAACTATGTGCACTTAGAATCTTCAAGAGCCGTGTATTGATTTATTTGTCAAAAATTATATTAAAAAATAAAGACTGATATTTATGACGAGTGTGCCCTTTTTATAATTTATTTTGTTGCTTTTTCTTGAAGTAAGGTCTCTCTTGCTCTAGACCAGGGTTATCTGGAATTCAGTATGTAGTCTCAGCCTTACCTTGAATTCACAACAATCCTACTACCTCTGCCTCCCAAGTGCTGGGATCAAAGGTGTGTGGATAAAAGAGACAGAGGGCAAGAGTAAGAGAGAGAGGGAGAGAGAGAGAGAGAGAGAGAGAGAGAGAGGGAGGGAGAGAGAGAGAGTGAGTGAGATAGAGAGAGAATGTGGGTATGTTAAGCCATCCAGCCACTGTAAATGAACTCCAGACATACGTGCCACCTTGCACATCTGACTTCATTTGGGTATTGGGGAAAACAAACTCAGATTGTTGGGCTTTGTGGGCAAGTGCCTTAATAATCTCATTGAATGTTCTGTAGGAACACATTCACATATTTGTAAGAATTAGAATAATAATATGTCACCTTCCACTATATTTTTTGTGATCTAAAATTTTATTTTATTATTTTTTAAATTTATTATTATTTTTCTTTACTAATTAGTTTTGTACTCAGTGAATACAGTCAAGTTGGTACCATTGTTAGGCTCATCCATGTACTACACCCTCCCTCTGGCCCCTCCTTGTTGAGGTATATGGGTCATGCATTGTGGAGTTAGCCCAGTTATGGGTAGGAGAAATGTCTCTGCAAATCATGGCCCAACATGTGGCTCTGACATTCTTATTGCCCCCTCTTCCGCAAAAGTTCCCTGAGCCATGTTGGGCTCATTTTTGGTCTGCTTCAGTGATGAAGTGTTGGGGGCCTCTGGGTCTCTAGATATCTGATATGGTAAGAGTTGATTGTTCTCTGTGTCAATTTCCTTCACCCTTGTGCTGGTACCTGTTTCACCAAGAGAAAAGCACTCTTGCTTATTTCGGCCATTGTTCTTAGTTTCAGCTGGGGCTCTTTTGAGATATGATGGGCTGGTTCTCTCCTTAGGATCTGCGTCTATCTGAAAAAGAGAAGCAGATTCTCCAATGAAGAGTAAAGTTAGCACCAGACAAATGGGATAATCCTTATTTTTTTATAGAGAATTTAATAGGTGTAGGCCTGCTTGTAGCCCACGATTGGTGGGAGCTTCATAACGGAGAACGGGCTCATGTTTGGATATGGTTCTGGCTTGTTTCCCAGCTCCAGCTATGGGTCCAATACCACTGAGGGGATCAGTTAGCCAAATCAAGAGCAGTTGGTTTCCCACCATGGCTGTTCACCACTATTGCACTTGTGTGAGCATCATGACAGGTTATTTGCTGCTAGTAGTTTAGACCATGAGTTGCTTGGACAGATATTGGTCATTTTCCCCCAGTAGCCCATGTAGAACTTTTGGGAGGGGAGGGCAAGAGAGGGGGTGGGAGACACAAATCTAGACCCAAACAGCAATGGTACCACAAAATTCTACATCCTAAAAGGCAAAATGATTGAACCTTCAGCAGGCCCTTAGAAAGAAACCTAAGCCCCAAGACACTGGAGAGGGTATGATGAAAACTTACCTTAATCTTCTATAGCTTCTCTCCCTGTCTCTTTCAGTCTTTGTTCTCTCTAACTCTTTTATATTAGTTATCTTTTTCTTCCTTTTCTTAGCGGGCACTGACCTGTAACTCCCAATACCAGCATGTGATTTTCATGCATAATGAGCTTTTGATCAGAGAGACCTACAAGGTTTCCTAAAACAAAGACAGATTTCTCTCAGAGTACTTGATTACCCACCAAAGGCTAGTGGTAAGACCCTACTGCTGAAGACACTATATGTGATTGGCATGTAAAATGGAATGAGATGGCTGGAAGCTGGAAGAGAGTCAGTCCCCACACAGTCAGCGTATCTAGTGCCAGAAGGTGCTACATGGGTGACTGGGGTAACAAGTCACCCTCCACTTTAAATATCAGAGTAATAAATCTGATCCTGGTTCTCTGAATTTTAATAGAAGTATGTGTTATTCTCTCTACCTTTCAAATTAACTCTCCAAATAATTACTGGCATGTGTGTTTTGTAATTACATTTTTTACTTCTTCATTGGGGATGCAGGGCCACCCCATGGGAATTGTGGGTAATATTTTATGGGGCCAGCTGTCAGTTAAGGGCGAGAGACAATGTCTTTGTGAAAAATGTCCCAAGTTGTGGTTCTAACAATCTTTCCACACCATCTTCCACAAAACTCTCTGAGCCATGTTGGATGCATTTTAAGTCTACTTTAGTGATGGACACTTAGGAGCTTCTGGATCTCTGTTTTGGTGGGTGTTGAGTGTCCTAAGTATTTTTCTCAATCACCCTTATGCAGATATCAGATTCACTAAGAAGGCAACATTCTCGCTCATTTCCCCAATTCCTCTGTGCTTGGGACCGGGGTGGAGTGCACTGGGTCCTTTATCTCCTCAGGTCCAGCTCCAGTCGCAAAAGGAGAAGAATCTCCAATGGAGAGTGAAGTCAGCACTGGTTAAATGGAGTAACTATTATTAATTTACAGAGAATTCAAAAGGTGTGGACCATCTTATAGTCTAAGGTTAGTGGGAGCTTCACAAGGGAAAGCAGAATTAATAACTGGTTATGAGTCTGACTTGTTCCGGAGTTCCAGATATGGTTTCTTTACCACTCAGTCGATCTGTTAACCAATCCAAGAGCAGTTGGTTATCCACCATGGCTGTGTGCACTATTTCACTTGTGTGAGTATCACATCGGGTTGTTTGCTTCTGAGTTGCTTAGACTTTCAATGGCTTGGAGTGATGTTGGCCACTTTCCCACCATAGCTGAGGTAGTGCCTTCCAGCACTATCTGGGCTAATTGTCTGGATACTGGCTCTCCTCCTGATTCCAGCAAGGTCTCTCCATGGATCAGTGTGGACAGTGTATGGTGTCTTCAGTAGTAGAGCCTTACCATTAAGCTCTGGTGGGTAATCACGTGCTCTGACAGAGATCTGTCTTGTTTGTTTTGGGAAATGTAGTATTGTTTGTTTTGGGAGATGTAGTAGGTCTCTGTTCAACAGCTCATTGTGAATGTAAACCACATCCTGGTACAGGGAATTGCAGGCCAGCACCAAGGGAAAAGAAAAAGATAAGAAAGAGAAACAGGAGAAATTTAAGGTTGGGGGTCATCTCATCCTCTCCAGGGCCCTTTGATTCAGGTGCTCCCCTAAGGTCCTCTTGAGGGTTCCACCTTTTAGTCTGACCCCAAGGATATAGGTGTCTATGGTACCAGTTCAATTTGGGTTCTGTTTTGCATCCCCCCACCCTTCTCCCAAGCCCTACACTCCCTATTGTCCAAGCCTCAAGATGCCACTCAGGTATGTCAGCAACTTGGGTTGATCCAGGTTAGGAATTGCAAATGAGTGATACCATGTGATGGTTGTTTTTCTGTGATTGTGTGAGTTCACTTAGAATGATCTGTTCCAAGTTTGATCATTTTTTTCTACAAATTTCATTGTGTCATTTTTTGTTACTGTTGAGTAGAATTCTACATCTTGGTTATCCATTCATGTAATGATGGACACCTGGTTGATTCTACTTTTAACTGTTATGAATACCTCTTAGCTGAGATGTGGAACTTTTAGGGTAAATGCCCAGTAAGGGAATAACAGGGTCTATTGGTAACTCTATGTTGATCCTTTTTAGGAGTCTCCATATTGATTTCCATAGTGGTTGTTTTAGCTTACATTCCTACCAACAGTGAATGAGTGTTCCTATTTCTCTTCAGCCTCACCAACATTTCTTTTCATTTGATTTTTTAATGTTTTCTATCCTTACTGGGGTAAGGTAGCATTTGATCATTGTTTAAATTTGCATTTCCCTAACGGTTAGGGATGTTGAACATTTTCTTAAGTGGGTGTTAGCCATTTGTAGTTCTTCCTACGAGAACTCCATATTGAGTTCTCTTTTCCACTTTTAGAGTGGATTGTTTGATTTTTTTTTTTTATTGGTTAGGTTTTTTGAGTTATTTGTTGATTCTCTACATTAAGTTTCTGTCAGTAGTATAGCTGGCAAAGATTTTCTCCCATTCAGGGGGTAACTTATTGGCTCTGTTTGTGGTATGTTTGTGCAAGAGCTTTTTAGCTTCATTAGATACTACTGGTTGAGTGATTGTTTAATTTCCTGGCCTACTAGGATTTTGTTCAGGAAGTCTTTTCCCAGTCTTATATCGTGGACTGTGCTTCCTATTTTTTTCTTGCAGTACTTGACTAGTTTCAGGTCTTATATGGAGGTCTCTAATCCATTTGGACTTTATTTTTGTGTATGGAAAAATGAGTCTAATTTCATTATTCTACATATGGTCATCTAATTTGTCCAACCCCATTTACTGAAGATGCTATCTTTTATCCAGTGTAGATTATTGGCACCTTTTTGAAAGATCAAGCAGCTGCAGTTATTTAACCTAAGGTCTGGTTCTTCAGTTCTGTTACATTGGTATATGTTTTTGTTTTTATTCCAGTACCATGCGGTTTTTGTGACAAAGACTTTGTAATAAATCTTCAGATCAGGTATAGTGATACCACCAGTGGTGTATTTTTGCTTTGGATATGTTTGCATATCCAAAGCATTCTGCCATTCCATATGAATTTTGAGATATTTTTACAACCTCTGTGAAGAATGATGCTCACAATTTTATTGGTATTACATCAAATCTATATATTGCTTTTGGTTGAATTGACATTTTCCCATTATTAATTCTACCTATCAAGGTGCATGGGAGGTTGTTCCATCTAAAGTCCTCTTCATTTTATTTCTTCACAATTTTTATGTTTTCATTATGTAGGTCTTTTACATCCTTGGTTAGTGTTATTCCAAGGTATTTAGTTTTTTGTTGTTGTTGTTGTTGTTGCTGCTGCTATTGAAAATGGGATAGCCTCACTGATTTCTTTGTCTGTATATTTGTCCTTTGCATATAAAAATGCTACTGATTTTGTGCATCAATTTTGTATCCTGCCACCTTTCTGAAGGACCTTGTCACCTTTAGAAGTTTTAAGATGGACATTTTCTGGACACTTATATATAGGATCATGTCATCTTCAAATAGGGTTAGTTTGACTTCTTCCTTCCCAACTTGAATACCTTTTATTAATTTCTCCTGTCTTAATGCTTGGGCTAGTACTTCTAGTACTATGTTGAAGAGCCATGGTGGGAGTAGGCACCCCTCTCTTGTTCCTGACCTCACTACGAACTCCTACCTCTGCCTCCTGAGTGCTGGGATTAAAGGCATGCACCACCACACACAGCAGAACTAACCACATTTTTTAAATTTTGTTTTATATACTTTTTCATCTGTGTGAAAGATTTATCTCCAATACTCAAGTAAAAAAATGTTGCAGTTTTCATGTGTTTTACAAAATAATTTGTAAAAGCTTGGAAGATGGTTTAGGTGGTAAAGCACTTACTATGAAGGGTGTGGACCTGAGTTCAGATTTCATGCACCCATGTAAATGCTGTGCAGATACAGTAGCCTAACTATAATTCTAACATTTGAGAGGCAAATGATTTAAAAAAAAAAACCTAGAAAGATTAGCTGAATTGGTGAGCTCTGAATTCTAGTGAGAGAATATCTCAATGAATAACATTTAGAGTTATCAAGCATACATACAGACATGCATGTACACAACATGCACTTTTGCCATGGCTCCATGTTTAATACTTTTTGAGTTATTCTTGCTAAAAACAGAGACAGTTAAAATTCAAAAGCTATTAGAATTATGATACAATAACTGAGAGCACCACGAAATAATAGAATGGCTTAGGGAAATAATTTAATTGTAGAAAAATAGTTTGAGGGCCAGAGTGATGGATTAGCAGTGAAGGTGCTTGTTTGAGAAGCCTGAGGACCCATATTTCATCTCCTGATCCCACATAAGCCAGAAACACAAGGTAATACAAGAGTGCAAGATCACACATGCACACAAGGTAGCACATGAGTCTGAAGTTGGATTACAGTGTCTGGAAGCCCTGGTGTGCAAATTTTCTTTCTCTCTCACTTTCTAGCTCTTTCTCTCTTATAAAAATTACAAAAAATATTCTGACAGAAAATTTAAAACTATTTAAGAACAAAAAATAATATAGTAGTATTCATGAATCAGATCTCTTACATTTCCCCTTTGTTGAAAGAGAACAAGAATTATTTTTATGATGGTTTTGAGTAAATTCTGCATACGGGTTACTTCCTAAAGGGTGGGTATATAATAGACCTTCACTTCAAGGACTTCATCTGTTTGACAGCAATTAATGGAAAAGAAATAAGTGTATAAACTAATTATATTCTTATAGGAGTGCCTACACTATGTTTTGAGAAAACAGGTATACATGTATTTGGCTGCTTGAGATGATGGAAAATGTGGAAATGAAGAGATATAACTTAAAGAGCAATAATTTTGTTCTTGAGAAGATAAGGGAACAGGAATTATAGGAAATAGAGAAGCAAGTTTAAATTATGGAATCATAAAAGTAAGATATGATAAGGAAGTGGTAAGTTTTTAATGCAGTTGCTCTAGTGATGGGGACAGAAATGTAAACTGAATAATTCATATAAATACTAAAGTTTGCTGAAGCTACTTGCTAAAATTGTCTTTGGGTCTACCCAATTTCAACTCTATATTAATGGCTGTGGTAATCTGTAGGAGGTTTGATCATTGAAATGATGTGATCATATTTATGTTTTGGAAATTTTCTAGAAGAGTAACCATTTTCAGCCATTATTTCATTGTTAACATTATTTCCCTGCTTAGTGCAAATTAAACAGTTACCCTCAGTCATGTGGGTATAGTTTATTTGATTATCTGGTGGTCTTAGCTTCAAATAATCAGGTATCTCAAAAGGAGTTAAGACTCCAGTTTATAGCATCAGTTTCTGCCAGAATTTTCATCTTTCTGGACTACCACGTACTTGTTATGCCCACCATAATATGAACTGATTGAACTAATCTCCCTCCACTCTCTCAGTGTGTGTACACACACACACACACACACACATACACACACACACACACACACACACAGAGGCATGCATGTGGAGGTTAGTCAACTTCTAGGTAATGGTTCCCATTTGCCACCTTACTTAAGGCATACTTTTTTCTTCACTACTGCAAGGCCCAACAATTTCTGGGAGGATTCTCTTGTCTCTGCCTACTTTCTCTTGTTTCTACCACCAGAAACACACAGCAACCAGTTTTATATGGTTTTGCGGAATCCAAACTCAAATACTCATGTTTGCTTTATCCACTGAAGCAACTGTCAAGCTTCATTAAATAATTCTTTAAAACACATAATTTATAAATGAACCCTCTTGCTTATTCTCCTTTAGAGAAATCTAAATCTTAATGATACATAGGACATAATATTGCCATCTTTTTTTTCATTTTTATATTTTATTTTATTTTTTTACAGTCAGTTTGGTACCATTATTAGGCTCAACCATGACCTACCCCCTCCCCTTGGCCCCTCCTTGTTGAGGTATACGGGTCGTGCATTGTGGAATTAGCCCACAGTTATGGGTAAGCTAAATGTCTCTGCATATCGTGACCCAACATGTGGCTCTGACATTCTTTCCGCCCCCTCTTCCGCAAAATTTCCCTGAGCCATCATCTTAAGATAGCTAATAGTTTCTTCTAACCATGCAAGTTTGAAACAATATTTAGAGTGTAAACAAAAAATAACCCCTTTACATGTTTCTATTATTTTATTGCAAGTTCAATTATTCCGTTGGAATGTAGGGACATCAACAGACTTCCAGATTTAGAACCTTTGCTCACCTCTAAGTACTTTACTATTCTAGCACAACTGGACATATGTCCCAACTTTCTTGGGAAGAAAATTCTGAACTATTCTTATACTTTTGAGAAGATCTTTTAACAAAGATTATTCTCATTATCAATTAAAATGGGGTACTATTTGATAAGAATAACAAATTGCTCAAAACACTAATATTGAAATGTACAATTTTAAACAATATTTTTTTGTTATTTGTGGCAGTCCATTTCAGGTTGGCTGGCAGTTGTCATCATTGTAGCTATACTGACAGCCATTCTGATGGAATAGTCAGCACCTGAAAAGTTATCATACACCGTACCAAAGTGAGGAAAAGTCTCAAGGGTCACAGAAATTAAATTGACCAGAAGTAGTTGCAAATTTCCATTCAACTACATCATGCCAATAAGTATAATCCCACCATGCATACAGAAGACAAAATTCACTAATAAGAATAGCATCACCAGGTTAAAAGAAAGTCTTCTTCCAATCACTTCAGCCATGAAATACAGGAATTAAGTCAGCCTAAAGGAAGAGCATGGGAATGGTTACATCTCTCTGATGGTTGGCTAAGCTGAGGTGAGAACTACATATTTATTCATGATTTAAATTATCATTCTTTCTTTAAATATTACGTACAAAGTGAAAGGGAGGATTTTCCAATATTATGCTACTCATAATTCTAAAGTTTAGTGATGTTTTTGGTTTGATTTTATACAACGCCATTATAAATAAGTTGCCCACTGCCTATGTTTATATAGATGAATAATTGGTATTGGGTGGTTACTTTGATTTTTGTACATTTTTATTTTGTTGTTTATTTTTCATCAAATGACATTTCTCTGGTCATAAAATCTAATATCTTTTTTAATGTTGTTCTATCAGGTTAGCCCTGACATAATGTGTAAGATAATTGAATTGACTATTGGTTTTCCATGATAGTATAGATATGGTTATAGTGACAGTTGGCATTAAATACCCTTTGATTATTCACTTATATATACATTTGAAACTATGCCTATGAATTTGTTTGATAATGACTATAATGGAATACCTGTCAGAGTAGGCAATTTGGCTTTGAAACTAAATTGAAATTCCTGTTACCTCTAATTAAAATTGTTGCTCCTATAAATCCACTTTTACCAATGTGCCCTTTCTAACCAGAGAAACAGAAGAGAGTAACCAGTGATTGTATTGTAACTCCAGAACAGTTTGGGAAAAAGTAACTTTTTCATACTTATCTTTCTTACATTTTAAAAGTATGACTTGGTTTCTGTATGTTAGTGCCTGAGAAACTTTAATATGCATATAAATATCCTGGAGATCAGAGTAAATATAAATTCTAATGTTTATCTCCTTAATCACTTTTATTTTGAAACGTTGTTCATAAACTTGTGTTGGATTCTCATTTTTTTCCCCTGGAGAATAAGTTTTTCAAGGCTTTTGTTAATCAACTTGCTTGCATATTAGTTCAGAATTAGATTACATCAAGCATTAGCCAGTGTTGTGGCTCATAAATACATGCTTCTAATAAGGCTGTGAGATTAGTGAGCATTTACTTCCTGCTACATATATGCTTTGAATATAATTTGTTTCATATTGTTGGAGTATATCAGATTTTATGAAATATTTTTCACCATTTACAGATGAAAGAGCAAGTCTCAGTGGGGAGAAAGTGAAACATAATATAAATGGATATGAACTGACAGGAGAAATAATTAGCAATATATTGATTTTCACTACAGAGTATGCAATGTAAAGAGCATAGAAAAAGCTGTATCTCAGCCAGAGAGAAATTTGGGACAATAAACAAAACAACAAAAACAGAACAAAATTATTAAAATATCATACATTTTACCAAATATACACAGCATATTTCATATATACAAACATACATTCATATACATATAATATCCATTTTGAATAAACAAGGAAATCCATACAAAGACAAAACAAAAGCAAAAGGCTGAAATAGAAGGACAAATGAATTTGAAAGCAACAAGTTATAGGTATTTGTATTATAGAAGGAATCCCAATTTGACTCTGAATTACCTTCTTATTATAGACATAAGAGACCAGAAAAGAAAAGAATAGGATTGCACTCCAAATGATGTAAGTAAAATGATCTATCACCTAGAAATCATATAAGAAGCAAAATTATTTTTTTGCATTTTGAAGGTAAAGCGTGCCCCATAGGCTCATGTATTTGAAATCATGGTCTTGAGCTGCTAGCACTGCTTGTGAAGTCTGTGGAACCTTTAGGAGGTAGCAAATTCCTGAAGGAAGAGGGCCACTGAGGGGTGGACTTAAAGTTAGGTAGCCTGGCTTCTTTTCCTGTTTACTGTTTACTCTGTTTTTCAACTCTGGCTGAAATGTGCCAAGCTGGTCTGCCATGCCTTCCCGGAGAAGTATAAGCTGAAATAAACCACTTCTTTCCCACTGGTCTTTGTAGTCAAGTATTTGTTCATAGAAATCATCTTTCAAGGGCTGGAGGGATGCCCTAACAGTTAAGACGTTTGCCTGCAAAGCCAAAGGCATCAGGTTCAATTCCCTAGGACCCATGTTAGCCAGGTGCACAAGGGAGCATACGCATCTGGACTTCATTTGCAGTGGATGGAGGCCCTGGCGCACCCATTCTCTCTCTCTCTCTCCCACTTTCTCTAAATAAATAAACAAAAAATAATAAAATTTGTAAAAAAGAATCTATCTTTCAAAATAGCATTATATTTCAAAATAAAGCTTTATTATGGACATCCTTATATTAAGACACAGCATAATACAATAAAATATGTTGCTTGCATACCATACTAATATGAAATACTAAGGAAGTTCTTGATGCTGAAAGTAAAGGATCCCAGATACTAAATGAAATTTATTCATGAAAATAAAGAACACTAATGCATGTAAAAATGTATTGAGGTTACTATAAAATAAGTATAAACACATATTTATTCTACTTCTCTAATTAATATTATATGTATACATATATAAGTGAAATAAGATTGGACTTGTCTTTGTAGAAGTAATTAAAGAGAAACATCAATACAGGAAAATAATAAAACAATCTGTATACATATAAGATTATGGTTTAATTGTATACAGCAATAATTATAATATATTATTGAATTTTAGAAATATATAGAATAATATGCACAATCATAACAAAAAGAATAGTGAAGAAATCTATAGGTAGATAATTTCATACATATCAAAAGAAATAAGTTAATAAAAATCTGAAATTGATTCTGTGAATGTAAAGTGTATATGATAAGACCTAGAAAAAGTACTAAGTAACTAAAAATGCACATATTTTAAAAATTAAACTATAACAAAAATATTAACTAATTCAAAATAAAGAAGTAAGGAGAAATGGAAAATATGAGACAGAAAAATACAAACAAATTTGACAGACACATTGTGTCAAGAGCAGAAACATAGATGAACATACTTGTGTCTTTCACATTGTCAGAATTTATTAAAAATTAATTCACATAACATGGTGGATTTAAATGAAGAAATTTGCCAAATGCTCTTGCTTTCAACCCTGGCTGGGATAGGTATACACACACACACACACACACACACACACACACACACACACACACCAAGCAAGCAGCATCAATAAATCTGTCAGTATTGCCAAGTTTTCTTTGAGTGTGAAAACTGATTAATTCCAGGCAATTCAAGATATTAAGCTATGTATAGGGATATGTATGCATGCCATGAAAGACACATTGTAAATATCCAGGTACACATGTACTGGAAACCAATCGGGGAAGAATTAGAGTTTATGTAGTACTAGAGTTTATACAGACATTTTGAAGAGTGAGATATCAAGATCAAATTAGAAATATCCCATTTCTCCATTAGTGACTTACATGTCCTATATTCTACTGAAAGTTGTAGCACTGAATTCATTTCCTAATTATTTTCAGGCCACTTTTCTGTTTCCCTTACTTCCTGTTCAGTGATACAAATAACTTGCTGTTATATATTTCTTATTGTTTTTACTTCTGCTTTCTGGTTCTTGTATATTATTTCTTTAAAATAATTTTAGATTATAATATGTCCATACATTTACTTAAAATCACCATGATTATATCAAAGAGATACCTGTATTACCAAATTTATTGTAGCACTCACAATTCACAATAGCCAAGTTATGAAGTCAGCCAAAGTATATATCATTAGGAGAATAGATAAGGAACATGTGTACATCTGCAAAATGGAGTAGTATTCATCTAAAAAATGAATCTTGCCATTTGTTATAACATTATTATATAAAGTGAATTATCCCTGGCATTCATTTGTGAAAACGAAAATGTCAATCTCATGGGAAAAAAAAAATAGGACAGACATAAAGGACGGGATGGAAGGTATAAAATGAGGAACACAAAATTCAGAGAATAGTTTCTTCTGATCCACTGTAAAAGAATATGGTGCCATATATGGTGGCACATGTCTTTAATCTCAACAATGGGGAGCCAGAGGTAGGAGGATCTCTTTGAGCTCAAGGCTGGCCTGAGATTAGAGTGAGACCCTACCTCAAAAAAAAAAAATAACAACTAAATAAAAGATTAAGGTTAAAAAATAACGAATGCCAAGCCAGGCATGGAGGCTTATGCTTATAATCCAAGCCATTGGGAGGCTGAAGTAGGAGGCTCATCATGGGTTCGAGGCTAGACTGTGCTACAGGCTGCAGTGAAACCCCACCTAAAAGAAAGCTCCTTCATCATTGCATCATTGATGAGATAAAAAGATCACTGTCATATTTACAAAGAACTAGAAGAGCATACACATTCTCACCATATATAAATAATCAATGTTTGTGGAGACAAATATTTATTACCCTGATATGATCATGTGATATTTTGTATGTACATTAATTGAGGTTACTCTACTCAATGCAGATAGACTAATAGCATGTATGAATAAAAGATAATAAAATCTGGGGATAGTCTTGAAGTTCTAAGTTTCAAGCACATCAATTTCAAATCTTTTCTTCATAATCCACAAATATTGCATTTACATTCTAGAAAAATTCTGTATTTACTCATTCTAATTTTTGGCATGTCTGGATTTAGTTAGTTCTGATTCAGGGCAGCTCTTGGGAGAATGAGGTAAAGCAACATCAATGTGAGGCCATCAGACAATATATATCAAGATCCAGACTCATAAATGAAAGAAGTTGGAAGAAAGGAAGGAAGGGAAGGAGGGAGGAAGGGAAGGAGGGAAGAAGGAAGGGAGAAAGAAAAGAAGGAAGGAAAAAAGGAAGAAATATATAGAGAAAGAATTGCTTCTCAGCCTTTTGGATAAAATCAAGTGTAGACAGAAACTGAAATAAAAGAAGAAGAAGAAAAAGAAATAAATAGAAAGTTAAAGAAGGAAGGAAGATGTTATGAAAGACTATAAAGGTATGCCTTATTATACCAGAGCTATTTGTAAGTGGCAGGATGTGTTTTATGAAGTTTTATAGAGTTAAATAAACTACGTACTATGTATAAGCCACCACTAGGTCTTTATAGTAGCAAATGCATTGGTATAGTAATCAGTTGTTTTGGTTTAAATATAAATTCGTTTTTCATATTCATATCATGAAATAGTGCATACATACAACAGCACATTAATTAGGAGAAGACTTTGTAACAGATAAACTAAAGTTATAATGCCAATTTTATGAACTATTCACTTGGCAAGTTATATGGCTGCTGTGTACCTCTATGATTTCATCCGTAAACAGTGAATGATGATATAAATCACACCTATTCTAGAAATGTTAGGACAATTAGATTATAGAATAATCACAACACATTTATAACAATGTTTAGTGCATTTTAGTAATTAATGTTATCTAACATTATTGTTATTTCTATTAAACAGCAAAAATACTACTATATTTATGAATTGTATTCAGGATTATAGAATTTATGCTTACACAATCACATGCCAATGTACATTCTTCAACTAGAACATCATGAGGATCATTTCAGACATAGATTAGAATACAAAGATGATGTGGAAATCCCCTTAAGAAGCTCCTACTCTAATACGGGAGGTCAAAGAATTACAAAAAGCTAGTAGAATGCATAGGAGAAAGTTACCATATGCTAAGATAGGTACAAATTAAACAATTCAATATAGTAAGGAAAGCATGTTCACTTCCAGTGGACCCATCAACAGGGGCCTGGTGGACACAGTACCATTTACTTCATTACTTCACACAAGGGGAAGCAGAATTGTGCACCCAAAACATCAGAGCAAAGGATAGGATCATTCATGATTTTTGCATATGTGAGAAGTATGAAGGTGGTTATGGCATACTTTATATAAAAAACATTGTACATATTTTTATGTGCTCTAAGTCATATTTAAAGGCTTAACCCTTTTGGATCTAGCCAGAAGAGTGTATCATGTCTGCTTTCTATGACAAACAGGAAATCAGGGTATTACATGCTGATTTTGCAAGAGAGTTTACATTTGTAGTTGATGAACCATACTCAAATAGTAACAATATGCTGTCAACCCAGACCTAACCTAGTTTGGCTTTGTTAACTGGGCCAATTCCCACAGTAGCGAGCAAGAAGAGAATCTGCTGACCTGCATGCTACCCGTCGCCCACTCAAGCACATTAAAGGATGGCCATCCATTTTCAAAATTCCTAGCTGCCATGCTGTAGCTTGCATTAGAGAAGAGAGGAAACTGCAGCCACTGTATTTCTTGGCAAGCTGCTTGGATATAAATAGAGATCTGCTGACTAAGTATTTGCTATATCTGCAGATATTTCCCAGCTGGGGAATTAAACTTTCTCATCCAATTTTTCCCCTTTTGAATATTTACTTAAATTAGCCCCACAACCTTATCCCCATCAGAAAAAAAAATCATAATTTTTTGGAATTGGTATTTTTAAAACACATTCTTACTTATATTTTTAAAATTCTGCATTTATTCCAACTGTTCTTAACTGGTAGCCTTAAAATAAATACTTTCCTTTTTGAGACAAAACAAGTCTTCCATGTGCTAGTCCTTGAATCTACATATCAAGTCATTTTTAAGTGAAAAAAGAGAAATTGAGCCCAAAACAGCATTACTTAATGCATGCATTCTGGAACCACTGACAATTTAGAAAGGACTAGATAGATTGTTAAAAATAGAGATTTTTTTTGAGACTAAAGTTTTCCTTTTTAACATTTATATTGATAATTTTATACATGAACATAAAGTGTTTTGATTATAATTCCATTCAATTACCTTCTTTTGTCCCCCTCCGCCACCTCTTCCACTGAACACTTCTTTCCAACTAGTACCTCTTTTATTTTGATATCTTTTTTTTTCTTTTTTTCCCTCCTCCATCACACAAGTCAAAATGTTGCTGAGCTCAATATTATGCTGGTTTGGGGGAGGTAAAAACTGCAACAGGGAGGAGGCTAAAGATGGTACCAACAAGGCTTTCTACACACTGAGTATGTACATCATGAATAAAGAAAAAAAAACTGCCACTGTGAGATCTTGAATGCAATGTTCACTTCATATCCAGTAGATAGTGTTCCAAAAGTATTCCTTCCCTTTCTATGGATATTGCATTAAAAATACTTATTATTTACTTGCAAGTGGAAAGAAATAGAAGAGAGAGTATGTTTGTCAGGGCCTCCAGCCATTGCAAATGGACTCCAGATGCATGCACCACTGTGCATCTGGCCTTTATGTTGGTACTGGGAAATAAAACATTGGTCATTAGGCTTTTCAGGTAAGCAAGTTAAACACTGAGCAATATCTCCAGCCCTGTCTCTTCCAGTTTTTATTCCCCATCATCCACAATATTCCCTAAACCTTGGATAGCATGATAGAGATGTCTTATCTAGTGGCGAGTTCTTAAAAATCATATATTTTCAGAACTTTCACAAGTTACTGACGTTTGCAAAAGAAAGTTTCTCTGACTAAAGGTGAGATCAGTATTAATCTAGGGCATATACATAAATATTTATAGGGCAATGTTTAGACACACACCATATCCATGTGGCCAAACAATAGTAATAGCTTCCCCTCTAGGGTCTATGACCTTCCTAGACAGAGGCTGGGTTTTCAGTACTATGCATGAATTTCCTCCAGAAAGAAGCTGTTTACTCTATAACATTCATGCCACTATTGCAGTGCTGAGAAAATCTTGCCTGGAGAGTCACTTATGTAGTATGCAGGGTTGATCTACTGCTACTAAGACTATTGATGACTTTTCTCCCCCAGGAGCCTGTATAGTAACTTTGAGCACTAGGTCACCTAGCCAGAATAAAGGAGACATCCAGCTCTGTTCCAGTTTTATTTTTCAGTGTTATGTCATTTATTCATGTGATGTGTTACTACCTAGTTCTGGTGGGCAAGCAAAAACCTTGGCAATAGCCTGTACTAATTGGGAGCCCTGTGGAGCCTCCCTAATCAACAACTCTTTGGAAGTTATTATACCAGAAAGGGAGTTTTCTCCACTCAATAAATTCTTCTTAAGCACAGGTCTATCCATTTACTCTCTATATTAAGTCCCTACCTCCTCAAATAAGTCTTCTGACTTTGATCCTTTCATGATCCTCATTTGGATGCTAAGGATATTGAGGCTGATAGACACATCCCATAATGGCCAATTGAGATTCATACACAAAAACCATCCTGTTACCCACCCCCAAAGCAAAATCTCTGTGCAATTTTTAAGAATTGATAATTTTTCACATTTTCAAGAAGAAATATCGGAAATAGTACCATAATCTAGTTCATCTCACCCACCACAAATACTTTTTTTCCCTGACCTAATTCATGATTGAAATCTCTGACCTTTCTGTCAAGTGATAATATCATGTCCCAATGGAAAACTATGAAATCATTTTACTTACTTCCACCTGAAACTCCCATAAACACACACCAGAGTAAAATTAGCCCTCAAATTAACAATATTTAACTAAGGAATGCAGTTGTTGTACCCCTGAATAATATAACCATGTGTACTTTCTTGCCCTTCAGAATGTCATACATTTGCACAAGCTGAATTGAAAAGAATTATAATATATTACTGTTTTATGGATCCTTGTACACTAAAAATTATGTGCAAGAAAACAAATAGAAAAGAAAAACAACAAACAAGGAAACAAAATATTTTTATTCACCCAAGCATGTATACTTGAGTGAAGTATATTTAAGTTCCTTCTTAATCAGAGTGACAGATACTAGGAACACTGGACTCATTATCAATATACTTAGTTTGATTGTCTGTGAAAGTTGTTAAGATAATAGCTTACAAAGAGAGGATAAACTAGCTGTTGATAGCATGGGCCCCATAACTCAATGACCTAGATTCAAGGATAATCAATAATATAATCTGTGATGTCTAGAAAAATTATTTAGGTCTTTGTGTTTCAGTTACCTTGTCTAAAAGATGGAAATAATAATGGCATCTAATTCATTGATTTGTCTTGAAGATTAACTCTACTAATTCATATGGTATGTTGAGAAAATCATGTATAGCTTAGTAACTGCATCAATAGTTAATAGTTACTTTTAAGGAAATAGAAGCATTGAAAATGTCCCTTTTATGCAAGTCCAATAATAGAACGTGCAAAGGTTGGTTAAAGCAGAGATTTTACCTAAGGTTGATGAGAGCTTCCATGTTCTATGTCAAAGAGGAAGAAGTATATGTGGATCCAAGGAATACAAAATTAAAAAAAAAATACTCAGTCTATGAGTTAGAAATTATGGATACTTTTAAATTAAATTAAGAACAAAGGTACCTGATATGTTAAATGATAACTACACCTTGGAGGTGTAGTTACTCTTCATTCAAGCTACTGTGAAGTATAACATTCAGAAACAAATGCCATGTGTAGTGATTTTATTGCTTATTTTAAACAAGTCATGGAAAGAGCTAAGCTCAACCTTGAAGATGCTTTGCCCTGGGACAGAGACAGCACATACAGGAAGACAAAGCAACCTTAGCTTGCATTCAGTAGGGAAAAAGATAACAAAGTCAGAGTTGGTCAATAAATGGCCCATGAGTTTCTATCAATACCATTAAAATTATTTTGTATTTTCACAATCAATTACTTTGGTGGAAGTAAATTCTATTTGCTCTTTCAAAGCTACTTAGTCAATCATAATAGTCTCATTTATAGAGAACACTGATAAAAATGGCATAAGAAGATTTGCCCAAGGTTACTTAGCTTATTATTCAATCCTTTGATTTTCCTTGGTGAAAATGAGAGTTGGGAAGCATAGCTAATGTATGAGTCTAGTTAACATGATAATTAGTGGTTAGTTTGGCTTTCAATTACTGACATTTCTCAATTTCTCCCCTTGAAGAAAAAAGTTGTGATCATCACTGATGTTCTCAAAATAAAAGGATCAATAATATACATTGTATAATTGGACAGGTTTACCAAAGATTGTCTAACATGTAAAATATAACATGAAAATGTGGACCAAACTTGTATTTATTTATACCCAGAAAACATTCTCCAAAGCCACCTGGATATGGAGAAATCTAACATGATGTAAATATTTATTTCCCTATTTTGCTTACCAAGAACAGAAACCCATTTAACCACATATTTCTCATCTAGTCAACCTGAAAAAGTGCCATTTTGATTTTAATTGATTTATTTTTACTAGAGAAACAGAAATATGGGCACAAATGGACACACACATGTGAGTGCATGTGAGCGTATGTGTGTGTGTGTGTTCGCACACACACACGCGCACACACACTGTTAAAACTGAAGCAAATTGAAGTATTGACAAATATAACAAAAACTGAAATTGTCTCATTTCCTTACTTCAGAGAGTCCTTAAAGTCTTATGTATACAAATTTCTGCAGGGTTAAAACAACTAAAACTATTGCTTGCAGATGTATTTATACAGTATTTATAAATCAACTTTTTGTTCAATGCTATTTTTTCACACAAAAATACTTCAGAAATATAGTAGATTCCTTATGCATGGAAACATGGTAGGCCCTTGATAGATTTTTATTCCTTGACTAAATAAATGAGGCAATAAATGTTTTATATTTGGCATGCATGTTCCTGAAATATGTGTTGTCTAATAATTTATGTACTCAAATAAAATATTTAGAGACCTTTATTCAGAAACATGACTCAAGTACTAACATGAATTTGAACTCATTTATATTTTCAAGAAACATTTGGCAATTTTCCATTATAAGAATGTTATCATGAGTTTACATTTCAAAGAATAAAAATGTTTCCTAATACTTTAAAAGCCTGTCAGTCTCTTAGGAATGCACACACACACACACGCACACACACACACACGCACACACACACACACACACACACACTTATATGGAACGTACTACACCAAACCAGAATTTTTGGTTTATCTAATGTTGAATTGTGTCAACCCTTTAAAAATCAAGAATTACTTATTTTAGGCTTTAGACTGAAAGCTAAGCACATGGTTGAAATCGTATTTTTTTTCCTTTGACTAATATACATAGGCAATTTACATGAGTCTAAATCTGAATGTGACTTGTGTTTTTATTTTTATGAAAGTAGACTAGGTTAACACAAGTTTCAATTGACTCAATAGGAAACCAGGTTCATGAAAACATGGGACTCTTCATTAGAGAAGCTTCTTAGACCTTGGCTGAGAATAGCACTAATATGTGGTTGTAGATATTATCTATAAGGTAGTTTGACAACATGCCTATTTAGCCTAATACCAGTAGTAGGTTCCTCTTTAGGGTCTATGACTTCCCAAGCAATTGAATTTTTTAATTGAAATTTATTTTTATTTATTTGTTTGAGAGAGACAGAGAGAGAGAGCGAGAGAGCGAGAGAGCGAGAGAGAGAGAGAGAGAGAAAATGGACATTACAGGGCTTCCAGCTACTGAAAACAAACTCCATACATATGTGCCACCCTGTGCAACTGCTTTATGTGGGTCCTGTGTAATTGAACTTGGGTCCTTTGGCTTTGCAGACAAGTTCCTTAACCACTATGCCATCTATCCAGCCCCAGCCATGGACTTTTGACCAGATTGACAGCACCATGCATGACATTACTTCTATGGAGCAGGATGCACATGCAATCAGAAAGTGACTGGTTACCACTATACCATTCATGCCACTACTGCACCAATGTGTACATCTTGTGAATAAGTTTGTTATGGAACATACAGTATCCATATCTGAATATCAGTGATGACTGTTTCCCCAGCAGCCTGTAAAATACCTTCTGCTACTATGAACAATAGTCAGCAGGAAGGAAACTTTCACCTCAGTTCAAAATTGATTTATCTGTTTCTTGTATCCAAAGTGTGGGGTGTCTTAGCTATAGGGTTTTACTATCTAGTTCTCGTGTTTTACCAAGATCAATGTAAGTAGATGGCACTGTTTTGGGGGGCTCTGAAGGCTTCTTGTCCAGCAAATCATAATGAGGTATGTTACTTGGCATTGTATTTTGGTTTAAAAACTCATGACATTTGGGAACAGAGTTATCCATCCATTAAGAATATTTATTTTTTTAAAATAATATCACCCTTCAAAAGCTCAAGGAACATCTCAGAAAGTGGTTCAAAAAGAATACTAAGTTCCAGACTATGGGAAGGAGTGCTGTGGAATGCTGTCTTCTGGACAAGACATGGCTGTTACACACATGAACCCACAGGTGTGCACAAGACTGAACCGTTGACATCCTGTTATAGATGGAAGAGTGGACCATGAGATGCCACTCATAGGAGAGGACAATATTGGCAGTTAATGGCCTCTGGGGAAGTGGAGACATGTCCTACAGTTGCCCATAATTTAGTAAATAAACCCCCCAAATCAGGCTCATACAAGCAAACCTAATTCAACTCACTAGGCCATACAAAAAAAGGACTCGATAAAGGGCTTAGTGATTAAGGCACTCACCTGTGAATGACCAAAGTTCAATTTCCCCATAGCCCACATAAGCCAGATGAAAAAAGTGTCTGGAGTTCACTTGCAATGGCTAGATGCCCTGGTGCACACCCATTCTCTCTCTCTCTCTCTCTCTCTCTCTCTATATATATATATATATATATATATATATATATAGTGTCCTTTTGGCTGTGTAACTTCTAGAAAACTAGTTAAACTATCAATCTCACCTAATCCAATATAACTATTTAATCACTAATATATCCCATAGATTGCCAAGTTTAAATCATGTTATTTTTTTATTTTATTTGACTTTTTAATTTATTTTTGTTTTTAGAGGTAGGGTCTTAGTCTAGCTCAGTTTGACCTGGAATTCACTATGTAGTCTCAGGCTGGTTTCAAACTCATGGTGATCCTCCTACTTCTGCCTCCAAAGTGCTGGGATTAAAGGCATGCACCACCACACTTGGCACTGTTTATAATTAGAAATCCTACAATAAATGATGAGGAGTACTAAATTTGTAACATACAGAAAATGGATTCTTACACTCAGTTAAAAGATATATTGAATGTTATAAAGAATATATCTAAAGTGAAAATATTATCTGCACAATGGATCAGTGGATTTCAGTACAAAATTTATTTTAATATACATGTGAATATTTTTATTTTAACAATCTATATTACATTTTTACTCAATTCAGATTCTATGCCCATGTGGACTGTTATATGAAGAGGGATCTAGCATGATACACACAGATCTCATATCTAATCAGAGGAAGAAATTTGGCAAAAGTTACTTATAGCCAAACAAAACAAAATATACCTAGTAAAGAAACTAATGGAATCACTTATTTACAAATATAATTTATAGTACAGCATTTTCAAACTTTACTTTGTTCATGTTGTTCCAAAATTTTCCATTTTGTTACTCAATTAATTAATCAAAGTCTATTCCTATAGTCTGCATTTGGAAATAAGTATATATGAAAACTTATTTTATATATCTGTTTCTCTCAGCTCATTTAGTCTCTATAAAATATGCACTTAATGATCATTTTTATCCTTTTTGTACTCACATTCTAATCAATCAAATATCATAGTATGAAATGAATTAATAAGCATGTGATTTGGTTGCATATAAGTTATAGCTATCATATGTAGATCAATCTAACTTAAGGTGTCTGGTTTCTTAACAAGGATAGCAGATGCTGTAAGTTTCTTGGCCATCTGGCTCTATTTAGAAACTATCATTTTTCCCATCTTTTCCACAGAATGCAACTCTGTGAACTAAAACCACTCTAATTTTATATTTAGATATAAACACTGACATATATTTGCTTCAACAACCTATATGAGATATCATCATAAGAAATTTAGCAAGCTAAAATTCAATAATTTTGTGTACATTAGAACATGTTATAGATAAAATATACATATCTCATGCTAATGATTCTTACATTACAATTTTCAATGAAATATTTTCTGTACTTAAACTCTCCACTCTAATATATAAAGTATTACTTGAGAGAAAAAGAATCTGCAAGATTATCTCAATTCATCCATTTTATTAGTGAGTGAACTTTGGGAACTTCTACCAGTATTTGCCTTGTCAAAACAATTTATTTTGTCAATTTCCACAGTGATTTATAGAGAATATTGTTAACAAAGTCTTTTGATAGGAAGGGATTTTTAATGGAACATTTTTAAAATTTCAAATATAAGAAAGAACTCACTAAAACAAGCATTTCTTCTTTTTTTCTTTATTAGTCAGTTTTGTATTCAGCAAATATAGTCAGTTTGGTACCATTATTAGGCTCATCCGTGACCTACCCCCTCCCCTTGGCCCCTCCTTGTTGAAGTATATGGGTCATGCATTGTGGAGTTAGCCCACAGTTATGTGTAAGATAAATGTCTCTGCATATCATGACCCAACATATGGCTCTGACATTCTTTCCGCCCCCTCTTCCGCAAAATTTCCCTGAGCCATGTTGGGTTCATTTTTGGTCTGCTTCGGTGATGAGGTGTTGGGGGCCTCTGAGGCTCTGGCTCTCTGATTTGGTAGGAGTTGATTTTTCTCTGTGCTGATCTCCTTCCCCCTTGTGCTGGTATCCGGTTCATCAGGAAAATAGCCCCCTTGCTTGTTTCGCCAATTTTTCTTAGTTTCAGCCGGGGCCCTTTTGAGGTATGATGGGGTGGCTCTCTCCTTAGGATCTACATCTATCTGAAAAAGAGAAGCAGATTCTCCAATGGAGAGTAAGTTAGCACCAGGACTAATGAGATAACTCTTACTTTTTTTATAGAAAATTTAATAGGTGTATGCCCTCTTGTAGCCCATGATTGATCATTTCTATTTAGTTGTATGTTACTGGTTGATGTTGTCTCATATCCTTTCAGTTCTCAAGTAGACAGATGAAACAACAGTTCTTCCAGTGATATCTACCAGACAGTCTGAAGGAAGTCTACAGAAGAAAAGTGTTTCATGGGTAAGTTTTCAGCAGTCAAACCCATATGATCAAATCCATTTTTCCATTGATAACACAAAATATATAAGACTGACCATTTATACAATAAGAGGCTTATTCAGATCACAATTTTGGAGGCTGAAATGGCAAGGTGAAGAGGGCATCGCATTTCAAGATCTGGTGAAGGTTTTTTTTTTTGACTGTGTAACTAACCTCAGAACAGATGACATCATTGTGGTATATATGGAAGAAGGCATGTTCACATATACAATAGACCTGAGAGATTGAGAAGGAACAAATCTTGTTCTTTTATTACAAGAAATTTTTAGTAACTAATGACATCACACTGTAAACATACTCACCCTTTTGAAGATAGGACTTTCAGTGACCTAATTACCTTTATTAAGCCACACATCCCCTCCTAAATAGGCTCCACCTATTCACAACATTGCAACACTGAAGGCAAGCTTCCGACATATGCACCATTGGAAAAATATGCCAGTGAGACTCTGCTGTAGTCTCGCAATCATTATCAAACTTTCATTAACTGTTACTAAACTAAGAAATAATAGTATTTGAATGTGGCTCACTTTAAATAAGCAAAAGAGGAAATTTCCATAAAGAATATGGGATATTTGCTGAGGGAATATCTGATCAAAGACTAATTGTGGAGACTTAAATCGTTGGCAGCAGTTTTCAGTTCTGTTAATTTCAGTAAATTATATCTGCATTTGGCAGAAGCACTCCTGATACCCAGTTGACAGTTATAGTTGCTGTGGGTGAAGCTACCCATTGCAACTCAACAGCTGTTCAACTGCCTGGATATGCTATCATTTAATTGGAAGCAGATCTCTCATTACAAAGCAAGGAAGAAAATATGGATTTTTCTCTATTTAGTTTCAGATAGTGAAAGACTAATATTCCCCAGAGTACCCCCAGAACAACCAAGGCAGAAGCTACCACTGTGCTTCTGCATAGGACATACGAAAATGCATTTAATGGAGGAACATGATGGTCCATCAGCATGAAGTTCACTCATATCTGTTGAGGTAAAACTCATTCCAAGAAATGTGGAAGTGTGATCATGGATTCTGTTTGGCAATTTAAGGTTCAATGATAGCACATAAATAAGCAAGAATAGGATGAATGAAATGTTTTTTTTTTTTTTTTACTGCTTTTTCCCTCATAGTTTTTATGACCTGATGATAAAGTAAATGATGAAATCTCCATATTTACAGAATTCAGTTTCTGGTAAGCCAAAAAATGTGAAAGAGCAATCTCTAATGCGGAAGTTAAAGAAAACTTCGTATTTATGATACCACTTCCAGCACTAAATTTCTGAAATTCTGACAGAACAGAATGTAATGTTCAAAGGCAAGAAAATCAACATAAGAACAGGCATTGACATTGTATATGAATTGAGTGTGTTAGCCTATAGCCAGTAGGCTTGGTTATCAGGAGTTAGAAATTCCTTGGAAGAAATATTGGGGGCAGGTAAAAGAAGGTACTTCATATTGTGAAAAGGAAGGTAGGGCCTAGTAGCCTGGGTCTGAAATGAGAAATCATTCTAATATATTTCATAACAAATTATACTGTAATTATAGTATCCATTGAGAAACATCTAAGTTGGAACTAATTTGATGATTAAAAAACACTGTGAAAGTGTATATATATATATGTTTTTCCCTAACATAATTAGCAAAACACATATTCAAAATTAATGCATCTGGATTATATAAAATCTTTGTTTCTTCAAAAATGTTGACTTTTAGAAATCAAGGGAGGTACAAAAACTGAAGAAAAATTAATATTTGTGTGGTTCTAAGCAAAATTATTCTATAATTTATGTAGGTGATTTACCTATTTGCTAAAGAACTATTCTTGGGGCTGGAGAGATGGCTTAATGGTTAAGTGCTTGCCTGTGAAGCCTAAGGACCCCGGTTTGAGGCTCGATTCCCCAGGACCCACGTTAGCCAGATGCACAAGGGGCGCACACATCTGGAGTTCGTTTGCAGTGGCTGGAAGCCCTGGCGAGCCCATTCTCTCTCTCTCTCTCTCTCTCTGTCTGTTGCTTTCAAATAAGTAAATTAAAATAAACAAAAAATTTTAATAAAAAAGAGAACTATACTTAATGTATAAAATCAGCCATTTATATGACTATGGGTCAAAATGGAAATAGTAATTCATATAAAGGTATAGCATAGGGCTGAAGAGATGACTAATTCGTTAAAGGTGCTGGTTTTCAAAGCTTATTGGCCTGGGACTGACTTTCAAGTACCAATGTAAAGTCAGATGCACAAAGTGGTGCATGCATCAGTAGTTAATTTGCCAGTGGCAAGAAGCTCTGGAGTGTACTTTCTCTCTCTCTCTCTTTCTCTCTGTCAATTAAATAAACATAATTTGAAAAAAAAAACAAGAACATATTTAAAATAAATAAACTTATAAAAATATACAATATAGAAAAATGATGCATATATAATGATATAAAATACTGACATCGGACAAAAACAAAATGAATTGAGAACATCTGAGACAGTTTAAAGATTATGGACAATCATTTCGTTGAAAGATGGATTCTTTTTTTTCTTTGAAAATTTGAATTGGTAATTCAAAGTAGTTAATAATTTCAGTCATTATGCTGTAAATAGACAAAGAGAGTATCTACGTACTAGATTGAGAAGATTCACCTGGCATACCAGATTTCTGACCTACCAACCAATATTCCTTAGGCTATGCCCTTAAAAAGCATCACTAATCAGACTCAATATTTCCTTATCTATACAATATTCCCATGAGATACATTATCAAAAACTCAGGGTCTTTAGGAAATATGAACCCTTAATGCCATTTCTTTGTAGTAGATACTTACAGGAGGATATTCCCCATTAATTTGCTACATTACTGTATCAGTCAGCTTCAATTTTGCTCAGATGAACTTCCAAACCAGAAACAAGTTATGAGAGGAAGGAATTTATTGAAGCTTACCAATCCAGATGAAGTTCCTTAATGGGGAAGAAGCTGGCCCCCTTTCACGGGTCCACACAGTGGTACATACCTCCACTAGCACCATAAAAAAAAAAAAAAACATACTCCAGGAACCCCAGGCAGAACTCAGGCTTTCTGCATATCTTCAGGCTAGAATTTCAGATCTGCCCCCAAACACACCTTAGGGTTGGACTCTAAGATCTGTCCCCAGTGACACCAAGTTACAAGCTTAAATAAAACTACTGACACTATTGGGGGACATCCATTCAAGCTACCACATTCTGTCTCTGGCCCCCAATAGATTTATAATGATCTCACATTGTACATTGTATTCAGTCCAAATTCAAAGGTCCCTATAGTCTTTACCAACTTAAGACAGTTCCAAACTCCACAGTCTCATCTGAGATTTAAAACTTTCTATTAGCTGTGAGTTCTGTAAAATCAAAACAAGTTATATACTTTCAACATATAAAGGCACAGAGTAAACATTTCCAACTGCTATTAGGTATTAACAAGAACAGACTAGACCAATGAAAACTCAATAATCATCAAGCAAGCATTAAATATCTGCATTTCAAGTCTGATATCATAACCAATGACTGAAAGTCTCTGTATTTTCCAATTTTGCCCATCCAACTGGGCTGAATAGCCAGGGTATACTTCCATTCTGAGCCAACATTGCTCTGTGGTAGCCCTTGCACAGTCCTGGCCTCTTATCAGGATCATAATGGACTGCCTCCTGATGCATCTCAGCAGTGGTTCCTGGAAATATATGCACTTCATGACACACTCCATGAATTTTTCACAATTCTGTACCCTATACCCAGTGTATAGGACATAGCCATGTTATTAATGCAGGGACATAATTATTCATGACCATGAAGAGTAGGTTCATTCCTTTCAGGAAACTCCTTACAAAAGAATTTACAAATCCACCATTCAGTCTTTTCTCAGGTATCCTTTCCATTGTTTCAAAGTAAGGAAGTTGTGTCATCCTTAATATCTCCTTAAAAATGGCAGCTTCAGGCTGGACAGATGGCTTAGCGGTTAAGCACTTGCCTGTGAAGCCAAAGGACACGGGTTCGAGGCTTGATTCCACAGGACCCACATTAGCCAGATGCACAAGGGGGCTCACGTATCTGGAGTTCATTTGCAATGGCTGGAGGCCCTGGCATGCCCATTCTTTCTCTCTCTCTGCCTCTTTCTCTCTCTGTCACTCTCAAATAAATAAAAAAAAATTAAAAAATGGCAACTTCATTAGTTAGGAAAGATAAAGAGGGTTACTTTATATTGATTAAAGGCACACTCCAACAGGAGGACATTTCAATCCTAAACATATATGCAGCTAACATGGGGGCTCCCAACTTCATCAAACAAACACTATTAGAACTAAGGTCAAAGATAACACCAAACACAGTTGTAGTGGGTGACTTCAACACCACACTCTCATCAATTGACCGGTCATCCCAGCAAAAAATAAGCAGAGATGCATCTGGATTAAATGAGATCATAGAACAAATGGACCTAACAGATATATACAGGACATTATATCCAAGCACTGCAGAATATGCATTCTTTTCAGTAGCACATGGAATATTCTCTAAAATTGACCATGTATTAAGAAACAAAGAAAATCTTAACAAATACAGGAAAACTGAATGCCTTGCATTCTATCTGATCACAATGGGATCAAAGTATAAATCGATAGCAAGAAAAACTATAAAGCATACAGAAAATCATGGAGACTAAACAATACACTGCTAAATGATGAATGAATCAATGAAGAAATCAAGAAGGAAATAAAAAAGTTCATAGAGTCAAATGATAATAAGAACACAATATACGAAAACCTTTGGGACATGATGAAGGTATTCCTGAGAGGGAAATTTATAGCCTTAAGTGCCTAGATTAAGAAATTAGAGAGGTTGCAAGTAAACAACTTAATGCTTCACCTTAAAGCCTTGGAAAAAGAAGAACAAGGCAAACCTAAAATCACTAGATGAGAAGAAATTAATGAAATAGAAACCAAACATCAATCAAAAGAATCAATGAAACAGCTGGTTCTTTGAAAGGATAAACAAGATTGATAAACCCTTAACAAATCTGACCAATGAAAGAGAGAACAGACAAAAATTAATAAAATTAGAGATGAAAAGGGTACCATCACAACAGATACCAGAGAAACTCAAAGAATCATAGGGGCATGCCATAAGAACATATACTCCACTAAGCTTGAAAATCTGAAAGAAATGAATGATTTCCTTGATGACCTACCTAAATTAAATCAAGATGAGATTAATACATTAAATAGACCTATAACACAGATGGAGAATCAAGCAGTTATCACAAATCTCCCAACTAAAAAAGTCCAGGCCCAGATGGACTCACTGGTGAATTTTACCAGACTGTCATGGAAGAACTAACACCAATGCTTCTTAAAATTTTCCATAAAATAGAAAAAGAAGGAATCCTACCAAACAATAGCAGCTTCAGCATCCAGTCTCAATGCTAGTAATTTTAAACCTGCTTGAGATTTTCCAACTATAATCTTAAATCTGCAGTTCCATACTGTTAGACAAGCACATTAGCCAATTATATGTTTAACCTTGAGCAAGCTCTCTGGGCATGGGCAGCGGACCACAGCTAGCCTCCTGCCAGTAGCCCAGTTCCAACAAAGTCCTTTTCTGTCTTTCCTTTCTCTTAGAAAGCTCATAATCAGCGATGGAGAGATGGCTTACCAGTTAAGGCACTTGCCTGCAAAGCCAATGGATCCAAGTTTGATTGCTCAAGACTCACATAAGCCAGATGCACAACTTGTAGAATGCATCTGGAATTCATTTGCAGTAGCTGGAAGACATGGTATGCCAATTCTTTCTCTCTATTGTCTCTCTCAAATAAATAAATAAAAATAAAATATTTAAAAAAGAAAACTCATAAGAAAAGTCTCCAAATAAAATTCTTTCTGCACTTAGAATTTTCAAACTCTCATCAGAATAATTCATCAAAACGGATTTATTGCTCTGGATGGCATCTTTGGTTGCAAGTACCAAGTCCATGCCCATTCCTTCAAAACAAAATTTCCAAAAGAGCTAAATCGACATGATCAGATTCATTGTGTAACATATACCTCACTCCCTGGTACCAACTTTATTGTAGTTAGCTTCATGTTGCTGAAATGAACTTCCATACCAGGCTCAATTTATAGGAGAAAGGGATTTAATGAAGTTTACAGATCCAGGACAAGTTCCATAACAGGGAAGAAATTGGCTTCTTTCCACAGGTCTACACAGAGAGAAATACCACCACCAGCACCCTAAGTAAGCACACTCAAGTAATATAAGGCAGAGTTTATCTCTCTGCATATGTTTAAACTGGAATTACAGATCTATTCCAGGACAAACCTTAAGGATTTACCCTTGGATCTACTCACAGTGACAACAAGTTATAAGCTTGAATATAACTCCTGAATCTATTGGGGGACATCCTTCAAACCACCACAATTATTATGTGTATATAATTGACCTGAGAAAGATTTTGGCAAGTGTACATCTATATTCACTTTTAACATTTTGGTGTTTATATAATAAAATATAGAGAAAACATTGTATACTCTGCCCAAGAAATTCTATCCTTCAATTGCTTTGTCTCTATAGCTTTCTTTGCTTCAGTAAACTATTTATTCAGATAAAATGTGTATTCACAGTTATATTTGTTGTTATATTTATGGATCATTAGAAATTGTGGAAACAACTTCAAATGAACACCCCTTGATTTAAGACTGTAAAAAATATTCTCTTTTGCTCTCTCTCTCTCTCTCTCTCTCTCTCTCTGTGTGTGTGTGTGTGTGTGTTATGTGTGAGTGTGTGTATGTGTAATGCCTTTGAACATTGAAAATACTGTCATATATTCCCTTTGTTTAAATCTCTTGGGGTACTTTACTCTTTCTTAGATAAAAACCACATCTGGAGGGGAGAGAATGCCCCTGTTTCAAGTCTGAGGCACACATTTTTTATAGGTTTATGTGTGTGCATGTTAGTATTTTTGGGCACACTTATTTTCGGGTGCAAATGCAGATGTGGACATTTTTGTGGGGAAGCTATAAGTTGACAATAGGTTTCTTTATCACTTTCTATTTGATTTACTGAGGCAGGGTCTGTTGCTAAACCCAGATCTCACAGATTCGGCTACCTAGCTGGCCATATTGCCCTAGGGATTCTCTATCCCGGCCAACCGAGTGCTGATATTGCAGGCAGGCATCTATGCTGGCTAAGCATTGTGTGAGTTTTAGGGATTCAAATTTTGGTCATCATGCTTTCAAAGCAAGTTCATTATCCAGTGACCCACATCCCCAGTCCATACACAACTTTTATGAAGAAAAAATAAAAACAAAATCCCTCTTGATTCTGACCTAATAGTTGCCACCTTTACCCTCACCCCAAACTATTGTTCCTATGGCAACCCTTGTGGCCACCTTCTAGAAACAAACCTAGATCTGCTCGACACTGACAAACATAATGGAAATCATCATATATACTCCAGTGCAAAGCCTGGGCTGAAACATCTGGTGAACATAAGTCTCTCTCTTAATTTGGGAAGGAACTACTTTAGGGACTAAGTGTGGCAGGTGCTGAAAAAATACCAACCACTTTCTAAGTCATCTTTGTGTATATAAGTATGTTATTCAGAAGGACTGGCTAATATGAGTGACTACTCAGTGTTTTGTACTTCTGCCCAGAACTCCAAGCACAAAGTTCCTAGTTCTTCAAGGAATTTCTTAATATGTTGCTATTTGCCTCTCATAGAGCACTTAGCTTGCTTCATAAATGACTATGCAAATTCCTGGAATGTAGACAATGTATTTAAGTCAATGCTCTCATTTAAGCATAGTGAAAAATTCTTAGCATATTAATATGACAGTGAATAGTAAATGAGAGTGAATGAAATTTCATACTTTGAGTAAGAAATTACATTTCTGGATGGTATGTGAAGGTACACCAGGCAACTTTCATAACATAACAGACCAATACACATCATACAGTGTTTCCAGTGTAAACTAAAACTATGAAATCTGGGATAGACAAGATATTTTCTGTCCATATTTATGGCAAATACAATGCATTGTTACCAATTAATTTCTTACATGTGTCACTGCTTGCTAATTCAACATTCTAAAAGACTTATTATTAAACAACTGACTTTGTTTTGAAATTAATGTTATTTTTCTACAAAAGCCCTATGGAATACCATTAAGTTAAACTTTGTTTTACTACATAATGCTTTTTGAATCAATAATCACTTTATTTTTATAATTATATAATGAGATATAATCATGGCCATCTCCCTTTAACCTGTCTTAGAGAAATATTCAGATAGACATTGGACTGAATATGTCAGATAGACATGGTAGAAATGATGTAACAGGTTCCTGCAGTAGAGTGAGTGTGTGAGTATGTGTTTGTGTGGCAGTACCTAAAGCATTTTGGAAAAGAAAAGCCATTGGGTGTTAGTCCAAGGAATTTGCACTCGACTTTATGGGCATTGAAAGTATTGCAAAATTTGTTGGGTTAGTAAAAATCTGAAACTACACTTTACACCATAAATTCTTAAATGGAGATGATTTTTACTATAGGGATGTTTGGCAATGTCTGGTGACATTTTTTTTTTTGTTTTCTTCTATTTGAGGTGGTGCAATGCTGACAAGAGAAGTAGAGGCCAACATGACAGCTAAATAACCTATATTGCACAACCCAGGTCCTCTCAATTTGCTGGCACAAAATAACATGTAGGCCAGTTTCTAGAAACTTAACTATTGGCCAATGTCTTACAGAAAATATTTCATAAACAAATAAGTTCATTTGATATGGAGCTAGACAGAAGGTGTTTATATTTAAATGAAATGATAAATGCCATGCCTACAATTTCATGGGTACTTGGGATTCAAAGTCAAGTGCTCATGCTTTCATGAGAGCTCTTTCCCCACTGAGCCATTTCTCTAGACCTCTTTATACCATACTGTTTGTCTATTGCATTTTTTTCCACTTTTTAATTTAAGCTCATATATGTACTTTTACATTATTATTTTCTGTTAAAACACATGATGTTATACATTTATGGGATAGACTATAATATTTTGATATATATGAACTAGGAAAATGATTAAATTGAGCTATTTGACATATCTCCTACCTATCATTTTGTTGTTAAGAACAATCTACCCTCTTAGCAAAATGTCAGGAATGCAGATCCTAAGCTTTAATGCTTGTATATGTATAAATGAGGGAACGTGAGAATTGGTATGGTTTATGAAACTATATAGACAACCACATGGGGAGTACAAGAGTTGGGAAAAGGACACAGTTGACATGAAAGCTCAAAGGAGGCCACTGTGGTGGAGGGAATAAAGGAGAATGAGGATGGGATACAAGGGGAAAAGGAAACAAAAAATCCAAATTTTGAAAAATGACATAATGAAAACTAATTGTATGCTATTAAAATAATAATTAATAATGTACAAGACACTTCAATTAACTATTGTGTACTCTGTTCATCATGTTATGTAATATATCAATTAAATTTGTTATTAGGTAACCTATTTTTTGTATTACTGGACTAACAATTTGTGCATACCACCTCAACTCCTAACATCTATCATTCTATATTATCCTTCTATGAATTAAACTTTTTGAGCTTCCACATGTACGTGAGATAATTTAGTATTTGTTTTACTGTATTTGAATCATTTCCCTCAACATGATATTCTCTAATTCCACCCAGTTTCCTAAATAGTAGTATCTTGTTTTTAATGAACAGTTTTAGATTCTATATAATGCCCAATTTTCTCTATCTCTTCTTTCATGAGGGACACTAAGGTATGAGTTGCCGCATATTATGAGCCCCAGCAATTGGACTGTTCCTCATTGTTTCACTTTTTGATTGGCCATTCTTATTACATGGCTTCCTTTTTGCATTTATTTCCATTTTGAACTTTAACTTTTCCCATCAGTTCAGTTCTAAACAGATTGTGTCTGATTATTATTTTTTAAATTTTTATTTATTTATTTATTTATTTATTTATTAGCTAGTTTTTTATTCAGCAAATACAGTCAGTTTGGTACCATTATTAGGCTCATTCGTGACCTACCCCCTCCCCTTGGCCCCTCCTTGTTGAGGTATATGGGTCATGCATTGTGGAGTTAGCCCACAGTTATGGGTAAGCTAAATGTCTCTGCATATCATGACCCAACGTGTGACTCTGACATTCTTTCCGCCCCCTCTTCCGCAAAATTTCCCTGAGCCATGTTGGGTTCATTTTTGGTCTGCTTCAGTGATGAGGTGTTGGGGGCCTCTAGGTCTCTGGATCTCTGATTTGGTAGGAGTTGATTTTTCTCTGTGCTGATCTCCTTCCCCCTTGTGCTGGTATCTGATTCATCAGGAAAACAGCACCCTTGCTTGTTTCTCCAATTTTTCTTAGTTTCAGCGGGGGCCCTTTTGAGGTATGATGGGATGGATCTCTCCTTAGGATCTACATCTATCTGAAAAAGAGAAGCAGATTCTCCAACGGAGAGTAAGTTAGCACCAGGACAACTGAGATAACCCTTACTTTTTTATAGAGAATTTAATAGGTGTAGGCCCTCTTGTAGCCCATGATTGATGGTAGCTTGATATTGGAGAGTGGGCTTATGTTTGGATATGGTTCTGACTTGTTTCCCAGCTCCAGCTGTGGGTCCCGTACCACTGAGGGGATCAGTTAGCCAAATTGAGAGCAGTTGGTTCCCCACCATGGCTGTGTGCCACTACTGTACTTGTGTGGGCATCACAACAGGTTATTTGCTGCTAAGTAGGTTAGACCATGAGTTGCTTGGACATATGTTGGTCATTTTCCCCCAGTTGCCTATGTAGCACCTTCTGGGGCTAGACGCGCTGACTGTCTGGGGACTGACTGTCTTCCAACTTCCACCCATGCCATTCCATTTTACATGTCAACCACATAATGTGTCTTCAGCAGTAGAGTTTACTACTAACCTCTGCTGGGTCATCAAGTACTCTGACAGAAATCTGTCTGTCTTTTAGGAAACCTTGGAGGTCTCTCTGATCAAAAGCTCATTGTGTATGATAGCCCCATGTTGGTACTGGGAGTTACAGGTCAGTGACCACTAAGAAAATGAGGAAAAAGATAACTAATATACAAGAGTTAGAGAAAAGAGAGAGAGAGAGAGAGAGACAGAGAGAGACAGAGAGGGAGGGAAGATGTAGAAGATTAAGGTTAGTCTTGATCCTACCCTCTCCTGTGTCTTGTGGTTCAGGTGTTCCCTGTAAGGGCCTGGTGAAGGTTCAGTCATTTGTCCTGATTATTAAGCTTAAAGTTTACACTACTGTGAGAGCCTAAATTTAGGGAAAAATTAAACCCAAAGTTACTTTTTTAGCTTGGTTTAAAACTTACAGTATGCATGGCCTTTTAGGAGCTCACAAGCCTATTCATTTGAAGATTTTGTCTTTAGAAAGAGCTTCATAGTTGCCTACATACAAAGCCACTACATGATAGACACTCTTATTTTACAGTAAGTGATTGGTGTTACTACTCCTTAAAAGTGCTAAATCTCAATTTTTATTTCAGCACATATAAATCACAATGACCTCATGCTTAAAGTAGATACTGGAGTTTTATACAGTTACCTACTTTCAAGAATTACAGTGAGGATTGAAAAACAATATAATAATAAGATTTTCCAAACACAAAAATATATTATGTACTGATGGTGGTCTGAGCAGATTGCTTAGTGAATAAAACCCTCACTACACAATCTTGACAATTCAAGTTCAGGTCTCAAGAACCAGATACATAAAATGAGCATCTCTAATCTCAAGGACCCCACAAAGATAAGTTAAACAGAGTCATCAGAATCTCAAAGCCACAAGAGAGACTCTGCTGCAAAATACAGTGCAAGGTGAAGACCAAACTCCAAGGTTGTTCTCTGTCTATATATGCATTCTGACACACACACACACATACACACACACGCACACAGAGAGAGAGAGAGATGCATCACACACAGAAACACACTAACACAAAAAAATAAAAATTAAATAATTTAAAACTACTAAAAATATTCATAGTAATATATTCATCATATTATCACAATGATTATCTATTTTGTTACTAATTAATTCTGTACTGTTTATGGCCACATAAGTGAGAAGAAGTTTCCAATGTTCACTCAGCATCTAGTTTTTAATCAAGAGCTAGAAAACCTGACAAATGAGTTCATTGTCACACTTTTTCTTGTGGTCATGGACATTAAATCCAGAGCCTTGTGCATGCTAGGCCAGTGGCAATACTCCTGAGCCTCAATACTTTACTTTCAAAGAATCAACAATGGAGATACTGACAGACACCTTACAGCTAAGGATTTATAGGTGGCTTCAAACTAGTTTTCTGGCCTCCTAGGAAAGTGAGAGAAAGAATGCTTCATTACTTCCCGTCATTGTGGAGGTGATCTCAAGCACAAAGAAAAGCATATGATTCCACTCAGTATAAGCTTCAGACCAGGAGAGAGCAGGAATAGACATAAAAAAGGACAACAATTTTCAAACACGTGCTATGTGAGTGACATTAAACATGTAATTTAGCCTTTTTGTCTTTCATTTCCCTCATCTGTCCCATGACCATGATGGTACTACTTACCACAGTTGTTGCTGGGAAGGTCAAAAGTTTCTCTATCAGTCATACAAATAGCACAATTTCTACACAATGCTATTGTTTTATGTTTGATAATAGCAATGACTATAATCTTGATAAATATATCTGCTCTAATACCCTTCACTCTTTATACCTGCTCAAAAATACTAAATAAAATTTATTTTATTTTTATCTCTGTTACATTACATTTGCCCTTCGTTCTGGCTGTAATTCCTTTCAGTCCAAATCTTTATCATTAAACACTAGAGTTCATTTTATATATAACTATATACAGCCTTAACTCATATCTGGTCTGAAACATTCCATACCACCTTATTAAGAAGCAGGGCATATTTCTCTAGTAAAGGTTCATAAACTTTTCATCGATAGTACATAACTTTTGTATATAATTAACTTGTCTCTCGTATACTCAAAATAATTCTTCTGTTTTGTACTTTCAGTAATTAATTGGTGTCCGTCAATGGAAAAATCATATTCTACAAAATAATGTATGCCCAAGACAACATCAACCATGTAAAGGGGTCTATATTTTTTGCACATAATTGTGTCAGTTACTTTCTCATTGCTGTGAACAAATACCAAACCAGAAGCAACATATGAAAGAAAGGAAATGGGTTGAATTTGGCTTATAATTTCAAGTAGAAATTTCATGGCAGGGAAGGTATGTTGCTTGTAGGAAGAGTAGAGCTGGTTACACTGGTAGGCAATGAACACATTGACAGAACGTGGGACTTGGCTGCAAAAATTCAAGGCCCACCCCAGGGACTGACTTTTTCCAGCAAGGCCCTATGTCTTAAAGGTTCTACAACATTTCCAAAGAGCACTTCCAGCTGGGTACCAAGTAATCAAACACATGAGCCTGTGGGATCATTTCACATTCAAACCACAGCACACAGTAACTTTGTAGGTATTATCAAGAGAGACATGTTATAAACACTTTCACCTGAGAAGTATCCCTCTAAAACTTGAATAATGGGTTGTGCCTTCAGAAATGTTCTCCACTGGGAACTCCAGGGTGTGTATCCAAGAGGAAAATGTTGGTGTGCTTGAAATTCTCCTTTGAGAATGGAGGACAAAGATCTATTTTTGAATTTAAATTTTAAACAAAGTGATAAACAGTAAAAGACATCAATTATACATTGTAGAACTGTCGAAATATTAAATAAAACATCAATGGTGGTGAAAATACTGAAACACACAATTGCAAAATAGTTAACCATGAACTTATGTTATATATCTCCCAAATAAATAGTATTCAAGAGGATAAAATGTCATCTTTCTATCCTATAGACATCATAAGACTTATTAGTGGTAAGTCTGGCACTAAAAGAAAGTTTACTGATTATTTAATTAATCAGCCACCTGCTCTATACTATCATTTTACAGCTCATAGAAATAACATTCAAGACATGAATGTTTGAATTGATAGATAAGCTACAATACTATAACCCAGAAGATGAGCATAGATAGTAGACTTTGTAGTATTTGCTTTTCTATGAAATAGTGCCCAGTGACAGAAGCAAACTACAACATAGTCCACAAGCATTGTATACATATCTGAAACCAGATATGTTTACAGTAATAAAGTTTGGAATGTGAAACAGAAAAAATTTTGCACCCAACATCAGCAATTGTTTTGATATATTACTGTTTAACTACGCAATTTATAACTGAAAAATAATACTGTCAATAGAGAAAAATATAATATTACATTGTCAAAAATATTTAAAATATAGGTATATCCCTGAGTTCAAGGCCAGGTTGAGCTATATTTGAAGAAGAAAAAACAATAAACATCTAATGTTGTCAGGTCATCTAGTCAACTACCATTTTACAAAAGAAAATTTATTTGCTATACTCAGGAAAAAGTAGATACTGTCCATTTGAAAGGTAAGACAAGACGTAAAACAATAAGAAACTGTAACACCATGGACATTAAGTTACTGCAGGAATTTTCTTAAGAGAAAAGATCAACGAGGAGATAATTGGTACATTTGACTAAACAATGGGTAAGGGGTTGCTGTACAAACTGTCTATAAGTATTTGAGATTCCTATGAAGAGAAGGAAATTATAGAGTGGGCTTGAATGGTATAATTAAAAATAATGGGATTAAATTGAGATAAAGGAAATGTACTTGGAATATAAAGATGCCCCCAATTTTCAGTGAATGAAATCTATTAGACTGGAAAGGAATCCTAATAAAGAAGCAGTAAAACTTTTCATGCCTAACACACAGCACCATCATAAAGACGAAGCCTCAGAAAACAGAAGCACTGCCAAGTTATGTAAACATAACAGTTCAGGATATATTTCATATCCTTTTTTTTTCCAATACTCTCTCTTGAGTAAGCATTTGCTCACAATAGTATCAGCTATTTCTTCATCCACTCTTTCAATTCATAATATGTCTGGCAATGGCTGATGCACCACTCTTAGCAACTGAAAGAAATGAGAAAAGTCAATTAAGTGATAGAAATGAAATGGTCACTTAAGGAAAAAATCTTAATTTTCCTAAATCTGATTGTTTTTTAGCCTGAATCTCATGAGCATGCTATGCTATGCCATGAACATAGACAAACATGCCTGTGTCTTTCCACAATGTCAGAGCTTATCAAATAATAAAATCACAAGATACAGCTGTGACATTGGAAAAGATAAGTCACTTAGGAGAACCTGGAGGAGCCAAGAGACTCAGATATGGATCAAAGCTGAGCTGCAGGAGAAAGGTGAAGCGAGGGCAGGACCAGCTGCAGACAATCTGATGGATGATGGAATGCAGATCCACATGGTCTATCAAGCAGAAGGCAACTGGGTATTCTGTGAGAACATTACGGATATATGCAAGCCAAAGCGCCTGGGACAGTTGGGAGTTTCTTGGTGCTAACTGGGTGGCCAGATGGCAGGTTGGTGGTGCCATTGATTTACAGGGTCCATACCCCTGTATAGGGTTCAGGTAAGGAAGTTACACTCTATTCTCTCTGGTGTGTCTGACAAGTTCTTGAGCCTATTTTTCCAAGGTACAGTCTCACTCTAGCTCAGGCTGACCTGGAATTCACTATGTAGTCTCAGGGTGGCTTTGAATTCATGTCAATCCTCCTACCTTGGCCTCCAGAGTGCTGGGATTAAAGGCGTGCTCCACCACACCTAGCCTATCAGGATATATTTTTAACACACCCATGTACCCCTAAAGTCCCAATTGACCCCAATAAATTTATAATGTGGCACCTTTTCTACTCCCAGGAATAAGTTATTTATCAGTTTTTGCACATGGGTGATACCTGTTCAGATAAGTGCTATTCACATGTCCACCCAGTAGCAGAGTTAATCTCCATAGTCAAAATGGAATTCCTCAGGGAAGTGTGCTATCTCAAAAACAACTTTTTCCATACCGTATGGAGTAACTTAGGGTGGGTATCAATCTGATCTCAATAATGGTATGGAAGTTAATTTGCCCTTGACTTCTAAATACAATACTATTATTATTATTATATTATTACCATTGAATAATTTTGTAATATTTATCAAAACAGAAAAGCACAGAATTGAAGGAATGGATTCTGGACTCTTCTTTCTTCAGAGGGAACCATATGTTAAGTATATGTTTCTGGATTTTATGTGATTTACTCTCAAACTCAAAATGATTTATTCATCTCTCTTCGTTTATCCAATTTAAGCAGAAGTCTGCTCACTGGTAGCTATCATTACATATCCATTGTTCTTCCATAGAAAATACATTTTTTATACTGATACAATGCTACTGATACTGATGCTCTGTGGAAATCAGAAGTTACTGATTTTCTAGAAGATAGAAGATAGGTGTGGTCATGGGAGTAATTCTGTGGTTTATAGAATGTAAGAGAAGTCAGTGTATAAATATTTCCATCTTATCCTTTTAAAATAAAAGCATTTCTTCTGTTCCTGCTTTTCCTTATTCCAGAGGTTGCTATGAATTTATAATGAATGATGTAATCTAAAGCATTCCTACAGAAGCAATATAGAGGCTTTTTTTCATGATATAACAGCAAAATCATCCCTAGATCCTTGATCGCATCAAACTAATAAACCAACCCAGACCAAATCCTGAAATTATTGCATGAACGAGGGACATGCATTGTTTTGGTTTGACTTTAATTCAGCACCATCTCTCGAAGTTTAAATAATTAAAAGTATGTATTTTGTATGCTCTGTGAAAGATAAGAGCTTCCTTGATACTATTGTCCAATACCCTTTCTGTTTTATTTTTATTTTTTTAAACTTTATTTTTATTTAGTTATTTATTTGACAGAGAGAAAGAAGCATGTAGAGAGAGACACACAGAGAGAGAGAGAATTGGCACGTCAGGGTCTCCAGCCACTGCAGACGAACTCCAGATGCATGTGCCCCCTTATGCATCTGGCTTACGTGGGTCCTGGAGGATCAAACTGAGGTCCTTTGGCTCTGCAGGCAAGTGCCTTAACTGCTAAGCCATCACTCCAGCCCCTCCTTTCTGTTTTAATTTTCCTTAATTATAAATTTTCAGTTGCCCTACTTCCTGATACTGTAACCAATAATATAATTGCAATTTGTTTGATCCACCATCAACTCTATACAGTACCTCTTGGCTCATACTAGTCTACACAGTATGTTACCATCCATATAGTTCTCTCCCTTTGTCTCTAAGCTTTATCATATCCAAGCTCTGTTTTGTAACTGCAATTTAACATTCTGTGTTCATTATAGATTGGTTCCAAAATTTACAAATAAGTATATCCTAACAACTAACATGATCACATAAATGTTATTAGCTGCATATCCAGGTAAAGATTCACATAGACTTATGTAGGATTTTTTTCTCCACCACTAAAACTGCACTTCTCAAAAGAGATTGCCCGTGGGTTCGAAGTCAAAGGGATTCTCTTTTAAGAAATACCATAAAAAAAATCATGACACATTTAGAAGTTATTTCCTTTTGTTTGTTTTGTTTGCAAACCATGACTCTTGCACAGAATTTATTCTCTCTGAAATTGCTAATGGACTTTGCATTTCCTATGTATAAAATAAATGCATGCCTTCTTCACTATCAAAGCTCTTTTAGTTATACTATTTGTTGAATCCACTAAAATGCTTTTAAGTGTGTCAAAGGTTGCTAATTGCTTTCCTCAAAATCCATCCTTCCCCTTACCTTAATAAGAGACAATCTTCCTTGCAGCTAAAGTTGCTCAATGGTATTTAAATAGAAGTGATTTTGTGGGGAGGTATAGAACTGATTTATCTGAAAGAATCTTTCATTGTAGATGAGTGTCCACTAAGCAGCTACAGATGCTCTTTGTGTACAGTGAATTTGCCTTGATAATATGTTATCCTTCAGCTATGAGAACATTGTTCATAAACTTAGAAAAGTGTGTGTGTGTGTGTATCACAACAGCCTAGACAGTTGTGACCAACCAAAACCTAGTCTCAAACTACTATGGCAGGGTTGCTATAAGGTTATCATTTTGGGATTTATTTTCCTCAGATCCTACATTTTTAATTTCATTGATTCATAATTATGAATATTGGTTCATATTAGTGAGGGTTCTCTAGAAGAACAGAATTGATAGATTCCTTGTGTATTATAAAATGGATTGATTGATTTAGCTTACAGTACATAGGCTGGGCAGTCCATTAACGGCTGCAAATCTGGGAGAATGAGCTCAGCAGTCTCAGTCTCATAGGCTTGGAGGGTTCCTGGAGAGCTACTATTGGAAGGCTCATAAAATTGATTTCCAAATTCCATGAAGGGTAGTAGAAGCAGAATAGAACACACATTTGCTAGTAGCACCAGTGGCTGCAGACAAAAGGCACTATGTTTCTTGCTTCTTGATATTTTGTCCATGCTGGAAAGACCTCCCACTCTGTGGGAAGGTCTTCCTCACTCCATCAATCCTTCCTCTAAACAAGCTCACAGATCTAGCCAAGAGGCTGTCTCTTACTTCATTTCTAATCTGATCAAGGAAACAATAAAGTTTGACCATGACTATGTTTTTGCATTAAAAAAAATCATAGTGCCATGACTGGGTGTTCATTACTTTATAATGATTATTTTTGAGTTCTTTTCACACTATGCTAAGGTGACATTTATTTAACAGGGGACTACTCAGGCCTTATTTTGTTATTTGATGATGTCATATTTCAAAATGTTCTTTGTTCACCTTTGCTGTATCATATCTGTGTCAGCACATTTGAAGAATTACTTCCTCTTCCAGTATCTACAGACTTTAACCCATCTATTCTGTCCACAAGTTCTAGTGAACTGTCCAAGATGATGGGCCCAGAGTTGAGCTTTACAGAAAAACAGGACCGATGCTGAAAATTGTCTCCTGAATGTAAATATCATTATCCCTTAAACCTTTCAGATATTGTGCTGTTGTTTTCAATAAGCAATGCTATTTCATTATTGTAAGCCATCTCTGATAGTTTTGTTATTTCTTTGTATATATTCTACTATGTTTTCTTTTCTCTAAGTGTCATTGTATTTTTTAAATCTTTGGTGAAATGATATCTTTGTTGAAAGAAAGAAAGACAAAATGGAAGAAAAGAAAGAAACTGAGTAATGAAAGAAAAATAATCTCAATGGTGTAGAATGATAAAACTACAGATAGAAAGGGCCAAGAATGACTGATGAAATCAAATAACACCTAGATAAACTCGACAAAGATTTCATTAGAATCTCCCAATCTGTGGTTTTATCTATCCATGTTTATCTGTCAATAAGATATATGGAAATAGGAGAAAGCTTCCTTCTTTCAGGCAATCTCAGTTAGGAGAAGATGTCCGGGGAGAATCTATGCCACCTTGTCTTAGCAGGAATGGAACCTGTGTCTGATGGAGACTCATCCACAACAGCTGTAGTGCACCTGCTCCCCACCACTTAGTACATAACTTAGATGGGTGGTCTTCATTACTCAGGTGTGCTGGCCCTGGGTCCACGCTTCAAATCTACAAACCAACTATTTCCGTACTTGAATCTTATGAATGAATACATTTTCAGTGGTTTGAAATGCTGCATTCAGCCTTCTTTATCTCTCTTGATGTTCCTCCTCACTCTATCCTGTGCTGCTTGGATACACGTGAGTCTGGCTTTTCCTCTACACACAGAGCTTGTGAGGGGTGGGGAGTATAATACTGCTTCTTGGTCTTGGTAATTTTTCTGTGTCCTTATACTTTTTACTTTGCTTTGGATTTATACTTTGAGGTAACTTCTTACTTTAATTACATGTATGATTCTCTCCTCTTGTCTCTGAATCTACCATGTGTATTTCTCTAACACTCCAGATCTACCACATGGGTGCTTTCTCGAAGTCTAGGCCTAATACCCATGTAATTTCTCTAAACTCGGGTTAACCATGGGTACAATTCTCTTTACTACTCATTTCTCATCTAATTTCTTGGTCTCTGCTTTTATATTTTCCCTCTGTTATTCTTCCTTGTAGCCACCACCACTTGCCCTCTTAACTTTCTTTCATGTGGAAGCTCAAGGTAGATGATATGTGTGTTCCTTCTAAATCTCCCTACACAGGCTCCTAGGTTCTGTCTTCCACATGGTTGTGGCTCCACTCCAGTCCTTCCCCAAAAAAACATCAATTCCTCTTAAATAAGCCTTATTTATATATTATGCTGTGTTTTCCACATGAGTGCATTTTTTTTTATTTTCCATGGGCTTATGAATTTTCTCTAGCCTTCTTCGTAGATCCCAATTTCCCTTAAACAAATCTCCTTAAATTGTAATTCCTCTTTCAATAAACTTAATTCATAATTTATCCTTCATGAGTAAAATTTTTATCAATTATTTGTTAAAAATAGGACAGGAACCAAAATTGTGATTCGTAAATTTAGGATACCCCTGCTAAACCCCCAAATCCTACATTGCTATTTTTCAAAACCTCACTAACATCGGGGTCTACTGATTCATTTATACTTAAAAGTTTTCCGTATTGCTATGACTTTTTAAAATTAGTATTTGATTTTTCTTTACTGCAATTTTAAAGGTTTTAAGGAGGAGAAGAGTATGTTAAAAACTCTTCCATCTCAAACCAGAAGTTATTGGTGTTTGGTTTTGAATTTCTTTCTTAATATTGTAGCATTTCATATTTAGCAACAGTCTATTATCTTCAAATATACCAGAAAATTTATTTGAATGCTTAAGTCTTAAAATCCATATAATAAAATTAACTCCTATCTTAAGATTATGAATTATATTAGGTCAAGGCAATATTTATATAAAATATCACAATTTGTATAAAATTGTATGATACAACATATTTTATACTTTATTTTACATAATTAAATATTCATTTTAATATCAGCCTTTAGAAATATCTTTCCAATGATAACCAATGAATTTTATACATAGCAGCCTTCATGAAATTTCTAAAAATCACAACAAGCTAAAATTGGACCAAGTATTCAAATTGACAGACACATTTTCCTTAACACTTACCTCCTTATCTCTAAACTTCATTGGAAAGCAAAGCAATCTGAAGCTTTTCTGGACCGCTATTAAAGCTGATGATATGGACACATTAATTGGTAAGGTTAGACCTTTGAACTAAAATGTCAAACAGAAAAAGGATTCTTTCAAATGGTGAGAACATAGCTAGTTCACTGTTTCCAAAATTCAAGAAAGTAGCCGGGCGTGGTGGCACACACCTTTAATCCCAGCACTCGGGAGGCAGAGGTAGGAGGATTGCTGTGAGTTCAAGGCCAGACTGAGACTACATAGTGAGTTCCAGGTCAGCCTGGGCTAGAGTTAGACTCTACCTCGAAAAAATTTTTTAAAAAAGTCATGAAAGAGTAAAAGTAAGTTATTCTTTCATTCTTAGAATAAAGAATGTCCTTTAGTGACAGGTGAATTTTAAACACCTTGGTGAAATTCAATAAAATGTCCTTTTGTGCTTCAAGAATGATATCACCAGGATTTCATTTTTAATTTCTATCTGCCTCCAGGTACTTGTAATCTCAATCATGTTGTATCATAAAGGGACAGAGGTGATATTGTGTAGAAGATAGGGGGAATTTATTACAAACTACAGTGGAATATGATTAAGAGGCGAGAGTAGACAGTGGACAACAGGACTATGTGGATATTTATTTTTAAATAAGCATTACACTGTTTCTTAAAGGTTATGAACAACCTGAAGATTATTTTTCTTCTCAGGTTACTGAAAGACCCATTTTTATTAACTCAGTTTTAAATATTTTATTTATTTGCATTTGTATTTATGTGGATATATTGGCACAGCATGGTCTCTTGCTATTGCAACTGAATGCTGTATTGAACCTTAAAGAAAAAAAAAAACACAATAATCTGCCTTTGTTCTTTACAAGAAAGCCTCCTTGTAGATCCTATCTTATGACCTCCTTCCCTACCAGCAGTTAAGTATGTCATATCTCCACCTAGGACCATAAATTCAATTATTTTAACCAGACATCTAATTATTTCTTTAAATATTTTATTTTTATTTATTTGACAGAGAAAGAGGAAGACAGAGAGAGAGAATGGGCATGCTAGGGCTTTCAGCCACTGCAAATAAACTCCCCCTTGTGCATCTGGATAACGTGGGTCCTGGGGGATAGAACCTGAGTCCTTCGGATTTGCAGGCAAATGCCTTAACCACTAAGCAATCCCTCCATCCCCAGACATCTAATTATTTTAACTGGTAATCAAAGTCCTGAAATTTTAGTTCCTGATTTTCTAACGTCTTCATTGTGAGTGACCTTAAAGCCTCTTGATGTCTAATTATCTGCCCCATAGTTCCATATATTTTTCCTTTACCTTGAGTAATGATTTGAATGCCTTGCATAGGTTAAGGTGATTTTTCTGACCTAAAAATCATTTATTTAGAGAATGACACATTAATATTGTGAATATGAAGAACGGAGGCAGATAATAGACCCCACAATTCATCAAAAATTATAGAATATGACTTTTGCCTTAATTTGTTTAGTAAAAGAAAGAAGATGAGACTTTGAAAATGTCATGGTTCAGGTGAATATGGTTAAATGATAAGAATAGGAAGAGTGACTCTGAGTCACTTGAAAGCACAGGGAACGAAGAAACATTAACAATTAAAGGAGTAATTTTAAAGATGGCCTGTGTGTTCTATTCTTATCTGCCAAAGGAGGAGGGAGCCTAAAAATTAGCCACATTAACCTTTGCTATAAGCACCTTAATAGCTTAACTCATTGGGATGCTTCCTGGCTTTGCGTGAAGGTTTTAAAGTTTTAAAGTATCAGCATACCTACAGGAAGAGGATATTGTTTTTAGTCATCTTGTTTCTCATAAATGTGTGGCAATTACCAGTAAAGTGAATCAATTTATCATACTGTTATATTGAATTAATTAGATGCTATAGAATGACTACAGATCCATTTCCATCATTGAAAGAAAATTTAATCTTATCTGAAATATTCCAATCATATTCTCTTTGGGGATCTACTGAATATACCTTGTGAGCCCGCAATTATCTTTGATATTAATGTCCACACTACTTCTAATAGCCATTAAAGATAGCAAAGGCATCAACATACATAACATGTAGAAAACTTCCTGTTAAAGATTATTATAGCTTCATTAATCACACACCATGTAAATAATGTTGCTGAGAAAAAAAAGCAAAGGGTACTTACTTATTCTCAGTAAACACAGCCCTGTGAAGGAATTAAACAGCAGCTCTCAGGAAGAAGCAAAATTTCCATTTGTAGAATCACATACTTTATTCACTGAAGATGAACATAAAGGTAATGTTTTGAAATACAATAAATTTAAGTGAGATGTAATGCAATTCTACTGGCATTTAGTAGGCTCTTGGTTGGAATGGGAAGTAAGAAACCTTACCTTCCAGGTGTTTTCATTGAGGAACAGCAAAAAATTTGTTTGGGAGATTTCAAAAAGGAAAGAAGACAATGCACATGTCTGTACATGTGTCTAACCCTAAGGGGTTACACTATGCATATATAGTGTGTGTATTTCTGATGTGTAATATGTGATGTGATTTGAAGTGAGAGCAACATTGGTAATTCAGGCTACAGTAAAAAAAAAAAAAAAAAAAAAAAAAAAAAAAAAAAAAAAAGCTGTTTTCCAGGACTATCAAGAAAAGTGAGTTTGGAGAGATGGCTTAGTGGTTAAGCGCTTGCCTGTGAAGCCTAAGGACCCTGGTTTGAGGCTTAGTTTCCCAGGACCCATGTTAGCCAGGTGCACAAGGAGGCACAAGTGTCTGGAGTTCGTTTGAAGTGGCTGGGGGCCCTGGCATGCCCATTCTCTCTCTCTCTCTCCCTCTTTCTCTCTGTGTCTGTCACTCTCAAATAAATAAATAAATAAATAATAAATGAGCAAAAACAAAAAAAGTCTCCAACCACAGTTTAAAAAATTTAGGAAAAGTAAAGTGAGAGTATCTGATCTTTCACATTGCAAAGATTGAAATTGCCACATTTTGTGAATTTATTGTTATTCAATACACTTTGACATTGCAAAAGGCAAAGACATGTTTGTCTATGTTCCTAATATAGTGTACTCATGACACCTGGATAAAGCTATGAATGAAATTTATGTGACCAGAGGGAATGACAATCAAAAATTCAAAAAGAAAGACCATGCCTACAGAAAAAGTAGAGCTATAAGACTGATATTAATCTACATGGAGACTTTTTTTGGGATGAAATGGAAGACATGATATCATAGTGAAACTCCTTATAATTTCTTATGATATTTATCGTATATAGTAGTAACAATTTTTTATACACAGTCTCCTTTTATCTACAGATTGGAATTATAAATGTTTTGAGACCTTTTGGTGAAGATTACTTTAGCTGTGGCCTCATGGTCATGAATGAGGCACAAAAGCATAGTGGGAAAATGGAGAAGAGCCCCTCACCTCTACTGGCTGAGAATCAAGAGCCTCTCACAAATAAGATCAAAATACATATTTCCAGTAAAAAGAAATGCCTTGACTTCCTAGTGAGCTGTATGCAGTAGGGATACTTTCATCTTTTTTAAATCTATCTTTTTATCTTATTTCACTATAAGCCTATAAAGTGCACACCAAATGCTACTTTATGATCTTATTTAACAAAGCTAAGTTGTTTAGATATGTATAAAACATTTTACTAAATTTAATTTAATGATTTGCAAGGGGAGAGACATGGAGAAGAGAGAGAGAGAGAGAGAGAGAGAGAGAGAGAGAGAGAGAGAGAGAATAGAATAGTTTTACCAGGGCTTCTATCTACTGCAAATTACCCCACTCATTAGACTTTGCAGACAAGCATCTTAACCACTGAACCATCTCTCCAGCCCTTCTTATTTTTTTTTTTTCAAATTCCTTTCAACAATGTACTCCTTGAGAGTAATGAGAGTCTAGATGGATGGCTCAGTGGGTAAGAGTCCTATGTACAAATCAAGACTTGAGGAGGCCTGAGATCTCCTTAGATTCCCTAGAATATATGTGGCCACATCTATCTGTTACTCGAGTCCTGTGGGAGCAGACTCCAGAAGATCTATGGACCATGTGAAAGACAGTAAGCTCCAGAATCATCAAGAGGCTCTGTCCAAGGAAATGTGTACATGAGTGCTGAAGGTGGGACATCTGTTGTTCTCCCCTGGCCTCCACAATGAGTGCTTGAGTAGCCATATGTACACACACAACACACAAAGAAAAAAAGTTTCATGGTAATTTTATATTAATCACATACTTACATGCCACTTTCCATCTGGAGAAACCTACACTCACTTGAAAGCATGTATTATTGTTCTTTTCTTAAGTCTTTCTCTACCCTAATGCCCATGTTTAAATCTATATTAAAATATTTTGTTGACAAACTTCAACTGTTTCATAATGAGTCATCCTGAAATGCTTTTCTGCAAGAAAGTCAAGAATCCTAGCTATATGTTAGTTAGGGGTCTCTACAGTAAGTCTTCAGGGTGCTATAGGCAAAAGCTTTTAACTGTGTCTCAGGGAAAGTTTGCTAAGAAGATGTGGTAGAATCAAAAATCAAATGCCAACTTCCATATGTTCAACCATCCCTGTATCCCTGGGATGAAGCCTACTTTATCAAAGTGGATAATACTTTTGATGTGTTGTTGAATTTGGTTTGCGAGGATTTTGTTCAGGATCTTTGCATCTGAGTTCATCAGGGATATAGGCCTATAGTTTTCTTTTCTTGCATCTCTTTCTGGTTTTGGTATTAGGGTGATGGTATTTTCATAAAAGGAGTTAGGGAGGATTCCCTGGTCTCTGACTATGCAAAACAGTTTGAGAAAAATATGTTTCAGTTCTTCAATGAATGATGGCTGAGAAGCCATCTGGTCATAGATTTTTCTTTTTCAGGAAGTTGATGATTAATTTCTCAATATCAATGGATGTGATAAGTTTGTTGAGGAGATTAGTCTGCTCTGGGTTTAGTTTTGGTAAGTGGTATATGTCTAGGAATTCATCCATTTCTTCCAGATTATCTAATTTTGTGGAGCAGAGGGAATTTTTTTATCACCAAGTTTGTCTTTCCTACCAGCTGTTGTATCCATGGTAGGAAATAAATATTTTTTACAGTAAATAAATAGTGTATTTTTTTTTCTATGTGGTTTGTTGAATAATATTAACAACAATAATATAACTCTATAACCACATTACTTTCAGGTTCCTAATGGAGGAATTGTTAATCATGGTGGCTAATAGCATGGTTCTGTATCCAAATCTATGCTCAAGTCTTAACACTTTCAAGTTACTTAACCTTTCTATAACTTTCCTTAATCATGAATAAAATTAAAGTATTAATATTTTATATGCTGGACTGCTTGCTGGATTTACTGAGATAATGAAGGTAAAGTAACTACCCAAATATTATTGTGTTAAATTTTCAAAGGACACACAGAATATAATTTGGTCCTCATAAGTATAGGATTTAGGCTGCTAGTCAATTTGCAAGATGAAAAAAAAGAAAATTAAAGATAGTTAATGTGGTTGCAGAAGTCATGTTGGGAACATTTGATAATGGGGTAAGTTTTTTAAAAAGTAGTATTTTGGGCTGGGGGAATGGCGTAGCCATAAAGGTGTTTGCCTGTGAAGCCTAAGGACCCCGGCTCAATTCCTCAGGACTCATGTAAGCCAGATGCACAAGGGGGCACATGCACCTGGAGTTCATTTGCAGTGGCTGGAAGCCCTGGCACACACATTCTCTCTGTCTCTCTGCCTCTTCCTCTCTCTCTTTCTCAAATAAATAAATAAATAAAAGTAGTATTTTGAGTAAATAGTCTGCTGTCAGAACTGGAAAAAAGTATAGAATGTAACATTTATCACTACCTTCATATTGGAGATCTTCTTTTAGCACTTAATATGCATGATGATATATTATAAGTAGTTAATCTACAAGCATATATCACTAAGTTATCCCAGTGATCAATTTGGAACTGTTTATTTTTTATGGAAATCTGAGCTTTAGAAATGTTGACTGACTTTGTACAAGAAGCAAAGCTATTACTTGGTAAAGGTAGATTTAAACCTAGGTAACAAGTAACAAAGTTACAAGAAATTATAAAGATGCCTCTGAAACAAGTTGTTTATATCCAAAGTGTTCTTATATAAACAGGCTTCAAGAGTCACTAATCAACAACTTTTTATCCTACTGTTGCTGCTAAAGAGGAGGACAAAAGTTAGTATGCCATGAGGTATGTATAGAAGTGGGTTGAATAAGCTACAAGAGATTCATGGGAAAATGATTAGCAAAGAAATTGGAATTTTGTAGAGTTTCAATTATATTTTTATTGGGGCATGTGAGACAAGGAATGTTGTCTTATGTTATCTAGTGTGATTTAGTTGGAATCATGGAGAGAATTTGGGACTCTTATTATTATATATGTCACCAGTTTTGACATATTAGAAAATCAGGATTTCTTTCAGTATATATATATTTCAGAAATGTGCCTATATTATATGTTTAAGCCTTATAATTTGGTTCATATTTTTCTTTTCTGATTAGGTATTGTCAATATCTTCACCCTTTAAAATGAATTTAAAGGATTACTACACCAAAAAAGTAGTAAGTTGGATAAATACCAACTCCAGAGACTCAAAATGCGTTAGAATGCTAAGAATAAGTGACTATTGTGTTCTCAGTGCTAAATGAGACACTTATATTACTCCCTCCAAGAATCAGGGAAGAGAGGAGGCACAGGAATCTAAGAGCAGGAGGATCAGGAGAAATTCCTTGGGACATTGTTTCCTGGATACAAAGTGGATTATGTATTAATGACCCCATGCTGACTGCTGTGACCTGCACAAAAGCTGCATAACATGATGGAGGAGGGGGAAAATAAGACACAAAAGTAGAAAGACTAGTTAGAATGAAGAAGCTGTTTAGTGGAAGTGGCTGGGGGATTGGAGTAAAATAAAGGTAATGGGAGGATATGATAACCCAAATATGTTATATACTTATATGAAAATTTTAAATTAAAGGAGAAAAATACAGCCCCTTACAATCCTTGAGAAATAAACACAAATAGCAGAAGATGTAACCAAATGAAGACACAAGGAGTCATTTGCTCTTCTTCAAAATGTGGACAAGCTCTCCTCGTGTGCAAAAAATATTACATGATAACTCTGAGACCTCCAAAATATGTGTATGTTCCATTTTCCTCAAACTTCCCTTATAATTAATACAAAGAAACTTAATGCTAACCCTACTGAGATAGCTCTACAAGTTCAGAATAACATGGAATATGTGGTTTTTTATTTATCCATTTTCTATGCATGTAGGCTTTTATAGAACAGGTGTTTCTGTACTAAATGTTCTTGTGTTCTTGGATAAAATGCCCAAAGACAAGATGTCATTTGCCACTGAAAGTCCTTGAAGGCTTGGATAAATAATTCTATATCAAGTGGTACTTGTCCTCACAATGTCACTATGAAGAATTACAAGTAATATCAGGGAGCTATTTGTCCCTAAAATGTACCAAAAACTATTATGTGACTTGAAAACACTAAAATGTACTTGTTTTAAAAATATTTTTTTAAATTTTTTTTATTCATTTTGAGAGATACAGAAATAGGCAGGTAGAGAGAGAGAGAGAGAGAGAGAGAGAGAGAGAGAGAATGGGTACACCAGGGCCTATAGCCGCTGCAAACGAACTCCAGATGTGTGTGCCCCCTTGTGCATCTGGTTTACGTGGGACCTGGGGAGTCGAACCTGGGTCCTTTGGCTTTGCAGGCAAGCGCATTAACCACTAAGCAATCTCTCCAGCCCTAAAATGGTCTTGTTTTATCTTCGACATTTTGCTTAACTTGTTAAAACAACCACAAGTAATACTCAGGCTATCCTCACATTGGTTCAGTCCTTGAAAAATCTCCTTAAAATCCACAACTTTTCATTTCAAGACTGTGAGCAGTGTAGCCCACAAATAACCATCACCACATTTCCTTCATAAAATTCATGTTCAAATGGAAAGTACCATGAATAACGACACATGTCTCCTAGATCGGTAAAACGATGAGATAATTCAACTAAAACAAGTTATCTGCTTACAACTAGTTCATACCTCCACAAAGAAACTTTTGAAAATAAAGAAATATTAGTGTTCCAAACATCATTATACATATATCCTTAGTACTCTGCATGAAAAAACATCCCGTGTCCTATGCACATGCACATAAACAGGCAAATAAGGTTAAAATGTGTTGACTTCTGGATTGTAAATCAATGCTTGGTTTAAAAATTCCCAATTAAGAAGTAATCATTGAAAAATTATTTTTGAACAAATAGAAAAATGTTGCTTTATAAAGCTTTATTTTGCAGAACACATGGCATCCAAACTATCATGAGCTTATTTCAGTACTTCGTGTGTGTGTGTGTGTGTGTGTGTGTGTGTGTAGTTTACACAGCACAATTGTGCGCTTACACAGATATGCACATCCTAAGTGGACATGTGCAGAGCTCAGAGAACATTGGGTACCCTTCGTTATTCCTCATCAATGTGTTTCCTTGAGACAGAATATCTCTGAACTTGGAGTTGCTGTTTGGGATAAGACTGGCTGACCAACAAGCCTCAGCCTCTTGTCTCTGCTCCTTACAGTTCTGGACTTAAAGTTGTGTGTGGCCATACCCAAGTGTTTGTGTGGATGCTGAGCATCAAACTCAGGCTGTCTCAGGTTCTTATGCTTGCACGGCAAGTGTTCTTACACACTGAGCTATTTGATATTACGTGGTTGCTTTCCATGCCAGAGGTACATGGTCTACCTTACTAATTTTTACAGGAAAATTGACCTTGAACACAGAATGTTGCTAGTGTAAAACTTATGTTGCATATTGTAATTGTATATTATATGATGTTGAATAAATCTGTCTCTTTCAATTTGAATAATGTCTTCCCAGTTATATAACCTTTGATATGCAGTGATTTAAATTGCCTGCCAACAAAGTTCCCCTTCTCATTAGGAAAGCAATATCAGACCTAGAGAGGAGTATGTATCATTCCTCCAAGGTATTGTACATGTGCAGCTAGATTGAAAGAAGGGGTGCTTTCAAAACAAACATTGTCTTGGGAGTACAAGTAGAGAAAACAGCGAAAGCTCACTAGCATCCTCCAATTCTGGCTAGTAAATACTGGGGCTAAATTTAAGGTAGGGGCATTTGCTGCAATATAAATTTTATGCCCATAAATGTCTTATAAATGAGCCTAGAATAATGTTGAGAGAAGAGGGTCACAAAACTCACTCGCATTTTGGAATTTTTGTGAAGGCTTTCTATGAGCAAAGCTGGGCATACTTTCTTAGGTATTCCCTTAGCAGGTCACTGTTGCCAGGATACAGGCAATGAAAAAGACTGAAGCCAAATTAAATGAAGAAACTTCTTAACAAAAAAGCAAAAAAAAAAATATTTTGCCTCTAGGCTTCAGGTGTCTCTCCTGTATATTGGAAAACCTGGAACCAAATTCTAATATTTTCACTTTCAAATTCTAAGACTTGGACATGTAAGGTAACTTTCTTATGGCTCGGTGTTCCATCTGTAAAACAGAAAATCACAGGCCTTATGATATAGCACTGTTACAAAAATCTCATGAAATGTTAACTTTTAATATGTGCTAACAATTTTGATTCAATACTGAATACAGAAAAAAAACACGTGTTCTAAAATGAGAATGAAGTCTCTGCAGATCTTTATTCATAAACAGTTTTAGGAGGTTCTCCATACCCCTGTCAAGTATATTTAACTTCCAGTTTTGAACAATGGAAATCTCATTCCTGGATTTTTTCTTTCTCCCTGGTTATCCTGTAGCAAACTTAGTTGTCTGTACTTATCACTCTTCATTGTTGCATTCATGTTATAAAGCTTATGAAGTAAACATATCCACATTGTACGATTTATGACATGGATATCTACTATCAAGAAACAATCTATTTTGAAGATGTTTCTTCACACAATTAAGAAGTCTCTAGGTAGTATGATTCATATTACATAGTTCATCAATAAGTGAACTAATACTTTACATATTTTAATGTCCTGTTCTACACTTTTTAGCTTGTCCTTAGTTTAGTATTTTTAAATTGCAGGGTAGGTATTAAATTTACAAATGTTACATGCAGATACAAAACACAATCAAAGAAGGCCTATCTCCTTGCAGAATCCATTCCTTCAATTCTCAACTCCTATAATTAGATAAAATGCATATGCTTAGGTAAATATCTACTCAGGTCTCTGGGATTTCTACAGGGAATTTAATTAATCTAGAGACAATCTTTTAAGGCAGGAAAATGGTTTTTTTTTGACCTCTTGTAAAGAATGTGATCACAAGGAGGAAGCTATCAAACAAAAAAAAGCAATGAATGGGAAAAATTGAAAATTATATACATGAAAGAGTAAGACTATCACTCAGTACTAGAATGCTTTATTACCATGCATTCAACCATGGTATCAATCTCTGACCACAAAAAAGGGAAGAAATGGAGAAAAAAGTATATGCCTGATAAAATTTGTATATTTAGAATACATAAATGATTTCAAAGCTCAATAATAAGGAAGCAAGGTAAATTTTAAAACTAACATGGTTTTAAGGAACACTTCAGCAAAAACAGTATACATATGACCCATGCAAAATTACATCATTTGTCAGCAGAAAAATGCAAAGAAAAATCTCAATAAGAGACAGGGTATGGTGGGGTCATGTCTGTAATTCCAGCACTTGGGAAGCCAAGTTAGGAGGATCATCATGAATTTGAGGCTATCCTGAAACTACCAGGAGACAAAGAGAATTCCAGGTTAGCCTGGACAAGAGCAAAACCCTACCTCAAACAACAACAACCAGATCAGAAGCAGCAGTAGCAGCAGCAGCAATATCTCAATAAGATACCATTGTGTGCTGATAAAAATGAAATTAAAATTTCATTTTTAAATTGACAGCAAGGCTGGGTAAAGATGTGAAGCATATTTCAACTCCCATGTACTTCTAAAGTAAGCACAGAAAGGTACAACTATTATAGAAACCAGTTCAGCAACTTTAAATACTGAATATATACCAACTGTGTGACCCATACGTTCTACCCCTTAATATTTACCTAAATGAAAAGAAAGCATAGTCCACAATACATCTTGGGCAGGGTTCATAGCAATTGTTCAAATGTCCACAAGTGGCCAAATGAATAGAAAATGTGTGTCTTCATACAATGAGGAAGTACTAGATCATGATCATGGACTGTTACTGAATTAAACAGCATGGATACATTTCAAAATTATCATGTTAGTTACAATGGGATAGGCAAACCCACTACCAACCGGTTTTATTTTAGATTATATGGTGACAAATGCGAATCAGTAGTTGCCTAGTCATAAAAACAAAGGGATATAAGAGGATCAAAGTAAGAACACTGGATATGGTAATGGACATGTAGAAATTTGGGAGAATGATGATTATGTTCATTTTCTTGATTATGGTAATTGTCTTAGAAGTAAATACATATGACTAATCTTATGAAACTATATATATATAGTTTTTATAAGAAAATTATATCTTGATAAAGCCATCAAAAAATACTGGTACATTTTCAAATCATGGATGACTATTTAAGCAGCACATTAAAATTATAATTGAGAAAATATTGAATATATAAAATGATTAACATCCTCCTTTCATAAAGCAAGGAGACAAGATTAAAACAAAAGCCACAATGTAGGATTATGTTCCTCAAATATATTCTTAATAAATGATAAAGTCATATATTCATGTGATATACAATGAACAAAAATTTTATTGCATCATATATATTATCATGATGGGAAATATGTTTTTTCAATAACCAAATACTGGTAATCAAAAACAATTAAATGAGTATAATTTTCTCCTATAATTTTAACAGAAATTTTAAAAAGTGATAACATTGATATTGCTAGACTTAAATTTGTTTCTACCATCAATTGTGGGCTACAAGAGGGCCTACACCTATTAAATTCTCTATAAAAAAAAAAAAAGGGTTATCTCATTTGTCCTCATGCTAACTTACTCTCCGTTGGAGAATCTGCTTCTCTTTTTCAGATAGATGTAGATCCTAAGGAGAGAGCCACCCCATCATACCTCCAAAGGGCCCCGGCTGAAACTAAGAAACATTGGAGAAACAAGCAAGGGGGCTGTTTTCCTGATGAACCGGATACCAGCACAAAGGGGAAGGAGATCAGCACAGAGAAAAATCAACTCCTACCAAATCAGGCAGCCAGAGCCTCAGAGGTCCCCAACACCTCATCACTGAAGCAGACCAAAAATGAACCCAACATGGCTCAGGGAAATTTTGCGGAAGAGGGGGCGGAAAGAATGTCAGAGCCACAAAGCCTGGCGTGGTGGCGCATGCCTTTAATTCCAGCACTTGGGAGGCAGAGGTAGGAGGATCGCCGTGAGTTCAAGGCCACCCTGAGACTCCATAGTGAATTCCAGGTCAGCCTGAGCTTGAGTGAGACCCTACCTCAGAAAACCAAAAAAAAAAAAAAAAAAAAAAAAAAGGATGTCAGAGCCACATGTTGGGTCATGATATGCAGAGACATTTAGCTTACCCATAACTGTGGGCTAACTCCACAATGCATGACCTGTATACCTCAACAAGGAGGGGCCAAGGGGAGGGAGGGGGTAGGTCACGGATGAGCCTAATAATGGTACCAAACTGTCTGTATTTTCTGAATACAAAACTAACTAATAAAAAAAAAAAGAGAGAGAAAAGAAAAAGAAAAAGAAAAAAATTTGTTTCTAATTATTTTGCTATTGTAATCAGAGTAGGTTGGAAAAATAATGAGATTGATAATATAGTTCAATTATACAGGGCCATTCTATCATACAGAAATCTCTGCCTTTGATCCACATTATTACCAGAAAAATGATAGAAAATTACAACTACTGATGGTATAAGGTCTACTTGACAATTGTTAAGTAGAAATTCAGTTGAAATTTGACGTATACACATTCAAACACAAGTACTTAAGGTTTTAGGAGGATCTAATATAAAATACCATTTATATTTGTGGATTTGGTTCCTATTTTCTTCATTATGACCTAGTGGGAAAGTCTAATCTACAAATGGCTTAGTGATTAAGTCATTTGCCAACAAAGCCTAAGGACCCCAGATTGAATGCCATGGACACACATAAGCCACATGCACAACAGGGAGCATGTGTCTGGAGTTTGTTTCCAGTGATAGAGGCCCTGGCATGCCCATTCTCTCTTTGGCTCTATCTGCCTTTCTCTCTCTCTCTCCCTCTCTCTCTCTGTCTCTCTCTCTCTCTCCCTCTCACACACACACAGATAAATAAATATAATATTTTTTAAAATCCTTTTAAAATTAAGTATACTTTCCTCACTGGAAGGCAAATGTATAGGAACCTTTATGAGATGATCTTATTTAGTGACAGATAAGGTCTATAGATTAAAGACAAGGTATGAGGAAGTTGTTCTGGTCTGTTGAGGATCAAAGTTCTAAATGTTATTATTTCTTTTTGTTGATAATTTTAGTTACTCTTTAGTAAAATCATTGTTCTACCTAATGATCCTTATTTGTTTGTGTAATAAAAGTTAAATCATAAAAAACAAACATAGTGATGGAGAGAGGGCTTAGCAGTTAAGGCACTGGCCTACAAAGCCAATGGACTCAGGTTTGATTCCCTCAGGACCCTTGTAAGCCAGATGCAAAAGGTGGTGCATGCATCTGGAGTTCTTTTGCAGCGGGTAGAGGCCCTAATATGCCTATTCTCCCTCCTCTCTCTCTCTCTCTCTCTGCCGCACATCTGCCTCTTTCTCTCAAATACATAAATAATAAATAAATAAATAAATAAATAAACATATAGAGAAAAATAGGCAAAGGGCACAAAAATAATTCATATTAATATTAATGTGACAGATAAATGCATATGTTAAGATTCCATTAGATCATAATCAATTAAAGAAATAGCAATGAGATGTGATTCAGCAATATCATTGGCAATTTAAAAAATTTATTTCTTCACTATCTTATGTATTTATTTTTTGTGTGTGTGATGGTGGGATGAACCAAGCTCTCATCCATGGTAGTCAAATACTCTGTTGCTGAACCATTTCCTTGACCTTGAAAGAGCTTTTTAGTTTTCTTTTGATTAATTAAGAAAGAGAGAGAATTATCATGCCAAGACCTTCAGCCATTACAAATTAACTCCAGATGCATGTGATACCTTGTGTATCTGGCTTACGTGGGTCTTGGGCAACTGAATCTGGGTCCTTTGGCTTTGCAGGCAAGTGCCTTAACCACTACGCTATCTCTCCAGCCCTTGACAGAGCTTTTTAAATAAGAGTTTTTGTTGACTGATTCAAGAAAGGTGTGGATGGCACGCATCCATGTATGTCGCCCTACTATAATTCCAGCATTCCAGAGGAGAACTCAGATCATCCCTGAGGCAAGCTACCTAGCTACCTGTATCAGAGACCTCTAGGTTCAAATAACAGATTCTGTCTCAGTAAATAAGGTAGAAAGTGATAGAGGAAAAAACCCAAGATCATCATCTGTCCTGTACACATACAGATGCAGAAAATTCATTTGAAATAAAACAGGAAGGAAAGTGTATATACACTGCTGGTGGGGACATTAGTTAGGATTGTATTTGTGGAAGTCATCATCGCAATGAGTATATGAAGTCATTCTTCTTATTGGCTGTGAAATTCAAATTCAACAAATATACCAAATAAGTATTTAGGAAAGTTATCAATAATTATTGATATTTGCTGAAAAATTTTATGCAGTTAGTTTATGCAAGCAATTTTTAATATACATTGTTTATGTCTATTAAGGCCTCATACTTCCTTTGATAATGGTCATAGGAATATTCACATGACCTCTGTTAATTTGTTATGTTCATTGCTCACTTGTATTTATTTTCCTGACCTCTTTATTGTAAAAGAGCACCAGATATTATATTTTGTAAATTTTCTCTTTCAGAGTTTACTAAATTGAGGAGAGGTATATGAGGAGCTTGGAACAGAATACAAAAGAGAAAACACCTAAGCAAAAACGTCAAGCTGGAAGAGTAGATCAATTGGGTCTAATCTTCACCCATTTAAAAAAAAAAACGTTTTATTGTCTCCTTTTACCACCTCAATAAATGAAAACTATAGTCCTGTTGGTATGACAAAATAACTTGAAACCATGCTTTGTGTATCTTTCTTTTCACATTTCACATTAAAACTGTGAAGATATTGACTTCAGTTTTCATAATCCAATTAACAGATACTAGTGTAATTTGAGTCACCAAGAACTTGCAGAAGAAAAATTTACTTTCTAACTTGATTTTTTTTTTTTGGTCTCTGATGCTCCTATTCTGTATCCCATGCCATAAGTTCCAAAGCCTTTTGCAGTAATTCTTAGTTATCTAGCTTCCCATTACTTCTCTGATTGTATTTCCTAACATCAGTACACTATTTATGCTTATAAATTTCTCCAATTATTTTCCCAATAGTACACAGTGATTCTTTAAAGAATAGATATGATGGTCTTAGCCCCTGCTTGAAAGAGTTCAACGACTTTCAATCATAATTCTTAATATAGTTAGCTTGTAAAGTCCCACTGGTCTGGCACCCCAGTTGTGACTCTGATTTCATGCCCAAGTTATCTTCCCCTCCTAATATAGCCTCAGCCTCACTAGCCTCCTTACTGTGCCTCATGCATACCAGCCATACTTCTACCTCAGGGCATTTCCAGTTGCTGTCTCACTGTCTGGAATTTTCACCCATAAATCTGCCTGGCTTATTCCATATTTTCCACAGTTCTTTCTTTAAATATTACACAATCAGAGAAGTCTTCTCTGAGCACATGAAGTAATATAGGAGTTGCTGTCATGCCCTGTTTCTTTGACCATGCCTTATTTTCTACATAGGACTTATGACTATCTGTCTTAAAATATATTTCATTTATTTTTATTTTTTTCTGTCACACCCTTGCCTACATAGAATTAATCTCTAAAGGGAATAGAGTTATGGTGGGCATATAATGTCATACATATTCACTAAGTAACTAAGTGAATGTTTTAATTTTTTAATTTTTTTTTCATTCTTATTTATTTGAGAGTGACAGAGAGAGAGAGAGAGAGAGAGAGAGAGAGAGAGAGGATGGGTGCGCCAGGGCTTCCAGCCACTGCAAATGAATTCCAGACGCATGTGCCCCCTTGTGCATGGGCTAACATGGGTCCTGGGGAACCGAGCCTCGAACCTGGGTCCTTAGGCTTCACAGGCAAGCGCTTAACCGCTAAGACATCTCTCCAGCCCTGCTTTAATTTTTATTATGTAGATGTAAGTATGGATATCCTACAGGGTTAGGAAAAAGGATGTTGATGGACTAAGATATTAACTGTGGTCTCACTTTATGGTAAAATTATGTGATATAAGTTATTGTTATTTTCTACTTTGGTTATCTATATTTCTTTAACAAATGCACTAGTTTGAAAAAAAAGAAATTAATATTTAGCATATGTTGAGGACGAGAAAACTCTACCATCTCCTTTTCCAAAATGTTAAAGGAAAACTGGACAGTAGCTGAAATGTTAGACATCAATATATTTAGGAGTTACTAAGATCTTAGAAATAGTATTTCAGTTTAGAACTGGGTGCAGTTCCCAAGGCTAAATGGATAAATGGAGATTTATAGCCAAAGGCAGGGTTGGGGTGTATCTGGATGCAAAAAATGCTAAGTTAACATCAATATTTCAAGGGATAAGATCCTAAACAAACTGAACTAACTGTATTCTTGCTAGAGACAGGCTAGTAGAGTCAGATTTTACCTAGGAAATACGAATTGAGGCTCTACTGCATACAGATCAGGAATGATCAGATATAAAATGGGAACAATTAGTATTAACCTGACTTAGGAAGATTCTTGCCACCAATGTGTCATGTAGACCCAACAAGAACAAATAGCAAAGGCTAGGTGTATAGGGCTTAGAGAAGCCTGACCAGTCTGTTCAAGGAGACCACCCTTATCACTCTACAATCTCATTGGTGTCCCAGAAGGGATGGAAAGAGGAACATGCAATGTAATGAGGAGTCATGATTGTAGGAATAGGTCTGTCTTTTAAACTGATGTAAGAAACTGATATCTAAAGGAACACATCTTGTGGATCCTGAGTCATGAGTCCAAAATATTTTAGCTTAGCTCTCCACACAGAGCCTCACAGGGCTGAAACAAACTGTTTTCTCATGCACTGGAGCGTGGGTTAGGGAAGTAAATGCTTCAAAGACTGATGAGGTCTTTGACAGAATTCGTTTCTAATGTTGTTATAAGACAGACATAGAAATATTCTTCCTGTCTCGAAACTGGAGACTCTCCTCAACTTCTTGGACCCCCTCTGGTCTTCCCTCACAGGATAGACATCTGAACCTTGTAAAGAGAGTTGTGATTAGATTAGACCCATCTGCCTAATCTGTCTATCTTAAGTCATACAAGGTTCATAGTTAAACTATTTCTGTTCATTAAACTTACACCTGCCCTTGGATTATTAGTGTCTGATTAAGAAAGTGGACGAAGATATGTTCACAATAGCAGAATCTTATGATGCATCTCAAAATTATTCTCACCATGTGAAAGCAACTTAAAGCCATGAGAACCACATGTTTTTGTTCAATCAGGCTACAACTAGGAGAGTCCTAGGATAGGACTCACGTACTAGAAGCCAGTGGGCGTGAACACATTCATGTCAAGAGGCTTGAGATTATGGGTCCTCAGTGCTGGTTTCTTCCCTTCCACCACCAGGATGTCCATCTTGGGCGGCTTTAAGGTGGCTGGATCTTCAGCCATTCAGGAAGCTTGGGCACTCATCAGCTCCATGGGAGATGGTTTCTGGGCCCCCCTTGTAGGTCTGGATGGTGAAGCCTCCAAAATCAGATTTCTGCAGATGTCTTGGGCCAAAAAAGCTCCATTTATCTCATGAGTTTCCATCGTTCTCACTTACAGGATCCATGTTGCTGAGATTTCAGCCAGTAAGGATGCAGATGGGGCCAGAGAGGAACCAGCTTCTGGATTTCTGCTTAGGGGACAAGTGAGGGGTGCTTCTTGGGGTAAACTGGGATGAGATACTTTAAGCAGTGAATGGGCATTCATTTCCTTTTAAATGCGCATCTTATTAAGGGAGGGGATTGTCCTTGAGTAGGGGGAACCCTGAATTAAAGTACAACATAAAATCCTTAGATAATGTTCTGTGCTTTTTATATCTCTAGTTGGCAAAGTTTCATATTTTTTTTAGAATTTAATTTCATTAGGGAAAATTAAATTAAAGTTATTTAATTCATCATTAAATTAATTAAATTGATAATTTTATATTGACTAAATTGATTTTTCTCCTGGAAAGCAATAATAAAAAATATTGAAAAATAGCCTTTAGGGATATTTTGGTGACTACTTGCTAGCCAACTCAGTGCAGTTATTTGCAGAACTGTCACAGTTACCTCTGGGACTTTTCTACTTTTACTGTGGGAGAATATTCACATGGGGGCATGAGCATAAAATCTATGCATCACTTAAATCTTTGTCTGTTAGCTTTCACATCACCTGAATTTAATTTTCATACCAGTAGAAGAATCCAGAAACACATTTGAATCTAATATATAATGGAGGAGTTCATAAAGCAGAAATATCCTTGTAAACTTTAAATAAACCATGGTCAGTCATACCAAAATTTAAATTAGACATATATTTTACAAAGCCTATCAACCTATCTTAGTAGTTGTAATTTTGGCTATTTGTTGCAAGAAAAATTTTTCAGACATACAAAAATATCAACAGCAGAAAATGTATTAGAAAGTCACAATGGAAAAATATATAGCACAAAGAAAATGTCACAATAAATTATTCTACATCCATATACAGGAATACTGAAATTGGTGTAATTCCTATGTAGCTTGAATGTGTTATGCAACAGTTTCATATATGGATATTTAATTTACATTGTGAAGAATTAAGAACTCAAGGAATTAATCTCACTATGGTAGTTTATAGGTGGGCCTTTAGATTAGATCAGATCATCAAGGTGGGGCCCACAAATTTGAATCCTAGTGGCTTTATGAGCAAATAGCGATATCAGAGAACATACAGAGCAATACTCCCTGCCTTTTTTTTTTTTTTTTTTTTTTGCCATGCGATGCCTAGTTCCACCCCATGATTCTGCCAGCAAAAGTGCTATCACCAAATGTGGGTCCTCAGTCTTTGCAGGCAAGCACCTTAACTGCTGAGCCATCTCCCCAGCTCCTGCGGCTCCTTAATCTTTTACCTCCTAATCTGTGAGAAAACACAAACGTCTTCCGTTATAATTTACCCACATTATTGCACTGTGTTACTAACAACAGAAAGAAATCTAATTTAAGTTAGAAATGAGAATTCTAAAAGGATAAGTAATAGCAGCATAAGAGGGCTGAGCAATACAGGAGCAGATGGAAAGTGTTAACCAAAGTAAGTACATTAATAAAGAAAATAGTAACATTATGTAAATACTTATGTAATGTTTCTAAATTATTGAAATAATATTTACTGAAAAATTACACTAAAGAGTAAGATATTTTATGTGCATAAAACATTTAAAGAAATAAACATTAAGTCAGAGCTTCCCAAAGGTCCTAAACTCACTTAGTATCTCAACAAGTTTTAAGTTTTGTCTTTGAGCCAAAAAAAATACCTAACAGTTTTGTTTATTTAAGGTCAGGAGCAAACAATTTAACATGTATTTATATCCTATTCATTTAGTAGCTATGTGAAATACATATAATTGACAGACAAAATTTGAAGCAAAATAGATCTTATTGATTTAAAAATTATTGTTTGAAGAAAGAATAAGAGTATAAGTGCTGCTTGATTTTAGTATGGTTTTCTATGCATTTATTTAGAAATAGATAAATAGTAGCAAGATTATGAATAATTTTATTTTTGTTCATTATATATATATATATACACACACACACACACACACACACACACACACACACATATATATATATATATATATAATTTGTGTATTTGAATATTTCTTGTAGTTCAAATGTATTGCTTTTATAATTAGTAAAATAAGCCTGACCAAAATTTGAGAAGCCCTGTTAAGAAACAATGTATATTCAGAGGCATGTGTTGTTTTTCTGTTGAATAACTTCTGCTCTCCTTTGCTGTCGTCACTAACTCCTATTTGCTATTAGAATTTTTAGCTCCCAGAGCTGGGAATGTAGCTTCATTTTGGCAGTGTTTGAGTAGCATACATGAGGTCCTGGGTTCAATGTCCAGGACCACATAAACTGCCCTGCTGACACGTACCACAAATGCCAGCATTCAGGAGGTAGAGGTAGGATATCTGAAGTTCAAGGTCACCCTCAGTTACCTAGCCAGTTGGAGGCTAGCCTGACCTATACCAGATCCTTTCTCATGTCTTGTCATGTAGAGACTTATGTCAAGAAAATAATCAATACCAAAGGAGATGTCCTTTATATCATTAGCTCCAAGTATCTTTATTTTCAACCAATCATAGCTGCCCTCCCCCATGATTTCTTCCTGGTTATTATTACCTCTAGTAAATGTAACATTGAAACTATCATGTAAAGAATTCCCCTACTTGACTTAATTTTCCACATACTGGTTTGTGTAAACCAATATTGTAGCAACTTTTACTTACTTGAAACCTCCAAATTATTGACTTTATAATTTTTATCAAGTACAATTTATGGATGAAGAAAAACCTGTCTATAAATGTACTTAACTTGATACATTCTGTAGAAAAAAATATATGCAACTACCTGACTATTCCATACTAATTTAAAATTTAAAATGCAAAAATGATTTTCAGCACTACCTAGAACTACTAGATTGCTTCTAAACTAGATTTGTTCTGTCATTCTTTTAGACGTCTCACCAAGAAACCTTACCCCTGATATCCTTGCCTCATTAAAAGCAGGTGTTAAGAGATTAGAATTACCTCATTGGCCCATATTAAAACTCCAATATTTGCATATGATTCATGGACACTTGTCTCCCCCCAAACTAATGCTTGGTTTTCATCCCCTTACACATGTCATCAGCTTGATACTACCTATACAGTAACATTTACCTCTGTCTCTGTAATGAATAACCAACATTAAAATATATTTTATAAAAAAATAATAGCCATCATTGTTTAAAACCATGCATACACTTAACTTAAACTCAATATCTCTGTTTGTTTACATGGTGAGATTTCTAAGAAGAATTTCAATAATTAAAACAATATCCTCCTGACATTCACTTATAGTTTTTTTTTCAGCATTGTTTCCCAAAGTGCAATACACTCTTATGGTCATTGATACTTGCAGGGATTTGATAAGTCAAAATAATTTTTCATAATAGTATAGCATTTTATATACACTTTGTGCTGCTGACATTTTCATTGATATTGTGAAGATATTTGTGCAAATGAACTATGCTGGCTAATGTTGCATTCTTCACTATTACACAGAAGGAAAAGGAAAATTTTCCTTGATGATGGAATTGAATATATGTACAAAACCCATTTCTAGCTTACTGGCTTCTACAGACAGTCACTCCAACTTAAACAATCACATCTAAACATTTGAAGGTAAGATGCCCATATGAGTGTAAAATGTGGCATTTGTGAATCTGGGTTACCTCACTTAGTATAAAATTTTGAGTGAAAAAAAGGCTCTGCCCTACCCTATCCAGCCTTCCACCAATATCCTTGATTCACCTTCTCACTTTTACATTCTGAAGCTCTTCCAAATTTGTGTCCTCAAATATCCTACCCCTTTTCCCCTTAAATCTGGTTGTCAGAACTCATATACCCATTCCTGACCCCAGATCACTCATTTTTATGTAGTGCAGGGGGTGCTGAATGAAGAGGAGAGTAGAAAGCATGAGGTATAAAAGTATAGAGAAGAAATACTGGGGGTGTGAAGGTTCAAATAGGAATAGGGGTCTAGGTATGAGAAAGAGGAGGATCTGGAGAAAATGGATAATCCAAACTAAGAATGTATAAAAAATCCATATTCAGACTAATTTCTTTGTAAGCTAATTAATAGAATACATCTTTAAAACAAATTAGAACAGAGGTGGCCAATGTCAGTAGACAATGTAGCTCCCAAAAGAAATAGATTAATAAGCAAATACCTTAATGCCATGAGTGGGACACTGCCTATGAGTTTTTGACCACAGAGGCCCCTGAGACTTCCAAAAACAATACAAAATATTGCCAATGCTCTTATTTGCCCTCAAGAGCTAAAGGGTGAGATCCTATAACTGAAGATACAATATGCATCTTGCAGACATTATAAGCACTTTTAGCAAAGTTGCAGGATATATAATCTACACAGAAAATTACTAGCCTTTGTTTATATTGTTAACAAAAATATGGAAAGAGAAAACAAGGAAGCTTTCCCATTTATAATAGCCACAAAAATACATTGTATTCTCCCTGACAAAGGAACTAAAAGACCTATACAATGAAAACATAAAAACTGTGAAGAAAGAAGAACTGGAGAATGACATGAAAAGATGGAATAACTTTCGATGCTCATGTATTAGAAGAATTAAAATTGTTTAAATGGTCATCCTCTTCTGGTCAAGATGGCATCTGCCTAACCACACCTCACCTTTCAGGGAAGGAAAGGCAAGGTCTTTGGGGTTCTTTGGGGGTTTTAGGGGTTCGCAGTTCCTAGGAGACCTCCAGTATGAGGGTGCACAGAAGCAAAGTAAGGAATATGCTGATTCCCACACTCCCAGGTAGCTGATCTGTCCCCCAATCCCCTCAAGCAGATGTCACAGCCATAGTCTCAGCTGCAGTTCCAGCTGCAGTCCCAGCCAGTTCCTCCTGCATTACACCATGCCAGCTGCGACTGCTGTGCATGGATCAGGTCCTTCTGCAGAACCCGCAGGCTAAGTGGACCCAGGTCATCAGGCTAATATTCCCTCCTCTCTTGGTTTTCCTGCCATTGGGGAACTCCACTTGCGACTGCTGTGCCATCTGCTGTCCCACCGTGCATGGAACAGGTCCTCCTGCATGACCAGCAGGCTAAGCAGACCAAGACCAGCAGGGTAGTGTGCCCTCCTCCCTTAGTTTTCCCATCACTGGGGACATCCATGTGCCATCCTACCCACTGCCCTGCCCAGCATGTACCAGATCCCCTGCACTTCCTGCAGGCTACTCAGAAACAGGTCAGGAGGCTAGCATTCCCCACCTGTTCCCCTTCCAGCCACTGGGACCACTACCTAAAGCTTCCCATATCACCTGACCCACAACAGTCCAATATCCATGCCCCACCATGTCACAGGACCCAACAGACTCATCCACCTCCTGCTACACAGACCCAACTGACTGCATAGTCCCCGCCCCTTGTCCCTCAGCATCACAGAACCACCATGCAATCCCATCATCCCCCCTCTGCTGCCCCACCACAACACCAGTCTGTTTTGACCCATTCTGCCCTACCTGCTGTCCCCAAGGGCCACCTGACCACACAGTACCACACCCCGAACCACCAACCAACAAAACCCTTCATCAGGTACTTGAGCCCCCACCAAAGCCTTGCAAGTTCATTCCCTCTGAGCAGACCAGCCCCATTACCATCAGAAGCATAATCAAAGCAAACATAAAAGGGAATAATCACTGAATATACTTTAAGGGTAAATTATAGCTTCCTCCTAAATTAAATAAGATTCCTACACTGTTATGGGCAGACCACAGGACAAAAGGAATAACATGAAATATCAAATGCAAGTAAATCCAAGAAGGTTGTCCAGTCCTACAATTGATGTCTCTTATCAAAACATAGAAGAGGAAATAGGATCAGAACCCCAACATGAAGATACAAGCTATGGAACCCTGGCCAAGAAATTAGCAGAGCTTTCATAAAATAAACAAAGGTCCAATAATTGTAGGAATGCTGTCCTCACTAGATTAGACCTAATAGAAAAGAAACAGGAAGGGTTCCAAAGACAGTTAAATGATCTGAAGGAGAGTAAACAAACAAAAAAAAAAAAAAAACCATCAATAATCAGCTAGCTAAGCTCAATGAGGACATAAATAAAGTCAAGGATGAATTCTAAGAACCATTAAGAAAATCAGAAAATGACATGAAAAGGGAACTCGGTAGATGGATGGAAACTATACATAAAACGACAGTAGAAAATACAAACCAAATTGAACAAGTCCAAAACTCTATAGAAACTCTCAAGAACAGAGTCAGCCATGTGCAGGATAGAAACTCAGACTGGAAGACAAAACAGAAGAAATAGTTCATGAATCCAAAAGATTAAATATGTTCAAAATTTTTTGTGAACAGAGCATGAGGGAAATGTGGGATACTCTTGAACATCTCAACATTCAATTCATGGGAATACCAGAAGGGGAAGAAATTCAGACGAAAGACATGGCGAACTTATTTAACAAAATTATCAAAGAAAATTTTCCCACCCTCTCAAAAGAAAGTCCCACCAAGTTATAAGAACCTAACAGAACTCCAAACAGACTGGACCAAAGGCGAAACTCTCCAAGACATATCATCATAATGACTCTAAACATCAATAACAAAGAGAAAGCCCTAAAAGCAGCTAGGGAGAAAAAACACAATACATAAAAAGTATCTGCATCAGAATTACTTCAGACTTCTTAATGGAATCCCTGAAAGACAGAAGGACTTGGAAAAGGAACACTGCAATGTCTAGTAACTTATGGCTTCCAATCCACACTACTCTACCTAGCAAAAGTATATCTCATAGTAAATGGTGAAAGAAAAACTTTCCATGATAAAAGACAGCTTTACAACTATATCAACACAAACACAAACCTGTAGAGAGTAAATCAGGGAATTCTCCACACAGAAGAGTCAAAAAACCAACCTCAAGTGCCTACAAGAAGGAGATCACAATAACCAAACTCTGAAAAGGCACAAAATTCTACAAAGTCCAAGAAAACAACAAACCACATAAAACACCACAATATGGCAGGGATTAAATCAAACATCACAGTTATTACCCTAAACATTAATGGCCTTAACTTACCCATCAAGAGACATAAGCTAAAAGGGTGGATCAGAGAAATGAACCCCTAACCTACGTCACCACTAAAGGCAGATACCTCTTCAGGGTGAAAGGGTGGAAAATGGTATTCCAAACAAACAGAAATAAGAAACAAGCAGACATAGCTATACTAATATTAGATAAAATAGACTTCAATCCAAAAGTAATCAAAAAATACAATGAAGGCCACATCTTACTTATCAAGAGAATGATCCAACAAAGAGGATAACACAGTCATCAATCTTTATGCACCAAACACAGGTGCACCACAAAAAAATCTACTTGACAACAAAACAGAAGTAACAACCAACACCATCATAGCTGGGGACTTCAATACTCCACTATCAGCAATAAATAGATCATACAAACAGAATATTAACAGGGAAATAAGATAGTTCAACAAAACTCTAAATCAATTAGACCTAATGGACATCTACAGAACATTCTACCCAAAATTCACAGATTACACATTCTTCTCAGCAACCCATGGAACCTTCTCTAAAATAGATCACAAAATGGGCCATAAAGCTTGCCTCCATATATTGAGGACATTATTTCCTTCATGATATAAGATCACCATGCTGTACTGCTAGAAATTAACAACAAAAGATGTGTCAGGAATCACACCAGCTCATTGAAACTTCACAACAGACTTTTAAACAACAAATGTGTAGTGGATGAAATAAAAAAAATGAAAGTTCAAAATTTCTAGAAATGAAAGACAATAAGAAAACATCATACCAAAACTTATTGGACACAATGATGGCAGTTCTTAGTGGAAAATTCATAGCACTAAATGTCTTCATAACAAAGACAGAGAGATCCCAAATCAATAACCTAACCAAATCAATAACCTAACTGTTCACCTAAAGGCATTCAAGAAGAATCCAACCCAAAAAAACTCAGATGGTAAGAAATAATGAAGATCAAAGCAGAAATTAATGAATTGGAAACTAACAAAAAAATTAAGAAAATTGATGAAACCAATAGCTACTTCTTTGAAAAAATTTAAAAAAAATCATAAACCCCTGTCCACTTTAATTAATATAAAAAGAGATGCTTCAAATTAACAAAATTAGAAATGAAATACTAATTGGAAAGGATCAAGTTAAATTAGCCCTATTAGCAGATGATATTATTCTATACATAAGTGACTGGAGAACCTCCATCTCAAAATTTTTAAAGGTGATTAACTCCTTCAGCAAAGTGACAGGATACAAAAATCAACACAGAAAAATCAGTAGTGTTTCTATATGAAAAGTACAAAGATGCAGAGAAAGAAATTAGTGTCATTATCCCATTTTCAATAGCAATAAAAAAGATGTAATACCTTGGAATAATATTAACCAAGGTTAAGAAAGACTTATATAAGTGAAAACACCAAAACACTTAAGAAAGAAATTGAGGAGGACTTGAGAAAATTGAAAGACTTCCTATGCTCATGGATAGGCAGAATTAGCATTGTCAAAATGGCAATCTTACCAAAAGCAATATATAGATTTAGTGCAATACCAACAAAAATCCTAAAAATTTTCTTCACAGAGGTAGAAAAATGATCTCAAAATTCATACGAAATGGCAGAAAGCCTCGGATATCCAGGCACATCCTCAGCAAAAGAAACACATCTGGAGGCATCACCATACCTGATCTAAAGCTATATTACAAAGCCATAGTATCAAAAACAACATGGTACTGGCATAAAAACAGATTACAGACCAATGGAACAGAACACAGGATCCAGACTTTGGGTCAAGTAATTACAGCTACTTGATATTTGACAAAGGCCCTAACAACTTACACTGGAAAAAAGACAGCATCTTCAATAAATGGTGCTGGACAAATGGGATAACCATATGTAGGAAAATAAAATTCAATCCATAAATCTTGCACAAAAATCAAGTCCAAATGGATGAAAGACCTCAATATAAGACCAAAAACTCTTCTACTAATGGAAATAAAAAAGTAGGAGGAACTTTCCATGATATAGGAGTGGGAAAACACTTCCTGAACAAAACCCCAGTAGGTCAGAAAATTAAACATTCACTCAATCATTGGGATATCATGAAGCTGAAAAGCTTTTTCACAGTCAAACATACTATAAGCAGAGTCAATAGATTACCCACAGAATGGGAGAAAATTCTTGCCAGCTATACAACTGACAGAGGCCTAATTTCTAGAATCTACAAAGAATGCAAAAACCTACATAATAAAGAGTCAACGCACTCACAAAATGGGGCAGAGAACTGAACAGGGAGTTCTCAGGGGAAGAAATACAAATGGTAAACACACACTTAAGAAAATGTTCAACATCCCTAACTGTGAGGGAAATGCAAATTAAAATAACTATGAGATTCCACCTTACCCCAGTAAGGATAGCAAACTTTAAAAAATCAAATGCAAACAAAGGCTGTCAAGGATGTGGAGAAATAGGAACCCTCATCCACTGATGATGGGAATGTAAGATGGTACAACCACTATGGAAAGCAATATGGAGACTCATAAAAAGGTTGACCATAGAGTTACCAACAGATCCAGTTACTGGCTTACTGGGCATTTACCCTAAAAGCTCCATGCCTCAGTACAGAGAGTATGCTCAACCATGTTTATAGCTGCTCAATTCATAATAGCTAAGGGCTGCAATAAACCCAGATGTATATCATTAGAAGAATTGATAACCAAGATTTGGCATATCTACAAGATTGAATTCTGCACAGCAGTAAAGAAAAATGACACAATGAAATTTGAAGAAATATGGTCAAACTTGGAACAGATCATTCTCAGCGAACTCACCAATCACAGAAAGACAAACGTTGCATGGTCTCATTCATCTGTGGTTCCTAACCTGTATCTTCCCAAGATGCTGTCATACCAAATAGGCATCTTAAGGACCAGACAATTGGGAGGGTGGGGTGGGAGGGGAGGGTAAGGGTAGCAGTAGGACACAAAAAACTGGACCCAAGTGGAAATGGTAACATAAAATCCTATATCCTTAATGACAGAATAAATGGTTGAACCTCCATCAGGTCCTTAGAGGGAACACCTGAATTAAAGGGTCCTGGAGAGGGTATGATGAAGACTAACCTTAATCTTTTCTGCCTCTCTCTCTCTCTCTCTCTCTCTCTCTCTCTCTCTCTCTTCCTTTTTTATATTACCTATCTTTTTTCCCATTTCTTTCCCTTGGTGCTGGTCTGTAACTCCCAGCACCAGGATATAGTTAACATATACAATGAGCTGTTGATCAGACAGACCTTCAAGTTTTCCCAAAAGAAGATACAGTTCTGTCAGAGCATTTGATTACCCATCAAAGGTTAATGGTAAGACCCTACTGCCAAAGACACCACATGCTGTTGGTATGTAACATGGAGAGACCTGGCTGGGTACTGGAAGAGTCAGTCTCCTGACAGTTTGTCTAGTCCCAGAAGGTGCTATATGAGTGACTGAGGGGAAATGGCCAATATCTGTCCAAGCAACTATTGGTCTAAGCTATTCAGCAGCAAACAACTGGGTAACAGATCCACTCAGTGCAACACAACACATAACTGGAACTGGAAAACAAGCCAGAGCCATATCCAAAATGAGTTTACTCTCCAATATCAATCTTCTACCAATCATGGGCTACGAGAAGGCCTACACCTACTAAATTATCTCTAAACTAATAATGGTTATCCCATTTATCTAGTGCTGATTTCACTCTCAGATGGAGAATCTGCTTCTCTTTTTCAGATGGACGGAGAACATGAGGAGAGAACCAGCCCATTGCACCTCACCAGGGACCCAGCTGAAATCATAGAGTAATTGTAGAAATGAACAAGAGTGCTACTTTCTTAGTGAACCTGAAGTAGACCTAAAATGAATGCAACATGGCTCAGAGAAATTAGTGGAAGAGGCAGCAGAAAGATTGTTAGAGCCATGAGTTGGGACATTATGCACATAACTGATGGCTACCCCCACATTGCATGATCCAAAATTTCCAACGAGGAGGGTCCCTTTGGAGGGAGGAGGGCAGGGAGGATGCTAACAATGGTACCAACATGGCTGTTTACACACTGAGAATGTACATAACTAATAAAGAAAAAAATAAAAATAAGTAAATAAAATAAAAATGGCCAGCCTACCAAGAGTAATACACAAATTCAATGCAATTCTTATCAAAATCCCAGCAAGATTCTTCAGAGAGTTATAAAAAAATTAAAAAGAAACAATCTAAAAATCCATATGGAAGCACAAAAGTCCCTGTATAGCCAAAAAAGTACTGAGCAAAGCGAACACCTCTGGTGGTATCATCACATCTGATTGAAAGTTATAAGGCAACAGTACTAAAAACAGCATGGTACTTGCATAAACACAAGCACATAGATCCATAGACTAGAACTGAAGGTCTAGCTATGACTTTGTGTAACACAGCTACCTGATCTTTGACAAAGTGACCAAAAATACTCACTGGAGTAAACAAATGGTTCATCAAATGGTTCTGGAGAAACTGGATAGTCACATATATAAGATTGAATTTGGACTTCTTCCACTCATCTTGTACAAAAATCAACTGCAAAAGGATAAAGGGGGAAGGAGATCAGCACAGAGAAAAATCAACTCCTACCAAATCAGAGAGCCAGAGCCTCAGAGGCCCCCAACACCTCATCACTGAAGCAGACCCAACATGGCTCAGGGAAATTTTGTGGAAGAGGGGGCGGAAAGAATGTCAGAGCCACATGTTGGGTCATGATATGCAGAGACATTTAGCTTACCCATAACTGTGGGCTAACTCCACAATGCATGATCCATATACCTCAACAAGGAAGGGCCAAGGGGAGGGGGTAGGTCACGGAGGAGCCTAATAATGGTACCAAACTGACTGTAAAAAAATAAAATAAAATAAAAAATAAAAATGGAAATAAAAAAGGATAAAGGACTTCAACATATGACCTAAAATTCTAAATCAACTAGAAGAAAAAGTAGGGTGAATACTTCAAGATACAGGCATATAGAAAGACTTTCTGGACAAGACTCCAGCAGACCCAATAATTAGGCCTTAACAACTAGGACCTCATGAATATTTTTTTTAAAAAGCTATTGTACAGGTAAGTAAACCATCAACCAAGTCAATAAACAACCTACTGAATGGGTGAAAATCTTCACCATTCATGTCTCCAACAAATGTTTTATATCTAGGATCTACAAAGAACTCAAAAACCTAAACAACAACAACAAAAAAAATTAAGCCCTCCACTCAAAATGTTGGGCAAGGAATTGAACAGAGAGTTCTCAAATGAAGAAATACAAATGGACTTTGAAAATCTAAAGAGATGTTCAACATCTCTACTCATTAGTGAAATGCAAATTAAAATGATTATGAGATTCCATTTCACTCCAGTCATAATGGCAACCATCAAAAACTCAAAATGATAGTACATGCTAGTGAGGGTGTTGGGAAAGAGGAACACTCATCCACTACTGGTGAAAGTGATAACTTATATAGCCATAGTGGAAATAAGTATAGTGTCTCCTCAAAATACTGAAAATAGATCTACCATTAGACCCAGATATACCTCTTTTGGGCATATACTCTAAAGATTCTACAATATACAAGAGAGAAACTTGCTCAACCAATTTTATTAATGTTCTATTCATAATAGCCAGGAACTGGAATCAAACCAGATGTCTATCAACAAAAGAAAGGTTAATGAAGATGTGGCACATATACACAATGGATTTCTACTGAGCAGTAAGGAACTAGAAAATAATCAAATTTGAAGGAAAATGGGAGGTTTTGGAAAAAATCATCTAAGTGAGGTCACACAGGTTCAGAAAGACAAACACCATCTGTCATCTCTCATATATGGTTCCTAACCTGGACCAGCATCAGTTAATTGCAAGCCATAATAAACATCAACAATAGGGACAAGGTACTGGAATGAAGGTAGGCAACAGAGGAAATAGGGAGTGGAGGAAGGGTTACTAGACAGCAAGACAATGGTTTGGAGAAAGAAAGGAAGGAAGAAATAAAGTAACGGGAAAAAGAGAAAAAATAAAAGAAAGAATGAATGAACAGAAAAGAAAGGAAGGGAGTGAGGGAATGGAAAGGCCTCATGGACAGGAAGGGGGATGGAGGGGATATACAAAAACAATGGCAAATGAATCAGTTGCATAAAAAAACTTTTTCCTTGATACCATTCTACAAGTCATTACCATCAATAAGGGGGAGGGAGGACCTTCCAGAAGAGTCCCATAAAAGGTAGAAAAAGCATAACCCTAAAACCATGGGCTCTGGTTGGTAATTTCCAGTGCCAGAATTAGGTACCCCCAAGAACAAGCTGCTGGTCAGAGAGACACAAGGTCTCCAAAATAATACAGGACATTTCTAAAACACTTTGTTATCTCAAGAGCTAAGTATAAGTTCCTATTTCTAAGGAAACCATAGCCTGTGATCACAGGACATCAAGTGACCATGCTAGAAATGAGAAGGAATCCAGTTCCCTCCCAGCTAGCCCTTATAGTGCTGGAAAGTTCTGTAAGAGCAACTGGAGAATAATGGTTGCCAACAGATTTAATAAGCAGGAGATCCTGCCAGATACAAAATCAACCAGCCAAGCAAGAAGTGTATACTTGTGCAACAGGTAACCAAGTGCTCATGGATGGGACATGAGACCCACTGTTTGGGGAAGAACTCATATCTGGCTCTGGGAACCAAGCCAGAATCCCTGGGATAGGAAATCAGTGTGCTTCAGAGAGAACCTCCACTGCTCTTTAACTAAAAAGTGTGGACATACACAACAATCAAATTCTCTAATAACTAGGTTTATCCTCGTTCATTCAAACTGCTCTCACCTATGGTTGGAGAATCTTTTATATCTTACAGATGGTAGAGGATACTGTAAAGAATTAGGATAAACACACACATTGAGAATAGAAAGCCAACTTCCTACCATGAGATGGGTCACCTCCACTCCATATGGGTCCAGAAGTCACTATAGAGTAAGTGGTGTCACGAATACTGCTCTTATGTCCAGCCTGAAAACAAGTTCCATGGAGGTGGTAACAGACACAGTGGTCACTCAGACCTCATCAAATCAGAGATCCTGAGACTACAGACATAGCAACACTAAATCAGATCCCTATCTTTCCCACCAAGGCTCAGGGAACATAGCAGAAGAGGGGGTAAAACACTGGAATAGTTAGCTTGGGGGGTATGAATAGCCTGAGTCACTGTATACCCTCCTCCCAGAAATGAACTGATGCCTCTTGTCCCCACAAGGAATACCAATAACCTCACTTAAGAAGACCCTCAGCAAAATTAGGGTAAGTGTAAGGGTTCTAAGAGTACATTTTTATAAAAAAAAATCAATGAATAAAAAAAGTTTTTAAATGGGCATCATAATACTGGATACATTAGAATACTGTATCAATGGAAATAGCCTGGGTTGTGTTTAAGAGGCCTTCTCAAGCCCAGAAAAATGGCTAATCAGTTAAGAATACTTGCTGTATATGTATGTTGACCTGAGTGGATACTCAGCACCCATATAAAACCAGAACCAAAGTGATGCATGCCTGTGGAAGTCCAATGCACCTACAAAAATGTGAGGCAAAGCCAGGGAAATTCCAAAGTTTTGTGCCACCTAGATTGACTTCATAAATTTATAATAGCCCTGATTTAAGCAAGATGGAAGGAAAGGACCAACATCCAGAGATCATCCTAACCTCCCGATGTGTGTTATGGGTGTATATATACACACACAACTAACATATTTTTTTCTCAATTAAAGGCTTTCAATTTCAAGTAAGCTCCTTAATGTTAATTGTTGCCTTTGTCTTGAACAAAACCACTGTCCTCTTTACTTGCACTTCTTCAATCACACTGCATCATTATAGGTTATTTTGTATTTCAGAAAACTTCATGAGCTTTTGCCCACAACTCTAACAGCTATCACCCTGATGTACTAATAGCCATCATCTTTTCTTTTCTTATGATGCAGCCCACATGAGTCTAATGGTGAATGGTCTTATAGCTTTCTCAATCAGTTTTATCCTCATCCCCTCTCAAGTCTTCCAGCAATACTCTTTGCCATAGCAAGCTGGCTGCAGTTTCTATCTATCACCTTGGGTTTAGTACTTATTCCTATCTTATCACCATTGACTGTAAGCTCCATGATGGCAAGGGACATATCTGTGTTCAGCTTATGTCATTAGGACCATCAACTGTGGTTGACATGTCACCAAAGATGATTAAACGTCTTGGAAATGAATGTTGGATTAATGAATTATCACAGCATGCCATTTCACAGGCATACTACATATGCTTCTTTTAAGAGTCCAACAGATTGAGGGAGAAGCTATCCAAAGGCACCAAGTTAAAATTACATTAGCTTAAATGACAGCAATTGCCTGAGCAGGACATAATGAAAATAAGTGTGAAATATGATTATTTTTCTCTCTTCAAGTGAACTCATATGTCATTAATATATGACTACTTGAAAGTGTTGCTGATTTTTCTTTTGCTTAGATTGAGAGGACTATCAAATTCTAGTGCCTTAAAATCAAAACTTACAATCTTAGAACCTTAGACTTGGATGTAATAAAAAAATCTAATTTCATACCCTCCTTTTATAGGAAAAGAGGTATCAAATTCTGAACATTAAAGTTACTTATCCAAAATAACATAATTGGAAATGCAACTCAGTCTTTATGAACTCTAAGCAGGCTCAAAAATTCTGTCCTCAGCGCAGGAGAAATACAAACCTTAGGTGAGTATTAGCCATTTGTATTTCTTCATTTGAGAGTTGTCTGCCCATTTTGGGGGTGGATTGTTTCATTTATTTATTGCTTAATTTGTGGAGTTATTTGTAGGCCTCTGTCAGTGGTGTACCTGGTAAAGAATTTCTCCCATTCTGTGGGTAGTCTGTTGGCTCTGTTTATAGTATGTTTGTCGGTAAATAAGAAGCTTTGTAGCTACATGAGATTCCACTGGTTGAGTGTTTAATTTCTTGGGCTACAGGTGTATTGCTCAGGAAGTCTTTCCAAACCCCTATCTCATACAGAGTTCCCCCTATTTTTTTCTTCCAGTAGTTGAAGAGTTTCAGGTCTTATACTGAGGTCTTTAATCCATTTGGAGTTGATTTTTGTGCCTGGCAGGAAGAGTGGGTGTAGTTTCATTTTTCTACATGTGGTTATCCAATTTATACAGCACCTTTTGTTGAATATGATGCCTTTTCTCCAGTGTACATTGTTCGATCCTTTGCCAAAGTTCAGTTATCAGTAGTTTCTTTAATTAAGGGATGGGTCTTCAATGCTATTCCATTGGTCCATATGTCTGTTTTTAAGCCAGTAACAAGCTGTTTTGTTACTATGACTTTGTAGTACAGCTTTAGATCAGGTTATGATGATACCTCCAGGGGGGTTTCTTTTGATGAGAAAAATTTAGAATATCCAGGGCCTTTTGCCATTCCACATGAATTTTGCAATTCTTTTTTCTCTTCCTCTGAAGAATAATGTTGGGATTTGTATTGGTATTGTATTTAATCTATATATTTATTTTGTGTAAGTTGCCACTTTCAAAATATTAGTGCTACCTATCCAGGAACAACATCATTAACCATCAGGGAAGTGAAAATTAAAACAGTTATGAGATTCTATCTTACTCCAGAAAAGAGGACAATCTAAAAAAAATTGACAATAAATAGTGAGAATGAAAAGAAATAGGAACCCTCATTTACTGCTAGTGCAAGTGCAAACTTGTAAAACCACTATGGAAATCAATATGGAGAATCCTGAAAAAGAAGAAAATAGAGCTATGAGATGACCCAGTCCTTTCTGTACTGGGCATCTACCTTAAAGGCTCCACTCTCACTTTAGAGATATTTTTGCTCATCCATGTTTATAGCTGCTCAATTCACAATAGTTAAAAACTAGAACCAAGCCAGAGGTCCATCATTTGATGAATGGACAAGGAGCATGTGGTTATATACCCAATGCAATTCTGTTCAGCACTAAGGAAAAATGTTATAATCAAATTTGTAGTAAAATAGATGGACTTGGAACAGATCATACTAAGGGAACTTACACAAGCACAGAAAGACAAATGTCACATGTACTCCCTCATATGTGGTTCCTAAACTAGAACAACTTGAGTTGCAAGCATACCTGACAGACAACTAGAGAAAACAACAATGGAAGGGTTTTGGGGGTGGGAAATGGGAGGGAGGATATGCACAAAATAAAATTTAAAATGAATTGGTACCTTAGAAATTTCCTCTTGGATAGAAGACTAAAACATATGACCCTCGATAGAAATATGGTGGGATCATCTGGTAAGAAGGGCCCTGGAGAGGCTGGGATGAAGACCAACCCTAAAGAATTTGGCTCTGACTTGCAACTCTGAGTACCGGAAATTGGTTATAATCTACATTGAGCTGTTGATCAGAGACCTAAGAGGTCCCTGAAACAAGAGAGACTTATGTCAAAGCACTTGATTACCCACCTGAGGTAAAAGGTAAGACACTATTTCTGAAGGCACCACATAATTCCATAGGCAAACCATGGAGAGATCTGGCTGAATCTGAAAGGAATACAGTTCCCAGATGGTTAGTCTATGCAGCTGTTGGGGAAAGATGTCCAACATTGTTGTGAGCAAGAAGGGGACACTGGTATATGAAAACACTCAACCTGACAAGATGTACACACCTGTGCAATAGTGGCACACAGCCTAGGTGGGTAACCAACTGCTCTTTGCTTGGCTATGCGATCTGCTCAACAGAAAGGAATCCAAAACTGGAACAAGGAACCAAGTCAGAACCCTGTGGAGACCATGATAATGGGCTCCAATGAGAAGCTCCCACTAGCCTTCATCCAAAAGTGAGGCTATGCCCTTCAAAATATCTCTAAATTAACAATGCTTATCCCTTTTAACCTATACTGATCTCACTTGCCATTGAAGAAACTGTTTTTCTTGTTCAGAAGACAGCAAGAACCAAGGAAAACTATAATCTACTAACAAGATGAGAAAAGATAACTGACTTCCTAACAGGAGATGAACCACCCCCCACACAGCATCCAGGGCCCAGGTGAAACCACAGAGAAACTGGTGAGATGAGCAATTGGGCTCCTTCCATGACCACCCTGATAACCTAGGAGAGGGTGATACAGACTGAAGATACTCAAAATGTAACAAAGATGAAATCCAGAAGCTGCTAAGAACTCAACACTAAAGTAGAATAAAACACACCCACCAAGGCTCAATGAAGTTTGCAGGAGAAGGGATGGATAGAATGTAAGAGCCACAGGATGGGAAGAAATATCCAGAAACATAGCCCTCCACACAATGATAGACTGCTGCTCTCACAACTCACAACCTGCAACTACATGGTGAATACCAGCAACACCACTGAGGAAGATCCTCAGTGGATTGGGGGCATGAGGAGGGAAATGATGGCACCAACATATGACATGTCCATACAAAGTTTCTACTTAGTTTTTTTCAAATAAAAAAGAAATGCAAATCTTTGTGTAATGCCCAGTAAAAGCTATGTGTGATTTAGTAGACAAATTTATTTGTGCAATATATTTTGGAATAAATGCTGAAATGGAGACACACTTGGAGCCACCAATCCTGCTTCAGATGTTATAACTTTGAATACTTGCCTAAATATCATAATTCCAACTGTCCATTTAGAGAAATCTAAAGATTAGCCTGGTATTATGAAATATGATGTGATGTTACAGATGAAACCTCATTACATAAATAAGACTCAAGTTTTGGCTTCCTTACAATAGAAGAAAATCTGGTCGTAGATTGGAATATAGCTGTCTAATAAAACACAAAATTAGATGTACATGAGAATTTTTTCACATCAAGTCAAAAAATTTTTTGTAAGTAAATGGGGACTTCAGAATAACTACATGAACTTAACAATACAAAGTTGTGTCTTCTGTCCAACTACTTAAAGTCTGAATCAAACTAATTATTGTGTTCTAAAGAAAATTGACATCCTCTGAACCTCAGAGGTAATCTGTGAGTGACAGGGATGTCTGCACACTTATGTAACATGACTTTATTTTCTTTAGACTTGTGGCAGGTTTTGGTCCACATTTGCCTACATACAGTCACTCTCTTATATTTAAGAGTAATTATAACTATTATGAAAAAAGTCTTAAATCTTTGTCTTTAAAAATTGTAATTTACCAGTTGAAGAAGAAATATTTTATTTCTTGAGACTCATTTTTTTTTAAATTTTCATCTGAAATGTGAGTTGATAGTATCACATTCAATGGATCTATTATAAAAATTTCATGAGATGATAAATTCATGTGTTAAGCACAGTTTCCAGCAATAAGAAAGCATCCAATAAATACTATCTATTGCTACTACTGGTGCCAGAAATGACACTGGACCACCTGCAGACTGTGTAGTCACTGGGTACCTTTTCTTCTCTGCATGGGCTAATCACAGTTCTGTGTTCAGTATTGTGGGGAATTTGTTCATTCTATGATTTGCACAAGCAAATCAGGTTTGGTCTATTTCAAGACAGATCAACAAAGAGAAAGTTTCTCTTCATTTTCTTTTTACTGAATAAAAGGAATGGAACTTGTTATAAAAGTTAAGGTGTCTCAAGGAGGCCAGCTTCTATTCATCTCATTTTATCATTCATCTGGAAGGCTGAAGCTAAAACTATTCTGTAGATCTAATTCCTGAGCAAAGTTAATATTTATTGAATACAATGTATGGCCCTCTGCCAGATTTCCAGGGTAGATCTCAAATGAGGAGAAAAACACCTTCCTTCTGTGACTAAAATATAATTTAGAGGGATGAAGGTGAGAAATCCTCAAAGCTACTGCTGTGTCTCAAGTTTTTGATGCTGTGAGCCTTGCATTAATACAGTAAGATTTTAGGATATGAATATCTTTATCGGGTGTATGCTATTGAGCTAAATGTCTGCACAAGCCTAAGTCAATCTCTACTCTAGTATTTTTTTTTCAAGTAATAAGACACTAAATCTGGTTTGGATTTCAGGTGATGTGTACTTTTTGGGTGTAAGCACCAAGGATGGCAGTAAGGAGAGGAAGTGGGTGTGCAGATCAGGTATGAGTAGGTAAGTTTTGGTCACTGAGGTTGTGAGTAGGAGAAAGAGAAATGAGAAGAATATAATGGCTCAAAAATAAAATGATTACAAGTCAAGTTAATCCTTCTTTTTCAATCTCAGTATGTGAAAATGATGGGGGAGGATGCTAGGTAATACCCCTTCTGAAGAAAATGCAGCAGTGTTAATCTAATCTACTAGTCTATCTGCTCCATGACAGGTCAACATGTCAACATTTCTAAAATTCTTCATCCTAGGAGGATAGCCAATTGTCAGGCCCACTTTGCATTTGGGGGGATGTGAGGAAGGCAGTTATGCAGATGTGACAAGAAAAGAGAGATGTTAAAAGATTTTTTTACAAAAACTAAATTAGTCATGTCAGCCTTTTGCCAGCATTAAAAACTCAAAAACTTACTTTGTTTTCTGAGTTACTTTATTAAAATTGCATTCACTTAGTTTGTATGAAGGCAAGCACTGCTCCAAGAGAGGATGATCACAGTTCTATTATAAATCTTGTAAATATGTAGGCTGACAAAGGAGAAAAAAAAAGAAATCTTTTTTTGGTATTATATTTCTTTCAGTGGCTTTCCATGTGATTCATTAAAGATATTTTTAACTTTTTCCCTAGTTGAAAAATTGCATATATAAATCCTGACTCTCAACTTGCACAAATAGGCACAGCCAAACAAAACAGAACTTGGCATAGATCCATGGTTGAACCTTTTTGGAACTTAATTCCAAGGGATGTAGGTAGAATTCCATTTCACACAGATGAAGTAATAGACTTCTCCCTTAGAAATATACAATGTTTTCCATGTCAAACTGAGAGGGCACATTATTCTTAGTCTCATACAACAGAAGGAAGTTTGATACATTTTAAAGCATATTTCTTTTTCTTTTTTGGATTTTCAAGATAAGGTCCCACTCTATCCCAGGCTGACCTGGCATTCACTATGTAGTCTTAGGGCGACCTCCAATTCATGGTGAACCACCTACCACCACCTTCAAACTGCTGAAATTGAAGATGTGCCACCATGTACGGCTAAAAGCATATTTCTCAATGTAGATGTTTGCTACTTAATAAATTTTCATTACTTAGTAAATTGTCATTATGTTATTGTTTAGTGATAATTTTGGAGGTTCTATGTAGCTTTCTTTATTCTGGTGTATCTCCAAAGGCAGTTTTATTATTTTTATTTATTTATTTTTAACTTTTGGTTGATATTTTTGTTCTTTTTTCAATTTTTATTAACATTTTCCATGATTATAAAAATATCCCATGGTACTACCCTCCCTCCCCCCACTCTCCCCTTTGAAATTCCATTCTTGATCATATCCCCTCCCCATCTCAATCAGTCTCTCTTTTATTTTGATGTCATGATCTTTTCCTCCTCTTATGATGGTCCTGTGTAGGTAGTGTCAGGCACTATGAGGTCATGGGTGTTCAGGACATTTTATGTCTGGAAGGAGCACGTTGTAAGGAGTCCTACCCTTCCTTTGGCTCTTACATTCTTTCCGCCGCCTCTTCCACATTAGACCCTGAGCCTTGGAAGGTGTGATCGATATGTTACTCAGTACTCCAGTCACTTCTTTCCAGCACTATGATACCTTCTGAGTCATCCCAAGGTGACTACCCTGTGAAAAGAGAAGATTCTATACCCAAAGTGAGAGTAGCGTTAATATAAGAGTATAAATATTAAGAGAAGTGCTTACTGGGCAGTTGGATAAGCATAGTATATACATTTATCCAGACATCAGCAGCTGTTACACCCCTAGGGCTCATGACTACCCCTGTTTTAGGTTTTCAGTATCAGGGACGTATTCCCCCCCATGGAGCGGGCCTCCATTCCAATTGGAGGGCAGTTGGTTTCCATCATGACAGACGTGCCATTATTGCACCTGTTGGCTCATTTGGCCTGGCTGGCCAATTATAAGGCTTGCAGTGTCCACTGTTGAGTATCTTCACTGATGTTTTCCCTTTCTCCCATTTAACTGCATGAGTTTTTTGTTTTTTTTTTTTTTTCTTTTTGTATAATCTCTAAGGGCCCAAGCTTTTCCTACAAATTTCAAATGAGCACAGTAAAGTCAAACAGAAAAACGAGTTAAATTTCAGATTTTCCATAAGGATATGTTGGATAATCAATGAGCATAATATGTTTTTAGGCCAGCCTGTGACTTTTTTCTGATAAACTTGTGCAGGTCATAATTAGCCACTGCTTAAATATACTGTATCAAAAGCTTTTCTCTGTTAATGAGTACTGTGTGTGGTCATTAACAATTTCCACTCGCCCACTTACTGAGTGTGCCCAGTCCCACAGCAGCTGCCACGCAAGCTCAGACTGTGTCTCTCGCTTGCACCAGCTCAGGTGCCATCCCCTACCTGCCTGCCATGCCAGCCGTCCGCCATTGACCTGTGGCAGGGGAAGGCAGACTGCTTCCGATTCCCAGCGTTCCCAGCCACAGTTTGGGTTGCTTCAGTGCTTGGTGCCTCAGTGCCACTCCTAGCTTAAACGCAGGCAGCTTTGGCACATTACCACTTGAGAACTCAAGCAACTTTGGCGCCCCTGCCAGGCAGTAGATAGGCGGCTTTGGCAAGTGAGATTGTTCCCTGCTTGCGGAAGCTGAGACTGCTCCGCACTCTCCTCCACTCACCCACTTACTGAGCGAACCCAGTCCCACAGCAGGTGCCATGCAAGCTCAGACTGTGTCTCTCGCTTGCGCCAGCTCAAGTGCCATCCCTTACCTGTCTGCCGCGCCGGCCGGCCGCCATTGTCCTGTGGCGGGGGAGCACAGACTGCTTCTGGTTCCCAGCGTTCCCAGCCAGAGTTTGGGTTGCTTCAGTGCTTGGTGCCTCAGTGCCACTCCTAGCTCGAATGCAGGCAGCTTTGGCACATTACCGCTTGAGAACTCAAGCAACTTCGTCGCCCCTGCCAGGCAGTAGATAGGTGGCTTTGGCAAGTGAGAGCAAAAGCCCAAGCTGCTTGGCAACTGCCCCAGGCTGCATAAGATTCCCATTGGTCTTGAGCCCAGGCTGATATGCCCACCTACCTGCCCATACACTGTCATGGGCAGAACACAGAGCAAAAGAAATAACATGAAAAATCAAATGCAAGAAAATCCAGTTAGATCACCCAATCCCACAATGAATACTTCTAACCAAAACATAGAAGAACCAATAGGACCAGAACACCACATTGAAGCTATGAGCAATGCAACCCTGACCAACCTACTGGTAGAACTTGCAGGAAAGCAACAAAGGGCCGACAATCGTGTGGATGCTGCCGTCACTAAACTAGAACTAATAGATAAGAAATTGGAAGGATTAGATAAGAAATTGGAAGGATTTCAAAGAGAGTTAAGAGATTTGAGGGAGAGTGAAAAAAAAAAAGACCTTAAAAATCAGCTGGCCATGCTAAATGAAGACATAAAGAAATGCAAGGATGAACTCCAAGAATCATCAAGAAAATCAGAAAATGATGTGAAAAGGGAGCTTGACAGAGGGATGGAAATTATACATAGAAAAGTAATAGAAAATGCAAACTTAATTGAACAAGTCCAAAACTCGCTAGAAGCTCTCAAGAATAGAGTCAGCCAAGTGGAGGATAGAAACTCTGATCTGGAAGACAAGATGGAAGAAACAGTTAGAGAGTTCAAAAATTTCAGTAAGTTCAAAAGCTCCTGTGAACAGAACATGAGGGAATTGTGGGATACACTTAAACGTCCCAATATCAGGATCATTGGAATACCAGAAGGAGAAGAAATTCAGACCAAAGGCATGGAGAATTTATTTAACAAAATAATTGAAGAAAACTTCCCCAGTCTCTTAAAAGAAAGGCCCATAAAGATACAAGAAGCCAATAGAACTCCAAACAGACTGGACCAAAGGAGAAACTCTCCAAGACATATTATCATTAAGACTCTAAACATTGACACCAAAGAGAAAATCCTAAAAGCAGCTAGGGGAAAACAGCACACCACCTTCAAAGGTAACCCCATCAAAATTACTTCAGACTTCTCAATGGAAACCCTGAAAGCTAGAAGGGCCTGGAATGAAACACTGCAAAGTCTAACAACCTATGGCTTCCAACCCAAACTACTCTACCCAGTAAAAGTATCCCTCGTAATAGATGGTGAAAGAAAAACATTCCACGACAAAACTCAGCTTTACAATTATATGAACACAAAACCAAACCTACAGAGAGTATTTCAGGAAATTCTACACAGAGAAGAAAAAAATAATCAAACACAATTGCCTACAAGAAGCAGATCACAACAACCAAACTCAGAGTAGGCACAAAAAACTTCAATGTCCATGAAAACTCCAACCCACATTTACCATCACAATATGGCAGGGATCAAATCAAATCTCACAGTCATTACCCTAAATATTAATGGCCTTAATTCACCCATCAAGAGACACAAGCTAACAGGATGGATCAAAAAATTAGACCCCTCAATCTGTTGCCTTCAAGAAACCCACCTCACCATTAAAGACAGACATCTCCTCAGGGTGAAAGGGTGGAAAACAGTATTCCAAGCAAACGGGAATAAGAAACAAGCAGGTGTAGCTATATTAATATCAGATAAAATAGACTTCAAACCAAATATAATCAAAAAAGACAAAGAAGGCCACTTCCTACTTATCAAGGGAACGATCCATCAAGAGGATATCACAATCATAAATCTGTATGCACCAAACACAGGGGCACCACAGTTCATAAACCAAAACCTACTTGACAATAAAACAGAAATAACCACAAACACCATCATAGCTGGGGACTTCAATACACCATTATCAGTAATAGACAGATCATCCAGACAGAAACTCAACAGGGAAGTAAGAGAGCTCAACAAAACCATAGATCACTTAGACCTAACGGACATCTACAGAACTTTCTGTCCCAGATCTACAGACTACACATTCTTCTCAGCAGCCCATGGAACATTCTCTAAAATAGACCATATACTGGGTCACAAATCCTGCCTCCACATATTTAGGAAGATTGACATAATTCCCTGCATGATATCAGATCACAATGCTATATTGCTAGAAATCAACAACAAAAGACCCACCAAGAATCCCAACGGCACCTGGAAACTGAACAGCACACTTTTAAACAGTTTGAAGACTTGAAATAATGTCCAACACTATCTAGTCATTGGGGTAAAGTGTCAATAGCTGCTCCCAGGAAGATTAGAAAATTGATGTCCCCACAATTTTCTGTTCATGCACTAATGCAACAAGGTATCCTCAAGCCCATGTGGCCCACTACTTTCTTCCTCAAAAGGTCCTCATGCCATTACTGCTGCCTGCATTTCTTTCTACATCATTGTTATTTCTAGATAAGGTCTTAGTTTATATACAATACTCAATCTTTGTCCCCTTTGTGAATCTGGTTCACAGTGGAATTTATTCATTCTTATCATACAGGCACTGTTCCTTTTTTTTTTAACTCTTTGACATTTGATCTGTATCTACATAAACTATATTTCTGTAGGTAAGAATGGCTTCCCTTCTTTATGAAAGAAAGTTCCTTGATGTTGGCCTTTGATAAATTGCTAGCACATAATATCATTTAAGTAATTCTCAAATTTTAATACATATTTACCCTACTTGGATTTCCCTTGCCTACTGCAATTGTAACTTTCCCTACAAAATCCCCCATTATCCTTGACACTGAAATATCAGCTTTTTTTCTGTTTTTATGACATTAGATGTGTACCTCTAACTTAGCACATATCATACTATAACATGCTGCCCCAGTTGACTATTGCTGGCTCCCTTGACTCTACAATGAGCTCAGTGGCAACTGTTTTATTCCCACTTGTCACACGTTCTATTGTAAGTATTATAAACTTTTATTGAATTGGTTTGCTATGACATCAGAGAAAATACATTTCAGGTTTGAAAATTCACCGAGGACTCATTGCTCCATGTCAAGAGGATGCTTTTTATACATAGAAGTAACTTAAAATATTTGATTCTCCCTGTAATAGTTATTACAAGAGAGAGTACAAAAGGGTGAATAAAACTCTTTCAGCATCATTAAAAAGAGTCAATATACAACTCTCAAAAAGAATATGGGGGACAATCTGGAAAGAAGGGTCCTATAGAAGGTGGGATGAAGCCTAATCTTAAAATAATCGGCTCTGATTTCTAACTCTCAGTAACAGAAACTGGTTCCAAACCACACTGAGCTGTTGGTAGGAGAGACCTACAGGTCCTCAAAATAAGACAGACTTCTGTCAAAGCACTTGATTACCTACCTGAAATAAAAGATAAGACAGTATTGCTGAAGACACCACATGCTGCCAAAACAAAAAGTTGAGAGATCTGGCTGGAATCTGGAAGGAAGCCAGTTGTCAGATGGTTTCCCCATATAGTTCTGGAAAGTGCTAAATGACCTGCTGGGGAAAAATGGCCAATAATATTGTGAGTAAGCAGGGGGCACTGTAATGGAAATCAACCAGCCTGATAAGATATACACACCTGTGGGTAACCCATGGTTCCCTGGTTAGTTAAGAGACCTGCTTAGTGGAAAGAAACACAGAGCTGGTACTAGAACCAAGTCAAAATAATATGGAGACCATGATCATGGACTCCAACAAGATGTTCCAACTAGTATTTGGCCAAAATTGAGGCTACACCATCAAACTCTCTCTTAATTAACTATGCTTATACTTTTTAACCTATGCTGATCTCACTTTCCATTGGAGAAACATTTTTTTTTTCTTTTGCAGAAGGCAGCAAAAACTGAGATCATCCAAAATCTATCGAAAGTTCAGGACTTCCTGTCATAATATGACCAACCCCTCACACATCAGCTACGATCCAGGTGAAACCAGAGAGGAACTGGGGAGATGAGCAAGTGGGCTGCTTACATGGCAAGCCCAACAACCTGCTCCAGGGTGATGCAGACAGAAACTGAGGATGCTCAAAATGTACCAAAGCAGAAATCCAGAAGGTGCTGAGAGCTCAACACTAAATTAGACTTAAAACACGCATTCCAAAGCTCAGAGAATTTAGTGGTAAAGGGGGCAAAATGATTGTAAGAGTCACAGGGTTGGAGGAAGTATCCAGAGGCATTGTCCCCCCATAATTACTGACTGCTGCTCTCACAACATATAACTCACAATCCCATGGTATATACCAGTAATCCCACTAAGGTGGGCCCTCAGTAGAATGGGGACAGGGAGGAGAGAAATGGTAGCAACACATGATGGATGTGTCTATACAAAATTCTACTTAATGAAAAAGGGTCAAGTATTATTATATAGTTATTAATGTTATTTCAGTACACATGTTCAAACCACCAAAAAATAGTAAAACCTCAATGTTTATAATATCGCAATTACATTACAGTTGACAAAATCTCAATCGTAGAAGACTTACCCAGGATCAAATGAATAGTGATTTGTGAAATGTCTAAGCTAGGTCTATCAGATTCTAATACCATACTGATTTTACTATTCCCAAAATGACAAGGATATAATGCAGAAAACAAACAATGACCAAGCACTCTCCTCACACAAAGAGAAATAGACTTATGATTTCTACATAAAAAAATAAGCAGGATTCAGGTTGCTTAGGAAATATCGTTAAAACTGACAAATTGAACTCCATGAAGTAAGAAGCTTTAAAAAAATATTTCAATAGTTTTATTTATTTCCTTATTTGAGAGAGATGGAAAGAAAGAGAGAGGTAATATGACATGTCAGGACTTCTTGCAATCTCAAATTCATTTCACATGCATGCACCACATTGTGCATCTGACTTTATGTGGATATTGGAGAATTGGACCTGTGCAGGCAGGCTATGCAGTGAAGTACTTTTAATCACTGAGCTATCTCCAAAGCCCTTAGAAAGCTTTTGTATAAGAAAATAAATTTTAATCTAGCAAAGAGTAACTTTGGGAATGGGAATAGGAACACTTTTCCAACTTTATAGCTTATAAAGGATTAATATCTAGAATATACAAAAACTCAAAAAAGTTAAACATAAGAAATCAAATACCCTAATCATAAATGGACTATTAAACTGAACAGAGAGTTCTCAAAAGAACAAACAAAAGGGCTGGAGAGATGTCTTAGTGGTTAAGCACTTACCTATAAAGCCTAAGGACCCCGGTTCAAGGCTCGATTCCCAGTACCCACATATACCAGATTCACAAGGTGGCACATGCATCTGGAGTTCGTTAGTAGTGGCTGGAGGCCCTGGTGTGCCCATTCTCTCTCTCTCTTTCTCTGCCTTGTTCTCTGTCTATCTGTCACTCTCAGATAAGTAAATAAAACTAAAATTTAAAAAAAAGAACAAGCACAAAAAATCTAACAAACATTTTAAAAAGTCATTAGGGGAAATGTGAGTAAAATCTCCTTTAAGATTTTATCTCACCTCAGTCAGAATGACTATATTTAAGAAAACAAATGACAGGGCTAGAGGGATTGCTCCGCTATTAAGGCACTGGCCTATAAAGCCTGCCAACCGGAGTTCAATTCCCTAGTAGCCACATAAAGCCATATGCATATACTGGTGCATGCATCTGGAGTGCCTTTGCAGTGGCTAGAGTCCCTGGCATGCCCATACTCACACTCATCCCATCTCTCTGTATTAATTTTTAAAAGAATGATATATAGTTTAAAAAGTAAAAATTGAAAATAAATGCTGATGAGGATATTGAGGAAGAGGACCCTTATTCACTGTTGATAGGAGTATAACGTGATATAGTCACTATGTAAACTAGCATGGAGGTTTTTCAGAATGCTTAAAACAGAATTACCATATGACCCAGCTATACCACTCCTGGCCCTATATCCTAAGGAGTACACACTCTGCCTCAAATATGTTCCTATCCATATTTATTGCTGCTGTATTTACAATAACCAGGAAATAAAATCAGCCTAGATGACCATCATTGGATGAATGGATCATGAATATGTGGTCCACAATGGACTATTATTCAGTAATAAAAAATGAAATTTATGTGAAAATTAATGGAACTAGAAAAAAATTATAAAATGAAATGAAGTAGTCCAGACCAATAAATATAAATTTCATGTGTTCTCTCTCATGTGAGATCTTAGTTATGAATTTTTAGACTTCTGTTTTTAGATTGGACAAATTGTCTGTGAAGGGCAAGAAGCAAGAAAGGAGTCAAGAGAAGTACGAAGAAAATAAGACATCTAGATGAATAGAGGTCTGGGGGAGGAGGAGTAGAACATAAGTAATATGAAAGTAGAAGGAGGAACGCAGGTGAAATTTAAACAGGGATAGGGGTTGAGAATAAGGAGGGTAAGCAGAAGGTGTAGGGCAAGGAAAACTAAAACTAAGCAAGTATGAAAGCATGCTATGGAAGGGTACTTTATATTTCAACTAAAATAATATGGATAATTTAAAAGAAGCTTAATGGAGCGGGCGTGGTGGTGCACACCTTTAATCCCAGCACTCGGGAGGCCGAGGTAGGAGGATCACCAAGAGTTGGAGGCCACCCTGAGACTACATAGTGAATTCCATGTCAGCCTGAACCAAAGTGAGACCCGACCTCAAAAAAAAAAGAAGAAGCTTAATGGTCTGGAGAGATGGCATAGCTTGATTCCCCATGGCCCACATCAACAAGACACACAAAGTGGTGCATGTGCCTGGAATTTGTTTTTAGTGGCTGGAAGCCCTGGCCCTGGCATGTCCTTTCTCTCTCTGTCTCTCTCTCTCTCTCTCTCTTTCTCTGTCTGCCTTTTCCTCTCTCAAATAAATAATAAAAAAGAAGCTTAAATGGAGATGCTGTCCATGGGAGGATGATTCTGCTCCAAGAATTCATAGATCTTTAAACCAAAATCCTAGTGCTGTGTGAGGGACTTTTCTCCCCAAGCAACTGTATAGCATTCATAGTCCTGGAAGGTGCTACCTAGCTGCTTGGGGAGAAAAGTCATCAATGATCTCACTTAGCTACGGATCCTGTATGTGTCAACCTAGTCAAAAGCTCATGACTGGGAAAGTTGTGTGCCCTAGGAGGGGTAGCTAATATTAATGGTATGCTACATGGATAGGTAGTAAAACTGCCTAGTAGATACTTATCTTTATATCCACACATTAGTGATGCTTTTCATTTTGGTCAGGTTAATATAGAGGGACATAAATGGTGAAAGTGCTGAAAATAAATGACTATGGTATACTCAGCTCTAAACAGGGCATCTATAGCAGCCATCCAAGGCTTAGAGAACATCATGAAAGAGGGAGTGGAAAGAATATTATGAGTAAGAGGATGGATTGAGTGCTGTGGAATGCTATCATCTTGACACAACTTGCCCTCACAGCCACTCCATTCAAGAACTCACATTAACACTCCATCAGGGATGGCCAAGGAGCTCAAGAAAATTCTTCTCCCAGGAGAATTATTGGCATTTAATAGTTGCTGCAGAACAGGGAGCCATGTTATTCTGTGGTATAGCCATTGGAAAATATGTCCATAATCCAGTAAATGACACTTCATCCATGCTTTTACAAGCATCCTTGATTTGACTCAGTGGGTCATACAACAAAAGACATGGAAGTAAGAAGAGTATTTGTTAGGAAGAAGAAGATTAGTGGGAATGAGTTAATAAGAAAAGATATTATGGATGACTATGATCTAATTATATTATATACATGTATAAATATGTCAAAGATTAATAAAACAGATATTTTAAGTACAATAGTTTATATGGAAGACATATTTAGTAAAAAGTGGAAACCACTAATGAGAGGAAGAGAGAAAAATAATATTAATTATTAATTACTGCTGAGATAGATCAATTCTAACACCAATATCACAGTTAAAAAGCAAAACAAAAACAAAAAAGGAATAAAAATAGAGGAATAAAAGGATCAGTAACTATGAAATTTCAAATCCAAAAGCTAATTTAAAGGATCTCTAGCTGATTTACTCCCTTCTTCAATAGTACAATTTTCTCAAAAGCCATGGGCCAGGTAGATGGATTAGCTACAAAAGAACTTTCCTTACAAATACTGGGAATGATAGCACCTTCAAAATTTATAAGTGTATACACATGTGTGCAAGTACATGTGTACACGTGGTGCCCAAAGACAGCCTCAAGTATCGGTCGTCAGGCACCATTCATCTTCTATGAGAAATACTATCTCTCTAGCCTGGATCTCACCAAGTAGTCTATCTGGCTGGTCACTGAGTCCAAGGGATTCAGCACTGGAGAACAGAGAGAAGCACACCTCTCTCTCTCTCTCTCTCTCTCTCACACACACACACACACACACACACACACATGCCACAAGAATTAGACAACAATATGATGTTTATTTGGGGGAGTTAAGTTTTTTTTTTTTGTTGTTGTTGTTGTTCCACATGAATTTTAGAGTTATTTTGTTTGGTTGGTTTTTCTCTTTCTAAAACTTTTTGTTATTTTTATAAGAATTATTTTGATTCTGTTTATTATTTTAGGTATTAGAACTACTTTCTGCATCTATTCTTCAGACACATAATTATTAGTGTAAATAAATGCAAATCATTGCTTTTGATTTTATGCTAGGTTTTTGTTATGTATCCGAGTGCTCTCATGATCATCCTAGCTTCATCTGCAGATTGCAACAGATTTTTGTACACCTTCTTTCTCTCTTCTAATGTTCTCCCTAATGAGCACAAAAATTATTGTTGGAGTAATTAATGTTTTCTACATATAGGGACATGCTACCAACAAATGGAAATAACTTTACTTCCTTCATCCAAATTGTGTGCTTTTGTTCTTGTATGATTCAACTGCTCCTGTTGACAGGAAGTATTAAGAGTGGGCTACACTTGTGTGGTACTAGACCTTACAATGAGAGCTTCCAGTTTCTCCACAGTGATCATGCCATTAGCTACAGTGTTTCATGGTGAGGGAAAGTTGTCATGCCCTTATTTTGTTGAGAGTGTTAGTAGAAAAAAAGTATGTTGAATTTCTCCAAATGCCTCTTTTGAAAGTAATAAAAATGATTATGTGGATTTTATCTTTCATTCTGTTAATGTGGTGCATTACATTAATTGATGTATGTTAATACAAACTTGCACGAAAGGGCTAAAGAGCACTTGCCCATGGTATGTAATATTTTGATGTATCTTTGAATTTGTTTTGCCCATATTTTACAGGTAATATTCTCATGTGTGGTTGTTAAAATAATTTTTTATTTTGTCTTTGACTTTGATATCAAAGTGTGTGGGGCATCGTAAAATCAGCTTAGAAATATTCTTTTTCATTCTGTTATCGAAGAGTTTAAAGAGGCTTTGTATTGTTTCTTCTTTGAATGTATATGAAAATTTGGCCCTGAGGTAGTCATGGGCTTTCTTTAGAATGAAGGTGGTTTTCTCTATTTCCATTTCTTCATTTGCCATTTGGTTCTGCAGACTTTCTCTTTCTTGTTGACTCAGTAATTATGTGTTTCTAAGGCTTTATTCATTAATTCTAGGCTGCTCAATTTGTTGATCTATAATTGCTCTAATCCATTATTTTTTGTCATTGTGGGGATTAAACCTGGGGTCTTGTGAATTATAGGCAAATGCTTTGCAGTTGAGTTTTATCCCTAAGTATGTGGTTCCCTTTTGAATTTTCGAGACTGGTTTGAGTAAGTTGCCTATGTTAGACTTAAACTCACTCTGTATTACAGACAGATCTTCAACTTGCAATCTTCCTGTCAGGTTCCTGAGTAGCTGAGATTCAAGGTGTGCTCTCATAGGCTTGGCTCTTTATGACCACTTGTATTTCTGAGGCACCCACTGTAAGTGTTCCTCTGTAAAAATAAAAGTATTTTATTTGTTTATTTATTTAAAAGAGCTAGACACAGATAGAGACAGAGAGAGAGAGAGAGAGAGAGAGAGAGAGAGAGAGAGAGAGAGAGAGAATGGGCATGGCAGGACCTGTAACATCTGCAAACAAACTCCAGACACGTGTACCACCTTGTGCATCTGCCTTACGGGATTCCTGGGGAATCAAACCAGGTTCTTTTGACTTTACAGGCAAGTGGCTTAATTGCTAAGTCATTTCCTCAGTCCAACTATTCCTCTTTCATTTCTGCTTTTATTTACTTAAGTTTTCTTTCAGTTTTTGTGAGTTTAAAATTTGTCTATTTGATTTCCTTCAAATAACTCTGTATTTCCTACGTGATTACTTTCTTTTCTGTTCTATATTTTCCCTTCTGCTAAGTTTGAACCACATGTTTCTTTTTTTCTGTTTGTTCTTTTATTTATTTTCTTTTATTAAGAACATAGTTTGTATGGATACATCATGTGTTAGTACCATTTTTTCCCTTCTCCTTGCTCCCATTCTGCTGGGGGCCCTCCTCAGTAGGTTTGTAGGTTTTCCCCATGGGGTTCTGTGTTATTCATTGTGGGAGCAGCAGTCAGTAATTAGGCAAGCAGGGGTGGCGGGGGACAATGTATGACATCCCAACCTGTGGCTCTTACAATCTTTCTGCCCCCTCTTCCTCAAAATTCGCTCAATCTTTGTGGGTGTGTTTTAAGTCTGTTTCAGTCATGAGTTCTTAGGAGCCTCTAGATTTCTACTTTGGTGTTTTGAGTATCCACAGCATCTGTCTCCTTCACCTTGGCACTGATATTCAGGCTCTCCATGGAAGCAGCACTCTTGCTCTTCGTCCCAATTCCTCTGTGGTTTCACCTAGGCCTTGCCTGGAATGTGACGTGCAGTTTATATCCTCAGGTCTTGCTACCATCTGAAAAAGCTAAAAAGATTCTCCAACAGAGAGTGAAGTCAACATGGGTTGAATAGGATAAGTATTATTAATGTAGGGAGATTTTGATAGCTGTAGCCCCTATTTTAGCCAAAGACTAGTGGAAGCTTGACATTGGAGAGCATAATCTTCATATCCATAGGATTCTGACCTGGTTTCCAGTCCCAGATATGGATTCCTTTCCACTGAATGGACCTCTTATCCAATCAGGAAGCCATTGGTTACCCACCATTTTTCTTTATGGTGTTGTAATGTAATAATGTACTTTGTAATATCTCTTGTTTTCAGTTAGGGAGTGATTATATATATGGTTTTGCTGCATCCCATAAGTTTGATATGTTGAGTTTTGGAACTTAGTTAACTAAAGAGTTTTTTGTTTTGGTTTTTCGAGGTAGGGTCTCCTCTAGCTCAGGCTCTCCTGGAATTCACTATGGAGTTTCAGGGTGGCCTTGAACTCACGGCAATCCTCCTACCTCTGCCTCCCGAGTGCTGGGATTAAAGGCATGTGTCACCATGCCCGGCTCAAGATATTTTTTTTTTAATTCACTCTTGATTTCTTATTTTGATCTCATGGTTGCTTAGGTATGTAATATTTGCTTTCCATCCACTTATGACATGCAAGGATTTTTTTTTTCTGTGTTTGATTTCTGTTTCATGACATTGTGTGGTCAGATAAAAATACTTGATATGATTTCAATCTTCTTACAGTTGTCTTGATTTTAAGCTAAAATTTGGTTAATCTGGGAAAATGTTCAGTGTGTGCTTTAGAAAAATGTGCTTTAAGGTAGGTAGAAAATAGAGAAGGTAATGGAGTACATGTGACCAGAAAGCTGAAGGAGCAGGGACTAAATTCAAGAAGGAAGGGAACTAGTTGGGCAGTGTGAGGTGGGAACTATAGGAGGAGAAGGTGAGAACAAATATGGCACATGAATGAATATATCATGATGAGATCCACTACTTGTATAGCATCCTAAAATATTTTTTAAAAAGATATTGATCAGGCTGGAGGGATGGCTTAGCAGGTAAGGTATTTGCCCACAAAGCCAAAGGTCCTAGGTTCAATTCCCCAGGACCCACATTAGCTAGATGCACAAGGTGGAACATGCATATGGAGTTCATTTGCAGTGGCTGGAGGCCCTGGTGTGCCTATTCTCTCTCTCTCTCTCTCCCCCTCTTTCTCTGTCAAACAAATAAATAAATAAAAGATATTGGGCAAACATTTCTGTAGATACCTAGAAAAAAATTCTACATTCCCTATTCACTAAAGCCAGGGCAGAATCTGTGTCCAATGCCTTCATGCTGGTTCACATCAACAGACAACATAATCTGATGGATAGTGCCTCCAATATTAATAATTATTCCTAATAGTTGCAATTTACTAGTAATGTAAGTGATAACAATATCTCTTACCTCCAAGCTTAAGCAATACAGAAAGACTGAGCTTGGACAACTCCCAGAGATCAAGGATTGCCATACCATCCCCCTCAGGTCATAACTGCCAATGTTCAATAACAACGTATGCAGAAGCTCTTAACATAATAGGCTGCAGGCTTAGAATTATGCACGGTGAGAACAGGTGAAGATGAACAGAAACTGTGTGGAGTCCTTCATAGGTTTCAGAAACCCATTCTTTTCCTGCCTATTGGATCCCTGATGTATATGAGGCAGAACCCTGATGCCAATTTTTCAGTGACAACAGGAAGCAGACACATGCCTTCCAGGGAGAAACATATAGCTAAGTATTTAAACACAGCCTTTATGCAGTGAAGCAGGAGGCTGCTTATGATGGAATTATTTACATGCCAATTCAAAATTTTCTGTGGTACAGATAAAATCATAAATTCTGAACTGTCTACTCCTAGATATAGGTCAGTTAAGATGCCAGCACTCTTGGAAGATGCATAAAATTGGGGACATATGTATAGTTTGCAACCATCAATTTTTGGTGAGAAGCTGGAGGTAGGAATATATTTCAAATATTTTTTTAGGGAGACAATAAAGAATCTAAGTTTCATTTTTGGCATCATGGTGTTCATGGCTATTTTTACATTTTGAATTACAGGCCTATAACAGTAAAAATTTGTATGGGTGCACATGTTACAGATTCCCTTGGGGGCTGTCCATTTGTTGCAAACAAATTCTACTCTAGTCATATTAGTCTTACAGGAGACCTAGATATAAACTACCTGAACTCTTTTCCTACAACTACCACAATAACTGGGTTAATGATTGTGTACCTTGGCACAGGCCTCACTCAGGGATTAGTCTAGAAAATAAGCATATTGTTCAGTATTTTTTCACTGAGAATTTCACAATTATAAGTCAAGGAAAGAATTTAGTTGCATCATTGCACAATAAGTGTCTAAGTCAGAAGCTAATACTGAGCAAAGTTAAACCCTAACGTTATTACTTATCTGAATGAAAAAATGCCATATAATGAATAGACAGACTGAAAAAGTCAGAATACTGATGGAATATCTGTTCTTTGTTACATTCCGCATCCTTTTAGCTAATTAAGATGTAATTACTCATTTTGAACCCAAAACAACAGCCAAATAATTCCAAATCATTTGAAAGAAAAAGTTCCATGTCAGTTATATACACAGTAGCCAAAGCAGTTGAATAACTCTTAAAGTTTGATTTTTATTTGATTTATGTTGTGTATACACAGCCAAGGGTTTTGAAACCTAAAACTGTTTTTGAATTTATATTTATATCATTTTACCTTTTCTACCCAATATGTGGATAGGTCCACAATTTCTTCACAGGAAAATGTTTGTAATTTATAGAATTTTCCGAATCAAATCAAATTTATTTCTTAAAGTGCTGAAAAATTCATTTAACATAATGTATATTTTTTAAAATTGTTTTTATTTGTTTGAGAGAAAGAGGCAGCCCAGGGCTTACTGCCACTACAAATGAACTGCAGATACATGTGCCCCTTAGAGCATCTGGCTTTACATGGGTACTGGGGAATAGAACTTGGGTTCTTAGGGTTTGTAGGCAAGTGTCTTAACCACTGAGTAATCTTTCTAGCCCCATAATGTTCATTTTTAATAGTGAATTCTGAAAATAAGGATCCCAATAATAGTGTGACATAGATGAGACATAATAATTATTATTTTCCTTTTAAAAACTGATTTACTGTCACTAATATACTATTTACATTAATAACAAAACCTAAATTTTCTGGAGACATGGTAATTAGAGGAAGTGACTGGTGGTAAATCATCAACAATAGCTGTCAATGACATCAAAAATGGGGCAGATTTTTCAGAACTGTTTTGATTTTAACAAAATGACATTGAAATTCTTTCTTCAATTCAATTCTTTTCCACACCATTATCTTACTGAGCTGCACAGAGAAGAAGAGAAAGAAAATTGGCAAGAATAGAGAGAAGATCTGGGTCTGATAGTACAGACCTATAATCCAGCTAGCTGTGAGTCAGAGACAAGAGGAGCTCAAGTTCAATGAATTTCTAGCTGAAAAAAATTGAATTCTAGGCCAATTTAGTGAGATTATATCACAAAATAAAAAGTAAAATAGAGTACTAATCTAATTTAGTAATTGAGTACCTATTAGCTGTGCATGACTATGCACTGCTCAAGTTTCAAGTCTTTACTATTTGATCTGTGATGCATCATCATTCAAAATTCTAGGCAATTTGTCTGAGCACATTGACAAACTGATTTTTAATATCTATGTAAGAAATATCCAACTCAGCACTGAACAAGAATAACATCCATAGGCAGGCATTACCCACCTTTGAGAATGGAGAAATTTTGAGTGGATAGTGATTGGGACTTTTTAACATCCAAATCAATAAAATTATTACAAACAACAACAGATGAATATTGACATAAATCTCATACCTTTCACATACATGTACCAAAACATGTAAACATGGAACATAGACATAAATATATCTTTCATAAAATCAATTTTTCAATAGGCTCAAAATAACTTGCAGGAGAGAGAGAGAGAGGAAGAACAACAACAACAAAAACAAGAGGAGGAGGAGAGGGAGTAGATGAGAGGAGAGGAGAGGAGGAGAGGAAAGAGAAGAGACAAGAGCCAAGGACAACAGAGAAGGAAAGAAAGAATGGCTGCATACCACAGCCTCTTACAGCTGGAAACAAACTCCATGAGCCATTTTGTTTTTTGCATCCTATCTTTTTGTAGCTTGTTGGGGGAATTGAGCCTAGGTCTGCAGGTTTGCCAGCAAGCTGAGCCCTATCCCTAGCCCAAATGTAAAATTTCTAAAGCACTCTTTACAACAAAATCTAGGATACTCTGGGGTTTGGTGAAAATTTTTGGATACAATGCCAGTAGCATGATCCTTAATATATAAATGATAAGTTGGTTTACATTAAATAAAAACCAAACTTCTATAAAAGACACTCAGAAAGAGTAAAGATGAGTCACTGACTGGGATAGTTATGCAACACAGAGTGAATATTAAAAACTAGAAGAATAAACAAAATAGAACAACATGATTGAAATCTATATCATTGTCAAAATTGAGAGCTAAATGCATTGAACAGGAAGGAACACACACACACACACACGTGCACACACACATATGTATATGTATATGCATGTGTATATGTATACTTTTCTATAAATGGACATAAATGAATTATTCAGAATGAATCTGGAATAATAGTATATGTAAAGCAAGAAAGCTGCATTAAAGGAACACCACAGTCCTGGAAACATGAAGGTAGAACTTGAGCATTTCAAAGGCAAAGAAGGACTCTTTAAAGGACCTGACAGTTAAAAGACTTTATTGAAATTTGTCATAGAAAGTGTGTTAGGTAGAATCATAGGTCTTGGATGAATGGTAGTTGTATAGTTATGCTGAATGTCAATATTCTAGTTTTATTTAGAATTGCATAAAGAACAGTATTTCTCATTCCTTTGTAACTTATTTTATTTGACTCTCACATAAGGTTTGAACTGACTTTTCACATTTCACAGTGAATTATTTGAGCCACATTGACTTGTTTAGTGTCTTATACCAAGCAAAGAAGTAATTGTCAAGTATAAAGTATTTAGACTTCTGAGAAAGTGATTTTTCCCCATTGGAGGACATTGCTTCTCAGAGAGATATCATATGAAAGTGATATTTCTTTGTTATCAATATCTATATTCATATCCCTAATAATTACACATTTAAAAAACTGTCTGTAATGGAAGATAATCATTCTGGCTAAACCCTAACACAAATTCTCCATCTAGAAGTTCAATGGAAGCCAAGGAGAAAACCCTATTAAGGTCAATTATGCTTCATGTTTTGACATGGTGATAACTATATTATCAACTATAACTCTAATTTGAGTGTCTTTCTAATTTCATTAAGAGTTTATGAGTTATGGTTAATCAATTACAATCTAAAAATGGTGCAATTGTGAAGTCAGAAGAAAAATGTATAATCATTGTCATAAGCCATACTTCAAAATAATTAGACTTACAAGAAACTTATTAACTTGTGCACATATTTACCATTCTTAATGCTTTTAACTATTAAATATATTTACTTCATTTTTATTTATTTATTTGATAGATATACAGAGGTAGATATAACAAATGAGCATGCCAGGACCTCCAGCCATTGCAAACAAACTCCAGATGCATGCACTACTTGTGCATCTGGCTTATGTGGATCCTGGAGAATTGAACTGGGGTCTTTTGGCTTTGCATGAAAGTACCTTAATCACTAAGCCATTTATCCAACCCTGCTTTTAACTATTAATAGTGGCTTACCTGAATGCAATCTGTTTACTATCACAGTATAGTAAACAGTACAATACCATGTTGTATAATCTTAGAAGCCTGGCTCCTAGTTAGGAAATTTCCTAAGGTAATTAATTACTAATAAGCAACTTTGTTTCTTGTACTAGTACTAGATTTGCAGTGATTTTTAATTATGATTGCCAATGAAAACAGAAGTTATAATCCCTTACCTGATAAAAGCTAGAATGCTTTCGAGAAAGGAAGGAATACACAATATTATTAAGTTTGTGAAAATTCTAAACTCAACTCTAACATAAATAGCTACATAAGCTGTTAAATTTGAAGCAACTCATTGTATCACATTAATCAATTGATGAATACTTTTTTAGAAATCTTTTACCTAAAGCTAATTAATGTTTCTGGAAGTCAATAAATAAATGTGGCATTATTTTGTCTCAGAAAAAAATAGAAACTTCCTACATTCAAGCTGAAAGGTTACATGAAACAGACATATACACATGCATAAAAGCACGTTGCTTTCATTAAGAGGTCCAGTTTTTATAAGAACTACTGTGCTGAAATTTTCAAAAGGTTAAAGCCAAAACTTAGTTCAAAATGAGGCTACAAAATTTCAAACATAAAATTTAAGAAACCATTGCTTGCCTCTAGTTATGAAAAGAATTAGTACTTTAAGCAGTGATATTATAGTCTTGGGCTATATAATAAGTCAAAGTAGAGAGGTTTATAAATTATGTGGTGACCCTGATGTAACATCCTTCCAGAAATGGTGGTGCTTCACAAACCTTTTGGTCCTAAAGAAATAAAAGGTAAAAGGAGGGCTGGAGAGAGATTGCTTAGCGGTTAAGCACTTGCCTGTGAAGCCTAAGGACCCCAGTTCAAGGCTCGATTCCCCAGGACCCACGTTAGCCAGATGCACAAGGGGCGCACGCATCTGGAGTTCGTTTGCAGTGGCTAGAAGCCCTGGCGTGCCCATTCTGTCTTTATCTCTGCCTCTTTCTCTCTCTGTCTGTCACTCTCAAATATATAAATATTTTTTTTACATGAAAGGTAAAAGGAAAAGGTTTGCTGGTAGTAAGTTAGCTTACATGTCAAGTCCAGTGCACACAGATTAAATTGATTTGTTAAAATGCATTATTTCAGATGTTCAGATGTTTTTGGATTTCAGAATGTGTTTTCAGAAGAGTGATTAATTGATATTGTGGCACATGTAGTCAGACAATAGAGCAATCCCATTAACACAAAACCATGAGTGTGCTGTGGACATTTGCCACTAACATCTTTTAAAGAGTATGTTGCATTTGATTTACAAAAACAGCAAGGTAAGAGATACAATCAGGTTCTGAATATGTTTTTTACTTGTGTTGTATGAAAGTATAACATCTTTGATGACTAAAACAATCACGTACAAAGCAACATGGTTACAAGTCATCATATCTAAGTTTTCCAAATCTATTTCATTTTTTGGTAAATTGATGGAGTCTTGGCAATAGCATGATGAACCTTGTGTATCACAGGTGGTATATTATTGGGGGACCAATAAAATGGCTGTGTGTGGTTTGAATATTGGTCCTAACGGCTTTTGTTTTCCACCATAATCCTCATTATTGAAAATTAATGAAGAAGGGTGGACACTTAATACAATTATGCTGTTTAAAGACTTGGACTTTGGGAAACGATTAGAGTTAAATAAAATCATCAGAGTAGAACTTTGAAATAAGTATTGATTTTATATTGGAAGCTGTACAAGGAACAAAAGAGAGAGAGAGAGAGAGAGAGAGAAAGCAGAAGGAAAAGAATCACATATATATTCCTTGTGTTGTCATGTGTTCATGTGATACCCAGTACTGACTGGGACTATAAAGAATTCCATCACCCCATTTAAATCCTTAAATTTCTAGACCACATCTTCAACAAATGGTGCTGGACAAACTAGATAATCATATGCAGGAAACTGAAACGTGATCTACACATTTCACGATGCACTACACTCAAGTCCAAATGGATCAAAGACCTCAATATAAGACCAGAAACAACAATGAGATTCCACCTTACCCCAATAAGGATAGCAAACATCAAAAAAATCAAAAAAAATAAAATAAAAATAAATGCTGGCAAGGATATGGAGAAGTAGGAACACTCATCCACTGTTGGTGGGAATGTAGGATGGTACAACCACTTTGGAAAGCAATAGGGAGACTTCTGAAAAAGCTGACTAAAGAGATACCAACAGACCCAGTTATTCCTTTACTGGGCATCTACCCTAAAACCTTCAAACCACAGGCTAGAGAGATTTGCTCAACAATGTTTGTATCAGGTCAATTGGTAATAGCTAAGAGCTGGAATCAACCCAGATGTCCATCACTAGAAGAATGGATAACTAAGATGTGGTATATCTACACAATGGAATTCTATACAGCAGTAAGAAAAAATGACACAATGAAATTTGAGGAAAAATGGTTGAACCTGGAACAGATCATTCCCAGTGAACTTACCCAATCACAGAAAAAAAAAAAAAAAAATCGCCACATAGTCTCACTCATCTACAGCACCTAACCTGAATCTACCCAAGAGATTTTACATACCCAGCAAGCATCTCGTGGACTAGACAGTAGGATGGAAGGGGAGGGAGGGGAGGGCACCAAAGGGGTGGGAAACACAAATCTAGACCCAAACAGCAATGGCACCATAAAATTCTACTTCCTAAAAGACATACCAAATGGCTGATCCTTCACCAGGCCCCTACAGGGAACACCTGAACCACAAGACACTGGAGAGGGTAGGATCATCTTACCTCCCTCCCTCTCCCTCTCCTTCTCCCTCTCCCTCTCTCTCTCTCTCTCTTCTAACTCTTGTATATTAGTTACCTTTATCCTCATTTTCTTAGTGGGCACTGACCTGTAACTCCCAGTACCAGCATGGGGATATCATCCACAATGAGCTTTTGATCAGAGAGACCTACAAGGTTTCCTAAAAGACAGACAGATTTCTGTCAGAGTACTTGATGACCCACCAGAGGTTAGTGGTAAGACTACTGCTGAAGACACCTTATGTGGTTGACATGCAAAATAGAATGCCATGGCTGGAAGTTGGAAGATAGTCAGTCCCCAGACAGTCAGCGTGTCCAGTGCCAGAAGGTGCTACATGGGCGACTGGGGGAAAATGACCAATATTTGACGAAGCATCTCATGGCCTAACCTACTTAGCAGCAAATAACTTGTTGTGATGCCCATACAAGTGCAATAGTGGCACAGAGCCATGATGGGGAACCAACTGCTCTTAATTTGGCTAACTGATCTCCTCAGTGGTATGGGACCCATAGCTGGAGCTGGGAAACAAGTCAGAACCATATCGAAACATAAGCCCACTCTCCAATATCAAGCTACCATCAATCATGGGCTACAAGAGGGCCTACACCTATTAAATTCTCTATAAAAAAGTAAGGGTTATCTCATTTGTCCTGGTGCTAACTTACTCTCCATTGGAGAATCTGCTTCTCATTTTCAGATAGATGTAGATCCTAAGGAGAGAGCCACCCCATCATACCTCAAAAGGGCCCTGGCTAAAACTTGGAAGAATTGGTGAAACAAGCAAGGGTGTTGTTTTCCTGATGAACCGGATACCAGCACAAGGGGGAAGGAGATCAACACAGAGAAAAATGAACTCCTACCAAATCAGAGAGCCAGAGCATCAGAGGCCCCCAACACCTCATCACTGAAGCCGACCAAAAATGAACCCAACATGGCTCAGGGAAATTTTGTGGAAGAGGGGGCGGAAGGAATGTTAGAGCCACACGTTGGGTCATGATATGCTGATAGATTTATCTTACCCATAACTGTGGGCTATCTTCACAATGCATGACCCATATACTTCAACAAAGAGGGGTCAAGGGGAGGGCGTAGGTCATGGATGAGCCTAATAATGGTACCAAACTGACTGTATTTGCTGAATACAAAACTAATTAATAAAGAAAAAAAGAAAAGAAAAAAAAATTTAGACCAGTGATCTAACTAAAGACAGTTTTCTACAAAAGTGCCTAATTTTGTGTATTTTGCTATATTGACAAAAATATGATATACCTACTGTCACAGTATGCTCTATAACCATACCCTTTGCACTGTGACTTTTTAAGCTCCCTTACTTAAGTGAGTCAAATTTTCCATTTGGTCAGTTACTCTGACCAATAAATATTAATGTACATGTAAATGGTGAATAACCCACTTTCTTAAAAAATGATTTGTTATTCTTGATGTCTGAAATATATTAATATACTGTGTGGCCATTTTCCACTGGGTGCATGATTTCTCCAAAAAGCTGGGTGATAACAGTTGTCATGTTCAGAAGAAGTTATCTCAAGTGTGATACTGCAAATACCTTTTTGGTCCTGATCAGGACCTGGTGAATGACAATTTTAAAGCCAGAAAAGATGACTGTCAAATAGAATAGATCTACAATAATATAGAAGAACCACTAAGATGAGTATACCCCAGAATACCAACCTGCAGAATAGTATGCTGCCTATGTTTCCATAGGCTACTGAGCCATGTCATAGTTCAATACATATTTATAAGTATTGATATTTCTTCTATGGAGTATTAATCTATGATACTCATGATCAGGGTTATTAACTCTGATTTTGGAGTTAATCTGAAATATACAAGAACATTGCTTAACTTTGAAACATTTTTTGAGTTCAGACACTTACATTTAAACATGATTTATATCATTTCATCCAAAGCACATATATGTTAGAACATTTATTTTCCAGTTACCTATTTCTGTTGATGGTTTTGTAATGAATTACTCTAAGTCTCTAAATGTAAAATAAAATTAGCTAGCCACTCTTACTTTTCGACATTCTTTCTCAAACTCTAAAAGTTGACAACTGGTTATGAAAAGGCCTTTACTCAAAATAATTATGAGGAACATCATTAAGTAATAAATAATTGAAATCTAACTAAGCCAAGCATATGCCTCCATGGAGCTTTACAGCAGCAACCAATTAAAAGGAAAATATTCATTTCCTCTCTGTCAACCATAAATTAAAGAAGAGATAAAAAATCTACATTTGGTTTTTATTTCTAGAGTTTCATGATCTATAAAAAATATTTAGAAAGCATTTGAGATGTCCTGCAAAGAAATTTCCAAAGATTCAGAGTTTAATGCACTTTAGTTACAGGGAATAGGGGGAATTTTTGAAATACAATTCTATTTCTAATTGTTATTTGGTTCTGCATATCTAAGGTAGATGTTTTTTGAGAGCAAGCTTTTTTGCGAAGGACAGGGATAGTTTTTTCTCATATACTAAAAAAATGTTATACTTTCTTTTAAAAACAACTGATTCTAAGTCACTAATCTTTATTTTACATGACCGACAAGTTGCATCTCTGCTCAGAGATCTAATGGAGCCATATGTAATCCCAAATTCACTTCATGAAAGATCTGGACACTAAGTAAATGATTGAGGGTAATAATAATCATAATTATTAATTCATAAAACATTAACATAATGACAAATTAATAAGTGTTTTGAATACAACAGGATATTGCTTCTCATGTATGACAATCTAGTAACATGGACTTCTTAAAAACTTGGGTATGGTAGCACTACTTTATTGTATTTAGAGATAAATAATATGCTCCATTGATACATTTTATTATGGCCTCAATTTAACCAATGCAGTTTAAATGCTAGACATCAAGGATTCCCAGAGGATAACTGTAATGAGCTATGGTGAAAATAAATAGAATCATCAGTCTGAGATGTCTAGACCAGACTGTATTATATTTAAAAAGTATTCTGAGTTAAGAAAAATTTGGAATCCTATGTGTCAAGCACTATATAGTTGGTTTTCACACAATCAACTTAATGACATCTCTTATACTTTGAAGGTAAAATACCCCCCATAGACTCATGTGTTTGAATATTTGGTCCCCTGCTGGTGGGGCTATTCGAGAATATTGCAGAGTATTGTAGAACATGTAGAAGATAGAGCTTTGCTTTAAGAAGTGGGACACTGGGAATGGCCCACTTCTTATTCACCTTCTGCTCCCTTTGCTGGAATGTGACCAGCTCTACCCCCGTTTTGGCCTACCATGATTTACCTCAGGTGAGAGATTCTACCATCTGCAACTGTAAGTGAAAATACACTCTTTCATTCCCAAGGTTACTTTGATCAGGTACTTGGTCACATCAATGAGAAATTAACTGATTCAGCAACTCTGTAAGATATGCTGCACATGTGGAAACTAGGGTCTAAAGAATTAGGTGTTCACTAGCTTTAGCTATTTATCTATCCTAGAACATAATCTTATTTAAATCTTTCTTTTAACTTAAAAATAATGTTTTTTTGGATGAAGGAAACATCTCAATAAAATAAACATAAGTTGATGCCAATAATTTTCAATCTAGAAAATAAATTGGACTGAACCAAACAATACATGCTACAAAAATAACAAATGTGACTTTTCTCTATAGACACTTGTAAATAATATGTTACTATTTATATATCTAAAATCCATATATGGCTCTGTTGCATTTTTCACCATTAAGTAATTTATGAAGCAAAGTAAAAAGTTAGGTCAACATTGATATCTGCCTGCAGAACAATATTTTTGAGAAATTATAATGCTTTTTCAGAAAATGCATCAAAAAGTAGAAAATATTGATAGTTTTGATGGATAAAATTATAGCATACTGCCCAAAATATAAAAGCCTTTCCTGGAATTCTACTGACAAAAAGTTCATTCATTCTTCTGTTATAAAATGTCATTGGAAAGTGCAATGATCATTGGGCATGGTGACTCACACCAATAGTCCTAGCACTTGGGAATATGAGGCAGGCAGATTGGTATGAGTTCAAGACCAGACTGGTCAATATAGAAAGGTCAGCTCAGCCTAGGCTACAAAATGAGATACTGTCTCAAAAAAGAGGAACAAAAAGTACACTCATGACTCAATAAGTATGGTACTAAGATCAGTCATTATTCTTCATGCTAGATGTATGAGTTCAAACTTATCACAGTATGGTTCAAAAAAGTTAAAAAAAAAATCTGGGCATGGTGGACACACCTTTAATCCCAGCACTTGGGAGGCAGAGGTAGGAGAATCGCCATGAGTTCAAAGGCCAACCTGATACTACATAGTGAATTCCAGGACAGCCTGGGCTAGAGTGAGACCCTACCTCGAAAAAACAAAAATAGAAAATAAAAAAAAACTTCTCCTATATGAGGAATTATTGGAATTGTTACTATATTAATATAACTACAGATATTTAAATTGATTGCAGACTAGATCACAAGGCTTCACAGATCTGCCTTGTGATGCTTTCAGTTACTTATATTCTCTGCAAACTTTCTTCCACAGGATGTCTAATTCAAGACAAATGCCGAATTCTACTTTGATTTCACAGAGCATTTGATCCCCATATTTTGCTCTTGATACATACAGGCTTCCTTTAGGTTCCTTTAGGAGATTTAGTACACCCATAACCATCAGTAAGGAAAGAGGCAATTATTTATTTCCATGAAGAAAACAACATATGATAGATGAGCAAAATAAACTTCATGTCTCCAGGTGGTAAGTCAACTTACATAGCAAATACCTATTTGTTTTAGCCAGTTTACTCAGTTCTGAGCCCCATGTCTTTAGAACAGAGGCTTTGCTTTTAGATGCTAATTGATGAAAAATGATTAGAACAGAATTTTAAGATATTGTGAGAAATAGATGGAGTAAAGCAGTACTTTTCTTTAGTGCTTTTTTTGCAATTAATCTAATACATGTAGGCATATGTTCACTTATTCTGAAGAAGTCTCAGTATATTAGAGCTGACTTGGTCTGACAAAAACAAACAGTAGCTAAGTTTATTTCAATGAAGTGTTAAGAAATGATAATTATTCTATTTTACAATTAATGTGGCTTGCAAAGGTAAAATGATAGCTATTGGATATCTATTATATGTTAATGATGCAGATTGTCACAAAGGAAGTTTATGTTTGCCAGGCATGGTGTAGCACACCATTAATTCCAGCACTTGGGAGACAGAGGTAGGAGGATCACCATGAGATCAAGGTCACCCTCAGATCATATAGTGAATTTCACTTCAGTCTTCATTAAAGTGAGATACTACCTTGAAAACTCTACCCTTAAAAAGGAAGTTCATGTTTTATTATTTTTGCAGCAACATCCAAACTCTTTACCTACTGACAGAGGTTGAATTATTCTGTGTTTGTCTACATCTACAACCTCATTTTCTGTCATTTACTCTACCTTCCCATCTGTTCACAGGGACAGAAAAGCCCTTCTTAGAAGCCCCAGCAGTCTAAGCTAACTTGTCTCTTTCTATGTGACTTTCAACTTTTTTTTTTTTTAATTTCACTAACTGTGTTCCTCATTGCTAGTAATTCTGACTGGGTTTTCTTTATTAATTATATTTCTTTATTTATGTCCTGTATTGACCTCTTTATTTCATTAAATCAGTTCATGTGTCTTCTTTGATTCCTTTGATTTCCTCTTTGAATTAGTTGAGCATATTTATAACCATTCTTTTGAAATCTTTCTCAGGTATTTCCTCTATTTCATTCTCACTGGGGGTCATTTCTGATGCATTAATACTTTTTAGTGGATTTACATTGTCTTGATTTTTGGTGTTTTTAGTGTTGTAATGTATATATGTTTGCATCTTGGATTAATTTAATGCTTGGATTTTCTAGTTAGCTGCAGTATTTTTAGATGTATCAATCAATGTAATGTAATACATCTTCAGGATATGAGCTTAAATTGCTAGGTGTGGCTCTTAAGACTCTCAGAGTATCTACAAAAATAACCCTAGGTGTTGGGTTTGCCTGCTATGAGAGTATGCTCAAGTATGCTGAATGGGACAAAATACAGGCAGATTCTAAAATTTAACTAAACAACGTACACATTCAATGAAAAACAGCACAGAGTATTTATGCAAGAGTAGGTACTATGACAACCAGATCCTCTAACAAAGTCACTGTCCATTAGGGTATGTAGTGCCCCACACCCTTAATCCTGTCAACTAGGAGATTAAGATTTCTGGTCTGTTGAGGGTTCCAATTCATCTTGTAACCATGTGAGACACTTCCCTAATGTATAACAGAAGAGGAAACAAAGCCACTATAAATGAAGAAGCAAAAAATAACAAGCCCAAAATATAGCTTATTTAAGAATGGCAAATCCAACCATCCATCAGATTTAACATATAATTTATCCTGATATGGAAGATGCAATTAGCACTTCTGGTTCAGGCTTATATACCAGGCTTATTTGGCAAGTACTGACCTGGTGTAATCCCAGTTAGTTTTTGGGATGATTTTGGTCTCAGTTATGCTGTGCTCCTGCTTGGGTCCCTGTTTGGTGCAATGTGGGTTCAAGTAGGCTGCCTGGGTGATTGGATCACTGCTCTGGTCGCGGGTGCTGGCTGCTGTGAGCTCCCTTCCTCTGGCCTCTGGTGCTTGCTTACACTTGCGCTGGTGGTGTGGGAGGGGAGGCTGTGGATGGTGACTGTAGTTCTTCCATTGGTCCACGTTACAGTCTACCTTGTGATTTGCTCCTCTGTTGTTCACTGCCGTTCTCCCTTCATGTTTCTTGAGTTTGCAAAGAGCTCTAGTGTGAGTGGAAAATCCCCTCACCTGGATTTTCCTGCAGCTCAAGCCGAGCCTTGTAGCTGTGGCCCCAGGGACCTGGTGCTGCCACTGCTGTAGCCACTTCTGCCTGCCTATGTGGGCTCTATACACTCTGGATCTCTCCTACTTCTCTGCTGCCATTTGTAATTTCTTATAAACCTCACTTTTTAGTAGGAGAGTGTATTTTGCTGGTTTTTTTTTTCTTTTCTTTTATTTGCCATTTTCTCCCCTAGGCTGCTTTGACATGGTTCCTATGGTGCCATCTTTTGTTTGTTTTTTAGAGGTAGGGTCTCACTCTGACCCAGGCTGACCTGGAATTCACTATGTAGTCTCAGAGTGGCCTCAATCTCCAAGGTTTTTTTTTTTTTTTTACTCTACCCATTGATACATCTATCTCTTAAAATATTGAACATTTAGGCTGGAGGGATGGCTTAGTGGTTAAGGTGCTTGCTTGCAAAGCCAAAGGATCCAAGTTCAATTCCCAGGACCCATATAAGCCAGGTTCAGAAGGTAGCACATGCATCTGGAGTTTGCTTATAGTGGCTAAAATCCCTGACATGTTCATTCCCTCTATCTGTGTCATTCTCTCTCTCTCCCTCTCTCTCATAAATAAAATAAATTTAAAAAAAAATTAAAAATATATTGAAAAGTTAGAAAAATCTTACAAATTTATTTAAAAGGCAATATTTTTTTGCAATTCTAAAGAAATATTTTATGCTTATGAATGTTGACATTTACTTATACATTTAAGAAAGACACTGAGGAGACTCAAAATTCATCAATTAGGATATTAAAGGCTGACAAGAGTTCAACGATAAATGAGGTGAAACTTACAACATGCCTTCCAAGCCTCAGAAGAGGGGATAGAAGGACTATACTAGCCATAGAGTGGGAAGGTATACTGGGAGTCACTGGCATCCCCACTGGAACTGACTTATGTATGCATGAATATACAATAATACTAAGAATCCCATGGAGGAGTGTCCTCAGTGGAATGAGAGCTGGGGAGAAGAAGCAAGAGAGGATAACCCAATGGGAATATGGCCCCTTTGCAATATGTTCATATATTAAAGTTTCCAATTAGATATTTAAAGACTTCTAAAAATAGGGAACAAGTAAAATTAAATGGTGTTTTGGTTGACTTTAAGAATCTTTAATAATTATGCAAGTTCTCAAAGCATAGCAAAAATTACCCTAAGTTATATTTTCTGAAATTGGCTAAATAAGATTTGACCCATATTATTAATTCACTTATAAATATCTTTATGTTTCTAGAGAAAAAAGTCATTTTCAATAGCCAATTTAACTTAGGTTGAAGAATTAGATTAGTTATAGTAACTAAATCAGGGAAATGTAATTCTATCATATTTTTTTCAATTAAATTCAGCATGTAGGAGAACATTTATACAGTTAATATACATAAAAGTTATTATTTTTACCCACAAGCTAAGCTATCAAGGAAATTTACAGTATATTTCAGTTCACATAGTAACTAATTTTTTGCATGTATTTGTGGAATGGGTATGTTTATGTGTATTCATATGTGAGTGAGTACGTACATAAGTTTAGGTGTGTGTGGGGTTGTGGTGTGGTGTGGTTGTGTGTGTATGCATGTGCATGTGTGTAGATGAGAGAATGACTTTAGGTGTTTTTTTTGTTGTTGTTTTTGTTTTTTGTGGTTAATGCTTATTTTAATGGAGTTAGAGACCCAAGCTCAATTCATTCAAACAAAATGTTATGGGAAACTCATGGCATATAAGTCAATATCCAGAAGTCAGACAATCATCCAAATATAAGATTAAGTAGAAACTGAAGAAGAAAAATCAATGGGGATTCAGGAATAATGTATCAGGACCAGGTAAATAACATTTTCATATTGTTAATTCAGTATCAGTTTTTTTTAACTTCTTTTTTTTTTTAAATTTATTTATTTATTTGCAAGCAGAGAGAGAGAGAGAGAGAGAGAGAGAGAGAGAGAGATAGAGAGAGAGAATGGGCATGCCAGGGCTTCCAGCCACTGAAAATGAACTCCAGACACGTGTGCCCCCTTGTGCATCTGGCTAACGTGGGTCTTGGGGAGTCGAGCCTTGAACCGGGGTCCTCAGGCTTCACAGGCAAGCGCTTAACCGCTAAGCCATCTCTCCAGCCAGTTTTTTTTAACTTCTTATTGACAACTTCCATAATTATACAAAATAAAGCATGTTAATCCCCTCGTCTTCTCCACTTTACCCTTCACAAATCTGTGCTCTATCATATCCCTGCCCCCTCTCAATTAGTCTCTCTTTTATTTTGATGTCATCATCTTTTTCTCCTATTATGAAGGTCTTGTACAAGTAGTACCAGGCACTGCAAGGTCATGGATATCTAGGCCATTTTGTGTCTGGAAGATTGCAATGTAAACAGCCTTACCTTTCCTTTGGCTCTTACATTATTTCTGCCACCTCTTCTGCATGTAGCCTAAGCTTTAGAGGATGTGATAGAGATATTTCAGTTGTGAACACTCCTCTGTCACTTCTTCTTAACACCACAGTGCCTCTTGAGTTATCCCAGAGCTCACAAAAATCTGAAAAGACAAGCTTCTTAGTAGTAATAAACAACAGTGGATACTGCAATCCTTAAGTTTGGCCAGCCAGGCCAAATGAGCCAATGGATGCAATTGTGGCATGTCTGTTATGGTGGAAAACCAACTGTTCTCTACTTGGACTAGAGGCCTGGGAGGGAATACATGTGTGATACTGAAAACCTATTACAGGCCCGGTCATGAGCCCTAAGGGTGTAATATCTGCTGGTGTCTGGATAAATGTATATACTATGCTCACCAAACTGCCCAGTAAGCACTTCTCTTAATGTTTATAACCATATGTTAACACTACTCTCACTTTTGGATTACATGAGCTTCTCTTTTCAGATTTAGGTGTTTTCTTTAATTGCTCTCCACCTTATTTTTTTCTTCTTTTTTTTAGAGTTAGGGTCGCACTCTAGCTCAGGCTGACCTGGAATTCACTCTGTAGTCTCAGAGTGGCCTTGAACTCATGGTGATCTTCCTACCTCTGTCTCCCAAGTGCTGGGATTAAAGGTGTGTGCCACCACAACTGGCTTTTCCATCTTATTTTTTGAGACAGAGTCTCTCACTGAAACTGGAACTCACCAATTAGGCTGAGCAGAAAGCTCCAGGTAATAACCTTCATGCTCATCCTCAGCTCTGGGATTACAGGTGTGCTTCATCACACCTGGCATTTACATGTGTGCTAGGGATCTAAACTCAGATCCTCGTGCTTGCAGAGCAAGCACTCTACTAATTGAACCATCTCTCCAGTCTCTCAGTTCATATAGTTATTCTTAAAAATAGGTGTCATTGAATAAAATCAATGGTGATATTATGTAACAAAATTCTAAAGACAGCTATATTTATAATCCCCCTATGAACTATTTTAAATTCCAAGCTTTATGAGGAAAATATTCATAATTTTACCTGTCTTTTCCAGGGTCATACAAACTGTAGCTTTAAAGCCATTGGGAGGCATTAACTAATATATCACTAAACTTTCTTAAAAAGAAAACACAACACACATGTAATATACACTTATAATCACAATACTTGGATAAGCAAGGACAGGAGGACTGTGAGTTTATGGCAAGCTTGGACTCTATAACAAGTCCCAGGCTAGCCTGGACTACATAGTAAGAACATATCATAAAAACAAAAATGTAAGTAATAATGTGTTTTCTTCAAATAGATGGCAGATAAAAATATTTTATAGTACATTTTCAGGAATGAAGAAAGCACCTGCTAATATCCTCACAGCTAATTCCAATATTTGGTTTATGGGCAAAATTATGTGCAAAACATGTTAAAAATATATGTGCCTCATTCCATCCCAGAACCCCTGGGGTTACTATTCATATGACACCCTGGTTAAGCAATATTGCTCAGTTTTGCACTGTTGGCCTCTGTGGAGAAACAAAACACAATATAACCAACAAACAAAACTTTGAAAAGACAAAAGAAAAGCAAATCAAAAGCAGGTTACTAATGCATTTAAACAACCAAGTTACTGGCCCATTCTTCACTGCTCACTGGTCTTTGTCGATCACCCTGAGCAAAGAAGCCCAGATGATGAACACTAAGAAACCATGCTTAGATGTATAATTAAGAAGTTTCTAGTGACCTTGAAAGATTTAGAAACTGATGAAGGTTGACTTCAAGTTGCAGGGAATAAATGAGGAATAGAAATGGGAACACTTAGAAAATCTTTAAGAAAGACAAAGAATAAATAAACAAGTTAAAAAATGCAGCAAAGAATGAGGGAAGTGATTTTGTTTGTGATGATAAAAATTAACTTACATATACATGTAGGAATTAAACAATAAAATCTAAAGCAGGAAGGCAGAAAGGAAGAGATGACAAGAGAATAAGTCTTTGAAAAGAGAGTACAAGGGTGAAAGGATGACTTTCAAAATTTAAAATGTACTTTAAATCCAGGCTCTATCATCCCCTAGCATTATCTTCCTGATTTTAATAAGTAATTGAACTCCTGACACTCAGGCATTCTACCTACAATGGAAAGATCCAGTCAATGTGCACCACATCATGTTGAAATGAAGATTAAAGTAACAAATGTAAAACATTTAATTCAATGCTTAACAGATAAGATATAATAAATACATTCACAATGTTATTACTATTATTGATAATGGCATGCATCAATTCTTAGTAAGTAGCATAGATTCTCTCACTTCAGAAAATATATGAGATAAATAAATGAATGTTTTAGACAGTCAACCTTGTAAAATGCCATCTTTTCATTTTCTAACAAAATTATGTTACTTAATACTGTAACTCCAATCTCTCCAATGTATGTATCATAAAGACTTCTTTAAAAACTGCTTGGAATCATATTATAAGCTGTACTTATGCCCACTCTTCTCCTTAACAATACAAAAATAAAATATCCTCATAATTATAAGGGTAATATGATTATTCACATATGCATTTGATCACATAGAGACCCATATATATATAAATGAATGACTCATATATAGAAATGACTCAATGGTTAAGGTGCTTGCCTACAAATCCTAATTACCTGGGTTCAGTTCCCTAGTATCCGTGTAAAGCCAGATGCACAAAGTGGTGCATGAATTTAGTGTTCATTTGAAGTGGTTAGATGCCCTGACATGACCATTTTCTCTCTGTATCCTTTCCTTCTCTTTGCAAATACACACACACACACACACACACACACACACACACACACAGACAGATAGATAGATAGATAGATAGATAGATAGATAGATAGATAGATATAGACAGATAGATAGATGAATGATAGATAGATAGACAAAATATTTAAAAATATAGAAATTCTGAAGCACATGGTCTTATTTAAAGAACAATAGAGAGAACAGAAATATGTAATGGATTTAATCTTAAGATACTTCTTCCCTCAATGTATTCAAGTTCCATTTTACTGTCTAGTTTTCTCAAGAAGAGTTATGTTTACCATGAAATTTTTTTAGGATATTTCTATTATTTTCTGAGCTTACCCCAATGACTGCAAGTAACCTAGAAAATGCTTTGAAACATTGTCAGACTGTTCTCATCCTAACAAATTACCAGACCTGTAAAAATGAGAACAGGGTACCAAGACATTTAAGATTGTGTGTGGTCCTTGCCAACAAATCAAGGTTCTTCTATTCTGATGATTAATTCATAATTTGAATGTTAACAAATTTTGGCATAAATTCACAAACTTGGAAAATAGATGTCAGGATTTCTTATTTCTGTATTCTCATGAAAATGCATTCTTACTTCCTGTGCACAAATCGTGATGGGAAATATGCCTTGATGCACTCGGTGATACATCAAAACTGAGCTCACTTGACAGTTGAATCATAAAATAATAAGAAACTTGATATTTTGCACGATGATCTCATTGGTGGGCATTGTTTATTTATCCTTACAATGTCCATGCGTTTAGATATCTTACTTACCCTTGAAAACTTCTCCCAAAATCATCAGATATTTTGCATGTGCTCCATCAAAAAATGAAGTAGAAATATTACATTGAAAATATAATAGCTTTCTATATTTTCAGTTCTCCAGTAATTCCTGAATAGATACATTCCCATCACTTATAAATTTGGACATTTTGAATAGGAAAAGTGTTTATCATAGGGCCACAGACATGAGGAACACTAAAGACAGTTACAGAGGTAAAACACTGACCTTGACAAAGACAGTTCCATTCACAGGCCCACATAAGAGTGTGATTCACAGATAATATTCAAGGAAAACTTACACTGATATTTGTGTATGAATAGAAAAGTCCAGAAGTGTAGACTGGAAATGGGACTGAAGCTTCTATGGAAAGAGAACTGGAGAGACAGAAAGATGTGAGTATGTCTGAGAATGTGTCACAGGGTCTCTTGGCACAACCTAAGATCTATAGAATGTAGATGAAGAAATTGAAGAAGCAAAATTTAATTACTTTTTTAGCATATGTGCTCAGTTTAAAATAAGTTTAAAAAAAAGGAACGTTTACTCTATTTTGTGAAACTGAGACTACAATCCATTTAAACCTAACTGAACACAATAATTTATATTTTTATTTATTTGATATAGCACTGGAGAGAGTGCTTGGTGGATAAAGTAACTGCAGTGCAAATATGAGGACTGGAGAATGAACTCCTACCACCCATGCACATGTAGGATGGTGGCTTGTAATTTCTGCCAGTGAGAGGCAGAGAAAGGGAGTCCCCAGATCGGGCTGGCCAGCTAGACTATCTCAATCAGTTTTCACTGAGCTCAAATGAGATACCCTGCCTCAGTAAAAATGAAGAGGAGAGCAATTGAGTAAGACACAAAAGTCAACCTCTGGTCTGCACACGTGCATACACACACACACACACACACACACACACACACATTTTCATCTAAACAGCACATGTGCATGTGACTAAATTGTTTTCAGCTTTCAGTAGTGGAGAACATTAAGAAGGAGTTCAATGTTTGGATGTAAATTTTAAAAAGAAAACAGAAATTAGTTCAGGTTCCCAATATTTCATTGTCTCTTTTTAATTTGAATTCATGACATAACTATTTGTAAATAATGGACCAGATGGATGGGAACAAAGAACAAACATACTTAGCAATATAAAAACTACGAAATAGTTTGAGAGCGCAGAATTGTTAACTCCAGTTTTTCAAATCTGTTTCTTGGATTTGCCTAACCTTCATGGAAGAACTCAAACCAATCTTCCTCAAACTGTGCCACACAATTGGTGAACAGGGAAAGCTACCCAACTCCTTTTATGAAGCTAGCATCACCCTAATTCCAAAACCAGGCAGAGATGCCACAAGAAAAGAAAACTACCGGCCTATTTCCCTGATGAATTTAGATGCAAAGATCCTAAACAAAATCATTGCAAACCGAATCCAACAACACATCAAAAGCATTATCCACCTTGACCAAGTGGGATTCATTCCAGGAACACAGGGGTGGTTCAACATATGGAAATCTGTCAATGTAATACACCACATAAACAAGGTTAAGCATAAAAACCACATGATCATTTCGATAGATGCAGAAAAGGCCTTTGACAAGATTCAACATCACTTCATGTTCAAAACATTGGAGAGAATTGGAATGGCTGGTTCATATCTCAACCTAATAAAGGCAATATACGAAGCTCCTAAGGCCCAAATAATACTTAATGGAGAGAGACTGGGGGAATTCCCATTAAGATCAGGAACAAGACAGGGTTGTCCACTCTCACCTCTGCTTTTCAATATAGTACTGGAAGTCCTAGCTCAAGCAATAAGACAGGAGAAGGAAATAAAAGGGATACAATTTGGAAAGGAAGAAGTTAAGTTAGCTTTATTCGCTGATGACATGATTATATATGTAAGAGACCCGAGAGACTCCATCCCAAAACTCCTGAAGGTGATTAACTCCTATAGCAAAGTAGCAGGATAAAAATCAATGCACAAAAATCAGTAGCCTTCCTTTATGCAAATGACAAAGATACAGGGATTTGCCTAAGAAGGAAACAGTTATTCCCAGTTCCAGGATCCTTCATTTGTAGGTTTCCTATAATCTCACAAAGTCAGCGGTATTCGTTATTTTACTTTCTGATACTATATGGCATATCTGGTATTTGGAGAACTAATACAGAGTAATGCTAGTCAATACAAAGCTGGGTGGGATGCAGATGATAGAATTCTCTTCCTTGTAGTCATAAGACTTGTTAATCACCTTTGCTGTCCACTCCTCAAATGTGTCTCAGTGAAATTCCAGGGGGTATGTGAAATACATATTAAACATGATTGTTATATATCATACTTTTCAAAAATAGGAGAATATCATTTTCAAGTCTTGCACATAATTCAAATTATAAAAACAGAGTTTCCTTGTATAAGTCCCCTGAAGAATACATATAGATGTTAGTGACATTTCTTTAGGTGGATGAATTCCTTGTATAAAAAGCTACTTTGAGAATGGCTAAGGATAGTGGAAACAATCTGGTTTCTTACACAGCTTACATAGCATGTCTCCTGCCCAGTTCTAAAGTAATCATTCCTTAAACAAATGACCTCATCCCAAACATTTTATAGTATGATAATTTGTTGTTATAATCCAAGGAGACACTATTTTTTCTTCTTGTATTTAGAGCAAGACTTGCATTTCAACCTATGCTGCATTTTTAGCTGCACTTAATTCAGCTTACATTGCCTCTCCTTCAATAGGTATCAATTAATACCTCATCAACTCTGAAATTAATATCTTCACAGGCTAATAATCGCACTTAGAACTCAGTGGTGTTTCCATGGGTAAAATCAGTAACAAAGCCAAAAGCAGATTCCTTTTCAATGTTTACTGGATATTTTATATGGTCACACGTACTTACACAAATTGGCTGCTTCTTCATTTGGTAGTCACAAAAAATTCCCTACTCGGTGGCCACCTTAAACTGAGGATTAGCAATGGTAAGGACCACTATAGTTACTGACTTTCATCAGTGCAATATGCCATCAGTGCTTTGACTGTAATTTGATAAAGTACAGCTACAATCATTCTGGGTTGAGTTCTGTGTCTCCTGGTCACAGTGAGTGAGGAAAGAGGTTTGTTGAGGTGAAGTTAGCAAGTCAATGTTTGTTTTGGAAGAGAAAATGAAAGACGAGAGGATCTGAACAGATTACCCATAAGTGACCTTGCTAAGGGCTTATAAGCCACTCTGGCTAGGAATACAAATGGGTCTCTAAAATGACTACACTGAGGTATGGAGAATTATAGTTCTGACTCAATTGTAAATTCCCACAAGGTATCTGTGGTGGTTTGACTCAGGTGTCCCCCATAAACTTACGTGGTCTGGATGTTAGGTTCCCCAGCTGATGGCAATTGGAAATTAAAGCCTCCTGGAGGTGGTATGATGTTGGGGGCCGCCTTATGGGTGTTATAGCCAGTTTACCCATGCCAGTGTTTGGTGCACTCTTCTGTTGCTATGGTGCAACTTATGTTGGCCAAGGGGTGATGTCTACCTTCTGCACATGTCGTCATTTTCCCTCCCATCACGGAGCTTCTCCTAGAGCCTGTAATCCAAAATAAACCTCTTTTTAAAAATATTTTTGATCATTTTTATTTATTTATTTGAGAGCAACAGAGAGAGAGAGAGAGACAGGGAGAGAGAGAGGGAGGGAGAAAGAATGGGCACGCCAGGGCTTCCAGCCACTGCAAACGAACTCCAGACGCGAGCGCCCCCTTGTGCATCTGGCTAACGTGGGTCCTGGGGAATTGAGCCTCGAACCGGGGTCTTTAGGCTTCACAGGAAAGCTCTTAACTACTAAACCATCTCTCCAGCCCAAAATAAACCTCTTTTTTTCCACAAGCTACTCTTGGTGGGGTGATTTCTACCAGCAATGCAAACCAGACTACAATAGTAAAGTGATACTGAGGGGTGGAACTGCTGCTAGACACCTGACTGTGTGGCTTTGGCCTTTCAGAGCTGATTTTCAAGGGGAATATGGAAAGATTTGCAACTTTGGACTATGAGACACCTTGCAGTGCTGTAAGTACAGCTTGATGGACTATTCTGGTCAGAGTTGAAAGACCTGAATGCAGTAAGAACTAAGGACTGTGAGGTTTGGCTTATTAGGGTGAGAAAGAGTTTTGCTTGGACTGGGCTACCAGTATGTGTGAGAAACTTGCTATTATGCCCATGTCCTGAAAAGTTGTGCAGGGTTGCTTTGCATAGAAATGAACTGGTGTGAGGAGAGGGATATGGCACAGAAAAAAAATCTTTGGGTGAACTGCTGCCTGTTCAGCTGCAATTAAGAAATTACAACCTTTGAGATTTAGGCCAGCTAACCTGCATTGGACAACAGGAAGAATGTAGACTCTTTTGAAGGGGCCTCCGTGCTCAAGGAGTATCCTGTTCTTCAAAGTATGCTTTATTACCCCCTGTATTAACAAACTGGCACCCTACCTGGTATTGTGGAGTATAAGAAATGCAGGAAAGAGAGGGTCATTGAGTTTGCAACACGTCTTGTGTTTTGGAAATGGCCGTGGGCAGTGTGAAGCAGGTTTGCTGGGTGCCTGCATGGAGACCCTATGGGGCCATGAGGATGAACTATGGATTGCAGTGGAGACCTACTGGAGATGCCAGGACCACGAGATGGCTGCAAAGTAAGGCTGCCAGCCCTGATGAAGTTTCCCAGGACTGTAAGTAGCCTAGCTGGAGGGGGCAGAATTGGAATTCCAGAGATGTTTTGCTGGTTAAAAATATTGGACTTTATCACTTTTACTGCTATTTTTGTCTGCTTCCTTCTGCTCAAGATCATAAGCAATTTGTTTTTAATATTTCATTTATTAATTTGAGATAGATCGAAAGAGGGAAGGAGGGAGGGAGAGAGAGAGAGCGAACGGGTGTGCCAGGGCCTCCAGCCACTGCAAACAAACTCCAGATACATGTGCCACCTTGTGCATCTGCCTAACATGGGCCCTGCTGAATAAAACCTGGGTCCTTTGGCTTTGCAAGCAAGAACATTAACCATTACGCCATCTCTCCAGCCCCATTAGCAATTTATAACTTGATTTGGGATTGCAGACTCACTGTTCTCTCAGGAGATTGACTATCCCCCTCCATTTTCAAATTCTAAGGACTAATTTGACCCTAGAAAGCAAGACAACACTCTTTGAAACATATAAAAAGAAAAGTAGCACTTCAAGTTTACAAGTGATGGCAAATTCTAAGTTAGTAGAGGGTAACTGAGGAAAATATAAGGCTTGTGTCAGAAGCAACAATGTTAGACGGTAGACCTAAAGCAGGCCCCTAAAGCTCATATGAAGCTCTCCCTGCTCCAAACAGGGAAAGACTGTGAAATCAAGAGTGCCTGAGAGAAGAGCTGTTGACTGTCCTGAGAAATTGAAAAGCAGGGAGAGCTACATACTTACTGCTTATGCATAGCAGTTGATTGCAATTTGCAGTGCCTCAATGACAGTACCTTTCACTCGCCTCACATTTTGTTTCCAAATCCATATCCCTTTCCAGTTTCTGCTAAACTATTCTCTGAATACAAGGAACCAAAAGAAAGTTCTAGCTTTTTTTAAAATAACTATGATCTCATACATACCACCTAATTTCATGTTCCATAATTTATTTACTCTTCAGTAATTATAAGGAATACACTGTTCTGGTATTTGTAAAAAGGAACTTAATGCAAAAATGAAATGTGGCTTTCTGGATATCTGTATATGTTTTGCTTTAAGCATAAATATTTTGTTTCCACTATTTAGTGGGTAAACATAAACTAAATAGATTGTTTTCACCCCTGTTCATAGACTAATTTGGAATAGACGTCATTTTTATCACCTTAAGGGACTGACTGTGGACACCAGTTATTATTTGGACTCTCCTGAAAGCTGTTAATACTCGCAGATAGGATTCCCTATAGAGGTTTGGTGTACACTTTCATCATCTCTTTACATTTTATTCTCCAACAACTATCACTAGCAAAATTAAACCAGCAGCAAAAACTTTAAACATTTCTTGAACTTCTAATTTCCTGCTTCTAATGTAGATTGGGTTTTAATGCATTTATGTTTATTATATCACATTTATTACTGTTGTAACTGAAGCATAAAGATATATTGAATATATGCAAGAAAAATTCCACTATCAATGAAATTCAACAGCTCACTTGTTATTGCTACCTCTCTTTGGGTCACTCTTAAGACTTTTTCTTTTTTTAAGATAGTTTTTATTATTTATTTACTTATTTGAGACAGAAAGAGATAGAGAGAGAGGAAAAGAGAGAGAGAGAGAATGGGCACACAAGGGCCTGTAGCCACTGCAAACAATGCTCAGATGCATGTGCCCCCTTGTGCATCTGGCTAACGTGGGTCCTGGAGAATCAAACCGGGGTTCTTTGATTTTGCAGGCAAATGCCTTAACCGCTAAGCCATCTCTCCAGCCCCAAGACTTTTTCTTTAATTGAGACTCTGACCATTTTTCACATTAGTTAGTTTTCAAATGTGGTAAGGTATGATTGTAATTTTCATCCACTTAGTATATTTCAAATAGTTAGATTATTTTGTTTTTGCTTTCCTAATATATTCAACAAAATTGAAGGAATATAGTTTTCTACACTAGCATAGTATCATTTGTAAGAATATATGTAATTTCACAGGATTTATTATTAAAAGGTAAAAACTCATTTATGCACAGCCTTTTCTCTTTATTACATTATATCTACTAATGAGCCATAGATCTCAATTAAGACACTTCACTTTCCTATTTGTGAGTTAATTCTGCTTTTGTCTCTTTTTCTCACTTCACCCTTGGAAAATATTAATCAAATCAAGTAGTTTTATATTTGTCTATCAAGAATATCATCATAAAATTATATTAACTAGAGAACTCATTATATCAATATTTTACATGATTGCTTTCAAACCACAAGATTATGTATTCATAAATGATTCCAGACAACATTATGTATAAATTTTTCCCTCTTGAAGAAATAAAAGGAGCTTTTTAAAAATAAAAATAAAACATTGTAATAAATTGAATATTTCTATAGTTAATTGTTTAACAGAATGATGATGATATTGATTTTTATTTCATGATGTTAAATTATAGATATCCTTTTCTCTATAATGGCCACTAAGCTTTCCATCTCCATGCATATGTGTGCTTGTATTCAGGTGCTGTGTTGGTATTATGGGGGTAACATGTTTTGCAGAAATTTGCTCTTATAGCTATACTTGTAGATAGATTGTTATGCAGATTATAATACAGAATTTAGTTACAAACAAATCTGGATTCATATATTTAGTAACCTATGTGCTACTTATGTGTCTTCATAAATGTTGTTTTCTCTCTTAGCCTCATTTTTTAGTTATCTGCGAACTAAAGACATTATATACCTTGAAGGAATATTGGGGTGATTGGAAACAATGCAGGATATTTTGTGGTACTAATCAGCATTCTGTCTTTCCAGGAAACCAGGTAAATCTCAACTCAAAGCTTGGCTGACTTGACTCAAAGCTTGGTTAGCCATGTGCCTGGGACACATTAAGTTAAACATTTTTGAACCAGTTAAGAGCAGATGACAGGGCAGTTAAGCATGCATTCCTAGTTAAAGCTTTCTCCTCATTGCATGCCCTAAAATACATAAATCAATATTCTTTGGGGCCTGGTGTTATCTTTCTTGGAAAATAGATTCATTAGGACTTTGGATGAGAACAGAAAAGTGTCATGGCTAGACAGACTTAGGAGTCTGTTTATTGGCTTCAGCCATGAGGAATATTTGAAACTTTCTACCACTTCAAAGGCATTGTGCTCAATATGTTTTGTGTTTTCAAGCTGAACTTTTTAATGTAAAATAATAACCTATAACAAGGCATTGCCTCTTACACATAACTGATGGCTATCCCCACAATACACGACCCATATTCCCCAATAAGGAGGGTCCCTGCAGAGGGGGGAGAACAGGGAGGAGGCTAACAATGGTATCAACATGAGTGTATGCACACTGTGTACATAACTAATAAAAAATTAAAAACTAAATAAAAATAAACAAGTTTTCTATTATGAAGCTATTTGTGTGTAGTGTAACAAGGGTTAAAAGTGACTGAAGTAGTTGAAATGACATTATATGGAGCCATAGAAAACTGAATTTAAATTTGGCTTCCTTGAATGATGAATATCTTTAAGTCTACATTTTCTACCTGAAAAGTCAAAATCAAAGTATCTATTTGCAAGGCTGCAGTGAGATATAAAGGAAACATGCAACAACAGGAGGCATTTAAACTATAAATGGAACTAGAAACACTCACAATTCTAGAAGTACAAAGAGCATGGTCATATAATGATCACCATTACAGCATAAACCAATGAATATGAAGCAAAAGAACACTGGCTTTGAGTATGTATCAGAATGAGAAGTGAAGGGGCTTGAGAGATGGCAGCTATGGCATTTGCCTGAAAAGCCAAAGAACTCAAGATTGATTTCCCAGGACCTACATAAGCCAGATATACAACGTGGAACATGTGTCTGGAGTTCTTTGGCAGGGGCAAGAGGCCCTGGTGTGCCCATTCTCACTTTCTTTCTCTCTCTGTCTCACTTTCTCTTCCTCCCTCCTTCCCCCTCTAAAATAAATAAGTAAAATAAAGCATTTTTTTAAATTAAAAAGAAATGGAAGTGAAGACAATCCATATTCATGCCAACACATTGTGGTAAATCTAAATTCCTTGAACCAACTTATTTGATTTCTCAACATCAGCCACAAATTGAGTGACTGACCCAAGGAAAGTTTCTACATGTGGTGGCTGGTAGAGTATTCATCAACAATCTTACCATCAGTATAAGGCAATACTTGTATATGGACTTGAATTATTTACTAAATGCTATGGGAGGCTTTTTTTTTTCAATTAACTTTGTGTGACCTCTTAGGCTCCCTGTAGAATTACAATGATCTCTAATGTTTTCCAAAGAAAAAATTCTCAAAACCCACTGATTTTTAAGTCTCTGACTGTGGAGATACAGAAAGCTTGATACCTTGATGTGATGTATAAATAGGTCACTGTCATAGCACATGGTCAGCATAAAGCACCTATCACCAAGTAAGTGTAAAATACATAGATCAGGGACTTCCTCAGAATCAACCGATTCACTCTCTGTCCTTCCTCTTCCCTCTCTCCTATCTTCCTCTTTATCTCTGTCTTTTCTCTTTATTTGGTTTATGATTACTTGAGACAAGGAGATAGGATACCTATTTAGCAAGCTGAACTCAAACTAGCTGCATAGCCTAGATTGATCTGGAGCTCATAATCCTCATGAATTGCCCTCCCAAATTCTGGAATTATAGGCATGTACCACCATTTCCAGCTTGAACATCAATGCTATTATGCTATGATTTCCCTCAGCAGTCAGTAGATATTGAGTATTGTGCTTATGAAAATGGTGCACAGTGTTTCAGAACATGTATCTTTAACAGTTGTAGGGTGCTCTTGTATAGTAGGAAATTTTCTAGTGTTCTGCATATCCCAGTAGGGCCTGGATGACAACAATCTATTATATATTACAAAGCAGCTAGTGAATAATTTGAATGTTCCAAAATTGAAAAAAAGTGCTAGAGATGATGTGCATACTAATTATACTTTACTGGTAATTGCACACCACTTACATGTATTGAAATATCACATTGTGCCCCATAAATATGTACAATTAGTTGTCTACCAAATACATGTATGTATATACATTCAGAAACCCATATCTTCTTCAATAATATAAAAACCTGTTAAATCAACTGTAAGTCCATGGTGAACATCTTTAATTCATAACCTAAGAAGTCACTCTTCATAAATACCGTAAATACACCTTAGTTCTGTGTTGTCTTAAGCAACAAAGGACCTATCGAAGTAGCTTCATTTCCCTTTGACATTTTCCCATTTAGAACAAAACATTGTCTGGTTTGTAACAATAATGGTGTAGACATTACACTGAAGTGTTTTTCCCCCCATGAAGTAGATTGTTAAAATAAATATTCTATGTGTTTCACTAATTTCAAAGCTTTATGAACTGCATATTGGGTAATATAATAGCTTAACTTTGACTTTAAAATGAGAGTTTTAATTAAATCGGTATATGTTGAAATGACTATGGAAGATATGTCTGTTGATCCAATTCTATGCGATAGTTTTGTTTACATATGTATTCAGTGGTGTGCAGGAGTTAGCCAACTGTTTCATCACATTATAGTAATTTTTACTCAGACCTTTAGTGTTATATTGGTGGCTTAAAATTAGTAAAATTGTGTGTATGTGTACAATTAAAATAAGTAAATACTATGGATTAAACTTTTCTAATTAACACCAAGCTATTTTTTAAACATTTACCAAAATCCAAATAATTGAATGTTTACTTTAAAAATTTGGGTAAGCTGGGCTGCCTGTTGGATCATGCCTTTCATCTGGGTACTCAAGAGGCCAAGGTTGGATGATCCTTGTGAGTTCAAGGCCACCCTGAGATTACACAGTGCATTCCAGGTCAGCATGGGCTAGAGAGAGAGAGACCCTATCTCAAAAAACAACAAAAAAATGAGGGATAAAATAGCACAACAAAATCTGCCAGACACTGGGGATGTGCCAATTTAGATTCAATCTTGCAACTTATCTCTACTGCTTTAGATCAACAGGTAAGTAGCTGTGTGTGAAAAGAAATTAATCTCCAGTTCTCTGCACCACTCTAGCTATTTTTGGCTTCAATATGATACACCTGGGTAATAATATTGTGAAAATATTTGTTTGATGGGAATGTGATCTGAGTGGTAATATTCTTTAGCTCATATTGCCGACAGCACTGTGAGACTATAATAATAATAAATAATGCAATAATGTATATGTTACAGCATTTTTTTCTGTTTAAATTGTACAACTGCTTATAGCAAAAACTGCACAAAAAGGACACTTCCCAAACATTGGTAACAATTCAGAAAGAAATTAGTAGAGAACAGGAGTTGGGCTAGAGAGATGGCTCAGCAGTTAAATATGTTTCCTGTGCAACCCTAAAGGCCAGAGGGGACCTGAGGTTGTCTGAGATGAATCTCCAAGACATTTAAACAAGCTGGATATAGCCACACATGCCTGTAACACCAGTCCCATGTAGGGGAGAAGAGACCAAGAACTCACCCTGGCTCATCCACAGCAGCAAACCCAGGTATTATTAAGGGATTCTGGCTTAAACAAGAATGGGCAGAATAGCAAAGGAGTAGGACACCTGAAGTTCTGCTGGGGCACTGCATTCTACCATCCCGTCCTCACTGCAGGCAAACACGTGGGGCACCACAAAGACACGTGCACATGCATACATCACACAATACACACACACACACACACACACACACAGACACATACACACACACACACACATACACACACACCCCATATGATCAGGAGTGTCTGCCTAACAAGAAAGACAAAAAAAGGTAAAAATTCCATTCCATCAGCCAAAATTTTCTAAGCTGCTACTTGTGTGAGACTGGGATAGAGTAGGGTCTCATGTTGGAAATGAAAAATATATCAATCCAAACAAATGACAGTGGGGATGCTTTAATCTTTTTTTTTTTGTTATTTTGTTTTGTTTTTCAAAGTAGGGTCCCACTGGTGCCCAGGATGACGTAGAATTCACTATATCTTCTCAGGCTGGTCTTGAACTCACTGTGATCCTTCTACCTCTACCTCCAGTGTGCTGGGATTAAAGGCCTGTGCAACCATGCCCAGCCTCTTCAATCTTTAAAGAAATCTGAACTCTCAAGTCATTGTAATAGTAAATCAACTCACCAATCAAAGAAATAAGCTAAGTGTTTTAGGCCTGGATTAATTTTAAAAACTTCAAATCTGAGGGAAATATCTCAGTAAAATATAACACTAAAGGTAATGTATCTGGTAAAAAAAAAAAAAAAGTTTCTACAGTTTTGTAAATGCTCAGTATCACATTTGAACCAATTTGCTTTCACAAAACTAAAACAGAAACCATGCTTTTCTGCATTGCAATTTCATTAAAGATACATTGTTCATGAGGTATATCAGCAGGAAGTCAGCATAGTGATGCTACTCATTTAATTCCATATAGAATTCATTGAGAAACAAAATACTATAGCAAAAGTTAGGCAGGGTGAAATTTCCATTAGACAATTAGCATATGATCAAATTGAATAAAGTAATCACATAAAAAGCTGAGCAAGGGCTAGAGAGATGGCGTAATGGTTAAGGCACTTGCCTGTGATGCCTTAAGGACCTGGGTTTCATTCACTAGTATAAATGTAAGGCCAAATGCACAAAGTGGTACATGTATCTGGAGATCATTTGCAGAAGCTAGAGGCCCTGGCATGCCCATTCTCTCTGTCTGTCTGTCTGTCTGTCTCTCTTTCTCTCTCCCTCTCTCCCCATATCTATTTATCTTCCTCCTCTCTCTCTCTCAAATAAATAAATACAATATTAAAATAGATATTAAAACAGAAATTTTTAAAAATTTTAAAAATTAAAAATTAATTTGTGTTTTAATGTTTGCAGAACAAGTAAATTTAATTTACTGTTTGGGGATGAAGGGTACCATAGTTTGAGGTATATGGCAAGTATTATGTACTTAGAAAATTCTTTGATTTTTTTTCAACTATTTTATACATTCCATTTATACACTGTATAAACAAAAAATGAAGAATAAATTGAGATAATTCTTTATAGAGGTCCAAAATCCCTGTATAGTAGATCAAAATATGACTTATTTGGGAGTAATGCCATAGTTTTTCCATGAGAGTAAATGAGGAGGAATTGATTCATTACATGCACTCATCAATATATGTGAAGTGTATCAATTTTCTGATCCCCTCCTTTAAACAGCACAAGTCCCAATATTCCTCGTGTGATGTTGTTGCATATCTCCTGATCTGTAAACCAATGTCAAAGAGTGTGGCTTTTTTAATTTTCTGGCAGTGTCATTGGACACATGGTTAAGAAACTGTCAATAATATACTTACATATTATTGCCAATAGGAAAAATGACCAAGGGTGAAAAGGTTTTACATAACCATGGGAGGAAGGTAGAAATTCTGCTTCTTGATTCCTTACTGCCTGTCATTTATCAAGTCTGATATAACTGAATATCAGTATTGTGATTTTTTTCTATTAAACATTCATAGTCTTTCAATGGCATTTTTTAATTGGCAATATTTAAATTTCATCACTTGTGATTAATACACCCAACAGTTATAATTAATACACATGAAGTAAAAAGTAACCACAAAAAGTCATTGCCATTTCTCACAGATTATGATTTCTGTTTACATTGAAACTGGTTATGGTTTGAATCCTTTTAAAGACTGTCCAAAAAATGAATTCCCCAGAATATAAATGATTCTGATTTTACAAGATGATAGCCCAACTATTACTGAAGTTGATGAAAAACCACAAATAAATGCTCACTGAATTGAAAAATAAAGTAAAATTAATGGAAGAGAAGGAGCCAGGCTGTTCTTTTTAATTGAAATGCATGTAACAAAAGTAAAGTTACTCAATATACTCTATGTTTGAGCTACTACATCATCTGCCTTTATAATCAGGAAATGTGATGCCTACATACATTAATTATGAAGCTCCACTCATGTGATCAGTGCCATTCATATAGCTCCAAGTAAAAATAGTTCACTGTTTATAAAATAACAGTATGTACTGACCTGCCAGTAAAATTGATGAAAAAGTCCCCAAATGCATTAGTTGAAAACAACTTTAACTCACAAATTAGCTTCTTAATATAATAAAATATAAATACTAACTGGCTGTAATATGGATCATACTCCACAATCTTTATTTAAAAAAATAATAAATGCACCCTGTTCCCCACCTCTCAGTTCTCTGGTGTGGGGTTGCTTGGACCCCACATGCATGCTGCTTGGTTAGGTCTGGGCTCCCAGCTCCCCAGCTCCTGGTTCCCCATCTCCCAGTTCCCCTGCACAGTGGGTACATGAGTAGGTCTGGGTTCCCAGTTCCCCTGCCACAGGTGTGAGGATCCTTGGACCCTGTGTACAGACATTGGGAGTAGGCCTGGGATCCTTGTTACCCTGCTCCTGGTTACCCAACTCCCTTTTCCACTGTGCTTATGAGTACAATGTGAGTAAGTAATCCTGGGCTCCTGGTTTCCAACCTCCCAGATACCTGGCTTCCAATACCCATGCTGTTGGTGTGGGGTGGCTGGGACACTACCAGCATGTGCAGTGAGAGTAATCCTGGACTAACTATTCCGGGTGGGATGGGTAGGGAAACACTAGATCCCCACATAAGATGTTGATGCAGAATTTGGGGTACCAGAGTGGTCCTCCAGAGTATGTGAACCCCAAGTTTTAGGTTTATCCTATTTTTAATCAAGAATTAATAGAGTAACACAGCCTGCTGCTTCCTGGGAACAGTAGCCACTGGGGAAGTACTCACTGAGGGCAGAGAACTGCAGGGGTAATCCTACTCACTGCAGGCAGGTAGACACAGGTGAACCCACATCTGTCCTCAATTAGTACCAAGCCATGCCTCAAGCCACTTCCATATTATTGCATTTCTTCCCCAGTCACCTCCACAGACCAATGCCTACACAGCAGCCACCTCCATTGACCCTGGGTTAGGCCTGGTTCATGAAGTCCAGCTCCACCATTTCCCTCTCCCCCACTGTCCACATTCCCCCATAGGCTTGGCCAATGCCTCCTTAGCACTTTGCTCTTGCCCCAAATTGGGAGCAATGGAGTATCTGGCCAGCCCAGGGAGGTAGCCACACAACTCCACAGTCTGCTCAACTAAGGTACAGTGGGGTAGTAGAAGAAAGTGCTACTACTCCTGAGCTGCACAAGTAAGGAAGGCCTGTGACTGCAGGCTGAAGAGATTCCAGACCTCCAAACCAGCTCCCACATTAATGACCATCCAGAGCTGCTGGCACACTTGCAACTTCCACAACCTGTGCATCTGCAGTTAAAACCTTATCCCAATCCAATTGGGTTCAAACCTACGACAGAACACACTGAAGATTCTACAAGGACAAATACTTGCTTCCTTCTTAATAAGACTTTTACCCCAAGATGGGTAGACACCAATGCAAACAAAAACAATAACAAAAAATAAAAACAATGAAAGATTAAAAACTGAGAGATCTCCACCAAGGTTGTATAATCATACAATGGAAGTTTCCAGTGAAAACGTAGAGGAAACAATAGGCATGGAATTACAAAATGAAAACACAATTTGCTATGTGACCCTGACCAAGTGAATGGCTGACCTGAAAGAAATTCATCAAAAAACCAACAACTGCATAAATTAAATGCACAGAGCCTTCTTCAATAGGCTTAAATTAATTGAGGAAAACCAGAGGGACCTCAAAATAGATAAATGAATACAAATACAGGATCTCAACAACCAGGTAATTAAGCTTAATGAAGGCATGATCAAATTAAAGAATGAATTCCAGGAAGCATCAAGAAAATCAAACCTGGACCTAAAATTGGACCTCAGAAAAGAAATGAACCTGATACAGAAAAAAACTTAACAGAAAAAAAAATGAAATAGAGATTTTTAAAGCCTCTCTAGAAGCCCCAATTATGTGGAGGACAGAACCTCTGATCTGGGTGACAACACAGACAAAAATAATTAGGAGTCCCAAAACATTGATAAATTCATAGAAACCATGCAGACAGATTATGAGGGAGCTGTGGGATACCCTAAAACAACTAAACATCTGTATTCTGGGTATACCAGGAGGGAAAGAAATTCAGGCCAGAGGCATGGAGAAAATATTTGACACAATTACTGAGGAAAAAAAATTTTACAATCTCTCTCTCCATTTCTCTCTATGCCTCTTTCTGTCTCTCTCAAATAAATAAAAAAGTTAACAGGGTGGATGAGATAAATGAACCTGTAAATCTTCTGCTCTCAAAAAACCCACCTCACCATGAAAAAATAAACACCTCCTAGAATGAAAGTATGGAAAATGATTTCCTCAATTAATGAGAATAGAAATGAGTATAGCTGTATTAATATCTGACTAAATTGACTTCAAACAAAAATTAATTAAAAAGGGCAAAGAAGGCAACATTTTTCTGACCTAGGGAACAATCCAACAAGAGGACATATCAACCAAAAATATATGTACCAAATGCAAGTGCACCACATTTTATCAAATAAAACCTACATGACAAAAATCAGAAATAAATCCCAATACCATCATTATAGAAGACTACAACACCCCACTATCATCATTAGTCATATCATCCAAGCAAAAAGAAATCAATAAGGAAATAATAGATCTTAACAAGATGATAGATCATTTAGACCAAAAAAATATCTACAGAACATTCCGCACCAGTTCTACAGAATACACATTCTTCTTAGCAACCCATGGGACCTTATCCAAATTAGTTCATATATTAGGGCATAGAGTGTGCTTCCATAAATTCAGGAAAAATGGCATAGCTTCTTGCATCAGACCACAGTGAGTTAAAGCTAGGAATTAACAAGAGAAACAACAGAAATTACAATGGCTCCTGGTATCACTCTGATACCAAAACCACACAGAAATACAACAAGAAAAGACAGCTATACACATATAACCCTGATGAACTTGAAAGCAAAAATCTTGAACAAAATCCTGAGAAGCTTAATTAAACAACATATCAAATGAATTATCTATCTTGCTCAAGCAGGCTTCATCACAAAGGTGCAGGGATGGTTCAACATATTGAAATCAGTTAACATAACATACCATATAAATAAACTTAAATACAAGAACCACATGATAATTTCAATAGATGCAGAGAAGGTTTGCAGAACAATACATACTTCATGATCAAAACACTGGGAAGACTGGGCATGGAGGACTTATATCTCGACATAATATAGGCTATATCCAAAGCACCTAAAGCCCAAATCATACTTAATTGGTAAAGAGTCAAGGAGTTCGCATTAAGATCAGGAATAAGTCAGGGGTGCCCACTCTCACCACTGCTCTTAAACATAGTATTAGAAGTCCTAGAACAACCAATATGACAGGAGAAAGATATAAAAGGGATACAAATTAGGAAGAAAGAAGTCAAACTAGCACTATTTTCAGATGGCATGATCCTATACATAAGCGACCTGAAAGACTCAACCATAAAGCTTCTAAAGGTTACGAATCCCTTCAGCAAAGTAGCAGTACACAAAATCAACACAAAAATCATTAGCCTTCCTATATGCAAAAGATAAAGAGATAGAAATTAGCAAGGTTTTCCATTTCAATAGCCTCAAGAAAAAAATCAAATACTTTAGAATTACACTAAACAAAAAGGAAATAGACCTATATACTGATAACAAAAACACTCCAGAAAGAAATTGAGGAGGGTATGAAAAGATAAAAAGACCTTCCATGTTCCTGGATGGGTAGACTTGATATTGTGAAAATGACAGTCCTCCCAAAATCAATATGAAGATTAAACACAATACCAATAAAAATCCCAACATCATTATTCACAAAGATAGAAAAAACTTATCTTGGGCTGGAGAGATGGTTAGTGGTTACAGATCTTTCCTGCAAAGCCAAAGGACCCAGGTTAAATTCCCCAGTACCAACATAAGCCAGATGCACAAGGTGGTACATGTGTCTGGATTTCATTGACAGCGGCTGAAGGCTCTGACATGCCCAATCTCTCTCTCTCTCTCTCTCTCTCTCTCTCTACATATATATATATATATATATATATATATATATATATATATATATGCGTGTGTGTGTGTGTGTGTGTGTGTGTGTGTTTGTGTTTCTCTCTCAAGTAAATAAATAATTTAAAAGAAAATGTAATTTTGAAATTTATATGGAATGGCAGAAGGCTTTGGATATCCAAAAACATCCACAGCAAAAGAAACACCTGTGGAGGTATCACCATACCAGATCTAAGGCTGTACTACAAAGCCATGGAAACAAAAACAGCATGGCATTGGCATTAAAACAGACATATAGACTAATGGAGCAGAATTGAAGACCAAGAACTTAGTACAAGCAACTGTAGCTACATGATCTTTGACAAAGGAGCCAAAAAGTACATTGGAGAAAAGGCATCATTTTCAACAGATAGAGATGGCTAAATAGATATATATGTGATAATGAAATGAAAATGAAACTAGACTCACTCCTTTCACCTTGCAGAAAACCAACACCAAACAAATTAAAGCCCTCAACATAAGACCTGAAAGTTTTAATTGTCTGTAAGAAAAAATGAGGGGAACTTTCAATGATATAGGAGTGGGGAATGACTTTCTGAACAATACCCCAGTAGCCCAGGAAATTAATCAATAACTCAATTAGTGGGATCTCATGAAGCTAAAAATATGTTGTAGAGATAAGCATACCAACAAACCCTCAGCAGTAAAACAGAATGGAAGAAAATCTTCACCAGTTATACCACTGACAGAGGCCGAATAACTAGCATCTACAAAGAACTCAAAAAAAAACAAACAAACAAAAAAAAAAAAAACAACTAAGCAATAGAAAATCAAACAATCCACACACACAAAAATTGGGACAGAGAACTGAATAGGGAATTTTCAAAGGAAGACAAAACAAATGGCTAATGCTCAATAAAATGTTCAACATCCTTAACCATCAGGGAAATACAAATTAAAACAACTATGAGAGTCCATCTTACTCCAGAAAGAACGGGGATCTTTAAAAAAAAAAAAAAGATCAAATGACAATAAATTCTGAGGTTGCAAGGAAAAAAGAACCCTCATTCACTACTGGTGGGAGTATAAACTTTTACAACCACTATGGAAATCAATATGGACACTCCTAAAAAAGGTGAAAATAGAGCAACTAACTGACCAAGCTGTTCCTCTATTGGACCCCACTCTTGACTGCTCAGTTTACAACAACTAAGAACTGGTATCACCCCAGGTGCTTATCATCTGATTGGAAAATGAAAATGTGGTACTTGTAAACAATGGAATTCTAGTCAGCAGTAAGGAAAAATGATACAACGAAATTTGTAGGAAAATGAAAGGACTTGGAACAGATCATGCTAAGTGAATTCACATATACCACGAAAGATAAACACTGCATGTTCTTCCTCATCTTTGGTTCCTAACCTGGAACAGCTTGAGCTGCAGGCATACCTGACAAGCAACTTGAGGGACAGATAATAGGGAATGAAATTTGGGGGTAAGGGAATGTGAGCGTGTGAAGAGACAAACAAAACTAAACCCAATATGAATTAGTACCATGGAAACCTTTCTCCTAGATAGCAGACTAAAATGTGTAACTATCAAGAGAGGTCTGCAGGCATTGTCTGTTAAGATGGGCCCTGGAGAGAGTGGGATGAAGGCTAACCCTAAAACATTTGGCTCTGTCTTGTAACACCCAGTACCAAAAATTGGTTATGACCCACATTGAGCTGTTTATCAGAGACACCTACAAAGACCAGAAAAAAGAAAAGCTTCTATCAAAGCACTTGATTACCCACCTGAGGTTAAAGGTAATACCCTATTGCTGAAGATACCACATGCTGCTAACATAGAAAATCGAGAAATATGCCTGGAATCTAGAAGGAAGCCAGTCCCCAGATGGTCTGGCTATATTGTGCTAGAATGTACTACATGAGTTGCTGAGGAAAATGACCAACAACCTTGTATGCTAGCAAGGGACACTGCTATGTGAAAGCAATGACCCTGAGAAAATGTACACACCTGTGCAATAGTAGCACCCAGCCTAGGTGAGTAACCAATGGCTCTCTGATTTACTAAGAGATCCACTTAGTGTAAAGGAACCCATAGCTGGAACTGAAACAAAGTTAGTTAGAATCCTATGGAGACTAAGATCATGGACTCCAACAAAAAGCTCCGACTAGTCTTTGTCCAAAACAGAGGCTACTCCCATCAAAATCTCTCTTTTTTCAAAATTTTTTTGTTTATTTTTATTTATTTGACAGTGACAGAGAGAGAAAGAGACAGACAGACAGAGAGAGAGAGAGAGACAATGGGCGCGCCAGAGTCTCCAGCCACTGCAAATGAACTCCAGGTGCATGCACCCACTTGTGCATCTGGCTAACGTGGGTCCTGGGGAATCAAGCCTTGAACCTGGGTCCTTAGGCTTCGCAGGCAAGCGCTTAAACGCTAAGCCATCTCTCCAGCCCAAAATCTATCTTAATTAACAACTTATCCTATTCATCCTATGCTGACTTTATTCTCTATTGGAGAATCTATTGTCTTTTTAAGAATATTTTATTTTTATCATTTATTTAGTTGACAGAGAAAGCGGGAGAGAGAGAAAGAGAAAGAGAGAATGGTCACACCAGGGCCTCCAGCCACTGCAAAGGAACTCCAGATGCTTGTGTCCCCTTGTGCGTCTGGCTAATGTGGGTCCTGGGGAATCAAACCTGGGTCCTTTGGCTCTACAGGCAAACAGCTTAACCACTAAGCCATCCCTCTAGCCCATGTTGTTTTCTTTTTTGAATGCAGTAAGCACCAAGGAGATAAACCACCCCTTATACCTCAGTCAGGGACCAGGTGAAACCACAGAAGAATTGGCAAGATGAGAAAGAAAGCTGCCTCAATGTCGAACCTAACAGCCAACACCAGAATGATGGAGAAAGACATTGAGGATATTCAAAATATACCAAAGTAGAATTCCAGAAGCTGCTGCTGAGAGCTCAACACTAAAGTAGACTTAAAACACACCCACCATGTCTCAGGGAATTTTGTAGAAGAGGAGTCAGAAATATTGTAAGGGCCACAGGGTGGAAAGAAATGTCCAGAGGCATTGCCTCTCTCCCCCAAAGACTGACTTCTGCTTTCCCAACTCATAACCCACAAGCCCAAGGTGAATATCAGCAACCCCCTCAGTAGAATGGGGGGCGGGGAGGAGAAAAATAGTGGTACTAACACAGGATGTGGCAATAAAAAGTTTCTAATTAATAAAAAGAAATTAAAGAATGCATTCATATTCTCCTTTTTGTTTAGGGAAATCAATTCAAATTTAACGTTTCACAGGTACATATGGTAGGTAGTCCTTGAGACCAAGAACACTGCATCCAGGACATATTAGACAAATTCAAAATTAAACATAGAGAGAGAGCAATATACCAAGATTCCTTTTCTCAAAGGCCTACAGTAGAATCAGAAAAGGCAATGGTTCTAGGGCTCTTAGTTCTGCATTCCTCAGTCCCATCCTCTTTGGCTATACTAGGACATAGGGAAATACTCAGAAGTATTAGGAGTGCTCAGAGACAGACTTTGTCTGTATGTACATGAATATTCAGTCAAACATTAACTATGTTTTTCTTTATTTTTTATTAGACTCATGATTTTTTTGTTTTCTCTGCCTTGCTTAGCACTAGGTTTCCATAGTTTTCTCATCTGTAAAGTGGAAATATCATCTACCAAGGTAAATTTATAAGTTTCACACAAAATTACCTGGAAGTGTGTCTGAGACATGCTAAGTCAATAAAGATATCACCTTTTCAGCTCTAGTTTCTGTGTCTCTAAAGTGGTTTGGACTAACAGCTCTTAAGTTCTAGACTTGTTATCTTTATCTTTTTATTATAAAATTTCTCTTCCAAGTACTGTCAGATTGTAAGGATGTCAAACACCATGCAATAGAAGTTGAAATGTATTCTTATATTTTGAGCTTGCTTATGAAACAGAGCTTTGTGAAATGTGTGCTTTGAATGTGTATAATTTGAAGTATGTCTCAAAATGGAAAGGAGATAATGGCCATCTCTCTCTGTATAATGATGTATTAAACTTGACCGTCTAGAAAAATGCATACATTCCATCATTTTCAGTTAGCAAATGGGTCCTTAGTGATCATGCTTTCTATTTTCAAAAGGGCAACAATATGATCTAAGAAAAAATGCCATATATGTAAACTTATAAGTTTCTAAACTCATATTTTATCCAAAGGCTTCTCACATTTCCATTAGATTTTTAATTTTTATTTAAAAAATATTTTATTTATTTATTTGAAAGAGAGAGAATGAACATACCAGAGCCTCCATCTGCTAAAAACGAACTCCAGATGCAAGTTCCACCTTATTCACCTGGCTTTTGTGTGTCCGGGTGAATTGAACCACAATCTTTTGGCTTTGCAGGCAAGTGCCTCAACCACTAAACCATCTCTCCAGGCCTGCATTAGGAATTTTAGGACAAAATATTAGGTCAAGCTATAATCTCAGAACTCAGAAAACAGACACAGGGAAATCACAAGTTCAAGGCCAGTCTCAGCTACATAGTGAGGCTCTTTCTCAAAAAAAAAAAAATTAAAAATTTGAAACTGCAGATTTGTAAGCAAAGACTGAAACACTTAAGTTTTTCAATGAAAATGTAGTTTTGGCAAACATAAAATATGCCTTAATGTTTAGATGTTTTATTCATAAAACAAATGTGTACCAATTTTCCTAACCCAGGGAAGGAATTATTCTATAAAATATTATAAAATCTTCCCTTCCTTAATAACCCACGGTCATTATTGTTTACCAGGGTGTAATCTGATGGGAATACATAAGACTAAGTTTAATAAGCTCAAAATAGTCCATCACATGTGAACAGTCTTAATTACTGTAATAGTATATGTGGAAAAGCTCCTTTGGAGAATGAAGAGATATTACAGTAGTTAAGGCACTTACCTGCAAATCCTAATGACCCTGGTTTGATTCCCCAACACCAACATAAAGCCAGATGCACAAAGTGACACAGGCATCTGGAGTGTGTTTACAGTGTCTGGAGGCCCTGATGCAACCATTCTCTCTCTGTGTCTGTCTCCTCTCTACCTTTTTATGCCTGCAAATAAATAAATAAATATTTTTTTAAAAAAGTAGCTTTGGACTATGCATTACTTTTACAAACAATGATAATGAACTCCTTTACAAAACTAAGCAATTAAAGAGCTAATTTAACTAGATTTTCAATTAAAACTGAAGAGAACGTTAATGCCTACAATCCATTCTCAAGTACAATACAAACAACTTTCACCTTAAGTATCCAGTAGTTTAGACAAATGAACAGTGCTAACATTAGGAAAGAATTGAATAATCTGCCAGTGTATCTTGTCCTCATTTCAGCAATGTAAGATTTAGGTCATAATAGCTATTAAAATGGCATGTTCTTAATGGTTCATTCACATTGAAAATGTGTGAGGGTGAATATATATGTGTATATATCCAGTCAGATCATTGTATAGAGAAATTTTATCAAAATATGGTCCTTCAGTCAAGTCCAAATACTTGCTTTGCTTTAAAAAATACATTGAAACAGAGCTCTCCCCTACTAATATTTTCTGTGACTTCTGTTATAATACAGTATCAGAGTTGAGTAGTTTTCAAAGAAAATATATGTAGGACAAGCCCTGTATTTACAACCTAAAGTTAGCAGACTCCCTAGTTTAAAGGAACACACATAGATAGTCCTTAAGAAAGTCTATCACAAACATGCATGGAAGCAAAGTCAAGAGCTAGAACAAATAATGTCTTTGGCAAGAGATTACCTTGATGGCAATTGTCAACCTTCACTTGTGATATGTAAGCACATTCATAATATGCAATAGGCACAGACTCCAAACAGCACATTTCATGTTCATGTTACTTAAATATATTAAGTGAGCTCATGAGGAACATTTTAATTTTCCATAGGGTTTTCTGGATCTATATACCCTTAGTCTACCTTTTCACAATGAACACATATTTTTAAGAAAAATTCAGGCAGCTGATTCTTTCATATAAACTAGATGAACCCATTTCTGATGTGTTTATACAAGAGCTTGCAGATATTTAAAAACAAGAGATTGCTTTTTGAGGAAAAATGTTTGAAGTAAGTACACTGGAGTTTTACTCACAGACTAAATGTGCATCTTATTTACTAAGTATACCACATGATTTGTTCAGAGACTAAGCCTCCATTCCTGTTTATGCTGTTGGCAGCTCTGTATATTACATAGAATACCTAATGTATATGAGATGCTATATATAATACCATATTTTGGGGGGTTTTGTTCACTTTTATTTATTTATTTGAGAGTGACAGACAGAGAGAGAAAGAGGCAGTTAGAGAGAGAGAGAGAGAGAGAGAGAGAGAGAGAACGGGAGCGCCAGGGCATCCAGCCCCTGCAAATGAACTCCAGACACGTGCGCCCCCTTGTGCATCTGGCTAACGTGGGTCCTGGGGAATTGAACCTCTAACTGGGGTCCTTAGGCTTCACAGGCAAGCACTTAACGGCTAAGCTATATCTCTAGCCCTATATAATGCCATATATATGTTAACTAACAAGTGTTGGGGAGATAACTTAATGAGTAAAGTGCTTGCCTCATAAGTATGTATACATAAGTTTAATTCCCAGCACCCACATAAACTTCTAGACCTGGTAGCACACACTTATAATCTCAATGCAGGGAAGGCACAAATAAGATGCTTGGGAATCACTGGCCAACCTAATATGTGAGCCAATTTCTGTCTCAGAAAAGGGGGATGACATTCATGATGGTTAACACTGCTTGCCTCTACATACATGCACACCTGCACATACATGTGAACCCCCATTTTACTTTGCAAACACATACATATTCACATTAAAAAAGAATACTGACAAAAATTCAACATTCCTGCTAGGCATGGTGGTGCATACCTTTCATCCCAGCACTCAGGAGGCAGAGGTGGGAGGATCTCCAAGAGTTCGAGGCTACCCTGAGAGTACAGAGTTAATTCCAGGACAGCCTGGGCTAGAGCAAGACCTTACCTCAAAAAAAAAAAATTCAACATTCTTTAAAAAGTTCCTATAGTTCAACTTACAATTAATCTTTTTCCTGCAAATTATTCACCTAAACAACAAATAACTGAAATCTGCATGAGTATATTTTGACAATCATGACAACTTCAAATACAGATCAGATTATTTAGATCAAACAGAAGTAAATGGGAAGTCCATGGAACAGACTAAAGGCCACCAGAAACACTGCTACTGCAAGTCAGCTCCCTGTCCAAACACTGGCTCTGAGATTCAATCACCACACATAAGAAGGATTTCTTTTAGGAAAAGGGTGCATTAGTTCTGCGTATATAAAGATGCTTTCCTTGCTACTATTCCCTAAACAATCTAGTTTAACATCTACTTTTATCATATCTATATTGTAATATGTGCTATAATAAATCTTGAGATAATCTACGCATGAAAGGAAAATAGCCATTTTATATAAGAAACTTGACCTACAGACTTTGTATTTAAAATAGGTCTTAGGACTAGTCAGTCTCAGATGTCAGTGAATGATTGTACTAATTGATCCTCTTATCAATCATATATAATAAAGAGTTTTCTCAATTCATGTTTTTTATTGAAAGCAGCTACATATCTATGTGTGTCTCTGAGACCAAAACCTTGTCCTGTGATTGACAGATACACAATGAAATAACTTTTAAAATGGATTCTGGTTTAAACAGCGAGGAGAGCTATCTAGAATAATGGAGATAATTCCAGTAATAATTTTGTTAATGGCAGACTTTTAAAAGTTTGACATGCACTTTAATAATGTATAATAGGAAAAGTGCAAATTTTGAAAAACACTGCATGGAGTCAGAGTGAACACAGTAACACTCATGCCATTATTTTGAAACATTAAAAATGTCACCCTAGGCCAAAAATTACCTTGAATGAATAGAAATATCAAAATGGCGTGGAAAAAAGAATACCTAAAGATATATCCTTACAGAAACATCTCTTGAGAGAATTATTTTCATTTCTACCTGAAGACAAAGATTAATGCATTTTTGATTGGTGAATTAGAGATGCAACTGAAGGGGAGCTTCATTCATTTCATTCAATGATTTGAAGGTTACAAAAATAACATCTTTGGGGATTGAATGATTTGATGATGATAAAGACAAATTGAGTTGAATGTTCACTATCCATATTCATTTCATACCCATTAAGAATAAATTATACCATTCTATTTAGGAGAAAAATAAAAAATAAAGTTGTTTTCAGAGAAATAGCAGCTCTTATGTATGTTCTTTTATTCAAATACAATCGACTGTATCTGTTTGTGGATAAAAACTAGAAAATATATGAGTTATTTTTAAAAGATATAAAATCAAGGTTAAGATTCAAAACCCAAGAAAGATGCAGGTAACCTGCTCCATTTTCAAAGAACTCTTTCATGTGGGGCATTAGTTTTGAACTCCTGTTTAGAAAAGTTTAAATGTGCCCACATAAATGACATTTTCACAAATTAAATACTTGGAACCATACCTGTATTTTTATATCACTATGAGAAAGATAAAGTGTCTGTCATAAATTAAAATCAAACTTGGGTTTCTATTTTTTAAAAAAGTACTTTCTTTTCTCTTGTTTCTTGTTTAAAACATCCCTATGGGGAACAATTTAATGAAGCAGTTCCTGTACTTTTCTGACTCACATTTCAGGAAAAAGAGTGAGTGCAGAAGTGGTTAAAAAAAGTAGACTTCTTAGTCAAATAGGCCTGATCTGAAATTCCCTGTCAACCCTTCTTTTCTGTATGACCTTAGCCAAGTTCTATTAGCCCTCTGTGACAGATACATTCCATTGTGAACTTGGTCAGAAATCAAAGAAGAAACATGCATCTAAAGCTAGCCTGTGAGGTCATTTTCAAGAAGGATTGATGGAGGAAGGAAGACCTTCTCCACAGTGGACAGCCTTTCTGGTGGTATTCTTCATTCAACAACAAAACCCAGCCTTTTGCCTGGCTTCCCATGCTGGTGTATGCATCTTCTCTGTCTGTTCACACTCTCCTTCATGAACATAAACACAACTTAGTCATCACTCCAGCATAGATTGAAGATGAGCAGCTCTCTAGGCATCTTCCAGGCCTCAGTTTCAGATTGTAAATTAATCTAATAATTCCACTTTATGTACATATTCATTTGATCTTTCAGTTCTTTGTCTCTAGACAAAGAGTAATACAGTCTCTAAACAAAGATTTATTTCTCTATAAGAATAGAAACATGACGAATGGCTGTGAAGATTAAAGGAAATTGTGAGTGTAAAGCATAACAATATATGTATATAATTACATCCATAAAGTAATTGAAGTGAGCATTGCATTACTAAGACATAAAATATTATTTACAGATAAAAAGTCTATGTAAAATGAAGTAAGATTTTCTGGTTACATCCACACAACTAAGGTCTAATATATACACTCAGATATATGCAAATGTATGTTCTTGCTAGTACTCAATATACTGTTTGACTAACACTGAGTAAATCCTATATTTAACAAATGAAAAATATGAATACCCAGATAAATTTTAATTTCAGGCAAAGCATAGATTATTGAGCCTGTTTCCTTTCACCTAGCAACTGTTACAAGTACATTTTATTGTTAGAAATCTTTTGAAAAAAACTGTACATTCACATTTTAATTTCACTTTCTCATATGTAATGATTAAATTTTGGTCATATGTATCCCCACATTATAAACCCTTATCTTCCTCAGTCCTACTATATTCCTTCATTACTTACCAGTTGGTACTTCATGAGAAACAATCACTCCCTTTCCCAGTGTGGAGGAGAATGGTCATTCAAGACCCTCTCCTACCCATGTGCGGGTCTTGTGCTGATAACCAGGTTTTTTATTTTATTTTTTAATTAAAAGAAAATGAATTCATTTTACAAAGTTGCAAATCACAAGTTGCTTTTTCAATTTAAAATTTAAGTTAGTTTACAAAGTTGCAAGTTTACTTATGGAATTTTTATGTTTAGCTGACCTTTTCCCCCATTACTCTTCTCCCATCTCAGCTTAAACCTTTCCAATCTCATTATTTCTTCTTCCACATTAGAATATCATTTGTTCTGTTATCCTCTCCATCTCTCTCCACTAAAGTTTCCCCCCACCTCCCTCTCACACACAGTCCCCTTTCTATTCTTTTTTGTTTTGTTTTGTTTTGTTTTTTTCGAGGAAGGGTCTCACTGTAGCCCAGGCTGACCTGGAATTCACTATGGAGTCTCAGGGTGGCCTCGAACTCACGGCAATCCTCCTACTTCTGCCTCCCCAGTGCTGGGATTAAAGGCATGCACCACTATGCCTGGCCACAGTCCCCTTTCTAATTTCCTGGACTTTTAAATGGTCCTACAGTTTAATACTTAGATGTGCACTGGAATACTTTTATTTTATAAGTTAAGTCAGGATAATGATGTATTTTCTGAAATTTCCAGGCCTACTGCCACCCTACCTCCAATCAGTGTGCTTAGAAAACTCTCATTGACATCTCGTTCCGATTCCATATATCATTGTTCATCAGTTAGAAGAACCATGATACTCTGATATACTAAGCTGTCTTCAAGATTGTCATTTCCCACTTGACCAGTAGATCCAGAAAAGTTAGCTCCCTATATTGCTGTTATGGGCCTTTCCATGTCAAAAGCTGGCACCATACTATGTCGCTATAAAGAACCCTTCAAAATCCACAGAGCATGAATTACACTTTTCCTATAACGTTTTCACTCCTTGCCATTTTAATCATGGAAGCTATCTACAAAGTTTATGCTGCCAAGGTGATCCTCAGATGGGAAGGAAGTGACCTTGTTGTTGCTGTTACAGGAACTGTTTCACCTGATTTGAGGAAACCACCACAATGGATAATGACCTGCTATTTCCAGGAATTCCTCCCAACATGATTTGTGCAGCTCTTACCTTTTCTGAAGTAAGCCAGAGGAGGGAATTGATGGTTGGACTTACTCTTTCTTTGACAAAATTTGGTTCAATGCATTGGGGACCTATTCTTAGAAAGTGTGGATGCTATTTTACATTGTTCTCAGCTCTGTAGTTTCTGACAAATTTTTGTGACAATAGAAAAAATTCTTATTTAACATTCTGGCACATGATTAATTCACATTGACTAATAGAACTAATTTAATTACAAATGACAGAGTTTGTGAGTTTATTAATAAGCAATATACATGATGGTTATTGACAACTTAGCCAGCATCTCAACTAAAAGCAATAGCAGAAATCATTTGATTCCAGTACAACCAGCATTTTCAAGCAATCAATTCCCCATTAATATTATATAACCTATCATCTTATGATTGAGAACTTGATTTGGAATTTATAAGTTATTTCCTTTCTTGAAATTTAGATTACTCTTAAATCTGTTCTCTGGAAAGACTTTAATTTACAGTTAGCACAAATCTATCTGAAGCAGCTTAGTTTTTCTTATCATATATATTGATGTGCATTCTGTCATTTTTTTCTTTTATTGTTCTCTCTCTCTCTCTCTCTCTCCCTCTCTGTCTCTTTCTCTCTCTCGTGTGTATATTGTTATGGTTGAGAATTCCCAGTTCTTATACTACTCCATTCATCTAAAGCATCCTTAAATATGGAATAAAATTTTTATGCACGATTATAGTACTGTCACATCATTAAAAATACAAAAGAGCATTAAAAATTGTCAGAGAACAGAGAATTGGTAAATTAAATCATGATGGCTATATTAACAATATTGTGTCTATTTAGTAAATTTATTAAGAATTTAAAAGTGTACGGGAAAATATAATTGATTTTTTTACGAACTAGAAAATATATGTATGTTGTAAGAACATGGGATTTCAAATACTTAAAGTAATGAAAATAATTTCAGCAACTGCAATAAACCAGTAAGAAACATACCACATAAATCAAGATCATCTTTTGTGGTGGGCTCATGATAACTTTTCCTTCTCAATTTTCTTTTTATTATTTTCATTTTTTTGTCTCTAGCTCAGGCTGACCCTGGAATTCACTCTGTAGTCTCAGGGTGGCCTCGAACTCTTGGCAATCCTCCTACCTCTGTCTCCCAAGTGCTGGGAGCAAAGGTGTGCACCACCACATCCCACCCTCTCAAATGTCCATTCTCTCTCTCTCTCTCTCTCTCTCTAGTGCGTGTGCGCACTCTGCATCTTTCCCTCTCTCAAATAAATAAGTAAAAATTAAATAATTTTTAAAATTATAATATTCTCTTATTTCCATTTATTCTGTAATTAGCAAATCTCACTGTAGGATAGGGAAAAAACAAATTTATTGAAAAGTAGTTTTGCAGTAAATCTTTTAAAAGGTCATGTCTTTCTCTTAGACAAATTTAATAAATTAAACAACCTCAACTTCTCTTTCTTCTTAACATCTCTCTTTCAAATTGCCATTAAACTGATTCTCCCTTCAACTAATAGGCAGAAATCATAGAACAAATGTATTCTATTAGTTTTTTTTTAATCTGATGACTAAAATTTAAACTTTTCTACCAGCTATTTTGGTACCACACACACATAGCTATTATATATCCAGAGAGGGAGCTTCTTGCTATTGTCACAATTTACTTATTCTAACAAATGAATTTTAAAATATTCTCTATGCCATTTTAAATGTATTTTTCTTTTATAATAAATGGAAAATTATAACTAGCATATTATAATCATCCACTCTCACTGTGTAATAATAGCTGGCATTAGTGAGAATCATCAACATTATCAGCCACAATACTTAAGAATTTTTCTAATTATACTGATGCCACTCATTTTAACTGTCCTTTTATCACCTCCTTACCATAAACAATAGTCTATTATTACTAAGTATCCAAGGTGTGACTTGATGGCATGTCTTAACACCTACCATTCCTCTCTTCAAAATTTATGTGATATTCCATTTCATTCAGAGTAAAATCCAGGTTTTAAAGCAGACCGTAAAGTCTTTTATGGTCACAGACCAGGATCCTCTGAAGCCTACCTTCTTCCCTCTATAAACATAGCTTGTGCCAGTCATGCTGGCCTCCTTGAACTTCTTAACCCTTTAAGAATGCTTTTTACCTGATTTATTCCTTTATACATAGTATAGTACCCTATTATACACTGTGCATTTAACCCATTTGTTTAGTATCATCTTCACCATTAGAATGGAATCTGACTCTATATACCACTATTAACACAATACTTAAAATAGTACATTCTTGCTAAAAAGAGCTGGGCATGGTGGTACATACCTGTAATTCCAGCACTGGGGAAGGTTAAGCATTGTAAGTCCAAGGTCAACCTGATGTATATGGTAGGACCTTGTCTCAAAACAAAATTTTAGTAAAGAAAAAGTGAAAAGAAAATTACAAAGATTAGGACCAACATAGTTTCCTTTGTAGCTAGGTAACTAGGGACACAGGCCCAAAGGACTAGATGACAGCTTCAGTCTGGCTCAAGATGGTGGTCAAGAACAGCTTTCTGGTTCTTCCTCTGGAATTTTCTGGAGGCTCTCATTCTATACTCTCCTCTCCTAATCACTAAACAATCAGAGTCACTCATATGCATCTGGACTTGGTTTACGAATATAATCCCAATTGGATGCCTAGTTTACATCTCCAGGGTTATTAACAAAACCCAATCCAATGACCAGGCAGATTTACCTGCTCAGACCCATCCCAGCTTGGAAGCTTTTCTGCTTTATTTTCCTAAAATACATGTCTAATATGATACCTTGTTTGTGTGTCGACAATTCTTTGCAAGTCATAATACAAGTTGGGGAACCACTGGCCTGGGGAATTAAATTATTTTGGGGGTTTTCTAGCTCTCAGCAGTGGTAACAGAAGGAAGACTAGAAGCAAAAAAATTTACAAAGACAACCCTGCAGAAATCTCTAAAGGCCAGTATGAGAAAAGGTATTATTCAAATACCACAAATGCGAATCAAGTTTAAAATGACAAAAGAAAACCAAAAGTTGTAAGTGTATATTCTGAATAGGACCACCTAATTTCAAGAAGAAAGTAATGTTAGTGCCTGCTAACGGTTTTCAAAAGGAAACTATTAAACTAAACTCACTGAATGTTGCATGAAACTTTTTCTCTGTGGAGATCGAACACAAATATCTTCACCCCAGATAGTTAGCTCACATACAACAGACTAAACCAGGATTGCAGGAGAATCCAATTTTGAGTGTGTGTGATGGCGCACGCCTTTAATCCCAGCACTGGAGTGGCCGAGGTTGGAGGATCACCATGAGTTTGAGGCCATACTGAGACGACATAGTGACTCCCAGGTTGGCTTATGGTAGAGTGAGACCCTACCTCGAAAAACAAAGAAAACAAAAGTAAATAAATAAATAAATAAAAGAAAAGGAAAAAGAAAGAAAACTCAATTTGGCAAACCAGTGAGTTTATTGGGATTCCTTACAGAGCACAGGGATGTGGGTGATTCAAAGGCAGCTACATCCCTGCAAAGGCCCAACCCATCATGCATGGCTGCTCAAAGTTTCCATGACTTCCAGGCTAATGCATTCTATACTCCAAGATGCCATCATGTTATACCCCCAGGAAGAATGTCATACAACAGTGATACAGGGTACACAAAGGCAGTGTTAACCATGATCAAACATTCCCCTCAGTGAATAGTACTATGCAGAGGTTTTGGAGAGAAGGTCAAAAGTGTCTTGATTCTTTTTTTTTTTTTTGCAATATTTTACTTTTATTTCATTATTTGAGAGAGGAGTAAAGAGGCAGGTAGAGTGAAAGAAAGAGAGAAGGGCAGAGATAAGAAGACAGAGAAAGAGAATGTGTGTGCCAAGGCATCCAGCCACTGCAAACGAACTCCAGACACATGTGCAACCTTGTGTATCTGGCTTATGTGGGTCCTGGGGAATCAATCTTGGGTTATTTGGCTTTGCAGGTAAGAGCCTTAATCACTAAGCCATATCTCCTGCCCGTGTCTTGATTCTCAACTTTGACTTATTCAGAATGAAGAAAAATGGGAATATTTCATGCATGTGTGGGCCTGCTTCTGTGCAAGTATATTGTAGCAGTATGCATCCAAGTATGTGTATACTTTCTTTATCTAATTTTATTTACAGTACCACAACTGAAGGAAAATGATGGAACTTTTCTTAAGGAATTCAGGTGTATGTCTATATAATAACACATCTTGCAAATCAGTTGAGGAAGAATAGTTCCTCACATCCTGAAATTTATAAGAATTTGATCACTTCAGGTGCACCATTCATCCCATAGAATTTATCAGGTATATGCTAGAAAAATCACTGCTATGGGCTCTGAGAAAAGCTCAGTAGAAATCCCCTCTGCCCAGTATCATGTAGCTGAAAAGTGCTCCTGTACTTTCTCTGCCTTCGGCTGAGGCTGAATGGAAGCTTAACCTTTACCACGATGCAGCTGTTTCTCCTTACTCCCTCATTTCTTCTCCTTTAAAGCCTACATAAAGATGACTGGGCCTGCCTGTTGCTGTTACCATAGCAACCTTCCCCTGCAGTTTGTCTCCAAGACTATCTCCAGGTTCCAGTTAAGTCTACAATGGCATCACCTGGGTCAGTGAGCTCTGTGGAATCCTCAATTAGATAAGTTCATTAATAGTTAACCATTATTTTCAAATAATAAACTATCTAATTATGTCCCTCAAATAAATCACATTGCTTATTGTTCCAATGGAGTAAATTGATGCCAGTATTGAAAAAGTTAGACTTTTTGTAATTGCAGAGTAGAAATATGTGTGCTTACATTATTTATATGGTATTCTAAAGCCATGCATGGTGTGTAGGCAGCAGGATTTAGTAGTACTCTGGATATTCAGAAAACATTTCAAGGTTTTCTTTTTCCAAATAGCATAGCTAATACCTAAGGAAAACATATAGATGGCTGAATTTTCCTCCTTTTTTTTCCCCAATACTTGGTATTATATACATGGATATTGTTAACAGGTGTTTACCCATTTTGGAACTCCGGACCAATCACGTTCCAGCAAAAATATTTTTTACTTCTCATTTTGAAAAAGACTTTGTGCACTATGCTAATAACCAGTTAATAATAGCCCATTCACACAGCGGTGGCTCATAGTTACCAAAAAGAAATCGCAAATACTAACTGAACACCCTTCATTTTGTTATTCACTGTTGACATACTGTATGAAAGCACTTTAATTTTCACATTAATTAGAAAGTGCAATTGTTTGAATTGAATATAATGGAATAGTCTTTCTGTTTATAGGTTCACTCTAACAGAACAGTCAGATCAAAGAGGCATCTTAATGTTCAGCCTTCCTATGTAAGTCATTGTGATATGACCAGTTACATTATTGAGTGTGATGCCCTTTAGCCACCATTCATCTTAATTTTCAATATTGTCTGAAACACTTTGAAAGGGATTTTTTTTTTCAAAGCATTTCCTTGTCATCTGACGTTGTGTCTACATGTTTAAGCAATTGTATGTCCTCAGGATATTGCACTCCAAACGAATAAACATTTCACAACATCATACAAGTATCCCACTTCCTGGGAGAACCATAATGAAGCACGTGGAAAATGAAAATTAGGCAATATGTATTCTCTCATTACTTACAATGTATATTTTTGTTAATTACATATTTTTTGTATTTACTTTTATACACTGGTTTAAATATTACTCAGCTACTGATTTTTAAGTTCTTCCTCTTGTCTTGCTTCCCAGGCAATTGTCTCATTAATCCTCCCTAATTTTGGCACTGCACTAGTTAAAAAGTTTGGATTCTCTGACCTTGATGTTCTGAAACAAGAAGGCCCTTTGGGACATTTGACCGCAGTTTCATCTGGAACCACTAGATGGAGACCTTTTTCAGTAAGTAGTACAGACCCTTTGCTCTAACCTCTTGAGTTAAAGGGGATGATAGTCAGAGGTAGAATAACCAGAAAAAAGAAAAGGCAACTTCTGTTTAATTCAAACAGTGAGTTAGGGCATAAGACGAGTTAGAAGCAATAAAGGTGGATGGCGTTGTTATTTCCAAAGTCCAGGTTAAAGATTTTTGATTTGACTGGGAAACCCCCTGCTTCCTGTTCTAGCTGGGGTTGCTTCATTGTACCACATGTGCAAAAGTGCACATGATCAAAGAGCCTACCTTCGAATTTGCTTTAAATGCACATATACATACAAAATGTCTTGCTACAATGACTGGTTTTCAATAAATGTCTGTTTCCTCTCCTTTTGCCTTCTCTTACAGAAGATGTAAAATATGAACAGTCCCTTAATGTTGAAGAAACCACATTCAATGGTATGCCCTTCCCAATCATTCCCAATCGCTTCAGCTGTAAACTAGCTTGAGAAACTCCAGAAATACTTCAACTCTGCTATTCGCAGTCAGAGACCAGCTCCGCTCTTCTATGTCAGCTTCCTTGCCCGGGAAGTTGACCAATCCGTTTCCATCCAGCAACGCTCATACAGCATGAGGATTCTGTGTCCAGGATTTTGCTCACATTGAAAATATGGAAATAAAACAGAAAACAGTTACTTAGAAATCATGACATATAAATTAGGTGTGAAGTGAAATCAGTCTACAAATATTTATTGAAATTTTATTATGTGCATATATCTATACCAGGCTTTGACAGGTACATCAGAGCCTTGTATAGCCAAAAAAAGAAAGAATTAAAAAAAAAAAAACAGACAGAGGCCAACATTCAAAACCCAACTCTGCTTTTTTCTAATCATGACCATTAGTAAATCCCTGGCTTTCCGAGTGTTAGTTAGTCATAATTGGAATATGCAGCTTATCATCTTACGTGATTGTTGTTAAGGATAACATGTTATTCTGCTTTTTGCTTACTGTGTGAGATGGATACAGGATCAGGTACACATAAGAATTCAAAGAGTTCTAATCATTATTGTGAGTAGTAATAGTAATTTTGAGTTTAGCTAACAAGCTGTATACTTTCAAAATTCTCAGGGAAGAGCTTTAAGAAAATTATTCCTATCTTATTTCCTCTTCACTTTGCCAGCTAGAAGAAAACAAGTGTCTATTTTCCTGATTATCTTATGAAAGATCCTCTAAAGAAGGAGAAACCCAATACAAAAAAAAAAAAAAAGCAGTAACATCAACAAACAGGCTGAAGATGGGTGCTTCGGAATATTTTGTGAATTTCCTCACTGAGTATAAGTAATCCCACCATAGCACAATTCAAAGTCAGCTTGGAAGATTCCCAACACAGTAAGAACCAGTTATCTTGAGTCAGTTTGAGCAAACGTTAGCACATCACTGGCAGAAAGCCTGTGGATGCCAATCAACGTTTTTTAAGATGCTGAGGACTTTTAAGAAACACAGAGAGGAGGATCATAAAGGGGGTCTTGAACAGCAACTACAGACAGACCCATTGTAGATGTTCTTGTGATCTACAGCCCAGTGGGATAACTAAAGTTCACAAAATCTCATTATACATTTTATAAAGGCCTAGAAGAGAGGAACTCAAAGGCTCCAAACATTACAAAATGATAAGGATGAGGAAATGATAATTATCCTGATTTGTTTAGTGCATGCTGATATATGAAACTGCATCATGTACAATTATTACATAATATGATTTATTTTTTAATTTAATTTTTTAATTTATTTTTATAAAGAACATAGATTTTATGGATATATCATTTGTTGTTACCATCTTTTCCCTTCTCACTGACCCCATTCCACTGGGGGCCCTCTTCCATGGGGTTGCTGGTATTCTCCATGGGTTTGTGGGTTCTACATTGTGGAAGTAGCAGTCAGTTATTAGGGGTTGGCAATGCCATTGGGTATGACGTCCCAACCTGTGGCTCTTACAATCTTTTAACCCCTCTTCCACAGAATTCCCTGAGCCTTGGTGGATATGTTTTAAGTCTACTTCAGAGATTATCTCTTAGGAGTCTCTGGATTTCTACTTTGGTAGGTGTTGAATATCCTCAGCATCTGTCTACTTCACCCAGGCATGATTGTCAGGTTTACCATTGAAGCAACGCTCTTGCTCATCTCCCCAATTCCTTTGTGGTTTCACTTGGGGCTTGGCTCAAATGTGAGGGGTGGTTTATCTCCTCAGGTCTCACTACCTTCTGAAAAAGAAAAACAGATTCTGCAATACAGAGTGAAGTCAGCATAGGTTGACTAGGATAAGTCTTATTAGTTTAGGGAGATTTTGATGGATGTAGCCCCTCTTTTAGCTAATTACTAGTGGGAGCTTTCCATTAGAGAGCATAATCTTTGTCTTCATAGTATTCTGACCTGGTTCCCAGTTCCAGATATGGGTTCCTTTCCACTGAACTGATCTCTTAGCCAATCAGAAAGCCATGGTTACCCACCAAGGCTGTGTGCCATCGTCGCACTGGTGTGTACTTCTTATCAGGCTGGTTACTTCTAAGTAGCTTAAGCCCCTACTTGCTCACACCGTTTTCGGCCACTTTCCCCCAGTAGCTCATGTAGCACTTTTCCAGCACTAGATGGTCTAATTGTCTAGGGACTGGCTCTCTTCTGGATCTCAGCCAGGTCTTTCCTTAATCTGTGCCAGCAGCATATGGTGTCCTCAGCAATAGGGTCTGTCCTTTTACCTCAGGTGTGTAATCAAGTGCTTTTACAGCAGCCTGTCTTGTTTGAAGGACCTCATAGGTCTCTCTGATCAACAACTACATATAGGTAGCATTGATTTCTCATACTGGGAGTTATAGGCCAGAGCCAATATTTTTTTAAGGTTAAACATCATCCCACCCTCTCCGGGGCCCTTCTTTTCAGATGCTCCCTGTATGCTCCTGTTAAGTGTTAAATCTTTTAGTCTAGTTTCAAGGAGAAAGGTTTCTATGGTACCAGGTCATTTGGGGTTTAGTTTTGTGTTTATTTCTCCCCAATTTCCCTTTCCCCTCCCCCCCAGACCTTTCCATCCCCTTTTTTTGGGCCTCGAGAACTGTAAGGCAGAAATGTATTTGAATTTTTAAAAATATTTGTGTTTACTTATTTGAGACAGATAGAGAGGGAGTATAGCCACACCAGGGCCTCCTGTTGATGCAGATGAACTCTAGACATATGTACCATTTTATGTTTTTTCTTTACATGGGTACTGGGAAATTGAACCTTGGCCACTGAGTAACCACTGAGCCATCTCTCCAGCACCTATTTTGAATTATTAAGTGAGGATTCTAAATCGTCACTATAGAGCTTCCCAATGTTAAGTCATTTGTCCTTTATTTTTTTATTTAGTAAGTTATTTTAATTGAAATAAAAGTTATGTTTACATATGGGTGCTGATGTGATATTTGATCAATATATACATTGTTGAAAAATTTAATTAACCAAACTTACATGTTTATCATGTCTCCTTTTTTGGTGAGACATTAAAATCTATTTTTAGCAACTTTGAAATATAGAATTCATTGTTATGAACTGTGTATATCATACAGTACAATAGCTCTCTGAAATGTATTCTTATGCACCTAAAACTTTGTGTGCTTGTCAACATCTTCCCTTTCCCCAACAAGTCCTCTCCCTGGTAGTATCTAGTAGCCACTTTCCTACTCTAATTGTTATCCAAATAAGGACTAGTCCTAAAGCTTTTCCCTGTCATAACACTTACCTCCTGTGTAGCTAGCTTGTTGTGCAGAGATAATAGCAAAGAGCAGGAATAACACCTTACTATTTTCCAAATTCCCCTAATCTTTCTGTTATAGGAGCAAACTCAAGACTGGATGGTCCTTGAACTTAAAGTCTAGAGGATCTTTTACAGTACCTCCAAGGCACAAAAGTAAAAAAAGAAATAATACAGTTGAGCAATAATTTAAATATAATTGGTAAGGACTTAATTAATTTGATGTCTGCTTTTCTGTTACATCTAATATAATGCTAACTTTTGCCAATGTATACTTAGAAGTACAAAACAGCTCATTATGGACAATTTGGTTATAGCAATGTATTGGCTATCAATTATCAGGAGCTATATAAATATATATGTTCATTTCAATGAACCCCAACAGTATCCTTCATGCTTCATATGAATCCATATCTCCATATTTCACACAATAAATCAAGGCACAGTAAAAAAAAAATTATTGGACTAGGAATGTGGCTCATTAGGTAGTGTCTCCCTAGTGTGAGCATGCACAGTGCCCTGGGTTTTATCCCCAACACAAAATAAAAATCTGAGTGTCTTGGTGTAAACATGTAATCCAAGCAGCAGAATCAGAAATGCCATTTAAAACTACATGGATAGTTCCAGGCTAGCCTGGGATACAGGAGACCCAGTATCAATGAATAAATAAATGTATAAATAAAAATAAACCCATAAATTTTTAACAAAATTCTGCAACTACTAATTAGAACTCAGTAGAATACAAATACACATCTTTTTTTTTTTAATTCAAAACCTGCAGCATCAAATTCTGGCCAAACCACAAGAAGTATTTGGGTATATAAATCTAAGTAAAATACATTTTTGTCCTTAAGAAGTCATGAAGAAGATCTGAGCACATGCCTGAAATCCCAGCACTTGGAAAGGGTGAGGTAGCAGGATTATAATTTACAGGCTAGCCTAGAATAGGTAGTGAACTCAAGACATCTCTGAGATATATAGACAGGGTGCTTCAAGAAAATTCTTACAAAGTAAGGAAGTTTAGGTTGGGTGACTAATAGACTCAGCTGACAAATTTGATGATTATTTATTTACTTATTTACAATCAGATAAGAGAGAGAGAGAGAGAGAGACAGAGAGAGAGATTGAGATAATGGGTACACCAGTCTTTCCAGCCACTGTAAATGATCTCCAAATGCATACAAGATTTTGTGTATCTAGCTTTACCTGGGAACTGGGGAATCAAACCCCAGATATTAGGCTTTTCAGGCATGTGCCTTAACTGATGGGCCATCTCTCCAGCCCCTGATGATTATTCTTTATTCATTCAACAATGTTATTTAATTTCTGCTATGTTACAAGCATTATACTAGGAGCTGTTGATTCCAAGGAGGGGGTACTGAAGGATCCAGTGGTTGGGAAAAATAATGCAAAAGGCAGATTCAATGAAGTATACTAGGTTCTATGAGACTTCCAGAGGCATATGCATTTAACATCACTGTGAAGACATTTCTTTGGACTGAGCATATAAACTGATGTGATGGTTGTTCCACATTGTGAACTTAACTACAGTTAGAATTCTCTAGGAGACATATATATGGGTGTGACTGTGAGGTCCTTTTCAAAGAGGATTAAGTGAGGCAGGAAGCCTCACTCTTTATGTGGGTGATACCATACTATGGGCTAAGGGCTTAGAGTTATTAAAAGAAGAAGAATGAAAAAAAATAGATGAGTAGTAACATTACTCTTTGTCTGGTTCCTGGTCTACTGGAACTGTGAGGAGTCCCAGCCACATTCTACCATGACCATACCTTCTCCAATAAAATGGACTGTACCATTTAAAACTGTGAGCCATAACATATCCACCTTCAATAAGTTTCTTTTCAAGTATTTAGACACAATGATAAGTAGCTAATATGGTTACATTTTGAAAAAAATGGTTAAACAATGGTAGATAGAGTTCAGGGAAACAAAGAAACTTGAAGCAATCTTTTATGACAGAAACATTGGAACTGGCAGATTATTGAAATTCTTTAATTTCAGTCCTTCATCAGAAATCTCTACTGTCAGGTTATGTAGTACATGAGAACAAGGGAAAAGCATTTACAATAGCAAATTAACATTCTGGGTAGTACTCCTCTCAAAATGAGCCATCTTCAAACTTCTGCTTTCTATTTTTTTTGTTTTGTTAACATATATTTTACACTAGTGTGATATTTATATATGTGCATATAGCCAGCCCTGATGAAATACATCAAATATCAGGCATACTTAGTTGAATCCTACAGATGTACTAGTGAAGTAAATAGGCTTTATGTTGGTTGAGCTGAATCCTTGCCAAGTGCATTTACTAGCAGTGATCAAATTCCATTTACCCTGGCTTTGTGTTGCAAAACTGATGACCCAAGACTACTCTTGGCCTTAAGCACACACAAAAAAGGATTTAAAAAGAACTCACCTATGTCCTTGCATAATTTCTTTAACAATAAATATGATCATAAATAGAATTTGACTTAGACGCTCTAACTTAAAGATAAACATAATTACCATGTGTGTTTATACTCAGAAGCTTGTAAAATGTTAAAAAATATTCAAAACCCAAACACCTCATTTTAAGCCATAAATCTGAATTTCAACAATAGGTTTCCTTAATGCAAGTTCTCTGTACAACCAAAGTATCATAGAGAGAATCGTTTACTCAAATCCATTAAAATTTGTATGTCTCTATGTAGATATCTAAGTCAATTAGTAAGGCATCTCAATTAGATTAGAATCATTTTGAATATTGCTTGGGAAATATATTTAATTGGTCTGTTTATTTTGATTCTGACTGTGAATTTCTATTGCCATATAGATAATTATGACAATTTTTGAACACGTCCATTGGGAGTGAGTGATAGTTGTTTGGTCAGAGAGTAAGACAGAGATTTTGTATACACCTTGTATGTAAAGCCTTTTGGCTGTATGAAAGTGCTATAATGAAGACCTTGTATTTCTTGTATACAAGTTCAGCACTCTTCTTATATTGCCAAGAATACAGCAGTGTCTAAAGACTGTCAGTAGCTACTGCCAAAAATGACTGAGTATCGTGGAATCTCTTGTACTATACAGCATGATGATGGAGGGGGTTCCATGGGAAATATCTGAATTTGAAAATGAAATATTTATAGTTCATTTATCTGAGTAGTTCCTAGCAACTCTCTTTCTCTCTTTCTCTCTCTCTCTCTCTTTCCCTCTCCCCCCCCCCCGTGTGTGTGTTAATGAAGATGTGGTCATTTTGTTAATGTGTCAATACCAAGCCGACTGAAATACAGTAATATAATTAATACTGAATAGTTCCATCAAAGAACTGTGACTATTGAAACTTTGAGGGCTCCATTGATTGCCAACAATGGATACTGTTTACTAAAATGTTTTGTTTCAAACCCAGGTCATTTTGACATTACGATCCTTATTTCTGATGTAGTCTCCACAGGATTTCAGGTTAAACTACTCAATGTTCATATCTTTGTAATTTCTCTACCACTGAATGGAAACACTCTCTTTTTTCTCTCAAATGGTCAATTTGCCAAATGGGAAGTCAAGGAAGGTATCCTGAAATATATTGAATACTGGCCATGTTGTGAATAACTGCTCATCAGATGAATTTTGTGCACATTATTTGCTTCCATTGTAGGGTCTGAGGAGAGTATAAGTAAACATTGCCTTCGATTTCCAGGTGAGAAACTAAGGTACAACTTTCAAAACAGATGAATTTGCATTCTCCATGTATGGTTAATATTAAAATTATTTTGTATTTATATTGAATAAAATATATTCTTTTGTTCTCTATTTATGCAAGATGCTGTTCTCATCCTTAAAATCTGTTATATTATTGGTGACATAATTAATAAATTTAAAGAAATGTATTTTCTGAAATGAGAATCTTGTCATTGTTAGGAACAGATGTAAGTATGTACCCAATTAACAACCAGGTAATGAATGAAATGCCCTCTTTGACAGACAGCCCCTATCTCCATGACACGTAGCCACCTACATTCTCACAGGGCTGGCTTCCTGGCTCCCTCACTGGGCACTAAGTGTTTGCTGAGCTTGTAATCTCATGATTCTCTTTGGAAATGTAAAGGAGAGAATGTGAAGATCAGGAAGAGACCTGCTTTCCTCATCTGTAAATGAGTCTGCTGATGTCCACCTCACAGTGTGACTATAAGGCCTAACTAGAAAATATCTCAAGGTCGTGAGTCCTGAAACTGGAAAAATAAAGAAAGTTATTCATTTTACTGACATACCTAAAGGCCTTCATTTTTTTTTCAAAAAAGTCTCTGATTTCTTAAACAAATATAAATTCTGGATTACTTCTTGAGATAAGTGTTGAAAATAAAATCCTTATAATTAAGTAAAAGTATACTTCTTTTCAGGTCAGTGGATACATGAATAATTAATAGAATAAGTAAGATAATATTACTTTGTATTAAAATTTATTTTACATATTACTCTTGAAAGTAATAAATTTTTGAGTTCATGAAGTCTATGTCTGACTTGTTGATATATTTCATAATCATGCTAGAGTAAAGTCCCTATTTTTTTCTGTTGTCCCTACATCCTGACAATTAACAACAAGCTAGCATCTTGGTATCATTTTCATTAATTAAATGCTAAGTACCTGCCAGGTAGTCTTCTGAGACCTGTTTATTATTTAATTTAATACTTAAAACAGCTTGCAAAGTCATGGGTAATTATTCCCACTATACAGATGAGACTAATGAATTTATAGTAAGGTGATTTAACCAGTGGTTTCTCTATCAGTAAATGACAAATAGATATGATATTATTCTATGCAATTCTAGAACCTACTATAATTCATGGTCTTTGGTTCCATTAGAAGTGATGATTGAGCTAACCCTTGGGATGGCTTATATTTCATATCCTTTGGGAATGTAAAGATGCCCTTAAGTATTACATACATCTTTATCATATATAAATTAAATTGAAGAACTTTGCTCAAAATCAAATGAAATGATGACTTCTGAGAAACCTATGTAAAAGTAAGCTAAAAGGGGGGGCCTTAATTATGATAGTATAAAAATCTGTAGTTCCTCCCCCAGAAATAAATGTAGCTTATAAGTGGCCAAATAGGAATAGATAAGCAAGTCATGAGGAGCTGTGTGCCAAAAAATAGGTTATCTGGATCAAATGTCACCAGCCAATCTCTAATGTCATATCTATGGCCAATAATCTGCTCCCTTCCTGGAACATTCCCTGCTCATTCTTGACTTACCCTAAAAATCCTTCTAAACATAGTGCTAAAATAATATAGGACTATCACATATCCAATAACTTTCAGAATTAGAATGTAAATGAAATTATCTGCCCTTCCTGACTAAATATTGAGAAAAAAGGAAAGCTGTCATAACAGAGGCACAGGATTCCCAGTTAAAATGCTCTGAGTTGCAATAATGCTAATGAAACTGTGCTTGGCTAAGGACATGCACCTGAAACAAACTATTCTAAGGAAAATGTGACTTTGATTCTTTCTTTAGGCAGCACTTGTTTTTAAGTCCCTGCATTAAGCACACAGGTTTGTTTGGTCACTGGTCTCCCTCTAGATTATGCCTTTTTGCTATTCACAAAACACATGCCACCTTCTAGATAAAGACCTCATCTTTGTGGATTAAAGTTAAATCTGTAACTGATTAATGATGCAAATTGAAGTTGCCCCCAAAACACCTACACTTATATCAAAGATCCAAAAGGCTGTTGGACAAGATTGTAGGGAGTTAGAATGTTCAAGATTCACAATGAAATCTTTAATAGCAATTAATTTTTAATCTCTTTGACCTAACATCCTTGTGACTATCAGGTAAAACCTGTTGGAATATATTAATTTACCAGATCATAAGCTTCTACCAACCCATTCACTAAGAATGTCATCAGATAGGATAAAAACTATAGAAGAAATTTTCTTGCTTCTCTGTAACCTATGTACCTGATATTCATACCAATGAATTCAAAAAGTGCCTAGATTTATGACTTTTCTTTCATTCTATAACTTCTGAATAAAAACCTTCATGAAATTCTAACCAAATTGGAAAATGGTGTTTGAGATAGACTGAGTCCATGTTTTTGAGCCATAGTCAATCACATTTGGCTTTAAAATGAATTATCTCTTATTTATTTTGAGGTGTTATTTATAATTTTGGTAAAAAAATAAGATTGGAGGTATAGTTCACTAAGTTACCAAATCTATGCACAAATGTCTTTGTCAGGGGCTCATAGTTTCTCAAAGGAACATGTTTGGTTTTAATTAAGTTGTCATGAAACCCTAAAATATTTACTGAGTATATATTGACTTCTAGCCTCCATTCAGAAATTTAGAAACAGAGATGCTTATAAGACAATTACCAGCCTAAGTTCACACTTTCTACTCTGCAGTAACTGGTTCCCCATTAACTGCCCACTGTTGTACTCCATGAACTTAGAGTCTGCTGGGATTGGTGAAGTCTCCCAGCAGAGCTCTGGAGCCAGAACCTAGGAGAGAAATTCTTGTAAGAGTAGCTCTGCTACATCTCTTTTTGAACACACTGCCCTAGTTACTTCTCATGGGAAACAGAAAATGTCTTTTATCCCTTCCAGATGAGTTTCGGAAGGGTAAAACAAAGCACTAGGCAATTTCTCAATAGGTCACCTTGCTAGATGAAATTCTCAATAAATAACACTGCCACATTTATAAAGATCACAGTTTGAAAAATGATTTGGAGTGAGAAGGCATTTGCAGCAGAGAAACCAGTTAACAGGCTATTGTAGTAATCCAAAGGAAACATTATGATGGCTTGAAATAGGGGAGTGGCACCAGAGATAGAAAGAAATAGGATTTCAAGTTCCATATTTTGTAGGTACGAAATAACAAGCACTACAAGAAATGAAGCTCAAGATACAGGCTGGATGTTGTTTGTGAAGGACATTGAAGAACGCATTAAATACTTCAGAGTTTATCCTAGAGGGTAGAATTTGCAAACTGGTAGCTCCTAATCCCGGCAGTTTGAGGATCTGTTTTGTCTTCCTGCATCCAGAGAACTAAGTAAATCAATTTCCTTGCCAGAATATGACTCGGAGTAGAGTGGTGCTTTACTCCTTTTGTTAGTCCATGAATGCTCTAGTTTGTCATAATTTGTACAGGAAGCCAGCTGCACTTAATTTTAATTATCTTCCTACCACCACTACCACCCTCTGTAGACAAATGGTGTCATTCCTCTTATTGCATGTAATGTATAGCATGAAGGGAGTAGCAGAAGGTTTTTAAAAGATATATCACACTGTCCTCATGAATATAAATTGGAAAGCAAGTGAGAGAAGATGAGAGATAGAGCATATAGGAGATTATGGAAGGTTTAAGTATGTGCTAGGTTGTTGACTAGTAACAGGAACGGAGAGATGGACAGGACAGCTTCCACAGGTATTTAAAGAATTGAATCAGTGCTGGGGAGATGGATTTCAGTTTAAGGTGCTTATCTGTGAATCCTAAGGACTCTGATCCCACATAAGACAGATGGACAAAGTGAAACAAGTATGCAGGCTCGTACATGAGCACAATGTGGCACATGCGTCTGGAGTTTTATTGCACTGGGTGGAGGTCTTTGAGCACTAGTTCTCCCCTGCCCATATAAAAAGAACTGAATCAGAGGGGGTTTTGATTCTATAAGGATGCATAACCCCTCTCACCTTGTTTGAGGCCCCTTGTCACTGATAAGTAAGAATGTCAGGCTGGCTGGACAACACGTTTCTGAGATTCTTCTCTCTCTGCTTCCCATCTTGCCATAGGAGTGTTGGGGTTACAAACTCACTACTGTGTCTGCATTTAGTGGGTTTGGGGGATACAAATTCAGGTCCTCACACTTGTGCAACAAGTATTTTATCCCTTGAATCATCTCCTTAGCCCTCATATGATATTTTATAAGGGAAAACCAGAGATTCTGACTGAATCCTGAAGTGTATAGAAAACTTACTCAAGTTGTTAATTATTATCATTGAAAAATCAACTTCAGAAGACAAAATCTAGATTCACTGGCAATTGGACACACACTTGATCCCATTTCACACATGTCTGCAGAACTTGTCATATAGTGGCCAAGACAAACCTGGAATTCAACAGCCAAATTATTGAGAACAATGTGAAAAATGATAACATGCAATCAAAAACCTATTCTGTTATTGCCACAATTTCACATTCACTGAAGAAGTAGCTCTGTTCTATCTATGTCTGTAGATATTTCTTAAGGAATACCCTACTAGTGAAAACATAAACTTAATCCCATTCTCTTCTATGGTAGCTAAATCTGCCAGTGGTAATGAATGTTTTCTATAAAGAAAGATAACAGGGGGGACTTCCGGTCAAGATGGCGGCATAGGAACCACGCCTAAGCAGCCTAGGGGAGAAAAAGCCAAAGAAAACCCAGCAAAATACACAAGGGAGGTGTATAAGAGATTAAAACAGCAGCGGAGAAGTAGGAGATATCCAGAGCCCACACGGGCAGGCCGAAGCAGCTCCGGCAGCGGCAGCTCGGGACCTGGTAGCGGCAGCTCGGGTTCCGGCAGCGGTAGCTCGGGACCCGGTAGCGGCGACTTGGGCTCCGGCAGCGGCACCTCGGGACCCGGTAGCGGCGATTCAGACTCTGGCAGCGGCAGCGGCAGCACGGGCACCGGCAGCTGCATCACGGGCTCCGGCAGTGGCGACTCGGGATCCAACAGCGGCGGCTCAGACCCCGGCAGCGAAAGCGGCGGTGGAAGCCGGAAGCGGCGGTGGAAGCCGTGACTCCAGCCCCAAAAACACCATCAGCTGCTCCGGTACCGGCCACAGCGGCTTCAGGGCAGCGAATCCAGCAGCGGAGGCTCCAGCGGCTTCAACGGCAGAGGCGGATCCCGCAGCGGCAGCACCAGCGGATCAGAGGCGGAGGACCCAGCAGCGGCAGCTCCAGCGGATCAGCGGGGGCAGACCCAGCAGCGGCATCTCCAGTGGCGGATCCAGCAGCACTGGTCCCAGCAGCGGCAGCTCCAGCAGCAGCAGCGGGGATCCAGCATCAGGGGCGCCAATCTGCAGGGCCACAGTTGCCAGGCTTGGTTTGCCCCACAGGAAAAGCCAGTACCCAGTTCCAGAAAGCAGAACAGCGGCCCAACATCCCAGCCAGCAACTTGACTGAGACCAAAAGCATCCAAAGAGGTAACTGGGATTGAACCAGGGAAGGGTCTCACCTGGTCACAAGCTGACTTGGATCCCTCAACAGACCAGAAATCTTAACTTCTTTGTTGATAGAGGATCTGGTTTTTATAATACCTAATCTTGCATAAATGCTCGGTGCTGTTCTTGACTGAATGTGTATAGGGTTTAGTTAAATTTTAGAATATACCTGTATTTTATTCCACTCAACCTATTTGAATACCCCCATAGCAGGCAAACTTAACCCCTAGGACCACGTGTCTAGATACTCTGAGAGTGGTAAGAGCCACACCTAACATCTTAATCTCCTACATAGAAGATATACAATATCAGATCAATAGATACAGCAAAGGATACCCAGCTAACTGGAAAATCTAAGCAGTAACTTAATCCAAGATGCAAAAATATATACATTATAACACAAGAAACACCAAAAACCAAGGCAATATAAATCCACCAAAAAGCATCAATGCTTCAGAAATGACCTCTAGTGAAAACGAGTTAGAGAAAATGCCTGAGAAAGATTTCAAAAGAATGATTGTAAATATGTTCAATGAACTCAAAGAAGAAATCAAAGGAATCAGAGAAGATACAGGACACCAATTTAACGAAATAAAGAAATCAATACAAGACATAAATAAGGAAATAGAAATAATGAAGAAAAACCAGTCAGAATTACTAGCAATGAAGAACACAGTTAATGAAATAAAAAACTCTGTAGAAAATCTCACCAGTAGAATGGATGAAGGAGAGGACAGAATATCTAAGCTAGAAGACCAGGTGGCAGATCTAATACAATCCAACAAAGAGAAAGACAAACTAATAGAAAAGTATGAATGGGAATTTCAAGATATTCGGGACACTATGAAAAGATCAAATATAAGAATTCAGGGTATAGTAGAAGGAGAAGAATTTCAATCCAAAGGTATAGTAGGCATCTTCAACAAAATCATAGAAGAAAACTTCCCCCAAATTGGGAAAGAGGTGCCAATGCAGATACAGGAAGCATTTAGAACACCAGCCAGACAAAACCTGGAAAGAACCTCTCCTCGCCATATTATAATCAAACTACCAAACACACAATCCAAAGAAAAAATATTGAAAGCAGTTAGAGAGAAAAATCAAGTTACCTACAAAGGCAAGCCCATCAGGATCACAGCAGATTACTCAACACAAACTTTCAAAGCCAGAAGGGCTTGGAGTGAAGTATTCCAAACTCTGAAAGATAACAACTGTCAACCAAGACTACTTTATCCTGCAAAACTATCCATTCAAATAGATGGAGAAATAAGGACATTCCATGACAAAAGCAGGCTAAAGGAGTATTTGAAGACAAAACCAGCTCTACACAAAATACTTGAAAGAATCCTCCATGCCAAAGAGAAAGAAAAACACACATATAAGGAACCTGGAAAACAGCAAACAACACTCAAATACTAGTTAATATAAGAGAGCAAAGGTAGAACCAGAACCACAAAAAAAAAAAAAAAAAATGGCAAGCATAAATACACATCTTTCAATAATATCTCTTAATATCAATGGCCTCAATGCTCCAACCAAAAGACATAGATTTGCAGACTGGGTTAAAAAGCAGGACCCTACAATTTGTTGTCTCCAAGAAACTCACCTTTCTACAAAGGATGGACATTATCTTAGGGTGAAAGGTTGGAAAACGGTGTTTCAAGCAAATGGACCCAGAAAGCAAGCAGGGGTTGCTATCCTCATAGCTGACAAGGCAGACTTCACTCCAACATTAGTCAAGAAAGATAAGGAAGGTCACTTTATACTGATTAAGGGCACACTCCAACAGGAGGACATTACAATCCTAAACATATATGCACCTAACATGGGGGCTCCCAAATTCATCAAACAAACACTGTTAGAACTAAGGTCACAGATAACACCAAACACAGTGGTAGTTGGTGACTTTAACACCCCACTCTCATCAATTGACAGGTCATCCCGGGAAAAAATAAACAGAGAGGCATCTGGACTAAACGAGGTCATAGAAGGAATGGACCTAACAGACATATACAGGACATTTCATCCAAATGCTGCAGAATATACATTCTTTTCAGCAGCACATGGATCATTCTCTAAAATAGACCATATATTAGGACACAAAGCAAATCTTAACAAATTCAGGAAAATTGAAATAATTCCTTGCATTCTATCTGACCACAATGGAATCAAACTACAAATCAATAGCAAGAAAGGATATAGAGCATACACAAAATCATGGAAACTAAACAATACATTACTAAATGATGAATGGGTCAATGAAGAAATCAAGAAGGAAATCAAAAAATTTATAGAGTCAAACAATAATGAGAACACAACATACCAAAATCTCTGGGACACAATGAAGGCAGTTCTAAGAGGTAAATTTATAGCTTTAAGTGCCTATATTAAGAAATTAGAAAGGTCGCAAATAAATGACCTAATGCTTCACCTTAAAGCCTTGGAAAAAGAAGAACAAGGCAAACCAAAAATCAGTAGACGGGAAGAAATAATAAAGATTAGGGCAGAAATTAATGAAATAGAAACCAAAAAAACAATACAAAGAATTAATGAAACAAAGAGCTGGTTCTTTGAAAGGATAAACAAGATTGATAAACCCTTAGCAAATCTGACCAAAAGAAAGAGAGAAGAGACACAAATTAATAAAATTAGAGATGAAAAAGGTAACATCACGACAGATGCCAGAGAAATTCAAAAAATCATAGGGACATATTATAAAAACATATACTCCACAAAGTATGAAAATCTGAAAGAAATGGATGATTTCCTTGATTTATATGACCTACCTAAATTAAATCAAGATGAGATTAATCACTTAAATAGACCTATAACAAGCATGGAGATCCTAACAGTTATCAAAAATCTCCCAACTAAAAAAAGCCCAGGCCCAGATGGATTCACTGCTGAATTTTACCAGACCTTCAGGGAAGAGCTAACACCATTGCTTCTTAAGCTTTTCCATGAAATAGAAAAAGAAGGAATTCTACCAAACTCCTTCTATGAAGCCAGCATCACTCTGATACCAAAACCAGGCAAAGATAGAACAAAAAAGGAAAATTACAGACCAATCTCCCTCATGAACATAGATGCAAAAATTCTCAACAAAATATTGGCAAACAGAATACAAGAATACATTAGAAAGATCATTCACCCTGACCAAGTAGGCTTTATCCCAGAGATGCAGGGATGGTTCAACATACGCAAATCTATAAATGTTATACATTATATAAATGGGTTGAAGGACAAAAATCACATGATCATCTCATTAGACGCAGAGAAAGCATTCGACAAAATCCAACATCCCTTCATGATAAAAGTCCTACAGAGACTGGGAATAGAAGGAACATATCTCAATATAATAAAGGCTATTTATGATAAGCCTACAGCCAACATATTACTAAATGGGGAAAAACTGGATGCTTTTCCACTAAAATCAGGAACAAGACAAGGGTGTCCACTGTCCCCACTTTTATTTAATATAGTTCTGGAAGTCTTAGCCATAGCAATAAGGCAAGAGACATGCATAAAAGGGATACAAATCGGAAAGGAAGAGGTCAAGTTATCATTATTTGCAGATGACATGATTCTATATATAAAGGACCCTAAAGACTCTACTAGCAAACTGTTAGAGCTGATAAAAACCTACAGTCATGTAGCAGGATACAAAATAAATACACAGAAATCAGTAGCCTTCATATATGCTAACAACAAACACACAGAGGATGAGATCAGAGAATCACTCCCATTCACAATTGCATCAAAAAAAATAAAGTACCTTGGAATAAACCTTACTAAGGAAGTAAAGAATCTATACAATGAGAACTTTAAAACACTCAAGCGAGAAATTGCAGAAGACACTAGGAAGTGGAAAAACATCCCTTGTTCCTGGATTGGAAGAATCAATATTGTGAAAATGGCGATCTTACCAAAAGCAATCTACACATTTAACGCAATCCCCATCAAAATTCCAAAGGCATTCTTCACGGAAATAGAAAAAACAATCCAAAAATTCATTTGGAATCACAAAAAACCTCGAATATCTAAAATAATACTGAGCAACAAAAATAAGGCTGGTGGTATCACCATACCTGATTTTAACCTATACTACAGAGCCATAGTAACAAAAACAGCATGGTACTGGCACAAAAGCAGACTCGTAGATCAATGGAACAGAATAGAGGACCCAAATGTAACCCCATGTAGTTATAGCCACCTGATATTTGATAAAAATGCCAAAAATACTCATTGGAGAAAAGACAGCCTCTTCAGCAAATGGTGTTGGGAAAACTGGATATATATCTGTAGAAGGATGAAAATAGATTCTTCTCTTTCTCCGTGCACAAGAATTAAGTCCAAATGGATTAAGGACCTTAACATCAGACCTGAAACTCTGAAACTGCTAGAGGAAAAAGTAGGGGAAACTCTTCAACATATTGGTCTTGGCAAAGACTTTCTGAATACAACCCCAATTGCTCAGGCAATAAAACCACAGATTAACCACTGGGACCTCATGAAAATACAAAGATTCTGCACTGCAAAGGACACGGTGAAGAAAGCAAAGAGGCAACCTACAGAATGGGAAAAAATCTTCACCAGCTATACATCTGATAGAGGATTAATATCTAAGATATACAAAGAACTCAAGAAGTTAAATAATAAGGAATCAAACAAACCAATCAAAAAATGGGAAATGGAGCTAAATAGAGAATTCTCAAAGGAAGAAATACGAATGGCATATACGCATCTAAAAAAATGTTCTACATCCCTAGTCATCAGGGAAATGCAGATTAAGACTACATTGAGATTCCATCTCACTCCTGTCAGATTGGCTACCATCATGAAAACAAATGATCATAAATGTTGGCGGGGATGTGGAAAAAGAGGAACCCTTCTACATTGTTGGTGGGAATGCAATCTGGTCCAGCCATTGTGGAAATCAGTGTGGAGGTTCCTAAAACAGCTAAAGATTGATCTACCATATGACCCAGCTATAGCTCTCCTAGGCATATATCCTAAGGACTCATCTCATTACCTTAGAGATACTTGCTCAACCATGTTTATTGCTGCTCAATTTATAATAGCTGGGAAATGGAACCAGCCTAGATGTCCCTCAACTGATGAGTGGATAATGAAGATGTGGCACATTTATACAATGGAGTTTTACTCAGCAGTAAAGAGAAATGAAGTTATGAAATTTGCAGAAAAGTGGATGGATCTGGAAAGAATTATACTAAGTGAGGTAACCCAGGCCCAGAAAGCCAAGCGCCACATGTTCTCCCTCATATGTGGATCTTAGCTAGAGATGATTGGGCTTCTGTGTGAGAAGGAAAAAACTCAGTAGCAGAGGCCAGTAAGTTAAAAAAGGAGATAGAAAGGGAAGAGAAAGAAAGGGAGGAGGGCTTTTAGTAGGTTGGTATTGTATATATGTAAGTAGAAAGATTGAGATGGGGAGGGGATATGATGGAGAATGGAATTTCAAAGGGGAAAGGGGGGAGGGTAATACCATGGGATTTTTTTTGTTATCATGGAAAATATTAATAAAAATGGAGAAAAAAAAAAAAAAAAAAAAAAAAAAAAAAAAAAAAAAAGAAAGATAACAGATTAAGGCAAATGAAATTATGATGAATTTATTTCTTCTTTCCACACACACACACACAAAAAATATGTAGTGCCATATACATGAGGGTTCACAGTGATTACAGAAGTGTAAATATTTACGAATATTGAGTTTAAGTACCCTCAAGTTATGTGTAAATAGAAAGCCTTCAATTCTTTATGAAAAGAGATGAGTCCATTTGCATTTTCATCATTATTTATCATCAATTGTAAAGTCACTCTCAGGGGCATAAAAGCCTATAAAACTGAAAGATTTTGCAAAACTGACATAAAGTGAAGTAAAATACCTTCTTTATCATGACCTAGTTTTCTATTTATATTGCTTCACAGAGGAAGGGAAATGAATGGAGGTTGAACTGAAGGAAATTAAACAGATAAAGGCAACTTGTAGGCAAGTTGTAGCCATCAGCCCTTATAATTAACATTAAAAAACAATATTTATTTTATTCCCTTTCAAATTCAAATAAGCAACTAGAGAGGTATTGTTAATTTCTCAAGTATACTTCAGATTGATAATTGTATTCTCCATGAACTGTGAATCTTATTATCGCAAATTTTCAACTGATTCATCCAGATTAAATTTATCTCTTTTCTAAAAGAAATTATATACTTTTACCTAATAGTTCATTTTCCACATTATCTATATCTAGATGCTATACTTCCATTTATATATCATGTTGCATGTCAACAGTTTACATTTCCAGAAATCCTTGATATCACCACTATGATCAGCATGAATATACTAATTGTATTGCTGTTGGACTCCATGGCATCAGACTGACATGATGTAATTATGGCTTCTAATTGATGACTTTTATTTTCCATCTTCCTATATGCTATATTTTAAAACTATATCTTCAAGTAGAATTAGTAGAACTGAACCCTTCTACCAACCCTAATCCCTAACGCTAATTTAACATAGTATTGTTAAGATATTATGTTCATCCAGTCAAATTATCAGCCCTTTCATCTGGCCCACGTACCTGAGCTTGCACCCTCGTACTTTCCTTCAGTTCTGTTGACCAGAACATCACTGGATTTTCCCATTTTTAGCTGCACTTTTATTTTGGCAGTGTCACAAATAATTCTTGTTAATATATTGGAAAAACTACTAGATTGCACTAGTATCCACAATGTGTTCTTCAATTCAAAATGTAACCACCCCACAAACAAGGCACACACACACACACACACACACACACACAAATTCAGTGCATGAGTTAATTTGAGCAAAAATGACACATGAAAAACTTATTAACTTTTTTCTTTGTCATATTCTATGTCACCAATTAAACCATTAGCAGCATCTAACAGATGTGATTTGAGATATTTTCAGAAAATGTTATATTGTTTGAATCAAATGTATTCATCCTCTCCTAATGCTGTATGCCATTTGAAACTGCAGACTTTGATGATCTTCCTCTGACCAACACTTGTTCCTTGTTTTTAATTTATGAAGAACATTCCAAGGAGCTTTTCTTCATAAAGAGAACAGTTATATATAGATTGACTCGATGGATTTTTTTTCATGGCATTCCACTTACTAAAGACAACAGATGGGCATTCTAAGCCATTAATAAATGCAGACGAAAGATGATATACTGGCTGGCTGGCTGGCTGGCTGATATGTTTAGCAGAGTTTTACCAAGATAAAACAATGACTTCAGCAAAGATAAATGTTCTCCAGTTGTTTAATAAATGGTCAACTCTTGTTTTACTAGGTAGTAAACACATGCTGTGTTAACCAGCAATTTACAAGAATTTAATACTCATATAAATATATCATACAGTGATTTCAATATTTGAATATTTATTGTCATTCTCAATAAAGGGTTTAGAGGCAGAACTCATAATTATTTTGTAATTTCATTTGAAAGGGTAGAGGGCTAATCAAGCATGTTGCTAATAAGAAACAATCAAATGAAGAGACCACACAGCTGCTAATTTCCATAACATATACTGAGCATTCTGGCTGTAATTCTAGAACATAACTCTAATATGAACCTTTTATCATTATTATTCTATATAATCTTCCATTAATGTCTCTACTTTTCACAAATACTATCAAAGCAAAAATGGAATACACAGACAGGCATAACCTTGAGCCAATATGCCTTATATATATAAAGGATGATTGTCTAAACCAAGCCCATACAAGGTTAACAAATTTAGGCATGCCTACAGTAACTGGATTATTCAAATGACAAATTAGTATAGCCATTTGCATATAAGCTTGAGAATTAGGTTTTGAAATGTTTGACAGTGCCTAATGAGCCATCATTGTAAGCAATAGAGTGTGAAAATGGACAGAGGAAACTACTATTTGACAGGCAGTTTTCCTGATTATTTTTGGATTTTGCACAATATCATTTTCCTAATGCAAGTGGCAGGTAAATCACTACTTGCTCCTACTTTAAATCTGATACTGATGGGCTTATGAGTTATGACCTAAAACCCAAACACCATATTTTCATCCAGATTCTTTGATCCCAAACACATTTGAAACTTCAGATTTTCCCTCTTCATTTAATAGAATTGATCATCTATTATGTATAAAGGCCATCCAAAGAATGGCCTGTGCTCCTTTTATTTGATACATGTAGGTAAATGTTGGATGCTGCCTAAAAGAGACCTTTTTATGGAAGCTGATGACAGTAATGAAAAAAGTCACTGATATTTTCAACCTGACCTAGACTGCATATTGTAGCAGATTATTAGAAATAATATGTAGCAGCCTTTACACTTAAATTAGTGGGATCTAGAAACATAACCCAGCCAGCACACTCTTGTTCCAGTTGTAGTTAGTGTTTGAGGCCATGGAAAGTATCCTTGGTCCTTGAGAGTTGCAATGAGTAAGTTGCATTCTTGCTACAAGGGCAATTGCATGGATCGTCACAATTGAGAAGTACAAACTGCCTCACCACAACTAGCCTAACAGATCAGGTCATCCACAGGGAAGCAGGGTTTCATTTACCATTTGGTGGGTTGCTTCCTCTCAGGAACTATGTCAGGGTGTTCTTGCTTTGAACTTTATTCTTAGAAGCAGCCACTTTTGGTCAGGTTGGTTTCCGTGCATATTATTAAATATGTTTTTATTTAAGTCATTTTCTTAGTCCACAATACCATTAGTTTAAAAGTCTTATCTAGCCAAAGTGCCTCAACATTTACAAAACAAGGTATAATACTATTGGTTTTAGTGGCCTCAGATAATTGACCTCCACTGCTCAGTTGTTCACTCATCAGATTTTTGATTTTCCCCTTCCAGGACTGGCCTAGTTGAACTTTCGTTAGAATTCATTTTACATTGCATGCTTAGTCCCTTTTGTTTTATTCTTATATAAGATATGACTCTTTCCATAACTTTGAAAATATTCATCTGCCACATTGAGCTCTTCTTCCCTGGATGCCTGTACACATCTCCTTTCATCTCAAAAATCACAATGAACATAGAAGAGCTATTGTAATCCAATCAGGCTTTTATTAGGCAAACATCTCATAAGTAAAAAACTGTATTTTCTGTGTTAATCCTGTTTAAATCCAACAAGAGGATAATTTTGCACAAGCATGTCAATAAATCACAAAGGCAAATATCAGATAACTACAGAATGTTAGAACTGGAAAGAAGGGCACTAAGGTGTCATCTAAAACAACCTCTTCTTGTGTTCATAGTAGGAAACCAAGACATAGTAAAGTTGAGTTTCCAAAGGCTTCATTGGTTCAAAGCTGAATATAAAGTAGCTGGAAACACAAGAATGTCTATATTTTAATTTGAAATACTCATAAATAAAAAGGACATAAGGGCATGTGGTGGAATAGACATAGAATAAACCAAATTCAGATCTAGATGAAGAAGCATGGAGTAAACCAAGTACAATAAAATATTAACCATAGAATCTAGATTATGAGTGTATGGTCATTCACTGTAAAGACATTTCCACTCTGTGTATGTTAAACTGTCACAATGAAATGTTGAGTGTTTCTACATTACAACCCATTTATGAAGTAACACTATCAAGAAAATTGGGCATAGACAACACATAAGTTCTGTGCCAGTACTAAGGTGTCCATAGGCATGATAATTAATCTCTCCTTATCAACTTGACAGAACTTAGGATAATGATGTAGACTAGTATCTGGACTTATCTGTGAGGGATCTTCTGGCTGAGTATTTATTATGCACTTCTGTCTATACGTCCTCTCCTCTGGTGTGATGATGGGTTGTCAGCACCCTGATTATGCTATGATTTCGCCAACATGATGGAATTTATCCTCTGTAATTGTAAGCTGAAAGAAACCATTTCTCCCTGAAAACTACTTTTCATCAGTATTTTGTCCCAAAAATGGAATGATAACTGAAACATTAGCCAAAGTAGTCTTCTGATGATGACTCTTGTACAGAGAAGATTTTCTTGAGATACATTGGAAGAATTCAAACAAAAAAATTAAATTTAGGGCTGGAGAGGTAGCTTAGTGATTAAGGTACTTGCCTTCAAAGCCAAAGGACCCAGGTTTGACTCCCCAGGACACACATAAGCCAGAAGCACCAGGAGTTGCATGCATCTGGAGTTTGTTTGCAGTGGCTAGAGGCCCTGGCATGCCCATTCTCTCTCTCTGTCTCTCTCTCTCTCTCTCACTCTTTCTCTCTCAAATAAATAAATAAAGATAAAAATAAATTAAATTTAGTTAAGATTCTTCCAATTCCAATTGAAAGCCATTTGCCACATACTGCTTTAGACAAATAAAGGGAGTGTCATGTTTTCTATAACTGAAAAGTCTGAGGAAAAACCTAATTGAAAAATTAGTTCAATTCAGACACTTGGGGTCATTTTGCCCTCTTGTTTTTTTTTTTCTTTGTTTTGTTTTGTTTTTAATAGCAGCTATGTTTTCTTCAGTCTCTGCCTTTCTAGTCACAAGGCGCTCCTCACTTACAAGGCTTCAGAGCCAACCTAAAAAGAAATGTATCTCTTAAAGGTGGAAGTAAAACTCCAAGGAACATCTGTCATTTGTTTAGCATGAGCTACATGCCTAATCTTCAACCAAAAGCATGGATGTGGACTGTCATCCTTTGAATATATCTAAACTCTTATGTATGCATGGCCTCTGTAGTGTGAAGACTGATGGCTTAGGAGAAATTCTGAGTTATGTTCCATAAATACTGAAATCATTGGCAGATAGTTAATAAATTGTATGACAGAATGATTTCTAGAACATATATCATACTACTAGGAGTCTTAAAAAGCAGCAAGAACTAAACTTCCTAGATGTGAGCTATCTTCCACTAGATTCCCTAGTGATTTTCTTTTGTCAGGAATCTCAAGGCTGAATTCAGTTTGTCTTAGTCAGCTCACAATGCTGGGATGAACTTCCAAACAAGGCATCATTATGGGAGGAAGGGATTTATTAAAGTTTACAGATCCAGGGGAAGTTCCATAATGGCAAAAACCAGAAACCCCACCACCAAAAAAGCAAGAGCAAAAACCTGGACCCAAATAGCAGGGAACCCAGGCAGAAATCAGACTGCTCTCTGCATATCTTAAACTGGAACTCCAGATCAACCCCAGAATGCACTTTAGGGCAGGACACTAGGATCCACCCATGGTGATACCTCCACCAGCCAGGTGGCTGGAAATGCAAGTCTACAAGCTAGAATAAAAGTCCTGAGTCTATTAAGGACATCCATTCAAACTACCACACTGTCCTTTCAAGTTGGGATCACATCAACAAATTTGGGGAGCTAAAAGTTTCTCAGACTTGCTAGCTATAATTTTACCATAATCTAGTAGCTTGAGGCCCTTTTGCCATATTTGAATTCTGGGGAGGTCAGAGAAATTGTATGCTTTGATTTTGAATGCAATCCTTAATACAGAGACACTCTTGAAGTCTCTGCTGGAAATCTTAATTTGACAATTCAAATTGGAAGACAGTCAGTGAAAGTACTTCTTTCTTGCTAACCTAAGTTAATTTCCAAAGATATTTAAAGCTGTATATGAAATATTTCATTAAATAACTTTATAATGCCTACTGGGCTACTCATACTGATTTGGTGATTATATCACCAGGTGGACTGCTCAATCAAAACCATTTTCTTCTCCATAGTCATAAATTAAATTAAGCAGACCTGAGAGTACTATAAGCTATAGCTGTCTACCCACTCCAGTTCCCAGAGTAGAACTGTTGGATTTAACAGTTCCAAGCTGCCACAAACAGTCTAGGGGACAACCCACAGCTGTCATGTGTAGCATGAAAAGGCAGTGGCCACAAAGGCTCTGGGAGAGCTTCCCAGGTCTTCACCAGAGGAAAACATTTCAAATGGACTATGAGATCACACAAGGTCAGAAAGTTGAAGTTTAATCTATGATATAGAGCCAAAGGCTTCAGATTGCTTGAGAAGATTAAGACAGGAGACAAGAAGTCATAACTGGTAGAGGAAGATTCCCTGGACAGATGCTGGAAAGAATGCTTCTGTCAATAGATTAGGTGAACTGGGTAAAGTGTCCAGAGTGTGGAAAATGCTGCCTTGTTTCCAGTAATGTCTGGCAGCCTGCTCACAAATCTAATTTGATCCATATAAAAATAACCTCCAGACCAAACTTTCTAGTTGTACACTAGAGTTATACTTATAAAAGGTCTTGAAGAATGTAATGCTAAAAATTGGAATTTTTAAAAGTACCTTGTTTCAAAATTTGTTCCTGCATTGTTCCTTTGTGTAAATTGACAAATTTCCTTCTTTCCACATTTTTCTTAGCTATCAGTGAGAAAGGGAAATTTATCCATTTCACTATGATCACAGATTGACAGGCATGGTGAGGGTACGGATTGCAATCTTGGTATTTATTTTTAATTTATTTTAGAATTATATGCAGAACTTCTACTGTGTGACAGGTTCTGTGCTTGGCAATGGGTAATGGCATGGTGAGGAAAAAACAGAAATAGTGACAGAAAGTGTATGGTGGTGATGCTGGCAGGTTAGAGACATCAGAGATACTAGAGTGTCATAAATAACACTAATGGCAATGGTTATTACTGAAGGAACAATACAAAGCCCTCATAATATGTGGAATTACAAAAGGGTTGTTGTAACATGGTCAGATCTGCACTTTCAAAAGATAACCTAGGTAGAACATGGGCTGGAGAAGAAAACAGGGAAACTTATAGACCATTTGAGGCAGTATTCCACAGAAAATATGATCATGGTTTCAAACAAGGATCATAGAAAATGAAATAGATTTGAAAGACATGACTGGGAGGCCTTGCATATTTATTAGATATAGAAGATGTTGGTAAATGAAAAAATATGTATCTTCTTTGGACAAAGCTTTCTTCAGTTCTTTTGAATCCCCTGCTTGACTAATTCCACATTTGGTTTTCTTCTTGTCCTTGTGGAATCAAGTTTGAGAAAGAATCTTGCTAAATCAGTTTAACCAAAATCACCCCTTTTGATATGTGACTATTCTCAACATTTTATCACTGTTGTCTACTTCAGAATGTGTTCTGATGTGAGCTAGAGTCTACTATATTACAGTGTTTATTTTTTTTTAATTTTCAATCTGTCAATTACTTTCTTGCATCTGTAAACAAATACCTGACTATAAGCAGCAGGGAAAGAAAACTTCCATTTTGGTTTAGTGTTCTAGAAGGTAGAGTCCATCATGGTGGAGAAGGCATGGCAGTTTGGATAAGCAATGTATCTGGTCATATTGTATCATTAGTTAGGAAACAGATACACCAAAATAGGACTATGGTATAAAACTTCAAGTACTGACCAAAGTAACCAATTTCCTCTAACAAGCCTCTGCCTCCTAAAGGTTCCATAAATGCCTGAACGGTACCACTAGCTGAGGACCAAATGTTCAGACACATGATCCTATGGGGTTATTTTTATATCCAAACTACACAAGAGACCCTACCCACTTCTTCGTCATTTTCTGGAGTAGGAATCCAGTTTAATCTGTCTTATCTACTAAAAGATGCTATTTCTATGGTCTATGTTTCCATTACCATAACCATTGTTCTTAAATAAGCTCTGCCTAACAATCATTAAACACGCCACCGAATGCATTTTCTTTAATGATAGCAAAATCAGATGCATTTAGGATAGCATCCATGGATTGAGTCAAAATGTGGCATACCAATAAATCAATTATATTTTCAGGGCTCTCCTTTCAAACAGACAGACCATCTCAATAATAATAGCTTTCCCCATACTTTAGAGGATAATCATATATATATATATATATATATATATATATATATATATATATATATATTCATCTACTTCAAGAGCCCTGTTAACTTTTATAAAAATAGAGTGGGAATTCTATGCTCACTAAGGAGAAATGAGGTAGAAGAAGTTGTAGTAGTCGTAGTAGTAGTTGTTGTTTGTTTCTTTTTTTGCTCAATTTTTATTAACATTTTCCATGATTATAAAAAATATCCCATGGTACTACCCTCCCTCCCCCCACTTTCCCCTTTGAAATTCCATTCTCCATCATATCCCCTCCCATCTCAATCAGCCTCTCTTTTATTTTGATGTCATGATCTTTTCCTCCTCTTATGATGGTCCTGTGTAGGTAGTGTCAGGCACTATGAGGTCATGGATATCCAGGCCATTTTATGTCTGGAGGAGCACATTGTAAGCAGACATGCCCTTCCTTTGGCTCTTACATTCTTTCCGCCACCTCTTCTGCATTAGAACCTAAGCCTTGCAAGGTGTGGTCGAGATGTTACTCAGTACTCCACTCATGTCTTTCCAGCACTATGATACCTTCTGAGTCATCTGCCATCTGAGAAGATAAGATTCTCTACCCAAAGTGAGAGTAGCATTAATATCAAGGTATAAAGCATGTACTAAAGGTATAATAATAATATAATAATAAAAATAATAATAATAAATAATATATAATAATAAAGGTATAATATAACGGTATAAAGCATGTACTTCTAAGGAAATGGGATGAGTCCTTAGGATATATGCCTAGGAGTGCTATAGCTGGGTCATATGGCAGATCAGTTTTTAGCTGTTTTAGGAACCTCCACACTGATTTCCACAATGGCTGGACCAGATTGCATTCCCACCAACAGTGTAGAAGGGTTCCTCTTTTTCCATGTCCCCACCAGCATTTATGATCATTTGTTTTCATGATGGTATCCAATCTGAGAGGAGTGAGATGGAATCTCAATGAAGTTTTAATCTGCATTTCCCTGATGACTAGTGATGCAGAACATTGTTTTAGATGCTTATATGCCATCCGTATTTCTTCTTTTGAGAACTCTCTATTTAGCTCCATAGCCCGTGGTTTAATTGGCTTGTTTTATTTCTTATCATTTAACTTTTTGAGTTCTTTGTATATCCTAGATATTAATCCTGTATGAGATATATAGCTGGCAAAGACTTTTTACCAATCTGTAGGTTGCCTCTTTGCTTTATTCAGTGTCCTTTGCAGTACAAAATTTTTGGAATTTCATGATGTGCCAGTGGTTAATCCGTGGTTTTATTGCCTGAGCAAATGGGGTTATATTCAGAAAGTCTTTGCCAAGACCAACATGTTGAAGGGTTTCCCCTATTTTTTCCTCTAACAATTTCAGAGTTTCAGGTCTGATGTTAATGTCTTCAATATATTTGGACTTAATTTTGTGCATGGAGAGAGAGAAGAATCTATTTTCATCCTTCTACAGATACATATCCAGTTTTCCCAGCACCACTTGCTGAAGAGGTTGTCTTTCCTCCAATGAGTATTTTTGGCATTTTTATCGAATATCAGGTGGCTATAGCTACCTGGAGTTACATTTGGGTCCTCTATTCTGTTCCATTGATCTACAAGTCTGCTTTTGTGCCAGTACCACACTGTTTTTGTTACTAAGGCTCTGTAGTATAGGTTAAAATCAGGTATGGTGATACCACCCGCCTCATTTTTGTTGCTCAGTATTATTTTAGACATTCGAAGTTTTTTGTGATTCCAAATGAATTTTTGGATTGTTTTTTCTATTTCTGTGAAGAATGCCTTTGGAATTTTGATGGGGATTGCATTAAATGTGTAGATTGCTTTTGGTAAGATTGCCATTTTCACAATATTGATTCTTCCAATCCAGGAACAAGGGATGTTTTTCCATTTCCTAGTGTCTTCTGCAATTTCTCACTTGAGTGTTTTATAGTTTTAATTGTAGAGATTCTTTACTTCCTTGGTTAGGTTTATTCCAAGGTACTTTATTTTCTTTGATGCAATTGTTAATGGGAGTGATTCTCTGAGTTCATCCTCTGTGTGTTTGTTGTTAGCATATATGAAGGCTACTGATTTCTGTGTATTTATTTTGTATCCTGCTACATGACTGTAGGTTTTTATCAGCTCTAACAGTTTGCTAGTAGAGTCTTTAGGTTCCTTTATATATAGAATCATGTCATCTCCAAATAATGATAACTTGATTTCTTCCTTTCCAATTTGTTTCCCTTTTATGTCTGTCTCTTGCCTTATTGCTATGGCTAAGACTTCCAGTACTATATTAAATAAAAGTGGGGACAGTGGACACCCTTGTCTTGTTCCTGATTTTAGTGGAAAAGCTTCCAGTTTTTAATACAGAAATACTGCATTTGAATTATTTTGGGATGAGGAAGGCAGTGGGAACATAATATTGACATTGGAGTCAGCAAAGCTAAGTTTAAATCTTAGTTTTGTTAACTTGTGTATAAGACCAAGAAATTAAATAATGAATTTAAAAAATTTAAAAACAATTCAGACATATTCCAATCAGAGTGTTGTAAAGATAAAGCTAGAAAAGTAGAACAATTTTCTTGAATTCCTATGATGATGAGAGTACATCATTGTTTATCTTTCAGAATACATGTTAGGTCAAAAGATAGAGTAATGTTTGGGGAATATGAAAAAGAATATGCAAATTATAGCTACTGAGAGGAAAAGAAATAAACATACTGATTTTAGATAAAAAATACAATGAAATAATTTATTGAGGAGTCTCATTATATAAAGTTGATATGAACCTTGTTTTTATCCCTTTGATAAAATTTAACAATATTTTATGGTAATAACCTTGGTAATTTCAGTAAAATTTAGTGACAAAAATTATTGTAACTCCTTGGGAATAATATTATTGCCAAAATGTAAACATCTCTAACTTATCTTATTGCAAATAGTATATAGGGGTTTTTGATGATTATAATGTAGAAACTACCTGGCACAACTCCATCACCAGTATGCTCCTCATCCTTTTTCATATCTTTTACTGTTCCCCATAGCACATATCACCACCATCTGATGTGTCATGTATCCACTTGCTGGCATGTTCTAGCTTATTCCACTGGAATAAAAACTCAATGATACAACCTTCCTTTCTTTCAGTGAGTTATGCTGGGCACCTAGAACTATTTGAGACACTTAATAAATACTAATAAATATATACTTTTGAATGTAAAGGCATATTTATATATTCTTTCATGTACATATCTATTATATAAATTGAAGCTATGAGTAAGCTTTGTATAATCAACACATTTAAACACACATTTAACAACACATTTAAAGGTTTACACATTCCTTTTCTATTTACTTATACTTCCCCTGGTAAAGTTTAGGAAGGGTATTGTAGTTTGATTAGGGTGTCTTCCATAAATTTATGTGTGATCCCCAACTGATGGCTATTTGGGAACTCATCCCAACTGGAGCTGGTCTTATGGGTGTTATAGCCCGCTTCCTTTTGGCAGTGTTTAGCACACTCTCCTGCTGCTATTGTCTACCTGATGTTGGCTAGAACGTGATGTCCTGCCTCTATTCATGCCATGTTTTTCCCTACCATCATGGAGCTTCCCCTGAAATCTGTAAGCCAAAATAAACAAGTATCCTTTTAGTAGCTGCTTTTGTCAAGGGCTTGCTGCCAGCAATAAAAGGTGACTGCAACAGTAAATTTGGTACCAGGAGTGGAGTCATTGATGCTAGAAACAACACTGTGGCGTTTTGGCTTTTGTAACTGATTTGCAAGAGGAAAATAAAAGGATTTAAACCTTGGCCAAACATACACTTTGCAATGCTGTAAGTGCAGTTTGATGCATTATTTTGGTCAGAGTTGAAAAACCTAAATGTAGTAAGACCTATGGACTGTGATGTTCTTTCTTTGTCAGGAGTGGTCTAGAACAAGTTTTTATGAGAGACTTACTGTGTGATGCCTACCTATGTCCAGAGACCTTGTGCAGGGCTGTATTGCATAGAAATGGACTGATGTGAGCAGAATAATATAGCACAGATAGAAATGAAATCTTTGGACAGAAAGTGTTGCCCTCTCAGCAGCAATTGCTTGAGAGAGTACAACTATTGAGATTGTGACAGCTGATATGAATTGGGACAGCAAAAAGGATGTGGACACTTTTGAAGGGATGGGGCCAGAATGCTGATGGAAGTTTTCTTGCTCTTCAAAGTCATCTTTATTTTCTCCCTGGATTAGAAAGTAGGTGGCACACCTGGTATTATGGACTATAACAAATTCAGGAAAGAAAGAGTAATTAGATTTGCAACATGTATTTTTTTTGGAAATAGCCAGGAATAATTGTGTAGTTAGACATTTCATAGTGACAATAGTCTTGGCAATGGGAAAATTAAGCAATCTCTGTGCTTCATTTCTTCTCTTATGTAAAATTGAGATTATAGTAGTAATTACTTCAAAAGATTTAGTAAAAATTTTGTATGTGCGTATGTCTGTGTGTGTGTGTGTGAGTAAGAGAGAGAGGGAGAAAGAGAGATGGAGACACAGACAGTTACAGAGAGAGCCTAGAGCTTTGCAGTTATTAAGTACCTTCTATGTTAGAGATGTCACACAATATAGTCAAGAGTTCAAGATCTTAATTTGACTTCTAGGACCTAAGCAAGTTACTTAACCTCTCTGAATCTCTATTTATTTTGTCCAGTGGGAATATATTCTGTATGTTACTAAATCAGATCATTTTAATAACATGTAAAACATGAAAAATATTATCTTGTGCATAATGTGTATCATGTAGGATATTAAGTGTCATTTTTTGTAACTTTAAGAGGAGTTACACCACATATAATAAACACTATCTAAAATAAAAAAGAAGGAGTGGTTTTGAGAGAATGGTTTCATTGGAGAGTTAGTCCATGAAAATTCCTTTTTAAACCACAGCAGAAATAAATAGAATAAAATTAGGGGTTAATACTTTATGTGGCAGATTATATTTCCCAGGGTTATTCACAGAAATTTCTTCATTTCACATGCTCTTTTTTAGTATGTGGCACTCTGATATTTCTTGACAATAGATATGAGATATGTGGCACCTGATCTTGATGTTGTAGATATTATGTGACTTTTAATATTATGTTATGAAAATGACAGCACATGTGCCTAACGAGGAGAATGCCAGTCACCCTGGAAACAATCCCAAAAGGTGCCATGCTATGAGAAAGCATAACCTCTTCCATATAGGAAAAGACACAGAGAGGTCCAAATAGTATTTGATAAACTAGAAGCTGAGACTGCCCAGGTAAGATATTTCTAAATTCCCAAGGCTCATAAACAGTGATATAATGTAAAGTGTTTGCTGTTTTAAACCTTGGAATGGTTTGTTATGCAATGTTACACAATGGATTGACTTTTCAAAGGTTTTCTTGTGGTTTCCTCTGTGGAAAATAAATTGTTATGTATTTTTGACATAACTGCCCTCAATTGAAACAGATATTTTCAGTTCTTTTCATAGTTAAGGAAATAAAACTTCTTAGAAGTGAAATGATCTTTCAAAGGTCACACAATGGGAAATAGAAACAGACCAGAAACGCATACAGAGCATCAGATTTCAAGCTACAAGTTGTTCTATCCATATTGCCCACCCACACATAAATGTCTTTGTGGAAACCCAACATAAAAATTGTTGACAGTGCAATTTGAATTCCAAAATGTCTTTCTGAAATGGAGGTTATGTAATCAGGTTTGATTTATTCCAAGTTTTGTCCAGTGTTTGTCTGATGGATTTCCATAGTTTGCACTATAGTTATGAGTTAGTGTTGTTTTTAACTACTTGAAATGAAAAGCCTAGGCATGTTCAATATTTACAATTCATTTTAGTTGATCTTATTCATTTTATTGTTATTCAATTTCACGTTGCAATTTTATGATTTCTTACTTGCATGAATATTAATTGGAATGGGAAATGTGCTCAGTGATTTAAATGCATAGGCATTTTAAAGTATTTTGATTAAAAAAACCTCTAATTATGGTGATAGGTCCTGAAAAGAAGAAAAAAAATGTTTCACAGGAGTAGAAGTTATTACCATGCTGCTGTGTTTTCTGGAATTGCAGTGAACAAAGATAGCCAATTAGAAGAGCGGGGAAAGCACTGTTTTGGTACCCCATAGGTAATTAAAAATGTCATGCTTTCATTGTATTTTGTTTATTTTAAATGTACAAAATGTTTTTCCTCTCAATGATTCTGACTATTTTTTTGCTCCTTATTGGCTATGGTGTCCAAAGGTACTCTCCAGAGTACTGTAAAGTGAGGATCCAAAATCATCTGTAATCTACACATAGCATTATTCATTTTCTAGGATTCAGCCTGTAGTTCCTCAGGGGAACTGGAAAATGGAATCAAGAACTTTTTTTTTTCTTACACCTCCTCATATTCTCTAATTCAGAGTTCTATTACATTAACATCCATAATCTCTTTCTCTTCAGGGAATTACTGAGAAAAAGAAATGTTAAGATTTTGGTTGCAAGTTTGTTTTTTATAGATATTTCACATGGCATTTACAAAAATTTGGTTTGGTATTACTAGCTTTCTTAGGATTACAGATTGAAAGGGCCAGTAGGGCCTTTTGAATTCATTTAGTCTACACTATCTTTGACATATTGGCCAAATTGGGGAGAATAAAAATATAGGAAGGGCTCTGTCCACTGTCAAATGATGAACTGATGACTGCATTTTACTATATCTGCAGCACTTTATGTTCATTTCATTTGATCAAAGCTCTTTCTTCAACTTTTACAACTGAGATGTTGAACCCTTGTGTATTCCCCTAATTATATTTTATCAAATTTCTTCACTACCTTGTGTCATGTATGGCTATGGTTGTAGACACCATAACAAAAAGTTTTCTTCTCATACTGAAGGCATAAGGTGTATCTCTAGGTTCTTGTCCTCCACAGATGGTCCAAATACCCAGGAAGCTTCCTTTCCTTCTTGCCATTTAGGCTCCTTTCTATTTTAATATCAGGATACTTTCAGGCAGTTTATGATGTGCCTCTTCTGCCTCCTGTTTCATTTGAATTCTTTTCTTGGTTCCTAGACTTCACATTGCATGCAGAATGTCCAGTGGGATTCATTCCTTGTATAATTACATCCTGTCATATATCTATCCAGATCAACTCAGAAGTGAGAGTCTCTTGACCTGTCTAGCTATAGACAAATGTTTGAATAATTCTAAACTGCCAAAAATATTTAATTAAATTTATTAAGTTGATGTAAAAATACACTTTAATATTAAAATATAAGTATGCAATTTTCATACAAATTAATTTAGCCTTTGGCATTTTATATGAGACAAACACAATTTTTGGAAATAAAATTGACTAAGCAATTCAGAAAATAAAAGTAATTTGAAATTTGCTCAGTTCAACAGCCTTTAATATGGCCCCCAGGAAGTTGTCAAGTTTCACACCATTAATTCTTTGTCAGAGCTATAAGCTTAAATGATGGTCTCAGGCTAGTCATCATGTCCATGAATGGCCACAATTCAGGTATAAAGTGCCCTTGTAAAATGGAGCACATTTAATTAAATAATAGACCACAGAGCTTTCATACATTACAGAGAAGTCCATCAACATAAAATAAAGCCATTACAATTTGCCCTGGTTGTCAGAACATAATAGGCAAAGTACATATAGTCTATTGAAAATCAGGAAGAAAACAAACCAAAAAAAGAGAATCATCCCAAATTGGCATTCATAGATTACTTTTAAAAAAAGCTGATTATTTAAAGTTTATGTAATTATTATATAATTCAATGATTCTCAAAGTTTATGGAACATGCGAATCACCTCAGGATCTTATAAAATATATTATTAAGATTCATTTACTTCAAAGGTTCTGCATTAGAAAACTAGTTGCTAGGAAATGCCATGCTTTTGGTCCAGTTATCATCCCTCAAGAATTACAGCTATAATATAGAACTTCCCAAACAGCTTGGTGCAGTAATGTGTTGAAAATAGAACACTATGGATGGAGATATTTATGTTCAAATCCCCTGAACAAGACCAGAACCAGGTACCTCAGACAGGGAAATTTACCCCAGAGATTGTTCAAATGCTACCCATTTCTAAGTGAGAAAGGACAGAAGAAAGGTTTGTAGCACATCTCTAAATAACATTGTCATAGTTATTACTATCACAATGAAAATTAGTCTAGCCAGGCATGGTGACACACACCTTTAATCCGAGCATTCAGGAGGCAGAAGTAGGAGGATGACTCTGAGTTTGAGGCCAGCATGAGACTACATAGTAAAATCTAGGTTAGCCGTGGCTATAGAGAAACTCTACCTCAAAAAAATAATGTAAATTAGTTTTAGCAGAAGTAACAGTGATCATATATTACACATGGATTATGTGCCAGGAATTGTGTCAAATGCACAGGTTTTCTGACATAATCCATGTAGCAATCCCTGAAGATATATGCTATTTCTAAGCATATCTCTGACTTCTCTCTGAGCTCTAGACACACTTTTTACCAGCCTATTTGACAGACCTATTTGGAGATGGACAAAATCTACAAGGTGTGCTTAACAGAATACTTGCATCATTCCCATCTTTATTCTAGCCAGTCAGAAAACCAGGAGTCTTTGTTTTTATTCACTCATGCTACACAAATAATTCAGTAGGGAATATTGTCAGCCCAACTTTCCAAATATAATATGAGTCTGTTTACTTCTCTCCTGACATGTTCAGCTCTTGCTTGGAAGAGTGGAACAGCCTTCGGGCTGTTCTCTCTCTGCTCTTTCCTTGGAGCAGCTTTGGTTGGCTGGAAGGAAGGCTGTGTGTTTGCAAGTGGCAGCTGGTGAGGCCAGACTAGCACCAGATAATAATAGCAAGCACTTACACTGCACTACCATGCTGCAGACAACTTGTTAAATCCCTAAGTAACATCTTCGGAACTCCAAATAACCCTCTGATCCATGTTCTATTATCTCCAGTTTACAGATGAGAAAACTAAAGAAGAGAGAAATCACATGACTCGCTATAGTACATCCAGATATTAACTGTGGAACCAGTATCCAAATCAAGGCAGGCTGATTTGAGAGCACATGTATTGAGCTCCTGTAGTATACATCATCTGAAGAAAGGTTTCATATGTTACACTTTGGTGTATATATTATGACCTGAAGGTCAGGCAATGACGAATTTAACTTAATATATTTACTCTGCCAACCATGTTTTTCTTTCATCCACAGATAATCAAATAAAAATAATTGTTTAGTAACTGAATTGATCATTTATGAGTTGAATCAAATTACTCAAGTTGTTTAAACAAACAGAGAGCTTACCTTGGAAACTGTAAATCACTGATTCTGCTATTCCATTCTCAAATCCTTAGGGATGTGTCCTTGAGAAACCTCAGTTGTTCTAGAAAAAGAGCAGTAGTTTGGTGGTTCCATACATTTAGACCATTGTATATTTTTACACTTTTCCTCAATTCTTAATTCTCATTAGAATAAGAAGTAGAAAACTGTGAATACTGGTCTCTTTTATGAATGGAACACTTCCTTTCCTACTATAAGAAATATCTCCCAGGAGATTTGGCTTATACTTAATTCACCTCTTAGGAAATAAACCTGGGATGTCATTCAGTATGACTCTGGCAGTAATCAGTTTATGCATTATGCTAATGAAAAATATCTACTCATGACAATCACTTGCCTCTAAGGGTTGGAGAAAAAGAGTCATGTAATAGAGAAGGAACATATTTCCAGTTTGGCCTGGCATGAGACTCTTTTAGCACTGTCCACCATATGTCACTGTGGTCTGTTTATTTGGCCATCTTCTGTCCTGGAGTGTAAACTTTCTCTCCCAAGGCAAGAACCACACTTTTGTTTTAAATCTCAAGCAACTAGAACCATGGTTGGAATAGAGTGCATACTTAGTAAATGATCATTGGGCAAATTAAGTGTATTTTGGCATAGCTTACCATGTCCTCCTTCTTCAACATGTTTTTAGTTAGCATCTTAGTTACTGCACTCTTGTAGCTTCTCTCTTGCACTTACTATTTATTTTTAAACTCTCAGGGCTCTACATGTGTCCCCTTGATGAATTCATCCAGTCACTTGGCTTAAATGCTGGACTCACATTGAGGGTTCTAAAGAATTTATCTTTAGCCCACACCTGCCACTTAAACTCTAGACACATAAGAGTCAAGACTTAGCTTTTTCTACTTAGATGTCTAAATTCCATCCTAATATACCCAGTGCCTTGTCGTTCATCTTGACTCTCACAATCTTTTATATCTTAGTAAGAGAAATTTTTATTTTTAAAGGCTTAAGGAAAAAAAAAAAAAACTTGACTCATAGTAAAGTCCACTCTGTAAACAAGTCCCATTGTCTGTATCTTCAGATTGCATCCTTAACTCAGTCATTTTTCACCAGATCCACTCCTTCTATACTAATAAATGTCACCATCAATCTCATGCTTCAATTACTACAACATTCTCCTAATTCATCTCTTGACATCAACCTGTGTTCTACAAATAGCTTCCAAGCAGAAGTCAGGGTTACTCTTTCCAAACCTAAAACCCATTTTGTCACTTCTCTGCTCAAAGACATCTCATTCTTTGTAAGCCCACTTAGCTCTAAATCCAATTTCTGTATAATTTTGTCCAAGGTCTACATATCCTAAAATGCCTCCATGCATCTGACCTCAGCTGCAAATGGCCACTCTCCCCCTGCTTCATTCTTCTGGCTGCACTGCCTCCTTGGCCCTGGGGGACTTTACCTACCACAGCTGTCTTGCTTTTAATACTTGTGCAGCTCTTCTCTATCATTTCCTTTAGGACTTGTTTTTCAAAGGCTTTGGTTGAAAGAAACCTTCCCTTACTATTCAGTGTAACTGTGTCTGCTCCTTCCATCCATTAAGCTCTCCCCACTTTTACTTCATCTTTGTTTCTTTACATATCACTTAACACCATCTGATTTTTGTTATATTTTTTTGTTCTATAGCCCCTACCATGCGTAGGCTCTATGACAGCTGAGCCTATTATATTTCTAATACCCAGAGTAATATATGGAACAGAGCAGACTCTCAGTAATCTTGAAGGAATGGATGAATGAAATGATACATTATTGAAAATAAATGATATGATACAATTGATGTCTATAAGTATACAATAAGTCATAAATCCCCAGAATCTTTTAATTCAAAATGGACCCTTCATTTAACAATGGAACAAACTAGACTGTTGACTCTGTCTTATGCATTTTCTACCCAGAATGATTAGTAAAGATGTAGAATGTGAACAAGAAATATTGAATTAATGAACACATTTTGTTATGAGAAAAAATGTGTAGCTACTTTTACTTGTGCCTCTAGGGATGATGTGAGACAATCTTGTTAAAGGTGATTGTAAAACACTTTACAATTGTTGGACACTAGGGCCATTCTTGGTAGCAGTTGGATTTTTATTTGAATGGAGTATCCATTAGCACTGTGGTTTACAGTGATCTGATTTGTTTACAAGGGCTCCTTCGTATGCTATTAATAGTCTTTCTCATATGAAGGGATTAACCTGCTTGCCTTTGCAGAATAGGAATATGTGACATTATGAACGAAATCACAGAACTGCAAAAGGGTTAAATTCTATAATGCTATATATTTATGCCCTACCAAAATCATTTGAAAATTACTCAGAATCATAATATGCATTATAAAATACAAATGAACTTACTGCTGAATATCAGCACAATGTAGTTAATATATAGAATACTGTTTTTAAAACTATACATTGTAACAGTTGATCTCTATTGTCAACTTGGTTGGATCCAGACTCAAGTAAAAAAACATGCCTCTTAGGTCTATGCAGGTATTTCCAGGAAAGATTACCTGTATAAGCAAGGTAATCCCACAGAGTAGGTAGCAATTCTGATGGCAGCCCATTTATAAATTCAAACAACAACAACAAAACAAAATAGTGCTGCTTTTGCCTGCCTGTCTTCAGTCTTTGCTGGTGAGTGCATCTACCCTGTTGGTGCCATCCTTCAGCTCTTCAAGCCAGTCTCTTCAGCTTTCCAATATGGATACAAGATCAGTGGTGCTCCAGGAATCATCTAGGAATTTGAGCAAGAATTAGAATTGCTGAGGAATCCAAACTTTTGGATTGAGCAGATACTAAGTTCTCAGTCTTTCCAGTATGCAGGCAGCCATAGTAGTACTGTCCAGCCTTATCATTGAAGCAATTAATAAATCATATATATGTATAGATACATGTAAATATGTGTGTGTGTGTTCCATTAATTCTGTGCCTCTAGGGACCCCTGACTAATACATATAACCATGTTGAAAAGTCCATGTTCATTATACTCATTTATCAAATATTTTATTGGTATTTTATTCCTCAAATATTATTATCTTATGCTACAATATATTGTAAATAAAGGGTGCCCATAAAATATGTTTCTCAAACTAAAATTATTTGTGAAATAATAATTTTGGCTGGCCAAAGGAGCCCTCTATCTCAGTCCATCTCACATATGGGATCCCTTTGCCCAAATGTGTGTTGACCAGTTATGTAGATAAATAAGTTTTAAAACATGCAACTTTTTAGTTGTCTGACATTTCCTGTTTGTTAAAAATCTCTGATAAACTTAATCCATGAGTTACATCATGTATATTTTGTTTCCTTTCCCTTTGCCATTTAGTTTATGACACCAAAACACTCTATCTTTTTGGATGAAAGACAAAAATTATTATGAAATCAGTCTGATACCCCATAGATGAACCATGATTAACTAGTATACAAAAGCAGGTCATAGAAAAGTGGCAGAGTTGAAAATAAATTACAAATATGGTCACTAGAGATCATCATGTTAAACCTAATAAGCCAGACAAAAATCAAGCATTGAATGTTTTCTCTCATATGTGGGATTTATATATTTTTAAAGAGTCATGAAAGTAGAAAATGGACCAGTGGGAGGGAACCCAAGAGATTTAAGAGTTGAATGACTATGACCAAAGCATATTATTATACACTTGTATGAAAATATTCTAATGAAACCCATTATTGTATGCAATTAACATAAGTTAATAAAAATAAATAATTTTAAATACAATAAAAATGACCAATATCACTTTAGAGTCCATATTCTTTTCACACAGCCTAAAATTTTTACAAATTAATCCTAACTGCATCATTAATTTATTTAATGTGCATTAAGTAAAGTAATGTTGGGTAGGAGTTAAGTTTTGAAGCTAGATGATGATAATCAGAAATTCATTATATAATTTTTATTTGAGTTTATCATTTCTAATAATAAATGCATATGTATTAAATTGCTGAACTTCCAACCCACTAATTCCAGCTTTTCTTAATATTAGCTTTAATCATTAGGGTACATTCATTGCTATTTTACTATTTAAATTGCCATGATGATAAAATGAATGCATGTTTGTTTAAAAGTTTCTAGAAAGTACAAGTTAATAATAGACAATTCTTTATAGTTCACACATCCATAAAATAATGTTTTAACATATTGATTTCTCCCTATTTACTATGATATTATGGTGACATAAACAGGGAGCAATATAAATTTCATCACAAAAAAGCTATTTTAAAGTATACAAATCTGTGGCATAATTTATATTAACAAGGGAGTATAGCCTCCAATACAATAACGTGAAGTTCTGGAACCTTTTTCATCATCTCAAAGAAAATGCCAGACCCAACAGAGAATCATCCCTTGTCCCCCACCCATCTTCTAGCAATCAGCCATTTACTTCCTGACTCTATGGATTTACCTATCCTGGCAATTTTATTTAAATGTAGTCATATAACATTTGGCCTGGATCATCCATGTTATACTATGTGTAGGTTTTTCATTGACTTTATGGGTGAAAATTAAACCACTGTTGTGTTTAGCAATTTATCATACTGAAGAAATTTTGACCTTTTCCACATGATAATACTTGTGAATATATTAGTTACCTTTTCATTGCTGGAACAAAATACCTGGCTAGAAGTAGTGTATGGAAAGAGTTTATTTTAGATTAGAGTTCCAGAGGATAGAGTCTATCATGGTGGAAAAGGAATGGCAGAAATAGGAAGTTGAGGTTTTTTTTCACTTATAGGCAACATGTTATTTATTATTTGAAACAAATCAATTAGCTTGAATGAAATCAACTAAAAGTATTTAAAAATAATTTACCCTTACCAATCTGTTTTTTAACAATGCCCTATATTTATCTGAGCGTCCTGAAATTCTGTTTCTGAGGAAATTCTTTTAAAGTTTCTTTCCATGCCCGTGTATTAGAAGTAAATGTTTGAGATTATCTACTTTTCCTTTGATTTGAAGGGAAATTTCACTGGAAACAAATAACTTCTAGGTTAGTGGTTCTTTCTGTTATATTTTTTCTTGCTATAATGACTTCTGAGTAGAAGTTGTATCTAATTTGTACCTTTGCTCCTCTCCAGATATGCTGTATTTTTCCCTATTACTTCTTTCAAGATTTATGCTTGAAGTTTGAGTATGATATACCTACATGCAATTTTTGGATATTTGTTCTGCATAACATTATCTGAGTTTTTTGAATCTGTAGTTTTGTAATCTGGGAGATATTTTCACCTATTATTCCTTCAAATATTTACATTGTTACTCTGTCTCTTCTTCTGAGACCCACATTACCCATGTGGGATGACTCATGTATTTATTTTTGTAGATTTGACTCTATATTTCTTCAGAAGTTTTTATATTACATGCCCGTTTGGGGACTTTTCATTTCTTATTCTCAAGGTCATATATTCTTTCCATAGGGATTTCTACTAATAATCCCATTAGAGACATTCTACACTTTCCTAAAACCCTTTTTTCGCTTACACTGTTGTTAATCTCTGCTATGTTTAAGCCATATATATATATATATATATATATATATATATAATAATATATATATATATATATATATATATATATTATTTTTATTTAGTAGGGAGAGAAAGTTTCTGCAGTGCAGGCTTCCAGCCTCTGCAAAGGAACTCGAGATGCATGCATCCCCCTATGCATCTGGCTTATGTGCGTACTGGAGAATCAGACCTGGGTCCTTGGACTTCACAAGCAAGCACCTTAACAGCTAAGTCATCTCTCAAGCCCCAAATCTTTTTTTCATAATTTCTATTTCTATTTGTAATATCCACTTATTCTTAAATGCAATATATTTTCTATGAGGACTTTTACCATATCAGTGACACTCATTTTACATTTTTGTTCTGCTAACACCATATATGATTCTGGTTCTGGTGTTTGCCTTTTAGCATGTCTCCTGATTTTTTTGTCCAGTGTGGAATATGACACATCAGATAAATGAACATGTATCAAGTAGTGATATAGGAATTGGGATTCCTTGTACACCAATGCACCAATTATTTGGAGTGTTCTTGGATCCTAGTTTTATGTATTTGAAGAATGAAATCCACAAACCAGAGGATAAGGATCACAAAGGTTTTATTATCATTTATAGTTTTAGAAGGGAGAAGAGAAAGGTGGGGCTTGAGCCCAGAACATAAGAGAAGGAAACAAGGTAGAGCTCTTGCCCAGAGAGACAGGAGGGAATCAGAACCACATCTCAAAGCTCAGGTAGTGGATTTTTATGAGCATGTGGATAGGCAGTTTGTTTAGCCAGTCTAGTGCTGTCATCAAGTTTCTGGCTGTGGAAAAGAGCACTCTTCTCATGAATAATAATTCTTTAGGAAGGGAATAGACAGATTCCCTAAGAGGACAGAGATATGAAAGAACAAATCCATGTGACATTCCTAAACTATAGTAAAGTTTAACGGCTTATTATTTTCTCCATCAACCCAATGGGAAATTTCTGTATTTAGCCACAAGAAAACTAGTCACTTTGGGGTCCATCTTAAGCAGCCTAACCAACTTATGTCCCCTGTCAGTAGGCCTTTTGTAATGTAGTGCTAACACTTGGAGGGGAATGGGCCTACTCTATGGTCTTATGATCAGGTCTTTGTCATTTCTGTTTGAGCATATACCTCTGGCCATCACACATGCCTCTTCATATTTTCCATATTTAGGTGGGATAAGACAGCTAAGAGGGATTGAAGTTATATGTTTCTTTCTCTTAACCTCGAAAACTTCTGCTGATTTTACTATGGTAAAACAGTTTCTCTGAAGGAAGGGTCTGTTCACAGGAATAGAATGCTCTGGTGAATATCAAACTGGCTCATAGTTTGAGAAACAAGAAGAGATGGACATTTTCTGAATATTCATTTACTCTTGTAACCTGATAGAATCCCTGGAGGTAAAATTCACAAAAGCATGGGACCCTACTGTTAACCTAGTCACCCTGAATTTTAAAATTTATTCTTACACTAGTCTATTATGAACTTCCAGCAACTTGGCAGTTATAGTTTAGATTTTCTTTCCCTGCTAGTTCACAGAATGGTTCCTATTCATGTTTATTTTGCTCCACAAAGTTGTGATTCTGGCATTTCAATTTTGGGGCACTGGTTTTTACCAAGGACTTATTTCCTGGATGGTTCCACAAAGAATCATTGATTTTAAATTTGTTCCATTCTTATTTGCCTGTATATGTGTGTGATGTATATATGCATATATGAATACATTTTTATATTTATATGGGAGCACAAGTGTGTGTGGAGGGGGCATGTATATGTGTATTCACATGCACATGGAAGCCAGTGGTAAACATCAGGTATCTTCCTCAAGAGCTCTATGCCTTAATCATTGATACTGGGTCTCTGGCTCAAGCTATACTTCACCAATTTGGCCAGACTAGGTCAAAAACAATACATGGGGATCCTGACAGCCTCTGCCACCAAGCACTGGGATTTAAAACATGCATCACCATGCCGGTACTTTTATGTTAGTACTGGGATCTCATGTCCTCATACTTGTGCAACAAGCATATTACTGAGTGATATCCCCAGTCACATTACATCCTTTAGTAGTTGTTACAACAAACTAGTAATTCATAATCTACTTATTTGTGGGACAAAGAATCAAAAGTTATTTATATTTTTACTGCTATTTAATTAGCATTTACACTAGATAACAATTGTCTTCTTTTTTTTCTTTATTAGTTAGTTTTGTACTCAGCAAATACAGTCAGTTTGGAACCATTATTAGGCTCATCCATGACCTACTCCCTCCCCTTGGCCCCTCCTTGTTGAGGTATATGGGTCATGCATTGTGGAGTTAGCCCACAGTTATGGGTAAGCTAAATTTCTCTGCATATCATGACCCAACATGTGGCTCTGACATTCTTTCCGCCCCCTCTTCCACAAAATTTCCCTGAGCCATGTTGGGTTCATTTTTGGTCGGCTTCAGTGATGAGGTGTTGGGGGCCTCTGAGGCTCTGGCTCTCTGATTTGGTAGGAGTTGATTTTTCTCTGTGCTGATCTCCTTCCCCCTTGTGCTGGTATCCGGTTCATCAGGAAAACAGCACCCTTGCTTGTTTCACCAATTTTTCTTAGTTTCAGCCAGGGCCCTTTTGAGGTATGATGGGGTGGCTCTCTCCTCACAATCTATATCTATCTGAAAATGAGAAGCAGATTCTCCAATGGAGAGTAACTTAGCACCAGGACAAATGAGATAACCCTTACTTTTTTTTTTTTTTTTTTTTAGAGGATTGAATAGGTGTAGTCCCTCTTGTAGCCCACAATTGATGGTAGCTTGATATTGGAGAGTGGGCTTATGTTTGGATATGGTTCTGACTTGTTTCCCAGCTCCAGCTATGGGTCCCATACCACTGAGGGGATCAGTTAGCTGAATGAGGAGCAGTTGGATCCCCACCATGGCTGTGTGCCACTACTGCACTTGTGTGGGCATCACAAAAAGTTATTTGCTGCTAAGTAGGTTAGACCATGTGTTGCTTCGACAGATATTGGCCATTTTCCCCCAGTCGCCCATGTAGCACCTTCTGGCACTAGACGCGCTGACTGTCTGGGGACTGACTCTCTTCCAACTTTCAGCCATGCCATTCTAATTTGCATGTCAATCACATAAGGTGTCTTCAGCAGTAGGATCTTACTACTAGCCTTTGGTGGGTCATCAAGTACTGTGACAGAAATCTGTCTGTCTTTTAGGAAACCTTGTAGGTCTCTCTGATCAAAAGCTCATTGTGGATGATAGCCCCATGCTGGTTCTGGGAGTTACAGGTCAGTGCCCACTAAGAAAATGAGTAAGAAGATAACTAATATACAAGAGATAGAGATAACGGGAGAGAGAGAGAGAGAGAGAGAGGGAGAGGGGAAGTGAGGGAGGGAAGATGTAGAAGATTAAGGGTAGTCTTGATCTTACCCTCTCCAGTGTCTTGTGGTTCAGGTGTTCGTGTAAGGGCCTGGTGAAGGATCAGCCATTTGGTCTGTCTTAGTAAGTAGAAAATTATGTTACCATTGCCGTTTGGGTCTAGATTTGTGTTTCCCACCCCTTTGATGCCCTCCCCAACCTCCCCTTCCATCCTAGTGTCTAGTCTAGGAGATGCTTGCTACGTATGTAAGGTATATTGGATAGACTCAGGTTAGGTGCTGTAGATGAGTGAGGCTATTTCTCGACATCCTCGCCAGCATTTATTTTTATTTGATTTTTTGATGTTTGCTATCCTTATTGGGGTAAGGTGGAATCTCATAGTTGTTTCATTTTGCATTTCTCTGATGATTAGGGATGATGAACATTTTCTTAATTGTATGTTTGCCATTTGTATTTCTTCCTCTGTGAACTGCCTGTTCAGCACTTTGCCTAATTTTGTGAATGGAATGTTTGACTTCTTACTGTTTAGATTTTTGAGTTCTTTGTAAATTCTGGAGATTAGGCCTCTATCAGGTGGATAACCTGCATATATTTTCTCCCATTCTGTGGGTAATCTGTGGCTTTGCTTATTGTATGCTTGTCTGTAAAGAAATCTTCAGCTTCATGTGATCCCATTGGTTGAGTGACGGTTTAAGATCACGAGCTACTGGGGTTTTGTTCAGGAAGTCTTTTTTCCATTCCTATATCATAGAAAGTACTTCCTAAATTTACTTCCAGTAGTATTCGAGTTTCTGGTCTTATACTGAGGTCTTTGATCAATTTGGACTTGAGTGTAGTGCATGGTGATGTGTTTTTCTTTAATCTGGTTATGCGTGAGCCACAGTGCTTTGAGAAACCCAAATGAGTTACTTAAATTAAACTTTGGTTATTTGTGTGATATAAGAGGGAAGACTAACATATGTTGGTTTAAATAGAAGATACCCAAAGCCTCTCTCTCTCTCTCTCTCTCTCTCTCTCTATATATATATATATATATATATATATATATATATATAAAGTGTATTTCATCTTATATTTTTTGGCATATGGTAGATATATAGATAGATGATAGACAGGTAGATGTGATAATGCATAAATGAACACAATTTTAAGTGAACTTATTTCCATTAAATAATATGAAAATATTTTCAAGAACGTTTAAAAATATATTGCAAGACTATATTTTTATTTATTTGTTTGATTTTTAATTTATAAAATGAGAAGGCTGAACTGGATGACCTCTAATATCTTTCCAATCTAGGATTGGCAATCTATGAAACTAAGTGCATTCTAGAAATAGAATAAGAGATGGTTCCAAGCCACTTATTATACACTTTCAGTTTTCATTGCATTAACTCTCCAAAGACATGACTTGACCTTCTACTTCAATAGCCAAGGTTTTCTGTATGATAGACAATCCATTTAGTATACACAATGGTTAAGTTTAGTTTCTATAGACAAATCTCTAGACTTATATTAATGCTTTTTCGTATAAAAGGAATAAAATATATTTGTCAAAACTACACATATATTCAGATGAAACTGTAGCTTTGCATGGTGTTTCAAAGCGAGGGTTCTTTTTACTCAAGGCTGCATGAGTTCTGGAGTACACAGATCTCCATTACACACTGGAATAAATCTAAACTTGCTTGTTTATTACATGTTGGAAGTAGAGAAAGCACATGAATTCATATTTCTTATGTCTAAAATGAGATTATTCATCAACCTCATAAAGTTGATATAAATGTTACACCAGTAAATGTCAGTTGTGTTCCAAGAAAATTATCTAGAAATATGGGAATTCAACAATAGCCACTTATCATCAAAACTTCCTAATAGGGTTGGAGAGACTGTGCAGTGGTTAAGCTATTTTCCTGCAATGCCCAATGACCCAGGTTTAATTCACAAGTACCTGTGTGAAGCCAGATGATCAGAGTGGTACACGCACCTGGCATCCATTTGTAGCAGCAGCAGGCCCTGGTATGCTCGCTTGCTCTCTATCTATCTATCTATCTATCTATCTATCTATATCACTCTCTGCTTTCTTTCATTCTCTCTCTCTCTGCCTCTCTCCCTTTCTGCTTGAAAAGTAATTTTAAAAAATCATCATAAAATGGATATCATCTTCTCTATTCTCTTTTTGATTATTTATTTGAGAACAACAGACAGACATAGAGAGAAAGAGGGAGAGAGAGAAAGAAAGAGAAAGAGAGAGAGAGAGAGAGAATGGGCACACCAGGGCCTCCAGCCACTGCAAACGAACTCCAGATGCATGTATCTCCTTGTGCATGTGGCTTACATGGGTCCTGGGGAATTGAGGCTTGATTGGGGTCCTAATGCTTCACAAGCAAGCACTTGACTGCTAAGCCATCTCTCCAGCCCCTCCTCTTCTCTATTTTTAACTTATAGGAGATCTGATCACTGAATTCAAGTGCTTTGTCTTCTATTAGATATGTGACCTTAAGTAGATTACTTAATTTATCTTTGTCTCAGTTTCCTCAGAAGTAAAGTGGAAATTATAGCTTAGAAGGCTATTTTGTATCTAAAATGAGCTCAAAGAATTAAATATAACTAAAGCCATACTTTGCATATAATACATATTCAATAGACACTTGAGATTATTGTTTATACGTTTGAATATATTGTAGCTTCTGACTACCTGATACTATAAGCTAGCATTGAAAGAAATGGGATTTCCTTCGCGTCAGTCAATTGCTTTCTTTCTCTCTTTCTCTCTCTCTTCAACAACTCTGGAGATTCTTTAAATCATCTAAATTGCTCTAGTGAATGCAAGGCATCTGCTTTAAAAGAAAAACACTGCAATCATCGGGACAGCTTTTACTACAAAGCTTAAGGACTCTTGGGTGCCTGAGATCTGAATGTTCTTATTTGAATTTGCCAATTTTTACAAACTTTAGAGTTCAGAGCCACAATCTTCCCCATCAGATTCCAACTCAATGCCTACTAGAAGATAAAAAATCACCATCTCGTTCAATGAAAGAATGATTAAGTCTCAAACTTTTCTTAAAATATCAAAAAAAATCTATATGATTACTCCTGGTAATGCCTTCTTAAGAAAGCAAAATGGCTGATCCTTCACCAGGCCCTTACAGGGAACATTTGAACCACAAGACACTGGAGAGGGTTAGATCAAGACTAACCTTAATCTTCTACATCTTCCCTCCCTCACTTCCCCTCTCCCTCTCTCTCTCTCTCTTATCTCTATCACTTTTATATTAGTTATCTTTTTACTCATTTTCTTAGTGGGCACTGACCTGTAACTCCCAGAACCAGCATGGTGCTATCATCCACAATCAGCTTTTGATCAGAGAGACCTACAAGGTTTCCTAAAAGACAGACAGATTTCTGTCAGAGTACTTGATGACCCACCAAAGGCTAGTGGTAAGACCCTAATCCTGAAGACACCTTATGTGGTTGACATGCAAATTAGAATGGCATGGCTGAAAGTTGGAAGAGAGTCAGTCCCCAGACAGTCAGCGCGTCTAGTGCCAGAAGGTGCTACATGGGCGACTGGGGGAAAATGGCCAATATCTGTCGAAGCAACGCATGGTCTAACCTACTTAGCAGCAAATAACTTTTTGTGATGCCCACACAAGTGCAGTAGTGGCACACAGCCATGGTGGGGATCCAACTGCTCCTCATTCAGCTAACTGATCCCCTCAGTGGTATGGGACCCATAGCTGGAGCTGGGAAACAAGTCAGAACCATATCCAAACATAAGCCCACTCTCCAATATCTGGCTACCATCAATTGTGGGCTACAAGAGGGCCTACACCTATTCAATCCTCTAAAAAAAAAAAAAAAGTAAGGGTTATCTCATTTGTCCTGGTGCTAAGTTACTCTCCATTGGAGAATCTGCTTCTCATTTTCAGATAGATATAGATTGTGAGGAGAGAGCCACCCCATCATACCTCAAAAGGGCCCTGGCTGAAACTAAGAAAAATTGGTGAAACAAGCAAGGGTGCTGTTTTCCTGATGAACCGGATACCAGCACAAGGGGGAAGGAGATCAGCACAGAGAAAAATCAACTCCTACCAAATCAGAGAGCCAGAGCCTCAGAGGCCCCCAACACCTCATCACTGAAGCAGACCAAAAATGAACCCAACATGGCTCAGGGAAACTTTGCGGAAGAGGGGGCGGAAAGAATGTCAGAGCCACATGTTGGGTCATGATATGCAGAGAAATTTAGCTTACCCATAACTGTGGGCTAACTCCACAATGCATGACCCGTATACCTCAACAAGGAGGGGCCAAGGGGAGCGGGTAGGTCATGGATGAGCCTAATAATGGTACCAAACTGACTGTATTTGCTGAATACAAAACTAACTAATAAAGAAAAAAAAGAAATAAAAATTAAAAAAAATAATAAAAAAACAATGCAACATCAACCACACTTAAACCATGAGATTATATTCAAAAGTGGTGATGGGGTACATTCAGCCAGGTGATATCAGTGTACAGTTGTGGCACAATCATTAAGAAAATAATCTACAGGAGATCCAGCACCATGAAAATTTTTATTACATGAAATTTCATTTTATTAATTGAAATTTTATTGACCACACCCCTGTCGCCCCATCTCATACTAGACATACTCATCTTCAGAAACCAGAAGATATTAATAGTTGGCTTACTGAAAAACAAAAGTTTTCCATCTTTGTTTACAAATAGAAAAATATTTATATTAGTAACTAATTTTTTATGAGAATATCTAAAATGATGAAAATGATATATAGGAGGGCTGTGGTTATTGCTCAGTGGTCAAAGGTACCTGCCTGAAAAGCCTACCAGGTGGGTTCAATTCCCAAGCCAGCCACATATTCCCAACACAAAGTGTGGGGCAAATGTCTGGTGTTAAGTTTCAGTGGCAAGAAGCCCTGATACACCATGTGCACAGACACAGAAGACACATACACACATGCATTTCTTTTATTTTTAGAAATAAAATGATATCTAGAGACTGTAACATAATTGCAAATATTTGTGGTGTAATGTTAGGTAGTAAAATAGTATGTAAAGGTGTATCAATGTTTTAACTATGCAAAATATGTACATATATTAATAGAAACAAAAAATGCACATAATTGATCTTGAGTTAGGAGCCAGGGAGACCTCAGTTTTTAGAAAGATAGTCAGGATACAGGCTCAAATGAACAAAAATATCTATATGTTCTGGCAAACCCAGTAGTCAACTCTAAGCATACACAAGTTCTATAATAAACTCTACATCATCAGTGATAACCTGAAGGAATGAACAAACAGTTCAGGAGCTGAAATCCACAATGCTCCTGTTCATCAAGATGTCATCTGGCTATCAGCCTTTTTTCTTTTGTTATTTTCTGGTTCTTCTTTCTTCTTGAGACCTTTGGCAGACTTTTTCTCTGGCAGACTTTTTCTTTGGCACTTTTTTCGAGTCTTTACTTTTCTTCCTGATCCATCAAGCAATCAGGATCCTCCATATGCAGACTCATCGAAACTTGATGTCTAATTTACATATTGGCAGGACCAAACTGGTCCATTATAAATGTATAAAAACATCTGGTCCGGAGTGCTAGTCTGCATCCCTTTCAGGACCCCTCCCTGTTCTAGGGAATTTGCCTTACTTTTGAGTCTCATTAAAACTCGGCTTGCTTGCCTTCCTTCTACTGTCCTGTTCATCAGTTTTTGTGATTTTGAAACATTGAACTCTGACCCAGGAAATTGGTAACAGTCTTCATGATGGCAACGAAAATGCGTTTGTTTTCATTGGATTTCATTACCAGTTGCCACTGTCAAGAAAGTAGAACCAAATCCTCTACGGGATATTCGTTTATCTTTTTTTTTTTTCTCTCTCTTCTAACCACATTTGGGTTGTGTACTTCAAGGTTACAGTGTCCTCACTAAACCTTAGAGATGCTGAGTGTGAGTTAGAAAATCTGGCTCTTGTGTTTCTGTGCTATCCTGTGGGAGGTCTCTACATAAGGAGGCTCTATTCTGCTGTACAATCTCAATATCCTTCCCCACACCACTGAGTAATGACTACACAGCTTCCCTTACTGACATAGCAGATTTCCTTCCTGGTCTGTGAGTCTCTTTATACACAACCCAGCACTACTTTCATTCCTTGACAAATGGGGAATTATAGTTTCCACTTTCAAGTATCTTTTTCTCTCACCATATTTTCTCTCCCCCATGGCTAGGATAGTCCATATCCTTGCTCTAACATCCATTCACACTGCCTTTGCTATTTTAATTTCACTGATGTCTACTTCTTAATAATATCTCTTGAATTCTTGTAGGTTTTCATATCTCTGGAAAGAATTGAAAAAAAAGCATTTCACAATGATGTCATACAACTTGCATAGTCATCCCATTACTATAACACTGCCAACCAGTTCATTTGTTTTGTTTATGTTAAAATGCTTGGCATATTGTCAGAAATGATATCAGCTTCCCTGGAAGTTAAGAGGATGTAAAGTTACATAATAATTTATGTTATTATTATTTTGGGAAAAGCAATATTACTATTTGCCTTACTACTGAAAAAACTCATACACTTTATACAAAACCACTAGATATTTTTCCAATTAAGTCTATTTCCTTAAGATTATTTCAGAAGAGAAATAAAAATGCCCACAAAGGGGCTGGAGAAACGGCTTAGCGTTTAAGGCATTTGCCTGCAAAGCCAAAGGACCCAGGTTTGATTCCCATGGCCCGTGTAAGCCAGATGCACAAGGGGCACATGTGCCTGGAGTTCGTTTGTAGGGTCTAGAGGCCCTGGCATGCCCATTCTCTCTGTGTCTCTCTTCTCTCTCTCTCTCTCCTTGCAAATAAATAAATTAAATTAAAAAATAAATAAAATGCCCACAAAATGTTTTAAGTTTCAAAAGTTCTAAGAAGTTCATGATAATTTAGTTAATGTATGTTCCAAGATGACATGGCACTGTCATTATCTGCTACAAAAGCCCCTCCCATGTCACATAGAAAGTTCTTGCTCATGATATACATTCAAAACCATATTTTGCTCCTTCTATAGTATAGTAGTTTAAAAAATGGAAAATTTAAGCCGGGCGTGGTGGCGCACGCCTTTAATCCCAGCACTCAGGAGGCAGAGGTAGGAGGATCGCCGTGAGTTCGAGGCCACCCTGAGACTCCGTAGTGAATTCCAGGTCAGCCTGGGCTAGAGTGAGACCCTACCTCGAAAAACCAAAAAAAAAAAAAAAAAAGGAAAATTTAATAAAAATTCAAACCAGGTTGAATCATAATCACCAGGGAAGTTAATACTGTTTTTTCTCAGATACAACTTTCCTATCTGTAGAACTCAAGACTCATAGGGAAAACTTCATAAGGTTATTGTGAAGGAAAACCGAAGTAAGTGGCTATTGTATGTCACTTCCTCTTGGCATAACATGATGCCAACTTGGAGGAAATTTTCCTTGGAAATTTTTAATTTGAAAAATACTGTGATAGCCAGGTCTATATTAATGATGGTGCAGTGCTGACACTCCCTATTAGAAGGAAGTTCCCTCACTTGAGATTCTAGCCATTATTTACTTCTCCTTCTGCCCCATTGCAAGTGATTTGGAGAGATTAAATTAGAGTAAATAGGAAGTAGAAGATTAGATAGACGAGATTATACATTATGCAGCTTCCATGAGGTCATCATCCAAAAGGGGTGGGATGTTTTGGTGATACATTTGCCTTTGTGAGTCACACATGCTCCTGTAAACAACACCTCATCCATGCTCTGCAAGTAACCCCCCTAAAACCATTGGTTCACTAAGTTGGAATTTGGTAGAAACATGCTTAAATCTGTCATCTGTGTCCTATCAGGGATGAATATATATGTGTTCATGTGTCCCCAGGGGAACAAAATCACTAAACAGTGACATGTTTATTACATGCCTAAACTATAATAGATGCCTACCAAATAATGACATTATTAAAATTATATTAAGATTATTGCATAGCTATTATAAAATACACGGAAAATCCATCTAGATTGATAGCCTCATGTAACTCTAAATGGGTAGAATCTAGCTGTGAAAATTTATCATATGGAAAATAAAACAATTATAATGTGAAAGGGGAGAAAAGAATGTAATCCTATTATAAAATAAGACATCTATGAAGCTGGAGAGATGGCTAAATGGCTTACAAAGCCTGACACCTTAGGTTCAATTCCCCAGTATACACATACAGGCAGATGCACAATGTGATTAATACATCTGGAGTTCTTGAATTTGTTAGCAGAAGCAAGAGACCCTGGTATGCCCAATTCTTTTCTTTTTTTAATTTTTGAAACATTTCATTTATTTGAGAGAGAAAGAAAAAGCACATCAGGTGTCGGGAGCCATAAAGCAAAAGCCTCTCCATTTTGCCTGGGCCTGTTCTTAAGTTGACTCATTCACCAGAAAGCTGGTCCATCAAGCTTGCAGTTAGGAATGTGGTCTGCAGAATCTTATCTTTTGCAAAAGGCCAGTTTATGATCAGGATGTCAAGCCGTTAAGGCAAGATTAGGAAAACACCCAGATACATCTCCTCTAGGTTCCCTAAGATTAGATAAACACCCAGTTACACCTCCTCTTAGTTTCCTAACAATTCCAGCCCTAAATCACACGTCAGGCAGCTTACTCCCCCCCTTTTCTTCCCCTATATAACCACTGTGTAAAAAATAAAGTTAGAGACCTTGATCAGACTCTAGACTTGGTCTCCTTCTTGTGTCTGTTTGCCTTCTCCCATTCAGGTTAACTTCCCCTCGGGTCCTTGTTCAACTCCCCACTGGCCGAGGCAATCAGGGTCTCTGGCCACTACAAACTCCAGATACATGTCCTGCCTTGTGCATCTGGCTTACATGGGTACTAGGTACTTTACCAGCAAGCACCTTATCCATCTCTTAAGCCATCTCTCCAGCCCCTGGTGTTCCCCCACTCTCTCTTAAAAAAAATGTAGGGCTTGAGGGATGACTTAGCGGCTAAGGCATTTGCCTGCAAAGCCCAAAGACCCAGGTTGATTCCCCAGAACCCATGTTAGCCAGATGCACAAGGTGGCACGTGTGTCTGGAGTTTCTTTGCAGTGACTGCAGGCCCTGGCATGCCCATTCATTCTCTCTCTCTCTCTCTCTCTCTCTCTCTCTCTCTCTCTCTCCCTCCCTCCCTCCTTCCCTCTTTATTCCAGTCAAATAAATAAATAAAATTTCATGAAAAAAAATTTCTAAAAAAAAGCTTCTATAAAATCAGATAGCTGAAGTAAATAGTTACATGAAATACATATTGGAATCAGTGTTACTAATGCTAGTATGCAATGTATATGCATTATCATATTTGTTTTTATGATCTAAATGTCTGATTAAATAAAGCTCTTTTCTTCAGAAGCGACATTTGACAAAATTAGCCTTGATGGAGAATGTATGATAATGTGTAATACTTAGTGAATATCTTCAATGTCATACTTGCAAAAAAATTATATATCCTGCCCGAGTTGCTAAGTATTATATCCAGGCAACCTGGAGCTAATAAGCCGTGCTGCAGAAAGTCATTTTAAGCACTCTTTTCCTGGTAATCAATCTCCCTAACTACCAAGGAAGCATTAATAGGAATATTCTAACTTTCTATGTGGTCACATTTAGGGTCATTGATTTTGAGACTCATAATAAATATAGAGAGGAAATATGTTTTTCTTAGCACAATATAGAATATTCACTTAAATGGTAGCTGTATGAGTAAGCATATGAGCATATGAGTAAGAAGTATATTATCTCCTTATCCCAGGAGCTTCATTCTCAAATTACTCTTATCTGGAAGTGAATATTTGAATAAAAATCTTTCCTTTTTCTTACCTTTATCTTGTAAATTGAAAGAATAAATTTATTTGGAAAGAGAGAAGTAGTATATGGGATTTTTCCAAAGATTATTACACGAACTTATCATTTCCTCCCATAAGCTATGCTTACAGTGTGAATGAAAGTCCCTCCTCCGATACTCCAGTGGCCGCCCAGAATAGCTCCAAGTAGTGGAATATGGAAGAAATGGTGCTGAAAATTTGGGTGCAAGATGTTATACCCTCAATTCCTTTACTGAATCTTGCTTTGGGGACACCTTGGAATTGAGCCACAATATTAGCAGAAATCGTGAGCTACATGAAGGAACACCATATAGGTACTAAAATCACAGTTTTTGCTAAGGTGAAGGTTGCATGCTTGCATTGCTAGACATGTGAGTGAGCCAGCATTGAGATGTTCTATCTTGAGCTGTGTGAGTCTTCCAGTGGAGGCTGCAGATGTCTCATCGCAGAAATATGTTATATCCACTGTGCCTCCTATATGAACACATTAATCCCAGATACTTGGAATGTGATAAATGGCTGTTTTTCAATACTCAGGTGTTGCAGTTACCTTTGCTTTGCTGGCATGAAGCACTTGGCCAAAAGCAGCTGATCAGAGAAAAGTGGTTTACTTTGGCTTATCGTCTCAAAGGGAAGCTCCATTATGGCAGTGGAAAGGTGTGGAATGAGCAGAGGTTGAACATCATCTCTGCCACAGCAGGTGGAAAACAGCAGCAGGAGAATGAGCCAAATACTGGCAAAGGAAAGCTAGAGTGAGCCAAACATGGGCAAGGGAATGCTTTCTATAACAACCATATGCCCTTCCCCAACAACATACCTCCTCCATTAAGGATCCAATTTCCAAATTGCCATCACCTGGCAATCAAGCATTCAGAACATATGAATTTATGTGGGACACCTAATGTAATCCACCACAACTATACAGCTCTCCAATCCATTGACAGCTCTTTTCAGTAAGCGCTGATTTTTGGATGGTTATCTTTTCAAGAAACAGTGAATGAGCTAGCTAATTATTGGCTGAGAAACTGAAAATTTGTCTTTATGATTTTTTAGGAGGACAATTTATCCAGTAGGACAAATTTGTGACCTTAAAGATAATGGCCCTTAAATATAAAATTTGTTTCATATTCTCTTCTAATGACCTTACTTACCAAGATGACTACAAAAGCAGTATAATAATTTTTGAAATTTTACATTATTATTAGAATTTTAAAATACTGTCAAGGAGAAAATGGTGAAAAGACAGATTTGAGAACTTTTCAACCACATGATATAGTAGAATTTATCTTCTTATAGTACTCTCTCTGTCTCTAAAGGACTTTATTCAACTCCAAGACATCTGTTCTGTTTCCTTTCTTTCTGTGCCTCCATAAGGAGGTTAAATTCACTTACAGTGACACATATATTTGGCTGCTTATTAAAACTGGTGCACCTGTGCTGTGACATGCCACCAAAATTTCCCTTTCAGAACCAGTGTACTTATTTCAACTGTAGTGGATGGCTGCTGGCATATCAGAGCAGAACCTGCATAAATTACCCTTCCATGACAAAGGTCATGTCACTTTTCAGATGGAATCTCAAATACAGGAACTGATTTATGTGGAGCTACCATGCCATTGTCTTATTTGGGAATACTTCCAAGATGGCATTCTGCTCCAGAGGTTTCTATATTCTCAATGCACTTTCCATTGGAAGGTCATCATAGTTTCATTTCTCCTTCTACCAAATCCCACTTCTGTATCATCCTTACAAGAGTTCTTCCTCAATAGATGTGAGTCAGCACATGAATTCCTTCCCTGAGGTTTATTTTCTATGAGTCCACTATTCAGCATATTCCCAGTGGAATGTTTAGCAAGATCAAAGACATTGCAGAATGAAGTCTTCCTTGATTGTGGAATTTCAGGTATTGGCCAGCAGGTAAAGTCTCTCCGAAAATTACTATTGAGCAAAGTCTCCCTTGTACAGAGTCAGACTGATTCTTTGTATGTATTTTGTGGTTGTTGTTGTTGTTGCTGGTAGTGATTCCCTGGAGTATGGTACAGAGAATAATTCTGACATTGAATGGTGCTTAGAACAATTTTACATTCTGCTAAGTAATGTCCACCTTGGATAAGAGATGTGGTGAGATGGCACATGTCAGGTACTTACACATTTACACATAATTATTAGTTGTGGGCTATTTTGAAGAGGCATAATTTTGCTGTCTGTGTGTGCTTTTTTTCAATTGAAGAAAATTTCACATAACATAAAATGAACTACTAACCTTTTGAAAGAAAATATTCAATTTCATTTTCAATGCTCATCCCTTACTTCTATTTAGTTTCAAGACATTTCATCACCCCAAAGAAAATTCCTGCAGTTATTAAGTAGCCACCATTCATTCCATTTTCCCAACTCCTGGCAACTATTAATCATCTTTTAATTTCTATAGATTTGCATGTCTTGGACTGCAGGACTTCCTGGAGCATTAACCCCATAATCATTATTTAAGGACCTCTTTTATCACAGATAGTTTCTCATACTGTAAACAGTATCACATCTGAAATTAATACAGCCATTCTAACATTTTCCTGATTAGTGTCATCTTGATATATCTTACTCTGCCATTTTACTTAATCCATATGTGCTTTATGATTTTCTTCTGGTACACAAAAGATAATTTGGTGCTGCTTTTACTTCCAATGTGACTATATCTATCTTTTGTTAGGTAAAATTAGACAATTAACATTCAAAGTGAGTATTGATAAAATTGAATTGCCATCTTTCATATGTTACATTTTTTCCTCTTTGTACTGGTTCTTCATCTTACTTTTAATCAATACTTAACAGTTGAACATTTTATAAGCTACAATATGATATCTCAGGGCATTTATACTTAGATTATCAATCAACCTGTTTGTGATGAGAACATTCAATTCCCTTCTGTATATATGTTGAAGTATTCAGTACATTACTTTCAATCACTAGCACTCTTACATGTAATAGAACATCAAGATTTAATCATAATACCTGGTGGTGATTTTGAACACACTTAGCAAACACCTGTTTCCCTATATTAACTGGGTGACTGTAACCAGTATTCTCTTCTCTAATTCTATGATCTCACATTTTTTTATTAGAGTCTACATAAGCACAAACATGTGGCAATTTGCCTTTATGTGTAGATGTTATGATCTCTATGTTTATCCATGCTTCATCATATGACAAGATTTCATCCTTCATGTAGGTGAATAGTTGTTCATAAATATGTGCCACATTTTATTAAGTCATTTCTTATTCCCATGAACTGAGTTCAAATATTCCTTTTTTGTACAATCACTTTGACACTTGAGAGTTTTAGTATTTGGGGCAATAACTGTTTGAGGTGATATTTTACTATAGCTTTGGACTTCATTTTCCTGATGGCCAGTGATATCAGTTGCTTTTTCATAAGACTGTTGGCCATTTCTATATGTTCTTTGAGAAGCACATATCCAGATCTTTTGTCCATTTTCAATAACAGTATTTTGATTTTTTCTATTGAGTTTGTTATTTCCATATGTATTCTAGATATTAGCACCTTTTCCAATAAGTAGTCTTTAAACATGCTCTCTCATTCTGTATATCATCCCATCACTCTGCTAATTACTTTCTTGGCTACAGAGAAGCTTCATAGTACCATGGAGTCCATTTTTCTATTTTCATTTTTATTGCCTATGCTTTAGGTATATATCCAAAAGCTGCTTCCACACACACCAATGCCCTGAAAAATTTTCAGTTTTATTATGATAATTTCATAGTGCCTGATGTTAAATATCAGTATATAGGCCATTTTATACTTAGGGTTTTTTAAGTACAAGGGGCAGGGTGTCTAGCTTCATTTTACTTTCTCCAAGTTTTGTCCTCTACTTATTCCGTATGGTTTTAATTGAGCATATTTTTGGGGGTGTAAGACATCAAACCTTGGCCTTATATATGTTAGATAATCACTCTACCACTAAACTATACTTCCTAAACCCTCTATTCAATTTTTCTTAAAATATATTGTTTATATCTTTTGGTTTTCTTTTCTTATTAAACGTTTTTATTATGAATATTCTTTAATATTTTATTAGTTTTTACTCAGTGAATACAGTCAAGTTGATACCATGGTTAGCCTCCTCCCTGTCCTCCCCCCTCTTCAGGGACCCTCCTCATTATGGAATATGGGCATTGCATTATGGGGTTAGCCATTAGAAATGGGTAGGAGACAATGTCTCTGTGTATCATGACCCAACGTGTGGCTCTGATACTCTTTTGACCCCATCTTCCACAAAACTCCCTGAGCCAGGTTGGGTTCATTTTAGGTAGGCTTCAGTGATTAGGTCTTGGGACCCTCTGTTTCTAGGGAACCTCTGTGTCTAGGATATCTGGTTTGGTAGGAGTTGAGTGTTCTCTGTGTCTATCTCCTTGACACATGTTCTGGTATCAGATTCATCAAGAAAACAGCACTCTTATTTATTTCCCCAATTACACTTAGTTTCAGATGGGACCTTTTTGAGGTGTCATGGGCAGGTTCTGTCCTTAGGATCTGCATCTATCTGAAAAAGAGAAGAAAATGCTCCAACAGAGAGTAAAGTTAGGACCACATAAAAGCGATAACCATTGTTTATTTTTTATTTTTTATTTTTAAGAGAGATTTTAATAGGTGTAGGCCCTCTTGTACCCATGATTGGTGGTAGCTTGATAATGGAGAGTGGGCTCATTTTTGGATATGATTCTGACTTGTTTCCCAGTTCCAGCTATGTTCCATTCCACTGAGCAGAACAGTTAGCCAAATAAAGAGCAGTTGGATGCCCACCATGGCTGTGTGCTACTATTGCACTTGTGTGAGTATCACATCAGGTTGTTGGCTACTGAGTGGGTTATACCATGAGTTGCTTAGACAGATATTGGTCATATTCCCCCAGTCACTCATGTAGAACCTCTGGCACTAGACCTGCTAACTGTCAGGGAATGACTCTCTTCCAGCTTCCAGCCATATCACTCCATGTTATGTGCCAACAGCATATGGTGTTTTCAGCAGTAGGTTCTTACCACACTAACTTTGGTGGGTCATCAAGTACTCTGACAGAAATTTGTCATATTTTGGGAAACCATGTAGGTCTCTCTGATCAAGAGCTCATTGTAGATGATAGCCACCTGCTGGTACTGGGAGTTACAGGTCAGCACCCAAAAAGAGAAGGAAGAAAAAATAAGTAATATAAAAGAGATAGAGAGAATAGGGAGACAGAAACAGAAGCAGGAGAAGATTAAGGTCAGTCTTAATCCTGCCTTCTCCAGGACCTTATGATTCAGGTGTTCCCTCTAAGGGCCTGGTAAAGGTTCAACCATTTTGTCTGTCTTTTAGGATGCAGAATTTTAAGGTACCATTGCCATTTGAGTCCAGTTTTGTGTCCCTCACCCCTACCTCACCCTCTCATCCCTCCCCACCCACCCTATTGTCCAGTCCTTGAGATGCTTGTTAGGTATGTCGACATCTTGGGCAGATTCAGGTTAGGAACTGTAAATGAGTGACTATGCGACAATTATCTTTCTGTGATTGGGTGAGTTCACTGAGAATGATCTGCTCCAGGTTCGACCATTTTTCTTCAAATTTCACTGTGTCATTCATTTTTCCTTACTGCTGTGTATAATTCCCTCACACAGACATACCACATCTTAGTTTCTCCACTTCCTCACCAGCATTTATTTTCATTTCATTTTTTTGTTTGCTATCCTTACTGAGGTATCTGGAATCTCATAGTTGATTTAATTTGCATTTCCCTGATGATTAGGGCAGATGAACATTTTAATTGTGTGTTTGCCATTTGTTTTTCTTCCTCTGAGAACTGCCTGTCTAGTTCTTTGCCCTATTTTGTGAGTGTGTTGTTTGACTTTTACTGTTTAGGTTTTTGAGTTCTTTGTAGATTCTAGAGATTAGACCTCAGCCAGTTGTATGGCCAGCAAATAATTTCTCCCATTCTGTGGGTAATCTATTGACTCTGCTTATTGTATGTTTTTCTGTGAAGAAACTTTTCAGCTTCATGTGATCCCATTGGTTGAGTGATTGTTTAAGATCCTGTGCTACTGGGGTTTTGTTCAGGAAGTCTTTTTCCATTCCTATATCATGGAAAATTCCTCCTAATTTTTTCTTCCAGTAGTAAACGAGTTTCTGGTCTTATATTGTGGTCTTTGATCCATTTGTACTTGATTGTTGGGCATGGTGAGTTGTGTGGATCAAGTTTCAATTATCTACATATGGTTTTCCAGTTTGTCCAGCACCATTTGTTGAAGATGCTGTCTTTTTTGCTAGCTTATACTGTTAGGGCATTTGTCAAATATCAAGTAGCTGTAGTTTCTTCACCCAAAGTCCAGGTCATCGATTCTGTTCCATTGGTCTATAATCCTGTTTTGTGCCAGTACCATACTGTTTTTATTGCTATAGCTTTGTAATATAGCTTTAGATCAGTTATGGTGATGCCTCCAGAGGTGATTCTGTTGCTGAGGATATGCTTGAATATCTGATGCCTTCTGCCTTTCCATATTAATTTTGAGATCATTTTTCTATCTCTGTGAAGAGCAATGTTGGTATTTTGTTTGGTATTGCAATAAATCTGTATCTTGCCTTTGGTAGGATTTCCATTATCACACTGTTAATTCTGCCTATCCAGGAGCATGTGAGGTCTTTCCATTTTCTCAAGTCCTCCTCAATTTCACTTATCGAGTGTTTTTATGTTTTCATTGTATAGATGTTTCACTTACTTGGTGAATGTTATTCCAAGGTATTTCCTTGTTTTTGTTGCTATTGAAAATGGGACAATGAAGCCGGGTGTGGTGGCCCACAACTTTAATCCCAGCACTTCGGAGACAAAGGTAGGAGGATTGCCAAGAGTTTGAGGCTACCCTGAGACTATATAGTCAATTACAGGCCAGCCTGAGCTAGAGTGAGGCCTTACCTCAAAAAAACAAAAAAGAAAGAAAAAAAGAAAGAAAGAAAGAAAGAAAGAAAGAAAGAAAGAAAATGAGACAATGTCACTTATTTCTTTCTATGTATCTTTATCATTTACATATAGAAAGACTACTGATTTTTGTGCATGGATTTTGTATCCTGCTACTTTGTTGAAGGACTTAATCAACTTCAAGAGTTTTGGGATGGAGTCTCTTGGGTCTCTTATGTATAGAATCACATTGTCTGCAAGTAGGGGTAACTTAATTACTTCCTTTCCAATTTGTATCCCTTTTATTTCTTTCTCCTGTCTTATTGCTTGAGCTAGGACTTCCAGTAATATGTTGAGGAGCAGGGGTGAGAATGGACAACCCTGTCTTGTTCCTGATCTTAATGGGAATTCCTCCAGTCTCTCTCCATTAAGTATTATGTGGGCCTTAGGAGCTTTGTATATTGCCTTTATTATGTTAAGATATGAACCAACCATGCCAATTCTCTCTAATGTTTTGATCATGAAGTGGTATTGCATTTTGTCAAAGGCCTTTTCTGCATCTGTCTAAATGATCATGTGTTTTCTTTGAGAAATAATCCAGAAGACAAAGAACCTGATGAAGAGGAGAATACTGGTGATGATGATAAACTCCCCCCTCTGATAAAGTGGCCGACCTAGAGATAGAGGCTGCTAAGTACCATAATGAGGGTTGGCCCCCAATATTGAAGCCAAATAAACAGACAACTAAGGTTAAATTAAAAAAAAAAAAAAGAGCTACTCCAACTTTGGGTAGGTCATCTTCTCTTTTCAGATGGCAGTGACCTTGGGACAACTCAGGAGGTATCATAGTGCTGGAAAGAAGCGACTGGAGTACTGAGTAACATCTCGATCGCACCTTCCAAGGCTCAGTGTCTAAAGCGGAAGAGGTGGCAGAAAGAATGTAAAAGCCAAAGGAAGGGTAGGACACCTTACAACATGCTCCCTCCAGACATAAATGGCCTGGATATTCATGACCTCACAGTGCCTAAAACTACCTACAGAAGACCATCATAAGAGGAGGAAAAGATCATGACATCAAAATTTTTTACAAGAGAGACTGATTGAGATGGAGAGGGGATAATATGGAGAATGGAATTTCAAAGGGGAAATTGGAGGGAGGGAGGGTATTACCATGGGATATTTTTTATAATCATGGAAGATGTTAATAAAAATTGAGAAAATAAATAGAGGGGCCTCTATCAGAAGGCAATAAACAAACAGATTTATTGACTAAAAAAAAATTGGCTCATAACAGAGGCTAGAAATAGTTAAGTTCTTCATTACCAAAATGCTTCCACTCTCAGAAAACGGTTTCATTTAACTCATGAAACTGTAAGGAAAATTGTCTGTAGTTGTGAAATTTGCCCTACTTCACATAATGTCTTGCCTATGGGAGTCAACTCACGAGGACTTTGCCCTAGTGACTTATGGCAGATGGATGTAACACATGTCCCAACCTTTGGTAAATTATTTGCATGTGTCAATAGATACCTTCTGACATTTTATTTGGACAACAGCTAGATCAGAAGAAGCTGTTAAAGATGTAGTTCAACATTTATTCTCCTGCTTTTCTGTTATGGGAGCACCAAGACATTTAAAAACTGACAATGGACCAGCAGATGTCTCTACAACATTTGCTCAATTTTGTAACCAGTTCCAATCAGATCATACCACTGGAAATCCTTACAATGCTCAAGGACAAGGAATAGTGGAATGAGTATAGCAAGTACTTAAGGGTTACATTCATAAATTACAATAAGGAGAATATAAGCACTCATATCCACATCATATACTTTCCCATGCTCTGTTATTAATCACCTTAATCTAAATAATCAAAATCTGTCTCCTTATATGAGACATGTTGAAGAAAAGGTTTCTCCAAAACCTTCAGTTAAGTGGGATGACCTAATGATAGGCTAATGTCAAGGGCCTCATGTTCTCTTAACTGCAGGAAGAGGGTATGCTTGTGTCATTCCACAGAACTGACTCACCACTATGAATTCTTGACAGACTAATTTGCCCTTATGCCAAGCCTGCCATTTCCTGTACTTAAAAATCCCCCATCCTTGTGAAGAAGGAAACTACTACGTCCCCTTGCACCAAGACCACGCCCTCTTCAGCCCCCTCCACTCCCTGACAGAGAGAAGTCTTTTATTAGTGTTGATCATTCACCTGAGTCCCTTCTGCTGCCACTCTTTGAACAGTTGCAGATTCACTCATCTGAAAAGTCCCTTAGAAGAGCTGCCCCTATGTGTTCTGGTCAACCTCCTTCCTGGGGGCAATTGAAAGCTCTTTCTGATCACACTGTACAGCTGGTTTGCAATTTCTTGTTTATCTTGTTCATCAGTAGCTATATTGAAGCTACTTTTAGGATCTTCTTTGGTGTCAATTTTTACAGTCTTAATGACAATATGTCTTAGAGAGTTTCTCCTTTGGTCCAATCTGTTTGGAGTTCTGTAAGTTTCTTATAATTTTATGGGCCTTTCTTTTGAGAGAGTGGGAAAGTTTTCTTCTATAATTTTGTTGAATAATTTCTCCATGACTGTGGTCTGAGTTTCTTCCCCTTCTGGTATTCCCATGATTTGAATGTTAGTATATTTAAGGCTATCCCACAATTCCCCCGTGTTCTGATCTCAGATATTTTTGAACTTATTGCAACTTTTCAACTCTCAAACATTTCCTTCTGTTTTGTTTTCCAGATCTGAGTTTCCGTCCTCTACACGGCTGACTCTATTCTTGAGAGCCTTTATAGAGTCTTGTTCAGTTTGGTTTGTGTTTTCTAATACATTTCTATGTACACTTTTCTATTTCTCTGTCAAGTTCCCTCTTCACATCATTTTCTGATATCCTTGATGCTTCTTGGAATTCATACTTGCATTTCTTTGTCTCTTCAATGACCTTAGCCAGCATGTTTTTGAGGTCCCCTGTGTTTTTTTTTTTTCCTTTTTTTTTCTTTATTGGTTAGTTTTGGCTCATCCATGACCTACCCCCAGCTTGTACCCTCCTTGTAGAGGTATATGGGTCATGCATTGTGGAGTTAGCCCACAGTTATGGGTATGATAAATGTCTCTGCATATCATGAACCAACATATGGCTCTGACATTCTTTCTGCCCCCTCTTCCGCAAAATTTCCCTGAGCCATGTTGGGCTCATTTTTGGTCTGCTTCACTGATAAGGTGTTGGGGGCCTCTGAAGCTCTGGCTCTCTGATTTGGTAGGAGTTGATTTTTCTCTGTGTTGATCTCCTTCCCCCTTGTGCTGGTATCTGATTCATCAGGAAAACAGCACCCTTGCTTGTTTCGCCAATTTTTCTTAGTTTCAGCTGGGGCCCTTTTGAGGTATGATGGGGTGGCTCTCTCCATAGGATCTACATCTATCTGAAAAAGAGAAGCAGATTCTCCAACGGAGAGTAAGTTAGCACCAGGACAAATGAGATAGCCCTTACTTTTTTATAGAGAATTTAATAGGTGTAGGCCCTCTTGTAGCCCACGATTGATGGTAGCTTGATATTGGAGAGTGGGCTTATGTTTGGATATGGTTCTGACTTGTTCCCCAGCTCCAGCTATGGGTCCCGTACCACTGAGGGGATCAGCTAGCCAAATTAAGAGCAGTTGGTTCCCCACCATGGCTGTGTGCCACCACTGCACTTGTGTGGGCATCACAACAAGTTATTTGCTGCTAAGTAGGTTAGGCCATGCATTGCTTGGACAGATATTGGTCATTTTCCCCCAGACACCCATGTAGCACCTTCTGGCACTAGACATGGTGACTGTCTGGGGACTGACTGTCTTCCAACTTCTAGCCATGCCATTCCGTTTTTCGTGTCAACCACATAAGGTGTCTTCAGCAGTAGAGTCTTACCACTAACCTTTGGTGGGTCATCAAGTACTCTGACAGAAATCTGTCTGTCTTTCAGGAAACCTTGTAGGTCTCTCTGATCAAAATCTCATTGTGGATGATAGCCCCATGCTCATACTGGGAATTACAGGTCAGTGCGAACTGAGAAAATGAGGAGAAAGATAACTAATATACAAGAGTTAGAGAGATGAGAGAGAGAGAGAGAGTGGGAGAGGGAGAGGGAAAGGGAGGGAGGGAAGATGTAGAAGATTAAGGTTAGTCTTGATCCTACCCTCTCCCGTGTCTTCTGGTTCAGGTGTTCCCTGTAAGGGCCTGGTGAAGGATGAGCCATTTGGTCTGTCTTTTAGGAAGTAGAATTTTATGGTACCATTGCCGTTTGGGTCTAGATTTGTGTTTCCCACCCCTTCGATGCCTTCCCCTCTCCCCCCTTCCATCCTAGTGTCTAGTCCCCGAGATGTTTGCTGTGTATGTAAGGTATCTTGGGTAGATTCATGTTAGGTACTGTAGATGAGTAAGACAATTTGGTGATTTTCTTTCTGTGATTGGGTAAGTTCACTGAGAATGATCTGTTCTAGGTTCAACCATTTTTCCTCAAATTTCATTGTGTCATTTTTTCTTACTGCTCTATAGAATTCCATTGTGTAGATATACCACATCTTAGTTATCCATTCTTCCAGTGATGGACATCTGGGTTGATTCCAGCTCTTAGGTATTACAAATTGAACCGCTAAAACATGGTTGAGCAAATCTCTCTAGCCTGTGGTTTTAAGGTTTTAGGGTAGATGCCCAGTAAGGGAATAGCTGAGTCTTTTGGTATCTCTATACTCAGTTTTTTCAGAAGTCTCCATATTGCTTTCCAAAGTGGTTGTACCATCCTACATTCCCACCCACAGTGGATGAATGTTCCTACTTCTCCACATCCTTGCCAGCATTTATTTTTATTTGATTTTTTGGTGTTTGCTATCCTTATTGGGGTAAGGTGGAATCTCATAGTTGTTTTAATTTGAATTTCTCTGATGATTAGGGATGATGAACATTTTATTAAGTGTATGTTTGCCATTTGTATTTCTTCCTCTGTGACCTACCTGTTCAGCTCTTTGCCCCATTTTGTGAGTGGGGTGTTTGACTTCTGAATGTTTAGATTTTTGAGTTCTTTGTAGATTCTAGAGATTAGGCCTCTATCAGTTGGATAACCTGCAAATATTTTCTCCAATTCTGTGGGTAATCTATTGGCTTTGCCTATTGTATGCTTGTCTGTAAAGAAACTCTTCAGCTTCATGTGATCCCATTGGTTGAGTGACTGTTTAAGATCACGAGCTACTGGGGTTTTGTTCAGGAAGTCTTTTTTCCATTCCTATATCATGGAAAGTACTTCCTAAATTTTCTTCCAGTAGTATTCGAGTTTCTGGTCTTGTATTGAGGTCTTTGATCCATTTGGACTTGAGTTTAGTGGATGTTGAAATGTGTGGGTCAAGTTTCAGTTTCCTGCATATGATTATCCAGTTTGTCCAGCACCATTTGTTGAAGATGCTGTCTTTTTTCCAGCCTATATTGTTTGGGCCTTTATCGAATATCAAGTAGCTATAGTTGCTTGACCCAAAGTCTGGGTCCTCAAGTCTATTCCATTGGTCTATACTCCTGTTTTTATGCCAGTACCATGCTGTTTTTATCCTATATGCAAATGACAAAGATATAGAGAAAGAAATAAGGGACATGGTCCCATTTTCAATAGCAACAAAAAAAATAAAATAAAATACTTTGGAATAACGTTAACCAAGGAAGTGAGAGATCTATACAATGAAAACATAAAAACACTCAAAAAAGAAATTGAGGAGGACTTGAGAAAATGGAAAGACCTCCCATGTTCCTGGATAGGTAGAATTAACATTATGAAGATGACAATCCTACCAAAGGCAATATACAGATTTAATGCAATTCCAATTAAAATCCCTACAGTGTTCTTCACAGAGGTAGAAAAAATGATCTCAAATTTCATATGGAAAGGCGGAAGGCCTCCCATATCCAAACATATTCTCAGCAAAAGAAATACCTCTGGGGGCATCACCACACCTGATCTAAAGCTATATTATAAGGTCCTCTGTTTTTCTTTCTGTTCTCCTTCATATCCTTTAACTGTCTTTATACCCCTTCCATTTTCTTATGTATAAGGTCTAGTGTAGTGTGGAAAGCATTCATACGATTATTGGCCCTTTGTTGCTTTTCTTCAAGTTCTGTTATTTCCTTGGTCAGGGTTAGGTAGTTATAACTTCATTTTGGTGTTCTGATCCTAATGTCTCTTCAATGTTTTGATTACAGACATCCATTGTAGGACTGGGTAATCTTATTGGGTTTAGTTGCATTTAATTTTTCATGTTATTCCTTTTGAGCTGTGGTCTGCCCATCACAGTGTAGCAGCAGGGAGAGTGGGGATGAGGTTGCCAGGGGCAGGAGAGTGGGGCAGCTTTCACATGGGGTGGTAGGAGTGAGGTGACTTTCACATAGGGAAGGGGGATTGGAACAATCACCTCTGTGAGGCGGCACAGATAGAGCTATGCTGGCCTGTGCAGGAGGAACCTGTGGCTGGGACCATGGCTAGAGTGGCTGCTTAAGGAGATTGGGCGATTGGTGGGCTACCCGAGAGTGTGGGAATCAGTGGATGCCCTTTTTTGCCCCTCTGTGCCCTCCCACTGGAGGTCTATTAGAGTCTGTTCCCCCCAGAAGACCCAATGAACCTTTAATGTCTTGCCATTCCTTCCCTGGGATGCACGGCATGGTTAGGTGGCCACCATCTTGACAGGAAGTCTTGGTTTTCTTTTATGTTTTCAATGGTTGTCCTAGAGTTTGTAATATTCATTCACAACTAATCCAGGTACATTTTCAACTAACTGTAACTCTATGCTCTATTATACAAAGTGGAGATACCTTAAATAAAAACTTATCTACCCACCTTATCCTTTTCTATCATTATAGCCATTCACCTTACTTATCCACAATTTAGAATGTTAAATAAATGGTATTATTATCATTTTGAACAAACTAAAATCTGTCAGCTCACTAAAGAAGAAGAAAAAATAAAAAAAAAGTCTTTACTTTTTTTTTCTCTTTTACTAATTATAATCTTTCTTTGTGTAGGTCTGAGAACTTTGTATATCTTTATTTTCTTTTTACAGGTAATTTCACCAGCTATAGAATTCTAGCTTAGTGGTTATTTTTTTTTCTCAACACTAAGCATTTAATTTCACTCTATGTGATTGTTGGTTTCTGAAAAATCAAATGTAATTATTACTTTCTTCCTAAATGAGTACACCATTTCTTTATCTTTGGGCTTCTTTTATGTTTTGTTTCCTTATGTTCATATTTTGTACTTGAAATATGATATGCCTTGACAGAGATGTTCTTTGCAGTTATTTTTTCTTTTGTGTTTTTGTATCTACAATTTTGCATCTGACTTTAATTTGGCAGAAAGCTTCAGTCATTATCACTTAGAATATTTATTACAGATTTACCCTTTCTTTCTATAAGCTACCTGTATGATACATGCTTTGTAGCAGCCTACATTTATTAACTAGTCTGTCTTAGATTAAAATTTTCCCTTGTTTTGCTCAAACATTCTTATCTGTGCTGAGTACAGTTACTAAGGACACCACTGACGGTGTTATTAATTTCTATTATAGAATTTTTGGCAAGTGATTTTTTTTATTCCTACATTTATTTCCCAAGGTGTCCATTTACTGCACCAAATAGCAAACTTTCTCCATTCTGTATCCTAAGAATGTAAAGGTCTAGGTACTGTACATTCACTAAGGCTCCTTGTTATTTGTGAATCATGTTTATGAAAAATAACCAGAATGTTGAAAAATCCGAAGTTAAGGTTATGTTCCCAGCAAATAAAAACTCCACTCTCACCCAGTGACAGAATAGCATCAGCACTTACTTGCGATATTGGGTAGGTAGCAGCTATTACAGCATTGTTGATCTTTTGAAATTCTTTCTTCTTTAGAAATACTTTTATTTATTTATTTGAGGAAGAGATGGAGAGAGAGCAAAAGAGGTAGAGAGAGAGAATGGGTGTGCCAGGGACTCTCCAGCTGCTGGAAACAAACTTCAGATGCATGCTCCCCATTGTGCATCCGGCTTATGTGGGTCCTGGTGAATCAAACCTGGGTCCTTAGGCTTCACACACAAGTGCCTTAACCATCTCTCCAGCCCCTGAAACACTTTAACATTTTTTAAATATACTTTATTTGTTTATTTGAGAGTAAGAAAGATGGAGAGAGAGAGATGGAGAGAGAAAATGGGCACTCTAGGGCCTCCAGCTACTACAAATGAACTCCAGAAGCATGTGCCATCTTGTGCATCTGGCTAACTTGAGTCCTGAGGAATCAAACCTGGGTCCTTTGGCTTTGCAGGCAAACACCTTCACTGCTAAGCAATCCCTCCAGCCCTGATATTGGGATATTCTTGAACGTATGCAAAGGAGACCATTAGTGCTGTGGCTATAGTGTGGGGAGAATAGGACACATAGTAGTAACTCTATGATTACTTCTCCGACTTTTATTAAGCATGCATCCCTACATCAAGGCTTTGCAAGTGTTTCTCACTCATACCTTCTTCAGGTGAAACAGGACAACAGGAGTAGGTGAAAGGAAGGTATTTCACTTCCCCCAAGACTGTTATACTCTGATTAAACTTCATCATTTGTCAGCCAACCAAAGTAATTTCTCTCAAACTGTTTTTTTTTTTTTTTTAAGAACAGAATGTTCTAGGCCTATTTGAAAATAACTAAATTTCTCCTCCACAACAGCAGAGAAGGGATTTTTTTCCTCCTCAATCTTCAGTGTGACTCTCACAGGACCTCTCAAAATAGAACTCACTAAAGTGTCACTCCCAAGACTAGACACCCCAAGATTTTTTTTTAATTTCAGACTTTACACATTGAGCATCCACCAATTATTTGTGCATGGATATTGTACCCTCAAAATTGCTGGATTTGCTTTTTATCTATAGTAGATTTTATAAATTCTTCAGTAGTTTTACATATGTTTGTTTGCTATGTATGTGCATGTTTTCTTTCGTTCCAACATGAATAACTTTGGTTTCTTTTCATTCTATTTATTACTACAAAAGAGATGCAGATTCCAAATATCCTCATCTTTTTCCATATCGCAGAGAGTATTTTACAATGTTTTACGATTGTTATCTGTTTTCATAAATGTCTTTCCATAATGAGAAATTTATTTTCTATTGCTTTAATTTTGGTATCAGGCAGATATTGGATGCAAAGAAATAGTTGTAAAGCAGTGTGTCCTTGTACATATTTTAGAAATGTTTGAGAATAGTTGGTATCATTAGTTTTTAAATTTTTAATACAATTTACTAGTAAAGATATGGAGCCCTAAGATTTTCATTTTCGGGTAATTTTTAATTATTGAAACAATGTGCCATAAATCTTTCCATATTTTCTATTTCTTTATGAGTCATTTCAGGTAGTTTTTTATATTTCTATAACTTTATTTTATCTAGGTTGCTTTTTTTTGACCCAAAATGGTTCATCCTATCTTTTCATCCTCATTAAAACCCTTTAAGCATTGTGCCAAAATTCCTCTCTAATTTTAGTAGTTTTGGTCTCTTATTTTTCTTCAGTCAAATAAAAGGTGTGCAAATTTACTTGTTTCTATAAACCAGCATATATTTCCACTATTCTCTCTTGTATTTTTGTATTATGTACTAGTTCCTCTCAAATTTAAACTGTAATATATCTTTCCTTTTGCTAGTTTTGTTTTTATTTCTACCTGCTTAATATGTAAAAGTAGGCTGTTTTTTGAGATCCTTCTTTTTAAAAATGCATCTACTTAGCTGTGACATTTTTTATTAAGTGAATACCATATATTTTTATGTGTACTATTTTTAAAATTTTATATATTTTATTTATTTGAGAGAGAGGCAGATAAAGAAAGAATAGTTGCGCCAGAGCCTGTAGCCACTGCAAATGAACTCCAGACACATGTGCCCCCTTGTGCATCTGGATTATGTGGGTACTGGGGAATCAAACTTGAGTCCTTAGGCTTTACAGGCAAGTGTGTTAACTCTCCAGATCATGTTTCTATTTTTCTGGGTCTCAAATTATTTTCAAGTTTATTTGCAATTTATTTTTTTCACTAATTATTTAAGAGTGTATTAATAGAGTTAGATATATTTGTGAGTTATTTCTTTTATTTCTACTTGCATTCTTTCTAGTGTGGGTAAAACAATAACTTGTACAATTTCTATCTCTTAAAATGTGGATATTGAAACACTGTAAAGGAGAATCCATATTCACTACTGAGGACTGTCTTACTTGGATAGTGTCTCCTTATATGCTTATTCTGTGTGCTTATGTACATGGTGTTTACATTCTTGGTTTCATCATTTCTCTTTCATCTAGTTGTCTCACCTGGATATGCAAAAGTCTAATTACTTTTTATGGAACTATTTAATTCTTCACTTCTATAAATTTGAGCTTCAGACTTTTGGGGTCTTCTATGTTAGGTGGATGAATAAAATTTTACTTCTTGATGGAATGGTACTTTATCAATATATAATCCCCCCTTTTATTCTGATAAAATTGTTTTTATTTAAACCACTTTTATACTGTTAGTATGTTAATCCTCATTTGTCATTCAGTTAATATTTGTATGGTTAACCAATTCTGCCAGGTTTAACTATGCAAGGTTTCCTTTATGCATAGAAAATTTTAATAGGATACTGTTTTCATTTTTAAACACGTTTTTATTTGAAAGAGAGAGACAGAGAGAGAGAGAGAGAGAATGGGCACTCCAGGCCCTCTAGCTACTGCAAACAAACTCCAGATGCATTCACTCCCTTGTGCATCTGACCTACATGGGTCCTGGAGAGTCGAAACAGGATCCCTTGGCTTTGCAGGGAAACAACTTAGCTGCTAAGCCACTTCTCCAGCTCCTGGGTGTTTTCATTTTTTATAAAATTGGCAAGTAATATATATTCTTCTTGTCATCTTTAGCAAACCAGTGATCACTCATTAGCTTAAGAGATTTAAAGGTATTTTCTCATTTAATTTTAAGAGGAAAAACATACCAATAGCCACATTTTACAGACAGGTAAAATTTCCTATGTCATGAGCTTAGTTGTTTTAAAATCCAGTATGATGGTTCATCTTTGGTTGACAGCTTGACATGAATTAGAATCACCACAGTGCTAGAGAGAGGTCTTAGAAGTTATAGCACTATCCTGCAGAGCCAAAAGACCCAAGTTCAATTCCCCAGTACCTACATAAATCAGATGCACAAGGTGGTACATGTATCTGGTGTTCCTTTGCAGTGGCCAGAGGCCCTGGTATGCCCATTCTCTCTCTTCTCTCCTTATCTCTTGCTTTGTCTCAATTTTTATTTCTCTCTTAAATAAATAAATTAATTAATTAATAAAATATTAAAAGGAAGAATGAGTCACCACAGAATAAAATCTTTGATTATGTTTGTGAGGGACATTCTATACCAGATAAGTTCATGTGTTAGGGCCCACCTGGAATGGTCCACCCAGATTGGAGAAGGCACTATCCATGGAATGGGTGTCTGGACTATATATAAAGTAGAAAGTTATTTGAGCATTTAGCATTCATCTATCACTACTACCTACCTGCTGATGTGATAATGTTTTGCTGGATTTCTGCTTCTGCTACAATGGATTTCTTATTAAAACTATAAACCAAAAATAAAGCTCTTCTTTGTTTAAGCTCTTTATAGTTTGGTGTTTTGTCCCAGCAACAAGAAAGTAACTGATATAGAAAATTGGTTCCAAGAAGTGGAGTCTAATTGCAATAAACCTGACTATGTGATTCTTGGTACTTTGAAACTGGTTTGTGGGAGGAAAGTGCAATGTTTGTGAATTTGTACTAGTGAAGTATTACTATCTAATAGCCAGAGATTAACGGGACTTTCTCTTGGGAGTTTGGAATAACAGATTGCTGAGATATTTGGATCTTTCAGCCTTGGTTCATGATATTTCAGAGGGGAAAATCTATTGGGAACTTTGCTAAAGGTAATTCATGTGGTATTCTGGCAGAGACACTACCTACATGGACTCTAAATTGATTGATTTAAAAGTAATGGACTTGGGCTGCAGATATTGCTTAGTGGTTAGGGCACTTGCCCACAAAGCCAAAGGATCCAGTTCAATTCCCTAGGGACTCATGTAAGCCAGATGCACAAGATAGCACATGCATCTGGAGTTTGTTTGCAGTGGCTAGAGTCCCTTGTGTGACTATTGTCTCTATCTGCTTCTCTCTCTCTCAAAAAAAAAAATAAATAAATAAACAAAACAGAAAAAATGCTGCTGGCACACACTTTAAAAAAAAGTAATGGACTAATGTATTTTCAAGGTAAATGTCAAGACTGGAAAGAACTAAATCTATTTTGTGGTTTCTCTTTTCTGTCCTGATTTAGATCTGCAATAAAAGCAAGGAAAATATAAAGTAGAAAGGTACGAAATATATAGAGTTTGGTATGAAAAGAAATGTAAGCTAACTTAAAGTCCCAGAACAGAATCTGCAGTCTCTCTGCTTGAAATTATTAAAGAGATTACTTTCATCAGTGATATACCAACTGCTCTGCCCTGGAAAAATAGGATAGTCTTAAGTTAAGGTCTATCCCAATGAAGGTTCAGGCTAGTAAAAATGTGAATTCCTTTGAAAAGAAAAGGCCTAGAGAATATTGAAGCAGATCTGTGCTCCCCAAAATCAACATAGTAAGTCTGCTAAAACTGTGGTCAAAGACTAGGCTTCCTCTACATCTGGCAACAGAACTTTGAAGAGTAATCTCAGTGGTACTGGTTTTGGAAGAATGTCAAATGGAATATGGAAGTGTTCATGGATTGTACTATGGTTCCAGAGAGCTTTGAAGTTAAGTGGTGTGTGGTAGTGTTTATGTCCCTGCAAAAGTCTTGTGAGTTCATTGCTTACAACTGTGAAGATGAACTCTAAATTTCAATATAGTCCCCAGAATGTTGGAGATGCAAAGCTCTACAATTGCCACCTAGAAAAGCTGCGGGCTTGGGGAAGATCCTACCTAGGGAAAGGCTCCAGGCAGCACAGCTGTGGTGGCAGAACTACCCAACCCATTTTAAGCCCAGATGATTTTCTCAGTAGTTGTTGATTCTAGACACAGAGCTGCAATATTTTATATTTTCCACAGTAGGTTTTTGTCTTGCTTTTGTCTTATCATTCTTTGATATGCACGCATTCTTCTCATTTGGAACTGGAATATTTATCCTGGGCCATTATATGTTGGAAGAATGTACCTTGTTTTGCTTTAACAGGACTCAAAGTTATGACACAGCCTTGAGTCTTAGATGAGACTTTAGACATTGAACAGTGTTGAAATAGGTGAGGACTTTTCAAGTTGAACTACATGCATTTTTGCATCATGTGATGGTTATATGTCTGTGAGTGCAAGGCAGGGAAATTTATAGCTTAAAGGTGTTAGGTTTGATAATCAAGTTGATGTGAGTGGACTTGTGTTGAATAATCACTGGCTGATAATCTGACAAAATTCAGAATCACCATGGAAATAAATCTCTGGTCATATAGGTAAGGGATTTTCTAGATTAGATTAGTTGATGTGTGAGGACAATTCCTGACTGTGGGTAGCACCAAACCTACTGGGTATGGTTTCTGGACTGGACTAAAAGGATAAAACTACCCAAACATTCATGTATTATGTACTCATCTCTCTCTACTTCATAATATGACAATATTATAACGGTTTCCAGCTCCTATCATGCTTGCCCTGGCATGATATATTTCCTCTTAAAATATTATATTTGTAATTCAAAAATAAACTTTTTCCTTTCTTAGGCTGCTTCTGCTTATTTTATGCTATTGACATAAAAAGAACTGATATATCCAGTATTCAAAGTTCTGTTGTTTGGAAAATACTGAACAATACCATAATATGACAAAATATTTTAATTAATAAGGAGCATTTTAGATAAAAATCTTAAATAAGAAAGTATCATTTCATGATTTTTAGAAACCCTTTATGTATATTTTTGAAATGCATGTACAGAATAGCTTTTATCTCTAATTTTTTTCCTTGTGTTTTCTATTAAGTTTATTAAGAAGCAATTCATTTGGTCCCAAAAATGTTATTATAGGCCATTAGAAACAGTCAATAAAATTTTATCACCATTATTATTGATGTAAATTAAGAAGAATTCAATTTAATGCTAATACCTTTAAAGCTGGTTGTGCTGAATGAATTAACCATATTTTTCTTTAGGGTGTTATTGTATTTGGAAAAATAAAATAAAATCAATATCATATAAAGAAAAGCTTTAAGTGAAAGTGGAACCAAAAAATATCATTTCAGATTACATTAGAAAGGAAATTAATTTTTTAATAAAAATATTTTTTCTGGGAAACAATCAAGAAGACATTAGTCCCATGTAACTAAAATGGGTAATGTCTTTGAACTTATATCACAAAGAATATACAGTTGCCCTTCACTTTTTAGTGAAACGTAAATCAATGATATAGTACAAAGATCAGTCCATACTGTATTGAAAACCACCTATTTTTTAAATATATGAATATACAATATTTTAATCATGTTCCCATCCCATTATACTCTTTTGCCATATCTCCCATTTCACATCTCCTGAGAACCCTCCTCTTTTAAGGTAGTCCTTCCTCTGTTTTGCTTTCTCACAGTGTATGACCACTTGAGTTTTAGTATTCATTTCACTACCTATTGCAAAGCTTGTGTTACAGTTAACTTCTTAATGCTGGGATAGATCACCTGACCAAAATTATCTTATGGGAGGAGCTCTCTTCCCTGCATTTGTTATACTTATGTAGTACCAGGTTTAAATTATTAATACAGTGTGAAATAAGGTTAACTTGGAAGAGAAGTATTCAGATACCCTACTTTCAAGAGCCAACATTTCTTTCTACCTTCCCAGTGCAGAACAGCTGGCCTAATCTCAATGGTGGTAATCTCTCAGGCAATTACAGCTGAAAGTGCACCATCAGTTTTGGCCCATAGATTTCATTTCTTTGTGTGTCATATCCATATGCTCACATAAGTTCATTTCTTCAAAACTCAGCCCTGCTCTAATTGTCATGACACAGCCAGGATGACCTAAGCCTCTCACACAAACTGCCTCTAGGCCACTCTGGACAAATCTATTTCTTCACCTCATGAGCCAAACTTCACAGTACACACTTCTTATTGCACTTCGGTCTTTCAATGGTGACCAGAATGGTCTATAAAATTCTGCTTACAGAACTGCGTGTCATCTCTTAGACGAAGATTTCAAATGCTTTCATATTCCTCCTTCAAATCAATTCCATAAAGACAAAAGACACATAGACAACTTTTCTATCAGCGACAACCTATGTCACTGGTACCAATTTTCTGTTGTAATTAACTTCTCTTGTTGGCACAAAGCAATTGACCAATATCAGTTTATGGGAGGAAAGTATTTACTTTGAGTTAAAGTCTTGAGGAGAAGCTGCATGATGGCAAGGGACAACATGACAAGAGCAGAGGTTATACATCACCTCCTTTCCAAATTCAGGTGGACAACAGTGGAGGAAAGTGAGACAATTAATACTGGCAAGCTAGGAATAATAAACTTCTTGGTCTACCTCCAGCAACAAACCTCCGCCATCAAGACTCCACCTTCCAAATTTCCACCATCTGGGAACAAATATTCAAAGCATGTGAGTTTATGGTGGATGCCCAATTCAAACCACTACAGCCACCATCCAACATTCCCTAAGGTAACACTAATAGGTTCAAGAACTAGGATGTTCATTTTATTGTTTTTAGGAGTAAAAAAAAAGTGTGCATTAAATGCTAAACAAGTGTTAAACAAAATTATCTGAAAACATTGGATAGTACTAGTATAGTGCTGCTTACTCTTGTATGACATTTTTATCCAAAGGAAATATTCTTAGCTTAAGTATGAATTTGTTTGAGATTTACTAAAGTGAAACTCTTTATCTCTGATTTTTAAAATTAATTATTTGATTTTATTATGTTTTATACATGAATATAATTAGATCATAATTCCCTCCTCTTAGCCTCTCTTGCCCCCTTTCTTGTCCTCTTTCCACTGAATAATAATATAATTAAGATATTATTCATGATGTCTATATTTAGAACCTTAATTCATGTAGAAGCTCAATTTTAGGTTCTACTGAAACATCAGGTATAGAGACACATTCCATTATCTTGAACACCTTCTGTATTGCTGCACTCACATGGATGTGCTAAATAGTAAGATTGTTAAGACCTAAAATATTATCAACTAAATTGATGTTTGTAGAATTGAATAACTGGGTATCACCTTCAATATGATGTAATTATCACCAAAGTTAGGACCATACTATACTTTACATCAGTCACTGTCATTTTTTTCCAACTCTGCACTGCCTTTGACTTTACACACCTCTTCCATCATTCAGTAAATATTTACTTATAATATACATCAGGCTCCATGTTACATCCTGGTAACACATAGGAAACAGTCAAGTGAGAATTTTTGGAGATAAGTACTCAGAATACCATAGATCTTTATTATTGTTCAGGTTACTTCATTATAAGTGGTATTTATAAAAGAAAAGCAGTCTTAAAATGATAAATTTCTACTTTCAGCCAGAAGAAATATCATTTCAAGCATTAGGCATTTTGTTGTAGCAAGTGGCAGGCAGAATGAGAAGTTCATGTCCAAAGGAAAGAACCAAATGTCCTTAACTTACAGGTGAACATTTATGAATGTTCCATGGTGAAATCTCTCAGATCTGTGACTTCGTGGCATTTATGGCACTCCACCCTACCTTCCCTACTGTGGTGTTACTAGACAGTGGTATTATGACATGAACTCCACAGTTTCAAGTCTAACCTTCTTTCATGAAACCAAATATCATAGAGCTCTGTACACACCCATCTCTCCTGAGCAATTCCCTTCTTTGAACTCCACAGCCTTAGTGTATCTTCCATTTCTCTAACCAGATCTGTTTGCCTTCTTCTCCAATCTATCTATCTATAGTCTCACAGGTCTATATTGTTTGAAATCTAGGCTCTATTGACAGGTCATCTTGTTCTCTTACTTCTGATTAGATGTCACCACTGGAAAATCCCTACAGGTGACTTGATGGTAAAGGAAAAAGACTTTAGAATATTTATTCCTCTGGTTCCCCTTTGCCATCTTTTCTCTTAACTGATGGCCTTTTTCCATTGGTTCCCTTTAAACATCTCTCTAGTCTTCTATATTCCATCATCTGATTCTACCTTCTCCATATACCACCCAGGGTTAATAGTAATTGCCTTCACGCTACTAACCTCATGATATGTCACAATTTTTGTAGCTTTCCTCTATTTGCTAATCCCTTTATAATTTATCTTGTGAAATAATCTTGTGAGCGTATAATCTCTTAAATATCAATCTCCTTCCTAATGCAGTATTCAGCCCTGATTTTTTCTAGGACATTCTTCAATCCTTAACATCACTTATATTTCTTCTTGCCCTGTAGGTATGTTTATTTATTTCTATTCCTTCTACAGTAAAAGTCAAGAGTTTTCTATATACTTTGAACAACACAGGCCAGAGCAAATGTAACCTCTTGCTTTAAGTACATTTTTATTGAATGCAGTCAAAGCCAGTGTCAGCTTTTGGACATAATTTTTCTGCCTTTGCCTCACATCAGATTTGCTACTAATTGGAAATCTCTGGACTCACTTTTATAGTAATGTTGAACCACATTGTGAAACACTATAGTAGCTAGACCATTTCCTTAACCCTTCATAGGTAGTTATATTGTAACCTAAGGTGGCAAACTATGATTATAAAGAGGATGATCCCACTTTCTTCTTGTGGCCTAAGTGAATTTCCCTGCCAGCAGACAGGGTTGATGGGCTTTCTGAGATCTGTATTTTACAGTATGCATAGTAGACCAACCAGGATGGCAGGGGTCCTTCATTTCATAAATGTTCGGCTCCCACTGAAGTTGCTGACTTTCCAGCTCTAGAATCCTCTTGTCTCTGAGGAGTTTACGCTCTCTGCTTCCTTTACTTCTCACTTTGAAATAAACTTTATTTAAACGTTATTGTTTTTAATATTTTTTCTGGGACCAAAGAGATAGCTTAGCTGTTAAGGCACCTTGCCTGCTAAGATTAATGACCCATGATCAATTTCTCAGTACCCAAATGAGCCAAATGCACAAGGTGGCACATGTATCTATAGTTTGTAGTGGCTAGAGGCCCTGGTATGCCCATGTTCATTTTCTCTCTCTCCTCTCCTCTTCTCTCTCTCTCTCTCTCTCTCTCTCTCTCTAGTCTGTACTTTTAATGATTGGTCAATTGTTGTCCCATAGATTCAGCCCCAACACTATGGACTCCTGTGCTCCTCAGATCTCAAACACCTACTTTTCTCCCTCCTTTTCTGTTTTTCTCCCCCCTTCCCTTTCTAATTCTCTTCATCCTTCCTTCCCTAAATCAATACATTTGTTCTTCTTTCTTTCTCCCTCCCTCTTCCCCTCTCTCCCTGGCTCCCTCCCACCTTCCTCATTTCTTCCTTCCTTTCCCCTCCATTCCTTCTCTCTGTCCTTTATCCCTTCCTTCACCCACTCCTTTCATTCTTCATTCTCTCCTTCTATTCCTCTCTCTGCCTCCTACCTACTCTCGATCCCTCCTTGCTTTTTCTCTACGTCACTCAATCCATCTTTCATTCCCTCTCTCTCCTCTTCTTTGTTTTCCACTCTTCCACATACATTGTTCCTTCCCTCCTTCATTCCTTCCCTTCAAGCATTCCCTTCTGTCTTCCTCCTCCTTTCTTCCTATTCCTTACAATTTTCCATCTCTATCTCCCGCTATCCATTCTTAATTTCTTTTCTCTCTCCTCCCTTCCTTCTCTCCCGCCCTTCTTTCTTCTCCACCCTTCCTCATTTTCCTTCTCTCATATTACTCCTTACCACCTTTACTCCCTCTATTCTTCTCTCCCTTATTTCATCCCTCCCGTCCTGTCTAATTCTCTTCCTTCTGAACCATCAACACACAAATAGCTGTAGCCTTCTACTGATGTAACTTGATTTTTATTTCAAGTTCAGGTCTTGTTTAACAGAACAAATGACCACAGCCTCCTTGTGACATTCGAAGGTCGTTGGTGGTCTGTGGGTGACACAATTCATGGGGTGTTGCTTGGACCACTGGAATGGTCCGGATCCTCTTCATCCTGCTGGGGCTGGGTGGGGTTCCGTTTCCTCCTGCGTCTGCAGTGTATAACTATCACTGTGGCCTTCTTGGCTTTGTTAGGGCTTTGATCAAGAACAGCTCTGATTTTTCTAAGTAGTTTCTCTTTCTGGACAAGAAACAAGGAGAGGCGGGAGAGCGTTAGTTTGGAGTAAGATGGAGATGGGCTGACGGGGAATCCCATAAGAAGGGGCGCAGTTTGAAGAGGGTATTAATGCCTGAGTAGGATAGGTAGAAGTCTGGGGATGGAGGATCCACGAGGATAAAGCAGAGGAAAACGGGGTGAGCTGACCTTCTCATCTCTTTGGCTGTGTTGTTGGGCAGCTTCTGCTCTCTCACTCTCGTCTGCGTTGCTGTGGGAAGGCTCTTCTTCCATGCTTCTGGGTGGTGTTGTGCCCGTGTGCTGGCTCACTCGCTGTCTCTGGTGTGCAGCTCTGTAGCCAACGCTGGCCCTTGCAGCACTGTCCAGGGGGGCGTCTGCCTCTGCTTTATGTGCCCAACCCAGAGTAATGTGCAGACACACCCTTAAGCATTATGTGGTCACCCAGGCTCTGCTCCAGCCAATGGGAGCCCTATTCTGGTAATGACGTCACAAAACTACACTTTGCCACCTCCATGAGCGTGGTAGGGCGGGGGGGGGGGGCATCTGGAGGAGGTTTAGGTGCTATGGTGGTTCATCACCCTGAAATATGTAGCCTAAACTCCCCTTCTCATCTCTCCCACTTAAATTCCTTAGGACTCATATGACAGAGAGAAAGTTATTGCTAAATACTTGTCCCCATGGCCACCCTGTTTACATGGTTCATTCTGCTCCATTCCCACCCTCACCATTACCTAGTGTTTCCAATGTTTCATTTACATGCCCTCCAAGTTAATATAATCAAAGTTAGGTATTGGAGAGAATATGTATCGTCCCACTTCCCTCCTACAATATCATCATATTCGTTGAGAAGACAATTCACTTCCTGTTGAATTCTATGAAACTTTTCCATTCAGTCTGCTTTTCCTTTCAGTGTCCTCAGAACTCCTCAGTATTCTGTTTCCAGTCTAAAGTCAGTCTTTGGTCTTTCACATCTACAGTGGATAAATTTTCTCTGCTGCATATATGAATCTTGTTTCAAGTCAGGGTAGTGTATTGATGTCCCCGTCCTTGACTGTAGTACTCAGATAGAGTCTTTACCATTGTGGGGGTGGGGTGCAGGTATTCATATGATCCAAGATCTTATGGGTGTTTTCATGCTAAATAATCATCTAAAGACTCAACAGTACATACAATCCGAGTGGTTGTTCACCTTCATTGCACCTTGAGGAAAAAAAAAATAGGCAGTATTGTTACGGTAGCTTTCACTCAATAATATAAAAGTTGGAAGTAATTAATTTATAATAGCAGAGTTTTTTGGTTTCAGTAGGTTTCAGTGAATATTTGTATGGTTCCACTTTTTCAATATCTGATGGTGACACTGTGTAATGCTGAGCACATGTGGTAGAGTCACTTTCTTACCTCATGAACCAAGAAGCAAAGAGGTGCCAGAAATCAATGAGATAGCACTTTCCCTTCTTAGGAATATGCCCAACAGTACATCCCCAAGGATTCCCCCATATGATCTCTTATAGTTTGAATGTGAAATGCTCCCCATAGCCTCATGTGTTTAGAGTATGTAGTCTCTGCTGGTGGTAATTTGGTAGATGGAGCCTTCCTAGTAAGGTGTGTTAATGGGGACAGACATTGAGGTTTATGAGCCTAGCTTGCAAGTGTTAGCCAGCTCACACTTGCTGCTTTCTGCCAGTTGCTATGTCATGATGTAATGTCCAGCCTGTGGTCTCCTATCCTTTCCCTGCCATGCTGAAACTTTCCCATGAGACTGTAAGCCAAATTGAACCTTTTCTTCCAAGCAGATGCTTTTGGTCAAGTGTTTTGTCTCAGCAAACATAAGGTAACTAAAACATGGTCCTACCTTGTAAATGTTCTACCAGCCCATAGCAATGCCATGTTGGAGACATAGCCTTAAGAAAGTGAGCTCTGGGGGATAATAATGACAAAGATAGCATAATTAGTGTATATCTTCTGGGCCCCAGCAGTTATCCAGTGACCACTAATTCCAGTTGCTTTTATACTCTGGAGTAAGCTGCCTTATTTTTCATTTGGGAGGTAGAGTCTTTATTTAGTGACACCACCATGAAATGGACCAACAGTAAAACCTACTTAAGAAAGCAACATCAAGTAGGTCCAGTCTAAACTGAATAAATTCATTGGAAGTAACATCTTTCTCTTACATTTTGATTATTTTCTAAAATTGCTTACCAACAGTGTTTTTCAGAGTGCACGACCAATGAAATTGCACCAGGGAGTTAGGAACCCACAACAGATCTTCTTCAATGCAGGTTTCTTATAGTTTGCAGTGGTCTTTATGCAGGGTCTCCTGATGATATCCTTAGTGACTCTTCCACAAAAAGTAATGGCAAAAACTGAAGGTCAGGTTGGAGAGATTGGTCAGTGGTCAAAATGCTTGCCTGCAGAATTTATCAACCTGGGTTCAATTTCCAATACCTGCTGTGATAGTTAGGTGTTGTCAACTTGATCTGTTTAGCAATCTAAAGAAATCCCAACCTCACTGGCTATCACAAGTTAAAGTGAGGACATTGATTGGAAAAGAGTGGGATCCTGTGACTTGGGACGGTGATGTGTGGGAAGACCCTGAAGAACCTTGGGACATCAAAGTGTCAGATTCTGAAGACAGTTGTTTTGGATGAAGCTATGACCTGCCCTCTCTTAGCAGCAGTGATATCCCTATCTCCACACCTTGAAGTATTACCCTCCCACCCTTGCCTGAGGGAATTAATCCCTCTTTGTCTGAGGAATCAGCAGGAGGTGCTGGTGCTTCTCAGCACCCACCCATCTTTGCCTTTAGGCCTGTAACCAGAGGGAAGGCTAGGCAGGCCCCTAAACGTGAGATAGAAAGTGTGACACAAGAGGAGGTAAGATACACCCCTAAAGAACTTCAGGAGTTTTCTAACTTGTACAGGCATGGGGAATATATGTGGGAATGGATTTTAAGGGTATGGGATAATGGAGGAAGGAACATAAGATTAGATCAGGCTGAATTTACTGAAATAGGCCCATTGAACAGAGATTTTAGATTTAACACTGCAGCTCATGCAATTAGAAGGGGTGCCAAGAGTTTATTTGATTGGTTGGCTGAAGTATGGATCCAAAGATGGCCTACTGTGAATGAGCTCCAGCTGCCTGATATCCCTTGGCTTAATGCTGATGAAGGGATTAAAAGGCTCAGAGTACTTGGAATGCTGGAGTGGATTTGCCATATAAACTCATTTTTGTCCCCACAATGGGAGCATCCAGAAGATATGCCCTTCACTAAGACTATAAGAAACAGATTTGTGAAGGGAGCACCAGCATACTTAAAGTCCCCATCATTGGTCTTCTATGAAAATAAGACATCACAGTGGGAGCTGCAGTTGCAACATTAGGTGACTTAAATACAATGGGTCTAACGGGATCTCAGGGTAGCAAGGGCCAAGTGGCAGCACTGAATTGCCGAAGGCAGGGTGAACGTGTTTTTTATATTAGACAACACAAGCAAAATTATGCACATATGACTCGTATGGACCTTTGGCATTGGCTGATTAATCATGGTGTTCTCAGAAGTCAAATAGATAAGAAGCCTACTGAGTTCCTGCTTGATCTGTATAAGCAGAAAAGTTCCAGTGCAAAGGAACGTAAAGCCACTTTGAATTATAGCAACAAAGAATCAAGGCCTCTTAATCAGTTTCCAGACTTGAGTCAGTTTACAGATCCTGAACCCCTTGATTAAAGGGGTGGCTGTGTACCCTCTAGGAAGGATCTTTCTACAACCCCCAAAAGTTTCAATATTAAGCTTACTCCTATCCTTCACAAGGACCTGTGGTCTTTTGCTAGGGTAATTGTACAATGGGGAAATGGAAATAATCTGACCTTTTGGGGCTGACTAGACACTGGCTCTGAATTGACGTTGATTCCAGGAGACCATAAAAAGCACCATGGCCCTCCAGTTAAAGTAGGTGCATATGGAGGTCAGGTGATCAATGGAGTTTTGGCAAATGTTAGACTGACAGTGGGTCCAGTGGGTCTCTGAACTCACCCTGTGGTTATTTCCCCAGTCCCAGAATGCATAATGGGGATAGATATACTTAGGAGTTGGAAGAACCCCCACATTGGTTCCCTGACTTGTGGAGTGAGGGCTATTATGGTTGGAAAGGCCAAATGGAAGTCATTAGAGCTCCCTCCACCAGAGAAAATAGTGAATAAAAAACACTATCACATCCCTGGAGGGATTGCATAAATTAATGCCACTATAAAGGACTTGAAGGATGCAGGGTGCTGGTTCCCACCACATCTCCCTTTAACTCTCCTATGTGGCCTGTTCAGAAGACAGATGGATCCTGGAGAATGACAGTGGATTATCTGAAACTTAATCAGGCAGCGACTCCAAGTACAGCTGCTGGACCAGATGTAGTTTCTTTACTTGAGCAGATTAACACATCTCCTGGTACCTGGCATGCAGCTATTGATCTTCTGAATGCTTTCTTCTCCATACCTGTCCATAAGGAACACCAGAAGCAATTTGCGTTCAGCTGGCAAGGTCAGCAGTACATCTTTACTGTTTTACCTCAAGGTTATATTAACTCTCCAGCCCTGTGTTATAGCTTAGTTCACAGGAATCTTGGTCACCTGTCTCTTCCACAAGGTGTCACATTATATTAATGGTCCATTATATTAATGACATTATACTGATTGGATCAAAAGAGCAGGAAGTGGCAACCACCCTGGAGTTTCTGGTATAGCACACACACATCAGGGGATGGCAAATAAACACATCCAAAATGGAAGAACTTTCCACCTCAGTGAAATTTCTAGGAGTTCAGTGGTGTGGGGCATGCAGGGATATTCCTTCTAAGGTGATGGATGAATTGGTGCATTTGGCCCCTCCTGCCACTAAGAAAGAAGCACAACTTCTAATGGGCCTATTTGGATTTTAGAGACAACACATTTCTCACTTGGGTGTCTTACTCTATTCCATAAACCAAGTGACTCAGAAAGCTACTAGTTTCCAGTGGGGCCCAAAACAAGAGAAGGCTCTTCAACAGGTCCAGTCTGCTGTGCGGCCTGCTGTGTCCCTTGGGCCGTATGATCCAGTAGATCCGATGATACTTGAATTTTCAGTGGCAAATAGGGATGCTGTATGGAGCCTTTGGCAGGACCCCATAGTGAATCACAGTGGAGCCCATTGGGATTTTGGAGTAAGGCATCATCTGCAGACAATTATTCTTCCTTTCAGAGACAGCTGTTGGCCTGCTATTGGGCCTTAGTGGAAACTGAACGTTTGACAGTGGGCCATCAAGTTACTATGCACCCTGAGCTTCCCATTATGAGCTGGGTTTTATCTGACCCAACAGGCCATAAATTTGGATGTGCACAGCAACAGTCCATAATCAAGTGGAAGTGGTATATACATGATTGGGCTCTATCAGGCCCTGAAGGTACGAGTAAGTTACATGAGGAAGTTGCTCAAATGTCTATGCTTTATACTTCTGTTACAATGCCATCTGCCCCCAAGCATGCACCTATGTCATCCTGAGTTGTACCCTATGATCAACTGACTGAGAAGAGGACTAGGGAATGGTTTACAGATGGTTCAGTGTGTTATATGGGCACCTCCCAGAAGTGGACAGCTGCAGCATTACAGCCCCTTCAGGACAACTCTGAAGGACTGTGAGGATGGGAATTCTTCACAATAGGCAAATCTTTGGACAGTGCAGATGGTTGTGCATTTTACTTGGAAAGAAAAATGGAAGTTGTGGGGTTAATGGGCACTGGCCAATGGTTTGGCTGGATGGTCTGGGACTTGGAAGGAGCACAATTGGAAAATTGGTGAGAAGGACATTTGTGGAAGGTGTATGTGGATAGAACTCTCTGAATGGGCAAAGGATATAAAGATACTTGTGCCCCATGTTAGTGGTCATCAGAAGATGACCTCATCATAGGATGACTTTAATAATAAACTAGATATACTAACCCATTATGTGAACAGTGGTCAACCTCTTTACTCAGTCATCCCTGCATTGACCAATGGGCCCATGAACAAAGTGGCCATGGTGGCAGAGATGCAGGTTATGCTTGACTGAGGTCACAGTACACGGAAAGCCCCACATACATTGTGTGAAAAGCATGGAGGAAGCACACCCTTCCCTACTCCATGCCTAGGCTCCTATGGCTCCCCATCTGACATCTTCCCCTTTGAGACCACAGTGCTGATTCTGCCCCATGTGCTGTGTTCCATGTGATGTCTAAGCCTGCTTCAGATAGCTAAAACATGAATGGGAGAGCTCTGAACATGGAGGAGACTTTTCATAAAAGGCAAGTGTCAAGTTGTAGTGCCACATGTACAAGGGCCAGAAAGAAATAGAAAGGAAAAAGAGATCCTAGAGTGTCTGTACCCAGGGGTGGCTGTGTCTGTGAGGCAGAAGTCTGGCATGGAGAATCACTTGAGTGTGGTCATCTGTCTGTGATCATGAAACAATGTTCTTGAAAATTGAACACATCAGGTGTGAAAAAGCTCTACACACAACACCTCATTGTGCACTGGTAAACTACAATTTTGTTAATATTTTATTAACTAGTTTACAAGCGGACAGGGGGGGGGGTTTGGAGCATACTAGCATAGGAGACTCCCCAGAACCCATCCCTTCCACCAGGTTAGCACTGCTGGTATCAGCTGACTCCACATACCAGCTTCCTCCTCCTGCTCACTGCTGTTTAGGGTTAGATGGCAGCCAGATTTGAACCAAAGGCATGAACAAAGAGTGATAATGTGCAAAAGCATTTTTGCCAAGGGACTAGATAAGCAAGACTATATAAAAAGTGTGTCAGTGCCTTAAGGCAGGGCTAGTAGCCTTCCAACTGCTCTCACAAAGACCAGAAGGGCTGAAAACTAAGTTCACCTATGAAAAGTCTACATTCAGTCCATAATTTCCACCTTAATCACACTCTGATTCCGTTTAGCTTTTTGTGTACTGTGACCTCAGTCAAGCATTTCTAAAACCGCCTCATATAAACAGCAAGCTGTTTTCTGGCTTAAACTCCATCCCTGCTCTTTCTGGTTGAATGACTGGTGGGTCAATATTGGCTCCACTCGGCCCTGACAGCCGAGCTTTGGCTCCTTCTGGACAATTACCCTGTACGCAGGGGGCTTTAGACATGGGGAAGCCACACAGTGAAGACAATCAGGATACATGATCAGAGGCTAAGGAGTGTGGCCTGTTATGACTATAGATAATGTAAAAAGTGCCTCAGTGCCTCCTGACAGATGGACAGTTTGCAGTGAAACATACCTACCATTGTACCTATTAAAGGGAGAGAAGAAAATAATTGTGACTTTTCTAACCCTACAGCAAGATGGCTTGAAAGAATACTCTTTTATTCCAGAGGCTCTTCTGGGAAGCTCTAATGGAAATTAATGCCAGATGTCTAGGTTATTGAGGAAGGAGAGGGAACTGTGACGCCAAGTATTTTGCTTACTGACGGCACATGTTATTTCTCCTACATTAATGTGTGCATGCTATCTATCCATGGTGATGTTGGAACATGGTACAGTTGAGAGTTGAATATTGCTCCTGTACCTTCTTTATGTCCCAACATGTCCTGGCAAGATCATTTCTGTTTTAGTTGTGGTTTTAGATTCAGTAGTTTCCAGTGTCATCTGGATTCTGATAGAGGACTCCATGTGAAGGTCAGTTCAAGGATAGAACCTGGTTCCTTTCATGGGGTGCTCAGGTGAATCCCCGTGGCCTCTTGTCTGTAACCTATGAGCTTCCAACAAGAGCAAGAAGAGACCTTTCTTGGTTCTGTGTTATACCACCTACCATTGAAAGTACTGTTTGGTCAAGAGCTGTACTTTTTATTAATGTTTCAGGACATTAAGCAGAAATACCATAAAACCAAAAATGGACATGTTGGCATGTAAGAAGATGTCCAACCACACCACCCAAACTTACCCCACCCTTGTACATTTCAGGGTCTCATCAAAAGAATGCTCCTACACTGTCATTTTCCCTGATTTTCTCAACTCATGGAATTGTGGGTGTACACACATTGCAGATATCAGCATGAAGGCAGGGCGCCCTCACCTTGAATGAAGACCATTGCAATCAGTGACTAGTAGTTAATGTGCTCTCTCTGCACAATCTGTTTTACAATCTTCTTTCCATTCATCACCTTATAAGCAGTTTTTTCCCTGCTGTTACTTGACACCAAGATGGCATGTGCTGTTCTGTACATTGCCTCACGTCTTAAGGAATATCAGCCTTTTTGAAGGCTCTATTTCTGGCCTGTGGGTGTGTAGTGTACTTCTAATTACCATAAACTGTTAACACAAACACTGTCAACAGGAGAGTGTTGTGTGGTTGTCCTGGGGAGACATGTACAAACATCTACACATTACCACAGACAGGGCATCAGCAACAGTTCAAGTAAACACTTATGCCCAAGTGAATCTATTAGGGATCCTTTTAGGAGCCCTGGTGAGGGGGTAGCTACCAGAGCACAGTGACTCCAGGGCAGCTGCAGCCCTGTAAAGCCCACTGCAGCTAGAGTGAGGCTCATGAAAGCTGTCTCCCTGGAGCACGGAGCACATCTTACCACCCGCTCCACCAGAGGCTCTCCCCTCTCAAATAACTTAGTGCTTATCTGACCCTAGGGAGGGGCCTTGTGAATCTTGGGACTTTCTGAGCTTCCTGACCCTTTTACATTTCCTTTGCTGCCAGGGTCTTCTGAGCCACTGCCTCCCTGGAGAAAGGAACATTTCAGTTTGGAGGAAACAACTTCCCAACAGAGAGTGAGTGACCAGAATATGGTGCACCTGTATTACGAATTAATACACTCAAGGAAAAAATGCCACTGAAACAAACAACTGGAATGACTGTCCAGAGAATTGTGCTGAAAGGAAAAAGTGAAAAGAGGAAGTAAGATTATATACTCAGATTAAATCCATGAGGTCTTATAGAAAATAGGAACACCATATAAATTCATCAGATAGGTGATGGCTTGGGGTTTCCTGATGGGAAAAGAGTTTGTGTATAGAGATGCAAGAGGATAAATTGAGAGGTGATGAAAGTCTTTAGTTCCCTGGCAGTGTTTTTAGTAACAGGGGTCTATAAAATGGTTACAATTCAGGAAATGGCACACATAGAGAAAATGAACTTTAGAGTATGTAGAGTAAAATCAATCACTTAGCAGGTTCAATTAGAAAAAGGTGTATGTAAACTCATGAAATAAAAAAAAGAAAACATATATCCAACAGGATTTTCCAGATAAAGAAAAGAGGCTAATTTATTATAAGCCATTGGCTTGCATGATCATGGAGGCTAAACTATCTTGAGACCACAGCTGGCAAAGTCATGCATGAGAAACACAAGATTTAAAGATGTAAGTTCATCCGTGTGAAGATCAGAACTGAAAGATACCCAACTAACATAGTCGGGCAGCAGGAACTACAGCTTATCCAGCCTTTCTCTTCTGTTCAGGTCTTTGATAGGTTGGACGACACTTCGTCCTCACCATGGAGATCAGTGTATGTTTCTCAGTCTACTGATTCAAAAGTTACCTCATCCAGAAACACGTCACAGACCTACCCAGAAGGAGGACTGACGTGCGTTTGTTGCAATCGAGTTTGCACACACCATTAATGATCCTCCTAAGGTGAAAATATGCACAGCATGCCACACTGTAAGGCACATGATGAGTGGTGTGAAGCCACAGTTCACATGTGCCAAGAACGGCTGCTGTTGCCAGCAAAAGGATATAGTTCAGCACATGTATGCCCACTGAATGTGTACATTCTGAGTTCAGTGGCAGATGACTGCATAGCATGTGTCTCTTCTCACATAAGGCAGGTCTTCCCTGGACTTGGAGCAGAGAGCACATGGGGAGTGTTGCCGTCAGGTTCGCATTGCTGGCAGAAATCACCCAACCAAGAACAGCTTGTGGGGGGTAAAGTTTATTTTGGCTTACAGTCTCAAGAGGAAGCTCCATGATGGCATGGAAAACAACAACATGAGCAGAGGGTGGTCATCACCCCTTGGCCAACATAAGGTGGACAACAGCAGCAAGAGAGCATGCCGAACACTGGCAAGCGGAAACTGGCTATAACACCTATAAGCCCACCCACAACAATACACCGCCTTCAGGAAGCATTAATTCCCAAAGCTCCATCAGCTTGCATCCAGAACGCCTAAGTTTATGGGGGACCCCTGAATCAAACCACCACAGGGACAGATAGGAAGCATGTTAACATCTCAGCAAGCCAGATGTGCCACACATTGCCCATCCTCAGTAAAATTATAAACCCTTCCAGGAAGCAACAGGGGAACAGCTCGGTGTTTGGCAGGTTGAGGCTCAGTGGTCTGTGAGAAAACCCAGCCGAGGTATGTGAGACACTTGTCTCTGGAGCCGTCAGTCAGAGCAGCAGATTCACATGGGTGGTTTGGGGTCACGGGAGGGCACAAGAACGGCAAAGTGGGAAGAGACAACCTGTCAAGGGACCCAGGGAAGATGTCCGGGAAAAAAATTCTTTCAAGAACTGGCAGAGGAAGAGGGTTCTCCGGCAGAGTCTAAACTGCAGCTGGCCCCAGAGAGAAGACATGAAATCCCTAGAGAATGCTGCCACATGAAGGACAGGGAAGTGCCTTCAGGAAGAGGGTGGTCACGGTGTCAATGACTGTGACAATTTCTGTAGGAAGAGGCAATGGGGACTAAAGAAGGTGCCATGTCCATGAGCTCCTGGAGTTAGTCATGACTGCTAAGTTTCTACTGCCCTCCTCCTTTATCCAGGCTCAGCAGGATGCTTGTAATGAAAACAAATGCCCTGAGCACCTGCCTAGTGACAATCCCTGCATAGAGGGAATGTGCAGGTGTGATTCCCATCATTGTCAGTAATTTCTGTTGGCTTTTGAGACAGGGGAGTGATTAGAATTGCCCTAGAATTTCTGGGAAGGCAACCATCGGACTTTGAGAGCAGCACCCTCAGCCTGGCTGTGCGCTCACAAGGTGTGTGCAGCAGGATGGGTCAGAGGGGACTCCAGGACACAGAACTACATTTGTGGACAGGACCACATAGGAGTCCCAGCTACCTGGACCCCAGGTTCTCAGGAAAGGACAGGATGCAGTGTGGACATCTCCCAAGGCCTGAGCTGATGCTGAGCTGTGCTCATACAAATGCTGCAGACAAGACTTGCCATTTCAGGGAAGGAGTCAGGGCACAGCTCTTAATGCACATGGGGATCCAGGCAGTGCTGCTCTTGTGTGGATGGTATGTTTAAGATCGTCCTATGTTGTTGGGCCTAAAGAAGCCCAGATGTGAGGCCCCAGTGGAACTTCCTGAGCCTGGCTAGAGTTTAGCGACCTGTCTTTGGCCTATGACTTCCGCATAGGAGTGACTCAGCAAGGCCTGACCTAAAACTGCCTCCGCCCAGCTACTACTAATGGTGGTGAAATATTATTGGCCCTTAATCCTCACCCCCTCCTAAGACTCCCACTCCCTACCTTGATGCTATATAAGTGCCTACTTGATACAATAAAAGGAGATCCTGCTTCGACAAGTCTCCCGACTCAGTGTGTTTCTCTCCAGTGACTAGGAGAGGGTCTGGGTCATCAACACCGGTGGGACTGGCTCTCCTACAGCCCTACCTGCTGGAGAATCCGGCACTATGTAGCAGTGAAAAGAGACCACTCCTGAGGAGCCATTGAACTTTGAAGGGTACTTGGTATGAGGAGTGGGCAGGCAAAGGGACACTGAGGAATGCACATGAAAAATGAAAACCCAGCTGGAGATTCAGCAATCCCATGATTGCATCACCCCTCCCAGCATTCACTTGTGATAAGACACAAGCTATCTTCTTTGCCTGGGACACCCATCCCGAGTCACCAGGTCCACTTCTGATCACCCTTATAACTGCAGTTTACATGTCTCTATTTGCAGATACCACCATACTCTAAAACACACACACACACACACATACACACAGCCTTTTTTCCTACCACTTCCTGCAAGAGAACATCCTGCTGCCTCCTCGTCTGAGTTGTCACTAGCACATAGAGTGTGGATTGGCGGTGAAGAAAGTGTGCTGGTGCTCCCGGCCTTCTTAGTTGGCTTAGAGCCAGCTGCCTTCTCCCTAGGTTTCCTGTATCACCTTCCTTCTTCAAGTTTCCTCTGTCCCCATTGCCTCTTGCTGTAAGGACACCAGTCATGGTGGGCATCCATGTGTCATCAGTAACTCTGTCAATAGCTTATTTCCAAATAAAGGTGTACTTCGACTTAGGATATCAACACAGGATTTTCAGAGACACAACTGAATCCACAACACTGCTCAAAGACAGCATCATTGTGTGGAAACACAGCAACAGATAATGAGTGATGGTCTCCTTCCTATGGAGGGGTCCACTCCACAACTCCCACGCAGTTCATTTGAAAGGGAAATAGCCTCCTACATGCACGTGTACGAACACAGGATGAAAGGACTTCTGGTACTTCCCTCATCCTGCCTACGGCTACAGAGGACAGCCTCATTCTGACTTTGACAACTCAACCCACCCAGTTACTCACTTACCAGCTACACAGAGTGAGATGTAGCGCACACTAAGGAAATACCCTGTCTGCTGCCTGATAGACAGGCTGCAAGAAGGCTGCACAACATGCCAAGAGTAAAGTGAGGCAGCCTAGGGTAAGTCACTTTCCGCAGTTGGTCAATAATATCATGTAGGTAGGTAATAGTACTCTCTGACTATGTTCTCTGAAGATTAACTGGTATACAAAACAGCTGGACAGTGTGGCTTCTGACACCAGTGATCAGTCAAGATATTTGTACAGTCCACTGGTAGGTGGGAGATAAGTGCTCATCCTTCCTAGGTCACACTTGTTTTATCTAGACAATGCCAATTCTCAAATACCAGGCCACCTCCTTACATACTTCCGAGGTGTTAGGACTGTCAAACTGATCCCCACACATGATTCATCAAATTTATGATTGCTGGTACAAACCAGTTTTAGGCTACACATATGAATTCAGTAAAATCAAAGATAAGTATTTATGTGGCAACAAAGGCCATGTGAAGGAGTTTTGCAACTTCTACCTCATCATCACAACCATAACCTCATTTTTTGTGGCCCTTTTCCTCAGTTCATAGTGTAGGCTTTATGGCTTTTGAGACTAAAAAAAAATAATAAGTGAATAAAATAAAAAGTCTAACAACCTGTTTCTGAGTATGTACCCCAGCCGTTATTTAAAAGGTAGTTAAATTCAGCCTAAGTTAGTGATTTTCTATCTGTCATTCTCTCAAAATTATGGGGATGGTACGCCTTGTGTGAAAATCTCTCTCTCTGTGAGGCAATGCTTGTTGATACTTTTATAAATCTGTCGAAAGAATCACTGCGAATAGGAAATAAGAAACTCTTTTTTTTTTTTTTTTTAGATTAAAAAAGTCTAGAATTGGGCTGGGGAGCTGTCCCAGTGCTTAATGCCACTTGCTTGCAAAGACTGCTGGTCCAGAATAAATTCCCAGCCACCTATGTAAATTCAATCAGGTTGGTTTGCAGCAGCAAGAGACCCTAAAATACACACACACACACACACACACACACACACACACACACACACACAATAAATAAATGTTTAAAAGTCTAGTAAGGTGAATTGTGAGGCACTTCATTAAGCTATAGAGCTTTAGAGGAAGTTTTGCTTTCTCTAAAGTAAATTACTACTTTCCTATACGGTAATAGTGCCATAAAAATAGAAGTGCTGCATCCTCTACACTCACATTGAGACTGCTAGCATTCAAAACTTCTCTGAAAAAGTGAACCAGCTTTTCTGTTGAGTGACATGCCACAGAGGTATCCAATAAACAGTGGGTAAACTCAACAAAGGAGAAAAACAGCATTTCTTTACTAAACTGAAGCTTCTAGCTTACTTTGACCTTTTTATTTTTTCTTAACAGTAGTGTAGTAGTCATGAACATCAGCCAATTCTGCCATGTAACTATATTTATAACCTTCTCAGTCTTCTTTATATTTATTGTCACAGCCTGGTCACAAATTCCTATCTCTTGCATTTATCTTTATGTCCTTTGCAGTCACCCCTGCAAGCAAAATGAAACTTGAAATGCATGGACTGGCATCCCTAGGTCCTCCATAGTGGGTCTCTAATTTCCGTTTCCAGTGCCGAATTCACTCTCTGTATGCCCCAGTAAACCTGGGAGCTGCTCATAAGGGCTACTTCCCTACTTTGAAAACCTCAGACGCATAAATTCTTCTTTGCTTTTGCTGACACTGCTTTTCAACCTTTTACAGTCTTTTCCCTCTTCAACTTAATGTCACCCCTTCCTTGCCAATCAAAGCCTACTCAGCCATCATCAACCTTCTCTGACCCCAGGGAAAGAATTAACCAATTGCTCCTCTAAACTCCTATATCCCTTTAATTGTACTTTTGTCTGTTGCACTAGGAGATGGTATCATTAAAGAGGAAAAATAGCCAAATGTGTGTTTAAAATTCCAGCTCTTTTATACCTTGTAGGAGTGTAACTTTAGGCATGTAACCGCTCCATGCCTTAATTTACTCATTTCAAAGTGACTGATGTGATTTCTGTCTCTCTCTCCCTCTCTCTCTCTCTTCACATTAACAACAGAGGTATTCAGATATTAAATAAATATTTGTTTAATGAATGTTTAGTATAGTCTCAAGGAAGGGTTCTGAGATATACTGATCACTCTACCTAACATTTACATTCTGCTCATAGAATGAAGCTATGATAGAGAAATGAAAGAAATGTAGTCATCCCTCACATCCATTCCAGCCTTCACTAACTTGTCATTGTCACCATCAATGCTATCAGTTCTCTCTCCTTACTGAATACTTCCTACTGAACCTTTATATCAAAGAGATAAAAGAATCTAATTACCCTAATCATTCTACCTTATAATTAATCAAAACCAGTTGGGAAAGCAAGTGGAAAATTCATTTTTTCATCAAAATCCTTTCCTAAATTGTCTAGGAAATGACCAAATAAGAGAATCTCCTGCACTAAGAATGCAGATCTATACCTGAGTTTAGGGCTGGTGATTGTGGACTGTGCTAGGACTAAGGCTCACACTTTGTGAGAGCTCAAGATTATAAGGAATAGCAAACCAATCCAGAAGGCTAATAGCCCATTGGTGATTAAAGAGTGTTATTCATCTAATTTATATTCCACTGTGAAATAATTAGTAAATGCTGTCAAAGGTATTTTTACTTTTGTAAAATAATTGGATACATCTTAGTTAATGCAAATACCTTGTGAAACAAAAACCAGATCAACATATGAGTCACTAAAAAGCACATGCCATTTGTTTAGATAATGTAAATCAACAATTTGTTCCAAAATCATTCCAAACAAATAAAAAAAGTGAACAAGCATGCACAAAAATATCTTCTGAAGTTTTATTTTTCTAATAACAGAAATATGGAAATAAAGCAAATGCCCAAGAAGGCAGTGATTACTTTTCAAGGATAACACATTACCTCTCTAGATCTCAGTTGAGTTATCTGTCAAATAGTCCTGATAATGTTTTAAATGAACCAGTCAATGTAGGTGTACATGTATGTCCTAATTTTAGTTATAAGAGGTCTCCTCATAAATAAATTCACTTTTCTATTGCTATTGTTTTAGGGTTTTTTTCTTGTTCCTTGCCCTGGATTGATCTTATATTTAGATGAATAAACATTTCACTTCCCTTGTATATCTTTAAGTGTTATGAAAAATGGAAATACATATTTAATTACAGATGACTTGAATTACTAGATGTTTAAAAACAACCCATATACAATACTGTTTTTCATAAAGATGTATGCTGACAATGAACCAAACGTTTCTGAGCACTGTGTGTACAACCACACAGTCAATGCTTATTATTTTCTTCTTTGTACCCATAATGAAATTGAAGTTTAGCAAGCTTACATACTGATAGTTAGGGAGACTGAATCTTGCTATATAAAGATGAAATCTTGGAATGTCTTGTGTGAAAATAGGGGTTTGAGGGGGATGAAACAACAAACAGTAGGCAAACCAATGGGAAGATATTGGCTAAAGGCCTGACCTGTTGTGAAGTTAAATTTGTGTAGAATTCTATTTTTACCCAAAGCTTGTATTTGTGTTCTGCTTATTGTTGGTGGGGTTATGTTTATATGATTTGTGGAAACCATGCATGATCAGAGTAGTAGTTTTGAAGTTTCAGTCATATAACAAACAAAGTAAGTTTAATAATTTTTTTGCTGTGTATTCCAGAGGTGGATTATGGTGCTTAAAACTACTGAGATATCACATGAATGGAGCTTATGCTGTCACAAATTTATGTGTTCTTTCTCACTGTTTAAAACTCACTTTAGAGTCATGTAGATAGATACACCAGAGTCCAGAGCCAGAATGTTTGACCACAAAGGTTATAGCCTTTACAGGAAGAATCACACCTATTTTACAGTCTTACATTACTACAGTGTTATAGCATTTACAAGGACTTTGTTAGCTTTGATCTGATTTAAGTGTGACCATTCTTGCCAAGAAAAGTTCTTATTTTAATTAAACAGGTTGCAAGACACCTTATTGTAACCAACATATGCCACACCTCAACAGCGAGATAGGTCACATTTACTTTGATGACCTAAGCATAGGAACTTAATTCTTCACCAGTCTAATAGGTAAAAATCAGTTTTCAAGTTTCAAGATGCAACCTTATAAATACTCTAGTGCTATCTAAGTAGTCGCTATGATGCTTTCCATTGTAAGTGTCACCCTAACTCCATAGTGTGCTTCCATACTCTGGCATCTCAGATCACTGTTCCCCAAGCCAGTGTGAAGAGGACCTGACCAAGGACCTAGGGTGCTGTATAAACCTAGATGGACTCTCAAATCCTCATCTTTATGATATCATGATATCATATCCATTGGGACAAAGAACTCTAATTCCTGGTTTCAGCTTGCCCTGAAGCACAACTTGCTATAACCAAAATCTCATAGCACCTGAATGGCTTTAGAAGACTTTGTGCTGAAATCTCCCCCCACCCCATACCTCGAAGACTATCTTATACAAAATAAATTTCAATGAATCTTGAGACCCTGTGTTGGACCCAGAGAAGTTCCAACCCTATTGGGCCAGATTGATTATTCTCTTAGAATAGATTCCATGCAATGTAACTAGTTGGTATGGACAATTGTGTGCAGTAGTATTACTGGGGAAGCATAAAAGATTTACAATGTTATGCTTATAGGAGTCCTCGCATTAAGATGGCAATGATAGTTCCAACCATTGCCACCAGAATTTTCGTAGTTCATAAAATGACTAACCACAAAGGACCATCCCATCTCCACATGTTTACATGTTCCCCAATAAAACACATCTCATGCCTTCCATAAGATATTCATAAAACCCCCTGGATGGTACAGATGACTTCCTGATTCCTATCTCATGGGACACAAGCTCCCTTCCTTTGTTTTGACAAGTTCCTCATTAGTAGTTTCCCTCTCATAATGACCTGAAAGAAACATCTCCCTAATTTCTAAGTACATCAAGTTTTTACCAAGAGACAAGCCCATGAAAGGATAACACAGAGTTGAGTAGTAGAAAGTAGGGTGAGGCTATAAATGGTGATTCAAGTGAGTTTATATGCTCTAGCACTGAAATGAACTCTATAGTTGTCCTAAATTGAAATATGGGTTTCTGGCTTTTGTATCCCAGAATAATCCAGTTATCCAACCATCAGTGGTGGAAATGCCTGAAGACAATGCACTTCTTTAAGTCCTAGGACAACTTTTAGTGATAGTAAGAAGCTTTTAGGACTCACAGCTGTCTTCCATGGATCTGAGCAAGCTATCAGCATACAGATCTGCATCAGGAATATCCATGAATATTCCATGAATATCAATGAATAAAAGGATGCCAACACATTGCAGATGTCTATAATACACAGTAGATGGTGAAGAAAAACTGGGGAAAGGGAATGGAGTTTTCTGTAGCTGGATTTTGGAGTTCTCAGGGAGTTTTGAAATTTTGGTGCACAGACTTTTCTGAGCTAGCAAGTTAGTGCATTAAACTTGATAACAAGCTACTTTATGCATTTTTTAATGAATAAGCAACAAACTTATGAATATTTAATGAAAATAAAATTAAAAATCAACTGACACTATTTTTTCAACCTAATCAAAGACAGTACAGTATCACCATTCTTTCCAAACAATAATATTTTGGACTAGATTTTATACAAATCAATGCCTTCTTGCACTGGACAAATGTAGTGCATGTCAAGTCTTTTGCTACAGTGATCCTGATTGTTCATGAATCTCCTTGCCATTTTCATAGAAGTACATTCTGAGCTCCTGTTGCATGTCAGGAATTAAAGCTATAGCCTTTGAGGGAGAAAAATATTTTACAACATCTTTCTACCCTTGATTGCTGACAAATCAAGGCATGGATAATTTTGCTAGGACAATGTCAGTGAAAATTCAGATTCCATTAAACAGCATATTATATGAATGAATTTGTGTAAACCACTTTTATAGATTTTAGAAATGTTGACTCTAGAGGCGCTGTTATGTTTGGTTGGTAAATTGATATAGAATGGCAGGTATATGTTGTTTTGGATTTTGTTCTATAGTCAGAAAAAGTGATGAGAAGGAACAGGGAAGTTGATAGATGAATAGGAAGATACAGGATATAAGATATTTTATAAATTCAATTCCTCAAAGATGGCTCAGAGGTGAAATCTGGCTCAGGTTGTCTCATTCTTCAACTGTGGTCTGAGGAAAGATTACACTCAGCTCTTCATTGATGGGATGAACATCCAACCATGCACAATTTATGGGAAGAAGGAATTTATTTCAGGCTTACAGATTCAGGAGATGATCCATCAGTGATGGAAAAAAGCTGGCTTGCTTTCATAGAACCCAGAAAGAGACATCACCAACAGTCAGCACCACAAGCAAGCACCAACTGTCAGAGCTCAAACTGCCATCTCCATACCTTAGAGATGAACAATAAGATCTACTGCCAGAGACACTACCCCTGATAGGGTCTCAAATAGAAAGTTTAATCAAAAATTTCTGTCCAAGCAACTCATGGTCTAAGCTACTCAGCAGCAAAAACCTGAGATGATGTTCACACAAGTGCAATACTGGCACTCAGCCATGGTGGGAAACCAACTACTCTTGATTTGGCTAACTGGTCTGCTAAGTGGAATGGAATGCATAGCTGGAGCTAGGTTTCAAGTCAGAACCATATCCAAAAACGAGCTTACTCTCCATTATCAAGCTCCCACCAATTGTGGGCTACAAGAGGGCCTATACCCATTAAATTCTCTATTTAAAAAAAAAAAAAAGTTTTATCCCATTTACCTGGCACTAACTTCACTCTCCATGGGAGAATTTGCTTCTCTTTTCTCAGGTGGATGCAGATTCTAAGGAGAGAACCAGCCCATCACACCTCAAAAGGGTCCCAGCTGAAACTAAGAGTATTTGGGGAAATGAACAAGAGTGCTGCTTTCTTGGTGAACCTGGTACCAGTGTAAGGGTGAAGGAGATAGACACAGAGAATAGTCAGTTCCTACCAAACCAGATATCCAGAAACAGAGGCTCCCAAGACCTCACCACTGAAGCAGACCTAAAATGAACCCAACATGTCTCAGGGAAATTTGCAGAACAGGGGGCATAAAGAATGTTAGAGCCACATGTTGGGTAATTATGCACAGAGACATTGTCTCTTACGAATAACTAATGGTCAACTTCACAATGAATGACCCACAGTCCCAAATGAGGAGGGTCCCTGTGGAGTGGGGAGGACAGGGAGGAGGCTAACAATGGTACCAACTTGATTGTACTCACTGCGTACATAACTAATAAAAAAAATTCTGAATCTATGAAGCCATACAAACTATCACACCCAAACTACTACAGGATGGAGGGACTAGAGCAGGAAGATCAGACAGTTAAAGACAGCTGAACTGATCCATGGTTAAAGTTCTGTCAGATGGTGTACATGACAGTCAAGGTGCAGAGCTAATTAACTGATAAAGTAGACCTAATAACTCAATTAAAATAGAAGAGGGAATTAAAGTTGATGAAGGGCTAGAAAGATTGCTTAGTGGTTATGGTGTTTGCCAGCAAAGCCTAAGGACCCAGGTTTTATTCTCCAGTACCCACATAAGTGAGACGTACAAAGTGGTACTTATGTCTAAAGTTCATTTGCAGTGGCTAGAGGCCCTGGTGTACCAGTTCTCTCTCCCCCCCCCATTCTCTCTCTCTCTCTCTCTCTCTCTATCATCTATCTGCATTTTTCTTTCTCTCAATCTCTTTCTCAAATAAGTTAATAAATAAAATATCTTAAAATAAAATTTAAATAAAACTGGTCATTTCAGAAAAAATAGAAGTATAATGTTTGGAGATACCAAATAGATTTTATAAAGCAGATGATGAAGGACATAGAAGGAGGATTTTGAAGTTTTGATTCAAGTTCACAGTTGTAGATATGATGATGAGGTCTAGGGTATTGCATAGATAGTACTGGATGGCTGCAGGAAGTAATGGCTATACCTATACAACAAAATAGGAGCAAGGTATTTCCTTTGGTTAGGCAGATAGTCAGGAAAAGTCACCCCAGAGAAGCCTACCCAAGGTTAGACTTGCTGGCTTAGGATGGCAGAGAGTGGCAGAGGTTTCTTCTTGTTTCAAGATTCTTTGTGTGTTTGCCTGCCGGCATGCTTATCTGAATGCTTTCCACAAATATGTGAATTCTTAGGAAACTTATGGTCAAATTAGTTTCCACATATGCTTAATTAAATAAATCACTAAAGAGCATTAGTTGTTGCATCAAGCCTCACTTCCCGTTAAACATCTAAGCCCCACTGAAAAGAGATAGGCATTTTGTCTCAGGCCCCTCCTCTTGCTAGGTGTCAGTCTCTTTCTGCCTCCACCCTGCTTCTCATTTTGCATGGCTTCAGTAAAACCTGGCTGCTCCTTGTGTAAGCCTTTACCTATCCTTTAAAGTCTTAATCAGCTGAGGAAATGAACCCTAAACCTAATTGTCATCAGCTAGCTAATTACAATTCTGCAGTAGAGATAGTATTGAAGTATCCCAAGGAAATTTGGTTAGTCAGAATTTCAGACTTGTAGACCCTTGAGAACACCTAGGCCATAACTGGGTACCCAATGTTGAAGGTAACTGTTGACCCAATCAGGGAGGAGCTGCTTAAGGAAATTCAAGTACAAAGATCCCCCACCTTCAGAAAACATCCCAAACAAAAGGATAAAACACAACAGGTTTTGGTTTTGATACCTCATTCTTTCTTTCCTCCTGCATCCTCTATCCCTAAATGTTGGTGGTCTCAATATTGTGCAGTTCTTCTCAGGGTAACAACACCCCTTGTGAGGTCATTAATGCACCAGCCAGTTCATGTTCTGTGGACAGTGCCCTGAAGTATTCTTTCACACCCTGTGGCTCTTCACAAAACCTTCACTATGGGTTTTCCTTCAGGATGTTTTCTGTACTTTTAGGAAAATGCTTCAAACTACTCTTAGAAGGTCAGATGGGACACCACAGCTGGATCAGCATTGCCTTGCAGTCACATTTGTAGAAATCTGAAAAGCCTTCATCACCACAGTAAATGTGTAGAGGCCTGGGTTCAAAGCCATGGCCTTGAAATTCAGCTATTTGAGGTCAAAGCATGTTTTATTATGTGTTTTCTCTTCTGAGCCCTGGTGCTAAGAAAACTGAAGTACACAGTATCCTCTACTCTGAGGAAACTGTTAAATAAATGCCTTAAAGCTTTCTAGCATCTCACTGTTATCATGGGGGTGAGAAAGGCAATGAATTTGTGATCCTTTTATATCAATTGCTAACTGTAACTTTGCCTGTAATACTTAAGCCTCTGGAATCTCAGTTTTTTCAGCTGTGGGATGAAGATCATAGTGTGAATGAGATCAGGGCCTGAGGAATGCTTAAGGGAGCCTGGCTCATAATGCAATTGTTGATGGTCATTGTTAAAATTGTTTCAACTTCCTTGTGTTCTGTTCATTTATTCTCTCTCCTATACCCTAGAAAATTTGCAACATCATCCTTACTGCTACAGCTAATAGAAACATTGCATTCCATACCCAAGAGTATCTCTTTTTACCATTTGATACTTCCTTAGACCATTTTCTCCTTCTCAAGAACATTCTCCTTGGCTGTTCACTCACATCTTTTTACTTGTACCTATGGCCATGTGGAAGACATTGTTCTCAATGTGCTGTATAGGAGTCTATATTATTACCTAGATTATTGTTTTAAGCATTTATGCTATCACTTATATTACTGATATTGTTCTCTCTTGCATTTTATGGACAAATATTCCCAAAGACTGCCATGTTCCAGAGATTATGAATGATAGGGCTTAGCTTCCTGCATTATGGTCTGCTGTCACTTATGCATTTAGCTAGTACATTCCTAAATTATTTTTTCATGTAATACCCACATATTTTAAGTTGGCAAGCTGTAAAGCTAGCCAGTGGATAGCAACTTCATATTTTTTAATAAATATCATATAAAGTAACATTGCATGTTCATTTAAATCCAAGTTTATAGAACGAGTCATGACCCTATGTGGGGACATGTCCACATGTCCTGAATGTGAGTTCCAGGAAAAAATTGGCAAAGGTGAAAAGTTTCTGAACTCACAGCAACAATGAAATAACTGAACATCAAATGTGTAATGAATCCAAGGTCCTTCATGTTGCATTGAAAGATTTTACTTAAGCCTCTGTTCTGAATATACAATATGCACTTTGTAGTGTGTATGCCATCACATGATGTCTTCAAGCATCTGAAATGCCTCAGCTTATATTTAAGACCACTATATGTCATAAATTGCAGTGATTTTACTACACATGTAGTTTTCTATTCATGTACAACATAACAATATAGTTATGGAAAATGAAGACTCATTATTTAAACATCATTCCTTCTTATGAAAGTATCAAATTAATATATCTTTGGAATGCATTATGATGGATTGTTTGATTTTCAAAATTGGAATTAGAATTGTTAATTTCAGTTTTTTAAAAAATAATATAAGATAAATTTTGGAATGGAATGAAGACAGAATTTCCAAAAATTTCTAAACTTGCTCTAAAAATATTCCTGATGTTCAGTACTATGTATTTATTTGAAGTGACATTCTCAGAAATATTGATTATAAAATTAAAATATCAAAATATCAACTCTGAAAAATATTGAGAATGCTTTACCCTGCAGTATCAGTTCATGAAACAAGATTTATTTTTATGTAAAAGTAAACAAACACATTCATCTCAGTATGCAAATTTTCTTTGGTTTTAAACAAATGTTAAAACTATATTAATATACCACTGAATTGCTTAAGATAGATTTCTTGGCTATTTGTTATTAGTAAATGATTGATTGATATACCTATACATACTGGGGATTGCATTACAATTTCTCAGGTGCAAAAGGGTGTGAGTGGGAAAAATTTAAGAAGGCATAGGCTAAAGCACTCTCTGTCTGCACTGCTGTTCAGATTTAAGCCTGGAACACTCTGGAAAGGTGACTGGTGCTCCTTCTGGAGTTTGTGTGAGTTGGGGGTCTAACTATCTTTATCCTTGTTTCTTTCCACTTTGATTTCCTTTCTACCTTAATTTCTTTTCTTATAGCAAAGAAGGCCATCTTACTATGTGACTTGGCTCTGAAAGGCCATCCATCCTAGGTTATTTTTAGTGTTTATTGTGTGTTGAGTACCATGATAAGTACTGTAGATATACCTGTGTGTATGTATATTTGTTTGTGTGTGTGTGTGTGTTATATGTATATTGGATGCATGAAAAGATGATCCCTTCATAGATAACATAGATGTTTTCATCTCAAAAGTAGTCTTAGAAAATATATATGGTTCTATCCTTAGCTACAATTATGTGGAGCAACTGAGATTAAGAAAGATTACGTTTTTCAAATTTACCTTACTAGCAAGTGATAGAGAAATCATTTGACTTATTTGAACCTGGGCCTTTCTAATAAGTAAAACCTTGTTCTTGATCACACACATACACACACACACACACACACACACACAAACACAAACACACACATGTATTTATGTTTGTAAGTATATATATGTATATATATATATAATATTACTACATATATATGTATATATGTTATTTTCAAGTTATACTTGAACTTACTATGCTATAAAGTTTACTGATGCCTATATTAGTCATCATAGATACTTGAGCATGAATGGGTGTGCCATGCTGCTATCATCAGAGACTGGCTCTGAATCTATAGGCACCACCCCCATCCTCACCTTCCATAAGCACCAGTTCCTCACAGTACAAATGGAAACAGTACAGCCTGATTTATAACAGACAGAGTCAGATAGCAGGGTTGTAGCTTACTGCTAATATAAACTCTGACTGCCATCCTCTGGAAGCCAGAATGCCCGATCCTTCAAAATCCTCAAAAGACATAAAAAGTGGGGTCTTCTTACTGCAAATGTGACTTAATTGTACCAACAACTCACCTATATGTATTAAGGCAGAAAATAAATCTATTCAAGGAAAAATGAAAATGATTATTGCTGTCATAAGTAACAAGTACCACTTCATGATTCAGCATTTCTCTCTGCATGGTTCTTCAGAAGATTATAAATAATCCACACTGAATTAAACTTACTTGGAAGATATTTTAAGCTAATGTCAGAATTAATGCAATTAATGTCTAAAAACTACTCTCAAGATGGAAAAGCCACCAATTTGTTTATCCAAATAATACTTTCTTAGTCTTTTAGGTAGCTTACAAAACATTGTACACATTGTCCATGATTTTTACATGAAGTGAAATATTATGTAGAATTTTACATTAATATGAAATACTATATAATTAATATTATTAGCAGTCTCACACTTTAGGGGTCAGGATACAAAGGTAGAACTTCACAAGCTTATTGAACCAGATGAGTGATTACTATATCTTTTTCTTAAGTATAAAATGTTGATACTCCTCTTGCCATAATCCATACAATACTTATATCAAATTTGCAATGAAATCAGCATTAAAATTTGGGCAATAGGATCAGAGAGGAAAACTTAACACTTAAATTATTGTGAAAGTGTCTTATACTTAAAACATTGTCTCAAAAGTGCACATAAAGCCCTAATTAAAAGAAAATGATTTTTAATGTGAATTTCTAAAGAATTTGCTTCAAGTCTCTAGTCTCTTTGCAAGTAGCAATATCTGGTTTTACTAAACACCTCTCTACCTGAATGATGGTTTTTCTTCAAGCCCCTTCCCTTTCTTATCCCTACTTACCTATTTTTAGAAAGAAATCTATTTGTCTTTATCTGTTAAAATACAAGTGAGTCTTTTATTATCAATGTCAGAAGTAGAGGTATTCCACCAGACACCAGATTACAAATGAATGAAATGTGATTATTCTGTAGTTACCTTCTCATTGTTGGCACAAAACACTCAACCCAAAACATCCCATGTCAAGAAAGGGTTTATTTTTGGCTTACAGTTTTAAGGGGAAGCTCCATAATGGCAGGGAAAAGATGACATGTGCAGAGACTAGACATCACCTTGTGCCATAGCAGGCGGCAACAGCAGCAAGATAGTGAGCTTAAACAACATTGGCATGCTGGTGCTAATAGACCATCAAGGTACATCTGCAGCAACACACCTCTTACAGCAAGTTTGCACCTCCAAAATTATCATTGGGTGAGAATCAAGCATTCAGAATACAAAAGTTTATGAGAGATATCGGATTACAAACTATCACATATTTTTTAAAAAACATGATTTTTATTCCTGTTTTGGAGTATCCCAATGAAAAGTATATGCTGAAGGTAAAATTGTCACACTATGTTCTGTATTGCCCCATCCCTTGATACTAAATCAGTGACTAAGATATGGACAGATAATTTGCATTTCAATGATTCCTTCAAATATCTCTGATTGGTAATTCTTCAGACTGCCAGGCATTATGTTTTAGGGAAGCCTACAGCTCATTCTCTATAATAGTAGAGGTCTAAGCACTAAGACAAATAGCCTGAGCTTGACTGCAGGTTCTGCCATTTTTCAGGTGTAGAAAAATGTAGTTTTAGGCAAGTCACTGCATGTCTCAGATCCTTTGTTTATGAAAATAGGATATTAATATTTGCAATATATCTCCTAAGGTTCTTAGGAAGATCAAGTGACAAAATGACCATTGTCAGCAGAGGTGATATTATATGTTGATGAAACTCTTGCTCCCCCTCTGAGCATATAATTAGGCTTCATTTCCTAGACTCTGTACTGAAGAATGTGATGTTAAATATAAGAGTTGCCCCACTCTCTTCCCCCTCACAAATTATATGTCAATTCCCAGGATAATGTTGAAAACCACATGTGGGATTTGGATAGCTTCAAACCCAAATGATGGATCTATGCCTACTACCCACATGTTTGCAATGAATTAAAGTATGAATAAGAAACACATGTTGACTGGGTCAACCTGCTGATATTTTAGAGTCATTCTGTAATCCATAAAGTTCCAACTAGACTAAAGAAAGGAAAATAGAAGAACAACACCTGGGGCAGGGAGAAAGTGAAATGGATTGGCATGGCTAGCATTTTATGCACAATCTATTTGAGAGAGGCCTTATACTCTTTACCATATGGCCATGTGGACCACTGGTCATTTTCTGAAAATAAATTACAGAGGCAACGAATGAATAAGGATGAGGGAAAATGACTTTTACAGCAATGAAAAGTAAAGAGCAAATATGAAGAAGGCATGAATACCTAGAATGAGGAAAAGTGGCAGGTCATGAAAGCACAGAGGCCTTAAGTCATTGATCGGCTTCATTCAGAAGCCAGGTATATAGCCCAGAGTCAAGGGGCATACAGGTAATAAGGTTCAATTTTTTTCTGTTTACTTGAAGGTCAACTGCTGGATGACATCAACACATTAAAATATTCAACCACCAATGCTGAGTTTTGGTAAAGAAAAAGATGAAATTGAAATAATGAATTTGCAATCAAACATGTACTGAATTTATTCATAAACTGTAAATTTAACTCCTTTATAATAAAAATATTTGTATTATAGTGAAGTTTAGTAGATAATTTATAATAACTTTGTTACCAAATTTAGAAAGAAACTCCAGTAAGCAAGCAATTCTAACTAGAAAAACAGATTTAAATGTCATAAGAGAATATTGCAAATGGTGTGACCATAATATTGAAAGGAAAAGAAGCAATGGCAATGTGATATTAAGTACAAATGTCAATGGATATCATTCATTCAAAGAAAACAACAGCTTGATTGTCTACTGTGGACAAGCAAACAGGCATGGTGGTTCACAGGCTGGCAATCTGACTAGTACAGGAGACACAGTCTTGGCCTCCAGGAACTGCCAGCCTGTAGTGGAGACAACAGCATTGAATTAATTATAATAAATGAAGTTTAGACAAAGGGAGCAACAAAACTCAGTGTGAATTCAAGGAAAGAGGAGAATAAATCCAAGAAAGATATTTGAAACCGCATGGTGAGTATCCAGATATTACCCTCCTATATAAAACATATCCAGTCTCCTGGACACATTACTCATTGTGACACAGTGTGATCAAGTGATACTGGCAGTCTAAATGAATCTAAGGCTCTTGAAGAAGGGCATATGTGAGCTCAATTTAAAACATAACAGAGCATAATACTAAGAAGGCAAGTAGGGACCTGATAATTTATGGTCTTTATAACCACATTAAGATATGTAAGGGGTTTTGCCCTCTGAGCAATGGAGAGCCAACACACAGTTCTCAGCAGAGGAGATATGCGGTCATATGTCATTTAAAAAAGGTAAAAGACTTATAAGTCATGAAGACAACTCAGGCTGCCAAATTTGCATTTGAGAAATATCAATCTGGTTGCAATGTAGATAATAGGGTATAGGGGGAACATGGGAAAATGGCAGAATAATCCATTTGAGTTAGTTTTTAAATAAAAGGTGATGAAGTGTACAGAAGGTGCTGGAGATGAGGCTGGAGGAAGTGGAATTGACATTAGAAGTTGGAAGGGAAAGTTAAGTCATAGATATACTATGAGACACCATGGAATAAACCTTATAGGCTATTGGACATGGGGATATAAACAAAAAGACACAAAAGTATCCCTTATATTTTGGTCTGTCTGACCCTAGAATGAATAATCATATTATATTAAGTTCTGTAGCACAATAGGTTCACATTTAATGGAAGTAGTGGTAAGGGTGGGAAACTGAAAAGAAGATTAAGAAAATGACAAAATTTTGGATAGCAGGGCCAGAGAGATGGTTTAGCAGTTAAGGTGCTTTCCTGCAAAGCCTAAGAACCCATGTTTGACTCTCTAGGTTCCACATAAGCCAGATTCTCAAGGTGATGCAAGGGCACAGGGTCGCACAAGTGCAAAAGGTTACAGACTTGTCTGGAGTTCGAGTACATTGGCGGAATCTCTGCTGTGCAAATTCTCCAATTCTTTCTCTTGCTCACTTGTTTTCTCTCTCTCTCTCTCTCTCTCTCTCTCTCTCTCGCTCGCTCGCTCACTCTCACATACAAAACATGCCAGACTGATGGGCTTGCTTCAAAAAAATTTAAGAAAGCAATATACAATTTCTTTTCATCAATGAAGCCCCAGTACCTGGCACAAGAATGTTTTGAGAAGTGAAGTGAGTTTTTATTTTTGAAGTATCACTGAAGAGATGTGAATCTGTGAATCTGCTGAAAAGTGAAAAGAAAGCTTGTGCTATACACTGATTTAGTATGTGTGGAATGCCTACTATATGCAACATAATCTTAGGAACCAGTAATATATTAGTCAGTAAAATAATAGTATGCCTGTTTTCGTGAATTCTAGTTCAGTAAGATAGATACTAAAAATGAAAATATTATATTTCAGTTTGCGATACTCTGATGGAAAATAAGAATGCATGATATAACTAGATTGTAAGATTTAAAACTGTCACATGCAGTCTTATGGAAAAGAGGATATTTGAGTATAGACCTGAATGAAATGGAGTGGGCCATGGATCTTTCTGTGGAAAGAGTATACCCTGTAGAAGAAATATGAATTAAGAGCCTATGGCAAGGACCTGCCTAGCTCTTTGGTATTCAAAGAATAATTTATGAAGATATAGGTGTGACTTGGAGAAAGTGAGATGGAGAAAAATGTAGAAAATAAAGTGAGAGGTCTAGATCAGTCTCCTGCAGCCAGTACCTTATCTCTGAATGAGACAAGATCCACTGATTAGTTTTGAGCAGAAGATTGGCATGGTATAACTCAAGTTTTATGAGATCACTCTGCTGTGTACATCAAGAAACAAAAGTAGACATCCATGGAAAAGATAGTAGACTCTGGTAGTTACCTGAGCACAATGTCATTCCTACTGTATATTTATTTGATTTTATGATGCATGCATGCATTTTGCTAACTTGCATCAAGTTGGAAGCAATGGAAAACTGAAAAGTGGCCAGATTTTGTACTTAGTTTGTTTTGATTCTCTGTGATTTTTGTTGATTTTTAAAGGCCCAATCTGGAAGGATTACTGAGATATGAATATGTGATATAGGATAAAATGTAAAGTAAATATGATTCCAAAGTGCTTCAATGAGCACATAAATAAAGCCTATAAAAACTGTCATTAAGTGAAATAGATAAGTCTATCAGGGGGCAAATTTCAGACTTGTTTATTATTAATTTGATATTGGCCAAGATCACTTTGAAATGATGGTTATCTCATATGCAGATGCATAAATTTGTAGTTCCGATAAGAAGTTTGGGCAGGTGATAAAAATCTGGAAGTCATCAGCATATATGTAATAGTTATAGTCACAATACTGGAAAAGATCACCGAGGAAGTGAGTGTAAATGGAATAGAAATAGATCCAAGACTGATATGTGGTCAGGAGGGTAGGAAAGCTCTAAGCAAAAGAGGCCGAGCAACAGAGGTATGCTAGTCAGCATTCTGTACTGCGCAAAAAAAAAAAAAATGCCTGAGATAAGCAACATATAAGGATGAAAAGTTCATTTCTGCTGATGGCTTCAGAAGTTCCAGAGCATGTTCAGTGTGTCTCATTGTTTCTGGATCCATAATGAGGCAAAAGGTTGCTGCGGCAAGTCTGTGGCAGAGGGAATTTGTTCACTCCCTGAAGCAGAAAGAGATGTGTCAGTTTTCCAACACCCTCTGCAAAAGTATATCCCTGAGAACCCAACACCCTTCCACTAGGCATCCACTCTTTATTTATTTATTTTTGTTAAGAACATACTATGTATGGATACATCCTGTGTTGGCACCATCTTTTCTCTTCTCCCTACCCCCTTTCTGCTGAAAGTGTCCACCATCTCACAAATGGACTGACAGATGGAGTCCAAGATTTTAACCCATAACTCTTTAGGAAAACATACGATATGAATCATAGGCAGAGAACAGATAAGTGGAACAGATAACACAAGTGTTTTGAGACTAAGTGAATAAGTGTATTATAAAGATGAAAGAGATCAACTTGAAGTCAGGTAAGAAAAGCAGGAAACACTGATGTTTTTTTTTTGTTTGTTTGTTTAGCAAGGTCATTTATGACCTTTATAATAGCTGTTTAATGGAGGGAGAAGTATAGTTACAATGAATGGAAGAATAATAATGAGTTCAAGGGGGAAAAAAGAAAGAAAGTGGAGGTAATAAATAGACTATCCCTGTAAAGATTATAGAAATGTGGCTAGGTGCCATAATAGTGTCATATAAATAATGGAGGCCTTTGGTTTTATTCTTTGAGACACTGGGAGTCATGATTCTAGAATAAAAGAACCCCAATATCTAAAAATCTATGACAAGAGCCATATGAGTATAGGAAACACACAATAGAAAAAACAAGAAAGCATTTATCCAGAAACCAAGACAAGAGAGGACTAAATGTTTAACAATGCCAAAAAGTACTTTGATGTCAAGTAGGAAGAGGACAGTCCAGTTAGCTTGAAAACATGCAAGCTATGGCTTTTCTTGCCTGATCCATTTCAGTTTTTGCAGTGGGAAAGCCACAATGTGATGCTATAGTGGGGAGGGGATGTGAGTACTTCCAACCGTAAAATTAAGTAACCAAGTCTATTTAGCTAGGAGAGAAGACATCATTCCTAATGACATATTAAGAAAGAGAAAATGCTTGTTTGTGTGTGTGTGTGTGTCGGGGGGTTCATTTGGAAAATAAATCAAATGAATTTAGGACTAAGGCTTTAAACAGTTATATGCTTAAATTTGTTAGACAACTGAGTCTACTATTCAGGAAAAGAAATTTAAATGTGTGGCTAATCTACTTCGTTTATGAAGGTAAAAGATTGGGTGATTAAAACATAGAGCACAGTGCCTGATTTTAAAAAGTAAAGAAAATTCAGATCTTAATTACCTCAGAGCTGAAATTAGTGCTTAATTGCAATAATTATATCTTCTACCCTTCCCTGGTACAATTATCTCTCCCATCTCTCTGGGTTTTCACCTCTTCCTGATGTTTACTTAAGCCACTCCATGATAGTATAATTTTGCATGAGCTTTCTCACAGTCAGTCTCTTTGGGAAATAACAAATTGCAGAAACAAAAAAAGTAGTAGTGAGGCATAAATTGTGAAGACAATTGTAATAATTCTAATTTGGGCCTCTCTTATATAAGAATGCTTCTGGTGCCGGGCGTGGAGGAGTATGCCTTAAATCCCAGGACTTGGGAGGCAGAGGTAGGAGGATTGCCATGAATTCGAGGCCACCCTGAGACTACATAGTGAATTCCAGGTTGGCCTGGGCTAGAGCGAGATCCTACCACAAAAAAACGAAAAAAAGAAAAGAATGCTTCTGGTAAAGTTGTATAGAGGACTGATGGTGAAGAGAGCTGGCCAGAAGGGTGAGATGAGGATTTCTACAGTATCCCCTCAATTGTGATATTTTGATCTAACAATAAGGCTATCAAAGGGAAGAAAATATTTTTGGATATTGATCCAAGCAGTCATCTCCCAGGCTGCTAGATGAATATGGACACTTCCTTTCCTGGGTTCTTTACCTTTTTTTTTAACCTCTAAATTTCATACAGACTTCAGCCTTTCTGCTGGCATGTTTATCACTAATTGTCATTTACTTATCAATTATTAAACAATTATAACAACTCAGATATTTGGTTAGTTGACACCAGTGAATTTAAGTGGAATGCTTATGTGGATATTTAATGCTATTTAATATTCATAACAAATTTCTTTGGTAGTTAATATTATCTTATTTTTACATGAGAAAATCAAGGAAAATGATGCTGAAAGAATCTGTCTATTTATTGCCAAGCAAGTAGACAACAAGAAAACTTACCATTCTTTTCATAATTACAGTTTTATTTAGATCTTTGCTTTTTTAACTCATTATTGCCAAAGTGCCTTCTTTATTAGTTTCAATGGTAATTATTTTTTTAATTTTGTTTATTTTTATTTATTTATTTGAAAGTGACAGGCAGAAAGAGAAAGAAGCAGACATATATATATATATATATATATATATATATATATATATATATATGGAGAGAGAGAGAGAGAGAGAATGAGTGCTCCAGAGCCTCCAGCCACTGCAAACGAAATCCAGATGCATGCGCCCCCTGTGCATCTGGCTAATGTGGGTCCTGGGGAACCGAGCCTCTAACTGGGGTACTTAGGCTTCACAGGCAAGCACTTAACTGCTAAGCCATCTCTCCAGTCCAATGGTCATTATTTTTAAGTTTCCATAGTCAATAAGTTTGAAGGAAATTGGGTTAAGCAACAGTAGAGATGTATCTTTAGTATGATAACATATCTTTGACACTGTGGAATAAGTATGCCCTAGTAACTGGTACATGGAAGGTATTTTTCTTAAATTGCCTAACTAACAAATGCATCCTACACACTTTGGCTAACTGTATAATCTACATACACTCTAGTTAATCTTGAATTAGATTGAAAGGCACTCTGATTTTATGATTCAATAGGAAAAGGACAGTCCAGTGGACTTGAAAAAATGCAAGCTATCGCTTTTTATTTGCCTGATCTGTTTCAGTTGTTGCAGTGACATAGAAAGACACAATGTGATGCCATAGTGGAGAAAGGTGTGTGAGAACCAAGGATGTAGGATGCAATCCTTCTGGAATATTACCAATTATATGTGCTATTGTGATGGCTATTTGAGAAGATGGGGAATCTGGACCAATAGGTACCTGTTCAATTTTAGGGTATGGCATCTTCAGATTTGCTCATAAACTTTTAGGAAATTTCTTGGTAGGCATCCCATTCCCTATATATTTACAACTATCTCCAAGGGTAGAATAATACGGGCAATAAATCTGTGATTGATTTATCTTTTTATGCATGTGCATATGGTCTGTGTGCATATCTATTTGTGTGGTTGTCTGTGTGGTGACACATGTGATAAGGCAAGTGGAGGCCACAGGCTGACGCTGGATGTGTTCTTATATTCTTCCCCATAATATTCATTCAGACAGAAACTCTGGTTCAATGCAGAGTTCACCAATTAGTCTAGAGTAGACAGCTTATCCTTTTTCTACCTCCCATATGCTGGGAATCCAGCTGACACATGCAATAAAACCCAGCTGTTTTCTTTTTTTTCTATGTGTGTCCGTGTGTGTGTGTGCATGTGTATGTGTTCTCACATGTATTTCTGTGTACTTAATGTGGTGTATATGTGTAATGCATGTGTCAGTGATGATGTGTGCACATGTATGTCCGTATGAAGTGCCCCATGCACTCACTTACAGCAAAGTGAGCTTGCGTGCATTGGCTTGAGACCAATGTTGGAAGTCCCATTCCATCATTCTTCTGCCCATCTTTACTGAGCCAGATTCTCTTACTGATACTGGAACTTGCTTGTTTTTTATTCAGTAGCTCTAGTGATTCTCAGTTCTCTGCTACCGTACAGGTCTGCAGTTGCAGATGTGTGTGTCCATGCCCAGCATTTTATATGAGTCCTGGGGGTGGAACCTAAGTGTTCTCCCAGGTTTGCTAACAGTTGTGCAGCATGTTTTTACGAACTGATCTATTGCCCTAGCCCTGATTTCTGTTCTTTGGTACTCTTATGTGAATGAAATCCTTTTTTTCTTCAACAATAGCTCTGCAATTGGATAATGTAAACAATAAGGACAGTTAAAGAATAGAGAACTAGCCAGGCGTGGTGGTGCACACCTTTAGTCCCAGCACTCGGGAGGCAGAGGTAGGAGGATTGCCATGAGTTCAAGGCCACCCTGAGACTACATAGTGAATTCCAGGTCAACCTGGGCTAGAGTGAGACCCTACCTTGAAAAACCAAAAACATAAAATAAAAATAGAGAACTAACAGGTGATAAATATTTCTTGATTGTTACCATAACTTGGATTTACTGCAGCTACTTCTACCTCACGTCATTGCAATGGTGACATGGAAATTATTATAGTAATGGTAAGGTATCCAGACAAGAAATATTTCATAGCCTCTTAATTTGAAGAAATCATACTTTGGCATAGTACTCAATTCTGAGAATCCTAGGGCAAGTGCAACCCCAAATTATAAATAAATGTACAAATAGGTTATGTATTAGAAAATGAGGTGAAATGCAAATAACATTATTTTCCTCTGGGAAGTTATTAGGAATAAAAGGTCACCGTGACTTGGTGCCAAATTTTCTGGGTGTTAGGAAATAAACAAAACTTCTATTTTTTTCTTAACAAAATCAATTGAGATGTGGCCAGGAAAGGTTCATGTAATGTGGCCAGGAAAGGTTCATGTAAAGTACCTATGTCTGAGGCGTAGGAAATACTGAGAGGAAGAACACACACATATATGTATACACACACACACACACACACACACACACAGAGAGAGAGAGAGAGAGAGAGAGAGAGAGAGAATTTGCATTTGGATTTTACACCTTGACATAGAAAAAGGGAATCATAGAATACCAGAATTGTAACAGGATAGTCAGGGCTCTGATTTATCAATCCCTTCTAGAACAACTCCAAGTTATCAAATGTTTGCATGGGATGCTAAAGAGACATTCTCTTTAATTGCTATAGTGATTACACTGGCCATCTAGGAAGAAGGTATTAGAATGGACAGAACACAAATTTGGAATAAATCACAGGTTTATCTGCTAAAGCAGGTTTAGTAATCCTATAGTAACAAAAAGCACCAAAATTTCAATGAGTATCAATAATTTATACAACATAATGCTTGAAGCTAAGATAAAGAACAAACAGGCATGTGAATATATCATGTATATTCATATATCTCTATATCTGTGTGACAGTCTTTTGGGGACTTTTGCATAATGAGAGGGTCTTATTTCTTATTAATGTTATATATGCAATCCACATTGTGAGGGGACAAACCTCTGCTTCATTTTCACATGTTTTGTCATCACCTCTGTAGGAGAAGAAAATATGGTTTATTGCATAATGGCTTTTAAGAAATATGCCCAGAAATCACATTGTCATACTTCATTTGAAAGAAATCTAGAAAGTGCACTCTTATAATGTTCCTGAAAAGAGAAGAAATGGAAGATTCATGAGTAGCCTTATTCACTACAATAATATTTATATGTTCATGTGGCAATGTATCCTTTCTTTCTTGGCCATTTTCTTCATTTGTGAAATGGTTCAGGAAAATCTATTTTGTAAAAGTGTTATGAGTATTAAATGACACAACATTCACAAAATGATTTAAGTTGTCTCTGTCTTTATAGCTCCTAGAGCACTAACTTAGCCCTTTGCCTATGAACTGTTTCTTCTTTTCTAGGCTTCTACAGAGCATACCTTACATGTCCTGTGCAGGTCAGCCTTTTGAATATTTAATGGTATTTCTGTATGAGAACAATTTTCATCTTTTACAGGCTAAACTTTTACAGTCTAGAAAACCATTCTGTAAGGCAATGTGTTTGAATATTCTTATCACTTCCTTATCTGCCCTGTAACCTTGTTCTGACATGTCTCTGTTTGCTCTGAAATGGATGAACATCTTTGTGTAGGATCCCTGCTCTCATTGCATCAGTATGTCATACTTGGGACTATAAGCAACCTCACTCTGGACACCATGTTTCTCTTCATGTAGTTAAAGGCACTTTGTGAACCTGTTATGATCAACAAATATCATGGTTAGGAGTCAGAAATTATTTAAAACAGGGGTGTCTCCGAATTCATTAATACAACAACAATATCAGAACAATCTGGAGAACTTTATATTATGGAGACATCTACTGTTTCTTCTCCTTTACTTTCAATGCCCTGGGTAGAAGTCTGTAAAATAGTGAGTTAATAGGATTGGAAAGAACTCATCAGTGGTATTCCCTCATGACATTTTATGGTGGTGGAGTTTGAATACAGGCCTTCCCCACTCTATGCAGGTGATATATGACTGAACCAAGCCTCCAGCCTTCACTTTTTCTTAGGTTATTTCCAAGTTTTACATATGGAGAAAACATATGCTTCAGAGCACCTGGCATGGTGGTTGAAAATTGTTTTAGAGCTTTATCACCAAAAATAGAAACAGAATATCTGGAGTTGGTCACAGAAATCTTCATTGTCACCAACTATGTCAGTTGGGTCTGATGTAGCTAGGATACTGAATCTCCTGTGTGCACTTCTACCTCCCATTTAGTACACAGAAGTATTAAGAAATTTTACAGTAAATTTTCCTTTTAATACAGTTAGCAACATATACAGTAGAGTTCACTTATTAAAATATACAGTAGAAATATATATTAATCCAAAAATATAGCTTCTCACAAAATTGTGGAGTCATATATACTCAGAGTTAAAAAGAGACTTGAAATTTCTAATTCCAAGGCTATATTTTGTGATATCCATGATATCTAAAATCATTCAACAGGTCAATCCATAGGTAAATTTAACTAGAAAACATAAGACAGCGTATCTTCTATTAACATGCATATTGGCATAATAAATATTCACAAAGGTTTTCCACAGAATTAAAATTTTATAACTTTATTAAAATCAATGTTTTCAAAAATAGTTGGGCATATAGTCCTTTAAGACATATCATCCATTAGGCTGGACACTTTTTATTTCACAGAATCATTTTAGGAAACCTGATATAGGGCATAATTTTGTATAGGAATGAATAATTTATATATATACATATATATATATATAATTTGAATAATTTTCTGCTAGAACATTGATATATATATGAAATTCTAGGTTTGCAATCGCTACTGATATACCTGCAGCATATCATCTTCTGGATCTTCTAGTGTCTAAGTTCAGAACATTCTATTCATTTTTACATGTAACATAGTATTGTGAAATACATGTGAAATTTTCTTTTTGAAGCTCTATGTTTTAAACTTGGCTCAAGCAAATATTGATGGTAAAATTGAGTATTATATACACTTCTTGAACATTTTTTTCTCACATACAAAATGACGAACATAGGACTATTTTTCACAGAGTGTTGTGTAAATTAATTATGATAATAAATGTTACACAACAGTGTCTGGAACAGAATTAATGCGAATAGCAATATTTCTATCATTTACAGGTGAAAATGCAAAATGCTTAATTGATAGTTTCAATTTTAGTATACACAAATCTATCGATCCAATTATTCCCTAATATATTATTTCCAGAATATTAATTTATAGAACACTGCCTCCAAGTAACATTGCATGAGTCATTAAAATTCTTTGATCCTTGGTATTTATCTCCATAAAATGGATAACACAAAGGTTTTATTGTTATTATCTTAGTGGAAAACTTATGATGCATTTCTATCAATGGGTTTAATTTAAGACATTAGTTGTAGAGATCAACAATTTCTAAAGTAATATATTTTTTTAAAAAGATGTACAAGAAGTTTCTGGATAACGATATACAAATAGAATTAACACACATAAAAAGATGTTTAGCTTAAACTATAATTAATTACATGCAAATTAAAATATTAATGATACACTATCTTTCATATAATGGAATGGTAACTATGTAAAAATGTAATTTGCAAAGTTGATGTGGGTAGGGAACTACCACTCTCATATAATGGTGACCAGAGAATAAAATAATAAGACTTACTAGAGGAGAATCTGCTAATATAAGTGAAAATTTCTTATGCATATTCCTTTTTACACAAATTTTACTTCTCAAAAATTAACCTACCTATATACAACAATGGCAAGGTGCTTTTCTATCTTCATTCATGAGACCCTAGGTTTGATTCCCTGCAATGCCAAAAAGAAAGTACACTTCATATCTTTTTTAAATAGCCTATCAATTTGCTCACAGGAGAAAAATAATAAAGAGAAATAACTTAAACGATTTTCATAGGAGATCAGTAATATGAATTTTGTTTCACTATACTATAAAGTGATTAAATGTAATGAGTTCATATTATATCAATTAAATCTCTTGTTTTGTGTTTGTTTATATTTCTGTTTTCTAATTTCTTCATGTAACATTTCCCTTGAATAATACCTACAAAAAAGGTGCTTTTATATGGGAAAATACAGTCAGTACTTTATCTCCACAGGTTCATTATCTATACATACATCAAATAATAGGTCAAAATGTTTGCAAATATAATTGCATTTATATCAAACTGGTAGACATTTTCTTGTAATTATACCCTGCATGACTTTATATAGAAGCTTTTTACATAATATTAACTCTATGTGAAGTATTGTTTTAACATGATGTAATGCAGATAAGACTTGTGCTATGTAATATGAAATTACTATGCCATTTTATCAAGTAGACTCACATCATGAGTTTTCACTGCCTGCATGTAAAGGGTCCTGGATCTTATTCACAAGGAATATTAACGGCAATTTTAATAGTCACTTTCAACAAATTTTGTGGCATTAAGATTAAGAGTGGTGCTCTTGTAGTGCAGCTGCCTGTCTTACCATCATTGAGTGTGTGCAAGCCAACATCCAATTTCTCTTATTACAATTACATTTCCTGTAGTTATTTCTGTTATGGTGAAGAAAAACATATTGGCCTATTTTTCTGACTTTTCCCTCAAAGCGGATGCCTTTATTTCCCCATCTTTGAACCTGATACCAGCACAAGGGGGAAGGAGATCAGCACAGAGAAAAATCAACTCCTACCAAATCAGAGAGCCAGAGCCTCAGAGGCCCCCAACACCTCATCACTGAAGCAGACCAAAAATGAACCCAACATAGCTCAGGGAAATTTTGCGGAAGAGGGGCAGAAAGAATGTCAGAGCCATATGTTGGGTCATGATATGCAGAGACATTTAGCTTACCCATAACTGTGGGCTAACTCCACAATGCATGACCCGTATGCCTCAACAAGGAGGGGCTAAGGGGAGGGGGTAGGTCACGGATGAGCCTAATAATGGTACCAAACTGACTGTATTTGCTGAATACAAAACTGACTAATAAAGAAAAAAAAATAAAAAAATAAAAAATAAAAAATAAAAAAAGAGGAGGAAATACATGATAGTGTAACTGATTTGATTTCTCTTTCACTGTATGGTGCTTCTGAACATCTAATTATTTGTTAGTTATCTAAATAAAATGTCTCTGAAACAAAAAAAAAAAAAAGATTAAGAGTGGAGAAGGGACCCACTAGGCTCAAAAGCTAAGTAATAAGTTATAACAATAACTCAGTTAATTTTGAGTTTCTTTTCACATTTTATTTCCCTCTTATTTGTTCAATGAGAGACTCTGATTTTTAAATATTATGTCTCTTAAGTTTACCTTTATTCCTTTTATAAAAATTGACGATGGATTTTACTTCAACTAAATATTTTTTGTTTAAATTTCCATCATACCTGAAAATAAAAATTAACAGCACATTGAAAGGATCACACACAATGACCAAGTAGAATTGATCACTTCAGTTCAAGTGTGGTTGAACATACAAAAATAAAGTAAGTAATACACTATGTTAAAAGAGTGAACTTTTTTCTAAAAAATCATATGATCATTTCAATGAATGCAGAAAACTGTGATAAATAAAATACTTCTTCATGATAAATGCTCACAAAACTAAAGATTGATGTTGCTACAGCATAATGAATGTAATAAGAAAAGCTCACTGCTAACATCATATTCAATGGTGAAAAGTTAAAAAGTTTCCTATAGAAGGAACATATCTACACATAATAAAAGCTATTTATGACAAACCTACAGTCAACATAATACTAAATGGAGAAAAACTTGAAGCATTTCTTCTAAATTCAGGAACAAAACAAGGGTGTCCACTGTCCCCACTTTTATTTAATATGGTACTGGAAGTCTTAACTATAGCAATAAGGCAAGAGACACTCATAAAAGGGACACAAATTGGAAAGGAAGTGATCAAATTATCACTATTTGCAGATGATATGATTCTATACATAAAAGACCCTAGAAACTCTACCAAAAAAACTGTTTGAGCTGATAAACACTTTTAGCAACATAGCAGGATACAAAATAAATACACAGAAATCAGTAGCTTTCCTATATACTAACAACAAACATGAGGAGGATGAAATCAGGGAAACTCTTCCATTTACAAATGCCACAAAAAAGTACTTAATAATAAACTTAACCAAGGAAGCGAATGATCTCTACAATGAGAATGTTAAAACACTCAAGCGAGAAATTACAGAAGACACAAGGAAATGGAAAGACATTCCATGTTCTTGGATTGGACAAATCAATATTGTGAAAATGTCAATCTTACCAAAACCAATCTATGCATTTAATGCAATCCCATTAAAGTTCCAATGGAATTCTTCACAGAAATAGAAAGAACAATCCTAAAATTCATTTGGAAGCACAAAAACCTCAAATAGCCAAAATGATTTTTAGCAACAAAAATAAGGCTGGCGGTATCACCATACGAAATTTTAAGCTATAGTACAAAGCCATAGTAACAAAAATAGCATGGTATTGGCACAAAGACAGACATGTAGATCAATGGAACAGAAAAGAGGACCCAGATGTTAATCCAGGCAGCTACAGCCATCTGATTTTTGACAAAAATATTCATTGGAAAAAAAGACAGCTTCTTCAAGAAATGTTGCTTGGAAAATTGAATATCTATATGCAGAAAGATGAAAATACATCCTTGTCTTTTTTCCTGCACAAGAACCAAATCCAAGTGGATCAGGGACCTTAATACCAGACCTGAAACTCTGAAATTGCTACAGGAAAAGGTAGGGGAAACCTTTCAACATATTGGCATAGGTAATGATTTTCTGAATATAACGCCAATTGCTCAGAAAATAAAACCACTATTCAACCACAGGGATCTCATGAAATTACAAAGCTTTTGTACAGCAAAGGACACTGTGAATAGAGCAAAGAGACAACCTACAGAATGGGAGAAAATCTTTGCCAGCTGCACATCTGACAGGGAGTTAATATCCAGAATATATAAAGAACTCAAAAAAAAGATCAATAATAAATCAAACAACCCAATTAAAACTTAATTAAAAATGGGCTGTGGAACTAAATAGAGAGTTCTCATGAGAAGAAATACAGATGGCATATAAACATCTAAAAAAGTATTCTACATCCTTAACCATCAGGGAAATAAAAATTAAACCTACCTTGAGATTCCATCTCTCTCCTGTCAGAATGGCTACCATAAAGAAAACAAATGACAATAAATGTTTGCGAGGATGCAGAAAACAGGGCAACCCTTCCCCAATGTTGGTGGGAATGTAATCTGGTATAGCCATTGTGGAAATCAGTGTGGAAGTTCTTCAGACAGCTAAAAATAGATGTACCATATGATCAATCTATAGAACTCCTAGGCCAAGGTCCTAATGACTCTTCTAATTACCTTAGAGATACTTGTACAACCATGCTTATTGCTGCTCTATTCACAATAACTAGGACATGAAACCAGCCTAGATGTCCATCCACAGATGAATAGATAATAAAGATGTGGTACATTTACACAATGGAGTTCTATTCAGCGGTAAAGAAAAATGAAATTATGAAATTCGCTGGGAAGTGGATGGATCTGGAAAGCATTATACTAAGTGAGGTAACCCAGGCCCAGAAAGCCAAATGTCAAATGTTCTCTATCATATGTGGATCCTAGATACAAATGTATAGACTTGTATGTGAGCTGCAACGAGAAATCAGTAGCAGAGGCCCATAAGCTAGAAAAAGGCTATATGGGAGGGAGGAGAGAGAAGCACTTTAGGGGATGGTATTATATATGTGTAAGTAGAAGAACAGATTACAGGGAAGGGAAAGGCCTAAACTAGGTCAGGGAAAGAGATTGTATAAAAGAAGGGTGGGGGAGGGTCAATCAAAATTCAAGATATTCTGAATAAGACATATGAAAATCTACTTTCTTTAATAATGGCACATCCAGAAGGCATAGATTGTTACTAGAAAATTTTCAGTGCCAGGGATGGAATACTTTCCAGTGCGTTGTTGGCCAGGGAGATTCCTGTTGCCTCTAAAACATTATAAGCTATTGCCAAGCCCCTTGGTTTCATGTGAGAAGGAGATGGTAAAACCCTATTGCTGAAGACTTCACATGCTTGAGTGGCAACGTCACTGAGAAATCAAGTTGGTGCTGAGCAGAAAACCTTCTCCCTGTAGCCCAGCCAACTGAAATCTGGAAAAAGCTGCACTGTATGCAGTCTTATGAGAGGCAGAAGACATCAGTGGTAAAAACAGTGGACCCTGGAAGGCTCAAGTTTGGACAGAGAGGCCAAATGACTAAATGAGCATGATAGTGGCATGTCTACTCTGGGGGAAACCAACCGCTTTATCATTGGACTGAAGTCCCATTCTATGGGAGGGAATACATGCCTGGTACTGAAAACCTAATCAAAAGCCTATGGCAGCGAAGGTCATGATCCTTATGGGTATAAAGCCTGCTCTTGTCTGGATAAATGCATATATTACTCTCACCAAATTTCCCTGAAAGCACTACACTTAATGTTCATATTCATATATTAATGCTAATCTCACTTCTGTTTAGAGAAGCTTCTTTTCAGATAGCAATGACCACTGGGATGACCCAAAAGACAACATAGTCCTGAGAAGCGACGGAGGAGTGTCCAGCACTGAAACATCTCACACCCTTCAAGGCTCAGGGTCCATTGAGGAAGAGGTAGTGGAAAGAATGTAAGAGCCAAAGGAAGGGTACCACTCCTTATATACAACTGCCCAGACAGAAATTGGCCTCTGTATCCAAGACGTCTCAGTGCCTAGCAATACCCACACAAGACCCTTATAACAGGAGAGGATGATGACATCAAATTAAAAGAGAGACTAATGGAGAGAGGGAGAGGAGATGATGGAGAGCAGAGTTATGAAGGGGAAAGTGGGGGAGGGGAGGGGAACACCATGGTTTGCTGTCTACAAGTATAGAAGTTGTTAGTAAAAAAAGTGTATATATATAATATATTATGATATATATATATATATATATATATATATATATATATATATATATATATATAGGACCCCCCCCCACTCTCCCCAACTCTATTTGGCACAGAACTAGAGGGCATAGTTATTACAGTTAGGTAAGAAGTAGAAAGTAATGATAACTAAAATATCAGGGGAAAGTTAAATTTTGTCGTCAAAAATAACAGCTAGAGGTAATTTAAGTATTTTTATTTTATTTATTTATTTGAGATAAAGTGAGAAAGAGGCAGTTAGAGAGAGAGAGAGAGAGAGAGAATGGGCATGCCAGGGCCTCCAGCCACTGCAAACAAACTACAGATGCAGGCACTACCCTTATGTATCTGGCTTATGTGGGTCCTGGGAAATCAAACCTGCATCCTTTTTCTTCATAGGCAAGTGCTAAGCCATCTCTCCAGTCCTAGAGATCATTTAAAACTCTCTAAGTTTGCCCAATAAAATTCAAATTGGATCAAAGACCTTAGTCTAAAACCTGAACCACCGAAACTGCTAGTTTAAAAAAAAAAATCAAAAACCAGGGAACACATAGGAAACATGCTTCAAGATATAGGAATAGCCAAGAACTTTCTGAGTATGGTGCCTATAATAGAAAACATTGTTCCAATAATCAACAAATGTGGCTACACAAAATTGAAAAGTTTTCTGCACAGCAAAATAAACGATCAGCAAAGTGAACAGATTGGCTGAAGAATAAGAAAATACATCTGCCACCTGTAGTTTGGACAGGTCACTGATAAAAGGATTTTATAAATAACTGCAAAAATTAAATGCTAAAAATAAATAAATAAAACTGCCAATTACCAAATGAGCTAATAAAATGAACCAAAGAAAGAAGCACAAATGAACAATAAGTATTTTTTAAAGTATTGCTCATCCTTATCCATCAGTTAAACACAAACTAAAACCACTTTGACATATTATCTCACTCTAGTCTGAATAGCTGTTATCAAAGACATTGACAACAAATGCTGGTAAGGGTGTAGGGAAAGAAAGAACCTTATTCACTGAGTGAATGTAATGTAGCACACCCATTATGGAAATCACTATGGAAATTTCTCAAAAAATTAGAAATAAAAATCCCATATGACCCAGCTGTATCACTCCTGGACATATAAGGACTTCACACTCTAGTACAGAAATATTTCCAATCCATGTTTATTTTATTGTCACTTTTTTTACAGTAGCTAAGAAATAGAATAAACCTAGATGCCCATCAAAGGATAAATGAACGATACAAATATCGTGCATATAGATAATGGAATAATACTCAGTAGTACAGAAAAATGAAATTATTAAAATTTTAGGAAAAATGGAAATAGTGTGTTAAAATCAAGTGAACAAACTCAAAGACCAAAGGTACAAGTTCTTTCTGATATGCAGAAACAAGCAACTAATATCTATATGTATGTATATAAGGCAGGAAAAATGTGGGTGAAACCTAGATAGTTCTTAGGATGATAATCAAGAGTGAATGTAAAGAGATATATAGGAAAAGGGATGGGGGAAAGGAGATAGGACACTTATGACAAGTAAACGCAAAGCAGAGGATAATGATGGAAGAGTAGGGTTGGGGAAAGGAGGGTTTGAGGAGAAACAATTAAAACATACTGTATTTGAAAATGTCAGAATAAATGATACCTGGAGCTGGAGACATGGCTTAGTGGCTAAGGTGTTTGCCTGAAAAGCCAAAGGACCTCCATTCAATTCCCCAGGACTGATATAAGCCAGATGCACAAGATGGTGAATGCATCTGGAGTCCATTTGCAGTGGCTGGAGGCCCTAGCATACCCATTCTCTTTCTCTCTGCCTCTTTCTCTCTTGCTCTCTCAAATAAATAAATAAATAAATAAGAATTTTTAAAAAATAATAAATTATACCTAAATATTTATATGATGACAAAAATAAAATTCTTAAAAAATCAATTTTTTCTATGTACTTCTAATATTAAACTATCTGAAAAGTATTAATTTTCATTTAGATTTTGGTTTTCTGTGGTAGCTCGTTATTGGCAGCAACCTAAATGTTAATGGAGAGATGAAAAAATAACGCAACTATGCTGTTATATGCAGATAGTACAACACTATTCAAACTAAATGAAAAGAAGAAAATTCTGCCTTAGGTGACAGCATGGATAGACCTGGAGCATATTAGGCTAAGAGAAATCAGCTAGTTACAGATGGACACATAGTGTAAGATCTTTATGTGAGGAATTAAAAATAGCCCCATTTATAAAAGTAAAGGGTATTGTGATGGTGGCCAAGGTCTGCCAACAAGGAGAGATGGAGAGTTATTATTCAAAATTATTTGATACTAAAGTTTTAGTTATGCCTCTTGGGCACATCCTAAATATCAGATGCCTACCATCATGCCTGTAGTTCAGAGTGTTATGTTATACATTCAAAGATCTGTTTAGAGGGAAAATCTAATATGTTCTTCCCAAAGAAAAATTGAAAAATCCTCTATAATAACTGAAATATTACTTGTCCTATGAGTAAGGAGAATTATGTTACTTTCAAGGATGGACACATCATAGGAGTCCAGTCTGAATCTGGCACCTGAGAGATAATGATGTAATAAGGAGTTCAGAGTTCAGTTCTTATGGAGTATATGGTTTCACATGAAATTTTATAGTGTTTAATAATTCATTTAATTTCCTGTATGTATTATTTATGAGGGAGAGAGAGAATTGGCTCATCAGCCACAGCAATCAAACTCCAGATGCATGCACCATCTTGTGCACATGTGCGACCTTGTATTCTTGCATCACCTTTGTGCGTCTTGCTTATGTGGGACATGGAGAGTAGAACATGGGTACTTTGGCTTTGTAGGCAAGCACCTTAACTGCTAAGCCCTCTTTCCTGCCCACATTTAATTTTTATTGATATAAAAAGTGAAGAATTTTTTTGGCTTTATCATACTCAAAATATGATGAAACAAGATATAGACCAAGTCAGATCCTAAACATTTCAAGTGCAAAGTCTGAAAACATTGCTAATAGAAATGAGCTAAGTTATAATAATGAACCTGTTTAACCAAGAACTAGCCCATAGTTGGAGGATCAGTGAATGCTAACAGCCACGATTACTGGAGAGTATATCTTTGGTAAGCCAGGGAGATTCTTACTAAATCAGTCCGCTAGCTGTTCTGTCTCAAAAAATAAAAACATTAAATAACCAGCTTGCTTGTTAGAATCACTAAATTTATAGAGGTTTTAGTGCTAGAACTCTATAGGTTCCACACAGTAACATTAAGGCTGAATTTCTCTAAAGTTGCTGAAGTGTTTTTCTAGCTTAGACAATCAGAACTACATCAGATGAGACTGTTCATTTTGCTCAGGCATGGGAATTTACCCCTAAGTTATTAGTCTCTTTGATATGCTGGGATTTCCTTGAGTCAAACAGTTTTGGTGTACTTAATAATTCTTGGTTTTTAACAGCATTCCTATGGAGAGACAATGAAAAGAAAGAAAAAGATCCATCACCAGATGGAGAAAGGCATTAGCTACACTTGACCTTTCAAGTGTTATATTACTGTTTTCTAGGCCCACATAGGGGATGTCTCTGTTTGGTAGATGACAGCAGCTCAGGGTCTTGCCAGACTGCATGCAATGTGCTCAATAGCAGAGGCTGAAAGAAAACCCAAACAAACAAGCAACAGTGTCTGAACATATTAGGTCACAAAAGGAAAGTCCAAAACGTCTTTAAGTGGACTGAAGTGTAAGTTGAAGGCAAAAATGTGATGAGAGAAGAAAGTTCTAACTCTTTTAATAAAATCATAACTTAAAAGGTAGTTTTCCCTAATATTTAATTAATTTTCCTCAAACTATTAAATTTTATTTTTAATATATATTTTTAATTTTTACTTATTTACTTGAGAGCGACAGACAGAGAAAGAGGCAGGGAGAGAGAGAGAGAATGGGCACGCCAGGGCTTCCAGCCACTGCAAACGAACTCCAGACACTTGCGCCCCCTTGTGCATCTGGATAACATTGGTCCTGGGGAATTGAGCCTCAAACCGGGGTCCTTAGGCTTCACAGGCAAGGGCTTACCCACTAAGACATCTCTCCAGCCCTAAATTTTATTTTTAAATTAGCTTGCAGGGTAACAGATTTCCTTATGATATTTTCATGACTAATTTGTTTTGGCTGATTTTTACCGTACTACTACCCCCATATTTATTTTCCTGCTGTTCCTATTCACCCTGAGTTTCTTTCTTGTACTTTAGTATCTTATGACTTTTATGGTCTTTGCCACCTGCTGCCCTAAAGCCTCTTTTATTTTTCCAGTCTCATGGACTATTTTCTAGTTGCCTGGTCTTTGCCCATTCCTTTCTAATAACTACTATGACTTTCTTTAATTCATGTCGTTATAGTCAGTCTGTTTCCAAATTAATTTCAATTGTTTGTATTACTAAACTTTACTTGTCAGGGAAAACTAAATTTAGTGGCCCCTGATAATTCTCAATGTTTTGCTCTGTAAAGTCTATCATGTTGTTTTGTGCTCATAGTGCTAAACTTTATTTTTCTTTCTGCCTTGAAAGCTTGGGTTCTTTATTTTGGGCTGCTAGGAATGAAACTATTAAATAAATTTTATTCATACCATATTGACAGAAATTGCATATATAAAGAAGTAAGAAGAAAAAACAATCATGACTGACCATTGCATAACAAATAATACTTTATTAAAGCATTTTCATCAAAAATTTTGTAATGTTTGTTTGAATTCACCTAACAAAGGTCATAGCAATTATTTTTGGACACTCACTACTAAAATGGGAAAATTTTTTGAGTATATAATCTCCAGAGAGTGAAACAGCAGTGGTGAGCAACATCATCTTGCTTCCACAAAACCTTCAGGATTTTCCTCTCTGTCATTTGTAACTTCAGGCTGAGAATCTAAACAAGTTTATCTCCTCACTGCTTTGCATTGGAGATCAAAATGTCTGCCTTTCTTTGCTGCATTTTCTGTAAAGTCTGGGATTGTTTCTGTTTGCCTATTAACCCCAAATCTGATTTTCATAGGACAATCTTTACTTCATATATGCCAACAAGAGCCTTATGGTAAGAGTGGAAGGCAAGTCTTCCATGGTGTGAATGGCTTTTTATCAGTTTTATTTGCACCCAGTGGAGCTGGAAACATGGCCTATAGAGTGGGCTCATTATCTCCACTCTGTTGATATTTTACCTGCAGGGTTCTATCATTTAAGACCCACATGCAACAGAGCAGAGCACTCATCCTACTGCTTTATTTCTATGAGGAACAAAGAAACCACACTCCAAATGTTAGGTTTGTTCACAGAAAGGGGATAGCTTTTCTCTGAGGCCTGTTCATTGATTAAGTACAAAGCAAACCAGCTCAGGGAAATAAAAAAGAAAGGCTTTTCTATCAGTTATTTTCTTGTAGCTAGTACCAAATACTTGACAGGAAAGAACTTAAGGGAGGAAGGGTTTATTTGGCTTACAATTTGACAGAACAAAATTCATCATGGGGGCTGGATAGGTAGCTTACTGGTTAAAGTGCTTGCCTCTGAAGCCTAAGAGGCATGTTTGTTTCCCCAGTACTCACATAAGCCAGATGCTCAAGGAGGCTCATGCATCTGGTGTTCATTTGTAGTGGCTAGCGTCCCTGGCGTGCACATTCTCTCCCTCTTCTCTCTCTTTCTTTCTCTCTTTTTTCTCTCTTTCTCTCTTCATATCTGCTTCTCTTTCTAATAAATAAATTAAAAATAAAAATTCATCATGACAGGGAAGGTGTGACAGCAGAAGCTTGAGGCAGCTGGTCACATTCAGCACACAGGGCTAATCTAGCTTTTTTCTATTCATTCAGTCCAGGACCTCAACCCTTGGAATAATTATGCCCATAGTTAAGACGGGTCTTCCCACCTAAATTAATCTAATCAAGGTATTCCCTCATAGGCATGCCCAGGGGCTAGCCTAATATAAACAATCCCCCACAATCATGCCCAGAGGCTGGTTTCCTAGATGTTTCTAGGTCCTGTGAAGTTACAATGAATATAAACTACCATATTCTTTCTGGAGAAAGAGGAAAGATAAGAAAGGGAGGCAAAGAAAGAAGCAAAAAATACTCTCCCTACCACTTGAAACCAGACTGTAGGACAAACTGGAAAACATGGAGACCTCTATGTTGAAATATCTAGAAGAATGAAGGTAATTTGACTTGAATCTAATTGGTGAAAGTGAGTTAAAGTATCTGCAATACTTAATTACTTTAACCCAGACTTGGTTGAAAAGAACTAAAACACAAGTGTTTGCAACAAGTTTCATTAAGACCTGGCAGAGCGTACCCACTAAGATAAATAGGAGCAAAGCATTGACAGATTTGGTTTTAATGTTTTATAAACAATAACTCCCAACTTGTTAAGCTAAAGGGAAATTTAAACTCTGGCAATTCCATTAGGATTATTTTATTTATTTTACTTTTATTTATTTATTAGAGCCAGGGGACAGAGAGAAAGACACAGAGAGGAGAGAGAGAATGGGCACAACAAGGTCTCTAGCCACTGCATATGAACTCCAGATGCATGTACCACCATGTGCATCTGGTTTAGGTGGGATCTGGAGAATCTAACCTGGGTCCTTAGCCTTCATAGGCAAGCACCATAACCTCTAAGCCATCTCTGGAGCTTGAAAAAATATCTTGAGTTTAGTCCTTCTTAAGTGAGTTAAGAAACAAGTTGGTAGAAATACAGCCCAACATCTCACTTACTAATTCTGTGGTGTTGGTACAAAGCGAGTTTTTTTTTTTTTTTTTACCTAAAAAATGGAAAACTTCAGTGTTAAGAAAAGCAATGCTACTATTTACTTCGTGAGATGCAGAATCTTTGAAGCTGGGAAAAGAGTCCAGTTTCCTTTTACCTTTCCAGGTAATTCCTCCAGTGCTTGGTGTGTAATATATATTTCTCCGTGTGTGTGTGTGTGTGTGTGTGTGTGTGTGTGTGTGTGTGTGTTGTGTGTGTGTGTATGTTTAATCATTTTTGCTTTCTTCAAGGTAAGGTCTCACTCTAACCCAGGCTGTCCTGGAACTCACTCTGTAGCCCCAGAATGATCTAGAACTCACAATCATCCTCCCACCTCAGCCTCCTGAATGCTGGTATTAAATACATATGCCAGCACACCTGGCTTCTTTTCACTAATACACAACAATGTGGACACTGGTGGGCCAGAGAGGAGCCATACATGGCCACTGTCCTTAATAGTGGCAAAAAATAATCAAAGCATGCCAAATTCAAAACTAACCATATCTTTGGTAAAGAGACAATATATTCAAAAATGCTATCATTAAGTCATCCTAAGAAACTTAAAATGTAAAACCTACTTTTCCTTTACACGACATAATTACTTAAAGAGAAAGCACTCAATAATATAATAATATCATTGTCTCACTATCAGTAAATAGTTATTCCTGATTTTGAACTCTAGTTTACCTTCTATGTACAAATGTTTATCTGTGCATTACTATCTCAGACTTAGAACTAACAAGACATGTGAGGTGGTTTGGAACAGATGTTCCCATAAACTCACATCTTCTGAATTCTTGATCCTCAGCTGATGATAATTTGGGAGGTGGAGCCATGCTGGAGAAGATGTGTTGTTGGTGGTGGGCTTGGGTGTGTTATCGCCACTTCACCCTTGCGAGAGTCCAGATCACTCTCCTGCTGCTGGTTTTCTACCAGTGTGATAGAAATAATGTTCAGCCTCTCTGTTCATGCCATGTTGTCCTCTGTCATCATGAACCTTCACCTTGAGACTGTAAGCTAAAATAAATAACTTTCCTCCATGAGAAAAGAGAAGGCACAGTACCTATTGTATAAAGTGGGGAGAAGATCTCATGGTCAGATCTGACAGAGTTTCAAGGTCCCATGAAAGGGGCTTTTCTTTTATAGGAGGAATAAACAAGCAAAAAAGGTTTAAAAAAAGTTTGGGAATGTGGGATGAACAATGTGAGCTGATTGCATATATGTGAAAATGCTTTGTCCTGAAGTCAGCCTGATTTGGAGAACAGCCCTGAAGGAGAGCCAGCTCAAGGCTGAAGCTGGGTCAAAGTTCAGGATTTTGGGGAAAGAAGAGAAGCCTCACAGAATTTGGTCAAATTAGTGACCATTTTGTTCTGATTCATCAGTGGAAGCAAGCATTTCAGTTAATCATTTATAGAAAAAGGGTGACAATATGGAAGATCTATATCTTTCTTTGTTATTCGTTGGGAACATTTCTGGTCATGTTTCATATATCCTATAGGAAAGTGTTTCTTTGAAGTAAATCATTTCAGGGCACACAAAAGGGTGGGAGGAGTTTATATTAACTCTTAGTCTTTCCCTCGAACAAAGGACTTGGGTAAAGTGAATATTGTCAAAGGATGATATTTGTCTTATAACCAGGTTAGAATGCCTTTGAATCCTCACTTTTGTAGATGGTTGTAGAAAGAACTTTGAGCACAAAGAGAAAAGCATCACTAAGTGGGGTAGCACAAATGGCACATTGTATTATCACCTTGGAGAATGATTGTTCTAGCTTCCAGCACAGCGCTTTGCTGTGCTTCCTCCAATCATCTTACGCAAAGACGCTCATGGGCATCTATATTGTGCTCAAATGAAAAATATCATATAGCTTGATTCATTTATTACTCAAATGCATTAAGTCCCTAATTTTTTTATAAAAACATTTTTGCATCTTGTTTGCTTTCTTTTTTAGTTTTTTTTAATTCTTTTTCTTATCGTTATTATTATTAACAAAATATTTCATATGGATACATCATGTGTTGGTAGCCTCTTTTCCCTCATCCCTGCCCTCATTCCACTGGGGACCCTTCTCACTGAGGCTGCAGGTATTCCTTATGGGACTGTGGGTTATGTGTTGTGGGAGCAGTGTGCATGTGTGAGGGCACAGCAGGGTCTCTTGCCACTACAAAGGGAACACAAGATGCTTGCACCACTTGTTTGCATCTGGCTTTACATGCATGGCTAGGGAATTGAACCCAGGCTGGCAGGTTTAGCAAGCAAACACTTTTAACCACTGCTCAGTGTCCCCAAACCCTTAGAGTCTAATTCTTGACAAGAGTTGATCTATTAATTAAGAAAACAATTTGTACTAGTATGAAGTTTATAATTTTGAGAAAAAAGAAGGGCAACATTGCATATAAATGTAAATTGTATCCCATTCTGTAAGGGGTCATGGAACCAAAGAATGACAGCATTTGGAATGCAGGGTCAAGCTTCATTGAGAATGTAATTTTTTAGCTAAAACAGAAAGAAATGTAAAACTATGGAAGGTCTATGGCTGAAGAACATTCCAGGTATAAGCAACTGAAAAGATCAGAAAATTGGAATGCATATTGCATGTTTGAACAAAAGCAAAAAGCACAGAGGAACAGAGTGAATGAGGTGGAATGTACTAGGAGATAAATTCGGAAAGACCAATGAGGGATAGATAGACTGTGGTGGTACTTAGATGAAGTTAATCTTTTGATTTTGAAAGAATTTGGAAAGCATTAGAGGATTTTGGAAAGATGAGTGACATAACCTAGCATGCACTATTTTCATGACTCCTTTGCCTATGATGCTGAGATCCAATTGAAGAGGTTTGAGAGGTAGATTCAGGGAGAGCAGTGAGAGTGCAGGGGGTGAATGTACTATCTAGGAGCGACAATGATGCTGTAGACAGTAAAATTGGTGCATATAGCTTGTGTTCACTGGATTGCAATATATGTATGTATGTATAGGAACTACATTTTATCCATGTCTGAAAATAAGTGACATGGACATAGCCTTAAGTTTTTTCTTGAATGATTGTATTTCTTTATCTCATGGCCTGGTGGAAAATAGGAAGAGTCTGAATATATATTGAAGACAGGATGTATAGAATTTAGGCATAAATTTGAGATTCCATGACATAGAAATACAGCAGTAGAAGGAGAAGAAAGTTAGAGAAAGTACTGATGCTAAGATGGAGAGTGATGCTTGGTGATGGCATGTGTCTCCAGTTATGTTATGACCAACTAACTGTACTCTTCCCCTACCCTTATAATGATTTTTTTCTGATTCCTTAGGTGTTTTTTTCTAGCACCTTTATTTTCCTGAAGCAAATTCAGATAGTGTTTCTGTTGCCTTCTATCAAAGTCGCATAAGGAATACCTACATATCCAGCAATGTTTTTCATGTACTTTTCCTATCCTATACTTCACATGCACTCCAAACACTGTTAACTCTTTTTCTTGGAGGACCTCTTCCAGCCTCACTACTACCTACACAAATTTAATTTGTATTTTTCGGATTTAGCTTTATGACCATATACCATACTTCTTATATCCTTTTTTAAAAATTTTATTATTTATTTATTTATTTGAGAGAGAGAGAGAGAAAGAGGCAGAGAGAGGGAGAGAGGAAATGGGTGCACCAGGGCCTCCAGCCACTGCAAACAAACTCCAGACGCATGTGCCCCTTGTGCATCTGGCTGGGTCCTGGGGAATTGAACCTAGGTCCTTTGGCTTTGCAGGCAAATGCCTTAACTGCTAAGCCATCCTTCCAGCCCACTTCTTATTTCTTTTTTATTTTTTGTTTCTTTGCTTGTTTTGTTTTTCGAGGTAGGGTCTCACTCTAGCTAAGGCTGATCTGGAATTCACTCTGTAGTCTCAGGGTGGCCTTGAACTCATGGCAATCCTCCTACCTCTGCCGCCCAAGTGCTGGGGTTAAAGGCGTGCACCACCATGCCCGGCATTATTTCTATAGTTGGACATAAGCTCTCCAATTTGTTATTCCTATGACATTTAACTATTTGGGGGATATATGACACTTGTCTCCTGTGCATAAATCTTGTGTTCAATGGATTTCAAGATCTATATGTATAGGAACATTTTATTCATGTCTGCAAATAAGTGGCATGAACATAACCTTAAGGTTTTTTTTGAATGAATGTATTCCTTTATCTATGAATTTATCTCATTCAAACCATCTCTAACTTATTGATCACATCTTCTCTAATATCTCAGGTTATTACCAAGTCTTCTTTCTCCTGTGTCTCTGCAGCCAATCATTTGTCTTTTTGGTATACCTCTGATCTTCAAAGCCCATATGATCTATCATATGGACCAATTTTTCTCAAGTTTTTATCCCATACCACCAGGACTCAAGGTTATTATAGTCCTATTAGTAACAAGATGTGGCAGATCAGATTATTAAGTAGTAGCTCATCCCTACCCTTTATCTTCCACGGCAGGAGCATGTTCCCTACTCTATTGATGTGGGGCTTGCTTCTGTACCTGTTTTGTTCAATTGCATGATGCAGCAGAGGTTTACTAAGTACTTGTCATTGACCTTGCCCTTTTGTTCCAGGAAAATTGCTTCCCTTGGGTAGACATTTATTCCCAGAAAAATAAGAATGTCATAAGAAGACAGAACTGAACCTGTAGTTTAGAAATCAGTATGCCTAAATCAACTAGACTAAAAAATGTCTGCAGTCAGAATCAGAGGCTCTGTAACTGGCCCACAGACCCACATCCCAAAGAAGATGAGTTCTGGCATTGGCTTCTGAGTTGAAAAGTAATTTTTAAGACTATAACCATATATACTGATAATCTAATTTTCTAATTATCTTAATAACATTCTAATTAACCTCTTACCTACAAATTCTTTTTCTCTCCAGTCCTCAGAGAATACTGAATTCACCTTTCTGAATGAAAGTTTAGATAACATCTATTATCTAAATTCTTCAAAAGCACTGAATTTTCTTTAGAAAAGAAATCAAGCAACTTATTGTGCCATTCAAAGTCTCCAACTCCTCTCTCAGACTTCATCTGCTGTCATGTCCAATAATATATTTGTTCATTCAATAAATATATGGTCACCACATACTATGTGCCAGATAGTATGCTAGGCACTAGGGACATGATATGAATATAATGCACATCCTTTACTCCAGAATGTCTTACTTTATTTGAAAAGACAGGAAAGAAAAAGATGAAATTTTGATGCAAGGTAAGAAGAGGGGAAACAAGGCTAATTGCCACGGGGAAATGTAGGTAGGATTCCTGGAAAGGTTGTTTGTAAGCTGTAACCTAATATAATAATAGAATTAAAAATAGCAAAGAGGGGTGGAGAGATGGCTTAGTAGTTAAGCGCTTGCCTGTGAAGCCTAAGAATCCCAGTTCGAGGCTCTATTCCCCAGGACCCACGTAAGCCAGATGCACAAGGTGATACATGCATCTGGAGTTCGTTTGCAGTGGCTGGAGGCCCTGGCGCACCCATTCTCTCTCTCTCTCTCTCTCTCTCTCTCTCTCTGTCTCTCTCTCTGCCTCTTTCTCTGTCACTTTCAAATAAATAAATAAAAATAAATTTTTAAAAATATAGCAAAGAAAGGAACAAAGGGTGTTTATGGCAAGGAAATATAGTTTTTCTGTTCAAAAAATTCAAGATATATGATCATATCACATTCCCAAAGTTCCAGCCAGTTATGTCATTAGATTGATCACACATAATGTTAAGAGAGAGAGAGGGAAACAATTTCAAAAGCTAATGCTGGGGAGAAGAGCAGAGGGCTGAGTATCTCTGTAGGGCTAGTTATGTACACTATGATAAAGTGTCTACATCTTATATGACCCATATAATATAAAAGAGCAAAGTCTATAATTTATAGTCAGAAAGGTTAACTTTTTAACTTGTTATTTGTTAGTGTATAAACGTAGACAATTGAAAAAAATAAAAACCTTCTTGTAATAACTGGGTTTGGCCATGACAATTTGTATATGGTCCTAAAAGACCAGGCAATTAAGGCAAAATATAAGCTAGTGAGAGTGTGTGAAGCCAAAAGTCTATTACACAGGTAAGGAACAATCATCAACATGGAAAGGTACCCTACGGATTGGAAGAAAATATTTTTAATCCATTTATCTGATGAAAGGATAATCTGAAAAACAAAGAACTCATACAATTCATTAGCAACTTATAAGCTGATATAGCAAAATGTTCAAATAGAAAATTTCCAAGGAAAATATAATAATAATGAGAGCATATGGAAAACAGGTTTGACATAGCTAATCATCAGGAAAAAATAAACACAGAAACACAAAAAGCTGCAGTGAGGGAGTGCCTTATACCTATTAGATTGTTATCAAATAAAAAGACAACAATCTGTGTGCAAGGAGGTGGAGGAAGAGGGACAATCATTCACTGTTGCTGGCAATGTAGCCTATGCAGCCAGTAAAATGGATCCTTGGCAAATTTAAAGTAGAACTGTCCTATGACCCAGCATATCCCTCTGCTGGGAAATATACCCAAGGGAAATAAATTCGGGACATGTGAATATTTCTCTGTTCTAGAATTCTTCACAATATGCAAAGATATGGCCACCTTGATATCCATTACTTAAATAGAGAACAACAACATGTGATTTCAAAAAAAATACAATGAAAGGGATGAAAGCATACACAAGCTATGTTATTAGAACAGTGGAAGGTAATAAGGAATTCACAAATGAAAATAATTTTAGCTATTTTTTAAGACGGCATTGAGCATAGCAAAGATTTTTTAGTTATCTTTGTCATGACTTGAAGGGAATAAGGAGTCATTGAAGAGACTAGAGTATGACCTCAAATTTTCAATGGCTGGTTGATATATGAAAATTTTCTAGCAGATCATAACCGTAAGGAAGAAAAAGCAGCAGGGACACTTCAGCAGAAGCCCAAGAGAGCCCAAAATGCTGGCAATGGGGACTGATGGAAAGGAGAAAACTTGGGGAGAATTCCCAGATTTTGCTGATATGATGTAAAAGACAATGACGAACTTGTGATGAATACTAAAATTCTAGCCGGAGTCTTTTGTCACCAGGGTAAAAAGACTGAATGGTATTGTATAAAGAAAGAATGGTAACGTCAGCCTGGTCTTGTTAACCTTGAGTTTCTTATAAGTCATCCAGGTGAATGTGGCAGGTAAGCAGGGTAGGTACCTGTCATGTAACATATGCGGCATCCACTCTCCAGAGAACACTGTGCTCATTGAACCTTCTTTGCCTTTCCAGGAACTGTTGTACCTACAAGAACTTCCTTTCCCTCCTATTATCAGTTAAATACTATGTCACAATGCACCTCCCACATGAAGCCTTTCTCAACTCTCAAAGGTGAGTACTTGTTTGACATATAGAGAATACTATGTTCAAGTTATTTAGTCAAGTTATTAGTTTATGTATGCGTTTATGCATCCATGCATATTTGTCTATAGGGAGAGGTGGTGTGTTTGCAAGTGCATGTGAAGACAAGAAGTCAATGTCTGATGTCTTCTACAATCACTCCTCCCCTTATTTATTTGACAGACCGTATGTCTCACTTAACCTTGAGCTCATTGATTAGGCTAAACTAGCTAGCCAGTGAGCCCAAGAGATCTTCCTCTCTCTGCCTCCCAACACTAGGACGATAGGCATGTGCTACCACTCCCAGCATTATTGTGGTGCTGCAGATCCAGGATCTATAATCAGGTTCTCAAGAGTGTGTGGCAAGCACCTGACTGAATGGGCTATCTCATCAGCTCCTATTTAGTCATTTTCAGAACTGTATCCTCCACTAGTCTATGAATCCCATTGGTGCTGGGACTGGTTCAAAGCTTTCTGCTTCTCTCAGTTGCAGCCTAGGGAAAACACACAGTAGGTAGCCAGTGACTGTGCATTAACTAGAATATAAAGAACACATTGCAAGCCAGTTGTGGTGGTGCACACCTTTAATCCCAGCACTCAGGACAGAGGTAGGAGGATCGCCATGAGTTCGAGGCCACTCTAGGAATATAGAGTGAATTCAAGGTCATCCTGGGCTAGAGCAAGACCATACCTTGAAAAACCAAAAAAAAAAAAAAAAAAAAAAAAAAAGACATTGTTAAGGAGCTGTTGGCAAGGTAGGGTGGAAGTAGAGGGTTTTTTGTTGTTGTTGTTGTTGTTTGTTTTTGTTTTTCTCTGGCATAATTTGCTCCAATTCAAAGCTCTCCCCCAATGAGCTGAAGCTAGGAAGATTCCCTAACCCCTAATGGGTCAATATTACCAAATATAAAGCCTCACTAAATGTGCTGGAGTTTGGTGAGTTTCCCCGCAATTCACCTGTGCTGCACTGATCTGCGGAATCTGAGGGCTCATTTTGATTTCCCACTTTTGGTATGACTGAGGTGCTGATTTTGCAGTTTCTATGGCCTCCCTAAGGAAACTTAAAGTCTCACTTGCACTCATCTTCTGCTTCCACTTTGGCAAGTATTCTGTTCTGGTATTGATCCTTGTCTGTCATTTCTCAGATTACCCATTCTCTCTGCAGTTTTGTTTGAAATTCACTCTCCTTTTAGAGCATGGGTCCCACAGCTGTTCTCACATCTGTCTTGAATGCAATCCAAGTAGGACTGACCTCAGAAAAGCCTGGCTAGTTATCACTTCTGTATCCCAACAACATTCTATACAGTTGGTTACTGTGCCCTTTTGTAATGCCCTCTTTTCCTTTGCTTCCAAGACCCTCTAGCCCCCATTATGCCCTTTAGCTATCTAGTTATTATTTCTCAACCCAACATAAGGAATTTTCACAATTGAATGGATATCAATCATAATAGCTCAGGAAGCTTCAAAATTTCCATTCCTGGGGCACACCAGGAACTTTGGGATACAGCAGAGATAACATAAGAAAACAAATCTCTACTCATTGGTGACATTGTTTTGTTCTCATCCTGTGATCCTTTCCCATGACCTAAGTGTCAGTAGTCATGACTCACAGTTCTCTCTCTGTCCCATGCTCCTCCTAGGAGCGCCTACAGAACAGTTAAGTATAGGACAACTTCAAGACTCTTAGCCACTTCAAATTTGACATGTCCATTGGAATTCATTCTTTTTTGAGTTTTTTGTTTGCTTTATGTTTGACCTAGAACTCACACTATAGCCCAAGCTAGCTTCAAACTCATGACTATCCTCCTACCTCTGCTTCACAAGTGCTAGAATTCTAGGCATGAGCCACCACTCCTGACAGAAGGGAACTTTTTCTTGGTTTCTTGGTATCTCTCCTCCACAGTCACCTTACCCTTAGAGTTTCTCATCTCAGTGGAAAGCATCTTCATAAAACCAGGTATTTAATATCACTGTGTTCCTTGACCTTCATATCCAGTTTGCTATAAACCCTGCAAATTATACACTAAAAATGTAGCTCATCATCACAAATGTTCTTCCTCTTAGTATATTGACCATCTGTTTTCAGTACAAATACAAGGGATTCCTTACTGGTTTCCCAATTGAAAATATGTTCCTCTGTCCCTTTAATCCAACTTCCATATAACAGGGAAAAGTCTATGTTACATAACCCTGAGGATGCTCTTGTTTTTGAAACCTTTAATTTACTTCTTAATGCAAAGTAAAATCATTCATACTAGGCCCTACACAATCTAAGCTTGTGGTCAGCCCCTATGGCCTATTGGCCAAATTTATCTTTCAGCCTATTTTTGACAATATTTTATCAGAAACCCAGCCACATCAATAGGTTTACATATCATCTCTGGCTACTTTTATCCTACAAGGGAAGAGTCAGCTAGTGGTAACAAAGACAATATGAATTGTGAAACCTCCAATATTTGCTATCTGATCCTTTGTAGAAAATGTATACAAGGCCTGATCTATCTTCCATTTCAGCATCAGCACCACATAATCAGATAATCCCCACACCAGTGGATAAGATCACATTCAGTCAGCCTCATATGTTCTCTCCAACTACATGCTTCCACACCTAATTCCATCCCCTCCTTACATATTTTAAATGTCACTGCCACAGTGACTGACTGACTGACTCCTGGCCTCTGCCTCAGCACAATCTAAATAAGGTTAAATGAATGAAAATGGGCAGAAAGATCTGACACAGGACTTCTTGAGAGTAGGTTTAAGCCAGTCTCACTCCCCACTGATCTGATGGTACCAGATCTCCACACAATAAGACTAGAGAAAACAAAGGGAACACTCTTAGTCACAGCCCTGAAATTCATCATTTGTTCTATTAATGTGTTGTCTTGTTGTACCCTTAATAGCCCTCTTTTAAAATGCAAAGACCTCTCAGAGAAATGTGTGAATTAGGAAGAAAAACCTGCTTATCAGGATCAGTTTTAATGGGAGTAGGGGTCTATAAGCACTGTCCCAGAAATCTTTGTGTCCAAGCTTAAACAGGGAGCATCAGGGCCAAGTGCAATGACAGTGGAGGAAAGGCAGAGGGATAGTAGATCCTACTCGCATCAACATCATAAAATGCCAGTGGTAAATTCAACTAAATATGCTTAATTTCTCCTATTTTTATTTATTAACCATAAAATTAATTAGGCAGATTTTTTTTTCATTTAGCACTATTACTATTAAAAAAATTGAGTTCAGAGTATAAAGCTGCTAATTATGAATGAGTTACCAGTACCAGAAGGAGTATTCTTAGTAATTAAAAGGCCCTGAAAATACAGAGTAGTCATGTTTGGTAGGGTTTTTGTTAATGGTATTGAATTTAAAAAAATACAAGAATTTCATTGAAGTCATCATGGAATACCCTTAAAATCCTTAAAAACTTACAAAGACTAACATAAACAGACAAAACCCTTGAAGTCTAATGATTTATTTGTTTCCTATTCTTTTAAAGAAAAAAAAAATTCTCAAAACTCCCTTGCTGATCAATAGTGGGATTGTATCTGTGAATAGCCACAGCACTCCAGCCTGGGCAACACAATGAGACCCTACCTTATAAAAAATAAATAAAATAAACAAAAACATTTCTCAATGGAGTGAAATCCAAGTGGATATTACTGAGGTAATCACTTTTATAGTCCAGATTATTTTGGCTTGTTCTTCTTAATATATTCTGTTTATATGCAACATGAACTACAATAACCATAGTTGTTTGAAATAAATTACAATTATAGCTAATTGAGAATAAAAGAGACTAAATGCCAATTAGTGATAAGGATACTACTGACTTTGTGTTCCATTGACCATACTAAAAATCACCTTGAAATTGAAATTTGAAATTGAAGAAATTAATACAAGCACATCTTATCCTTTCCAGCATGAGGTTGTTACTAGAGTGCCATCTTCAGTGCAATGGACAAAGAAAGTTGTTTTTCCTGGGTAAAACATTAAACATAAGGGACTATTCTGTTTAGAATTAAAATCATGCCAATTGAAAGTGCATCATCTTTCTCATCTAACATGATGCTTAATTTGTAATTAAATTTTGTAATTCTGGTGTGCAATAGAGATCATCCATTAGTAGTTAAACTACTATAGATAACTATTTGAAAGTTGAGGACAAAACACATTTGATATTTTTGAAACCATAAGGTATTAATATTTCAGATATCCTTCAAGGTCATCTAGTTGAAGCCCCCATTGAAATATTTTTTGAACATGGTTCATTTTCATTGTCAGAACCATTTTCTTCTTGGATATGTTCATTAAGTCTACATACTTAGCCGGTCACTTTATGTTATATGCTGTTATAGAATGCTATGAAAAATGATTTATGCTGCAACAGTTTTCGTTTCATAGTCTCACCAAAGATTGCCATTCTTCTCTGTGGAACTTCCAAATAGAACAGTAAAGCATTACTTTTTGAGTGAGGAGAATCAGTTCCTATAGCAAAGCAGCCTTACAAATTGTGTGACCTCGTGCAAATCACTCTCTTTCTCAAGCCTGACTTGCTCTTCAAAAAGAGAAGGCATTGGTACCAAATGTGCTGAGTTGGGAAATCAATGAGTTACATCTACTCCATATTCCTTTGGTTGTCCTTAAAATTGAAGATCACTAGTCATCATCTTCCCTGTTCTAATAATGACAATTATAAAGATAATTAATTAATATTTTACTCCACTATATTAAAATATTACAGATCGGCCTTTTGTGGTGTGCCTTTACTCAGATGACAAGCTGCAATGAAATATAGATTTGTGAATAAATAATAAAAAGAGTGATCACGGATGGCACAAAGCAGGTGACAAAAGCGACTGAACAGTGTAAAAATGCTTCTTATAGGCTGTATTTTATTTCCCTTTCAATGCACACATCAGGAACTATAAACAGTCAACAGGGTTAGAGGTGGAGATCGTTGAGTAAGATGTATTTTTTAACTAAATGCTTGCATTTCTATTATCTTAAAGCTTTCATAAAGACACACCAGTTCTCTTCTTAATCTTGACGGCTTTACCCAGTTTTCAATAGCCATTTCTTTGTAGCTGCTTAGTTATATAATAAGAGAAATTCTTGAGGAATTTTCATGGTGAGGATGGATACAGCAACATTTCACCTGTGCCAAATCTGGGCAAATGAATCTTTTCTGAAGTAAAGAGTGTGAAGAGAAAGCAACAGCCATGTTTAAGGCCGTCTATGGCAAACCTGGCCAACATATCATCAATAATGCCCTTCTGTAGTTACTGCTGGGATTCCAGGGTGAAAACTCATGTCCTCGGGTCCAGTGCACAAGCTGAGCCAGTGAACTCTAATCACGTTACAAGGGGATCTGAAACATAAGAAATGTCTTGCAAAAGTTGACTTCACCCCCCTCATAACTCAATCTGACTTCTTATAATTATTTTTATGTCAATAGGATTTCTTTTTAAATCCTTCACTTACTGTACTCCATTTTCTATATTTCTAGAAAATACAGAAGGAAATAGGTTAGGCAGAGTGCAATGATGCTTTCTATAAATAACTGTGAGTTTCCCGGAAGGTGAGTAGCTGCCACTTGGTAAGAGTGATGAATAGAACAACTAGCCAGGGTAACTGACAAAGAGAAACAAAGACGGGGCATGTGAAATGTACTGTCATAATCTTATGACGATGAATACATGCTTGGAATTACAAGCCTATGTTTTTTTTTGTGTATTCCCACTAGCAAACAATGTAAAAGCCCGCCCTAAGCTAGCTCATGCCACAGATAGGGTTGGCTGTTCATAACAGCATAAGAGAATAATTTCCAGCAGGGAGAACTTGGCAAGGATGGCATATCCTGCTATGGAGCAAGGTGATGCATGGCAGATACAAGACTTCCTGAGGTTTCATGCAGGAAATGGCTTCTGAAATAGGTACATGATAATTTTTGCTGAACTTAAATTTACTGAACTTAAATTTCTGAAAGCAAATAAGATGCTCTGGGACCATTTTATTACAGTATTGGAACCAATCGTTTGCATTGATCTATTCTGCTCCTTACAAACATACTTTATGTGTAATATGTATAATTTACCTACTCATTTCATTAAACAAAATTATTATATATCATTATGTTAATGGGAAATTCAGAACCAAAAGGTTCAAATAGTCAGTCAAACCATAACATCAACAAAGAAAAAAATCAATGAACAGCAAATGATAAGTATGTTTTATTTGACCAGTAAATTCTTTAAAAATCCTGAATTATTAGTGTTGTATTAACACAGCCTGGATTTAACATTAATTTAAGACAAATGAAGCAGGGTCAAGAGTAAAAAGAAATGAGTCTAATATTTGACATTGAGTTGTCTGATAAGTATTTTTCCCTTTGATCTCATTAACCTTCCTAATCACTTTTCACAATGTCAACTAGGTACTGCTTCTTAAAAAAAAATAGCAGGGCTCTGTCGCTAAAAGTGCTTATTTGCAAAGCCTGATGGTTTGTGTTTGATTCCACAGTACCCACTTAAAGCCAGATGCACAAACTGGTGTATGCATGTGGAACTTGCTTGCAGTGACAAGAGGCCTTGACATACCCATTCACTCATTCATTCTTCCTCTCCCTTTCCCTTCCTTCTTTCTCCTCTCTCTCTCTCTCTCTCTCTCTCCTTGCAAATAAATAAATAAATCCATATTTTAAATATCAAATATTATTGAATCCGTTAGATATTTCTAAGCATAAACACTAGGCCTTCTTATTTTGTATGCAGATGTTTAGCACTAAATGTTTCCTGAATGTGTATGAAAGTTCATCACAGGCTTGATGTGCACCATGGTTGGTGGCCTGGAAATGGTGCATGGCACCTTTCATTTACTACACTTACACACTACAGAGAGAAATGGAAAATGTAACAAATGTGGCAAGGTAAAATAAAATCTCAAGCCAGTTGTATGACTGAAAGCAGCGGAATTTGTAGGAGATAACCTGGGTGTAATATGTACTATATATGACACAGTGGACATGTTTAAGGTTAAAATGAAAACAAAAAGTAATATAATTATCCCAATTAGCTATTTTGATTTGAAAAGTATAGGTAGACACGACAAATCATTTCAAGTTCTGGTATTAACTAGACATTTGCTTTTGTAGATCATTTAATGTTTGTGTTTCTTCCTGGGTGTATGTGTACAGGTCGACCTTCCCGATATATGTCAACTAATAGATTAACTATATCTAATAAATATAAAATTAATCACATACTTTTGAATTTGTATTTCCCTAATATCATACTATTAAAAACATTGAATGGTTACAAAATTACCTATAAGAAATGACTTTTATTCATGAAAATAGCATTAGAATTTTTGCATACCAACTCCAGAATTTTAGCACAATGATTCAGTTTACATAAAACAATGATGGAACTATACATTGCAGTTCCTAGTAAGGAGAACAGTGTTTCTTGTGATTTTTAAAAGATTCTAGGAATAAGATCCACCACACAACATGGCTCCCTCCACCTTTCTCTGCAGGATCCAATATGATGTGCCATGTGCCAAATAAAAGAAGTTTATCATTAAGTAACTAGTTAAATTTAAAATAATAACGGATGTTTACTCAATATGTATTCACATAATTCTCAGAAGGCCTAGTCATTAACGTTTTAGGTTAAGCAAGTAACCAATTCCTTCTAGTGTATTATTAGAATCTCTAGAATCTCTATTTGAGCAGTGTCTACAAAAGTAAGCTAAAGAGGAAGGTTGAGTAGTGCTCTCTTGATCCTGATTCCTTTTGCCATTGCATCTTATATTTATCAATTAACTAAGTTTGAAATTTTCAAATTATTATACTCTTTGACCAGAAATACATAAGTGTCCCAGAGCTTCTTTTTAGTTCTCCCTCTTTAGAAATGGAAACAACAATTAAAAATTTTTTTTTACAAAGTTTTAAAAGTTCATATTATTCCATGTAAGGTTGCAGTTCCTTTCTCTAATTTTCCTCTCTTTGCTGCTGTCCTGTAAACTATTGGAAAGTAAACAAAATGGAAAAGAATTAAAATCAATTTTAGATTAAGGGCATTTTTAAACAAAATATGTTAGGATAAACATTTGACCTCCTATTTTCTGTAATTTAATAAATGGTAAGTTCACACCAAATCTGAAATTGAGGGTTAACAATTGATAGGAAAATTTGATTCAGTGACACAAAAAATAATATTACAGTTCTGCACATATGACTCATGACTAATTGAATGCTACTTGTGTATGTAAAGGATTTGCTGATACCCAAATACCTGTGTTTAACATTTATAAAGAACAAAAATAACAAAATTCCATAATGGATCACATAACACACCCAATCCAAAAAGAAAAAAAAAAACACATTTGTATATGCTCTCTACCTAGGCTTTGCACACTTTCAGCATAGCATATGTGCAGACATAACCCACAGAAATTTCCACTTAGACCGTGGTGTACTTTATCGTTTCTTCACTCCACTTACAGCTTAATATAAGCTCATTGGTCATCACCATCTGTTATGTTCCTCTTTGAGCTCAATATGGATATAATACAATTGGTTTATTCTCTTCACCCACAGTAAATGTGATGGATTGATAATTTTGGCTACTTTTGAAAACAGAAAATTTATAATTAGCCTGTGATCAGTCAAGCTTGCTATGGAATGTAGCAGGTCTAAAACTTTTTTGAATGCATTTTAGTTGATGGTTTAGATTGAAAACGAATATTTGGTTATCTGAAATTATGAGAGATTCCAAATGATTAGTGAGAATGGACAAGAATCCATGCCTGCTGATCTGATAACTCTTCTTGAAAGAGGCAGCTAGTGGAAAGGGATATTGCAAATATTGAGAATATGTTTGTAAAGACATCTTTTAACAGTGGTTTAACAATTAAGTTGGGTGCAGTTTTCTAAAGCTATGTGTCTTACCCTCTTATGTAAGTGATATAATTAATTTTTACTGCATTATTTTTTGCTGAAAAATAATAGAAAGATACATATATTTAACAAATTTGTGGCTTATGAAATACTATTGTAGCAAAAAATTTAATTAATATTGTGTTTAAAATGCCATTTCATAAATTCTTGCTAAGATAATTAAAAGCAAACAAAATCCATTAAATGGTTCTTTTCTGTGATTCACATTATACTTTATAGGAGTACTTGATTTTTCGTGAGCTAATATAAAATAGTAATAACCAAATCAGAGTAAAAACTATGTAATGCATTTTCTGTACTTTATTTCAAGATATTGTTTATGAATACATTTTAATATAATTTCTCACCAACTCTTTGGATATGACAATAACATCAGAGGAAGCAAAAAAGAAAAACAGAAGGAAGAAGTTCCTCACTCACACACTGTCAATGTGAAAGGCATGCAAAAGATATTATAGATTAATATTATCACCATATGTTTCTGGATGTATTTTGTTCTTTCTGAAACTCCTGTTGACATTACTCATGAGGTCCTGTAATGTAATATGTATACATCCTTATGGCTTGAAAATTAAATGCTTATGAAAAGCAAAAAAATAAATATGGTCTTAAATGACTTTCTCAGTTATATATTTATTCATTTTGCTATTTAGAATGTAAAACTAAATATAGAATATAAATTGCCTTATATACTTGAATCACTGTACTTTAATAGCTGCTTTTTCATAAAATTACACAAAGATTTACTTTTAAAGAATTGAATCATTTTTATTGATTTCATAAAAAAATAATTTAAAACTTGATTTATATTACACAGACACAATATATTATTTCAACCCCTTCACTGATTTCATAAGATCTATTTTTCTTTGCAATTGCTCTAACATAGTCCACACATGTGAATACAATGCCAAGAAGTCCATGATGTGTCACACCACATTTGAAATATGTTCTTCTTAGATTTTTCAAGATTTGGATCAAAATTCCACTTTAAAAAATGCTGTACTGTTGTACATATCATACCTCAAGGGGTTAAACTAACATCAAGGTTATAGTTGAAGCCAACAAAATGTAGATACAGTATTTTAACTGCTCTTTTACTCAACTTTGAACTTATGTCTAACTACATTATCATAAAATATACAAGTAGAACTAATGAGAGACAGGTGCAAAATAGCATACACTGTATAATGTAGGCACAATGACTTCAGTTAAGGAAAGTATATCAGCCTTAACCAAGTATTTGTTATTGTCATTTACAATTAGAACCTCCAAATAACCACATACAATTAAATTACTTTTTTTCTTAAAGTTTTGAACATTTACAACTGTCAGCAGAAGAGTATGAGATAGCCAATATACTACAGCAAGCTTTGAGATGGTGTCAGGTACTCTTTCCATTGGCAAGTCTGCAGAAACCGTAGAATATCTTCTAAATATCACCACGCTGAAATAAAAGGCTTGCTCCCAATGACCTATAAGCCTCTGATCACGAATGGAGCTTTATCATTCCTCCCATAAGTGTCCATTGCATATCCCTAAATCCATACTTTATTGACAGGATAAACTAACACACTTTCTTGGGAGCCTTTTTATTTTTATCCTGTCAGAATTCATTAGGAGCCCTTTAATCCATGGATGCATGCATGCTTGGCTTGCTAATGGCATATTAAAAGTCCTTATGAAAGTGTAGATGAAAACAAGCTTTGAGCACACATCTTTTCTTTTCTTTCAAGATAAGAAAGCAATTATTCATTTGGATATTTTTATATTAATATAAAGTTTTCACAGATATTGTCATGAAAATAATAATTACACATTAAAGGTTTAAGAGCACCAGCACATACATATGGGGATTTTCTTTGCTATTTAAAAACATCTCCAAATTATCTATATGTATGAATATATAACCAAACACACACACACACACACACACACACACACACTCCTCAAAAATGTCCAGTTTTCCTTAAAAACAAAAATTTTAAATTTTAGAACAAACACATAAAGCCCTGAAATTAGGATTTAATGAAGAGATTGCTGTCAACTTTAATCACAATATCATTGTGGAAGCTGTACCTAAGTATCTCACATTTGATATTTATGAAGAATGCCTGTGTTTTACCTTCTTGAATAACTTACTGATAAATACAGTAACTCATAAGGTATAAAGAAGGCAATTAATTTCTGGATATCTTTGCTAATCAGAGCTTCTAAAAATCTTTAAATATTGCCCATTTTGAAATACTTCATTCTTTTGACCAAGATTGACTTAAAACTTAATAGCACAAGCAAAGACAGGGGCATATCATTTGTTGTTGTAGACCATGAATTCATCTGAGACCAATGCAAGCATTTTACAGTGTGGCTTTGATAGCCATGCTTACTGTGATGGTAACAGTTCTATTGGATTATCTGATAATAATCAGAATGTGGAAAGAACAGGATACTGATGCATACAAGATACTATTAGCCTTAGTCATTAATTTGTTAAATATTTGTAGTTAAACCTATTGAATTAAGCTCATAGAATTCTGTAAAGCAAGACAACACATGGCAAATAACTACTGCCCCAGACACAATACTTTAAAAATGATGAACCTATTTTAAAATGCACAACTGGTAACAAATCTGAAGGTAATATGCAAAATTCACAAGAATAACATATATTTTTTTGTATTTTTGTTTCTTTTTTGTTTTTTTTTTTTCTAGTTTTAAATTATGCCTGATCACAAAGTCCAAAATATTTCTGTACACATTGGCTTCTGTTTCACTGTAGTGTTTTTCCTATCTAAATTTACACTTACTGATAAATTTGCTGTGATCAGGAAAAGAAGTCAGGCATATTAAATACATATTAAGGAGTACATATTTTCTATTTAGTATACAAAGTACTTCATAAATATGAATTATGTTACAAAAATAGCTTTGGGTGCGCTCACATGGTAAGCACTTTGCTAAATTTGGACAACCTTTAAGGATTGTGGGTATTTCGCATAACTGAGAACAAACTCTAGTGTTGGTTTAATTTGAGCCATGTTTAATTCTGATAAATATGTTTTCCTCCAAATCACCACAAACACTATGTAACTCATGTTATTTTTTTTCTCTTTTGGGTTTTTATGTATAGACAGGTAATGCTTAAAGTGTTCAAATTTATTTTATAGTTAAGTAATGCATGGTATATTTTAAACAAGTATTTGTACAATTTAACATTATAAATCCAGCAGTTTCAAGATGCAGGCCATAAATTTACCAATTTACAAATACTATCGAATGGTCTCTCTTTGCATGCTGTTTTTTTTTTTTTTTTACACTTCTCAGATAATCTTTACACAGAGTTGTTACAATGCCACAAATCAAAAGGATTATTCCAGTTCCACCAGCTTAATCTACGTGCAAGATGAAGGACCCAGCTGAAGTACAAACACTGGTACCAGTTTTCTTGAGTTTGCTTTACAAAGCACAAAGAGACGAAGGTTTTGCATTGGGGTACAAAACAGATTTGCCTCTTGAGGTTAAATTCAGTGTTATATGTTTATAAAGCATCCCTTTGGCAATAGAGTTTGCAGTATCCCCACAGGACTCCACAGTATAGGTTTTATATAGTAAAATCTATTAAGGAAATTCTCTTCTACTTGACACATCTTTACAGCTATAGTTAATGAGACACCCTTGGAAACACCTGCCTCTATGCCTATTGATAATATAGTATTTGGAAGTTAGAAGTCAACAAAAGGCACTTTCATCATTAAATAATGTCCTCTGTATAAAGTCAGATTGCATGACCTATATCTTGTTCAAAGCTGTTTGCTCTTCAAGGACCTGTAGGTAGTCGGGGGAACTCTGAAGTTTTGCCTTCAGTTCAAAATACTCACTCTTTCTTTGTTCCACAACAATTTTACTGTGATTGCCACCAATCAGTGACTTCTTGTTTTTTTTATCTTGTTGTTTTTCTGGATAGCGGATCTCAAAGCCGCTGACGCCTATGCTATTATACTCCTTTTTGCTTTCAAGAAAATTCTGAATAAACAAATTGGAATCCCTGCTAGGGAATAATTCATCTAACTCATCAATTGTACTCAGTCTCTTCCTGGTATCCACATGTAGTAAATCTTTTTCCTTGTCGGCAGCATTTCGCATCATAACTTTCTGTCCTGGAGGATCTGAAAACATAAATCCAGTTTCAGATTCTTTCAGGCCACAGGTGTGGCTTTTGCTCATCTGCTCGATGGTTTGTGGAATGAATGCTTCTGTGCTCAGGCCATCTTTCTTATTGGTTTTGTGGTCATGCTTTCTTAGCTGCAGCTGCATGGAGCCACCACACTCAGGGTTCCCCAGACCTTCATGCTTCACCGTGGGTTTCTTGTTGCGTCGAAGCACAAAAACAAGAAGGCAAAACGCCACAAACACAGTCAAAATAAGAACAACTAAGATACTTAAGATTAAAATAGATAGAGGCACTGGGCCCCCAGGAGGACTTCGAATGGGACCCAGTGGGGTGGTGAATGTAATAGCAGGTGCAGGACTTGTGAATGGTGCAGATGGCTTGTTTAAAAGTTTGGGACATAAGATTTCATTTTTGAGAGACTTTAGTTCAATGTTGGCAAACTGAACAGGTGTCTCACATTTTAGTTCTTTTACAACAATCCCATCATTCAACTTCTCCAACCACAGCTTTAGTGCCACCAAGTCACAAGTGCAGTCCCAAGGGTTTCCCTCCAAATCAATTTGTGTAAGAGACTGCAATTGATCTAGGACCCCACTGACAGGAAGGTACATGAATTTGTTGTTCCTCAGGTTCAGTCTAGCAAGGGGTGCTCCAGAAAAGATATAAACAGGCAAACTCTTCAGCAGATTGTTGTTTAAGTACAGCAACTGCAAATTGGGCATGGAGTCAAAGGTGCCTGCTAAGATTTCCTTAATCAAGTTGTACTCCAAATACAAATACTGCAGGTTATGAAGGCCTGAAAATATTTCAGGGTAGAGTCTTTCAATCTGATTGCCATTGAGATAAAGCCTACGTAAATTAGTCAGGTTGTGGAACACTTCTCCTTTGATCACTGTAATCTGATTGCTGCCTAAATGTAGTAAATCTAGTCCTTCAAACTCACTGAAGTCTGAAATGTCCACGTCTTTGATGCTATTGCCATTGACATGCAACTTCTTGGCATTTAACGGTTTTGGTATCAGTTCAGACATGGATTGAATATTTTTCTCTTGGCAGTTCACACTCAGCCCCAAATCAGAAGGGTGTGTTTTGCAAAAGCAAGGTGCCGGGCAAGGTGTAAGAGGAGGCACTCTTGTTTGGTAAGAAACAATCTGACTGAGATTGCGGTTGGAGAGGGCTTTGCCTGCCACAATTCCAGAGATTTTAGAAGGATTTGTTGTTTTTGGTGGCTTGGTCACTAATCTGTGCAAGGATGTTTGAGTAGTGTGACCATTGGGCGTGGTGTAGCCATTTTCCAGCTGAGATGGAGGGAGAATTCGAACATCAAAATCACTGCCCGTGCCCATGGGGCATAATTCTTGCTTATTGGTTTCTTTCAAAAGCCTTCCATATAAGTCACTAGGAGTTTCACAGATAGCTTCTCCTATGTAAATGTTATAAGGCATATTCTCCAACCAAGCCTTTAGGGGCAACAAATCACAGCTACAGTTCCAAGGGTTATCTTCCAGTTGCAATTCAACGACACGACCAATATGTTCTAAAACTCCAATATAAGGGAGTTTCTGGATTCTGTTCCCTCGTATATCCAGATGGGTCAAAGATGCGAATCGAAAAATATTATCAGGAAGGAATGAAATCAGATTGTCATTAAGAATGAGAACTTTCAGTTTGTGGAGCTTATTGAAGGCTCCTCTTTCAATATACTTGATTAAATTGTAGTCAGCCTGGAGATACTCCAAGTTCTCTATGCCAAGGAAAGTGTCAGCTCGGAGAATCTTTAATTCATTGTTGTTCAAGTGCAACTGCTTTAATGCACTGAGCCCGAGAAAGGCTCCTCCCTCAATGTTCTGCAGCTTATTATTTCCCAGATGCAGGGATACTGCGTGTGAAAAATTCAAGAAGGTATTCGGATAAAGGATATTTAAAAAATTGTTTTGGAAATTGAGGTGATAAAAATTAGACCAGGGTGGTTTCAGCTGGTTTGGCCTGTAGACTGAAACCTTCTCACAGTTGACATAGAGCACATTCTCAACTGACACGCAGGAGCACACATTGCAAATTTCCACTGATAAATCAGAGTCTGCATTTGTCGAAGAACTCAGGGCTGACACAATCAGAAAGAGCCAAAGAAACATCTTCTTGCAATCAGCAAACAAGTTTATGCTTCTGAATAAAGAGAAATTATCTAAAAAATAAAAAGAAAACATTTTTCAATGGTCATTCCTTAAAACTCATTGTGGGCTTAAATTTTCTCAAAGATAACACATGGCTATAATCACTTGCATTGCATTTTTTAAGGTAGCCAGTAATCCAAATATCTGTATTCCACAGAACAGTAATAACTGTCCCCCAAAATGCCACATACTTTATTCTTAACCTGTAATGTGTACAAAAATTACATGTGCAAGATATAAAACAAATGATAGTAAAAGAGATTACTAATCATACCTATACTGTAACAATCTGCATTTTTAAATTGGGCCATGAAATGCTGCCATTGAACAGAAGCCTTAAGCTTGTTATGTGCAACTTGAATGACAGTACCAATGTATTTAATGCTCCCGTTTCCTTTACACCACAAAGATTTTGCAACTAGTGGCCATTTATCTGCTAGGTTTCTACTAGATGAAGAAGGTAGGGGAGACCAGATTAGAGCCCAGATTTAAACATGGAGGCGTCCTGAAAAGAGATTTGCCTGAGCTTTGGCCCATTGGTAAACACATTGTCACCAATTCACCCCTGTAAACTGCTGCCTTCAAAGGCACAAATGATCCTGTGGGGTTCTCTTAAAAACATCTGAGTAGGGGCTGGCCACATTTTCTTTATAGGTGAATAACTACCAGCTAGTTTTCTGTCAGTCATCTCCAATTTTTTTTTTTCTTGTCTTTGGGGCTCTGAAGACAGGAGAGGGACCAGATGGTTCCTGTACTGCTCAGCTGATTTCCAGGCAGAATTTCCGCCCACCAGATTGGGTGCTCCTGATTGACTAGACCTCTCCTGTTCTTCATTTGTCGCTTTGAACCTAGGTCTCACTGACCCTAATGCTCTAATGCTTATCACTTGCACTTTAACCACAGCAAGCCACTGCTGAGAAAGAGGAGTTCTCACAGCACAATCTTCGAGCAGCTTTGTAGGCAGAAACAGACAAATTCAGTTCAAGATATATTCTTCCTAAAACCACCAGTTCTCAAATACCCTCCCCAAATTCACACCCCATTGTCCCTGTCTGTAAACAAATGATGAATTACATCTTAGAAGAGTTTAATACTTGGCAAATTAACCCTTGGTAGCCCTATCCTTAAAATCTTAAAATACCGCAGACTCACACACACGTGTAGACACACACACACACATACACACATTCACAGTGCTTCTGCTTCATAGGGAAAAAAAGCAAATAGAACACAAGCTGTGCATTCTGCTGATGCAATTTTAGGCATGTGAATATTTTTCATGGTGAATAAGAAGAAGCTGGCTTCAATTTCAATATGGTTACCACAAAATATTAAATAAATAAATAAAATACCCAGAAACACACAATGAGATAATGATGCAAAGAAAAAAAAGTGTCACACAGAAACTCCTTTGTTTACTTTGCTCATGAGGAATCAGCTAGTGGTAAAACCAAATGTGTCTCAAGGTAGACACTCTATTAAGATCCAGGAAGATTTGCATTTTTGTACTTTGGTTTAGAATACAGCCAGCACTGCTGAGATGCTGTTTGCCTGCCATACAGACATGCGGTTCCCCTATTCACTCCGATAACATGATTGGCATTGCAAAAAGAAGTCATAATTCTTAAGCATGACATCACCCAAACGAACTTTAATTGTAAAAATCAAAATTTCACTTGATTTCTTTCGCTTTGTGTTGATGTAGATTTCAACAGCTATTTTGGTTCGGTTGAGTCATGTCTTGTTCCTAACCACCCCCACCAAAAAAACAAAGAAACCAAAAAGCAATCAAATTAAAACCCAAACACAAAGAGCAAAACAACACTAAAAAATCCTAATAACCTGAATTGTACTCTGAAACAAGAACCAGAAGCTCTAACAGATCCTGAACATGTATGCAGACCTGCCCCCTGCTAGTGATTTCTACTTTAAGTGGCAAGGTGGCGGGTTGGGGGGGGGGGCGAACGAGGAAGTTCCCAATTGCAGCTCTTGTGAAACCCAGGAAGCAGAAAGCAGCTGGAGAAGGAAAGAGCCAGTCGCCAAAGGGAGAAGTGGAGAATGGGAAAAAGAAAAGAGAAAAGGAAAAGGAGAAAGAAAAAGAAAGCTTGAAGGAAAGTTAAAAAAAAAAAAGACGATCACTGTACGGAAAGGAAAGGAAACCCCCACATTCAGGAGGGACCATGAATACAAATACTAAAATTTACAAAAAAAAAAAAAATGAAGACAGACGAAAGATAAAGAGCAAGAGTAAGGGGGGGGATCCCCACAAAGTGTAAGTTGGGTACCAATAACCACCTCTTGGGCTGATGAGAGCTGTGTCTCCAGCTTTTCGATGCCCAGAAACACACGCTCAGCTTCCAGGCTGGCCAGGACTGCACAAACCTAGCCATCCCTATCATAAATCCAGCATCTACCAGAGTGCCGCTCCTGGCACTCCATACCCTGGCGAGGAGAGCCAGCATGCAGAGTGCAAGACATCGCCAAGGGGGTCCTTAGGTCGAGGCAGCACCCCAGGAGCGGACGTGGGAAACCTCAGCTGCCTCCTCCCAACAGGCCGAGGTTGGGGGGAAGATGTTCCACGGGGAAACCCAACTGATGCCAGCCCCTGTGCGCTACCTCGAGCTGGGGCGACGCGGTCCGAGGGGCCGCTGGCGCTGGCGCGTACCGCAATGTTTTGCCGCATCCCAGTGCCCAGAGCCGGCACGCAGCCCCCTCCTGGGTCCCCGGCCCCAGCAGCAACCTCGCGGGCAGGGTGGCGGAGGAGGGGTACTGTGCACGATGTCGCGGGGGCCTTCAGCCCCGCTGCGCACACATCTCTCCGCGCGCTCCCGTCCCACAAGGGGTAGATGCTGGAGTTTGCTTCGGCCTCTCTCGACCGGGTGTGCGGAGGATGAGCCAAAGGAAGTGATCGCGAGTTCAGGCCTCGAGGGCTAAGCCAGCGAGACGATAATGACTCGTTTACCACAGTCAGAGTGACCCCGTAGTTCTGTGGCCTGGAGCTGTGGCCCAGGCTTTTTCTCCCCCACCCCCAGGCCAGCTACATAAAATGTTGCTGGACAAGCCAGAAATCGCCTCAACACATTATAAAGTCCCGCTGCTTAGCGCTAGCCAGGCTCTGCTAGGTGGTCAGAGTTACCCACTGGCTGTTCCTCGGCTATTCTCGGTCTTGCAGAGCGCTGGCGATCTCGGACCCGCTCGCCGGCCACAGCCTGGAACCCCACATCCAAGTCCATGCAGAGTGCCCGAGAGTAGGACGCAGAAAACAAAGCCCAGGCCAGCGCAGCCCATGCTGCCAAAGAGCTGGACACTTTCCTCGCCTCCTGAGCCGCCCAGGGGGTAGGGATGATAAGGACAGCGGGGTCCTTTCCTTCCTTGGGGACATACGAGTGGGAGGTATGTGTGTGGATGGGGGGAGACGGCTACCCAACACGTCCACTCAGTCGACTTAACGGGCCCCAAAACCAACACGACTCAAACTAAAAATAATAAGCTACCTGCCTCCCTTTGCGCGCGTGCACACGTTCTGTGCCAAGCCCAGCTTGGAAGGGGGGAAGAGGGGAAGAAGAGGAGAAGAAGAGGGGAAGAGGCAGCGCGCTTTTCCGCGCAGCTCGCACAGCCCCCGCTGGAAATCCACCCACCTCTAGAGCCCCACGTTTTGTGCAGGGCCCACCGCTCCTAGACCCGTGCTGCAGATTCCACGATGGTCTCCACGCGATCCACGATCGAGCTGCTGGGCGCCCGCTCGCCGGTCAAAGCCAACGAGCAGCCCTAACAGGCAAGCAAGCGGGCAGCGGCGCGTGCGCGCACCAGGCCAGACACCGCGCGCGCACCCAGACCCTCGCACAGGGGCTGCACCTTTACATACACGAGCCGAATCCCCGCCCCCGCCCCCGCCCCCTGGCTCACACGCAACTCTCCTTCCAACACCCAACCACTTTGATCCCTGCAAATTCCTTAGCCCTTCCATTCCCCCATACACCCCCCCCCCCCACTGACTCCTTTTCTGCCCGCACTCTGGGAAAGACAAGGAGATTTCCTCCTAGCGTGCACCTCCTCTTTCGCTTAAAACACCCCCAAGGGAGGAGCGACCCCGATCCTCAGGCATAGAAACCCCCATTCGCGGATGCACTAACCTCCATAACACTGCCACATATAAATGTACACGAGTTCTTCTTCCTCAGCACACACACACACACACACACACACACACACACACACGCACGTTGTTCATTTGAGAAAATAACCAAGAACCCAGGAAATGCCAAAGAAAGCTTGGAGAGTCTGGGGTGAGGGACAAGGGAGATAGGGTCTTCAAGTCTACTATGGAGAAGTGAATAATTCCAGGACGGAGGGGGTGAGTCGACATCAATGACATTGAAACGTTGCGGTCGCACTTGGATTTTCTATCATGGGCAAGGTACCTTTGGTTAATTGTCACCCAGCAGAAAGGGGACTCAGAATACTTCTCAGTAGCCAAGGAGCCTTTTTGGGATCAGTTTCCTGGAATCAGATGGTATTCGCACTCCCCCTACCTGTGTGTGAGGGGCCTGGGGCTTTAAGGCAAAAGTGTGAGGCTTTAGTTCCAAGTGAAATTTAGCAGGATTTGGGAGGAGATGGGTTAATTTTCTGCATTTCAGAATTCTGCAGGTCTATGGCTCTAAAGGGGTTAAGAGGGGTGATTAAGGAGCTGGGAATAGGGAAAGAAGATAAGAGTAGAGGAAAGAGGTGTGGGACTGGGAGAGAAGCTCCACTTGCTACCAAAAGTCGGAAAAAATAAATCTGCTTTGGCTACTGAGCATGCCCAGTTCCCAGCTCAACCTCTATAAGGGAGGCATTGTGTGCATTCCTCTTTCCTGGGCTTTGGTGGTGACCAGGAGGGGACTTTGGTTGGGAGAGCCAAGTGCTGGGTGAATGGGAGATGTTAAGGAAAGGGATGGGAATACAAGCCTTGCAGCTTTGGTGCTAAGCTGGAGGGACTGTGAGGAGCTAAGGGGAAGGGGCCCACATGATGCATTGAACTCATGGAAGGGAGGAAATAGATTAAGAAAAGTGACTTCTGATCGCCTTGTTTCTGTACTAAGCAGGCTTTAGTAGCTGAATGTCAAATATCTAAAGGCTGCAGACCTAACCCATTGGTTAATGCTTCTGTTCAAACAAGATTCCTGCAGTCTGGTCATTTAGTTAATGAGCTTAAGAAAGCAAATACACCTAGGGTAGGGTGCAGGTGAGTTTTGTCATACGCATCTTTCATTGCCTGGCTTTCTAAATAAGAAAACAGTAAATGATTTTGCTCCCTTCCCCCAACTGCTGTTTTGTAGATGCTTGGCTAAGAAAAACAACTCACCTTGATTTTCTTTCTACAGGGGAATAGGGTTAAGAAATAGGCCTAAGTTATAAATAGGAAGTTTTTCCCTATGACTCCTGGTAGCCCATTCTGTGCCACAATTCAGTTAAGACCATCAGCCTCATTTCTTCAAGACCCATATTCTACTCAATTCTCAAGTTCCAATCATGGTACCTCTAGCCCCCAAAGGCTATAGTTAGTGTCTCAAAATACCTTTTATTTAAAAAAATAGATTCTTTATGAACAAACTAGCAATAGCTGTGAAACCAGAGTTTGGCCATCTGCCTGAACTCCTACAGTTAAGCATTGACAACAATTGGTTAATGTTTAAATGCCCCAAATCTAGGCAACTAAAAAATCCAGTGGACAATAGATCCACTGTTATTTATCAGTAATGTCTAGAGTATGCATGCAATATGCTTCATTTTATCTTTTTTTGTCATTTCATGTGGCTGACCCTCATGTTCATACAAGTGTTGGTTGAATACAGCATGTTTACAGAGATGCATGTATAGTATTTAAATAGATATGTGCATATAGACTTATTTCTTCATGACCTTGGTAAATAGTGCACCCTTCATAAGAATCCTTTCCAATCCAATCGCTTTGATTTTTTTTTTTAATCCTCTTCTCTGGTTTGAAACAATCCAGGCAGAAATAGAGTGGTGAGTTAGAGTAAAATGCACTATATTCAATGAGAACTCCATTGTGAAATATCATTGCTTAATGAACAACTAAAGGATCCATCCATAACAACATACGTACTGGTGCATCTCTTTTTAATCAGGCAAAATGTGTTTCCTCTACAGGTGAACAATCCCTCCACTGTTGTACATTTGAACAAAACATCCAGCTAATTAGAACTCAAATTTGCATCATATTGCATAATGCAGTTTGGAAGTGGTAATGGATAACAAAACAAGTTGGCATTTATTCTAAATGCAAAGGATTCAGGAAGCCACAATATATTTTATCAGGATTGGTGAATTGTTTGTCCTTTACTATAAATGTTAACAAGATTCAATAGAATGAGCAAAAGTCTTTACCTGAAAATATAATGCACAATTCAAGTACTGAGATTGCTGAAAAGGCCAGATTTGGATGGTAAATATCAAATGATTTATATGCCTATCTTTATTCAAGTTTAGAAACTGTTCTGAGGCTTGACTATATTTAACTGCATTAACTGGACAATGTTCTTTTTCATATGGTAAGGAGCAAGAACTCGGAAAGAAAGTGAACCTAAAACACTGACAGATTGCCATTAATAAAAATACTAAGAATTTATCAGTGATTAATATTCAACTTGTTAAAGTAAGTGCTTTTAAATAACATACTTGGATATTTAAAAAAAATAAGCACAAACAAACAGTAAAAGTAACAACCACGTGTTTTATGCTTCGTTTTCTTGGGAAGTAATTTATAACCCAAACTTTCAGCTGTTGTATTCTCTTTTCCACTTCCAAGACATTCGCATGGAACAAGAAACTAAAGGATACTGTAGGTTTTTTAAATGGAAGTAAATACTAAATGCTTAGATAATTCTAGCACTATGTATGATAATTGAAAAAATTAAGTTGGCATCCTAACTAAAATATGTGCATAAAAGCATGTGCTGGTTTGGTATTACAAACCTCACTTTGTTTCTCCAAATGTTCAACTAAGCAGGAATGTGTCTTATACTATGAATACACGGATTTGCACTCTCTCTCTTTTTCAAGACAAGTAAACATTTTCACTAGGAATTTAAGCAGCATCCTGAATATCCTTTATTCCAAAGGTACTTTTTATTCATTAATCACAACCAAGCCCAGATGACAGAATTTCAGCTCTAGACAGTGGCCATTGACTTTCACAGAATAACTCATTTGTTCTGCCTTGTCTTGCTACAGTCTGGTCATTATTTTTTGCAAACAGGTATCACAGATTACTCAAGTGAATATTGAAGATTCATTCATACTCTGGCATTTTAACAATTATGAACTTGGCATTTCTCTAAGTGAAACAGACAAAACTTCTTAGGTTTTTAATAGTTGAATAAGAGCTATTTCTATGAGTTTAAAAGAACTTTGGTTCATAAAACTAAACTTTCTTAATCTCTAGGATTCCTGAAACCAGTTAATTAAATTAAAATGAAATTTTATTCTCTAAGGAAAAAGGAATATGGCATGTAGCAAATCTATTTTTATTAATATACTTTAAGAAGCATATATAACTGTTTATTTGTGAAAATATATGGAAATTAGGAGATGAAAGCTTACTTTAAGGTTACACTCTACCCCATACAATGGTAGCTATTACTAATTGGATATCCTTTCTATGCTGTATTGCCTACAAGTACTTTATTTAGTTCAAGGCACAAGGGAGGGCTTACCATGCTTCCTTTAAAAAGCAAGGGCTAAATAAGTTGCCCAAGATCACACAGTGAATAAGTGACTGTCAAGATTTGATCCTAGGTCTTTGTAATCTTCTTGCTACTCCAAAAATTCTTTCCCCTAGGGAAATCGGGGCACTTTTCACTTTGAAAGTAGAATAGATTTGAAAGCATGATAGATTTTCCAAAGGTAAACACATAAATGTTTCCAAGTATTAAGTATCAATACGTAGATAAAAATAAATCAATAAAGGATGTGCAAAGCAGTTCATATCAATTATGCATGAGAGAACATTTTAAATCAGCTGAGTTTTTATTCTTTTCCAATAAGGAGGACTTGTTTCATCCATCTTTGTCTTACAATTCTCATACCTGAAAGGATTCTAAAGCTGTAGTGATGTCTTAGTTGTCTCTTGTTATAGATGTTGGCTTGCAATATAGCCAAATGGAGTAGTATTCATCCCAGACATGTTGCAGAATTGTAACAAAAGAACTCTTATCCAGTAAAGCACTGAATGAATTAGAAGATGTGAAATTGATTAATCATTTGACTAGATCATAAAAACTAACATGACTTTCATTTCCCCCAGATTACTTTATAGAATGGTTCGTAACCTGTTGTCTTTTTTCAGAAACTACAATCAGTTGTTATCATATGTATCATATGTATTCCAATCATTGGTCTAATCTTGATACTTCATTCACAAATTGCAGAAGAACAATAAAAGAGCATATACTATATTAAAGTGTCGTCATAATTCTCTCTTACAATTAGTACTCTTTCATATTGCTCACTGGTACCATCTATATTGTCTAAAATAGAATTTCACATCTCTTTTATTTACCATTTTTCTTTCAATGTTTTCTCTAAATTGGAGAAGCCTAGCATTTATCACTTACTGTTAAAAATTATAGCACATAAACAAGCCGAATTGCCAACAGATAACTTTAGGATAATAAAGATCATGAAATAAAAGAACAGGAAGTTCATAGCTAAACAATCTACAGTGTGAATTACTCCCATGGGCTGTACACATTCCATAACACCAACCAAAGTTTTGTCAGAGAGACAGAGTGCTGATAAGAATCCTCTAGTTTTGACCATGTTCAACTATATCTGGGAAACAAGAACGCTATCTCCACCTGGCTAAAAAAATATTTTCCTTTTTTCAAAAAAATAATTTAAAGGTCTTTTGCACTAATGCTCTTATGAGATTTCATTTTTGCTTAGAAATTTCACACTGAATTTCCTTTGAAGGCTAATCTTGTCATTAATCCTTCCTCTTTTATTTTAAAGATTCTTCTTGGACAATTCCAAACTTGGATCAAAATTAAGGGTATTTAAAACACAGCAAAAAAACCATAATATAAAAAACATAAGTTATATTCTGATCATATCCCAATTACTATATAAAAACTAAAATTTATCCAAGCTTCAAAAAGTGAGTCAGAAGAAAGCGAATATCTGTGTGAGCTACTGTCATGTTCCTGTGATTGACTACCTTCTTTTTCAGTTCAAAATTGGAGCTTCTGATTCCCTGCTCAGACTCAAATTGAGTAATGTCTACCCACATAAGGTTGTCATGCAAAAAATTGTCCCCAGGTCCCATGCCAAGGGATCATGGTAAAGAAAACACTGTCATCATTGAGACACACAGAATTTGTGTTAAACAAAATTTAAAGAGAATTTCAAGTTCTATTTTATCCACCCTCAGGCCTGAAATCTACATCAGGTAAATACTCAATGTTTCCATAAACCCAATAATGGAGAGCTCGCTGAAAAGGGCATCACTACTGAATATTTCAGGCTATTAATTTAAAAAAAGTCTTATATCTGTGTTTTATGTTAAATGTGAAAGAAACATATAGTTATATCTACCAGGATATAAAACGTGGAATTTTACTCCCAGAAGATTAGGAGTGGAATTTTTCCTTCCCAGTTTGATAGCTGCATAATTTAGATCAGTGAACATCTCTGGGCTATCACTCTTCATCTGTAAAATGGGAATGAACAACTATTTCTTAGTTTGATGAAGATTAACTAATACAATATTTGCTAAATACCAAACACTAGAACTTCTTGAACTATATTGCTATTTTCTTTATTCATATTAACTTAACCAACAATCACTAGCAAGTAATGCATTATAAAACCCATGAAATTTTTTTTTTTCAAGATAGGGCTTCACTCTAGCCCAGGCTGGCCTGAAATTCACTCTGTAATCTCAGGGTGGCCTCAAACTCATGGTGATCCTCTTTACCTCTACCTCCCAAATACTGGGATTAAAGACATGTGCCACCACACCCAACTTCCATGGACATTTTTAAGTATTATGTGCTAGATCCTAAAGTAGAATATATGCTTCTGAACCTTAAAGAAGTAGGTATTAGGATTATTTCAGCAAAATTCCTCATAATGACCCCAGAGAGAACTTTTTTTTAGAATCAAAACTGAATATCTTCTAGAGAAAACAGGAAGAAAGAAAGGGAATAAAGAAATTATAATACACACACATATGTACATAACTTTATTGTTTGTAATATATAAAATATATTAAATTAAACTAAAGATTGATCTACCATATGACCCAGCTATAGCTCTCCTAGGCATATATCCTAAGGACTCATCTCATTACCTTAGAGATACTTGCTCAACCATGTTTATTGCTGCTCAATTTATAATAGCTGGGAAATGGAACCAGCCTAGATGTCCCTCAACTGATGAGTGGATAATGAAGATGTGGCACATTTATACAATGGAGTTTTACTCAGCAGTAAAGAGAAATGAAGTTATGAAATTTGCAGAAAAGTGGATGGATCTGGAAAGAATTATACTAAGCGAGGTAACCCAGGCCCAGAAAGCCAAGCGCCACATGTTCTCCCTCATATGTGGATCTTAGCTAGAGATGATTGGGCTTCTGTGTGAGAAGGAAAAAACTCAGTAGCAGAGGCCAGTAAGTTAAAAAAGGAGATAGAAAGGGAAGAGAAAGAAAGGGAGGAGGGCTTTTAGTAGGTTGGTATTGTATATATGTAAGTAGAAAGATTGAGATGGGGAGGGGATATGATGGAGAATGGAATTTCAAAGGGGAAAGGGGGGAGGGTAATACCATGGGATTTTTTTTGTTATCATGGAAAATATTAATAAAAATGGAGAAAAAAAAAAGAAAAAAAAATATATTAAATTATTTTGTAGTACTAATTTTATTTTAGTTTACCAATAGCAAATATATAAACATATATGTAATTTAAATTTAAATTTAGATCACTTTGCCAAAAGAAACTGCTGTTCTGAATTTAGATATAAGAAAGTCGTATAAAGTACTCAGAGACTTCTAGTGTCTCCTACATTTATTGTTACTTTATCCTTTATTAGAATTGTCATTTTTGGACGTGCTGAGCTTTAACATATTATCTGGATGCTATTTTTATATCCTGGAGTGAAGGTATTCTATGCTAAAAAATGTTCAGGGGGTGAACTCTAGCCTATTTTTTCCCCCAGAAAGCTAAGCTTTGGAGGCATTTTACTCCCATTTACAGATAAAGCTTTTTTTAAATTTCATTTTATTATCTTTATGGATTAAGGATTATTCAGAATACCAACACTATGGAATCCAAGTATTTGGGCAATGAGAACAAATTATAAATGGACAGCACAATGATAGCTCCTTTCATCTCTGATTGTGTTATAAATGATGTGAGTTTCCTGAACCTTGATGGCAGAAGATTCTCACTGATAGTCACTCTGATTTTCTCCTTGAAAATCTGTCCTATGAGATATATGGCAGAGTATCCCAGTGTGTGGACAATGGCTCAATGAATCTCGTCTTCCATTCAGACCCTTCCTCGCAAACTTAATGTGAGTTTCTGGATTTAAGTAGAGGATGTGCAATTCTCTGGGTGGCCAGACATGTCAGTTGGCCAGTCTCACAAATGGAAACATCTACTTAGTTCTAACTAATATTCAAACTTGCTAAGAAATATACTGGCAAGAGTTGCTCTTAAGAAACATGTATGAGCCGGGCGTGATGGTGTATAGCCGGGCGTGGTGGCGCAGGCCTTTAATCCCAGCACTCAGGAGGCAGAGGTACAAGGATCACCATGAGTTCAAGGCCACCCTGAGACTCCATAGAGAATTCCAGGTCAGCCTGGACCACAGTGAGACCCTACCTCGAAAAAAAAAAAAAAGAAAGAAAAGAAACATGTATGTGTTTGTGAAATTTTGTCAGATTTTGTATAGGAAAAATTTCAAAAGGAAATGATGCTTTTTAAAAGATTTTGAATTCAGTAAACATAATGGCAACTCTCTAAGATTATATATAACATTGAATATTATTTATTTCCACAGTAGAAATGGACTGACAAGACCTGATGGTTAAATAGAATTTAGCTCATATTGTAAATACAATTGTGTCTCTTTTCAGCTCATTACTAAATACTATTATATAAGGTATCTCCAATTCATTAGAAATTCTGCTTTTATCATTTATTAAGACTAGTGGCAAGAACAGACTAGCCTAGAGGGGAAGAATGAATAAAGGAGAAACAGATGATATTTTAGCACAGTCATGCACACAATTTATAAGTTACATATAGCTCTCAAGTACGTTTCTGTCTTATTTCAAATTATTGTATATTTCAAGTAATTAACATTTTAATACCCAAGCATTTTCTTCTATTTTCCATTTACTGAAACCTCTTAGCTAAACATATTTATGCTCAGAGCTTGCCTAGAAAGAAAACAATTATAATCTGGTTGATACTAAGCCAGCCATATCACATCATACACACATAAACTCTCTAATTTTTTGAAGTCATATATCCTTCCTATGCTCACCCAGTGGTCATATTTGATAACTTCACATTGAAGGATTGAATACGTACACTCAAAACCAGCTGCTACCTTCTATTCTCTCCTAGAAATAGAAAATTTACTTTCAGTTTAGACTCCAAGAATTTCAAGAAGTGTTTCATCTCCATAGACTGACTGCAATTCATCTCCTCAGTAAGAAATTTGATTTCATTAAATATTCATTGAATACCATTGACCAAACATGCTTTGGATTCTAAGATGAAATGAACTACTTCTGTCCTCTGAGATCTTGCATTACATGATAATCCAATGGGACTATGTTATAAAAAATAGTATATAATGTCTTAAATGTAAACCACCTTGAATTACTGAATGCTCATCTTTAATTTTCCAAGTTTCTCACTTTTAATAAATGTTGTGATATACTAGAGTAGAAGGCAATAATGTGAGACTTCCATGGCACATGTTCAAGGAAATTAAGAAAATCAGAACATTGCCTTCCATCAAATGGTAAGGTCAGTAACTTGTATGTCCTTCTGGAGATGACACAGTCCAAAACTTTGATATTCCTCCAGAATACAGAGTTGAAATTCACTGTGTGCCAGGCATATTTGGAAGGGACAGTAACAGGAAATGTTTTATAAAAGAAGAAATCAAATCACTTGGAAGGTCGAGTACTTAAAATAAACCAAATAAGACAAAGAAACAGAAATTAAAGAAAAAACCAAAAAGAAAAGGGATCTGGTAAATTTGATATCAAAATATCCAAACTTTAAGAAGGGTGACATAGGAAAAGATCATTATGTAGTTGTTAGGAACTTGGCTACTCAAATGGAGTTAAGAAAAACTATAGCAAGTTCTTCATTTTGTCTGCACTCTTAGAAGGACATCTAGAGATTGAGAAGCTTCAATGGACAGAAATCTCAGTTTATTTGTTTTTTATTTGTTTGCTTTTTCATCAAGAGCTAAGAGCAGCTTCTAACAGTATCCTGAGTGTAAGTGAGTGTAGTTTTATATCATTGCATATATTTTAAAGGATCTCTGTACATGTAACACAGTATTTAAAAGGGCCATTTGAAAAATACTGGAAAAAATAGGGGCCCTATTGAAATAATTTAACCAAAATTGAAAAGTTGATCCCTTCACATCTTTGTTTTAGTAGGTTAAGGTAGATTGTTGGTTAAATCTTCATATTCATTTAGCCTTGGAGTTTTCCTGCCTTAGCTTGACAGCAATGATGTCTGTGGTAGTTTGAATGGATGGCCATCAATAGAGTCAGGATTTTATTAAAGTTTGCAACTTACTTCTGCAGCCACCTGGCTAAAGGAGGTGTCACTAGACTGGTTAATCCTAGGATCCAGCTGTAAGGTGTGGTGGTAGATTTGGAATTCCAGTCTAAAGATACGCAAGTGCCAGAGCTTAGCCTAGAGTTCCTGAAGTATGCTTGCTTGCTTATCGTTGATTTTGGCCTCTCTCTCTCTTTCTGTCTCTCTCTTTCTCTCTCTCTCCTTGGTCCTTTAAGAGGGGGCCAACTTCTTTTGCTATTATGGAACTTCCCCTGGATCTATAAGCTTCAAATAAATTCCCTTCCTCCCATAAATGTGCCTCGTCTGGAAGTTCCTCTCAGTGACCTGAAGCTGTCTACTCCCATGTCTAAGTGTTTGCCATATCAGGGTATTTTGCACTTTTTGTTCGTTCTGATTCCTTTTTGTCACATGGCATATAATTTGTGCATTTCTTCAGCCCACCACAAATAAACAATTTTACTGTATTTCTCTTTGAGGAAAGATTCCGTTAAAAAGTTGGTAGTAAGGATTTACCATTCCTTTTCCAAATTTGTTGCTTTACTGAATAAACAACAATTATACCTCTTCGTGTACTCCCTTTCGAAAAGGTAAAATGTAGGGGGAAAGATAAAAGGGAAACCAGAAAGAATCCACTGTAAGACGGTTGGTAAATCTTACCCTTAAATCCCTTCTTCAGTATAACTTTAAATAAATTACTTGAGAAGAAGAAAATGCATATTTCCCTGCTGTTCCTGTTGTACTATTATTTGACTGATTTTCAGTTTATTAGTCACTCATCTGAATTGGTGCCTGTATATTTTCCAAAAGCTTAATATGGGAAATTATTTCATTGGCCATAGTGAACCTTAACAGAGAATTATAATTTATTTTCTGCATTCAAGAAGATTCATGGATATTTACATATTAATATAACCTCTTTGTGGATTATAAAAAGGCATCACACAATAACCCTGTTTCTTACCTAAAAAATTAGGAATTAAGAGAAAAATAAGATAAAATTACAGTATCACTTACTGGTTCTAACTCTCATGTTCTGCTGATAGTAATCAATGAAGAAAGAGCAAGTCCCATTTTCTTCTTCCAACCTTATAGCACTCCCATTGGCAAACCATAACAGGTAACTAGCTAGAAAAGTGTGAATTGCAGACTCCAAGGACCAGCAATAGAATACAGTATATAAAGCATTGATTTACAGCTGAAAGACCACAGATTAACAACCAACATTTCCTGGTACATGACTACTTACTATTCATATCTACCCTTCTACATTTAACTTCTATGCCACAAAACACTGAGTTTGGTATTCTCTAAATTAAGATGCCTACCCCCAACACAGAGACCTGGCAATTATTATGTCTATCTATAGCTAGTTTACATACTCTTTTTATGAAATACTTGTTTCATTCTACCCAAACATTATATGACTGCATGTCAGCAAAATGCAAACAAGATAAAAATGCAGAGAGAAAAAAAGCTGTGTCTGGGTATTTGGACATGCACATAGCCACTCACTTGTATGCACAAAGATACCATAGTAATTATAATGTAACTATAACACAAACATACACACATGTGCCCACAATAAAGGAAGGAAGTAGACTACTAGCATAGCTTCTACAATCCTTTTTTATGAGACTTTGATTAGTACTTATAATTAACTACCTCTTCCTAGCAGCTTCAATCTCTCATATGCTCTAAATAATAAATCAGATGGTAGGTTTTATTTCCTTGTCATAGTGACATTGTCAAGAGTTCTCAATCTTCCCTCCTTACTTTTTCTCTTGGGTGCTGGAAACTGAAACTTGCATCTTGTACAAGTTATGGGGTCCACTGTCACACAAGTAAGACCATTGACTCACGGAATGTGAGGCAAAGTTTTATTGGGTAGAAAGAAAGAAAAAGAGGAAAGTTGATATTCCAGGTCTGCATCCCAGAGTTCAGAATCTCAAGATGCAGCCCTGATCTGTTGGGAGTGTCAGCTTTTATTGGAAATAACCACATGTTGTTAGTAAAAACAGGATCAGGAGTTAAACCACAAAATTACATACTGTTAAACATGGGGGGGGGGACTATTACAAGAAGTCACAAGATTATATAGGTCACATAGGCAGAATGTAGGCAAGAAATATTCCATTCTATGTAATCACGAAGATATTTAGAAACAGATACAGGAAGGTCATGGTAGGTTGCATAGAAGGATCATGCCATTCCTTAGGCAACAGTAAACATCTGCATTGCACAGAGGGATCATCCCTTTCCTTTCACATTCCATTTTCCAGTACATGCTACACAAACACCATGCCACTGACCTATACCACTAATTCTTCTTTCATCTTCTGTTTTAATTTCTTGTTCATATTTTCACAAGATCATTGAAGTAGTTAAAGACAGTATGGATGCACTAAAACACTTTCCAACATGATTGTTTTTGCTTATACTGTATAGCAGCTATAAAAATTGATCTTGGTAATCAGAATTACTTCTCTGCTATAACAAAACCTATATATGACAGGTTACTTTTGTAGTCATATTGTTTCATAATATCAGTACTTTATAACTGTTATAAGTATAAACTCATTGAATTAAAACTTTTAGTAACATATTTTATTTTTAGTTTTTATTTGAGAGAGAGAGAAAGAGAGAGAGAGGGAGAGAGAGAATGGGTGTGCCAGGACCTTTAGCCACTGCAAAAGAATTCCAGACACATGCACCACCATGTGCATCTGGCTAATGTGGGTCCTGGGGAATCAAACCTGGGTCCTTTGTCTTTCCAGGAAAGCACCTTAACCACTAAGCAAAACAGTCCTTAAATTAAAACTTTTATAAATACCAACTGTCCAGGTCTCTTTGCTTGTTTTTGAAAGAAGTCAGGGACTACCTAGCATATATTATGCTACTAAACTGGTGAAAAATGTGGACAATCCAACTGATCTATTTTGATCATATTTTTTGAAACTAAAATTTGAATTAATTGTATTTATATCCAAATTATGCAAATTATTTCATTTGCAATAAGGAAAAGCTAAGGATATATCTATTTTGAGTGATGGGTACATGTTACGATTCAATAATGGATATATTTAAGGAAACTAACTCTACTGGTTCCCTATGGATTCTGTACTATAGTCCTGGTAAACTCTGTGATCTTTCTCATGTGTCCTTTTCATACATGACATTTCTTCATCTTTAACATTTCATCCTAGCCTGAAGAGTATCATTTTTACTATAAGAACAATTTCAATTCAGAGTTAACAGCTTCTCTTTTCATGGTTATAACATATAACATCCTTTTTGCATCTTTTTAAAAATTTTACTTATTTACTTATTTGAGAGAAAGAGAGACAGAGAGAGAGAGAGAGAGAGAGAGAGAGAGAGAGAGAGAGAAAGGTGCTTGCCTGAGAAGCCTAAGGACCCAGGTTTGATTCCTAAGCCAGATGCACAAGGTGGCACATATGTCTAGAGTTTGTTTGTGCAGCTGCAGGCCCTAGCATGCCCATTCTTCCCCGTCCTCTCTCTTTCTTTACAAATAAATAAATAAAAATATATGTATATGTTTTAATTAAAGCAGTCCATCCACTTTGAACACTTGGTTTATTCCAGCCACTACTATAATCACTAGGTTTTAGCATTGGAGATAAATAGCCCCTGTCCATATGCAGATTATAGTCCTACAAAATCCTTTGGAATTATTTGTACAGAACTCAGATAACTTATAGCATTACTATAAGCACTGTCCCGGGTCTGTAGTCTCTTACTCTCATGCATGAATAAAACAGTATCTTTGTTCCTTAAGCAAATATTTCTACCCCAGTCTGATATTGAGAGGGCATATTTGATATGTGAATAATTTCAGAAAGATAGCAACTAAATACAAATATCATATTGGATGATAGCTTTAAGTGATTAGACTCTAGCCCAAAGTATATTTAAGGTCATGTCATTATCCTATTTGGGAAGTTCAGTTATAATTTTGAGTTTGTAAAAATTTCTTTCCATAAAGTAACTGGCTTCCTATCTACTTTAAATCCTTTGTTGTCTTCTAGGATTTCTCTAGATCCAGAAAATTTTATTCTTTCTTTTTTTGGACCTTTTCCCTGAATGTTACTAAAAAATCACAAGCAATACTTAAACACTTAGAGAAAATTGTAAATCTTTCCTTAATCATCTTTGACTCAATAACTTTTATTCATGGACCACATCCTCCAGTATCTCACATTGAAATAATGCTTGAGATGCTCGAGTTCACCCTTATGTCAGGTAATATTTTAAGTGTTTTGTATGAGGGACTTGTGTAAAAGCTTGCTACAAATCCAAGTAAATATTATTAAATATAGTGTGGTGCTTAAAATAAAATGATCATTTTGTGCTGATTTCTAGTTATCACAGAAAAACTGAAGTACCATATATTCAGTTTCTGATGTCATAATTCACTATCCAGGATGAAACAGTGGGGTTTTAACAGCCATGTCAGATTAGGTACTACTGAAGAGATTTCATCTGTGTTTCATCTGTTAAAAGAAAAAAGGAAGCTAGACTGCCCACAATCATTAAGAAAATATTTTGTAGAAGGACATTTAACACTCTATACATTCATAGAGGATAGATAACACTTTGAATTGTAGGTGTACACAGAAGGAAAATGAAATTGTTGGTAGAAAGCACTTCAAGATATAGGCATAGGGGCTGGGGAGATGGCTTAGCGGTTAAGCGCTTGCCTGTGAAGCCTAAGGACACTGGTTCGAGGCTCAATTCCCCAGGACCCACGTCAGCCAGATGCACAAGGGGGCACACGCATCTGGAGTTCATTTACAGAGGATGGAAGCTCTGGCGTGCCCATTCTCTCTCTCTCTCTCTCTCTCTCTCTCTCTCTCTCTCTCTGCCTCCTTCTCTCTGTTGCTCTCAAATAAATAAATAAACAAACAAAAAAATTTAAAAAAAAATTTAAAAAAAAAAAGATATAGGCATAGGCAAGGAATTTATGAACAGGACTCTAATAGCTCAGGAAATAATCTCCGAAAATGACAAAGGGGATTTTATCAAATTAAAAAGTTTCTTCCAAGAGAAAATACAATAAATAGAGCAAAGAGACAGCCTACAGGATGGGAAAAATCTTTGCCAGCCATCCGTTTGACAGGGGATTAATATCTAGAATATATAAAGGTCTCCAAAAATTGAGCACTGAAAAACAAAATCATCCAACCAATAAATGAGCAAAATAATTGAATAGGTACTTCTTTTAAAAAGAAATAAAATTGGTCAATAAATATTTGAAAAAAGGGTTCTATGTATTTATCCATAAAAGGAATTCAAATTAAAACTGTTTTAAGATTCATTCTTACTCCAGTCAGGATAGCTATAATCAAGAAGTCAAATGGCAATAAATACTGGTGAGAATGCCCTTCTGGTAGAAATGTAAACTATTCCAGACACTATGAAAACTAGTATGGGGGTTTTCCAATAAACTAAAAACGGAACTACAGTATGACTTGGTTATACCATCCCTGGCTATATTCCAAATGGAATATAATTCAAAATACCACAGACATACTTGAATGTCCATATTTACTGCTGTACTATTCACAATGGCCAAAATATGCAGCTATCTTAGATGTGCATCAGCAGATAATTGAATGACAGAAATGCAGTACATATACATAACAAGGCTCTATTCAGCTTTTAAGAAGAATGAAATTGTACAAGTTGTAGTAAAATGAATGAATGAAACTGGAGATAATCACAATAGATGAAAATAGTCTCATAAAATAACACGTTTTCCCTCATAGCTATCAATCTATATCTCTATCTCTCCATATATACACATGATAGTAGAAAGATGACTGTGAAGGAGTCAAAAGTAGTCTAAAAGGATGGAGAATAAGAGAGTTTTTAGAGGATAATTTAGACAAATATTGCATGGTTTCTCTCATATGCAGGGTCTACATTTGTATAAATATATTAATTTATTTGAGAGAGGATAGAGAAAGAGGCATATAGAGAGAATGGGCATGCCAGGGTCACTAGCCACTGCAAGGAATCTCCAGATACATACACCACCTTATGCATCTGGCTTATGTGGGTACTGGGTAATCAAACCTGGGTCCTTGGGCTTCACAGTCAAGTGCCTTAACCACTAAGCCATCTCTAGCCCAAGGATCTAGATTTTTATATGGGGACTATTTGAAGGAAAATAGATAAACTAGACCTGAAAGAAGGGAAATGATGGATTGGGAGGAGCATGAGTGGCAGATGTAATGAGATATGTATATGGAAATGTCATAATAAAATTGATCATTTTGCACGCTAACAGAAAAGTTTATTTAAAAATACAAGTAAAATTATGATTGATATTACCCAAAAGTTGAATGTAGTCTTTCTTCCTTTCTCCTTTCTTTCTCACTCCTTCCTTTATTTTTCCTTCCCTCTCTCCTTTCTTTCTCATGTAGCCTAGGAGACTGACTTTGATTTCTTGTGTAGCACATGAATGATCTTGAACTCTGGAACCTCTTGACTCCAGCCCAAGTGTTGCATTCATGAGTGCATACCAACACATCCACTTTATGCAGTGCTTGGGGATTTACCCTGGGGGTTCCTGACAGATAAGTACTCTACCAATTCAATTTCAACCCCACCATAAATTATCTATTTCTTTCATGATCCAGTTGGCTGAGCAATCACTTCTGTACAATGTATTAGACATTCCTCATGAAACACTTTGACATATAAAAAATTAGTTAGTACATAAGTGTCTTTTCTTGCATCTCTACGTATGTATCTACTGCCTCACTTTCATGGAAGCCTTACCTCACACAAGTATGACAGCTTTGCTTCTAGTACTTGAATGAGAAACCAAAATTGCCTTATCCTTCAGAGGAGCTTTAAAATCAGTTGTGCTTCCTCAAACCATTCTAGATGCATCACTATCTTTTAGAATCAATTGTACCATCCTTCTCCATTAAATTGTGTACCTCTCATGTGACTGTTTTCTTATAAATCTTTGTATTTACCTTCTCCTTGTACCATCCAGTAATAAATCGCCACACCATGCACAATCTAAGTGATTAATGCAGTTTTACCTGGATTGAATTATATAGAGCTACATTTAATTTTTAAAATAAGACAATATTTTGTTTGTTCTAAATCAATGGTAACTGATTAGAAGGTCATAAAATCTGATCCTCATCTTGGGCAAGTAAATAATAGAAACTTAGGGACTCTTACTTAGAAAACTACTCACAGATTTCATGCATTAAGGCCCAGTGAAACAAAGGGAAATAGAGGGATACAGGTTGGGGCTTGTTTAGGATTTTACGCCTAACCTACTCACTTCTATAATCAATGGCTTATTTCTCAGCACTTGAATTTGTTTGCCAGTGTCTGGTGACCTTCCAGCAGTTTTCTCTTGTTTTCCTTGCCAATCAGTTAATAATTACAGCTTTTCAGGCCTCACACTAAATTATGGTACCTCACAAAGCAGTTTAAAGATTTGCTTGTTTCCTGGATAACTTCCGATAGTTTACAAGTAAAGAATACTAAAAACAGTAACTTCATCTGAATTTTAAATGATTCACGCTGCCCCTTGAAATAATACCCATTGTAATTCCATACAAATTACTGTAGGGTTATGAGAGTAAATTGAATGCACTTTAATCATCCTCTCTTAAGATAATTTTTACTCAGCCAATATTATACATTATTCTATGCAATTAAAATGACATAGACAGTGTTTGGAAAATCGATGTTACTGCATTTATTTTAGTCCATTTTTGGCTCACGGTATTTTTTTCTGGTTGGTTTTGTTTTCTCTCAGTGTGTTTGTTTTAGCATCTATGCTCATCTGTGCTAGCTAGATTTCTAAGTGTTATGTGTAGGATAGGTTAACACAATTCAAGTCATCAATTAGTATTATGTATTCATTTGTGTTTACATATTTAGGACATTTTAAAAATTAAAAGTTAATTTAGCAATAAATAAACAGCTCCATAGTAAAGCACAAAATATTATCTACTTTTTGTATTTCCAATAGATCCCATTCCAGACTTTACTTTCTAGTTCTTTTTTTCCTCTGATTTATTTCTTTTACAATAAATGTTTATTACTATCTTAGCACATCCCTTAATTTCCACAAGTTCTGCAATTTCCCCATATTACTTAGTAAAAGAGTCCATGTTTTACCTCTTCTAGCCCCATTTGAACATAGAAACACCTCTTATATTTTTTAGCTTATCTATGTGTGAACTTTCTTTAAGGGATGATGGAAGGAAAGTGGTTTCTTTGTACTCCATTTATGATTTTATTCCCTTTTATAGGTGTTTATAATTATGTGCATGTAATTATGAGAGATAAACAGATAATAGATAAATGGTAGATAGATAGAGAGAGAGAGAGATAGAGACACACACAGAAAGAGAGAGAGAGACAGAATTACAATGGGCATGCTATGGCCTCTTACCCCTGAAAAATTTTCCAGACACATGTGCTATTTTGTGTACCTCACTTTATATGGGTGGTGAGGAATTGAACCCAGGCCTGCAGGCTTTGCAAGCAAGCACCATCAACTGATGAGCCATCTCCCTAGATTCTAGGTTTTGTTTACTTCATGTTAGTTTATAATAGGTTGCTAGGTTCCAAAATGAAATCTATGTTATTCATTTTGTACAAGGCCATACCAATTTGGGCTCCCTGTAAATTCCAATCATGAGTACAAACTTTACCAAGGAAAACATTAATGGGCTTCTTTCAATTTAACATCTATTGCTTTATCAAAGCCGTAAAGTATTTTACTAAATTTGTATTTGTTACAGTGTTAGGACTTGTTGTTATGTTCATTGTTTTCCTTTCTTTCATTTCTTATCCTATTGTTGATAGCAGTTTTGGTTACACAGAAAACACTGTAGAAGAGATTTACCATATGCCCTGTTTCTTCACACATGCACATGCATAGCTTCTGACTTACCAACAGCCTCCAGCAGAGTGGTACATTTATTACAATTTATGAACGTCTATTGACGTATCAATACCATCCAAAATTTATAGTTTACATTAAAGTTTATTTTCAGTTCATTTCAGTTGCACACAATGATTTTATCCACAATTACAATCCCATAGAGCATATCAATACCCTAAAAATACTCTGACATAAAACTATGTGTTAGAAAGAATGAGTAAAAGAGAAATGAACAGTCTTATTATATTTCAATTGTTTATGCTACCATAGCCCTTAATATTAGTAATATTGCACTTTTAGTGTAAACTTAACTCTGAGCAAAATATGTACATTTACAATGCATAAACACACACATATATATTTTACATAGTAATATATCTATATCATATATATGTATATGAAAGATATAAAAGCAAAAGAGCTTGGAATGATTATATCCATATGTTACATAAAGTGATATTTAAGGTATATTTCAACATGTATGGTAATGTCATGACCACTCATACTAATCATGTCTCACAATTACACAGGAATTGCCAATAAATGTTCTCAGAGAATTTTATACCTAGAAAAAAGTATGATATAATTTTAAATATACACAGATTGTTAAAATAGGCCTAACACCTCAATTTCAATGTGTTGTGCTAATCTATATCCAGAAGGAAAACAAAATTTATATAAAGTTTCTTTTCACTTGTTCTGTTTGAAATCTGCTGGCACCTTCAAATTTGACTATTTAAATACAGCTTCCTCCATCACAGCTGCTTGCCTGTGAATGAGAAATATTTAAATGCAGTGCTAAATTTTCTAAATGGAATTTTTAGAAATTCCACATTATGCATCTGCATATGCAATTTCAGCTAAATCACAATAGAGCATAGTAGTAATATATTTCTTACTTTGCTAATTACTTTATTAGCTAATTAGTATTAAAATGGATTTCTAGAATACCAACTATGATTTTTTAACTGCTGCTTAGTGTTAAAGACTAAAACTGCTACCACTGGTAATTCACTGAGAGATTTTAAAGTGTTCTTGTCATAGCAATACGAATCATAAATGAGTTGAACTTAGGTTGTTACATTCCTACAACATGATAAGGGAAAAGGCCCACAAACTTTGTGGCAGTGAGTGACTATAACACTCAAATTGCCTGACAAGTTACTTGGGATGAATTTGATGTGCCTAAGATAAGTAAGGAAATTTCAGGCAGAGTAATGGGTTAGATTATATAAATAAGAGACCATGTTTTCGGTGCTCTTATTTCATTTCTATTAATATTTCTCCTTCTGTACTAAGAACAGCTAATTGAGCTGATTGACTATAACAATGGTTTATGAAACCTGACTGAATGACTGAGTGAATGTGTAGGGTCTAAGATCTGTCGGTAGCTGAGGAGGTACACATACACCATTAAGTGCTTCTCTATTTTTCCATACCCTTGGGAAATGTGAGGTTTTCCTTTAGTTTTTATATATTCATACATTTGTGCACAACCTACTATATATCAAATATAGACTTTTCTTTAAGTAATTATGTCTATGTATCTATATTTACATATATAAATATGGAGTTGCTTAGGTAACAGATACATACATGTATATTTGTGTTATGATTAGGTAATGTACGTTTATATAAGTTTATAATAAAAATGTGTTTTGTTTAGTTTTTAATTTTTTTAAATTTTTCTTTATTTTTTATTTATTTGAAAGCAACAGAGAGAGAAAGAGGGAGAGAGGGAGAGAGAGAGAGACAGAGAATGGGCGAGTCAGGGCCTCCAGCCACTGCAAACGAACTCCAGACGCGTGCACCCCCTTGTGCATCTGGCTAACATGGGTCCTGGGGAATGGAGCCTCGAATCAGTGTCCTTAGGCTTCACAGGCAAGCGCTTAACTGCTAAGCCATCTCTCCAGGCCTTGTTTTTAATTTTTAGTTTTTGCTGACAACTTCTATAATTTTAAACAATATCCCATGGTAATTCCCTTCCTCCCACCACTTTCCCCTTTATAACTCCACTCTCCATCATATCCCCTTCCCCTCTCAATCAGTGTCTCCTATTTTGTTGTTGTCATCTTAAAAATATGTTTGAAATATTTACCATAGACCTTCATATAATAAATTAACTGTTCAAAACTTTCAAAATTAGTTTTCATTTTTCTAAATTTCTACACACTAATCTCCTTCGGCAACTTTCAGGCGCATGCATATCTCAATACCCTTTTCTTTCAATGCTATCGTGTAATTCCTGGTACAATAACAAAGAAACAAGTTTTGTGATTTCATAATCAATCCCATGAATTTTTATACTAGCACTCATAATTATTTACTACTATTACTTTAACATTTCCCTTCTTAAAGCCTGATGTACTTTCTCATTTCATAATCTCTTTATTAATGAGTACACTATTAGTAAGTGATACTATCATCTAACACTAGGCATTATCACAATTTATTTACACATGTAAACACATTATCAATTCAATTAGTAAATTAATTTTTTAAGTTCCTTGAACACACAAAAAAAGAAAAGAAGAAAGCCGAGTGTGGTGGCACATGCCTTTAATCCCAGAACTCAGGAGGCAAAGGTAGGTGGATTGCTGTGAGTTCTAGGCCACCCTGTTGAGACTACATAGTGCATTCCAGGTCAGCCTGTGCTAGAGCGAGACCCTGCCTTGGAAAACCAAAAAAAAAAAAAAAAGAAAAAAGAAAAAAAAAGAAAAGAAAAGAAAAGACAAGACCAATGTAAGTTTCTTAATTATATTGGGTAAATGACACTTCCACTACTCAGGAATTGCTCTCAATAACAAAACATCAATCTTTATAAACCTGTTTATCACATTTGAAAGCCATTACACAGTCATCTTATTTGAGTACACACCCTCAGGTAACCTCAAGTTATTTGTCTTTAGAACCATGGAACTAACAGAAGAATGCCTCTGGTTACTGCTACAAGCAGATGTCCAAACTCCATAGACTATGTGGAGTCTTGATTGATGAGATAAATTCAGCTGAACCCACATTATATGCACATTATAAGCACCATAATATCATACTCTGTTACTGTGTTTGTTGAGGTCTAATTTGTTGTACTTGCAGTGAGGAAGCATCTCCCTTCCTGGTACCATGGTTTTGGTGGTATGGTAAAACTCTTATGAGGGAAACTTTTACCAATTAGTGTTTGGCTGGTTAGCTAGCAACAAGATAGCAATTGGCTAGAAGCATAGAAGACAATTAAGAAGGCCAGCCCACAGAAAAGAAATAGCTGGCTGACCAGAATAAAATGCAGAATTGGAAAAGAAAGTGGGCCAGTGATTCCAGTGCATAAAATACTGCAGGGGAATTCCCTAAGTATAAGTGATGCTATAACTTGCTATAATAGGTACACATTGGAATGGATGAACAGTGTTTTAGATGATTTTGAAATACATAGAGCGACCAATTTCTTTGCTAAGATAAAGTAGGATGTCAAGAAAATAATGTTACACATCAAAACCTGGTTTTTTGTTTGTTTGTTTGTTTCTGGCAAATTGTTCTCAGCACATTGAAGAAACCATCAAAACAATCCCTAAATTATATGGAATTTCATGGGACCCTGCATTGCCCCGACAGTATTAAGAAAGGTTGCTGGGTGTGATGGCACACACCTTTAATCCCAGGACTCAAGAGGCTATGGTAGGAGGATAGTTGTGAGTTCGAAGCCAGCCTGAGAGCATATGGTGAATTCAGGTCAGCTTGGGCCACCGTGAGACCCTACCTCAAAAAATAAAAAAAAAGAAAGAAAAAGAAAGAGAAAGAGGAAAGAAACAAAGAAAATAAATATGAAGGAGACCTCATACTTCTCAATTTCATATTTCAAAAACATATTTCAAATTAATTACAATAAAATTATCGTGGTGGTACTGTTATAAGGGTTTAATAATGGAAGAGAATAGATACCTAAGAAATAAGTCCTCATATATTTTCTGTGTAGCAGTGTGTAAACATCATATAATGGGAAAGGAACAATTATCTCACCAAAGTGCTAGGAAAGATGGATACATGTGTAAAAAGAAAGAAGCTAGAATCTTTATACCACAAACAAATATATGTATGAACAAAAGGTACATATGGGAAACCAGAGGGGAATATTCATAATATTGGAAATAACATTTGTATATAATCCCAAATTAATAGACATTAAAATAAAATTATACCAATGTGCCTACAGCAAACTTAAAACTGATGAGAATAGGAACTAGAAATTGGCTAGGCAGCTAAGGATAGCAGAGTGCCCAAACTGAACAGTTCTTTTTTTTTTTGTTGGATTTTGCTCCTGACTATAAGTATGAAATTTCATTGAGGCCTGTAACAGGGACAATCTGTTTTTTTCCTTATCCATTTTTCCCTAAATGACTCCTCCTTCCCTAGAGACATGACATGAAAAATGTGAATAAGATTGCAAGGTACCAGGATACATGGCCTGGGATCTGGTCTTTCCTTATCTCTTCTTTCCGAAAGGAGTGCTCCTTCCCTAAAAATCAGACAGGAGGATGTGAATAAGATTATAAAGCACCAGGACACATAGCATGAGAAATGGACTGACAAGCTCAGGCCCTTTCCAATAAATTTCCTTAAATACCTCCATCAGAGTCATTAGGCAGACTGCCCACTTGAAACCCTCCTACTATACAGGAGCTTTGTATTCTCTCTTTCTCATAATCTCTGTAATAAAATCTTTCAAAATCTCACCCACTATGGTATGTGGATTTCATTCCTTGAATTCATAAGACAAGAAACCTGGAGGCTACTTATTGAAGTTTTGTGTGATCCTGAATGTCTTAGAACCCTAACTCTTGAGCTAAATGCCCAATTGTGGACCAAGAAAGGCTCCACCATCAATCTCAAAGACAGCCTAAATTCCCATATCAAAATGTACAGTACAATAAAGGAAACAATCAACAGTGTGAACATCAAACTAAATAATGTAGAATATTATGGCAAGTTATGAATTTTCCATGGAATTAGTATGCAGATAATACAAATATTTCCTATAAACTCACAAAGGAAAATAATAGTATCTATAATTACAAAAATGAAAGGACCTGAGTAAACATTTCCATAAACATATAGAAATTACCTACCAATGGGCATATTAAATGTGCTTAATATGAGTGGATAATTGAAATAAAAATGATAATGAGGTATCAACTTCATTAGGATGGCCAATAGCAAGTACACAAAAACACAGAAATAATGAATTACAATATGGGGAACCTGAAACCCTGTTCATAGCTAGTAGGAAGGTAAGTTGGTACAGTAAGAATGGAAGACAAAGTAAAGATTCCACATAAATAGTAACAACAGATTTCTTCTAATATCCAGTAACTTAACTTCTGAATATAGATGTGAAACAACTGAAGGAAGGATCATGAAGATATTATTTTGTGCACCCTTGATCTGAGTAGCATTACAATAGTTTAGAGGAGTAAGCAATCTAAATGTCCATTGAAAGATAAATATGATATACTTCACATATATACAATGGAATGATATCTGACTTTACAAAGAAAGAACTATGCCACATGCTAAAATGAAGATGAATCAAAAGGACATTAAGTGAAATAAGACATTCACAGAGAAAATGATGCATGATTCATCTTATATTTATCACATAGAATAGTAAAAATTATGGAAGCAGGCAGTAGACTAGGCATTGTCAAGGATTTGAGGGAATATAGATAGTCTTAGCATTGTAAATTGAAATAATTCTAGATTATATAACAATATGAATAGGATCACCACTACTAGACTGTATACTTAAAATGTTCAAAAATATGTACTTTATATTATGTGGTTTTTATTAACCCTGTAGCATCATAAAACAAATGAACCCTTTGATACCCTTAAAAGTTAGGATTGGAGTATGTACTGCACTTGCAGCTCAGGTAGTTGAACATTTGCCAAAGGTCACACAACTAGTTCTCAATTAGCTGGAAGTCAGATTTTGACTTTCTTTTTAAAAAATGTTTTATTTTTATTTATTTATAATAGAGAGAAAGGGGGAAAGAGATGGGTAGAGGGAAAGAAAGAGAATATGTGTGCCAGGGTATCCAGTCACTGCAAATAAACTCCAGACACATGGGCCACCTTGTGCATCTGGCTTACGTGTGTCCCAGGGAATCAAACCTGGGTCCTTTGGCTTTGCAGGCAAGTGCCTTAATAACTAAGCCATATCTCCAGCCCATATTTTCTCTTTCAATCAAAGTGGGTCTGTTAGAATTTCCTCTCCACCACCTTGGCCTCTGATAATTTGTCATCTGAGGCACAGGCCAATTTAGTAACTATTCTGGAAGAAAGGAAAGAATTCTTCCCACATTGCCCAATCACATTCCATCTAGTCAGATAAAAGAAGAACAAATATTTTCCTCAGTTTTCTGTGTGTCCATCAGATCAAGCAATTCTGCATGGATACAATCTGACCTCTACTTAGTAAAAGGCTTTATGATAGGGCACTGAGGTATTTGAAAATACAAAACAACACTGAAAAAAAAATTTTTAAGAGGTAAAAGAAAATACTGTCACCCTCTCCATTTAACCAGAGCTTCCATTTATGATTTCTCTTTGTGGTGTGCATTGCTCCAAAATTCTTATTTGTTAATGATTTAGAAATAAATTCATAGAAATATTTTGAAATGTTGGTTTTTCCACATAGTATTTCCAGGTTCTACTTGCTTTTATATTTCTTTCAGCCACCAGATGGCATGTGCTTTACTACTAAACATACAATGAAAACATAATAAAGATGTATCCTAAGGATACAAAATAAATCTAATTTTCTATATTCAACAGAAAGGTAAGGATAGTGGATTTCGCATGAGTCCAATCAATGAAATTCTACAATAATAGGTTTTAGAGTTATAAATGTGTCATTTAAAGTTAAGCCCTTTAGGGTAGACATTTATCCTAGAAATAAGCTCAAACACAAAGTTAATAATTGATTTAAAATACTTTAGCATAATTATTTAAATTTAAACTTCCACAACTTATAGAATTAATTTCATTAATGTGCTAGCCTTATTAAATGGAAGGAAAAATCTATTTCCTCTATTATAATTTAAAACTCTGGCTATCAATGATAAATTTATACATTAGTAAATGGTCAGAATGATTAATGGTAAAGATAATGATCCTTTACATAAAACTATAAATATTTAGACAAATTAGAAGGTAACTATTCATTTTATTTAAAAAATAAATCAGTAAGTAGAGTTACATTAGTATTGCTTAAAAGGCTACATTTTTAGTGTAGTTAAATTTTCACCTGACTTACCACAGCAGAAAGTTCAACCAGTGCAAATGGAATTTTACCACCATTCTGGGGTCTGAGAAGCCTTTAGACAAATAAAAACGATGAACTCTTCCCTTTCTCAATAGTTTAAGTTATACTTTGGAATTCATACTAAAGTACTTAATCTCTTTTGTGTTTACCATTCAAGAGAATCATATGACAAGGCAGAATGAACAAGAAAGGAAGTTTTCTTAGCCTGTATTACCAAAAATAAATAGTTTTACTAAGCAGATGAGTTTTAAAGTATTGTTTCCAGGCTGGAGTGATTGCTCAGTGGTTAAGAAGTTTGCCTGCAAAGCCAAAGAACCCAGGTTCAATTCCCCAGGACCCACTTTAGCCAGATGCACAAGGGCGCGCATGCATCTGGAGTTTGTTTGCAGTGGCTAGAGGCCCTGGTGTGCCCATTCTTTCTCTCTCTCTCTCTCTCCCTTTTTCTCTGTCAAATAAATAAATAAAAATAAAAAATAAAATATTTTTAAAAGTATTGTTTCCAAGCCCAAACCTTCCCTGTTTTTTCCATGAAGTTTTAATTGATAAATAAGTCTGCATATATTTTTGCTATGGAACAAGCTTTGAAATATATATTCATAAGAATAAACTAATTAATATATGAATCAGTTTCACATAAATTTTGTGTTTGATATATATATATATACATATATATATATATATATATATATATATATATATATATCACTTAGAGTATATTTTGTTATGAGTTTTTCAGGAACAAAATGTACCTTCGTCCCCAATACCTTCCCACCCCGAGCACCTGGATCTTGGGAAACACATTCTATTCTTTGTTTCTATGAGTTTGACCTGGAATTCACTATGTAGTTTCAGGGCGGCCTCAAACTGAAAGTGATACTCCTACCTCTGCCTACAGAGTTCTGGGATTAAAGGCTTGCACCACCATGCTTATAGTCTACATATAAAATCTTAACATATTTATTTTTCTAAGTTATTTCACTTGCAAATTGTAATATATGTCCATGCAAGTTGGTCACAAATGACAAGATATCCTTCTGTTTTAAGGCTGAATTAAAGTCCATTGTGCACATATTACACATTTTATTATTGCTGCTGCTGGTGGTGGTGGTGGTGGTGGGGTGTGTGTGTGTGTGTGTGTGTGTGTGTGTGTGTGTATACATGTGCATAGAGATTAGAGGTCAACCTTAAGGTGCTTGTTCTCCCAGTTTACTTTCTTTCTGAGACAGGCCCTCCCTTGTTCTTGCCATTGCTTGTGTGCCAGTCTAGGTGGCCAGTGAGCTTCTGGATTTTCCTGGCTCTGTCCCTCATTGCTATTGGCACAGTGGGATCACAGACCTTGTCAAGTATGCCACTTTTCATGTGGTTTTGTATGAGAACTAGGGAATCGAATTCAGGCTAGCAGCCTAGCAAGCAAATGTCTCAGCACTGAGCAATCTCTCCAGCCCTATTTTCTACATGATCCTTATCTATTTATGCATTGATGGATACTTTGATGCTTGCCTCTGTAGCCTAAGGACACAAGTTCGATTACCCAGGACCCACATATGTCAGATGCACAAGGTGGTGCCTGTGTCTGGAGTTCTCTATCTATCTCTTAACTGTCTCTTTCTTCCTCCCTTTCTCTCTCCTAAATAAATAAATAAAAATACAACATAAAATATTTTTAAAAAATAAAATTTATTTTCATTTGATTTTTGCAGATAGTAAGAAACAGGGTTTAATTTCTTTCTTCATGAAGATAACATTATGTAGTTTTCTCAATATTATTTAATTAATATGATAATTTCCCCATATCTATGCATATAGAGAGGACTGATGCCAATAAACATATATTCTGAGTTAAGGAATATCTAGAGACCTGGTAAAGCATTGCTTCCTGTCATGTCTATCAAGTAACTTTTAGAGGACACTGGCATGTAAGTCAGTCTGCTGAGTGTTGACAGTATGCTCTCAGTAAGGACTATCAAGACACAGTTGCCTGGAGAGCCACGTAAGTTAAAATTAAGGAGTTGAGGAATTGAAAAATGATTAAAGCTGTACTTATTGTTTAAACAACCTTACATGTACATTGAGATTATATGGCTTCAGGAATCTGATATTTCTATTGAGTTCTGAACCTACTTTCCTGAGCTAGGTTTCTCTTTTTCCCATTTGGTATCTGATACAGTTCTATGTGAAATATTGGCCACAATGAACTTTACAATCAGGAAGTGAATAAAAATAGTGTTATCACAGATACACAGCAGTTTTGGAAGGAAAATAGAACAAGGTACTTAAGAGACCAACCTTGTAATTGGTTTGTAATTGATGTTGTTTGTAAGAGATCTTTAAGGAAAAATGAATAGCGGGGGGAGGGTGGATTCTGGAGAGATGGCTTAGCAGCTAAAGCACTTGCCTGCAAGTGTAAGGATCCAGGTTCAGTTCTCTAGTATCCACACAAGCCAGAAGTACAAGTTGGCATGTCCGGAGTTTGTTTGCAGTGGCTGAACAATCCTGACAAAACCATTCTCTCTCACTCTGTATCTGTCTCTTTATTTTTCTGCCATAAAAATAAACAAATAAATAAATAAATAAGTTTTAAAAATGAATCTCAGGAGATATCTTTCCACAGGCTGATACTCTATATTACATTTCACTTAGTTGGGTGAATAATTATAGGATTAGTTATGACTATATTTTATAAGTTATACATGACAATCCATTTTTTTATGTAACATAAAAAACTAACATTCTAAAAGGAGAAGTATACATGTACAAAACTTACTATGATGGAATCAGAGAAATATTCAGATAAAACAATCACACAAAGTGTTACTCATGCATGAAGAATGAAATGGAATGCAAATCACATCACATGTGCTTTAATCTATGTAATTATACAAAATCTTCTCTACAGGAGGTAATGCAGGATTTTAAACCTATCTCTAGCATGGTGAGAAAAACAGTTTTCTTATAAAAGTACATGACATCCAAAAGAAAATACAAAGGGATGAACTGGAAAAGGCATGAGGGAAAAATAAAAGGACACATGTGACACGTAAGAGAAGGAGAGAATAGTTTAGTGAGGGTTGGGGGAATTGCAGTGGAAAATGGAGATAACAGAGGGGATGAAAAGCAACAAAAATTGTATACAAAAATGCCAGAATGAAGGATAGCTAAATATTCATGTGCCAACTACAAGAATAAATAAATTTAAATAGCAAATGATATGTAAGATTATGTGGTTGAATGAATTTGAGGAATGTTGTGTTAAAAAAATAGAATTGTTTGCAATCCTTTCTGAATTGATTATTCTGTCCTATGAGTCCTGTTTCTCACTAGAATACCCATATCATATTTTGACTGCCTTAATTACTAATCGTGGTTTCCAAAAGTTTTCTTACTAACCCCACTGATGAACACAGAAACTTACTTCTCCCCACATGTCTATAAATAGTACTAAAGTGTTGCTGTCCTTTTCTTTTAGAGCTGGAATATGATGATAGTGTAAGAAGTTCTGTGCATGCAGTAGGTGTTAGAATTTCTTTTAGGTGTATACCTAAATCTGTATTTTTATTACTCATCACATACTACATGTAGATATTTTATCAGAAATGGTTCCTTAAACTGCAACTGAAGCTGAAAGCAGATTTTGCTTGGCTCTGTCGTAATATATCATAGTCAACACCATTATACACTATTGCAGTCAGAACATTTCAAGACATGAATATGTATCCATTTTATGCCCCAAGTTCTGGGGATGATACCCAGGCTTAACTATTCCTGGAGACGTCAGGAAATGTTTGTACTTGAACTTTCACTTAAAAAGTGAGTAGCAATTTGATGTGGGGGATGGGGATAAGAATAGCCCAGTAGAGGGAGCAGTATGTATAATGAAAGAGTCCTAGAACAGGAATGCTTGGTATATTTTAGGAATAACATAAGATTGGTCTTTACATATCAAGAAGGTGATCTGTTTGCAGAAATATGCATTTGAATTACACATACTCAGAGACCAATGAATCAAAACAAGTCATTTAGCTAGTAATGAGTCTAGGGGGCCTTTTAGTCACTCTTAAGCTTGTGGTATCAACTTTTTTTGTTAATTATACAGCAATTCTTACCATGTATTGAACTCAAAGTCTGTCTGTAAAAGTAAAAGCTCTAAAATGATTTGTTACAAATAGTGATAGAAATTTTAAAAAAATAAATTAATATAATGGTAAGGTCGAAAAGATGGAATTCAGTCCACATTTGTGCATATGTGATGGTTGGGCCCACAATGTCATATATATAGCAAAAAGAAAAGACAGTACTTTAATTTGATTTGAAGTAAATCTAGTCTTTAAAATTTTGCAACAATGGCATTTAATTTCTCCTAGGATATTTAGTCATTTTTTAACGGACCTTAAGAGGAAAATATATTTGCTAAAAGTTGTAGTTTAAGTGTTACACCTGATTTTCCCCAAATTCTAAAGGGTTTACTTTAATATAAGTTTCTATCCTATTGGGTTTCACAAATATTAATTTGAAATTAATAGCCATGTCATTGTTCCTAACAATTCCATATCTGGAGTTTTACCTTAACTCAAGTTAAAGTAACTTAAGTGAATAAGCAAAGAAAATTTTATAAACTGGATTAACTATAATATCTATGACCACTTATTTACTGTGGTCAAAGGAAACCATAAAATATATAAATGTTCAGCTAAAGATTTTTTTTTTGGAATTCTGAAAGAATTATATTGATACAATATTAAGCAGGTATCATAAATAATACATATATGCATATATAAAGGCATAGAAATAGCTTCAACTTGAGAAAGAAAGGTATATTTCAGCTTAGAGTTCAAGGGGATATCATCCATCATGATGGAGAGAAGTCAGAGAAGCTAGAGAATAAAGCAGGTGGTCACATTCTGTTGTAATCAGCTCCTTCTTGATGGCACAAACATCAGACCAGAAGCAGCTCATTGGAGGAAGGGGTTCATTTCGGGCTTACAGAGTCCATAGGAAGTTCCATTATTGCAGAAGAAGCTGGTTTACTTTCATAGCTCCAAGCAGAGAGACACCATCCCACAGCCAGTACCACAAAACACACCAGACAATATGAAGAGGCAGAGCTCAAAATGCTTTCCACATACTGTAGGGCTGAACTCAAGATTTGCCTCCAAACATACCTTAGGGCTGGAATCCAAGATCTACACCTACTGACACCACACCGTAGCAGGAATCTGCCTGCCAGATATTCAAGTAGGAAGTTTAGTCAAAACTGCCTGGGTACATAGGGCCACACATTCAAACTTCCAAACATTCTGTCTGCAGTGAGTACCACTAACCCATGGAATGGTGCCACCCAGAATAAGGATAGAGTTTCCCACATCAATTAACCTAGTATATTCCCTCATAGACCTGCCCAGAGGGTTGTTTCTGTTGTGATGCTAAATCAAATCAAGTTGAATAGATTAACCATCATTGTGGGATATTCTAATTCATTTAATTGCAAAATTGTCATTCTTGAATACTGAAAAAGATATTGCAGATAGCAAAGAAAACGTAAGAAAGACAGAATTAAAAATATAGATACAGGGCTGGAGAGATGGCTTAGCGGTTAAGTGCTTGCCTGTGAAGCCTAAGGACCCTGGTTCGAGGCTTGATTCTCCAGGACCCACGTTAGCCAGATGCACAAGGGGGCGCACGCATCTGGAGTTCGTTTGCAGTGGCTGGAAGCCCTGGCGTGCCCATTCTTTCTCTTTCTCTCTATCTGCCTCTTCCTCTCTCTGTCACTCTCAAATAAATGAATAAAAATGAACAAAAAAAGTTAAAAAAATATATAGATACAAAAGAAATTTCTTCTAAAGGTACATGAAACAGAAGGAACAACTTACAGAGCTTCATAAATGGTTAAGAATAAAACAGAGACCATAATGGATTACCTTAGTGCTGAATATTCATATTTAGTTTCCAGAAGTAGGCAAATATTCAATTAATATTTGAACCACAACTAAAGTGAAGATTTCCTTGGAAAAGTAATTAAAAAAGGCTCTTTTCATGTTGTCTTAGAATCATCTAAATATAAAAGAAACTATTGATGTTGGTGGTAAATATTTCATAAACAGATTTTCCATGCTAATCTCACAATTACTAGATGAAATAAGTGAAAATTTCTGATAGTGTTAATATTCATAGGATTTCTAGATTATTTCTATGTACATTGTACAAAATGTACCAGAATTGCAAGATTTTTATGTAGAATATCTTATTACAAGTAAAAATACTAAATTGTAGGCATTAGATGCAGATTACTTGAGCTAAAATTCTTCAACCACATAAGAAATCGTTGTTATAAAGATATTTTAGTCACTTACAGGCAATATGCAGTATAATGAGCATTATTTGCTGATATTTGTTGAGAATGTATTCTATGAGAATCTCATTTAAGCAACACACATATATTACTTCTTTCAGGATTCATCACAACACTATGCTGCAAGCTAGGTGATGTTATCATTTCCATTTTATGGGAGAATAAACTGAGTTACATAAAGCCTAAACCTGAGCAAAATTTATGTTGTATAATATGTAGATGGCTAAGAAAAGTGTAATCTACTCCCTTCTATTTTGGACCATTCTCAAGTTGTCTATAATGTAGATGTCTTCCTTTTATAATGATTAAAAAATGTTTTAAAAAGTGTTTGCTTTGATGAGGTTTGAGTGACCACAGTGTCTGCTGAACTCTCCCTGGAACTAGTTTTCAGCCCAGCCATGAAAGCTGTATTCATTGATGTCACTGCTTCCTCTACAATGACTTCTGGGCCCTGGCAGATGTGGTGGAGGTGTCCCATATCATGGTAGTTAGTTGGCTGTCTCTTCTTTGTTCTCTCCAGTATTCTGCTCAATCTGTAAAACAGAACAGATTCTCCAACTAAAAGGGAGAACAGTTTGAACAAAAGGAGATAAGCCTACTCATTAGAGAGATACAGTGATATGTATAGCCGCTCTTATTAAAGAGCAGTGTTGGTTCTCTCTGGAGCCTATTGGTTTCCTGTCCTGGGGAATCTAGTCTGATTCCCAAAACCAGAATATGAGTTCTCCCTCACTGAGTGAGTTTCATGTCCAGTCTATGAGCAGTTGGTTACCCTCATTGGCTGTGTGCCACTACTGCTCAAAGTGTGTACTTCTTGCATGGCTCAAACCTCATCAAATTAGAGATCCACAGGCTACAGAGAAAGCAGCATTAAATCACATCTCTATCTTACCTGCCAAAGCCCAGGCCTGGACCATTGTAGAAGAGGGGCAGAAAGATTACAAGAACCTCCGATATCCCAAGGAACTGTGCCCCCCATATCTACAGATACTGATTGAGGAATCTTGGTCTCCACAATGAATAATTATAATCCCCACTGAAGAAGATCCTCAGTATAATTTGGGTGGGGTGAGAGAATCTAAGAGTATAAACATTTATTTTATAAAAAAAAATAATAAAAAAATGAAGAGATAAATGAATCAAAATGAGGTCATGAGAGCCCAGCATAACCAATATGACTGGAGTCCTGATAAAAGAAGACATTAGGAACCAGAAAGGTAGGGAAGAAAGACCACACGAAGATATAGGGACATGTCCAAAGAGAGATAGCTCAGAAGAAACCATCCCTATATTCATAAGAAAATAATTTTATTTTATTAAAAACAAAAACAAAGGAAAAGTGCTTTTTTTTGTGCTGACAGGGACACATGTTCAGCTTTACATTTGCAGAAATGAAGACTAGTGTATGAGTCACCAGATGGGATTTTGAGTTGTTACTGTCTGTATTGTTTTACCCAGAGGACGCAAGACAGAGCAGCCAACATAAGGAAAAGCTGCCTCTTCCTCTATGAAATAATAAGGGAAAAATGATCTGTCCTACAAGAAGGGTGTGCAAAAAAAATAAAAAATAAAAAATAAAAAAATAAAAAAAAACAGTGTCTGAGTGAAATTAACATGAAAATTGTGGTTAGATAGAGTTTTTTTTTTTTTTCTCTCAGAGAGAACAAAAACAATAGTTTACCGCAAATCCCAGCTGAAAATATAGTGTCACAACGATTATTTTTAGACCATATGATGATGTCACCTGCAGTGAAAATACACCCTCTTCCATTCTCAAAAGTGAAGTCTTTGGATTCGGTCTTGCAACACAGTGAAATGTGGTGAAAGGAAAAGTGGCCACCTAAAAAAAGAGTGCAAATAATGTGATAAAAAGCAGTTCTGTTCCATTCAACCTGACAAGCAATTATTGAGTGTATAGCATGTATAAGGAGGTCTAGTGGCTAAGAATATAAATAAGATAAATATAAAATGCTCTTTGCCTCATCAGAGCTTTTGACCTAGTGAGGATATAAGCATTGAAAAAAGCTCATTTTTATTATAATGAGGTAAATGGAAGACAAACTTTCAAAGTGCAGCATTGTGCCATGGGGGGGGGGAGAGGAGGATGGGGCAAAAATGTACTGTCAAGGGGTTGGACCTGCTTCTTATGTACCAGATTTATGTGCATTGTCAAAACTCTATTAAGCAAAGGGCTATGCTTAGTTTGCTATACACCATATAATAAGAGCTTAGCCAACTAACTTACCTTAAAGATAGGCAGGACAACTTTTCTATCTCCTGCTATAGCCTTTAGATTTTTTTTTATTAGAACATGAGTTGGCAAATGGTGTTTCAAACTTGGACCTGTTTATATGTCTCACAAACAAGATAGATTTTTACATTTCAGATGGGAATACAGGTGTATACTTCATGCTCTTTAGCTCATGAAGTTTAAATTGCTTACTATGTGGCTTTCCCTAAGATAAAGATTGTTTAACCCTTTTCTGGAAACTTAGAAAGCAAAGAAGGTGAACTAGTTGTGGACAGCTCTTTTACATGGTAACATTTTTGTTACATAAAATGAATGAATTTGTGATATATTGAGAGAAAATTTCTGTCAACCCTAAGCTGAATGAAAAAGACTAATATTGCTCCAGAAAGTGGGTCTGTTAGGGGTCATTGGCTCAAAGAAAAGACAAAGTATATAGGCTAGACTTTGAGCTTTCTAAGTATCAGAAAAGGCATAGAATCATTCTTCTGTGTATCTTCCAAACACATCAAAGGGTTTGCCATATATTTTGGCACTCAATCTGTCTTTGATGGATGAGTGAATAGATGATTTAATGGATCAAAGTGGAGAAAATGGCTTTACATTTCAATTCATTGGTACTGAAGTTAAGCATACATCTTTGCCCATTTTCACAATAAAAGCATATTACTTCTAGAGATTGGTCATTACTTGATTACTAGTTGTAGCACAGCATATCTGCCTCCTTTTTAAATGAATGTTCATGTCTATTACTTTATAATCACCCAACTTCTACTTTCTTTCTGTCTCATAGTAGAAAATATTTTTGTCTCTGTTTTTAATTCTGGTTTTCATAAGTTTTCTTTGCTGCCTGCAATATCTATTTCAACATTCTCAGTGAATCAAAATATACCACAGTGACGGCTAATCTTTTTAACTTGTTGGGATTTAGCATCACAATAGAAACAACCCTGTGGACAGGGAGGTCTGTGAGGGATTTCTAATTCACTGAGGTGGAAGGCCCACCCTAACCATGGGCAGCTCCATTACAGATGTTGGGGCTCCTATACTCTATAAAAGGAAAAAGTGAGCATTTATCTCTCTCTCTCTCTTTGTCTCTTCTCAATTCTTTCTACTCCTCTCTCACTCTCTCTCCTTTCTGACTGCAGATACAACATGACCAGCTGCTTCATACTCCTGCGGCCACGATAGACTGTTTCTGCTTGATTATATGCAGAAATATACCCTTCCTCTTTAAGTAGCAACTAATAAAGCCACTTATAATCACCTATTATTCTAAGTTCTAATGAGATATTATAATATTGTAATGAGATATTATTGGTCTAAATTTATATTGACAAAAGTAAAATGTGTTCATTCACAGGCAAAGGTCAAACTGCCCTTTGACTATCTGGGAATACCTTCCTTATTGGAAGAGAAAATGTGTGAGATAATCACATAGGTATACCTTGCATATTGTTTGTTGTATATGGATGTTCATGTGTGTGTCTGTGTATGTGCATGTGCACATGTGTATGCACTTGAGTGTGGAGGACAGAGAACAAACCCAGGTATCATTTACAATGTGCTGAGTTCATTATTTTCGTTTGCTTTTTGAGACGGGATCACTCACTGGCCTGGAGCTTGCTAAGCAAGCTAGACTGGCCACTGACTCACATGGGATCTGCCTGTCTCCACATCACTGGTGATGGGATTACAAACATGCACTGTCATGCCTGGTTTTTTATTTTGTTTTGTTTTTAACATGGCTTCTGAGGATCAAACTCATATCCTCATGCTTTAAAGGCAACTCTTTACTGAAACAAAAAGGATTTATTTTACATCTTATCTACATTTGCAAATACACAAAGGGTGTTTTGTATTTTGAAGAAATGGATAAAAACATCAAGTCTCTACAGATTTTTCAGTTACTTTTTCCGTGTGAAATTTTTTTGTATGTTAATAACTCTTATCAGTGGGTATTTCCATGGAAACCAATAGAATGTGTGTGTGGTATGACTAATTTAACTATTTAATAGATCTTCACAAGTGAATGATTGTGTCATTTAGTGCACTGAATGCATTCATATGGAATTTTTCATTTCCCTCATTGGCTAGCCACTTATTTTATCTTTTTCCATTTCCCCTTTTCACCTATAAATCATGTGAGGACTTCAGATAGCAGACTTCCTAGAGCAGCATCAATTTTCTGGAAATGGAGTGCCTCATATATCTGTAAAATGAAGGCATGTTCTCTCTTAAGAATATCTTTAAGACATATTGACACTGACATAATGTTTTAATTTTTTTCTGAGACCATTCTTTGGATCTGTACTATATTCTCATCAATTGTCTCAAGATCCTTCGAATTTGAGATTTTTTTTCCTTTTTCCCTGAATTAAGTAAATAATAAACAGAAATTGAAGTAAATTCAAATGTATGATTGCTTTCACACAATCCACATGATATAAACTGTGATATGGAAATTAAAAACCTCTCCATCCCTGCATGAGCATGACAGCTCATAGGGTACTCTATTTTAAAGCTCAATGAAAGTGGACAAGGAGATTTGAATTCTATTTTGGGGAATCAGGAAAGGCTTCAGGGGGTAGCTGACAATTTGCCTAAGCACTAATAGAAGAGGATAAAGTAACAATCAGAAATTGTTGAACATCTAATTAGCTAGCATCATACTTGAAACCATGCTTAAGATGACTAAAAAACAAAACAACCAAACCTGTGTCTCTCTACATTGTATCAATTACTCACAGTTATATCATATATTTATTCAAATACCAAGGATAGCTAGTTACATTGAATAAGTGCCCATGACATGTGTTGCAGTCTGGTTCGCATTGCTGGTAGAAATCACCCAACTAAGAGTAGCTTGTGGGAGAAAGAGGTTTATTTTGGCTTACAGGCTCGAGGGGAAGCTCCATGATGGCAGGGGAAAATGATGGCATGAGAAGAGGGTGGACATTACCCCCTGGTCAACATAAGGTGGGCCATAGCAACAGGAGAGTGTGCCAAACACTGGCATGGGGACACTGACTATAACACCCATAAGCCCACCCACAACAATACACTCCCTCCAGGAGGTGTTAATTCCTAAACCTCCATCAGCTGGGAACCTAGCATTCAGAACACCTAAGTTTATGGGGGACACCTGAATCAAACCCCCACAACATGCCAGACACCATCTAAAGTCACTGTATTTTCAAGTTCTCAATACCCTCACGAAGCAGGGTGCATTATTATCTTCTTCATTGACAGTGAAAGATATGGGTTTGAAAGAGGACTATAGCAGCTATCTGCCCAGCACCAGACTAGGATGCTCAGATTAAAAAAATCATTAAAGATTAAATATTAGAGTGTTTCTAATTTACCAATTCCACGAACATGTTCACCACTTAAATGCTTCCATATCTCTCCTGGAGAAGTTTTTTAGGTATGCAATTCATATCCACAAGAATTTGCAAATTGACTTAAATTTCAAATGCATTTAAAATGTTTGTGCACTGCTGACCTAAGCCCTGTGAAATATGTATCTTTTGAAGTTCAATTGCCAAATCAACATTTATCATTTATCTTTCGTACTTCCTCTTCTGAACTTTTTTATCTACCCATTTTCTAAAAGGCACTCTGAGGTTTTACACACAATTTGTTGAATTAGCACTTTCAAAGATTTTTCAAAAACTCATTAGGCATGACAAATTCATGAGAGGAGGCATGCAAGCTTATAAATATGTCAATTAAGCAATTTAGAACCTATTATGATAGGGTTCTTTGTGATAAAAACATAACAGAAGAATGTCATCCCATGTTAATCTGCACATTTCATTTTTACTCTAAGTGTGCACCAATGAAAAGGGTCTATGATTATTCAAAAGAACTTTTTACCACTCATTTACCTCATAGAAATGTATGTGCAGTTTGTTGCCATAGAAAATTGCCTTGAAAGTGACTTGAATGTATAGCTTTTGGTTTAAGGGCAGACCTTTCCTCCAGACTTCATCATTTGTTTTTGCTCTCTGTAGTTAGAATTGCTAATAATTGCAGAATTTATTGCCAGCTATGATAGGTTTAGGTCATGGTCTGTGTAACCAAGGTCAAAGTCAAAGAACGTAATCACATGATTCAGTGTGTGTGACCTCCAGCCTCATTTAACCGTTCCAGATGTAACCCCTTCAAGGAGTATATTTCACACAACTCAGATTGGTTTCCATACATGTAACCCTTGCCCCAGCTAAATCAGACTACTTGCAGACTCTAAAAATTCTCAGGTGTTGCATGGATTCATTAGATGCCTTTTTAATTTCATTTTAAAAATGCTTTCTTTGTTAAAGTCATACAAATTACATTTTCTGCAATTTTAGTTATAATAATCAATATATTGATGTTTAAAATTCATTATATATGATATATACTTTTGTAACAATTTCAAACAACATGTAAGTGTGCATAATCAAATATGAAAGTTTGTTGCTTCCTTCATTTAGAAAAATGGATAAATATTTTAAAAAGTTGCATTTTTTTCTTTTGGGTCTAAAGGTTTTGTTTGCACTCCTACATGTAGATCAGTTTTGACCAGTTCTACTTTTTGCCTAAATGAAATAATGGTTAATTCATTTTACTTTTTTCACTCTCGGGTTTGTAAAATGATTCATTAATTTTGATGTGTGGCAGTATTTTCTGTGGTACGCTACAAATGTGTATAGAAAAAAGAACACGGAAGGGAAGAAAATACAGGCAAGACTTCTTTTTCTCTGCATGTGTGTGTGCGTGTGTGCACATACACACACATGCATGCATGTTCCTATGTGTGGTAGAAGTGCAAATGTAAGGATGCTCATACACATGTGCCTGCATGAGTGTGGAAGCCAGACAGTGAGAAAAATTTCTTCCTCAGTCATTTTTCATCTTATATGTTTGAGACATGGGCTGTGACTGAATTTATAATCCTCCTTTTTGGCTAGATTGACTAACCAGTGAGCCCTCAGGATTCTTCTGCCTCTACCTCCCAAGCACTAGGATTATAGATATGTGCTGTCATGCTACGATGTTATGTGGGAACTAGAGATCTAAACTCCGGTTCTCATGCTTACATAGCAAGTACTATACACACTAAGCCATCACCCTAGCTGTAAATTAACTTTGGAATATCAATTTTCTCACAATGTTGAAGCACCTTGATTAATTGGAATGATTCAACTATAGATTTTTTAGGGCTCTTTAAACACAAAAGTGTTAAATAATTGTACCTTTCTCTAAATTTTTCAACCATAATTCCTTTTATTTGATTTCTGCACTGGTTAGAACATCTATTCTATTCTATTTATTTATTTATTTATTTTATTTCCTTTTTTTTTTTTTTTTTTTTTTGTCTTTCAAGGTAGGGTCTCGCTCTAGCCCAGGCTGACCTGGAATTCACTATATAGTCTCAGGGTGGCCTCGAATTCACGGCAATCCTCCTACTTCTGCCACCTGAGTGCTGGGATTAAAGGTGTGCACCACCACACCCGGCCTACTTTATTTTATCTTATTTATTTGACAGAGAAAGAGGAACAGAGGGAGAGAGAGAATGGGTGCGACAGGGCCTCCAGCTACTGCAAATGAACTCCAGATGCATGCGTCCCCTTGTGCATCTGGCTAACGTGGGTCCTGGGAAATCGAACCTGGGTCCTTTAGCTTTGCAGGCAAATGCCTTAACCGCTAAGCCATCTCTCCAGCCTGGTTAGAACATCTATTAAAATGTGGACTATAGCTCATGATTCCAGTCATGTGACCTGATCCTGTTTTCACAGGGAGAACAGCATACCTCATCAACAGCATGATTATGGTACTTTGGTTGTTTGGATGTCACTTTGTGAAACTAAGATTTTTTTCTTATATTTCAGTTTTGCTGAGATATTTGATATTTTTTTTAGATTATTATAAGTGCATGCTGAATCATATCAATTGCTTTTATGTCATCTGCTGGAGAAATCATAAATACATTTGTTGTTCTTCTATATTATGTACTTCACTAATCATTGAATAAACTTGGATGTCTATGGCAAATGCAACTGAATTGTGATAAATACTTATTATATCTATTGGATTATTCATTTCCTAAAGAAACATTAGCAAATGAATCACTTTGTTTTATGCTATATCTATTATGTTATGAGCAGAACGAACGAATTTTTTCTTTTCCCTTCATCCTTAAGATTTGCTATAATTATGTGAAAACATTAGTTTTTCTTACTTTTATTGATTTTTCTCATTTTGGAACCATTTAAGAATATGAAATTGCTTCTTTTTCATCTTAATTCAATATTTTCCAACACTTAAAGAATAATCAGGGAGGCCTTCTGTTATTTTATAAAATTTATTATTGTTTTCTAAGATGGCCTTATTTTGTCTACTTATTGAATCAGTATCAATTTAAAATGAATCAAAATATTTCTTCAGTATCTATAGGAATTCATCCCAATTTTATTATTGATAATTGTTATTATTCCTATATTTTATTAATTTAAAATTATTTATTTGAGGGATAGAGAGAAAGAGGCAGATAAAGAGAAACAATGGGCACACCAGAGCCGTCAGCCACTGCAAACAAACTCTAGATGCATGTGCCACCTTGTGCATCTGTTTTCTGTGGGTCATGAGGAATCGAACTTGAGTTCTTTGGCTTTCCAGGCAAGTGCCTTAACTGCTAAGCCATCTCTCCAACCCTATTTCTTTAGTTTAAACAGTCTTTACAGAGACATTATTTTCTTAAAGTATTCTTACTTTGATTGATTTATTATATTATATTTTATATTTATTATATCTGAATTTATTTTGCTATTTTTTTATTTAAAAAATTAAAAATTTACTTAATGCCCTCCTACCACCCTACTTTGTCCCCTCTTTCCCATCCTCCACTGCTGAACCCCTTAGTATTTCCTACTATTTCATTCTCTATATTGATGTCTTCTTTTTTACCCTCCTTCATCATCCACAAGAACCTGTTATTGCCTAAAAAAAAAAAAAAAAAAAAAAAAAAAAAAAAGAACCTGTTATTGGGCTCAATATCATGCAGATTTTGTGCAAGTAACAGCAGTGCTGTGAGGATATGAAGACAATGATCACTTTTTGTCTGAAAGGTACAGTTTTAATGTTTCAAAGCTCTCCCCCATCCTTTGGCTCTTATACTCCTCCCACCACCACTTCTACAATGGTCTCAGCTACAGAGGGTATAATAGAGATACCACATTTAGTGTTGAACACACAACTGACACTTCTTAGCACCTTGGTGAATTTTGAGTCTCCCAAGCTCATCTGACATCTGAAGAAAGAAACTTCTCTAAATAAAAATGAGAACATCTCTAATATACAGGCATAAATATAACTATTTATAGTGTAACTTGGTGGACGTAGTATATCTATGTAGCCAAAGAATTTAGTAGCTTCCCACTTTGAAGGTATGACCTCCTAAGCTATGAGCTTTTGACCAGATTTTCAGTATCGGGCACGAATTCCCTATTGTGGAGTGGTCCTCAAATGAAATCTGAAAGCCGGACGTGGTGGCACATGCCTTTAATCCCAGCACTCGGGAGGCAGAGGTAGGAGGATCTCCGTGAGTTCAAGGCCACCCTGAGACTACATAGTGAATTCCAGGTTAGCCTGAGCTACTGTGAGACCCTACCTCAAAAAACTAAAAAAAAAAAAAAAAAATGAAATCTGACAGAAGTTGATTATCCTCACAACAGATTTGCCACTATTACACTAGTGGTCTGATATTTCCTATGTAGCCAGTTGTGCAGCTTCCAAGGTCCTTTGTTGATTAAGATTGCTGAAGTTTCTTCCATAGCAGGCTACATACATAACACTGTCCAGCATGATGATCACTAGTTGGCAGGGAGGTGCCTTCCAGCTCAGTTCTAGCTTGAGTTCTCAGTGTCCTGCAACCGAGGCCTAAGATATCTTCACATTATTCTTTTTCTTAAAAGCTATTTAATAGCGTATTAGCAGGATTTTAGATTTCCACCAGCAAGGCACAAGGGTTCCATAACCCCACTTAAATAATAGTGAGCATCTTTTTGATTATACACATTCTAATGGATATAATATGGGTTTGATATGCATCTCCCTAGTGCAAATGATGTTGATCACCTTTTCTTATGCTTGTTTGTAAATATCTTTGATTATATATCAATTGGAACTCTTTGCCTGTTATGGTGTGTGTGGGGGGGGATAATATTCTGTCCTAATATAATTTATTGGAATTTATTTCTCCATTTCTCATTTGGTGAACCATCTTTTGACTTTCTTGATGGTGTTCTTTAAAACAGAAAAGCTATAAATTTGATGCTCCTTAGGTGTGTCTGGTTTTCAATTCTGTAAGCTTTAGTGGCCCTATCTAAGAAATCATTGTCTAACTAAGCCTTAAAAATATTAACAACTAAGTCAGTTTCATATGTGGGTTAGAGGAGGGTCTGGAATGATTCTTTCACTTGATTAAAGCCATTAAAAACATGTGCCTGGATTTAAAGAGAAGAAACATAGCCCTAAACTTTCAATTTAATAGGAATATGCAAGACTCCATAAACATCTTTGTAAAATAAAACCTATGTCATATGGAAATACTGAATACACTTTGATTTAGTCCATTAATTCCCAATATATTCATTTTTGTGTATTTCCACTGTTTACTTCTTAAATTTGATTTATTTTCAAGCAGAGAGAGAAAGAAACAGAGAGACAGACTAGGTGTTCCAGGGCCTCTAGCCACTACAAAAAAAAAAAAAAAAACAAAAAACAAAAAAACAACTCCAGATAAATGCATCACTTTGTACATCTGGCTTTACATGGGCACTAGGGAACCAAATCCATGTTGTTCGGCATTGCAGGCAAGCACCTTACAGCTGAGCCATTTCACTAGCCCACATTTGCTATTTTAATGCTAAGGTATGTACTTATAATTGCAGCTGTAGAAAGGTTCACATGCCAAAATGAAAAAGTTAAAATACAAAAGACTTAATTTTTAAATAACTGATAATTTCATGTCATCATTTTGAAGACTAGGAATCATATTCCAAAAGGACTAAAATTATTAAACTTGTTTTGAGGATGACCAATTGGATAAGCATTGCTAACACAGAAAAATAGGTGAAGCTCATCCATTTCTTAGAGCACATCTTGTAAGTCATCAATACCATTACTTGGTATTCATGTTTCAGAGTTCAGATGTGCCTAATTGACACATTACTCTCAAATCCCTAAGCTGTCTATCATGCACTAAATATTGAGTTGCTGTAAAATAGCTAAGAAATGAGAACTGTTATATTTTGAGTGATCATGCAGTGATGTTCCCAGCTAGATAAAAATTGAATTTGAACTGTGTTTCAATTCTTAATTTACTTCAGTGTTTATTATAGTTATTTGAATTTTTATTTTTTTAATTATTTATTTGAGAGAGAGGAAGAGAGAGGATTGATACTCCAGGTCCTCTAGCAACTGCAAATAAATTGCGGGCACATGTGCCACCTTGTGCATCTGGCTTATGTAAGTCCTCTGGAATTGAAACTGGGTCCTTTAGCTTTGCAGATAAGTGTCTTAACCTCTACACAATCTCTCCAGCTGGAATTTATGTTTTATTTTGAACCCTTTAGCTAGTAAAATTGTAAGGAAATAGAAAAATCCAACACACACATGCATGGGTCTCATAATCTTAATACAGTCGAAGCAAATGTAAAATGGCATATCAAAAAATGTAAGTTTTACTACTATCAGATTTCAACCCACTCATTAAAGTTGGAAGGAAAATAATCAAATTAAGAAAATGTATGAAGTGAGAAGGTACTGTTTGGTCAGTTTATTGTGGAGTCTGAACTTAGAGGGATCTAAACATGACATGCTACTTTTTTTAATTTAGTCATTGCCTTCAGCTACACTTATTGAATTTCCTTTTCCTGTCCTTTAATTAAGTCTTGGACAGATTCCATAGCTGTCTGGTCACTTTTGGTTATTAAGCCCAGTTTATTCTATGGCATCAGTCTCAAGTTCTACTTAACATTTCTTTACCTATTAGCACATTGATAATTTAAAGGGTTGTGGAGCAGCAGTGTCTCACAGAACTACTTCTATCTTCCTTCACAATCTAATCTTTCCAATATTTTGAAGTTGACAGGAGATTGAGGCAAAGGTCAGGTAAAAAAAAGCACCCTCTACTGTTTTCTTGTTTGTTTATTTGTTTGTTTGTTTGTTTTTCTGCCAGCTAATATTTATTGAGTGGATACTGTGAATACTATGAATAGAGTTTCTCAAATCATTGGTTCAAGCATCACCATGAGGTCTTGTTAAAGTGCAATGCTGATTCTACTTTTGCCTTTGGTTGTAGTTCTGTTTTTATTATCCCTGGTGGCAGTTGCTGCTGTTCTCTCTCTCTCTCTCTCTCCTGTCTCTCTCTCTCTCTTTTCTGGTCATTAAGATTACCTCTAAGGACAGCATCAGCTTGCTTGATCCCTTATGAATCCATGTCTTGGCTTTAAAGAAGCCTGGTGGATTTATTTATTTATGTTACTCTCTAGTGTTTGGGAAAAAAAAATGCTTCTCAACATGTATGCCACTTACCACCCAGGGAGTTATTCAAAATGTGTGAAAGCACTATTGATTACCAGAGTGACTGAGCCAACATTTAGCATTCTGGGATCAGAGACATTAAATGTCCTTGCATTGTGTGCACAGTCTGTGTAGAATAGTGATATTCCTATACCAGTGTCCTCACTCCAATGAGAAGCACTATTGAAGTATTCAAATAGTTCTTTATCTTCCTCTCCCACCCATAACTAAATCAGGGCTTCTCAGCCACATCAAATGGAGCCTTTCACTCCCGTGTTCTTCATTATCCCAGCCACACATGGATCATGCCTGGCCCAGTCAGAGGTTCCCAGTACCCTGCTTCAACACCAAGATTATAATACGCTTTCTTTAGGTGGTCCCTTTACACAAGCAACTCTTCCTTGCCTGTAGTGATTGTCGTGGTTCTGACTTCTGTGCTCTCCCTTTCTCAGGCCTTTTAAGCACATGGAGAAGTTGGGTCAAGAAAGTTTGGGGGCTAATGGATAAAGGTACTGGGATAAGGTTTTCTACAAAGTGGCAACTTTAAGAATCCTTAATGAGGTGCCTGACCACACTAGTTGCCAGGTATTTTAAGAACATAGAGTACTTGTTTGTCTCTTTTTCTTCTGCTCATGATTCCAAGTTGTCAAGCCAAGGAAATAGAAAATGTACCACTGAACATCCCATGACATTATAATAAAAAATCAAATTTGAAGTGAGAGGTAATTAAGAAATTTTAATATTTTAAAATTGGCTCTCTGGGAATAGTGTCCAAGGTTTATAAGTTCACTTTAGTTATGTTCTCTTCCCCTAACCCCTAGGAATACATTATGAATGATTACTGATGACTAATCTAGTGAAGACAGGCGTAGTTACTTTAAACATAATGGTTAGTTATTAGACTCTAGCACCCCTGATATTCTGTGAAATCCTAAATAGTATTCGGCTAGAAATCAATACATTGGTTCAAATTGTACTTCTTTTACTAAGGAATGACCTGTGGGGTTGAATGAGGTAAACATCAAAAATCAGCCTTGCGGCTGGAGAGATGGCTTAGCAGTTAAGGTGTTTTCCCGTAAGGCCAAAGGACCCAGGTTCAATTCCCCAGGACCCACATTAGCCAGATGCACAGGGTAGCACATGCATTTGGAGTTTGTTTGTAGTGGCTGGAGGCCCTGGCGTGTCCATTCTCTCTCTCCCTCTCTCTGCCTCTCTCTCTCTCTCTCTCTCTCTTTCTCTCTCTCTCAAATAAATAAATAAAAATAAAGTTAAAAATTAAGTTTGTGACTTGCACAGTTTGATACCTGACAATGCCAGTTACTGAGACAGGATTTTTAGAGAAGTAGGTTCTGGGAAGATTATGAGTTTAGTTTTGGACAAATTGCATTTGATATAACTTTGAAGTACTGTTGTGGTTTGATTGTGTGCTGTTATGGAAGGCTGTGGAACTTTGAGGAACTGGAACCTTGTTGGAAGAAGTGGATCACTAGGAGTGGGCTTTGAGGTTTTATAGTCTGGTCCCATTTTCTGGTCCTCCTTTATGCTTGCTCCCTGTGGCAGCAATGTGATGAGCCAGTTTGCCTTGCCTTTCCAGCCATGTTGAAATGTATCTCCCCAAAAATGAAAGTCAGAACAAATTCTGTCCTTTAAGTTTCTTCTAATCTGATATGTGGGCACAGCAATGAGAGTGTAACTAATACAGATATCCACATAGAGATGTTCAGGAGGCAGGTGAAGACATGTTCTGGTTTTGAAAAATATTGATTTATATATGTGGAAGTATTGTGCATATGGATTACAATTGAAGCCATAGGAGTGCATGCAGGTTTATAAGGAGAATTCCAAGTGAAAGACAGGAGGATCTAGGACTAGGTAATGAGAAACTGTAGCATTGCATGCTGATGCAGAAGAGTAGCAAGGGATAGAAAAGGAAAAAGGAAGAGAAGGGAAGGTTTGTTTACTTCTGATTTTTATACACTCTTCCTATGTATTGATATATTACTTAACATCTGTATTTATCTTATTGCCTAAACGTAATTAAAGCAATCTTGTTTCACCTTCAGGTAGATGTTGGAGCACTCACTGTTGTCCTTCTCATCTGCATTTTCTTATAAAACATTTAAATTTTTCTATTATGTCAAAAAAGTTCTTTTCTGAAGCATGTGGTTTGACTGATTTTCTTAGGAAAACATGGATCCCTATAATTTGTTGAAACCACATCTTCCACATAATTCAACATTAATACTGTTTCTTTTACTATTTGTATTCTGCAGTTGTCATACAATTTCTCAGTAACCTTGAACATTCTTACATTCACTTTTCGAAGATGACAATTTGCATTTTCTTTTACTCAACAAACAGCTGCAGCAATGTACATTGTTAAAGAACTTTCACATATTTGGTTAAGTCAGCAAAGCAGAGAGTGCAACCATCATTTGACCACTTTTTTTTTTTTAGGTCTGTGAATATATGTGTTTTTACTTGATTCTCTAGAAATAAGGATGCCCTGTAACTGATGTGAGTAACAAGTCAATTTTTTCTTCCATCATATACTCAAACCACAAACATGCACACATATACATGAATTCACTATTTTTTTAAATGTGCAGTTATATTCTTGATTTGACTAGAATGTTAAAATGTCCTACAATAAAGTAAAACTGAAATGTCTAATAGTAGACAGTAAGTGGAAAGTCACTAGTACTATTTAGTATGAATACTCTCTTAATTCTACTTCTCATTACATTCTGTAAGTCACAGCAGCTTTGTCTGTTTCTATACACAGAATATCATAGTCAAAATGTCAAATTTCACATGTTGTTAACTTTCATTTCTTTTTTTATATTTCACTGAAATTTCATTTAGCCCTGAAAAAGCATGCTATACCACTGCCATTAATGGACTAGTCATATGCCATATATATATATATATATATATATATATATATATATATATATATATATATATATATATATGACTCAGTCAAACTAAGAGCAAAAATGTCTTTGTGTTTAAGCCTAAATATAGAAATCACTCCAGGTGATAATTCATGGCTGTACACATAAGAAATGTCCTCCTACAGAGTCAGAAAATTGTTACTTTAAGAAGTTTTAGAGAAACAAAACATTAACTGTGAAACTGTGAACTAAACTTTAATGAACAGTCTTGGCAATGAAAATATTTTGCCAGGCATGGTATCACATTCCTTTAATCCCAACACTCCAGAGGCAGAGGTAGGAGGATATCCTTGATCCTACAGAGTAAGTTCCAGGTCAGCCTAGGCTAAAGTGAAACCCTACCTCAAAAAAAATAAAAACACTCAAACGCATTAAGTTGTCAATTAGCAGATGAAAATATCTATATCATTCTCAGGAGCTGAGATAACATGGCTTAGTTCACTCATGTATATGTACATGGTTGGGCAGATGTAGAAGAAACACTTTGAAGGAGGAAAAGTCTTCATTCTTCTTACTTGCAACATGATAGTCTAACTTCAAGGGGATCAGAGAGGAAGATGGTCAATAAGTAAATAAGAAGACACTAGAACAAAAAAGGGGTTGCAGGTACACACAAGACCTGCTCTCTTTTGATATAGAGGACAAAGGAAGACAAAAGAAATGAGAACAAAACAGAGGAAGGACTGCCTTGAAAGAGGGGTTCCTCAGAGAATGAGGAGCTGGGAAGGAGGACAAAAGTGTATACTGTGATAGGAACAATGACCAAATTACAGTATGTTCATATATTAAATCTCCCAAGTATTTTTTTTAATAATGGTTGAGTTCCAGAATCAAAGGAAACTATTTATACATTTGTTTCTGCTAAGGTATTGATTTTTACCTCTGTTTTTAATTTTGTATCCTTTTTTATGGAAAGTGAGTTAAAAGTCCACCATTAGTACATTATGTTGAAAATCTAGTTGTTTCAGAATGATTCTTTGAAAATACTTGAAAAAATGTGTTCTTTTCCTCTACTCCAATCCTTGGAATATCTTCTTCCCCTGTCATGTTCCCTTTTCTACTTAAATCTCTCTCTCTCTCTCTCTCTCTCTCTCTCTCTCTCTCTCTCCCCCTCTCTCTCTCTTTCTCTCTCACATACACACATACACATATGCATACATACACCATTCGGGGAATATTGGTGTCAACATTAGCTATTTGAATGTAAAATGTCCACCATAACTACACATATTTGTGATTAAGCCTCAAATCTAATGCCCAGTTGTTCGAGCCTTTGGGAAGTAGAGCCTTCCTGGAAGAGGTGTGTGAGTGAAGACCTTCAGGTTTATTTGATAAGCCCACTGGGTGTTCAGAGATAACTCAATTGCACTACTTTCAAACTTTTCCTTCCATGAAGACCCAAAAGGGAAACTAGCTCCCTCCTGGCTAGCTATCATAGTTCTAGAAAGCCCTATGAGAGATGATGGAAGAAAATGGTCATCAACAACATGAATTATCAGGGGACTCTGCAGTCAATGAAATCAACTAGCTGGACAAAAAGGACAATACTGGCACATAGCCTCTGCAGGTAACCACCTGTTCTCAGATTGGATATGAGGCCAGCTCAGTAGGAGATAACTCATTTCTGGTACTAGAAACCAAGTCAGAAACCCATAGTCAGGAAACTCAGACTTCAGAAAGAAGTCCCCACTACTCTCTGGAGAAGAAGAGTGAGCTTATACACTAAAAATCTCTCAGAAAACTGCATAGCCCCATTAACTCCAGCTGTTCTCACTATTGGTTGGGGAATCTATTTTACAGATGGCAGAGAAAAAAAAATAAAGGACAGCCATGATCAATAAGTCAAGATTATACAAACCTACTGCCCACCACAAGGTTTGTCACCCCTTCCACATCTGCCATGGCCCAGGAGAACTTGTGGCACCATGAACACTGCTCTTACTGCTAGTCTGACAACCAACTCCAGGATTATGGTGGCAGACTTGATGAGCAATCAAAACCTATCAAAGCAGAAATCCAGAGGCTACAAAGAACTTCACACTAAACCAGGCTGTCAACGGACCTGGCATGGCTCAGGGAAGATTGTGGAAGAGGGGGAAGAAAGATTGTAAGACACACAGAGTGGGTGGAATACCCTGAGTTATGCTACCCCCACTACCACACAGGTTCTGAGGCCTTCATAACTCCAGGATGAATCCCATAACCCCACTAAGTGGGGCTTCAGGGAAATAGAAACAGGGGTGAGTGGATAAAAGAGTAATATGCACATGATATTTTAAAACTTAAAAAATATTTTTCAAAAAGTGTATACAGAAATATACCTTTTCCTCTCATTAATTATTTCTGGGCCCAGTGTTTAGTCCAAATAATGTAACTGATAAACTCTTCAAATTTTGGTAGAATTCTGCAGTGAATCTATCTGCTCATGAGTTTTGTGGCGAAGATTTAGATTACTGCTTCAGTATTATTGCTTGTTATGGTTTTGTCATTTCCAGAATTTCTATTTTTTTTTCTAATTCTCAATTTTCTTGATGAATTTTTCATCAAAACTGCTTATTTTTATCATCCTTTTTGCTATTTCTTTTTTATTGCTTACTTGCCTCCCCAGGTTCTAGATTGAACTCATCTCCTTGCCTCTCTCCTTTAAGGATGGTGATTATTGTTTACTAGCAAGCATTTGAAAAGTTCACCATTTTACACATTTTAGTATGTTTGAATTCAGTAACTATGTGATTTTGCTCTTTTGGAGAAATCATTTTATGTTGATTTATTCATGTTCTTCTGTGTCTGTGATGCAATTTGTTATTAATTTGAATGTTTCTTATTGTTGAGCAATCTACTTTTGAAGGTTCAATCTCTGGTATCACTTAAGAGAAATCATACTGTTCTGAAAATAATAATATTAAACTAAACCAAATATAGAAATAAGCCAAAAATCATTTAAAACCTACCAATGACCATAAAACAGAAAAATGATAACCTAATGCAGAATGTGTCATGAAATTAAAAATTACTAGAGTAAATGTAGAAATACTAAATGAATGAGATAAAGAAAGGAAGTAGGGAATGGGAAAATTGAGGAAAATCAAAGCTAACTAAATTAAAATAAAGAAAAAGTGTGTGGAAAAGGATATTATGAAGAGTAAGCAACAAGAGTTTAGAAAAAAATCAAAGAAAAGAATTTTAAACAACACTTTTCAATAAATCCCAGTTTTTAATTTTTTTAAAAAATTTATTTATTTATTTATTTATTTGAGAGGGAGAGAGAGGCAGAGGAAGGGAGAGAGAGAATGGGTGAGCCAGGGCCTCTAGCCACCACAAATAAACTCTAGACACATGAGCCCCCTTGTGCATCTGGCTTATACGTATCCTAGGGAATCAAACCAGGTACTTTGGCTTTGCAGGCGAATGCTTAAACCATCTCTCCAGCTCTAAATCCCAGCTTTTACCACAAGTATCTTTTTAAGAATATTTTCAAATTGTTATTTGTTTATTTATTTGAGAGACAGAAAGAAGCACAGAGAGAGAAAGAGAATAGGTGCGCCAGGGCCTCCAACCACTGCAAACTGCATTCTCCAGAGGCATGCAACCCCTTGTGCTTATGTGGGTCCTGGAGAATGGAACTGGGATCCTTTGGCTTTGCAGGCAAACCCCTTATTGGCTAAGCCATCTCTCCAGCCCCACAAGTGTCTTTACTTTAGTAGCTTCACTTCTTGTTGTACCAGGTTGCATACCAGACATCTTTGCTGGCTATATTTAGCTGTGCTGTTTGTGGGTTGAGCAGGTCCTCACCCTTCAGAGACTCATCAGAGGTAGCTGTTAGGTCAGGCCAAAATGGAGTTACAGCAGGAAGGGGACAGAGATAAGGAAGTGGGTCATCCACATTCCTCAAGGAACTGCCCAGCCATTATCCCTTCCTTGTGTAACAATGCCCCAAGTCTAGGTTTCCTGCCCCTTATCTCCCACCTGGTCACTTCTGTTCTCACACCCTGTGGCTAATGCAAAGAACAAAGGAGTTCCTTCCCTTCCTCAGATTTCCCCAACTGAAGAGCTCTTTATAGCGCACTATATGTAATGTCAAAGCTGACTGCTCTGCTCCTGAGAGTCAGTCCTGGCAGCTCAATGTTTTCCCGAATAAAAACTTCACAGTGGTCTCTGTCTTCTTGGTCACTCCCGAACCTTATCGTAGCTAGTGTTATAACTACAATATATTATTGGGAGTTTGGGTCACATCTATCTCTCAGATATCTATACCAGAAGAGAACTGGCTTCATCATCTCAAGATCCCCTATGTATTAACTACTTTGTGGAGGGGGCGGTCCCTTCAGAGACGTTATATCCTACAGTGGTAAGTGGCAGATAGTGAGCACTCTAGATGTCAATCCATCCACTGACCTCAAGTGCAGGACTATCAAAATTGACTTTTCCAGGGCTGGAGACATGGCTTCACTTGCCTGCAAAGCCAAAGGACCCAGGTACAACTCCCCAGGACCCGTAAGCCAGATGTACAAAGGGGCTCACTCATCTGGAGTTCGTTCGCAAGGGCCATGGCCCACCCATTCTGTCTCCCTTTCTCATTCTCTCTCTCTCTCTCTCTCTCTCTTTCTCCCCCTGCCTATTTCTGTATTCTCCCTCTCCCAAATAAATAAAAATAAATTATTTTTAAAAATGACTTCTCCATTGATTGGATGTGCTCAAAACAAGGGAGGGCAGAAATTCTTTTTTTTTTTCTGGGCACTTCACCATGGGAGCCAAGCCTAGGGTAGCTTGCAGTGTTCAACTTGTTAATGTCTGGCCCATTCATTCTCTCCAAATGCCTCCCAGGGATGTCTTTCTCTCTGAGGTTGTAGACTTCTTGGTCTCTGTTCTCAGGCTTTCCAGGAACTATAGTTGTAAATAATGTGTTTTTCTCAAAGTGGCATCTGGCCACTGCAATCAGTGTCATATAGACTAACAAAATGGGATTACTCCTTAACACTAACACTTCCAACAGAGGAATAACTGCTTCATCAAAAGCTGCAACTGGATTGGAGATTTGTGAGGACTGGGGGCATGACCTGTGAGTAGCCAGACTCTTTTCACCAGGGCTTCCTAGCTAACATTGTAATGAGTCTTATGCTCTCTTCTCACATCCAGGCAGCCATTTACTGTAACCGGAGCTGTATTTGGCTTGGTGCATATTTTTTCAATGCATTAATTGTCCTTTTCTAAACAGTTTTCAGAAGTTCAATCACTGGCCTGTGAATTCCTGAAGTTCGTCCTCTTTCTCTCTTTTGAATAGTTTTGTTTCTTTTATTTTTATAATTTATTTATTTATTTATTTTTGGAACAGGGTCTCATTATAGCCTAGCCTGATCTCAAACTTGTTATGCAGCAAAGGATGACCCGGAACTTCTGAGTCTCCTTCATCTGTCCCTCAAGAGATGAGAATATAATATGGGCCACCATGTCTGGCTTGGTCTTTTCAATTGTGACATATACAAAGGCTCCTTCTAATCCTCTATCTTATCTAGAATACCTATTTAGTTTTCTGGGTTCCTTTGTTACAAATATATGATTTTGGGTTGCCAATTATTGGATGAAAATGGCTTTATAGGACTGACTGACTACTAGGAACAGTGAAAGTCAATTGTAGCAATGGCTGCACAACTCTAAAGAAAAATACTAAAAATTAATAGATGAACTTTTCTCTGTGAGAACTATATCTCAATAAAGCTGATAAAATTGAAACAAAAACTATATTTTATGGAAATCTCTAAGAAATTGTGGATTTGTCTAGTAGTATGTAATGAAGGAGTTGCAACAACTGAGTACTAGGAAATAACAGGTAGTTCTTTCAGCGTCTTGATGTGAAAATGATGTTAGCAAGCAAGGTTTGTTTTAACGTAGCATCTTTCAGTGCATAATTTAATTTCTTATGTGGAAAAGTCACATTTTCCAAGCCTGAGCCACAGGCCTACACAATTGGATAAAAGGAAGTAGGTGGATGTCTTGATTGTTAATATTAACTGAACCACACAGGCTCATTTATTTTCTTCCAATCATTATGCTAAATACTTCTGTATATTGAATTAATCTTCAAAATTACCCTATTAAATCAAAATTAGCATTATTCTCCCTTTATAAAGCAATGAGAGCTGAAGTTCACTAAAGGCTGACAACTGTCCAAGGTCCCAGCTTACAAGTGAAGGAACAATTATGCAAAACCCAGGCAGTCTCTTGATAGTGGTCATGCTTGGGACCATAGTGCTATAGAATGCATAGAGCAGCTATAGAATGTCTCCACAAAACTGACTTTTTCAGGGAGTGATGTATCATTACAAACAACCTCTTTTGGTCCTGGGGTGAGTATCTGTACCAAAGACAAGTGATGTTACTTATAGAAGATGGAGCAATGATGGACTGACAGAAATAACAAATGGCCACTGAAGGATGCGATTGTTAAGATTCTGTTTTATGGCAGACATATTTACTTTAACATTTGTCTCCCTTAGTTACCAATGTGCTCTATGGATCTCCTTTTAATCTTTCTTTACCAGGAACTGGAAGATACTAACCTATAGAAGATACAAGGACTTGGTTGGCTTCCCTATGTCTCATGCTAGGTTCAGTGACTAAGAATAAAGAAATAGAAGCTAGGGATTAGGGAAAGAAGAGATAGTTTGTTCTTCAGTATGATTATCAGAATCGGTTGGCATTTATTTATCTAAACCTTCTAACTCCCCTTAGGCAGCATTATCCAGCCCACCTGGAAAGCTCATTGTATTCGGGCTTTAGTAACTCCTTTTCTTTGATATTTTGGGCCTAGAAATAACAATAGCCCCTGACTATTGCTAGGAAATCTTACTGCTTTCCCTGAACTGAAGTCATACCTTGTAAATGATCTCCTCAGTGAATATCTCCAGTCACGCTTTTTGAGGGTGAGTCCTGCTAAGAATCAGAACATTAAGCACAACCATCCTACAGAATTATGCAGGTTTGGTTGCTGAAGAATTGACATTGAAATTGTTAACTTGCCTGAGATTCCAATCAGCAACTTTGTAGAGCCAGAAATCAAACTGAAGTTTCCTTTACACTTTCCTGTCATGGCTCTTTCTTTCTTATACTGCAAGCTGATTCCATAAGCAACAGCCTGCTAACCATATTCAGCAGCAAAATTCAGACCTGGCTAAAGAGGGGATACAATTCACAGTAAATCTAAATGTGACTCACTCATGTTGAATTTAGCTTTATAATATGCTATAGCATTCACAATGTTAAGTTTCCTTAGGGCTGTGCATTACAAACAAATAATATTGATAAATGTGTACTCAATATTTCTATTCCTTGATTAAAAATGCTTACAAGCTGGGTGTGGTGGGGCATGCCTTTAATCCCAGCATTTGGGAGACAGAGGTAGGTGGATTGTCATGAGTTCGAGGACACCCTGAGACTACATAGTGAGTTCCCAGTCAGCCTGAGTGAGACCCTACCTCAAAAAACCAAAAAAACAAATGCTTACAAAATATATGTGATAACATTAGCAGAAAGTTTCAGATTTAGTGTGCTCAATAGGAATTAGAGATCTGAAGCTTCTTCTGGACTATTTCTTATGACTGTGAGACTTTAGGTACATTATTTATATTCTCTTTGTTTCAATTTAAAATGAACATTATGCTGGGCATGGTGGTGCATGCTTTTAATCCCACCACTTGGGAGGCAGAGGTAAGAGGATCACCATGAGTTCAAAGCCACCCTGAGAATACATAGTGAAATCCAGGTTAGCCTAGACTAGAGTGAAACCCTACCTCGAAAATAAAATAAAATGAGCATTAAAACCAATGCAGATTCATAGGATCATAAAAAGAATTAAATGAAATAGTATATATGGTACTATAAGATCTTATTTATAAAAGGGCTAATATGTGTTTGGCTCTGTAGATTAGGATTTTGTATTAATAAAAGGTCACTAAATGCAAGGTTCAATGATAATGACATTGATGATAGATTACAATATTACCACAACTCTTACCTTATAACTGACAGCCCTGTTTCTTCCAAAACAATTTGCATGCTTTCTAAAAATCTGATTTGTGAGAGCAGTTTCCCTGGGACTTCATTAGTTAACCAGAGAGAACAAAGGCAACCATTTTGTGCCTCAGGTGCATCACAGTTTGTTGCTGGGTTCCTCTGGCTAGGATAACGCCATTCATTACCATTCTAAGGTGAGTCCAGATAGAGTCATAGAGAAAATGGATTCACCGGCCTATGCTCAGCATGGTCTGTGTGTAGAGTTCACTCCACATAAGCTTTATGTAACTTCTACTTGTAAATTCCATGAGATTTCATTTCATAAAATTTAATCCCTTTTGTTTTCCCATTCTGGTTCTCCATTACTGCTTCTCCTTTGTAAAGTCAGCTTTTTCAAGGTTAAGTTTAGAAATATTCTATGTATTTACATGATTGTTCTTTCATACCTGACCTTCCTGATGATCAGAGGCACCTCATTATTGTTTGACAACAGGAATAACTCAGTGACTGTGTGTGATTCAGCTTAACTCCTGTGTCTGATCAGTGCAAAACTTGCAAAGGTGTGATGGCTAAATTCTGTTGTCAACTTGATGAGATTACGTATCAAGAGATACTCCAATTAACTCTGTGAGATTGTTTCTAGGAAGAATTAGTGAAAGGAGGAAGTCCTTCCTCCAGAATGAGCAAACCTGTGGTGGTGGGCTATTTTACAAATAATCTCCAAGATAAGACAGGCGCTTTTAGCCCAGCTGTCAGTGCTACTTGCTGGTTAGTGAATTTTTCCTGGCTGCCCTCACTTTTCACTTATATATGCATCAATTCTGTTTTGACTATCCTTCATTGACACTGGAGCAGTTTTATCAGCTTTCCAATGTTGACAGAAGACCAGCAATTCTCCAGGAATCCTTTGAGCCTTCAGTACCAGATTGGGACTGCTAAGGCATCACGTCACATGGAATGAGTCCCTACTGGGTTCGTTGATGCTCAAACCCTCACACAGCTATTATTGTACTGCCCAGATCATATCCTGTATGCTATTCCCAAGAAATTCCCTTTATAATGCAAATGCATTCTTTTTGTCCTGATCCTCTAGGCAGCCCTGACTAACAAAAAAGTGTACTAATTTTGGAGTCAAGGTATCTGGATTCAAAATTAGCTATTTTAGTTTGTGACTGGATAACTTTGTCCAAGTTGCTAATATTCTTATACTCAAGTACTTCATCTATCAAAGGGTTAGACTGGGTAATCATCTGACTAATTCTTTTAGCCCTCCAGGCATACGGTATTTAAGCACAATTACTTCTTTGCCCATGTGAGGACTCAAAGGCAAGTGAGATAAGGCATCAAATACATATAGAGCCCATATGATAATCAGCAAGTTATGTAATATTTCTGTAGCCTCAATTTACTCCATAAATGGTCAGGAAAGTTCAAGTCATTGTTGACAGATTATTTATGCCAATTTCCATATATACTTTATAGTAACTCACTTAATTATTTTCAAAACTTCACTATTTCATAATATAATGAATAGTACATGACAAGTTGTGATTATCACCAAAATACAAATCATAACATAGGACAAGAAGAATAATGCTTCCATCCTTGCATATTATTTATAGAAAAATTAATATGAATTCAACAATATATGACTTCACTTTCCATTTACACAATGTCTTAGTTAAATTACACAGTATATTATACTGCGAGAACACTGAGAAATGTCTGGAGGCCATACACGTAAATAAATGCTTTCATGTCAGGGATTCAAGAATGGCTGTGATAAGCATGTGTCCTATGCTTCAACATTTCTGACCACTCTGTTAATCCCAGTTAACTACTCTTAAAGTGGAGTCACTGGCATCATATGAAAATCTGCTGTGGATCTCTGAATTCCAGTCCAGGGTACTCTTCTAACTCCACATAAGTTTTATGTAACTTCTACTTGTAAATTCCATGAGATTTCATTTCATAAAATTTAATCCCTTTTATTTTCCCATTCTGGTTCTCCATTACTGCTTCTCCTTTGTAAAGTCAATTTTTTTCAAGGTTAAGTTTAGAAACAGTAAAAAAAAAAAAAAAAAAAAAAAAAAAGAGCCCTATTCAGTGCATGATTTTTGACAAATCACCTAAAAAATTATAACAGAGAATAAATATTTATATCCTGTCCCCAACTTCTCTTATGTCTCTATAGTTAAATTCTTTTCTCACAAATAAAATCATTGTTAAGTCAGGGAACATCTGCAGAGGGTTTTATGTGAACTATGATGTCACTTTCCTTACTTAGGATGGGGGACTGCTGCTGGATCAAATGATAAGACTATATTTAACTTTAAAAGAAAACAGCAATCAGTATTCCAATGAGGTTATAACATTCTAAATTCTCCACTGAAAGCTACACAATTCCTTCTCATATCCTCACTAGCATTTGGCACTGTTGTGATATTTGTATGCAGACATTATGGTTGGTATCTAGTAATATGTAATAATGGTTTCAACTATGTTTCCCTAAAGTTCTGATGGTATCTATGCTCAGGAATATGGGCATTGCTTCTTGAGTGGGTTTTTTGTAGTCAATCTCATCTGTAGTTGAACATTATCTAGATTTTGCTACTGCCATAGTTACCTTTGTACACTTACACCTTGTGGAACTGATACATTCCTTTAGTGCAGTTCACTCACTACCTTGTGCTTGGTGTGGCACTTTGGGTTCTGTATATCTTTTTTTAATCAGTATACATATTCTACCCTTAGATTTCAGTAGCTTTACACAATTGTGCCAGAGCGGTCAGTCCCCACACTGTTGGATGCTACTGCTTCTGCAGTTACACAGTGAGAAATGGTGGAAGGTCTCTGTTTGCATTTTTAGCCTCTGCCTTAGACACCATGCTCATAGGCCCCCAAAATGGTGATTTCCTGAAGTTCTTGGCCTTTCTTTTGATGATGGTAGTCAATATCTGTCTTATATTCACCATTGTATAGGATGGAAGAAGGTTTCCTTCCCTGTTTCCAGTAGTAGCTGATGTACTGAGCATAAAAACGGTTTTCATGACAGATGAGATTTGTGTCTTCTAATATGAAAGAACTGTTGAGACTTGGATAGGAGATATTTCTTCATTTCTTCCCATTGCAGACTTCCTCAAGTTTGTGATAAGAAAAAGTGTCCAGGGAATATATCTTTCTTTCTTTCATTACTTACCTTCCTGAAGTACCAATGCATCAAGAAGCTAAAAAAAAGCCTGTGAGTAAATGTCTCTTTGGGCTTGCATTTTTAAGGAATTTTTCAATAATAAGTAGCCAACAGTAGATTTTTTAAAAATATTTTGTTTATTTGCAAGAAGAGATGAGAGAGAGAATGAATATGTGCATTCCAGGGCATTTAGCCACTGTAGACAAACTCCAGATGCATGTGCCACTTTGTGCATCTGGCTTTATGTGGGTTCAGGGTTATTGAACCTAGGTCCTTATCTTTGCAGGCAAGCACCTTAACTGCTGAGCCATCTCTCCAGTCCAACAAAGTCGAGTTTTAGGAACCCACTAAATATGCCGTTATATTCATTTTAATTATTTTTCTCCGTTTTCATTCCACATTTTGTCAAGGAGTAAACAAAGTGTTAAGTGTCTTATATCTTTTCAAGCAGCACTCTTTCTCACTTATACCCATCTTTATAACTGAGGAAAGCCAGTATAGATCTTCATCCAAAACAATATGTTGTGTAGCAATTCATGTGCAGTAAGTTGCATGGGTTCAGAAAGAAACCTTGCCAGATAATTGCCCTTTGACAAAGCCTCAAGTTATAAACATCACTTTGGCTTGTAACCTGCCAAATGTCAGTATGCTTTTTCAGTGAGCTTGAAAAGATGATATTTGCTGGCAATTGCCAGTATGTGACTTCTACTACTACAAAACCTACTCTGTTTAGAACATTCTTTCCCAAATGTTTTAAATGATATCTGATGAGAATATAGTCATAAAATTCATTCCATTTTCCTCTATTAACACATATGCATGTCTACAAAAACTGACTCCAGCATATATATATTTGCAAATGAGCGTATCTTGAACCTTCCTGAAATTCAGGTGAGATGGAAAGGAAACATAAGAAGTCATGTTCTACTGAAATTATAATTCCTGCTTTTCACATGGGCCCAACTTAGATGAAAGTTGAATTACTTAGTGGTAAACATGACCTAAGTAGATAAGTACCTTGCTAACAAGTGAAATAATGATACGGTCATTGCTTTTCTGAGGGTGAGAAAGTAACTATTTACCTCCATGCTCAAAGATAACTTAGAGCAATTTGATTTGGGACATTGAACAGGTACCTTCTGTTTTTTATGTCTTAGTTTCCCCACCTAGAAAGTAATCATTCAATTTGAGTATTTCTAAAGACCCATCCATATGTGTTATGTTTCTAACTTGTGGTGATAATATTTCATTTTGATAATATAAAATCATCACTATGGATGAGAAGGATGAAGTTTGTACACGCTTCCTAGCTTTGTGTTTGGCAATTACATAACCATGTACCAGAGACATTGATTTGGCATTTCAGTGCCTTAGCTTCATTGATTGTTGAACATATTCCAAGAAAAAATCATCTTAAAAAGCTGAAACAGATGACTTGGAAACCAAATGACAGATATTTGTAATCCTTTAAGAAAAAGACGGGTTTGACGTTAGGCCTGGTGTGTCATTGCCTGTTTTGGCACGTACTGCAAGGCGCTGGGCAGAACAACTCACAGCCACTTGAAGAGACAACTCATACCCTTTTTGCATCTGAACTGCTTACCAAGAGTAAGAACAACATGGGATGATACATATGGAATCTTACATTTGATAATGTTTGAATTGTGAAACCTTGATATATAGGTATATAGCAAGTCATCAAAATTCAATAAATAAATCTGGAGAGATGGCTTAGTGGTTAAGCCCTTGTCTGTGAAGCCTAAGGACACTGGTTTGAGGCTCAATTCCTCAGGAGCAACATTAGCCAGATGCACAAGGGGGCACACATGTCTGGAGTTCGTTTGCAGTGTCTGGAGGTCCTAGTGCACCCATTCTCTCTCTCTATATATATATATCTGCCTCTTTCTCTCTCTGTCATTCTCAAATAAATAAACAAAAATAAAAATGAATTGATAAATATATATTACATGTATCTATATATCTATCATCTATCTGTCAGCTATCTATAAATCTTGTTGATTTTTTTACTTACATAGTTAATATTGTAAATTTCATTTGATGCAAAGTTTTCAATAAAGTCAGTTGAGCTATCAGTTTTGGAGACTCACATGTCATGTGTTTTGCTGGGAAAGTTTCCAATGTTATCAGAATTACCCTCAAAACAACCTATGTCTATTATTTCTTTCTATTCCTTTCTATTATACCCATATGTTCTATTTCTGTCTGTTATACCCATATGTTAAAGAAGATTTTCAAACCACACATAAGTAAGTTTTAAAATGTCTCATTTAAAAGGAAATGATTTTCTTCTTTTACTTTGTTTTAATTAACTACATATTTGTGTAATTTAAAAATGAATTTTTGGGTTATAATAGTAACGCATGAGCACTGTAAGCATATTTCTAAGAGTGGTTCCTCCTCCACAAATGTTTATTCAATTGTTCAAACAAACACTGAGCAAGAAAATGCTATGATAGCATTTGGCACATGGTAATTGATGTTCCAAATAAATTGACCTTAATATGTGGAGATTATCAGGGTGAGCTACTGCAATTGTGTGTGTGATATATAAGTATGATTCACTAGTAGAGAGGTTTGAAGCAGGGCTGAGATCTGTTGTGAGAAATCCTGCTGCTCACTGTGATGTCAGCAGGGGGCTTATGAGAAGGCCATAGGAAGCCCTTAGCAAGGAACTGGGAGAAGCTTCTAATAAATGAGAGTAGTCTTCTAACATGAAAATGTGGCCTTAAACCCTAACACGCAAATTTCATGTGTTACTGTCCCTAGATTTGTTCCAAAAGTCTTATTAAAATATGAAAGCTTATTATGAATGGCTAGGCATGCAGAGGCAAGCCTCTCCCAGGGATATTAAAATGGCATATTCAAACCCAGCACTGATATGATAAAAACCCAAGTATAAAGAGAAACTGAGAAGTTAAAACAAGTAGCTGAAGCATAGGCGATATTATCAGATGCTAAAGAAAACAGGGTATCAATGACAAATATAGCAAAGAGAGATGAAACGATAGAAGAGGATATAAAGGATGTTTTGACAGCCTGAATCTAGGTGATAATTTCAGGGAAATTTTGGATTTAAAGACCCATTTGAGGACCTTTTGGGAACTGAGAGTCTCCAAAATGCAAAAGACATAATTTTCACATTAATTTTTCCTACCTTAAGTCAACTTTCATTTGGAAGTTGACTTCTCCTATTTTAATATGTACTGTACAGGGGTTTCCTTTCACTTTTCTTTCCGTATGATTTGGCAGTAGTTTATTAACAATGTCTATATGACAACTTCTACTAAAAAAGTTAATGACTCAATAAAAGCAGAATTGTTGAGAAGAAGTTGAAGAAAAGAATGAAATTCCTCAGTGATAGATGGAAAGTAACTTGTTGCATACATTTAATAGAAATGCTAAACTACAGCAAAGTTTTCTTCTACAATGAAGTTGTATTTGTTACTTTTCTTGTTGCTTATTTTGGATTATTGCTTGAGGTTACAGTCCAACATGGCAAGGAAGTTATGGAAGCACAAGCATGTAGCAGCTAGTCACATTGCATTGACATTGATGAAGGAGAGAGAGAGAGAAAGAGAGAGAGAGAGAGAGAGAGAGAAGCTGAATGTTGGTATTGAGTTAGCTTTCTCCTTCGGTTCAATTCAGGATCCCAACCCACAGAATGGTGCCACTCCCATTTAGCATAGGTCTTAATACTTCAATTAACCTAATCTAGAAACTATCTCACGGGCATACCTAAGGGTTGGTCTCACAGGATTCCAAATCTTGTCAAATTGGAAATCAATGTCAACCATTACAAGCAGTACTTGAGAATTAGCAGGTACATTTCTGAATATTTCAAATAAACTAAAAAATCAGTTCAACTATGTTAAATCTAAAGTGTTTATCAAAAGCTCACCAGATATCTATTTGTTATAGACTTTTGATGTTATTGTTGGAATAACAAGATAGTGACTTTTTAAAAAAAATTAAAATATGTATTCAATTGCTCTTAATAAGTGGACTCCAATGTGAACATGACTTCTGAGAACATTACGCAGTAAATTCAGCATAGGTCTGTTCCATTTTGGTTGAAATGTGAGCCAAATAGTGTCAGCCTGCTGAGAAGACAAAATTGCCAGAATGAATATTCCAGTGAAATAATCTCATATTTTCAGTGTTTCACAATTAAAATATTAATGGATTAATGATAATATATGTAATGATCTATATAAATTATGGATGGTTTGCATGAATGCTTCCACATTAGGAAGTTTTCATCATTAGTAAATGTGTAATGATTCACTTAGGCTTAAAAATGCTAGCAAACTGGGTATTTGACATTTTATAAAAGAAAAAATGTTTATGTGATAAATACATTGTTTCCTGAATCACAGTGACATTCTTCTTATATTTATGTGCGCTTTCGTACCTGGGGTTCTAGTATCATTTTATTGTTGCTTCATTTCATGTGTTAAAGTGGATTCTGAAGTTACACATAGGCATTTTTCTCAGTATATTTTAAAAGTATATGAGGAGTTTCCTATTCAGAAAAAAAACACAATATTTAAATTTCACAAGTACAATGCAGCTTTCTTGCCTAGTCTACTCACCTCCTTGTTACTAGGATGAACATCCAACCAGTCACAGTTATGAGAGGAATAAGTTTATTTCAATATATAGATCCAAGGAGAGTTCCATCAATTGTGGAAGAAGCTACTTACTTCCATACATTTAAGCAGAGAGAAACAACTGCAGCAGGTAAACACCAACAAGTAGCGAGCATAAACCACTACAGCTCCAAAGGCTCTCTCCCCGCCTTTGGACTAGATTCAGATCTGCTCACAGTGACATTCCCCTTGTAGCAGGAATCTCCCTGCTAGGGGCTGAAGTTACAAAGTCAATTTCAATAAAACACATGACTCTATGGGGCCATACGTTTGCACTATCATATTCAAACTATCACAGCTATTTGACGTTAGACTAGTTAAGGACAACAGGAATAGTAATCTTATGGAGTGATTTAGGTACAAACAAAATAAAGGAGTAGCTTTCATTAGAAAAAGAAGAAAAAAGCTGGACATGATGGTGCACACCTTTAATCCCAGCACTTGGGGGGCAGAGGTAGGAAGATCACCATGAGTTCGAGGCCACCCTGAGACTCCATAGTGAATTCCAGGTCAGCCTGGGCTACAGTGATACCCTACCTTGAAAAAAAAAGGAAAAGAAAAAAGAAAAATGAGCAAGAATCACAGCATCCACAGCTGTCCTGTAACCCCTAATTCATCATGACCTCTAAAAGTCAGTGATTTGACTAGAGGCTGCTCTATGGGAGGGAATACATCCCTGATACTGAAAACCTACAACAGGGGTAGTCATGAGCCCTAGGGGTATAACGTCTGCTGCGTCTGGCTAAATGTATATACTGTGCTCATCAAACTGCCCAGTAAGCACTTCTCTTAATGTTCATACCTATATATTAATGCTACTCTTACCTTTGCTTAGAGAACCTTCTCTTTTCAGAAGGCAGCGACCTTGGGATGACTCAGAAGGCATCATGGCTCTGAGAAGAAGTGACAGGAGTGCTCAGCACTGCAATATCTCCATCACATCTTCCAAGGCTCAGGGTCCATTGTAGAAGAGGTGGTGGAAAGAATGTAAGAGCTAAAGGAAAGGTAGGACAACTTACAATGTGCTCCTCCAGACACAAAATGGCCTGGATATCTATGACCTCACAGTGCCTGACACTACTTACATAAGACCATCATAATAGGAGGAAATGATGATGACATCAAAATAAAAGGGAAACTGGTTGAGGGAGGGGGATATGATTGAAAGTGGAGTTGCAAAGGGTAAAGTAGGGGGAGGGAGGGAATTACCATGGGATATTGTTTAAAATCATGGAAGTTGTCAATAAAAAATAAATTAACTTTAAAAAAATCAGTGCTCTGTAAGCCATTAAGTTTTGAAAGCTTTCTGAAGCAAAGATGCATAGATGACCTAATCTATACAATTTTCATCCTGCATTTTTATCATATATATTAAGAACATACCAAATACAGGTTGACATATATACCTCCTCACAAAGTTTCTATGGGTCATAGTTTCTCCAGTCACAGCTTAAGTGGGGTTCTACCTTAGTACCTCAAAGTCTCAGTCTAAATGTCGGCCAGTAATGTTGCCTTATTTGAAGCTCAATCAGGGAAAATTTACATTCAAACTCCAGTGGTTGTTGGCAGCATCAGGTTCCTTGCAATCTGTCAGACTGAGGGCCAAGTCTTCTCATTAGCCATCTGTTGGAGACCACTTCTTCTTCCTGGTCATGTGGCCCTCCCCATAGGGAAATTTCACAGCATGCCAGCTGCTTTCATAAAATCCAGAAAGTGGGACTATGTCTCCAGACAAGACTAGTGCTAAAAACTATAAAGATGACAGAACTAATATTCCATCACCTCTGTTGTATTTTTTTTTTGTTACACAAAACCAGTGGCCCTTCCCATACTCATGTTCAGAGGATTATACAAAAATAATAGCATCGGGAGGAAGGAGTCATCAGGAAACATTTAGAGTATGTCCACCATGGACAGAGCTTGTCATATGGCTAAACCACCTTCAAAAGTTTTATGTATATATCTGGTAAGATACTGTATCACTTACTCTCTCATTACTGGGACCAAACACCCTACCATATGCAACAGAATACTATTTGATACATTTTAATTGAATGAGATTATCTATTTTGCAAATCTGCAGTAAAAGAAAGAGATGTTTAAGTCTCTTACTGCTTTTTTTTCCTCCTTCAGTTTTCTTTATATTTTGTCATGGAGGAGCAGTGTTTGGTGAAAAGATAAAAAGAACATATAAAGCAATCCTTATCTTGTGCTAACAGTCAAAATAGTACATAAGGTATTTAATAATGGCAATCTCATCAAAATGGTCAAAGAAAGTAGTTTCCTTTCCTACAGGAAATTCATGGAGATAAAAGAGCATCATAAATATGTGAGGTCCTTCATGATTGAATATCTTCTGCCACAAATAACTTTTCTTTTCTTTTTTTTCCCAGTCACTCATGTAGCACCTTCTGGCACTAGATGTGCTAACTGTCTGGTGACTGACTATCTTCCAGCTTCCAGCCATGTCACTCCTTGTTATGTGCCAACAGAATATGGTGTCGTCAGCAGTAGGGTATTACCACTAACTTTTGGTAGGTCATCAAGTACTCTGGCAGAAATCTGTCTTTTTTTGGGAAACCATGTCGTTCTCTTTGGTCAAGAGCTCATTGTGGATGACAGCCACCTGCTGGTCCTAACATTTTGCAGGCAAATATATAAAAGCAGATTTTGTATAACTAGTTTTTCATTATCAGAGAAAACATATGTAAAGAGATGATGATGCTTATTAGAGAGAAATACTATGGAATCTGTTGTTATGAGAACTGCAGCTGATATTATCCTAGGAACCTAAAGCAGGAGGGGATCCGATTTCAGAGAATACCATGCTGGGGGACATAAAACCTGTCAAGCATTGTGATATTTCTACAATTTGGCTACCAGATTGGATTGCATTTCTTTCCTAAAACTACTGGATATCTTGTTTTCTAGAAAATAATCTAGATACAGAGATAATTCAGAAAAACAGAGGTCTAAGCATTTATCTTCCATAGTAGAACAATTGGAATGAAATGGTACCTACAAAGGATTAAATTAAGAAAATGGTCATAACATGGAGCATTTTATACTTAAAGAATATCTCCACATTATTATTATCCAAAGATATATGAAGAAATGGATATTCAGAGAGTTTAGCTAATATCCCAAAGACACACTTCTTGTATATGACATATCTGGGACTCTAGAATTCTTGAATTTATCACTTTATAGAGGAAGCAGTTCATTAAGAAGCAATAATTCAAAAGATGTGTGATAGAGGATGTCAGATTAATAACATTTCCACTCTACTTCCTTCAATAAGATCCTTTATGAAATAGTTCAAAGAATAAGAAACAGTGAAGAAAATGTCGTATTTAATTAAACTATGAAATAGTTATAACCCAAAACCACAAAGTAAGTAGTATTTCTGCCAGAGCAATAATACTTAGGAGCCACTTTGTTTAATAAAAAAAGTTAAAATAAAATAACTACATATGAGCTAGTAGACTCCATTATTATTTTTATTTAAAACTAAACATGTATGAAATTATTTCAAAAATTAAGTAGAACAGCCACATGATCCTGCCTAAATGTGCAAAAGATACTAAGTCAGCTACCACAGAAGTACCTGTATGTTCATGTTTACTGCAGTACAATATTCAATACCCAAAATTTAAAGTTTCACTTTATATTTACACATATTTATAAGGGTACACAATGGCTTATATTTTGAGAATATACATTTTATCATGACTGGGAAGGTATGACCGTAAGAGCAGGAGTTCTACTGGTCACATTGTATTTATAGTCAGGAAGCAAAGAACTGACAAGTAAGGTCAGGCTATATAACCTCAATGCCTACGCAAGTGATCCACTTCCTCCAGCCAAGTTCTATGTCCTAAAGATCTCACAACATTTTCAGAGTATCAACTTATAGGGAACAAGTGTTCAAACACATCAGCCTATCATATATTTTATATTCAAACCATAACATTCTATCACTGGCCTCCTGTGGTTGTTTGAATCAGTTGTCCCCTGTAAACTTGTGTGTACTAAAAGTGTTGAACCCAGCTGGTGGCAATTTGGGAGGTGGAGCCTTGCTAGAAGAGTTACTTTAGATTAAGTAGTGATGCCTGAGTACTTCAATAGAATGAAATGTTCACAAATTATTTGTATATACTAACTTTTCTGGAGCTAAAAACATTCAATACACAAAACCAATTAAATAAACATTATTTTCTCAGAATTACCATTGCTCAAAATTGTAAAGCATTGTTAAATCAACCAATCAAATGACCATCCTGAATTGATGAAAGTATTTGGCATCCAGTGTTACTTATATACTTTTATAGATTTAACTCATTTGTAAATTATCAACAATTAAAAATACAGATAATTTTATCATCATTTATTGTGTCCAACTTAATTTTGTTATTATCCTTTGAAGAGTTTTTCTTCTCTAATTAGATCACTCCCTATTGTAGGACTTTTCCTGGGGAGTCATTTGTGTTCATCCTATATGTAATGGGCAAGTAACTATCAAAAATATTAAAACATTAAGTTTTATTCTTTCATAGCTATTAACTACAAGCTTACTCAGCAATAGGTCCCATAAAAGAACCTAAAAGTCTAGAGTTGTTATATAATGTCTTTTCCTTTGTAAGTTATGTTCTCCAAAACACAGATTCACAAAGACCAGAATAAAAAATAAAGTACAGATGTTTTATTTGACACTTGATTTCAGGAGCTGGAGCAAAGGAGCAGAACAAAGACAGGGAATCAGGAAAAATCAGTATATATTATATAATTGAGACTACCAGTGTAGGCAATAGGGGCTCAATTGTGTTGAGATTGCCTAAGAAACATGTGGCATGACTGCTAAAACAATTCCCATGATGGACAGAGGGAAGATTAGGTTTCCATTGGATCTTATCTCTTACCAGTCAAAGATGACCCCTGGGGACCATCTTATTTCTCTGGTACACACAATAAATATGTGTATTTTTATGCTATTGGAGAAGGTCCTGGAACGAAAGCAAAAAGGAACAGTAAATCAACTTCTCAATGGTAGAATCTGCCAGCAGCACATGAGACTGAGCTCACAAGAAATTGTCCCCTGAAGTTGCAGGTGTAATCAGATGCAGGCCAAGGAGAGATGGCAAGGAGAATCAAAGTCCAATGTTACATAGAAGTACAGTGGAACAAGAATAAAGGAAAAAGTTACCTTTTCTTTATTTCTGTTTTATTTTTATTTTTTTAAATATTTTATTAGTTATGGACATACTTAGTATGTTAACAGCATATGTTTATATCATTATTTCCCTCATCCGTGCCCCTTTTCCAAAGAGAACTTCCTTTTGGGGGATGCATGTCATCCCGATGCAGATTGTGGGTCATACATTGTGAGGGAAGCCATCAGTTATGGGGAAGGGGCCATGTATCTGCTCATAATGCCCAACTTGTGGCTCTGAAAATCTTTATGCCCCCTCTTCCACAAAATCCCCTGATCCATGTTGGGTGCTTTATGTGTACTTCAGTAATGGGCTCTTAGGAGCCTCTGGATCTCTGCTTTGTAGGTACTGAGTGTCCTCAGTGTCTATCTCCTTCACCCTTGTTCTGATATTAGGTTCACCATGAAAGCAGCACTGTGATCATTTCACCAACTTCTCCGAAGGTTCAGCTTGTACTGGGCGGAAGTGCAATGAATGGGTCATTTCTCTCCTCAGGCTGCACTCCAGTCTGAAAAAGAGAAGCAGATTTTCCAACGCAGAGAGAACTCAGCACATGTTAAATGGGGTAACCATTATTAGTTTAGAGAGAATTTAATGGTTGTAGACCCTTTTATGACCCAAGATTATTGGGAGCTTGATATTGGAAAGCAACATCATTAATCTGGGTTGTGATTCTGACTTGTTTCCCAGTTCCAGATATGGGTTCCTTTCCACTGAGTGGTTCTATTAGGAAGTCCAAGACCAGTTGATTACCCAGCATAGCTGTGTGCCACTGTTGCACTAGTATTTGCTTCTGAGTAGCTTAGACCTCATTAAGCACCTTCTAGCACTAGACAGGCTAACTGTCTGTGGACAGACTCTCTTCTAGATTACAGCCAGGTCTCTCCACGTTCCATACTGACAGCATATAGTGTCTTTAGAAATAGGGTCTTTCCATTAACCTCTCATGGGTAATCAAGTGATCTGACAGAAGTCTGTCTTGTTTTGGTATAGCTTGTAGGTCTCTCTGATCAACAGCTTATTGTAGATGTTAACTTCCTCCTGGCACTGGGAATTAAAGGCCAGAACCACTGGAAAAGAAAGAAAGAAAGAGATAAAACAGAAAAAGGATAAAAAAAGAAAACCAGGAGAAACATAAGGTTAGGGTTCATCTCAACCTCTCCAGGGTCCTTTGATTCAGATGCTTCCCCTAAGGACCTGTTGAGGGTTCAAACTTTTGTCTGTCTTCCAGGATATAGGATTCCATGGTACCACTTCCATTTGATTTCAGTTTTTTGTCCCCCCCTCACCATTTCCCTCCCCTCAAGCACTACCTTCCCTATTGTCCAGGCCTAGAAATGCCTATTAGGTATGTCCATAACTTGGGGTGATCCAGGTTAGAAACCACAAATGAATGAGACCATGTGACAATTGTCTTTTTGTGATTGGGTGAATTTGCTGAACATGACTCGTTCCATGTTCGACCATTTTTCTACAAATTTCATTGCGTCATTTTTTCTTACTTCTGAGTAGAATTCCATTATGTAGGTATACCACATCTTGGATATCCACTCGTCCAATAATGGGCACCTGAATTTATTCCAGTTCTTTGCTATTATGAATTAAGCAGCTATAAACATGGCAGAACAAATATCTCTGGAAGGAGATATGGAGCTTTTAAAATACATGCCCAATAAGGGAATAACTGGGTCTGTTGGTAAGTCTATATTCAATCATCTTAGGAGTCTCCATATTGATTTCCATAGTACCAGCTTACATTCCCACCAACAGTGAATAAGGGTTCCTATTTCTCCACAGCCTTACCAATATTTCTTTTCATTTGATTTTTTTTATTATGTTGTCTATCCTTACTGTGGTAAGGTGGAATCCTACAGTTGTTTTAATTTTCATTTCTCTGATTATTAAGGATATTGAACATTTTCTTAAGTGTGGGTTTGCCATTTGAATTTCTTCCTCTGCAAACTCCCTATTCAGTTCTCTGCCCCATTTTGTGAGTGAGTTGTTTGATTTTTTATTGTTTAGGTTCTTGAGTTCTTTGTAGATTCTATAAATTAGTCCTCTGTTAGTCATATAGCCAGCAAAAATTTTCTCCCAATCTGTGGGTAATCTATTGGCTCTGCTTATGGTATGTTTATCTGTGCAAAAACTGTTCAGCTTCATGAGGTCCTGTTGGCTGAGTAATTGTTTAAGTTCCAGAGTTACTAGGGTTTTTGTTCAGGATGTCTATCCCCATTTCTATACCATGGAGATGTCCTCCTATTATTTTTCTTCCAGTAGTAGCAGAATTTCAGGTCTTTGATCCATTTTAGATTTGATTTTTGTGCATGGCAAGATGTGTGGTTCTAGTTTCATTTTTCTGCATATGGTTATTCAGTTTTTCCAGCACCATTAGTTGAAGATGCTGTCTTTTCTCCATTCTATATTATTGGAGCCTTTGTCAAAGGTCAAGTAGCTGTACTTACTTGACCTAAGTTATAGATCTTCAATTCTGTTCCATTGGTCTAGATTCCTGCTTTTCTGCCATTACCATGCTGTTTTTGTTACTCTAGGTTTGTAATATAGCTTTAGATCAGGTATGGTGATGCCTCCAGAGATGTTTCTTTTGCTGAGGATATGGTTGGATATTTGAGGCCTGCTGCTATGGCATATGAATGTTGAGATTTTTTTATCTCTGAGAATGATGCTGGGATTTTTATTGGTATTGCATTAAATCTGTATATTGCTTTTGGTAGTATTGCCATTTTCACAATATTTCTACCTATCCAGGAGCATGGGAGTTCTTTCTATCTTCTCAAGTCCTCCTCAATTTATTTCTTGAGTGTTTTTATGTTTTCATTGTGTAAAATCTTTCCTTTGTTCGTGTTATTCCAAGGTGTTTGTTGTTGTTGTTGTTGCATTGAAAATGGGACAATGTCACTAATTTCTTTTTCTTTATCTTTGTCCTTTGCATATAGAAAGGCTACAGATTTTTGTGTGTTGATTTTGTATCCTACTGTTTTGTTGAAGGAGTTAATCAATTTAGGAGTTTTGAGATGGAGGCTCTTGGGTCACTTATGTACAGGATCATGTCATCTGCAAATAGGGTTAGCTTGATTTCTTCCTTTCAGATTTGTATCACTTTTGTTTCTTTCTCCTGTCTTATTGCTTGGGAGAGTACTTCTACTACTATGTTGAAGAGCAGAGGTGAGAGTGAGCACCCCTGTCTTTTACTTTGATCTCAGTGGAAATTCCTTGAGTCTTTCCCCATTAAGTATTAGTTGGGCTTTAGCTGCTTTATATATAAAGTTTATTATGTTGAGATATAAACTGTCCATGCCTGTTCTTTCCAACATTTTAATCATGAAGTGATGTTGCATTTTGTTGATGGCCTTTTTTGCATCTATTGAAATTATCATGTGGTTTTTGCAATTAACCTTACTTATGTGGTGTAATACATTGACATATTTCTGTACGTTGAACCAACCCTGCCTTCCTTGGACATAGCCTCCTTGATCAAGGTGGATAATTGTTTTGATGTGTAGTTGAATTCGGTATGCAAGGATTTTGTTCAGGGCCTTTGCGCCTAAGTTCATCAGGGATATAGGCCTATGGTTTTCTTTTCTTCTTGTGTCTCTGTCTGATTTTGGTATTAGGATAACTCTAACTTGGTAAAAAGAATTGGGGAGCTTTCTGTGTTTTCCAATTATGCACAATAGTTTGAGGAAACTTGTTTTCAGTTCTTCCATGAAGGTTTGATAGAATTCCACTGAGAAACCATCTGGTCCTGGACTCTTCCTTTTGGGAATGTTTTTGTTTACCTATTCAGTCTCGATGAGGTATGATAGTTTTGTTTAGGAAATTAATCTGCTCTGCTTAGTTTTGATAGGTTGTATGTGTCCTGGAATTTATCTACTTCCTCCATGTTATCCAGTTTTGTGGAGTAAAGGTTTTGGAAGTAAGTCCTGATGATTCATCCAATTTCACTTATGTCTGTTGTGATCTCTTCTTTTTCACTTCCAATTTTGTTAATTTGAAGCATCTTTTTTTTTTTCTCACTTGATCAAATTGGCCAGACTATTATCAATCTTGTTTATTCACTTTTTCAAAGAACCAGCTCTTTGTTTCATCAATTTTCTTAATTGATTTCTTAGTTTCCAGTTCATTAATTTCTGCTATGGTCTAGATTATTTCTTTCCATCTGGAACTTTTAGGATAGATTCTTCTTGTTTTTCCAATGCCTTCAGATGGATGGTTAGGTTATTGATTTGGGATCTCTCTGTTTTTGTTATGAAGGCATTTTGTGCTATGAATTTCCCCCTAAAGACTGCCTTCACTATGTCCCATAAGTTTTGGTATGATATGTTCTCATTGTCATTCAAGTCTAGAAACTTTACAATTTCATTTTTTTTTTTGTTTTATCCACTGCCTATTTATTGTTTAAGTGTGTTGTTCAGTCTCCAGAATCTGATAGAGTTCCTGGTGCTTCTCTTGTTGTTAATTTCTAACTAGCATTTTGGTCTGATATCATGCATGAAATTATGTTGATTTTCCTAAATATATGGAGGCAGTCTTTATCGCCCAATATATGATCTATTGGAGAAGGTTCCATGGGATGCTGAGAAGAATGTGTATTCTGTAGATTTTGGGTAGAATGTTCCGTAGATGTCCATTAGTCCTAGTTGATCTATGGTGTGTTCAGCTTACTTCCTTGTTGATTTTGTGTTTGGATGATCTATCTATTGATGATAGTGGAATATTGAAATCCCCAACTACGATGGTAGTGGTGTTTATTTCTGTTTTGTTGTCAAGTTGGTTTTGCTTTATGAATTATGGTGCACCTGTGTTTGGTGCAAAAAGATTAATGATTGTGATATCCTCTTGTTGGATCATTCCCTTCATGAGTAAGAAGTGGCTTTCTTTATCTTTTTTGATTACTTTTGGTTTAGAGTCTATTTTATCCAATATTAGTATAGCAACTCCTGCTTGCTTCATATTTCCATTTGCTGGGAATATTATTTTCCACCTTTCACCCTGAGGAGGTGTCATTGTTTAGTGGTGAGGTGGATTTCTTGAAGACAGTAGATTGAGAGGTCCATATTTCTGACCCACCCTATTAACGTGTGTCTCTTGATGTGAGAATAAGGCCATTAATATTTATGGTAATAACTGTGGTTTGATTTAATCTCTGCCATATTGTGGTGCTTTATGGGGTTTGGTGTTTTCTTGGACTTTATAGTTTTTTGAGCCTTCTCTATGTTTGGTTATTATACTCTGCTTCTTGATGGCTCTTAAGATTGGTTGTTTGACTCTTCTGTGTGGAGAATTCCCTGAAGTACTCTCTGCAGGTTCATATAGTTATACAGCTGACTTTTATCAAGGAAAGTTTTTCTGTTTGTTTATTTTGCCATCTATTATGAGGGATAGTTTTGCTTGCTACAGTAGTATGGGTTGGAAACCATAGGTTCTTAGATTTTGCAGTGTTCCATTCCAGGCTCTTCTGGCTTTCAGGGTTTCCACTGAGAAATCTGAGGTAATTCTGATGTTGTTACATTTATATGTAATGGGTTGTTTCTCTCTTGCTGCTCTTGGGACTTTCTCTTTGTATTCATTATTTAGAGTCTTAATGATAATCCATCTTGGAGAGTTTCTCCTTTGGCCCAGTCTGTTTTGAGTTCTGTTAGCTTCTTGTATCTTGATTGGACTCTCTTTTGAGAGGGTGGGAAAGTTTTCTTCTATAATTTTGTTGAATGAGTTATCAGTGCCTTTTGTCTGAATTTCTTCCCCTTCTGGTATACCCATGATCTGAATGTTGGGACTATTAAAGTTATGCCAAAGTTCCCTCATGTCCTGTTCACAAAAATTTTTGAACTTATTTAAGTTTTTGGACCTGTAAAATGTTTCTTCAGTCTTGTCTCCCAGTTCTGCCCTCTACATGACTGACTTTGCTCTTGAGGGTTTCTAGAGAGGTTTGGACTTGTTCAATTTGGTTTGTATTTTCTATTGCCTTTTTTTTTTCATATTATCCATCCCTCTGTCAAGTTCCCTTTTCAGGTCAGTTTTTAATTTTCTTAATGATTCTTGGAATTCATACTTGCATTTATTTATGTCTATTCATTGAGCTTGGCCAGCTTATTATTGAGGTCTTCTGTTTTTGGCTCTCTTTCAGATCATTTAACTCTCTTTTGAAATCTCTCTGTTATTTTTTTTTCTATTAGATCCAACCTAGCAAGGACAATATTCACATAATGGTTGGTCTTTTGTTGATTTTCTGCAAGTTTTGCCAAGGGCTTGGTTAGGATTACATATCTTGTGTCTTCATTTTAGGGTTCAGATCCTGTTGTCTCTTCTATATTTTGAGTAGAGACTACCATTGTGGGACTAGGCAACCTTGTTGAGGTTCATTCCATTTGATGTTTTGTGTTGTTCTGGTGTTCCTTTTGTGCTGTGGCCTGCCCATCACAGTGTGGGAATCTTATTTAACTCAGGAGAAAGCTATAGTTTACCCTTGAAATGTCTTCAGTAATTGTTCTCTTTTATGTTTGACTAGATTAGACTTTTGATGCCAAGGGGTCCTATCTGCTCAGGCAGGAGGAGTGAGTGCTGCCCTGTGGGGACCCAGAGAACCAGTGATGTTTTTGATGGACAGAGGAGATGGGAGACAGCTTTTCCCAGAGGTGGGTTGTGGGGCAGGGAGGATGGGACAATGCAGACCTGTAAGTGGGTGGCAGGACAGGAGTGAGTGTGATGGCATGGACCTGGTACTGTGGTAGGCTGGGGGTATGGGAAGGTGCAGACCAGTGGTACTGACCAGTGGTGTGGAGGGCCAGGAGAATGAGATAACACCGACCCAGTGTTGAGGACCTGGTGGTAGGATGGGGACCTGGTGGCAAAGAAAGGGAGGAATGGTGACGGAGGGAGGAATGGGACCAGGTTGGTGTGAGGAAAGGTGAGGGGCCTGGATCAATAGAGTGCACAAGTAGCAGGTCTGTGGCTGGGATGGTTCCTTAAGGTGTCTAGGGAACTTGCAGGCTGCCTGAGAGCATGAGAATTAGTGGATTCAGTACTGTCCTCATCATTGTACTCTCACGCTAGGACCTGCTGATTCTGGAACCCCACAGATTTTTCATTTTGACACCAAGATGAGATCTTGACCAGAAGTCAAAAGTTACCTTTTCTTCAAACATATTGTGCTTTTGTGACGTGGAAGGTTTTAAGATTGTATTTGAGGGCTGGAAGGATGGTTTAGCCATTAAGGTGTTTGCCTGAAAAGCCAAAGGACCTAGTTTTGATTCCCCAGGACCCATGTTAGCCAGATGCACAAGGGGCACACGCTTCTAGAGTTTGTTTGCAATGGCTGGAGGCCCTGGCATGCCCATTCAGCCTTTCACTCTCTCTCCCTATTTCTCTGTCAAATGAATAAATAAATAAAAATTGAAAAGATTGTACTTGATTTTTGTTGCTGTTTTTGGACTGTAGGATCAGATAGAAAATAAAATAAATCTGATAATTTGTTCAAGCAGTGCAATCACTGGAAAATCATCTGGGAATGTCCTATCACTGGGACTTTTTAGGATGTTAAAGTAGTGCCTGATCTTATTCTACTTTTATATGTCAGGCTGAAATATTCAATTACCATGACTTTCTTTCCTTATCTAAGAAACTTGACTGAAAATTTTCTTTGTCGATTACTTAAAATAACAAGTGAGGTAGGATATGGTAGACTTTCCTTCTCCAGAGGCACCATGGTGTTTTCTGTCCCTAATTTCAGAGTTTACATTGACTGATATAATTGTTCCTAAGCCAAGGCAGGGTACTCAAATCCAACAACCACAATGTGTGATTATCTTTTTGATTTCAATGTGTGCAAGCATAGTGTACATGTCCAAGGTATGTACAGTATGTTGCTGCATGAGTACACCAAGCTCTTTCTTCCCTTACCCTCTTGTTGCTTCTGTTCAGTGTACTTTGCCTTGTTTATGACTTATTTTCCCCCTAAAAACATGATTTATTGACTTGACCAACTTTTCTGCTGAATGGCCACAGTAGCTTTAGTGTGTGTGTGTGTGTGTGTGTGTGTGTGTGTGGTATATGTAGTTTCTCATTTGAATGTGTATAAAAAATCCTCGCCTTTATTCTCAGAGATTGTTTTAAAAATAGAAACATGATAATGTTCTTTAAATACTCTCATATTTATTTATGTAAAACATTTCCAATTGGTGTGCTTTTTCTATAATCTCATACTCTCCTCTTTTTAACTTCTCCCTTTATGCTTCATTTTTATATGTTTTCCATAAAAAATTCAGTGGCTGATTTTACATATTTTAAATTTTTATTTTACTTTAGATATATCTTTTGTCACAAGATTATTCTCAATAATGTGAAATGTCTCCATGTGCTCAAAAGTAAATATTTTGGCTGGGGAAATGTCTCAGCAGTCAAGGTGTTTGCTTTCAAAGACTACTGATCCAGGTTCAATTCCCCAGTACCCATGTAAATTCATCCACAAAGTGGTACATGTGTTTGAAGTTCAATGGTGACAGCAAAAGGCCCTGGAGTACCCATATACTTCTCTCTCTCTCTCTTTCTCTCAAATGCATAAAATATATTTAGAAGTAAATGCTTAAATTACTTGTGTCTACCTCTGAAACTTATTTTCTGTCATGCCAGGATGCATTGATACTCAGTTCATACACTTTTCATCTAAATTTCCTTTATACTACTTATTATTTTTTGTTTTATTATTATTATTAGAAACATTATTTAAAAATTGAATTAACATTTATCAAACCCTTGATTAGGTTTTGTATGATATCTGCACACAGGGTGCCATGATGAAATTTAGCTTGCCATTATGTATCACCCATTCTCAATATTCAATAATAATCATTCCACATTCATGTTAAATTTTTGTTTGTTTGACTTTATTTTTAGCTCTAACATATGAGAGAGGACAAAAATTCTTTGATGGTCTGTGTCTGTCTTACTTCATTTCATCAAAACTTGGCCACATCTATCCATTTGCCACAAATAACAAAATTCAATTTTTATTTCTGGTTTAATAATATTCTATTGCAAATTTAGATCACACTCTCATGATCTATCCATCTGTTCGTGGATATCCAGGTTAATTCCTAACCATTATGAATATATTGCCCAAATTGAGCACAGCTATTATAAAAAATAATAAAATACCAATTGCTGAAGAGAATGTAAAAGAAAGGGATATTTCAATGTTTGTGGGAATTCAAGTGTGTACATCTTTTATATAGAACAATATATAGACTCAATGATACTGAAACATAATTCCACCATATGAACTGCTACATACATCTAGCATAAATGAAATTGGGATACCAGAAGGATACTTAATTATGGTTATTACAATAGTATTTACAATAATGTGTGTTCTGTTTTTCAGGGCCTATCTTACTATCAGGATCTTGTTATACTCTATCATAATTGTCTATTTCTTTGTGTTCCATATAAATAAATTACTGAATAATAAGATAATTTGACTATCTAGATTATTTTTTTATTATTAGAAATACTATGATTCTTTTAGAATTCAGCCAATGAGTAAGTCCATACTGAATCACTTAAAAGATTGCACAGGTATAAATATAGTAGACAACTAACTCAGGTGGTATCCACATGAAAAGAGGTTCACAGGAAAGTGATCTTGTCAAGTCAAACTATTTAGTGATAGAGCTACATTCCACATTTTTTAATTTTTAAATTATATTTTTATTGGTACATAAAAATAACAATTATACATATTAATGTGGCTGTGTGGATTTCAATTCATAATTATGTAATTGCACAATGTTTAAATTATGATAATCATATTTATAGGCTCAAATACATACCAACTCTTCATGAGAAAAATTTTCAAAATCATTTATTCTAATTTTCAGAAATATGTGGTTTATTATCAGTATCTATAATCATTGTATTGGGCAAAAGCACACCAAATATTTATTCCTATATGACTGCAAATTAATACCCATTCCCATGTACCTCTCTCTCTCTCTCTCTCTCTCTCTCTCTCTCTCTCTCCCTCCCTCTCTCCTTTGCCTCCCAACCTTTATATTCTCAACAACTATGAGATAAAGGTTTATTAGATTTCACATATGAATGAGATCCTGTGGAACTTTTCATTCTGTACTTTTGTTACTTCACTTTACATATTGAACTCCCAGCCCATCCATATTGCTGAAAATGATAGAATTCCTTTGCCTTATCATTTAATCATACTTGATGGTGTGTATGTACCACATTCATTATTTGTTGGGCATGTATGTAGTTGTGTTCTTTATGTCATAGATATTGTGCCTAGTGTGGGAAAATGCATAGAAGTAAAGGTGCCACTTTGTCATACTAATTTCACTTACATTGGTCAAATACTTAACTATGTTTTTCCTGCCCTGACCCTTCCCACTCAGCAAAAAGGTGATCCATCTCCACAGTGAAGCCATCTGAGGAAACATTGTTCTGCTTGTGCTGATTGGATGATACTGGGCATCATTGCCTGAATGTTTATTTTTCTGAAAGGATCCTTGTATTAAGTATCTCTCTATTCTATTTTACTACCTTGTGAAAATACATCATACATATTTAAATCACTAAGATAAGTTGGAATTTTTTACATAGCTTTTCTTTTCTGCATTTGAATCCTAGGTTTATTCAGTCAGCATCTTTCACAGTGGATAAGTAAAAACATAACCTTATGTGCAAAATTACAACACTCAAAAACAAATTTAATAAATTGAGAAGAAAGTCCAGCATAGCAATGCACATATTACCAATAGAGCCTGTAAGACCACCATGAATAGTAGGCAAAATGGGGTTGGAATAGGCTCAATGCTGACCCTATAGAACCAGTCTTCAACCTGTTGGCCAGTTTCAGAATATAAAGGAGACATGGGGTAAGGGGCACATATGAAGATAAGAAAAAATAGAACCATTTAAGGTGTGACATGGCTGTCTTAATGTCATTGGCCTTAAAGGTTGAGGAAGATTTATCAGGGGCATTAAGTATGTCTAGTAGAACAGCAACTTAGTCCCCATTCCTATTTCAATGTATGCCAACAATCATATTAGGTAAGCATTTTAATGTGCATTAATGGCACCACTTTCACAAGAAGATTGGATTACATACTATGACTGATCTTCATAATAATTTCAAGTGAAGGGTAATACTTGTACAATTAAAGCATGTTGTTACAAATGATTTGGAAAAATAAGTATATGACTGACTCTGAACATGGCATTTGAAATATATATATTTTTTTTTACTTTTTAAAAAAGCTATTTAATTATTTGACAGAGAGAAAGAGGGAAAGAGAGAGAGAGAGAGTGAATGGGTATGCCAGGGCCTCTAGCCACTGCAAACAAAATCCAGATGCATGCCTTACCTTGTGCATCTGGCTTACCCGTCCAGGGGAATTGAGCCTGGTCCTTTAGCCTTTCAGGCAAGTGCCTTAACTGCTAAGTCATCTCTCCATCCCTTGGTTTTTAAGAGGTAGGGTCTCACTCTAGCCTAGGCAACCTGGAAATCACTATGCAGTCTCAGGCTGGCTTCTAACTCACCACAATCCTCCTTCCTCACCCTCCCAAGTGTTGGGATTAAAGACACGTGCCATACACCTGGCTTAGAAATGTTTTCAAGCAAATGAAACAAATTGAAAAACTTTAAAAAGTAAAAGAAGCCATAGAAAAAAATTTTTTGTATTCAGCAATTGTAATTAATTTTTAAAGTTAATATATATAGATAGATATAGAAATACATATAGATAGATATAAACAGGTTGTATTCTTTTATTCCCTGTGCCAGTTACCCTGAGGGCTCTCCTCAGTGAGATTATGGTATTCAGTGTGGGGTCATGAAGGCCTCAGTCAGTCCCTATAGGCAGAGTAGTATCATGCCTCAGGGAATTCCTACCCACTCTGTGGCTCTTATAATCTATCTGTCCCTTATTCTGCAATGTTCCCTGAGCCATTGCAGGCCTGTTAGCAGTATGATTTGGTGTTGAGTAGCTGATTATTTTTAATTGAGAACTTTAATATATGAACATATTGCAAATTGTCATATTGCTATCTGGTTATACTCTTATGATTTGTCTCCCCTGCTCCCATTCTTTTAAGGGTCTGCCTCAGTAGAATTATCAGTAATCACTGTGGGATCATGAATATACCATTGAGTCTCTGTTGGGGAGTATGCCTCAGAGTACAGCTTCCCGCCATGTGGCTTTACATTCTTTTAGCTCCTTCTTTCACAATGCTCCTTGAACATTAGAAGGCATGTTGACGGTCTATTTTTGATAATTTCCAATAAATGATGCTGGTGAATTTGGATAATCACATGTAGAAACATGAAACTAGATACACTCCTCTCACCAAACAGAAAATTCAACTCCAAATGGATTACAGACCTCAATATAAGACCTATAACTCTTAGTTGCCTGGAAGAAAAAATAGGAGGAACTCTCTGTCATATAGGAGTGGGGAAAGCTACTGTAGCCCAGGAAATTAAATATTCAACCAGTGGGAACTCATAAGTCTTAAAAACATTGTACAGATAAACATATCATAAGCAGAGTGAACAAACTACCCACAGAATAGGAGAAAATCTTCACCAGTTATACCACTAACAGAGGCCTAGTATCTAAAATCTACAAAGAACCCCCACAATGTATGACCCACAATCCCCATGGGGATGACTTAAATCCCCAATGAGGAGGGCCCCTTTGGAAAAAGGGGCAGGGTTGAAGGAAAAGATGATACCAACATGTGTTATTTACATACTAAGTATGTCCATAACTAATAAAAATAAATTTAAAAAACTAAACAATGTAAAATCAAATAATCCACTTAAAATTGGGGCAGGGAAATGAATAGGAAATTCTCAATGGAAGAAATACAAATGGCTAATACTCACTTAAGAAAATCTTCAACATTCTTAACCATTAAGGAAATGCAAACTAAAACAACTATAATATTCTGCCTTACTCCAGTCAGGATGATCATCATTAAAAAATCAACTGACTATAAATGTTGGTGAGCATGCAAGGAAAGAGGAACCTTCATTCACTGCTTGTGGGAATGCAAACTTTTACATCCACTATGGAAAACAATATAGGCACCCCTGAACTAGATGAAAATAGATCTACCAACTGATCCATATTTTCGTCTATTGGGCATCTACCCTAAAGGCTCCACTCTTCATTGCAGATATTTGCTCAATCATGCTTATAGCTGCTCAATTCACAACAGTTAGATCAGAAATCCACCCAGATGACCATCATTTGATGACTAGATAATGGAGATGCAATATTTATATACGATGGAATTATACTCAGCTGTAAAGAAACATGTTACAATGAAATTTGTAGGAAAATGGATGGACTTGGAACAGATCATACTAAGCAAACTGACACAAGCACAGAAAGACAAATGCCACATGTTTTCCCTCATTTATGGTTCGTAACTTGGAACACCTTGAGTTGTAGGCATACTGACAGGCAACTTGAACATATAATAGGGATAGAAGTTTTTCAGGGAAAGGGAGGGCAGGGAAATACAAAAAAAAAAAAAACCTGAATGCAAAATTAATACATTCCATGGAAATCTTTATGCTGAATAGCAGGCTAAATGATACATAACAACCCGCAAAAGGAATATGCAGGGATTGTTGGGTAAGAAGGTCCCTGGAGAGGGTAGTATGAAGTCTAACCTTAAAACATTTGGCTCTGATGGCATGGGAGGTCATGAGCCATAGGGGTATAAAGCCTACTCTTGTCTGGATAAATGCATATATTACTCTCACCAAATTGCCCTGAATGTACTACACTTAATGTTCATACTCATATATTATTGCTATTCTCACTTATGGTTAGAGAAACTTCTCTTTTCAGATGGTGGTAACCACTGGTATGACCCAAAAGTCAACATAGTGCTGAGAAGAAGAGATGGAGGAATGTCCAGCACTGAAACATCTCACAACCTCCAAGGCTCAGGGTCCATTGAGGAAGAGGTGGCGGAAAGAATGTAAGAGCCAAAGGAAGGGCACCACTCCTTACATACAACTGCCAGGACAGAAATTGGCCTCGATATCCAAGACCTCGCCGTGTCTAGCAATACCCACAAAAGACCCTCATAATAGGAGAAATTGATGATGACATCAAATTAAAAGAGAGACTAGTAGACAGAGGGAGACGATATGACAGAGAGTAGACTCATGAAGGATAAAGTAGGGGAGGGGCAGGGAAGGGGAGGGAAATACCATGGTTGTTTGTTGTCTGTAAGTATAGAATTTCTCTCTCTCTCTCTCTCTCTCTCTCTCTCTCTCTATATATATATATATATATATATATATATATATGATAAATAATATATAAGAACTAATATAGTGCTTGCTAGATGCATATGAGGTAATCACATCACATATATTAACTTATTCTGGCTACAACTCAGTAAGGTAGGAATTAGGATTATTTTCTTTGTATGAATGAGGAAATGTAACTTATTTATAGTCACATAGCTAGTAGGTGGCCGGACCAGAACTTCGAAGTCTGGCTGAAGAATTTGTGCAACTAATGTAACATAATGTGCTGATAAAGTGATCATTGGCATGTACTTACAAAGTTAGGCTTTTGTAAAATGGTATCATTTTTGACATCCATTTTAAAAAAATCTCTTTTTGGGACTTCCGGTCAAGATGGCGGCATAGGAACCACGCCTAAGCAGCCTAGGGGAGAAAAAGCCAAAGAAAACCCAGCAAAATACACAAGGGAGGTGTATAAGAGATTAAAACAGCAGCGGAGAAGTAGGAGATATCCAGAGCCCACACGGGCAGGCCGAAGCAGCTCCGGCAGCGGCAGCTCGGGACCCGGTAGCGGCAGCTCGGGTTCCGGCAGCGGCAGCTCGGGACCCGGTAGCGGCGACTTGGGCTCCGGCAGCGGCACCTCGGGACCCGGTAGCGGCGATTCAGACTCTGGCAGCGGCAGCGGCAGCACGGGCACCGGCAGCTGCATCACGGGCTCCGGCAGTGGCGACTCGGGATCCAACAGCGGCGGCTCAGACCCCGGCAGTGGAAGCGGCGGTGGAAGCCGGAAGCGGCGGTGGAAGCCGTGACTCCAGCCCCCAAAACACCATCAGCTGCTCCGGTACCGGCCACAGCGGCTTCAGGGCAGCGAATCCAGCAGCGGAGGCTCCAGCGGCTTCAGCGGCAGAGGCGGATCCCGCAGCGGCAGCACCAGCGGATCAGAGGCGGAGGACCCAGCAGCGGCAGCTCCAGCGGATCAGCGGGGGCAGACCCAGCAGCGGCATCTCCAGTGGCGGATCCAGCAGCAGTGGTCCCAGCAGAGGCAGCTCCAGCGGCAGCAGCGGGGATCCAGCATCAGGGGCGCCAATCTGCAGGGCCACAGTTGCCAGGCTTGGTTTGCCCCACAGGAAAAGCCAGTACCCAGTTCCAGAAAGCAGAACAGCGGCCCAACATCCCAGCCAGCAACTTGACTGAGACCAAAAGCATCCAAAGAGGTAACTGGGATTGAACCAGGGAAGGGTCTCACCTGGTCACAAGCTGACTTGGATCCCTCAACAGACCAGAAATCTTAACTTCTTTGTTGATAGAGGATCTGGTTTTTATAATACCTAATCTTGCATAAATGCTCGGTGCTGTTCTTGACTGAATGTGTATAGGGTTTAGTTAAATTTTAGAATATACCTGTATTTTATTCCACTCAACCTATTTGAATACCCCCATAGCAGGCAAACTTAACCCCTAGGACCACGTGTCTAGATACTCTGAGAGTGGTAAGAGCCACACCTAACATCTTAATCTCCTACATAGAAGATATACAATATCAGATCAATAGATACAGCAAAGGATACCCAGCTAACTGGAAAATCTAAGCAGTAACTTAATCCAAGATGCAAAAATATATACATTATAACACAAGAAACACCAAAAACCAAGGCAATATAAATCCACCAAAAAGCATCAATGCTTCAGAAATGACCTCTAGTGAAAACGAGTTAGAGAAAATGCCTGAGAAAGATTTCAAAAGAATGATTGTAAATATGTTCAATGAACTCAAAGAAGAAATCAAAGGAATCAGAGAAGATACAGGACACCAATTTAACGAAATAAAGAAATCAATACAAGACATAAATAAGGAAATAGAAATAATGAAGAAAAACCAGTCAGAATTACTAGCAATGAAGAACACAGTTAATGAAATAAAAAACTCTGTAGAAAATCTCACCAGTAGAATGGATGAAGGAGAGGACAGAATATCTAAGCTAGAAGACCAGGTGGCAGATCTAATACAATCCAACAAAGAGAAAGACAAACTAATAGAAAAGTATGAATGGGAATTTCAAGATATTCGGGACACTATGAAAAGATCAAATATAAGAATTCAGGGTATAGTAGAAGGAGAAGAATTTCAATCCAAAGGTATAGTAGGCATCTTCAACAAAATCATAGAAGAAAACTTCCCCCAAATTGGGAAAGAGGTGCCAATGCAGATACAGGAAGCATTTAGAACACCAGCCAGACAAAACCTGGAAAGAACCTCTCCTCGCCATATTATAATCAAACTACCAAACACACAATCCAAAGAAAAAATATTGAAAGCAGTTAGAGAGAAAAATCAAGTTACCTACAAAGGCAAGCCCATCAGGATCACAGCAGATTACTCAACACAAACTTTCAAAGCCAGAAGGGCTTGGAGTGAAGTATTCCAAATTCTGAAAGATAACAACTGTCAACCAAGACTACTTTATCCTGCAAAACTATCCATTCAAATGGATGGAGAAATAAGGACATTCCATGACAAAAGCAAGCTAAAGGAGTATTTGAAGACAAAACCAGCTCTACACAAAATACTTGAAAGAATCCTCCATGCCGAAGAGAAAGAAAAACACACATATAAGGAACCTGGAAAACAGCAAACAACACTCAAATACTAGTTAATATAAGAGAGCAAAGGTAGAACCAGAACCACAAAAAAAAAAAAAATGGCAAGCATAAATACACATCTTTCAATAATATCTCTTAATATCAATGGCCTCAATGCTCCAACCAAAAGACATAGATTTGCAGACTGGGTTAAAAAGCAGGACCCTACAATTTGTTGTCTCCAAGAAACTCACCTTTCTACAAAGGATGGACATTATCTTAGGGTGAAAGGTTGGAAAATGGTGTTTCAAGCAAATGGACCCAGAAAGCAAGCAGGGGTTGCTATCCTAATAGCTGACAAGGCAGACTTCACTCCAACATTAGTCAAGAAAGATAAGGAAGGTCACTTTATATTGATTAAGGGCACACTCCAACAGGAGGACATTACAATCCTAAACATATATGCACCTAACATGGGGGCTCCCAAATTCATCAAACAAACACTGTTAGAACTAAGGTCACAGATAACACCAAACACAGTGGTAGTTGGTGACTTTAACACCCCACTCTCATCAATTGACAGGTCATCCCGGGAAAAAATAAACAGAGAGGCATCTGGACTAAACGAGGTCATAGAAGGAATGGACCTAACAGACATATACAGGACATTTCATCCAAATGCTGCAGAATATACATTCTTTTCAGCAGCACATGGATCATTCTCTAAAATAGACCATATATTAGGACACAAAGCAAATCTTAACAAATTCAGGAAAATTGAAATAATTCCTTGCATTCTATCTGACCACAATGGAATCAAACTACAAATCAATAGCAAGAAAGGATATAGAGCATACACAAAATCATGGAAACTAAACAATACATTACTAAATGATGAATGGGTCAATGAAGAAATCAAGAAGGAAATCAAAAAATTTATAGAGTCAAACAATAATGAGAACACAACATACCAAAATCTCTGGGACACAATGAAGGCAGTTCTAAGAGGTAAATTTATAGCTTTAAGTGCCTATATTAAGAAATTAGAAAGGTCGCAAATAAATGACCTAATGCTTCACCTTAAAGCCTTGGAAAAAGAAGAACAAGGCAAACCAAAAATCAGTAGACGGGAAGAAATAATAAAGATTAGGGCAGAAATTAATGAAATAGAAACCAAAAAAACAATACAAAGAATTAATGAAACAAAGAGCTGGTTCTTTGAAAGGATAAACAAGATTGATAAACCCTTAGCAAATCTGACCAAAAGAAAGAGAGAAGAGACACAAATTAATAAAATTAGAGATGAAAAAGGTAACATCACGACAGATGCCAGAGAAATTCAAAAAATCATAGGGACATATTATAAAAACATATACTCCACAAAGTATGAAAATCTGAAAGAAATGGATGATTTCCTTGATTTATATGACCTACCTAAATTAAATCAAGATGAGATTAATCACTTAAATAGACCTATAACAAGCATGGAGATCCTAACAGTTATCAAAAATCTCCCAACTAAAAAAAGCCCAGGCCCAGATGGATTCACTGCTGAATTTTACCAGACCTTCAGGGAAGAGCTAACACCATTGCTTCTTAAGCTTTTCCATGAAATAGAAAAAGAAGGAATTCTACCAAACTCCTTCTATGAAGCCAGCATCACTCTGATACCAAAACCAGGCAAAGATAGAACAAAAAAGGAAAATTACAGACCAATCTCCCTCATGAACATAGATGCAAAAATTCTCAACAAAATATTGGCAAACAGAATACAAGAATACATTAGAAAGATCATTCACCCTGACCAAGTAGGCTTTATCCCAGAGATGCAGGGATGGTTCAACATACGCAAATCTATAAATGTTATACATTATATAAATGGGTTGAAGGACAAAAATCACATGATCATCTCATTAGATGCAGAGAAAGCATTCGACAAAATCCAACATCCCTTCATGATAAAAGTCCTACAGAGACTGGGAATAGAAGGAACATATCTCAATACAATAAAGGCTATTTATGATAAGCCTACAGCCAACATATTACTAAATGGGGAAAAACTGGATGCTTTTCCACTAAAATCAGGAACAAGACAAGGGTGTCCACTGTCCCCACTTTTATTTAATATAGTTCTGGAAGTCTTAGCCATAGCAATAAGGCAAGAGACATGCATAAAAGGGATACAAATCGGAAAGGAAGAGGTCAAGTTATCATTATTTGCAGATGACATGATTCTATATATAAAGGACCCTAAAGACTCTACTAGCAAACTGTTAGAGCTGATAAAAACCTACAGTCATGTAGCAGGATACAAAATAAATACACAGAAATCAGTAGCCTTCATATATGCTAACAACAAACACACAGAGGATGAGATCAGAGAATCACTCCCATTCACAATTGCATCAAAAAAAATAAAGTACCTTGGAATAAACCTTACTAAGGAAGTAAAGAATCTATACAATGAGAACTTTAAAACACTCAAGCGAGAAATTGCAGAAGACACTAGGAAGTGGAAAAACATCCCTTGTTCCTGGATTGGAAGAATCAATATTGTGAAAATGGCAATCTTACCAAAAGCAATCTACACATTTAACGCAATCCCCATCAAAATTCCAAAGGCATTCTTCACGGAAATAGAAAAAACAATCCAAAAATTCATTTGGAATCACAAAAAACCTCGAATATCTAAAATAATACTGAGCAACAAAAATAAGGCTGGTGGTATCACCATACCTGATTTTAACCTATACTACAGAGCCATAGTAACAAAAACAGCATGGTACTGGCACAAAAGCAGACTCGTAGATCAATGGAACAGAATAGAGGACCCAAATGTAACCCCATGTAGTTATAGCCACCTGATATTTGATAAAAATGCCAAAAATACTCATTGGAGAAAAGACAGCCTCTTCAGCAAATGGTGTTGGGAAAACTGGATATATATCTGTAGAAGGATGAAAATAGATTCTTCTCTTTCTCCGTGCACAAGAATTAAGTCCAAATGGATTAAGGACCTTAACATCAGACCTGAAACTCTGAAACTGCTAGAGGAAAAAGTAGGGGAAACCCTTCAACATATTGGTCTTGGCAAAGACTTTCTGAATACAACCCCAATTGCTCAGGCAATAAAACCACAGATTAACCACTGGGACCTCATGAAAATACAAAGATTCTGCACTGCAAAGGACACGGTGAAGAAAGCAAAGAGGCAACCTACAGAATGGGAAAAAATCTTCACCAGCTATACATCTGATAGAGGATTAATATCTAAGATATACAAAGAACTCAAGAAGTTAAATAATAAGGAATCAAACAAACCAATCAAAAAATGGGAAATGGAGCTAAATAGAGAATTCTCAAAGGAAGAAATACGAATGGCATATACGCATCTAAAAAAATGTTCTACATCCCTAGTCATCAGGGAAATGCAGATTAAGACTACATTGAGATTCCATCTCACTCCTGTCAGATTGGCTACCATCATGAAAACAAATGATCATAAATGTTGGCGGGGATGTGGAAAAAGAGGAACCCTTCTACATTGTTGGTGGGAATGCAATCTGGTCCAGCCATTGTGGAAATCAGTGTGGAGGTTCCTAAAACAGCTAAAGATTGATCTACCATATGACCCAGCTATAGCTCTCCTAGGCATATATCCTAAGGACTCATCTCATTACCTTAGAGATACTTGCTCAACCATGTTTATTGCTGCTCAATTTATAATAGCTGGGAAATGGAACCAGCCTAGATGTCCCTCAACTGATGAGTGGATAATGAAGATGTGGCACATTTATACAATGGAGTTTTACTCAGCAGTAAAGAGAAATGAAGTTATGAAATTTGCAGAAAAGTGGATGGATCTGGAAAGAATTATACTAAGTGAGGTAACCCAGGCCCAGAAAGCCAAGCGCCACATGTTCTCCCTCATATGTGGATCTTAGCTAGAGATGATTGGGCTTCTGTGTGAGAAGGAAAAAACTCAGTAGCAGAGGCCAGTAAGTTAAAAAAGGAGATAGAAAGGGAAGAGAAAGAAAGGGAGGAGGGCTTTTATTAGGTTGGTATTGTATATATGTAAGTAGAAAGATTGAGATGGGGAGGGGATATGATGGAGAATGGAATTTCAAAGGGGAAAGGGGGGAGGGTAATACCATGGGATTTTTTTTGTTATCATGGAAAATATTAATAAAAATGGAGAAAAAAATTAAAAAAAAAATCTCTTTTTCTGAAAAACTTCTAAAATCTTGGAGTTTGTTTTCTTCTGCCATGTTTTGCTTACTAAACAGAGAAACATGATCCATAATCTGGCTAAAATAAAAAAAAAACGGCTCTAGCTTGTAACTCGCAGTACCAGAAGTCATTTACAATGCACATTGAGTTGTTGATCAGAGCCTTATGAACTCCCTAAAACAAGACATGCGTCTGTCAAAACACTTGATTACCAACCTGAAGTAACATGTATGACCCTGTTGCTCAAGACACTACATGCTGCTGACATGGAACATCAAGAGATCTGGATGCAATCTGGATGGAAGCCAGCTCCCTGGTTGTCTGCCCTTATAGTACTGGAAAGCAGAAAAATGATCAACAACCTTGTGTGTTAACAGGGGACCCTGCTCTACCAAAGCAACCAGCCTAACAATTTGGACATACCTATGCAAAGTGGCACCCAGCCTAGGTGTGCAACCAACTGCTCTCTGATTTGCTGAGAGGTCTTCTCAGTGGAAATGATCCCTTAGCTAGAACTGGGAATGAAGTCAGAATCCTATGGAGACCAAAACCATGGACTCAAATAAGAAGCAGCCACTAGTCTTTAGCCAAGAAAGATGCTACATCCACCAAAATCTCTCTTAATTAATAAATCTTCTCCCATTCAACCTATGACCTTAGTCTCCTTTGGATAATCTGTTTTTCTTTTTCAGAAGGAAAATAGAATGAGGAGATAAACCACCCCTCACATGTGAGCCAGGGCCCAGTTGAAACCACAGAGGAGTTGGCAAGATGAGCTAGAGACAGTGAAACACATATTTAATCTGCAAATACCTGAGCCATGACAGATAAGACTTACTTGTCTTATGCCTTCTTTCTTGTCATTCTGATGTGTCTTAGATCTCCCCAGTATTTGCCACCAAATTTTAAAATGTTCTCTAATCAAGAATAAGAGCAAGATGGATCAACAAGGATGAACATAGACATTTAGAAGAGCTTTGGATGGCTTTAACATCTCCTTTTAGACAAGAAACAGTGGGAGCTTCTCCTAGAGTTTATGACTTTCTAAGCCATAAGCTTTTCACTTGATTCCCCAGTACGAGGTATGAATTTTCTCCCACTGAGTGGGCCTCATATTCATTTAGAGAACAGTTGATTAGCTGGATTATCCAGGTATCACTGTTGCCCCACTGTGTAGATCTTGCCTGGCTGGTTGAATTTTTAGCTTGCAGGATTCACTGTTTGTTCACATTATTGGTGACATTTATCTCCCAACAGCTTGAATAGTGCTTTCCCAGCAATATGACAGCTAGCAAGCAAGGAGTTGGCTTCAGTTCCAACATGGTCTCTCAATTGTAACCACATCATGTGGTATACTGAGCAATAGAGTAACATTTAGTTTTCATGGGAAACCAAGTGCTTTGCAATTATCTGCATTATTTGGGAGCAATCAGAGGGCACCCTGACTAACAACAATGGGATTTGCCCTTCTAGGAATAATTCTTTTATCCAATGTTGAATGGGCTGGTCAGCTTTTTCCTGGGTGGGTGTGGGCTAACAGTCTATCCATGGGTCTGGGCAGGGCACAGTGGAAGTAGACTAGTCTGTGACTTGTAGGAGCAGTTTACATAGGATCTAGGCTGGGTGCCCTAGGGAATGTGATGAGTGAAACTCATCCAGAGAGGGCCTAAATAGAGTTGTTCCTATTTAGAGCAGCTGCTGGTAGATGACTGAGAAGTGAGGACAACAGCCAATGGGCCTGATGCCCATTAATCCCAATCCAATACCTACAGGATAAACATTCACCTGGACCCCAGGCAGCAACACTGTGCCAAGGCAGTCTCCACATGAGTCTGGGATGGGAAATGTGACTAGCTTTGGGATCCCTACTCAGGGCTCCACAGATGAGCAGGCCTAGGAGTGAGGTCAGTGCCAAATGGGATTGATCCCCAATCTGTGCATGCTTGAGCTAACTGATGATTTTAAAGAGTTGATATTTTTATTTTATTAAGTTGGAAGCTCAGGGTTTCCAAATGGTAGGATAAATTTAGTTTTTAGAGAACTAAAACAAAAATAACATGGTTTTATAATGTCATTCGGGGAAATTCATCGACAAAGTAGCATAAGAAACCTATTGTTATGGAACACAGAAAACTCATTTTCTTTCAAACTTAACTATGTACTCAAATATAAAAGTGAGAATGGTTATACAGACATGGGTAATAAAGAAAGCATTATGTTTGTACCACAAGTCTGTATATGCTGAAAAAATGATGCAGTCTTAAGAAATGTAACGTATTAACTAATAGCTTTCAGGCATTATATTTGCTGCTTTAACTGTACTTGTAGTCTTTGGGACAAATGTGAGACGGAGATAAGTAAAACCTCACTCCAACAAAGTCTAGGTACATAAAGGTATCAATTAACAAAGCATGTTTCTTTCTCCTTATGTACACACATTATATTTTTGTATTGATTTATTTGAGAGATAGAAAGAGGTAGAAGGAGAGAGAGAGGGAATGGGTGTACCAGGGCCTCCAGTTGCAGCAAAAAAACTCCAGACACATGTGCCTCCTTGTGCATCTTGCTTGAGTAGGCTCTGGGGAATTGAACCGAGGTCCTTTGGCTTTGCAGGCAAGTGCCTTAATCACTAAGCCATCTCTCCAGACCTATGTACACACATTTAAATAATTATCTAATGGTATGAATATTGATAAGTTAGTGATTACCCTTCTTTTTTATTTCCATCCATCATATATGTTGCTGGGCACAATGTTATGTAGGGAATGACAATCATTCTAAGGTGATGATTGTAGTACCACTTTGTGTCTATAATACAACATTCCAAGGCAGTACTCCACATCCTCTGGATCTTTTATTCTTTCCACCCACTCTTACAAAATGTTCCCTGAGCCTTCGAGGACATGCTAGAGACTCCTTGTTTAGCACTGAGCACTCCACAATTATTCTTAGTACTTTGATAAGCTTTGAGTCTCCCTATAGTCTACAGCCATCTGCAAAAAACTCTGGCCCATGGTGAAATCAACACTAATTTATAGTCATAAACAGATATTTGGAGGGAAATTTTATTAGGACAGCATATCCATTAACCCAACAACAGTAGTAGCTTCCCATTTAGAGTCTACGACAATCTCAGCCTTAGTGCTTTGACTTGAGTTCTGGTAACAGATATAATTTTGCTCCTGTAGAGCAGGCCTCAAAACCAATCAGAGAGTAGTTGGTTACCCCCATAATAGTCATGTAACTATTGCACCAGTGGGTAAATATTGCCTGGCTGGCTTGTTGTGTAGCTCACATGATCCACTACTAGATAACACTGTTTATGACCTTTCTTCTCTGTATCTACTTGTATAGTACTTTCTAGCACCATGATGGCTTGTCAGCAGGATTGAGGTTCCCACCTCAGTTTTTGCCTGATTTCCCATATTCTCACATTCAAAATACACATTTTTGAGACACAAGGTTATAATTACATGAATAAATTCTGGTTTAAATCTAGTTTTTAAATCATTAATAACCAATTTTATCATATGGTAACAAGCAAAGATTTTAATAAACCAATAATAATCTTAAGCAAATGCCTTTGATTTTATTTAATTAAAGAATAGCTGTGTACATTTAGGGACAAGACTTGAAAATACTATGTGTAAAAATCAGTGACCAGAGTTTCTACCTCTCAATTATGTGAACATGTCATTAGATAAAAATTTTCAATTGGGAAGAAAGATAAAATACTGAGAAAATTGCTTTCATTTTCCTACTCATTTTTAATAAGTGAACACAATCCTTTACACTCTTTATTAAAAAACTTTCTTGGCTATTTGTTGATAAGGCTGATGAATTCTGACTTTTGTTTGTGGTTATAGCTCAAATCAGGGAGTATTTATTTTAAAATCAAAATGAGGAAAACTTGCAAAGTAAAACAAATGACTATGAGAGAGGATTTAAATTTTCAAACTATATTAATGCTTTCAATCAATATACTGAAAATATATGGTATGGTAAATAAAGCCCCAGAGCTTACTATAGATCCTTTTGTTGTGGGATTCAGGAAAAAGTATTTTTAATCAGCTACCTAGCTAATACCAGTGCAACTGTACTGGTGAAAATCAGGGTTCTTTGAGAACTATTGAACCACATCATAATAAATAAATGTCACAGCTGAGTTCTGAAGGATGTATCTTATATATTTGATAGTTTGCAATCATCATACATTTTAAACTTTCTTCTGAAACTATTTTCATACCATGCACAGTGAATGGGAGTTCCCTACTTCCATCAAAATCCCTGATCAGCATAATCTATCTCTGATATCTTCATACAATATAACTGAAAATAATGGCATTTCAAAATCTATACAAGATGCTTTTGGGAAGAAGACCTGTTGGTCAGAGGATTCTACATAGAACACACTTGAAAAATACCTAGTAGGCTATTGCTTTTTAGTGGGTACAAACTATTACATGTTCCCATTTCTAGTAAAAAATAAAGAGGTTTCCTCACCAAAAATATATGAAAATTTGTGGAATTTCTGCACACTTACTCTGATATAGCTAAGATAATTAAACTAACAAATTTATCAAAGTTAAAATACACAGAATCATTAATCATTCAAATTTCTAGGTAATTATTCCTGAAGAATACCACAATTCCTCCCCAAACCATTTAGGAAATTTATATCTGAAATACATATTTTAGTTCAGAAAATAATACTTTTTTAAAATATTGACATATGAAACTGTCTCATTTGTTTAAATTAATGTTGTACTTTTAGGATTTGCCACTTTTCCAATGTATACAGACATGTTGCAATAGAATGAAAGTAAATTGAGACAAGCAGCTTCCTGAAAGGAAGAAAAAATAAACATAATGTGTTTTATCAATTTGAGTGAAATTTTCAGTCACTATAGCAGATTTTAAATCACTAAGGTAATATTATTGCCTGCAGAGTTGGGAAGACATAAACAGAATTGGCTCTGTGAAGTTGCTGCATTCTGTATTTATCAGTACATTTGGCTTTGGGCTTTTAATCTACTGCTACCAAATAGTAAGTGAGGCTCAGTTACTCATACTATCAAATTCTGAGCTGGGGAGACAGATAAATTGATAGTGTTTGACTTACAAAAATGATGACCTGGCAGTAGAGATGGCTTAGTGGTTAAGGTGTTTGACTGCAAAGCCAAAGGATCCCGGTTCGATTCTCCAGGACCCATGTAAGCTAGATGCACAAGGGGACACATGCGTCTGGAGTTTGTTTGCAGTGGCTGGAGGCCCTGGCGTGCCCATCCTCTCTCTTTCTGTCTCTCTCTAAATAAATAAATAAATAAATAAATATTTTTAAAAAGTGATGAACTCAGTTTGATCTATAGTACCCAAATATATGCCCAGTATGGTGGTGATGCGCATCTGTAGTCCCAGCACTGTGGGGAAGTGACAAGTGGATCCAGGAGGCTTACTGGCCAGCCTTTCTAGCCTAGTAGGTGATCTCAATGAGGGATCCTATCTCAAAAAGAGCTAGACAGTATATCTAAGGATTATGCCTGAGGTTGTCCTTGGGACACACACAAACACCCCACATACATATGTCCCTATACATACAAATATGCATATACATATGTATGCCCACCATACATGCATGCACTTGCACACACACACGTAATATCCATAATATCCAATAGGAACTGAGAAGACAGAGAAAAAAGGAGTAAGAAATGGCTTCTCTTAGAAGGAAAATCTAAACTGAAACTCAGGCTAAACTTGTGAATCATACTTTTTAAAACCTTACTTTTGATTATGACTTGGAACAGAATAGAAACTGAGTCTGAAGGAGTCGTCAAGTACCAGGAGTTTGTGGTACTTTAATAGTGTGAGTGAGAAGGAGCTTGAATTTTATGTATGGTATTTGTTATGCCCAGTTCTCGGCACCCCCAGTGACCACCAAGGAGAACCAAATGCGTATACAAGGGCAAGGAGCTTTATTTTGGGCTTAAGCTTGTTCTCTTGACTTCACCAACGCAGTGGATCAGTACAAGAGCACCGAGTAGTGGGAGGGTAGGGTTTTAATAGGGATTTGAACATAGAAGAAAGGGATGGGTACATGATTGGTCGATATAAACAGTGTACTCTTCTGGTTGGCTTAGGATTTTGGCAGGCAAAGTTGGCAGGCTGGTGCTAGGGGAATTGAACTTATCTATGACTACAGGAATGTATGGCATAATCAGTTTCCAGTGTTAAACCCACCCTTACCAGAAAATGAAAAAAAAAAAAAAAAAACTTAGATCTTGCCAGGAAACGGAAACTTAGGCCTACTGAGGACTCTGAAGCCTGTCCATCTGGTTCCTGCATCCTTCAGTCCCCCTCTCTTTGTACCATGAGGAGCCAATCTTGGATCCCAATTGAATTAGTGAGTGGAGTCTAATGGTATATACTGTGATCTTAAAACCATAAACTGTACTGTATTAATGTGTTCCCGAAGAAAAGCAACTAATCAATTAATGATGCAAGGTCCTATTGTGATTAGCAACAAAAAATGAAAGCAATGGCCCTGCTAAAGCAGACAGCAGAGTTGTTAACCATGGGGAATGACTGAACCATGACTCAAACCATCCTCTATCAGCTTCTCTTTTTTTTTTTTTTCCCAAATTCTCTCGTACCTTCGCCATTGAGTCTCTAATTATACCTGAATGGTCGATATAAAAACAACATTCTTCCCTTAAGGCCACACATAGTCCCCCTTGCTGGAGGAATAATAAGTCCAATCCCAGTCTATTCCACAATACAACCTCAGCTAAGGAATCTACATTTTTCTCTAAGTGAGTAATTTCCATTGTGGCAGATAGTCCTCAGGTTCAGCCAGTGGATCTGCCAGTCGGATATGGGTGGGTGTCATGAATCCAAGTGGCAATTCCATCGATTTTCACAGGGGTAGGTGTGGTAAGGATGAAGACAGTAGGGTCCCTTCCAGCAGGGTTCCAGGGTCTCCGTGATTATTTACATATTTTACATACTTTACATATTTACATATTTTAGATTTGAAAATAACCCTTTGAACATCTCTTTGTTTTTCTTTATTATAGAATTACAACTATGGGGAAAAGATGTCTTAATGTTTGTTTCCCCTCTTGGAAAGCTCTTGTGTTACTTAATAGACCATTCATATATGTAAGGTATTTTGTATCTTAGGTTATACATTTCTCTTTGAGTGTTTAAGACCATGCAGCCAGACACATTTAACTAAGGATTAGTTTTGGAGGTCACTAATGGCTCTCCAAAGAGACTTTAGGGACACAGGAGTAGCCCCATAGCTTACTGGTTCTTTCTGTCTGTTAGGATGAGTCAGGGCCATGTTAACCAAGTAGTTTTCCCTTCTTTGGGAAGTCAGGAGGACTGATTGCTCCTCAGTTGTGACTCTCCTGTTTCAGACTGCACACCAATTTTGTTTGGGTCTCCATATCCTCCCTGCTCAGGAAGACAGGTGACTTCCTGGGGGGCCAGTGTAGAAGTGTCCCATCATCTCCAGTGGCCTCATGACCTGGGAGCACAGGCCAAAATATTGGAGCCTCTTGCTCTGATGATACCAATTGGCTTTGGCTTCTACATAGGTAATTAACACACTTAGAAAGGAAGTTACACCAGCCTGGATGTATGTACATGTAGAGCACATTTGATTACTGAAATAGACTTAGTTAAAAAATGGCACAAGAGCTTCTAAAATCATTTTGCCCATCTTTAAAATTTTAGTTGTACTATGGCAGCATAAGCCTTATATATGAAGTATAGAAAGTAGGCACATCTCATATTTTAAATATCTAATATTTATAAATATAGGCAAAACCTGCTACCAATCTTGAAAACAATACCAACTGATTTACAGACTAACTCATTTAACCTAGAAATTGTCAGAAAAGGACAAGTAAGATTGTACAAAGTCTTAGCATCTGTGTTTGAAAACATCTTTGATTAGTTCAGATACCTGTGTTGGTACAAATTACCCAGAGAACATTGGAAACAGAACCACAGAGCTTGAATTTTTTTTTTCTCTCTCTCAGATGAGGACCATTGTTTGAGCATGAGGTTATGCCCTAGAGTAGGAAATATGTCTTCAGAGTTAATTTTGTTATAAGCACTGGACTTACATACAATAGAGCAGAATCTGGTCTTTTTTTAAAAAAACCAAAACAGCTAGCTAAATTCTAATATAACCCTTGATAAATCTTTTTGAAAGAAAAAACATTGTTTGGCAACCAATGACTTTGGCTTAAACTTGACAGCTATTGATTTTATGTACCACAGAAATTTTTATTAACATAAAACAATTTATGTTTTACGCATGACTTAAATTTGATAGAGCTTAAGTAAGCTATCTCAACATATCCCAGGAAGATGAAAGTTATCATTACTGAAATTAAATCACTTTTAAACCTAAGTGATTAAACCTAGTTATGACCATTCAATAGAATTAGCATAAATAAGACAGAAGTTATGTTTAAAGTCACAATGTCTTTAGGTATGAGTACTTCACCTTTGGAAATTAAGCACTTCTATGTGAGCCTTTATCTTAAGAATAGTTAAAACCTTGATGAAAAGAGGAACCTAATTTACTTTACTGAGAGAGTCTTAAAGCCAGTTTTATAACCCTTAAATCATAACAAATTAGCATCAGTGACCTGCTAATGAGTGAGGCCTTATAAGACTCATTTTCTCCACTGATTAAGACCTTGGCATCAGGTAAACATTAGATTTAATCAAATTAAATGTTTCAATGAAGGGGTCCTTCCCTTGATATACACATTAGGTAAGTCTGATGCTTGTCTTATGTAAAGAGTTTGTAACCTGATCAAATACCTTGACTCAATTTACCTATTTAACATTTTGTCTAGTGAGAAATTTTATCTAACAGATGTGACTTTTGGTGTTTAAAAGAGAAGAACTAAAGAGAACCACAGTTATATGCTGTACTCTTTTTTCCTTGTCAGAGACAACTGGCCATTTTGTCTCAGAGTCTGGGGGACACATGGCTTAAACTTGCATTGGGTCTAAGATAAAGGGGGCGCCATCCGTTTTTTCAGAGTCCAGCTTTCCATGAATTTAAGTAGCATATATTGGAAAGCAAGAGAAAAATGAAATTATAGAGCAGAGAGATAAGCATCCTGACATTCCTTACCCTATGCTGAAGTTGTTTGTTTTTACATAGCAAATTTACCCATTTGCAAAACACAAGGTGATAGACCCTTGTCTATGTTTAACCTGGTTAAACCTCCAATTACATCTGTACTTATGACTTTGTGACCCACCTAGCATAGGCATCACCTGTGTCTAATGTAAGATGAATTTAGATTAAGACTGTGTCCCTATATAAAACTTTTAGAGTATCCTTAAGAGTCTGTAAACAGTTGAAACATCTCTAACTTTAGGCATGGCATTTATATATATATATATAGGTGAGAAGCAATGTTACCCATGACAGAGAAAGATTAGAAATTCCAAGACCAGAGGGCAATGTTCCCGAGGGCTGATTAGCACACAGGGGATTCCCCAAAGCTCCAGGCGTGAATCTGTCCACAAGTTTAAGAGGCTGGAGACCTGCCCTACAGGCTTTTAAGAGGTTGATATGTTACTGTTATTTTTGTGGCAGAGAGCAATAGATAGAGGCTTTTTGCCAACACCCAACAGGCTGTCAGGGTCCAGGCAGAGGACGGCTGGCCTTTAGTCAATACTGAAGAGTGGCCTCGGCCAAGAGACATCAGTTGCCAGTTTGTCGTGTCTGGTCCTGCACGATGGCACAAACCAAAAATAAAGGAGGAGAAAGAGAAACCTGCCAGCCCTCAAAGACATGGAGGCAAGGCCGCATGGGCCGATGTCTCCCAGTCCCTCTGGGAGAGCACTCACCCACCCTGTCCATCTCATAAGGTCTCTGTTCAGGCACCAGCTGTGGGTTTTTGGATTTTTGCTCAGGGGGCCGACCCGGTTCACCCCGAAGGCATCCAGGCAACCAGGGATGGGTGAGTGTGTGAAGAGAGAAAGGCACTCCCAGGAGAAAGTTGAAGAGCTCTCTCCTTAACTACTGCCATGTTGAAATCCCAGTCTGGTCTTGTCAAAGGGAAGAAGGTATCAATGATAGCCTGATTATTGGTGGGATTCCCATCAGTGCCCGGAACCAATTTCTGGGCTTCAGTCTTGCTTCTCTGTCTTTTCTCTGTAGTAAAGAGAATCTGTAGCAATTGTTGACAATCATCCCAAGTATTACCATCTTGGTCTGGGGGCCCCATAACCTGAAGAGGGAATACTAGGACTCCGAGGGGCCCTAATTTTAATGTCCTGAAAGTGGCCCGTCAGTAAAAAAAAGTGGGGTAGTCTGCATATGTCCCATCTGTCCAAGCACACAAATAGTAATTCCAACAAAGAAAAGGAAAAAGAGACAGCAGAAAAATTCAGATGGCCAGCAACTACAAAACTGAGATAACATCCTCTCCCATTGTCTCTACAGATAGGGGAATGAAATTCCCTCTGAGTGGGCCTGGGACACACAGGACCCATCTGAACAAAGTGGCCAGCTACTACAAAACCAAATGAGACCATGGCATTTCTCTGTTTCGCAGTAGCGACCCACATTGTCTCTACAAAAGGGGGGATGAAATCCCCTCCCGACGGGCCTGGGGCACCCGGGACCCGCCTTCCGAACAAAGTGGCCTCCAGGGGTGCATCCGCCCCAACCACAATTTTCTAATGAATGGAAGAACGAAGGACAAGTTTTCAGGAAAGACAAAACACAGAAGCACAACACAGAAGCACACTAACCAGCCGGCGACATGAGCTCCACGTGTTGGTGGTCCTCAGCAGTCTCTGAGGAGATCCAGGACGAGCCCCCAAATGTTATGCCCAGTTCTCGGCACCCCCAGTGACCACCAAGGGGAACCAAGCATGTATGCAAGGGCAAGGAGCTTTATTTTGGGCTTAAGCCTGGTCTCTTGACTTCACCAAAGGAGTGGATCTGTACAAGAGCCCCAAGTAGTAGGAGGGCAGGGTTTTTAAAGGGACTTGAACATAGAAGAAGGGGATGGGTACATGATTGGTCGATTTAAACAGTGTACTCTTCTGGTTGGCTTAGGATTTTGGCGGGCAAAGTTGGCGGGCTGTTGGTAGGGGAATTGAACTTATCTATGACTACAGGAATGTATGGCATAATCAGTTTCCAGTGTTAAACCCACCCTTACCAGAAAATTAAAAAAAAGAAACTTAGATCTTGCCAGGAAATAGAAACTTAGGCCAACTGAGGACTCTGAAGCCTGTCATGGTGTCCATCTGGTTCCTGAGTCCTTCAGTATTAAGAAAAGGCCTCTGCAAAGTTGAAGATTATTATAAAATTGAAGATTACTGGATGTAGGGAATTTAACACACTGGTGACGTGGAGACAGAGTTGATGATAGAGATATGAGACAGAATTTAAGGAACTCATATATTTGTCAATGTAAATGACATGTTTGTAATTAAATTTTAAAGTTTACTTTGATACAAGGCAATATTCTAGTAAAGGCATATGTTTGGGAGTTTTATATACACAACTAGTTTATAAGTTTCATTAATTGAATATGAGTTGTTACAATGTTACAAATTACACACATATCTGAATAAGTATGTGTTGGTATTTAGTGAAATACATAAGTATTTTACTGAATGTTTCCATTGCCACCTAGAATTTGGTTTTATATGATTATAGACCCACTGAAAAGAAATAATAGTAAAAAGAAAATAGTTTTACTTTAAAGTTCATTAATTCTGACCATATACAAAATCAAGGTGAACAGAAAACGTGCAAAAAATCATCATTTCATAAATTTAAAAGCTTGATATCTCTAAAAATGTGTCTTATATTCACAAATATTTTAACATTTATTTTTTTTAATATTTAAAGTTTCCAATATTCAGAAATGTGAAAGTTATGAAGGCATAGATGAGCTATTTTGTTAATAGTGGGAGTTGAATCACAGTGGCACCAATTGCATAACACGTTATATAACGTACTATAGAGGAAATGACCTTTTATATGCTCATGTTCTATATACATATGGTTATGGGAAACTAAAGCACATAGAATTGGCACCAGAGACAGAGTGGAGAATTGAAATGAATGTTTATTATCATGTAGGCATGGACCCATGGGAATCTCTTCCAAAGCTTAAGGACTGAGCTCTGATAGCTCAGAAATTTTTAGGCAGTATGGCTGGCAGTCTGACATCACCTTGAGGTTTTCAAATTACTAGTGGGTTAAACTTCTGGGCTACATGACTTGAGACTACAAAAAGAAAATTATAGAAGCTCAGCGGAGTTTGTCTTTGGCTGCACTAACCAGATAGCATATTACAAATAGGGTGCAACTGCAGAGATTGGGAGGAGACTCAGGGTCATGCTATCTCCCTGGTAAAGGCTTGCAAAGTAGATACAGCAGGACATGGCCTTGGGACAAAAGGGCATTGAAGCATCACCTGTGTCTGGTTTCTCTGTCAAATATCTTCTATCACAATATGACTTAGGGTTATACTCCCATGTCAACCTTTCATTATCAATCTCTCTGTTATTAGCACATATATTTCTTTGCTTTAAACCTGAGGAAGTCAAATTAGGTTTGGTGGTACACGCTTATAAACTGATCATTCTGAGTATGACTAGCGTGGGCTACATATCAAGACACTATTTTAAAACTAAACTGATGTGGGAGAGCGATCTGAGTGGAATTTTAACTCCCAAGTCAGTACTTCTCAAGTCTTGAATTCTTGTCCATGTTAACAAAAAAAAAAAAAAAATGAAAAATGTGCAAGCAGAGAAGCATACGTCCTGAGATTTATTTTAGAAAGAAATAAGATTAAGAGGGAAACAAACCAGGAAAGTTCCAAAGCAAAAAGAAGTTTTTGCCCATCCAAGCTTGGAAGGGGAAAAGAGACCTGGGAAATTTTCATCTGTAGGGGGATAGTTTGTCTGGGGAGGAAACCTCTGGGGAAGGGAACAGGAGAAGAGAAGGGGCTTACACATGTGTCTTGGGCCCATTTATATGAACCAGGTATCAAATTGTAGCTCAAATGGTGCATCTTATACAACGGGCAGAGTTTTTGTTCCCTGCGTGGACTTTCTGACTCATTTGCATGCCACAGGTTTTCTTGCATTTATCTATGTGCTGCATGGAATTCTACATGCAATATTATGCAGTTTATGTCTCATTAGCATTTTAAATCTCCTTGTGTGTGTGTGTGTGTGTGTGTGTGTGTGTGTGTGTGTGTGTGTATGTTTGATACTATGAGACACAGGTCACCTTCAGACACTCTGCCTGTTTGAGTGGATCCAGTCAGAGTCCTTGTTAGGATGAGGGAAAGAGTGAGAGTGTGGGAGGGGGTTGAGATTCTAGCATTTTGCTCTTTGTTAAAAGGTTTCTTTTGTATGCTAATTTTGCATAATTTCCAGAAGTCTCTTCCAGAACTCACTATTTGCCCTACTGTCCTGCCTCAATGGTAACTTCACTAAAACTGAAAAAAAAATACTCAATTAATTAGACAAGTAAGATATAATCAGTTGATTACTAGTAACTTGGTGCAAATCAATTTGGAGTAAGATCAATTTGCTAGATCACCATATTTTCCCATTTTTCTCTCTCCTTGTCTAATTGTTTCTTGTGTGGTGAAACACAATTAAAAGAAATTGATGGGCTGGAGAGATGGCTTAGCAGTTAAGGTACTTGCCTGTAAATCCAAAGGACTCAGGTTCAATTCCCCAGTACCCACATAAAACAGATGCCCAAGATGGTGCATGCATCTGAAGTTCATTTGCAGTGGCTGTAGGCCCTGGCATGTCCATTCTTTCTCTCTCTCTTTCCCTATCTCTCTCTATCTCAAATAAATAAATATATTTTTTAAAGTAATTGAAAAGTTGGAAGTCAAATTGAATTGACAGAGACAACTTTTATTACAATTTCCAGTCAGTTTACTAAATCATATTGTTAAGGGAGTTGAGAATGATGGTTCCTCCTTAGGCGCAAAAGGACTGAACTTGAGTGCTTAAGACTCTTGAGTTCATATTGCATACCAAAAAATGAACTGAGGAATGTAGACAAGATGGTGAAGAGGGAAAAAAATAGACTTTACTAAGGAAAATATAGACAAAGTCTCCAGAGCTAATGGAAGGGCTCCCCAAAATAACAAAAAGCCAGATTGCCAGATTAGGGGTTTGGAGCTAGAATTATAAAGGAGGAAAAGAGCCAAACAGTAAGGGCAAGTGTGTGTAGGATTTCCACTACCAACCAAAGAAGAGAAAAAAACATGCAAAACAAATGAAAAGTTATGCTTTTTTGGGGGGGGGCAAGGTCAGCAGTGAGGATCTGCAAGCAACTACACCTGGAGAGGGCCTTCTTTGGAATATAGTGCATTATGTCATTAAGGGAATAACTATTCTCCCACTTTCTTTAGCATGACTGTAGGTGAGGAATTGTCTCATGAAGAGGTAAGTGATTACCCTGCTTCAAGAACTAGAGGACTTTGTTACCTGGTCATGAGGAAAGAAGTGTCTCTCTCCTTTGTAATGTTACCAGGGAAACAGGAGGTGAGTCCATCCTTCAATGACCTCTAAGTTCAATGTCTGTCTACCTACAACATTTGCTGCTCAAGAGTTAAGATCCTAAAATCCTTTAGGGGATATCGATGGTGACTCCAGGACATGGAGTGGTTTTTAGGGTCTCCATACTTATTGATTTCGGGCCTTGGAGGATGATCAAAGGGACTCCAAGTAGGTAGAGGTAGAGTGTTTGTTGTAGGACCTTCTGAGGTCAGATTGTCTGTAAATGGAAGAGGTAAAATTATGGAAGCTCTAAATAGTAATAGAACAAGTGAGAGAGGCACAAATTCCTTTTAATCTGTGTTCCCTTGGACCTTTGTCCTATCTCTCTATAAAAGGAGACTACCTTGCTCCTAGTCTCTACCAACCCAATTTGTGCCTACTACAAGAGCTGTGTAGCCCTTATAAATCAAGTGATCTAGGAATAGTACTAGCAAGACAGCATTGTCAGGTCCTCTGCCTGTGTAAAATGTTTTTATGGACTTAGAAGTGAGCTGACAGCCATGAAGAAAACGTTCTCTAAGTATTGTGGAATTACACAACAAAGCTAATGTTCTGTGAACTATATATGGATTAACCATTGCTTTCTTTACAGGAACTCTGTGAGGAAGTTATTGTTTTACAGGTGAAGAAAAGAAATCAAGTATATTTAGTAAAAAAACTAATTATGATAAATTTGATAACTGAATTCAGAAAAATAAGATCCAAATTCAGTACACTCATCCTCTCCCCTCAGCCACTATGATATTATTCAATTATTACCAACTCCAGTGGTATTATTGAACCAGATTTAACCAGTATTCTTAGAATCTTTCTGAACACAGTGGCCCAACAAACCACTTTAAATTAGAAGTAATTGCCAAGGGAGTTGAAACTTACTTTCCTTCCCTGACAACTCCCTTAATTTGCATAAAACAATTGAGGTCCAGAGAAAAGAGATGTGCCCAAGGTTATCCTCAGGGAAATAGTATTAGAAACAGGAATAGAACTCATAAATACTGATTGGGCACCGTAGGTTCTTCCATGAGCATATCGACTCCCATCTGTTCTCTAAAAAGGACAGGATGTCAGAAACTTGGGACAATTTGTTCTCATTTGAGAATAAATCTACTGGGGGTACTAGGCTCTGGACATGGAGAAATTTAAGTGTTTCTAGAAATCTCAGTGAACATTTAAAAATTTTATTTATTTTTATTTATTTATTTGAGAGCAACAGAGAGAGAAAGAAGGAGAGAAAGACAGAGAGAGAGAAAGAAAAAGAGAGAGAGAGAGAGAATAGGCACACCAGGGCCTCCAGCTACTGCAAACAAACTCCAGATGCATGTGCTACCTTGTGCTTATGTCCGTACTGGAGAATAGAGCCTCAAACCAGGGTCCTTAGGCTTCACAGGCAAGTGCTTAATCGCTAAGCCATCTCTCCAGCCCAGTGAAATTTTTTTTTAAAATATTCCCCCACAATATATTTAGTTATATATCTCAAGGTTCTTGAGTATCATTCAGAGAACCATTAGTGACAAGTGTAATTTGATTACCCACAACTTGACTATATTGGGTTCAGTGTTTTTGACTGACTTAGAAGAGAGAAAGCTATATAAATGAACATGTTAATGAAGATGAGAAGATAAGAAACAAAAATAGAAAGAGAGGTAAAATTATAAAACAAATGTATATTTATATATGAAAAGAAGCTTCAGTAAATCTCTCCTCACTATCTTTGACCTCAAGCTTTGTTATTTTTGTTCTCAAATATCTAACCTCAGCAGGAAGGCTGTGACTTCTCTAGTACTTCTTGGTGCAAGATCTCCCTTTTCCTTCCTTAATTACTACATTTGCATCATCTTGATTGCACTTTTTCCCACTTAGCCATTCTCTAGTTTGCTAGGTCACTGTCTGGGGCTCTGAAGTATATCAAGGACCCTCAAAGGGGAGCTAAGTGCCTACTGTCTCTTTGAGACTGTGGCGGTAAGTTCCCTCTTATGATGATGATCTTATGTGCACCTTCATGCTCAGAGATGAGAGCTGCCTTTGAATAAAGGGTCTCAGGTTTGGAGGAGCACTCCAGCCTCTTCAAGCAAATGCTAGGTTTCTTCTACATATAAGAAATCAGGGTGTTGGGTGTCTTCACAGTAACTTTATCTGTGATTTATTTTCTGTTCATGTCTTGCATGAATTTCATTATTCATATTGCAATAAAGTAGCAAAAACAATCGTATTGTTCTGGTATCTCATTGTGTTAGCAGAACAGAAATGTTGAGTGAAAGAAGGAAATTAGTTAGGGAAATTCTACATTATCCTTAAAAGCATTTGACAGAACATCATATTCTGCATAATTTAAATAGCCAAATAGAGCAAGCAGAGTTTAATTAAAGGAAAACTATGAGCTGGAAACCTCACACAATGATTTTAAAGGCTGCTTAATTATATCTTCACTTAACTCATTTTATTTCTAAAGCTCCAGTATTATTACTCAGATTACCTAACATCACAAAGTTAAGAGAGCTGTAGATGTCAACGTTGGACAAACAATGGCCCAATGTAGAAGTTTTAAAACTAACATTTGTGATCTATTATTGAGGAAGTATATTGCTCTTCTGTAAGATAGAATTATATATGCAGATATTTTAATGAAAAACCCAATCTTATGTTTCAGCATTGCTAAGAGAAGCTTCACTGATTGATAAAAGTTTAATGATTTAACTTTAGTCCACTGTCTGGCCTTCAGTTGCAATGTCAGACATTGCCTATTTTCTATATCTTGTTCGAGAGAACCGTTCACTTTATATCTCTTCATTTATTTTTATTTATTTATTTGCAAGCAGAGACAGATAGAAGAGAGACAGAGAGAATGGGCACACCAGGGATTCAAACTGATGCAAATTAACTACAGATACATGTGCTACTGTGCATCTGGTTTTATGTGGGTACTGGGGAGTCAAACTTGGGTCACTAGGTCTTTCAGGTAAGTGCCTGAGCCACGGAGCCATCTCTCCAGCTCCTATTATTATTTTTTTCACTCAAGGCAAAGGGATTCATTTATATTTTCTTCCCTTATTCATTTACAAAGGTAGATAATTTTCTCAAGAGACAAGTTGTTTGGAAATAAGGAACACTAGGTAATCCATATGTACATGAACTTTACACACACATTTTCTGGAGAAAGGAAGGGAAATATACATACTATCTTCTAATTAAACCCACTTTAAGTCTCAACTTGTAGAATAGCAAGAAATGCTATCATATTACCATTATGTCTGAAGATTACCTTCTAGGTACATTCACATTCATGAAAAAAAATACTTTCCTGTTTACTGCTGCTGAAATGCTATAACCTGACCTGTGCATATTATAACCAAATAGATCCCTTCTGCTCCAGGCACAGTAATTGGATACATGCTTTAGCCCCTGTGCATATGTCCTTAACTCATTTTCTTTCTTTCCTAATCTTATAAAGTTCAGCTTCTGTTTCCAACAATGCACATGTTGCATATTCACAATATATCAAAATTCTGGCTACATCATTGAACAGTCTGTCAGTTTAAATTTTTACTTAAGATAAAAGCAAAAATGTCAGAGATGGCTTTCCCCTCAACGTCAAATGGAATCTCCTCATTTACAAACACTACAATTTACTTATATATCCCTCTCCTATTTTCATTTGCCTTATATTCGACTCATTACTCTCTTGAATAAAGTTTTATTCATGTTGTTAGATTGCTGCATAGAAGTCATGTGCATTGCCATGGGTCCTCTTGTACCTGTACATTCTTCAGAGGGCGCAGCTCCACTTTCTAATCATAGAATTCAGTGACTCCACATGACTGATGGTTAATTTTTCCATTCCTGATACTTTGACTCTGGGAGTGGTTGAGATAATAACTTAAATGTGGTCTTGCATTTAAACCATGATATATGTCTGAAGTACCTGGGGCTGTGTCTAGAAAATAGTAGAAGCTATAAGAGTAGAATTCAGTTAACATAAGGTAAGAAGCAAAAGTTCTGATTTTACAACCCTGTCCTTATATCTTTTATGCATAAGAAGTAAAGAAAGGCATGGGTATTAGTTAATTTACTTGATGCTCAGATGAAAATCATGAGAAAAACTACTTATGGAAGGAAGGTTTTATTGCAGTTCAAAGTTCAGGAGGGTATAGTTTATCATTTTATCATGGCAGGGAAATAATTATGGTAGGAATTTAAGGCAGCTGTTCATACTGTGTCTGCAGTCAAGAAGAAGAGCTGAGTATTGGTGCTCAGCTAGCTTTCTCCTTTTATGTACTCTGAGACTCAGCCTATGGAGCTGCACCACTCATATTTATAGTGGATGTTCCAACTTCAATTATCCTAATCTAAAACATCCCCCACAGGCGTGTCCATAGATTGGTTTAAATGATGGTTCTAAATCTTGTCACATTGACAACCAAGATTAAACATCAGAGCATGTTACATAAGCCAGGGATTAGAAATCAAGCACAAATGTAATCTTTAAGGAGGCAGCCCAGCTTAATGAAAAAATGAGTGATTAAAGGATCAAAGGAAAATTAAATATTTAAGTAACAATTTTGATAAGAAAATATATTTAAATTGAAATAATTATTGCTCAAAAAGATGTAAATTATGATAGCTATTTCTTGAAATATAAAATCTGTTACCTCTGTAAAAATAAGAACTTAGAAGTTAAGTATCAAATTTATGAAACCAATGACAAGTGTTGAAAATCAAAACTAGTCCAAAGAACTGAAGTTAGTATGCTAGAGATATAGAGTCCTTATTTTTTCTTTACTAATTTTAGAACATAGAGAATTACTGTGTGGTACCTCTTTGAAATTATCAGAAGATAACAATGGAAGACAAAAGAAAATTCATTTCATTTAAAAAAGTCAATTCAATATAAATAAAAATAACATATGGCAACTAGTACTAGAATTATTACGAATATAAATTATGATCTTAGAAAGTTAACAAAAACAGACAGTTGTAGATAAATGTGATATTCAAAAGAATACTCCATTAAATCTATGTTATTGGAAGATTAAAAACAAAAGGTTCCTTGGTTAAAAACGCTTGCTGGCAAAACCTGATGGCCCTAGTTTTATTCCCCAGTACCCACATAAAGCCAAACACAAACACAATGTGGCACATGTGTCTGTAATTTCTATTGGCAAGGGATCCTGGCACATTCTCTCTATCTTATCTTGCAAATAAATAATAAATAGAAATATAAATAAAATATTTAAAAATAATACTTAAACACACTAACATGGACTGGAGAGGCATTTGCCTGCAATGCCTAAGGACCCAGGCTTGGTTCCCCAGTACTCATGTAAGTCAGATGCACAATGTGGCACATGTGTCTGGAGTTCATTTACAGTAGCTGGAGGCCCTGGTGCTCCCATTCTCTCTCTCCATCTGCGTCTTCCTCTCTCTTTCTCAATCTCTCTCAAATAAATAATAGCTAAAAAGAAGCACACATTACAAAATTGGAATTTAAAAACATGGCAGATGACATAAATATCAGATGTAGCAAAAGTTTAAGGTAGTAACATGATTCTCAAAATAATGCTGTACCATAACACAAAAACTCTTTTAGAATTAAGGATATTATATAAGACTCAATCATTTTGGAAGACATTAATGAAGAACAAAAGGGGAGGGCTGGAGAGTTGGCTTAGCAGTTAATGCCCTTGCCTGCGAAGGCTGAAAACTTCTGTTTGAATCTTCTAGATACCACCTATAGCCAGACACAAGTGATACAAGCATGCAATGCCATGCACACCCACAAAGGGGTCTGGAGTTTGTTCTCATTGGCTGAAAGGACTGGCACTCCCATTCTCTCTCTCTCTCTCTCTCTCTCTCTCCCTCTCTCTTTCTCTCTCTCTCTCCCTCTCTCTTTCTCTCTCTCTCTCAAAAATAAAATTAAGAAAAAGAACAAGAGGTGAAAATCAAAAATTACAGAAAAGTTTAGATAAACACAAAAAGGTTAACATAGTAGGTAGGACTAGAGCACTTTCTCAAAATCAAATGTGTACTTTTCCTTACATGCCCATGAAACTTAAAATATAATCATGTTTTGTACTAAAAAGATACTTCCATAGATTACATGATACTCTTTTATAGGCCTTGGTTAAACACAACAGTACAACGACAAAAATCATGAACAAATCAAAAGGAATAGTGAGTGTGTTTAGGGATACTAGGATCAAAGAGAATAGTCCAACTGGAAGCCAAAGGAAAGGGCAGAGAAGAGGTTTCCAAGGAGAGAGGGCTGCAAAGCCATGAAACACAAGTACAATGTGAAATGAGCAGAGAGGAAAAGAAATGAAGGACATTATTTTACCAATCAAACAGTTATTCATATATAAATATAACTAAGAACTTTAATATATGAACATAATGCAAATTGGACATATTCCTATTATGTTATACTTTAATGTTTGTATTCGACATCCCTATTCCAATGAGGGCCTTCCTGAGTGGGTTTATCCATAATCAGTGTGGGGCCAGGAATGCACAAGTCAGACTCTGCAGGGGGAAATACCTCAGAATATGCTTTTTTCCCATCTTGTTGCTCTTAAATATTTTGTTTGTTTATTTATTTATTTCATAGCGACAGAGAGAAAGAGGGAGAGAGAGAGAGAGATTGAAAGAGAGAGAGAGAGAATGGGCGCGCCAGAGCTTCCAGCCTCTGTAAACGAATTCCACATGCATGCGCCCCCTTGTGCATCTGGCTAACTTGGGTCCTGGGGAACTGAGCCTTGAACCGGGGTCCTTAGGCTTCACAAGCAAGCGCTTAACTGCTAAACCATCTCCCCAGCCCTGCTCTTACATTTCATTTACCCCCTCTTCCACAATGTTCTCTGAGTCTCAGAAGGCATGTTAAAAGTCTCTTTCAAGGTTGAGTGTCACTCAGGAGCCTCTAATTTTCTGTGTTAATGAATTTTAAGTCTCTTCAATGTCTACCACCAGCTCCTTGGAGGAGGTTCTCAAGCTAGCAGTGAGAGCAGCACTCATATGAAATCCACCACTTCATTTGTAATGTCTCCCAGGTTCCAGCATTTGTGAGAGATATGACTAGTCTCTTACAAAGAAGTTGGAATATGAGTCTACCCTGTACTTGGTGTCATCTGTATAAAGCAGATTCACTATCCAAGAGTGAGAGAAGAATGGATAAAGGGGATAAACATAGACATTGAGAAGACTTTCTGATCGGGCATAACATCTCCTTTTAGCCAAAGAACAGTGGAAGCTGCCCGCTAGGGTCTATGGCCTGCTAAGTCATAGTCCTTTGACTTGGATCTCTGTATCAGGCATGAACTCCTCCCACTGAGCAAATCTCAAGTCCAATTGGAGAGCAGTAGATTATCTCTATAGCCTATGTGCTTCCATTGAACCAGTGTGGGCATTACATCTTGCCTGGCTGGTTGATTTTGTAGCTTGGAGGATCCACTGCTTCTTCATGCTGCTGGGTGACCTTTATCCTCAGCAGCTCACATAGCACTTTCCAGCACTATGAGAGCTAGACAGCTAGGAGTCAGCTTCCATCTCAATTCCAGCATGATTTCTCAATATCCTGTGAGTGCAGCCTGTGGTGTATTCAGCAATATGGTCTTGCTCAAATGGCTATTTTTATAGATTCCAGAAAGGAAAAATGTGAATGAGAAATTCATAGAACATATAAAAAGAAAATGAAATAGAGAATCTTTGAAAAGAGTAATCCATTTGACTTATATAGGAAACCCTCTTTAAGTATTTTGTTTTCAGGTTGGCAGATGGTCGCCAGATTGCTGAATTTTTACATATAATTCTAGACTAAACAATAGTTTATCTTATATTAACCTGTTCTTATTATTTTGGATTAACTTACTCTCTTTTAAATTTCTTATTGTGCAAGCTGATGTCACTAAACTGAAACTTTTATACGTGTGTGTATGTGTTCATGTTTGTGTGTGAGTGCATATGTGTATCAGTGCATTTCTGTGAGGGTGCATGGGAGAGTGCAGTTATTCAGGAAGGCCAGAATACAATCTTGGGTGTCATTCCTCAGAAGATTTCACCTCCTTTATGAGAAAGGGTCTTTGACTGGTGATCCACATTGATACACCTGTCTTTGCTTCCTCAGCACTAGGATTACAAATCTTGTTACCACATCTCGTCATGTTTAAAGATGGGTTTCAGGAATAGAACTCTAGTGCTCATACTAGCAAGGCAAGCATTTTTTCAGCTGAGTTATCTACCCAGGTTAATTTTGTTCTTAATACAGTTGTTTATTGCTGTTTTATTTTATCTTTGACTAATGAGTTTCATAGAAATATGCTGTTGATATCCAAATATAGAGGTTTCCAGATATCTTCTAATATTGTTTTATAAATAATTATAGCCAGAATAGATACATTTTATGCTTTAAGGTTTGCAAAAATTTGCTTTCTTTATTTGAAATGGGAGAGAGAGAGATAATGGGTGTACCAGGGTATCTTGTCATGGTAAATAAACTTCAGATGCATGTGCCACTTTGTGCATCTGGCTTTACTTTGGTACTGGGGAATCATATCAGGGCTGCCAGGCTTTGCAAGCAAGTGCCTTTAACTATTGAGCCATCTCTCCAGCTCTAGTTGTTTTAGTTGCTGTTAACTTACTTATATATATGGAAATAAAGTTCGATCTTGATAAATTGTTTTATTATTCTTATAGTTGCATGCTGTACATATCTATATAAACTCTACACTCCACAAATATGGAAAAATGTGATAATTGTCTTATTGAGTCTGAATTAATTTCCTTGATAAAATTCCTACAAATGACATGATTTTATTCTTTGTAATGGTGAAATATAACAAATCTTACCACATTATCTCTATTTCAACATTGAAAAATGACAATAAAGAACTATAGGTTGTGATTTTCTTTAAACATTTGTTAATTTTACTCCCTTAGCTTCTTACTCTCCTGGTTTGAGAGTAGAAATTTACTAAAATTGCCTATTAAATTTATTATAATTGTTGTCATTGTTCTCCACTAGTTTTATGAACTTCCTTGTCTGCTATGACTTCTTTCAGTTTTGGTTCATATTTGATTTTCTTACATTTTAATATGGCTTTCATAACCATGGATGTATTCATATATGTTTTTCTCCTTTATTTCCTTCTAGCTTTATCATCACAAAATGTGATACTTTCTTTAATTATTTCATCATTTTGATAATTTGTTCTCTTTGTTTCTGATTGACGTGTAATACTTATACATATTTATGGGGTAATATGTTATATTTTAACATATATATTCAGGTCAACATGATTAAACTAGTTTAGTTACTTTTTTCTTTACATTTCTTTATGTTTGAAAAGTTCAAATTTCTAATTTCTAGGTAGTCACCAATGTGCTGTGGAAAACCACAATTTATGCTTTTCAGCACATTGTGTTTTGCTATTTTGCTACCTGTTTTCCAACTTCATTCCATCTGCCCTCTCTCTAACCACTCTCATCTGTAGTAGATATTATTCAACACACACACACGCACACACACACACGCACACATAATATTTATTTATTTATTTATTCATTCATTTATTTGAGTGAGACAGAGAGAGAGAAAGAGACAGATAGAGAATGGGCACACCAGAGCGTCCAACCACTGCAAATAAACTTTAGATGTATGTGCCATTTGGTGCATCTGCCTTAAATAGATACTGGAGAATCAAATCTGGTCCTTAGGCTTTGCAGGCAAGCACCTTAACCATTCAGTCATCTTACCAGCTCTCAAATAAATACATTTTGTTTATTCATTTATTTATTTGAAAGTGACAGACAGAGAAAGAGGCAGAGAGAAAGAGAGAGAGAATGGGTGCGCCAAGGCCTCCAGCCACTGCAAATGAACTCCAGACACGTGCTCCCCTTTGTGATCTGGCTAACGTGGGTCCTGGGGAATCAAGCTTCAAACCGGGGTCCTTAGGTTTCACAGGCAAGTGTTTAACCTCTAAGCCATTTCTCAGCCCTCAAATAAATACTTTTGATTCATGTATAGGATAGAGTACATGTAATGTTTGTCTTTCTGTGTCTAACATATTTCAATTAAAATAATGGATCCTGATACATTTTGGTAGAAAATATTAGATTTCCTTGTTTTTAATGGCCAAATGATATTTTAAATGCATACACATTTTAATTATCCACTCATCCTGGATGATGTCATAGTTTAGATCTTTTATGAATACTAGGTGAATAATTAGGGCTTTCCAGGTAACCTTTCGTTATGCTGATATCCTTTTCTTTGGAAAATTACTAAGACATGGTATAAGGGGAACCATGTGGTAGGTGTATTTTTAGTGTTTTGAGCAATGTCGATATTGTTGTTTGTTGTAACTGTGCTAGTTTACATTCTCAACCACATTGTGCAAGTGTTAATTTCCATTTATATCCCCACCAATATGTTTTTGACTTTTGACAACAGCCAGTAAAATTAGGATTAGGTGGCATTTCATTTTTTTAAAAAAAAAATTATTGGGAACTTTAATTTATTAACATACTATAAATTGGTCCTATTAGCATCAGGTTATCCTTCTTTGTTCTCTCTCCTCCACCTTCATTCTACCAAGGTCCCTCATCATTGGTAGTGACATCAGTAGTGGGATCATTAATGAATCATTCTGTTTCTATGGAGAGGACATTGCCTCACAGTATGCCTTCCCACCCTGTGGCTCTTTAACTCTTTCTGCCTCTCCTTCTTCAAGGTTTCCTGAGCCTTGGATGACTAAGAAATATTACAGAGGAAGTGGTTGATTAAATATGAGTGCTCCAATAAAAGACAATTAAGGTCAGTCTTCAACATACCCTCGCCAGGGCCTTGTGATTCAGGTATTCCCTCTAAGGGCCTGGTGAAGGTTCAACCACTTGGTCTGTCATTTATGATGTAGAATTTTATGGTACCACTGCCGTTTGGGTCCAGTTTTGCTTCCCCCCTCTCTCTCCCTTACCCTCCTTTCCCTCCCCACCCACCCAATTGTCTGGTCCTTGAGATGCTTGCTAGGTATGTCTGCATCTCGTGTAGATTCAGGTTAGGAGCTATAGATCTTTCTCTCTGTGTGTGTGTGTCTGTCTCTCTCTCCCTCTTCTCTCTTTCCCTTTTATATTACTTGTCTATTTCTTTCCTTGGGGGCTGACCTGTAATCCACTACTAGCATGTGGATATCATCCACAATGAGGTATTAATCAGAGAGACCTACAAGGTGTCCCAAAGTAGACAGATTTCTGTCAGAGTACTTGATGATCCACCAAAGGCTAGTGGTAAGACCTTACTGCTGAAGACACCATATGCTGTTGGCACATAACATGGAGTGATATGGCTGGAAGCTGGAAGAGAGTCAGTCCCAAGACAGTTAGCAGGTCTAGTGCCAGAAGCTGCTACATGAGCGACTGGGGGAGGAGGACTAATATCTGTCCAAGCAACTCATGGTCTAACCCACTTAGCAGCAAATAACCTGTTGTGATGCTCACACAAGTGCAATAGTGGTGCACAGCCATGGTTGGAAACCACCTGCTCTTGATTTGGCTAACTGATCTGCTCAGTGGAACGGAACCCATAGCTGGAGCTGGGAAACAAGTCAGAATCATATCCAAAAATGAGCCCATTCTCCATTATCAAGCTACCACCAATTGTGGAACCCAACATGGCTCAGGGAAATTTTGCAGAAGAGGGGGCGGAAAGAATGTCAGAGCCACATGTTGGGTCATGATACACAGAGACATTGCCTCCTACTCATGACTGATGGCTAATCCCACAATGCACAGCCCATATTCACAACAAGGAGGGGCCCTGCAGAGGGAGGTGTTCAGGGAGGAGGCTATCAATGGAACCAACTTGACTGTATTCACTGAATACAAAACTAATAAAAATAAATAAAATTTAAAAAATATGACTATGCTTTCACAACTAGCCAGAGTGCCTTCTCCATGGAGGTGGTAGTAGACACTAAGAAGACTCAACAGTCATAAAATTAGAAAATGAGAGGCATCCTAGAGCTTAATGTTAAAGGAGACTTCTAACAGGCCCTTCAAGGCTCAGGACACATTAGAAAAAAAAAAAAAAACAGTATGGAAGGAATATAAGAGCCAGAAGGTGTGTAGACATACTTCGGGGGACTACCTTCCTAGCATGAACCTGAATAGTGCATTTATCACCCCTCAGTGGTTACCAATTACGTACACAAGACCAGCACAGTTCTGAGCTGATCAATATTTTGACATAGAGGATAGAATAGAGCAAAAAGGAGGAGACAACAAAACAGATGAAGAACTACCTTGAAAAAAGAGGGTCCTCAAGAGGTGAGGGTAGGGAATAGAGAAAGAATGTATATTGAGATCATGATCAAGTTGTTGTATGTTTATATATTAAAGTTCTCAATAAAAAAAATTACAAGAACATCTTTTACATAGCGAAGTATACTTACTCTTAAGTGAAAATACACATATTCAAGTTTTAGTCTTGTGTTGGAACCAGAAGATTGACATATTCAGTGCTTTGAACACCCTAAACCTATAATTTTATGGACAGAACATGATGATTTATAATACTTAAGATAACCTATAAAAATGTCTTAAGTGCAAATGGCTTGCATAAGGATTGCCAACAACTTGGCTCTTTTCCAAAACCTAAAGATCATCCTCATTCATAGGAGAAAGAAAATGATGACATATCATTAGGCTCAGTTAAAACCCACATTTAAATGCTATAATAGAACATGTAGAATATTTTTCAGAGCCAAATAAAACTGGAGACTAGAATTGGAATCTATTCTCTGATATCTTTCAAGTTGTAATATAAACCTTCCAGCTGTTGAGTGTAATGTGCTTGTCAACTTCATGTCTAATGGTGTACTGATAATAGTTTTTACTCAGAAAACTCTCCCTAATTTCTAGTTCTTCATTTTATCTCAATTTCACAATCCATCTGAAAGTGCCATTAAATATTCCCACCATTACTAGAACCATATAATTGTGGGTTAGTATATTCTGATTTTAAATACATAATAAGCAAGATAAAGATACTCTCCATGCAGGTATCTACCTTTAATTTTGATATAAATTTCATGATAAAAGAGCCACATATGTAAACTATAGACATAAAATTAATACTACTTATTTTGCAAATGGGAAATATAAAAGGTAAGAATTGAATTGTTAATTGTCATTATGTGTTCCATACATAAAAGGAACAAGAATGATTGCATAGTAACCAAGTTGGGCATGATTTTGTAGTTTATGAGAAACATGACAATCATTTGGGATAAGAATGTTGCAATGGAGATTAAGTCAAATATTTGGTAAGACTACAACCTTTGTAAAAAAAGTAAAATAAATATAGAAGAAAACATTTAGCAAATGTAGATGGCAGAATAAGTATACAATGTAAGAGAAGAACTAAATTAAATACTTTGCTCAAGACTGTGTGTATGTGTTTGTGGTGTGTGTGCATATATGTGTGTTCATATGTTAGTGGTTATAGTTATATGTATGTGTGTATGAAAGCCAAAGATCAATGCCAAGTGTTTTCTCAATTGCTTTCCACATTACTTTCAATGGAATATTTCATTGAATGTGGAGCCCACCAATTTGAATAGAATAATTATCCAGCAAAACTCAGCAATCTTCCTGTCATTACTTTTCCAGGGCAGAGATAACAGGCCCACACTACCATTACCATGCCTGCCATTTTACACGGAGATTTTAATTTAGGTCCTCATTCCTACATGTCAAGCACTTTACCCACTGAGCAATCTCATCATACCCCTCCCATTATTTATGCCTCTCATTGTAAGTTTTGCCTTTTATCATGACTGAAAGTACACAATATAAAACAAATGCCACATAAAAGTAATAAAACTCAATCCTGGCATGTTAAATCTGAGGGTGGCAAAAACTCAAGAAAAGTATACCCAACAGGGAGTTGTTTATAGGAGCTGAAGGTCCAGAAATGGGATTTAGGTGGGAAATTAAGATTTTTGAAGTCGTCAGAATATTTATAACAATTAAAGCTGCAGGTTTCAAAACATCATTCAGGAACTATGTGAATAAGGAATTTGTAAAGTGAGTTGCTATGGAATAATACACTTGGGAAGATAAAAATTTTGATATTAAAACAGTATAATATCAAAAAAAGTCAAAAGGAAGGACAATAAAGGGTCACAAAGATGAAAAAATCAATTGGTATTATAATCTGTATAAAGATATTGTGAGAAACGGTAATCAGAGGAAAAACCAGAATTAACTTGGTCGATGAGTTAATGGCATGTATATAGAAACACTAAATGCAGACATTTGTTTCTGTGAGAAATATTTGTATTAGGAAGAGACGGCTAGGAATGGTGATAAGTAAAAAAGAAAAAAAAAAGGATTAAAAGTTGAAAGTTCAGAACATGAAGTTACTGATTATAACAATTCAATATAAGAGGAGAGGTAGAAAATATGAGTGATGGAAAGGATGGAGAATGTGAAATTACGGGGATGATGTATGTGTTTTACTTAGATTAAACAAAGCATCTTTCTTTAATTCTAACTATAATACAGGAAGAAAAATGGGAATGAACATAAGAGCTCTTTATGTACATAGAATTCATCTTTAGAAGATGAACACTTCTCAAAATCATATGAAATGGACTTTCAATGGGCAAATTCTGAAAATTGGTAAAGTTTAAAATATTCATTTTGGAGTAAAGGAGAAGAAAGTAATTACAGAAACTTAGCTGGATCACTAACTCACATGAGTTCATGCTGAGGCTGTAATCACTATGTGTAGAGTATTACCATCAGCCAGGTTTTGTTATGTTTTTTGTTTGGTGTTAAAAGCCAGGGAGGTGAAAAATTCTTATTTAAGAATAGGATTTCCATATATGTGAGGCAAAAGGGAGATTAGAATGACAGAAGAGGGTGATATAATTGTTATAAGAAAAGGATAGCGCTAACAATAGAAAGGGCATTCAGAAAGGAGTACAGATTTGAAGTTTCTATAAACTACAAAGAAATACCTATTAGGCAGGTGCTACTTACTAGCTCACTTTAATAAGTGATGAAGTGAGACACAGTGAGATTAAACACTTGTACTAAGGTCACACAAATGCAAAGTGTTGAACTCAGGATTGGAGCTCAAATCTGTCTGATAAGCTCAAGTACTTCTGTTATGCCATGCTGTTTTTCACCTGAATTTAGCTGTGCATGATGGTTTAGGTTCATTCATAAAATTTGTTTCTAGCTTATATAATGCTTTCAGGTTTGAATAAACTTTATATGTGAATATTTTAGCCACTGTGCTTGCCTAAGAATAGGATATTCCCATAAGTATGTTACAAGAAAGAGATTTGAGTAGAAGAATAATTGAACTAGTAGACTATCTAACTCTATAAATAAAAGGTAGATTTACAAATAAAAGACATTTTAAGGAAAGTTTATGAATTTTTATCCACATCAATTAAAAACTAGTAATACAATGAATAAATGAGTAATCTAGAAGTATTAACAGATGGCATTACTTCAATGTAGACTATAAATGAGTAAAGGACATTATAGAAGAAATTAATAGTATGTCAAAAATGAGGTATAAGAATGTCAAATAGCTCATATGGAATGTACAAAGAAATTGAGTAGAATGATAGTAAGTTTTAGGATATTATATTTTGTATTAGTTTGTTAAAAACAAAGGTGTGATTGCACTAATGCAAACAACAATCTCCCTCCTCTGAAATATGCATGAAAGAACCACCATGAAAAGATTTATGCTAAATCTAAAGGCCATGCTGTTATTTGTTAAGGCACTTCAGGAGGAAATTACGATTAATGAGGTAATAGACATCCCAGAAGATGTGGTAAAAATCTTTCTGAAGATTTCTTTTCTTTGAACTCAGGAACTGTATATGTAACTACTATCTTACTACCTGTATTCCATCTTTCATAGTTTGAATGTATGTCCCACATAGACTCAGATGTTTTATTAAAGCTTTTATTAAATGCTTGTTCCATGGAGGCTCATAGCATCATTTTGTATAACTCCTATTTCCCCACTTTGACACTGTCTTATTATTAACTATTTAACACTGTATTCTTTATTCTGGCTGAAGGAGGTGTCACTGGGGGAAGATCCTGGGGTCCAGCCCTAAAGTGTCACGGAGGGGGATACAGGTCTGAATTAAAGCAAAAAGGTATGCAGAGAGGTCTAAGCTCTTCCTGGGTCCTTACTACTTCCTGTCAACCCCCTGTTATGTGCTGATGAGTTTGTGCTTACTGCTTTTGGTGTTTGTTGGCTGTTAATGGTTTCTTTCTGCTTGGATACATAGAAGTAGCTTCTTCCATCCCTGAGAGAAATTCCCTCCTGGATCTGTAAGCTTGAACTAAACCCCTTTCTCCTGTAAACTGTACCTGGTTTAGATGGTTTTCCCAGCAATGTGAAGCTGACTACAATGCCATCTCTACCTGGATGCATCCAAAACCAATTGAATTAAACCCATGAAAGTTTATTTATTTATTTATTTATTTATTTATTTATTTATTTATTTATTTGCTTGAAAGAGAGGAGGAGAGAAAGAGATACAGAAAGAGAATGACCCAACAAACTCCAGATGCATGCTCCACATTATGCATCTGGCTTAAGTGGGTACTAGGGAGTTGAACCTGGGTTATTTGGACTTGCAGGGAAATGCCTTAACTGCTAAGCCATATCTCTAGCTTGAAAGTTTTAACTAATGATATCCACTTCCTTCACTCTACCTACTCCCCAGATTTCTGTCCTTATTGTACTATGTTCTATACTATTATCTGTCATCTATACTTCTGAAATAGCCATCCACTCCATACTTTTTGACATGGTTCTCCCTACAATTGTTTTGTTTCTTGCCATATTACAGTTAATGAGTTTGTGATGGTTCATCCCTGGGTCTCAAATTAACAGGGTTTAGAATCACCAAGGGAAGAAATCACTGACCATTTATATGAGGGATTTTTCTAGATTAGACTAGTTGAGGTGGGAAGACCCACCATAACTATGGATGGGACCATTCCATGGGCTAAAGTCCTGGAACATATAAAATAAAGATATCTGAACATTCACTGTTACTTTCCACCTACTTCCCTGCTGCTGTGATGCTTGCTTCCTGTCTTTGTCATACCTTCTGAACTGTAATCAGAAATAAATTTGTTCCTTCCCTAAATTTCTTCTGGTCATGTATTTAGTCCCAGCACTGAGAAAGTAATTGATACAGAGGTGATTCTCAAAACTGCAATGTGTTGCAATTGCTATTAAGCTAAATATCAAATGCTTTAACATGTTCTATGAAACTAAATATTTTCCAGGCCCTTATTATCTCCTGACTTCCTTAAGAACACTAGTTTACTCTACACATTTGTCAAACTGGTCTTATTCTTATGTATCTGATATGTCACATTCCACTCATCTGCAGTGTTTTTGTCATACATTGCTATTGTCTTCCCCCTTATGAATGTTTTTTGTTATGTTAACTAGGATAGATCCTTTGGGTCTCAGATTAAGCATCAAAGACTGTTTAAAGTTGCTTTTATTTTTATTATTGCTTTCATTGAGGTTTCTTTGTCAACATTTCTTAGCATCTAAATATAAAACTGTAAAACTTCTTGGGAAAAGAAACAAAATAATTCCTCCATGGTTCTCATATAAGAAAGAGATGACATTTCTGGTCATTGGGGGAATATGAACTTTTCAATTAAACACACTAGGATAAACGTATTCATTTGTAAAATGAATCTAGATGAAAAACTACCTCCTACTATGTACATATAAAACTTCTAGTTGTGAAAACTATATTTATAGTCTTTTTGAAGCATAGGTGATAAACTTAATAATTTTGGATAAACAAAGATTTCTGAAAGAGGACAATAAATGCACTAAAGGCCAGTGAGGAGATCCAGAAAATTTGACTCCAATAAAGTTAAGGGCTTTTATCTATCAAGAAATATGCTTAAGATAGTGGAAAAACAAGCTACAGGCTTGGAGAAGATATAAACAAAATTTACATTATGTAAATATCTCAAAATATATAAATAATTCATGTAAGGAAACCAAATTACTTGATAAAATGGTCAAAATTTTTTGAACACTACAAAAAACAAGCTATAGAAATGGTCACTGAATATAGAAAGTCATATAGATTATTGCTCATTATCAAATTAAAACCATAGTGAGATAGTGACTAGAATGGCTAAACTTAACATTATTAAAAATAATGATGATCAACAAGAATGTGCAAAAATTAAAATTATTGTATGTTTCTAATGCTAAGGCAAAGTAGTAGGGTTACTTCAGAAATTAGTGAACTTTGCTGTAAACATACATCTACCCTTTGACCCCCAATGATTATATTTTGATTATATGCCCACCAGAAATGTCTGTATGGTCCTCAGAAAATATATGACAACACATTTTTTCATGGCAGGTTTATTCATCTAAAAAGTACATCAAGAGTGTTGCATATAAGTACTGTTGTATAGATATAGTAATATACTACAATACAAATAATATATTACTGCTAAATACAATATGTATGACACTTAACATATACAATGTCCAATAGAAACACAAGATGCAAAACATAAACATTGCAGAAGGGTTATATAATCCAATGCATGTCTGTGGTAACAAAGGGAAACAAAAGTAATATATAGTGTTAAAATTAGAATAGCGGTTGCCTTTGCAGAAAGGTGGAGGAGACAGTATTGACAGGGTAGGTCTATGAGGGAAGCTTCTAGAGTGCTTTCAACAGTCTGTTCATTGAGCTAATTACTGGTAACAGATATGGCACTTAAGAGAGATCAACAGATTTTACTTGATGAATAAGTATATGAATTCATAGAGGCTAGATTTCAGGAAAATTAGAATACTGAGCATAAGTAGCAGAGTACATTGTTTGCATTGTAGGACGTATGTGAACATAGGAATGATGATAGAAAAGTATAATCTTAGAAAGTGGAGCAGCCAAGCTGTTTTCGTTGCCTAGCATGGGGCATGCTGCTGCCTATAAAAATTTTCATGTTAATCAAAGTTGTATTTGCATATGTTGTCAAAAATGTCATAAGATGTGAACTTGTGACAAAAGATTCATTGTTTTTTTGTTCTATGGCATTGATCATAATAACCAACTTAGGACAAAATGTTTATTTCCTATGAGTAATTAATTAAGCATCACACAAGTGTGTATTATCAGTATCAAGTGTTTTCTGTCATCATATTTCATAAGAACTTTTAATCTTCTTTCTGCATGGGAATAAGGAAGTTCAATAACATGAATATTTCAACGTGATTATAATTATACCTTCTTGTGCTTGGCCAAAAAATTTTAAAAAAATGTTTGAAATGCTAAATCAATTGTTTGCTAATTTTACTGTCAGTCTGCACCATGCAAGCTAACAGCTGGCTAGTAAACAATTCATTCCATTGCATCTCAGTTACTGTGGAACTAATGAAATCTCTCTTTTTATATGGACTTATTAATATTCAAGGTAGCTGGATATGGTGGTGTATGCCAGTAATTCAAGTATACAACACTAAAGATTGAGGCTGAGTTCAAGGCCAGTCAGGGCTATATCTCAAGATAGCAAGATGGGGTGGGAGCAGTAGAAACAGCCGTGACTGCACACAAAAGACTCTTCAGATTGAGCCCATTGATGTTCCTCATAGAAAACAAATATGAGAAGTGTCATTAGACCCTCATCTATGATCTTAGCTGCCCCATGTGCCAGCTGTAGGCAATGATGCAGAAGTTTTTATGGACTTCGTGGGGGTAATATAGTATGAGAGGTGTATCAAGGGACTGAAACATGCGGAGGTTGTTATCAATGTTGGGACTTTTAAAATACGTTGTTTCAGGCTGGAGACATGGCTTAGTGGTTAAGGCACTTGACTACAAAGCCAAAGGACCCAGGTTCGATTTTCCAAGACCCACATAGACCAAATGCACAAGGTGGCACATGCATCTGGAGTTCATTTGCAGGGCCTGAAGGCCCTGAAGGAAAAAAAAAAAGAAGTTGTTGTGGGGCCTCTACACTCCTTACAAGTAACCTCATGCATATGTTCTATAGAACAAAACAAGAACAATATTCTCATTGGTTCATCAAAGTAAAATCTGGTGGGCTTCTCCCAGGAAAACCTGTTCATGACACAGACATAAAGAGAGAGAGAAAGAGAAGAGAGAGTGAGACAGACAGACAGAAAGAGAGGCTAATATTCAAAGCAGAGTCAACTGTTCACATGGCTTTTTCTATTAAGATTTTCATTTGGTGCAAAATAAGTATTTTCTTTTTTGCTAGAGGTAGGAGGATCACAGAGAGTTCAAGGCCACCCTGAGACTACCTGATTAATTCCAGGATATCCTGGGCTAGAGTAAGACCCTAACCTTGAACACAAACCAAAACAAAACAAAAAAATAAACATGCCTTACTAAGAGTAACTTCTAGAAGGAAAGGGCTTTATTCTGGCTTTCAGTTTAGAGAAGATTCATTCCATCCTGGAGGAAAGACATAGTAGCAGGAACAGAATGCTGAGCTGATCACATAGCCATGCAGGAAGTGGAAGATGGACAGGAAATGCACCTGGGCATAAGACAACATCACTCCTCACCCATGTGATCCACTACCTTGAGGAAGACTCCACTTCCTAAATATTCTGTAACATTAACAAACAGTAGGATTAAATTAAAAACAGGGGATCAAATGTGCAAATACATTGGCATATGGGAATACATTTTGTATCCTAGCCATAACAATAAGCTTACCTAAAGATAGTAAGAGGCAGCCATTTACCCCATAGGGGCATTGCATTGGTCAGTTTTTCATCAGAATACCTGAAATGTACTATAATGAAGGAAAAACAGGTTTCTTTTGGTTTGTGGTTCTGGAGGCCTAGGTTCAAGATCAAGTGTCCTAATGGGTTGAGCCTTGAGCAAGTGTGACATATCATAGTGGGATCATGTTTCAAAGTTAGTACTTCCACTGTAAGCCAAAGAGCAGATAGAGAACCAGACAGAGTTTCACCATCTTTCCTAAGGGCATGTCTGTAATAACAAAAGTGTACAACTCTTAAATGCTCACTTCCCACCATTATCAGCAGGAGATAAAACCTTCCTTTGAAGGAAAAAAAAACCACCTAAATTATCAAAGTGATGAATAATAGAATAAAATCATACTGCTCAAGAAGATTTCAGTTAACTTCCCTGGTGAATTTAAGGGAAGTGACATTGTTTAGTGTCCTCAGAGATAAGGGTACTTATTCTTGCAGAAGCATTGTTTCAAGTAATAATAGTGGTATGTGCAATCAACTAATAACATTAGATGTTTTCCTTAAAACTCAAAGTCTGTCATGAGTACACATTGTCAGTAACATAGTCAAGCACACTTGTGTATTTCCACTATGTCAGAATGTATTGAATAACTATAAATTCACAAGGTATGGTGACTCCAGTGGATGAAACAGATACTTTCACTTTCCATGAGAGCCCTGGCAGAGGAGAACACTGTTTTGTTTTTATTACAGCCTTATTTTCTAATGTTACCTCTTAAATCCCACAAAATATATCACATGGTGAATATCTTTATATTGATACACACATATGTAAGCTACATAATGGCTAAAGTTCTGAGAGGTCAGAGCTTGGTAAAGTTATACAAATGGAAAAAAAAAATCTCTGTAAAGATAGCCTGCTGCAGGAGAGGCTGGGGTTGCTATTGTTGCTGCTCTTAGAGTGAGGGTACAGGATCCTGCTGAGTGAAGGGACCAGGTGAAGTGAAAGGCAGGACTGGTTCTAGATGAAAGGATGGTTGGCAGTGCGATATGAGTAAGGGCAATAAGGCAAGATGGCAGTTGAATAGGCCACATCAACAACAGAGACTGAGTTGAACTGAAGTATATGGAGTTCCTTGATGCACACACTGGGTGGTCAAATGACAGGTTTGTAGGACCACTGCCACCACAAAGCTAGGTGTCCTCCTCTTTACAGGGTACAGATGAAGGAATTTTACCTTTTCCTTAGTCAGGTATCTCTGATAATCACTTGGGCCTGGTATTGCTGATATTATTATAATATCCATGTATCCCTATAGTCCTAAGTCTCCCCAGTAAATTCATAGGATAACACACTCTCTATTATCCCAGGAATAAGTAATTACTCAGCTCATGACATGTGGTTTTAGGAAGATACTGGCATTCATTTGTTCACCCACCCTCCCCCCCACCCTCAGAAATGAGGAAAAATTAGATTGTAAAATGGAATCCCTTAGGACAAGACACAGTTTGAAAGGCCACTTACAGCAGGGAAGAGTTGGATCTCAGTACTTAGGATCCGTCATCTCATTGTATCACTAACATGAGGTCTTACTTCATTAGTCTTGAAGCCTACATCCCAAACGAGGGAAGGAGAAGAAACAGAAAGGCAATTTAAAAATTTAGATCATCTAGAATATGTCTCAAGACAATCTTCAGGTAGAATAAAAACACCCATAGTGTCTCTTAGTGCCTTCATGAAAGGATAGACTTAAATCATGCAAATGAGACAATTGACCCACACAAGGATCTCCTACCCTCGTCCATGCACTATAAAGAAAGAATATATGCAGAAATAACTAATTAGAAGAATGCATCTCCAATTGCAGGAACTTTGCTAAATTGTCATGTCTTTTCTTTCACAATGGTTATAACAGAGAATGTGAAAGTGATTGAGCTTCACTTATTATGTACTCAAAATGTTTACAAAACACAGATCAAAGATATTGGTATTATTAAATTAATGGGGAAATTAATGCTTTGAAGGAATTGAGAACAAAGACTCTTCCCATGCTTTGCATTGTCGTTTGAGTCTCTCACTGTGGCTGCATTCACTGATTTCTCTGTGTTGGTTGTACTTCTGCTGCCACCATCCTTCATTGATCTCGGAATCTACCTTCTCAGACCTTTCACCATGAGCCAAAGATAGCAAGCCTCCAGGAATCCTCCAGGCCTTTTGAAGTAGACTGGGACTGCTGAGATATCTGGCTTCATAGACTGTGCAGCTACCAGGATTTCAGCTTCTCCAGCATGCATATGCCCATTGTTGGAATACCCAGCCCCTAATCTCCTGTTATAAATTATATTACTTATTACTCTATGATCTCATTCATTATTCTCTTATTGTCAAGTGAATTATTCAAAACTTCTTTTTCTGTCTCTGATATCTGTTGATTACAAAGTTAAATTTCTGTAAAACAGTATTTAGTACATCATTTCTACAAATAATGATCCAGTATATATTGAATTTACATTAGGATAAACATATCCTTTACTTTTTCTTTTTAAATTCACAATTGTTGGGCTTGGGAAGTGGCTTAGTGGTTAAGGCATTTGCTTGCAAACCCTAAGGACCACGGTTCGATTCCCCAGGGCCCATGTAAGCCAGATGCACAAGGAGATGCATGCATCTGGAGTTCGTTTGCAGTGGCTGGAGGCCCTGAAGCACCCACTCTCTCTTTCTATCTGCCTCTTCCTCTCTCTCTCAAATAAATAAATAAAATAAACTCACAATTGTTTTTTGAGAGATGAGTATTAGGTGTTGATTTTAATGGTCCTTGAAATTTTCTAAACATTGTCAGTATACTAAGATATAGGTGTATATAAATTTGGTAGAAAATTAATCTTCAAAATTATCTTAAATAGTCTTCTACTTTTATAAAAGCTCAGCTTTATTCACACCAAACTGCATGTTTTATACCATTCAAGTGATAGGTAAATATCAGAATTTTGTTCTAAAATGCAGAATGTTAATGTTGTAGATAGTTTCATGTCACTGGGACAAACATCCAACCAGGCAGTGTTTATGGGAGGAAGGAATTTTTTTCAAACTTACAGATCCAGGGAAATTTCAACCAAATGTTAGAAGAAGCATGCTCCAATTTATAAATACAAAGAGAGAGAGAAACCACCACCAGCCAGCAGACACCGAAAAAGCAGTAGCAGGGAGCTACATGAAGTAGGATCCCCAAAGTTCAAACCTCTCTACAGACCTCTGTCCTAAAATCCAGATCCATCCCCAAACATAATTTTGGGATGGGTCCCAAGATCCTCCCCAGTAATAGATCCTCCACACAGGTGGCTGGTATGCCAAGTAACAAGCTTTAACAAAACAGCTGAGTCTATACACTCAAACTACTACAGCTAAGAACCTTGTTCCTATCAGTGGTTGAAGTAGGCATATCTTCTTATTAAAAGCAGACAAATATCCATCCACCTTACCAAAAATACCAAGAACATCTACTTGAGCTCCTTTATATTCATTTGTACAATCTTTGGAGTTTGGAATCATTTTCCTTTTTTAAGATATATGTTTATCTCTACATTTTTTTGACTAAAACAAGATGACTTCTACTGGTAGTGAACACAATATCTATGCCATGGAAAACAGTATCTCATGGGTCTTTAAAACATAGTCTCAAAATTGAGGAGTCGGCCAAGTGATACATTTTGATTTTGGTTACACAGTGCTTTTTTTTTGTTTTCTCTGTTTAGTCATTAAATAAATCTTAGCTTCCTTTCCACTACAGACTACACCATTCTGTATTATATTCCAACTGGCCTACTTTACTCATTTTTAATTCCTTCCTGGCCACAGAAAACATTTAAGCTTGTAACAGATCGTAGTTTAAATTAATGAGAAGACAAAAAATAAAGGATAAAATAAGACTCTAAAAAGAAGTTATAAGGAAAAAGGGATCATGTTTTATTATTTATAATTTATAAGTATCTATGATTGGAAATTGGCTTAATGTGTCACAACATTCTACAATAATATATTCAGCATTACATGGAATTAGCAAATCATGAATTTCAGTTATAACCATCTATAATGTAGAATGATTCTCTGTGATTTAGTGCAAGAGGGATTCCAGGGAAAGTTCTTTTTTATGAAATGTAATCAAGGTAGATATTTATGTTTAGAACATATAATTGAAAGTAGTAGCTCTGTACAAATTTCATATACATTGACAGTAATTGAAAGTCAAAGGAATTGTCTTCCAACCTTGGTAGTCACATGTATTATTATTTTTTGAGGGAAAATTAAATTGTTGTTTTCCAACTATGGGAAATATCACATGTATAAAAAACTATATATGCAATACACCAAAACAAATGTATTATCTCATTTTCAAATATTTTTATTTTCATTAAATCTTTATTCTGAGCTCCTACCTATAATTTTACTTCATATGCAACCAATGTTCCTTAATGTTTTGCCAATTGCATCTCTATCTTTTTGCAGACCTGAATTCATTTATTTTTCTGCATCTGAACTGTAACCACCAAATTCAAGGTTAACATCACTAATTTAGATAATTGCAATAGTCCCTAACTCCTGTAGTCTCTCCTATTAGATGTTTTTCTCTTCTCCAGATAGTAGCCAGGTTCATCTTTTAATACTAAGCTAAGACTAGTGTGGTGGTTTGATTCAGATGTCCCCATTACTTATGTATTCTAAATGCTAAGTACCTAGCTGGTGAAAATTTGGGAATTTCAGCATTCTAGAAGTGATGCATTGTTGGGGGAAGGCTTATGGGTTTTATAGACAGCTTATCCTTGCCTGTGTTTGGCACACTCTCCTATTGTCTACCTGATGGTGGCCAGGAGGGTGATGTCCACCCTCTGCTCATATCATCATGTTCCCTTGCTGTCATGGAGTTTTCCCTCGAGTCTGTAAGCCAAAATTAACCCTTCCCTCTCACAATATGGTCCTGGTTCAGCATTTTCTGAGAGCAACACAAAGCTAACTGCAACAGTAAAATTGGTACCAAGAACTGGGGTCATTACTGCTAGACACTTGATTGTGGCTTTTGTCTTGGAACTGATTTGAGGGAGGAATGTGTAAGGACTTGAAACCGTGGCCTAAGGGACACCTTGTAATGCTGTAAGTACACTTTGATGAACCATTTTTCTCATGGTTAAATGACCTGAATGCAGTAAGATCTATGGACTGTGAGGTTTAGGTGATGAAGGTGCGAAAGAACTTTGTTGGGACTTGCAGAAAAGCAATTTGTGTGACAGACTTACTGTGTTCTGCCTGTCTGTGTGTTGAGAATTTGTGCAGGGTTACAGCATGTAGAAAAGGAGTGGTGTGAGCAGCAAGATATGGTAAAGAAAAGAGAAAGGTTTTGTGCCAAAATTGCTGGATATTTAGTTATAATTGTTTGAGAGATTTTAACTATTGATATTGGGCCAGCTGATCTGCATTGGGACATCCTGAAGAATGTAGACTCTTTTGAAGGGGCCTGAATGCTGAAAGAGTGTACTGTTCTTCAAGTCTGCTTTATCCCCACCCTCAATCCCTGATTATTATGTTGGTAGCCCACTTGGTACTTTGAAATGTAGCTAATGTAGAAAAACGAGGGTCATTAAATTTGCAATACAGTTTTGTTTTTTGGAAATGGACATGGGCATGTGAAGCAGGCTTATTACCTGTGTGGATGCCCAATGGAGCAAAAAGGATAAAGGTTAGGTTACAGTTGGAGATTCAATGGAGATAACAGGACTGTGGGGTTGCTACCAAGAAGAGCTGCTGGTACTGGATGAAGCTTCCAGGTTCTATGAGTAGCTTTACTGGAGAAGTAGAATTTGAACTCCACAGAGTTGTCACTAGTTACAGTTGTCAGACTTGGAGGCATGTAGTTTGCTGTTTGCCTTTTTTGTTTTGTATCTTGTATTTCTTTGTTATGCCCAATGTTATCTTTTGTAGTGTGAATGTTTATTCTGTGCCATTATGGCATTTTTCTTTTTCATTTTTTCTTTCTTACTTTTTTCTTTCTTTCCTGTTTTTCTTTCTTTCCTTCTCTATCTTTGTTTGATTCTTTCTTTCTATCTTACTTTCTTTCTTGTATTATACCTCAGTTAAAAGACCTTGGATTATGTGGATGTTTGAATAGCATTAGGATGGATAAAAACTATGGATATTTTCAAAGTTGGACTAAATGCATTACATTTTACATATTGAATGGCTATCTGTTTATGGGGGCCAGGGGCAGAATGTGGTAGCTTGATTCAGGTGTTCCTCGCAAACATACATGTTCTGAATTCTAATTGCTAAGCTGGTGGCCATTTGGGAAATGGCACTTCCTGGAGGTGATATATTGGTGAAGGTGGGCTTATGGGTGTTATAGCTAACTTCCCCTTGCCACTGCTTAGCACACTATCCTGCTGCTATTGTCCACCTGATCTTGACCAGGTGGGGCTATTCACTCCCTGCTTATGGCATCATTTCCCCTGCCATTTTGGAGCTTCCCTTTGAGTCTGTAAGCCAAAATAAACCCTTTCCTCCCACTAGCTGCTGTTGGATGGTTGATTTATTTGCTAGCAGTGCAAAGACAATTGCAACAACTAGTGAATCCTTATAGAAAATCTCTAAAACCCACTCATGTCTTTCCATCAAATATGCAATGATAGCTAAATTAATTTTACTTGATATTATTGAAATTACCCTTTGCATCTTGATTCTAATTGTCCTTCCAATCTGTCTTTCAGATTTATTACACTGTTCTCCATGTGGCGTCATACCCTGTGTTCCATCCTTGAGAATTTTTTTACATTCTATTTATGGTCTATAATATTCCACTTTTTCAGTATTGTTCTTGCTGCTATGTACTCAGCACACACCTAGTCAAAATGTCACTTCCTGTAAAAAGCCTTTCATAACCTCTTTCACAACAGTAAGTTGCTCCATTTTCTTTCTTCTTATTGTTCCTTCTTCCTTGTTATGGCACTTAATAGGAAACAGACATGATACTAAGAGTTTCTGATCCTTAAGTAAGCTTCATAAAGTGATTTTATGATCTAGTAAGGAAAAAAGATATCATAACTTATGCTTGAATATACACAAATAATCCATCATTAAGGAATGCACAGAAACTATCAGAGTATTAAAGTGAAACAATAAAATCAGTGTATAGATATAAAGGAAATCCTTCTCAGAGATAAACAGATACCCAAGAATACAGAGCATCCATGTTCTAGTAACATTGTACTGAAATAATAACATAACCATAGCTATCAAATCCTTCAGAATTATGCTGAGGTAAAGCTGGAAGAATAGAGATATGGTGTTTCTATTGATTCACAATGTATCTTTAAATCTTGGTTTTATTAGTTAATAGCTATATGGGCTTTTAGTGAAACACAATTTATTTTCAACATCTGTGATAAAAACAGAAGAATAGTACCTATTCAGTTGGGTTGTTTTGAGAGCTAAGTAGACAAATATATGAAAACCACTTAGCACAATGTGAAGTAAATAAATACCCAATGAATCTCACCAATTATTCTGCTGATTTTGGAAAATCTTGTCACTGTTTAAAATTTGAATTGTTTTCTATTTAGAATGTACTGTGCACATAATAATGGCATAGGCAGTTGTGTAAGTGTGATATATTTAAGCTCTTGACAAGAACCTGACAAGTGTGTCATAGGTCCATTATTAAAACTACATGGATTAACTAATAAACCTTTGAGATTCAGCAAAACAAGATTATCTAACATCATTGACTAGGGTTTTTAGCATAATTATAAATTAAATATTATTCAGGATGCAAAGTATCAGGCATACAACAGCTAAGCTGTATACTTCAAATTTAGGCTTTAACAGGGCCATAAAATTATAAACAAAAATAAGGGAGAAATTAAAGACAACCAAGAGAGGTGAGAGGAGCAGACAGGAGTGAGAAAATGGAGGGCTAGAGTACAAAAATGGAAGCATAAGAGAAGGAAAAAAGGAGGAAAAACTCTTATGAGGTTATGAACTAAATTTTCAGTATGACCAAGTGTGGCATAACTCGATTGCTCTGAAAGTCATTCATTTTAGGTAGATAGGATACTCAAAATATTTAACAGCCAATATCATGAGGAATTGCCTAAGGAGAATCACCATACTGTATACCCCAAATATTCTTGTGTGAGGTGATGAAGGATTTAGACTCAAGCCACCATTCAAGTACATGTCTTATTGTGTAGAAAGCCAAAGGGGAAATAATATTCAACTTCTTGGAGAGCTAAGTATATTGAATGATTTTATGTTGATATTACTATTCTAGCACATTTCAGGTACATCTCAGTCTTCCTTACTAAGAGAGAAGTGTTAAACATACCTGGTTAGATGTCTAGGGAAGGAATTTATTATCCCCAGATTGAAGAAAGAGTAGATGCTTGCTTTCTTGTCTTTATGCCTGTATGATTAGTGACATTTCTCATCTGATTGTAAAGCTTATAAGATGCTTAAGGTTTCAGCAGTAAAGGGCTATGTGAATTTCTGCATGAAGAGAATATTATGGAAATGAGGACATAGTGAGATTTATTATACATTGGGTTCTTCAGGAAACAGAGATGAAAGCAAAATTACAGTCAAGATTGTTCATGTCTGTAATCCCAACACCAAGAATGCTGAATCAGGAGGAACAGATTTAGAGCAGCCTGAGTTAAAAAAGCAAGTTCAAGGATAGTTTGGGTTACATAGTGAGTCCCTGTTTCATCAGAAAACTTAAGCCAAAAATAAGACAGTGTGAAAAAGAGAGTAAGACAGAGAGAAAGAGAAGAATGCAGGATTTTAGCCAGCGATGCCTTTGGTATCAATAGCAGTGGAAGAGGAAGCAAATGCAGTAAGATTCAATAGAGAGACAAGGTAGTCTGTGATGGTTCCCACACTTATTCTCTCTCTCTCTTCTTATCCTTCTCCTTTCCCCCATAGCCTAAGGAGAACAAAGCCAACAAAATTCTTTATGAACTTTAACAAGGCAGTAAAAAGAAATCTAAAGGAATAGGGAATATGACATCCTTTTGAGATAGCTGACATATTTGAAAATCTTCAGTTTAATTTTCACTTAACCAAGTATAAAGATTGAGTTGTTGATGAGCAGAGAAATTCCATTAATAAGCCTTTTTCTCAGCATTTATTAGTTTTAGAGCTGTAATCTTTATAACTTTGGACAAGTTTTGCCTCTCCTTTCCTCAGTTTTTTTCAAATGTGTTTAGTACGTAAAAAGCATTTTTATGATATTACTCTAAATTCAGTTAATTTGACCATTGGCATCTACTTTAATTCTCTTTGGAAATTGCCTGACTCTCTGTCTTCACACTTTCCGTATCATAGCTACCTTATAATATTAATTCTTGTCCAAAATTTGGCTGGCTTGCTTTTAACAGTATCCTGAAAATTTACCTCAAATTCGTATCTTTATTAGAAGACAGACACATTGGATGGGAATGTTAAACCTAGTATCAGGCTGGCCAGGGTGGGAATGCCCAATCATCTCAGTAATGGAGCTAAATTGAAGCTTAGGAGCCTCTGGGCATAAACTTTAAAATGAATAATTAAAATTCAATCACTTGCCCGTCAGATGTATTAAGGAAGGCAGTACATAATTGAAGGAATCATAATCAAGCTGTGTGTATACACAGACATACCACATCAACATTTTAGGCTTAATTAACTAGTCAATTCTTGTTTTTCTACAAGCATTGGTAGTTCTGAGTCACTGGATCCAGCATCCAGTCAAAATAACAGTCAAATGACAATCAAATAATTTCTACTTTTCCTCCTAAGTAATGGAATGGCTATTTCGAAGACATGAATTCAGGAGCATTTAATTCAAATAAAAAAGAAATGAGAAATGATAGTAACTGTCATTTATTAAGCCCATGTCAGTTATGTGATATATCTATATTAAGCACTCAGATCAATCCTATGATGCAAATCTTATTCCTGTCTATTTTAGTAGATGATGAGAGTGGGACACAATGTGGTTCAAAAACTGGCCTGTGTTCAGCAATGCTGGACTCACGATTGGAATCCAGTTCTGTTCTCCCAAGCTTTTCTGCTGCGCCAAGCTTCATTGCACTTGGAGTCAGTTCTTCATGGCTCGTTATACTCTATCAATTTATAACATGTGTTTTTATTTCATAATATACTTACTTGCATTTGTATGCTCCATCACTGAATGTGTCTGTCACTTCATGGACACATATATGTGTATATTAAAAACAACAATAGCCTGGAAAAACTAAGGCAGGGTGAAGCTAAAAGGTATGACTTAGAAAGGAAAGAATTGGCAAGTATGGATATACAAACTTTTTGTTCTTGCCAGGAGCTGAGAAGGATTTCTGCACATTTAAAGAGTTTGAAAAAAAGTAGAGTTTGAGCCAGGCATGGTGGTGCACGCCTTGAATCCCAGCACTTGGGAGGCAGAGGTAGGAGGATTGCAGTGAGTTTGAGGCCACCCTGAGACTCCATAGTGAATTCCAGGTCAGCCTGAGCTAGAGTAAGACCCTACCTCGAAAAACAAAACAAAACAAAACAAAAAAAAAAGTAGAGTTTGTGACGAGAAATTACATGCCTCATAAAGTATGATATATTTGTATACTTCCTTTAGAGAAGTTTCCTAATCCTGACATTGAGTCTAATTCATACAGTTATTTATTTTTATTTTTATTTTATTTTTAATTTTTATTATTAGTTATGTATACAGTGTGTATACAGCCATGTTGTTACCATCATTAACCTCTTCCCTGTCCTCCTCTCTTCACAGGTACCCTCCTCATTGGGGAATGTGGATCATGAATTGTGGGGTTAGCCATCAATTATCGGTAAGAGGCAATGTCTCTGTTCATAATGTCCCAACATGTGGCTCTAACAATCTTTACGCCCCATCTTCTGCGAAATTCCCTGAGCCATGTTGGGTTCATTTTAGGTATACTTCAGTGATGAAGTCTAAAATATTATATTTATCTATTTGAGAGCAAGATGGAAGGGGAGAGAGAGAGAAAAAAAGAGAAAGATATTGTATATATGTAAGTAGAAAGATTGAGATGGGGAGGGCATATGATGGAGAATTGAATTTCAAAGGGAAAAGTGGGGGGCCAGGAGGGTACTACCATTGGATATTTTTTATGATCATGAAAAATGTTAATAAAAATTGAGAAAAAACAAAGAGAAAGATATATATAGAGAATGCCGGGCGTGGTGGCGCATGCCTTTAATCCCAGCACTCGGGAGGCAGAGGTAGGAGGATCGCCGTGAGTTCAAGGCCACCCTGAGACTCCATAGTGAATTCCAGGTCAGCCTGGGCTAGAGTGAAACCCTACCTCGAAAAACCAAAAAAAAAAAAAAAAAAAAAAAAAGAGAATGGGCATGCCACAGCCTCCAGCCACTACAAATGAACTCCAGATACATGTGCCAGCTTGTGTCTCTGGCTTATTTGGGTACTAGAGCATCAAACCTAAGTCATTTGGCTTTGCAAGCAAATGTTTCAACCACTAAGCCATCTTTCCAGCCCAAGATAGTCATTTCTTTAGGCAGTGAATATTTATTTTTCATTCCCACCATACCTTCTATTTTTTTTTAAACTTGTAGATTATTAGTACTAGCAACAATAGTAATATTAGCAAAAAAATTTTATTGTGGACTTACTTTATGGTTTCATTCTTTCTCATATAAAAGTTTATGACATATATGTGTTATATATGTTTTCATTTAATTCCCACCTCTGTACATGGCATGGTAGAAAATGGAAACCCCTATTAGAAGGACATTGACAGTTCTGGCCAATGAGACTCAAGGATGATCTGCTAGCTCAGAAACTTTTGGGGGTCCATTATTATTAAAAATAGACACTATGAAAGAAAAATCATTTGCTTTGAATGTTACCTGATACAGTACTGACATATTGCTGTTAGTGAGGTTGAAGCAAACCAAGTATAGTAAGAAATGATGATTTGAGCCAATGTTTGATGTCATATGGGTAAGCCAGTTTAAGCGTCAGAGCTTTCTTGAACACATTAAATAGGTGTAGTTTTTGTATATCAATTATAAATCAATAAAGCTACTAAAAAGTAATACAAAAGACATAAACTGGAGCTTCAAGGACAGGTAGCTGGATGACCAAGGATTGGATACATATTTGGCAATGACACATGGCAGATGAAGACTTAGTACTAAAGAGCAGAGTTCAGCTGAGGTCAATAGGAACTTCAAGACAATGACTAACACCATCATTACTTTCCTCCATCCCCTACTGAAACTACAGGACAGCCCTAGGGAGGAGTGAAGACAAAGCCCAGATCCAGACTGAGGAGAGGCCCTACACACCTTTCTGGAATAAGAGGTCTGAACTGTGATACTTGGAAACTTAGGCAGGCCCCCCACCCCAAGGCTGTGGCTAAGGTCAATGGAAACTCATATTAAGGAGTCTCACAGTGGTGATTTGAATATAAAGTGTCTCCCATAGTATCATATATTTGAATACTTAATCCCCACTAAGTGGCCCTGTTTGGGAAGGTTATGGAGCCTTTGAGGGTGGAACCTTGTTGGAGGGAGTTTGTTACCGGAGGCAGGCCTTCTGGTGTTATAATAATGCAAGCCTGCTTACTATATTTAGCTCACTCTTGCTACTAACTTCTTGTTTATGTAAAGATATGATAAAAGCTATCTTCTCTGACCATGCTATCACCATCATGATCAAATGTCCCCTCAAAATTATAACTTGGGGGTCTGGAGAGATTGTTCGTTGGTTAAAGGCACTTGTTTGCAAAGCCTGGCAGCTTGGGTTTGATTCTCCAATACCCACAGAAAACCAGCTGTACAAAGTGGCACATGCTTCTGGAGATTTTTGCAGTAGCAGGAGGTGGTGGCACTCCCATACTCTCTTTCTATCTGTCTCTTTCTCTCTGTGTCTACCTCAAATAAATAATTAAAAATATTCCTGATACTGAGAATCTACAACAGGGGTAGTCATGAGCCCTAGGGGTGTAACATCTGCTGCTGTCTGGCTAAATGTATATACTATTCTCATCATACTACCCAGTAAGCACTTCTCTTAATGTTCATACCCATATGTTAATGCTACTGTCACTTTTGGTTAGAGAAGCTTCTCTTTTCAGATGGAAGTAACCTTGGGATGACTGAGAAGACATGTGGTGCTGAGAAGAAGTGATGGAGGAGTGCTCAGCACTGAAATATCTCTATCACACCTTCCAAGGCTCAGGGTCCATTGCAGAAAAGGTGGCAGAAAGAATGTAAGAGCCGAAGAAAGGGTAGGACTCCTTACAACGTGCTCCTCCAGACATAAAATGGCCTGTATATCCATGACCTCACAGTGCCTGATACTACCTACACAAGACCATCATAATAGGAGGAAAAGATGATGACATCAAAATAAAAGAGAGACTGATTGAGAAGGGGAGGGGGTACGATGGAGAATGGAGTTTCAAAGGGGAAAGTGGGGGGAGGGAGGGCATTACCATGGGATATTGTTTATAATTATGGAAGTTGTCAATAAAATGGTGACAAAAATATTTTACCACCACCAGCAACAACAAAAAGATTAGAGTGTGAATTATACTTTTTCCTTCCCAATGCTGCTTCTGTTCTGCACTTTGTCCCAGAAATGAGAAATAATTGATCTACCCACCTTGTCCCATTCCAGAGTGCTGCTGGCCTGGGTAGAGTACCTAGGAGAGAACTGAGAAAAATGTTCAATCCAGAACTATTGTGCCAGAAACTCAATCCAAAAAGTAACTCCTCTAAACTTAACTGGTGCAATACATACCTCAAATCAGGTTTACAATTTAGGTCAAGATTTGCAAATTCCAATTTCCCCAACAATGCAGTTTGCTGCATAAAATACCACAGGGAGAAAAATAAATAAAAAATCATTCCCATTGAAAGAGAAATGTTTACTGACATGCTTTAAAAATACTGTATTTTGTTATAGCTTTTTTTATTTTTGTGATGTTATGATTTTTCTTTTTGTGCTACTGTTAAGTTTTCATCATATAACATTTTGAAATTATTTTCATTTTTAATTTTCTTCTTCCAAAAACTATTTTGTAATGGTCTTGTATATTGCTTAATTATCTTGTGTGTTTGTTCTATATTGAACAAATTATGCAATGGTTTACATACAGCCCATACACTTTCCCTTTCATTCTTATCTCTGTCCTTGCTTTGTTATCTATTCTTCCTTCTGAACTTTTTACCATTCTGAAACTTTTAAAATCCTAAATTTCTTGGATGCTATCTGTACCTCAACTTTCTCTCCCAAATATTTTCCATAACTTGATTTTTTCCTCAACCAATCTAATAATAGTCCTTTTTCTTCACCCAGCTCACACTTAAAATTTGTAGATAATATTGTTATATACAAAATAGTGCCCTACTTCATTAATCTTCTAATGTGCTTATGCAGTTACTATTCTACTACTGGAATAGTATAAGGGCTCTTAGCAACACTTTGGGCCCATTGACTGATTGTTTAAATTCTGAATCTATCTCAGCTCTACTTAAATCAATTCCCATTGGAAAGTTGCAAATCAGTTTACCTGAAATAATTCAGCTGATAAAAATCTAGTCAGTGACAGCAGGACAGATGGCTTAGTGGTTAAGGCTCTTACCTGCAAAGTCTAAGGACCCACATTCAGTTCCTTAGTATCCATGTAATGCAGATGCACAAGGTGGTACATGTGTCTGGAGTTCTTTTGCAGTGGCTGGAGGCCCTGGCATGCCCGTACTTTCCCTCTCTCTCTCTTTATCTGTCTCTCTCTCTCTCTCTCTCTCTTTATCTGAACTTTTCTTTCTGTCAAATAAATAAAAATTTAAAAATAAGAATATAGTTAGTGAAATAACCCCAAATGTGTATGTCTCAACATAGTCATGTAGGAAATATGAAAAAAAATTATGCTAGTATGCCCCCCACCTGAAAAATTCCACAATAATGGCTCCAAATTGGAGTGAATTACACAAAGTCCAAGTCAAGGAATAAAAAAAGGTAATCATATGAGGGATGGAGAGATGGCTTAATGGTTAAGGCACTTGCCTGTGAAGCCTAAGCACCCAGGTTCAACTTTTCAGGTCCCACGTTAGCCAGATGCACATTGTGGCACATGCATCTGGAGTTCGTTTGCAGTGGCTAGAGGCCCTGGCACACCTATTCTCTCTCTGTGTGTGTCTCTGTCACTCTGTATCTAATAAATAAATAAAATGATAATCATACGAATGCACAATAAAATAAAAGAAGATACAAATTAACTATTAAATAAATTCTAAAAGAATAAAACTATCTCCAAGAAGAAAGTCAGTACAAGATATGACATAATAATTTAATAAAGAAAAATAGCGATAAAATACCAAATTAAAACTTTAAATATTTTACTGTTATTTATTTGACAGAGAAAGAGGGAGAGAGAATGAATGGGCACACCAGGGCCACCAGCCACTGCAAACAAACTCCAGACATGTGTACCCCCTTGTGCATCTGGCTAATGTGGGTCCTGGGGAATCGAATCTGGGTCCTTTGGCTTTGCAGGCAAACACCTTAACCATTCAGCCATCCCTCCCACCCTCAAATTAAAGCTTTAGTAATAGAAATTCTGTAAGTCAAATAAAAACAAAATAGGAGGAGCTAGAGAGATGGTTCAGCAGTAAGGACATATTCCTGAAAAACCTAAGTAGCCACATAAACCAGATGCACAAAGGGGCACATGCATCTGGATAATCTTGTCTTCTAACAAGAGAGATGAATTACGATCTTTAGACATCAGCAAAGATAACATAATAAAATATTAACATAGCATCAAAAGACCAAATTAAAAACTATGGGGTAAGAAGGACAAGAAATTCAAGCTAAAGGCATAAACAATAGAATTATAGCAGTACAACTCCCACATTTGAAGGACAAGAGGTACTCATTCAGGAAAAGACTAAAAAGAAGTTCTCCATATCATATTGTATTTAAAACACTTAACAGAAAACAAAGGAATGATATTGAAAGCTATATGAGAAATGAAGTAGTACCAAGTCACACATGAAGGTAAATCTATCATAATTAGAGTACACTTCATAACAGGAAAATTAAAAGCCAGGATTACATGCTATGATATATTCCAAGCACTAAAAGATAATTGTCAAACAAGATTATTATATTCAGTAAAACTAGTAATAATTGAAAGAGAATGCATTTTTTATGATTAAAAACACTGAAAGAATTCAGGACCAGTAAGCCAGCAATAATGAGAATACTTGAATTGCTGAGACTGAAGAGAAAGGTAAACACAACTAAAAATCCACAGGAAAAAGTAAATTACAATATAAAAGTATTTAAGATGCAAACACTGTGACAAAATACCTTCAATAGTATCTTCAAACTATAATGTCCTCAAGTCCCTAGGTTAGAAAATAGGATCCCTCACAGGAAACTGCCCCCAAGACACACACTTCTTGATGAAGATGCACACTAACATGTGGATAAAGGATGGAAATGGTAATCCAAGCAAATGGAGCCAGGAAACAACACGTAGCTTTATTCTAATATCTGACAAAATAGATGTCAAACAAAAATCAGAAGAAATTTAAAGCAGGCCATTTAATTAATGGAACTGATTAATTGAACAAGCCAAGAGAAGAGCACTGTCATTCAAAACATGCATGCACTGAACACAGTTGAATCCAATTTCATAAAATAGGTAGCATTGTGTATAAAGTAAGCGGTTAACTAAACATAGTAATAGTGAGAGAATCTAATGCCTCATTCTCACAAATATGTCACTTCAACAACAAAATAAATAAACATCTGATATCTGATATGAAGAGAACTAATAGGCATCTACAAAATATTCATTTTGCTCCACTTTTGAGTTGCTGAATTTTAAGTACAATTTATAGTAATAGAGCTTGGATTTGAATCTATGTGTTGTCTACTCTAAAGTTTGTGATTATAGCATTCTGATTTGATAATAACATGAAAATAAGTTTCATATACAAAATGAGTTATTCTATACTGTTAATAGGATTTATTTTTATGTGGGCTCCTACCCAGTGTACTTTTGGAAATTGTAACAGATGTTCTTTCAAGGCAAGTGAAATATTACAAAACACTACACTCTACCACATATAAAAATACTACTGAAGAGGCTACAAAATTGTATGTATAAATACATATAAATTTTTAATGTAATAATTTAGTATTTTAAACTTTTAATGACATTCATATTTCAGGTACTAATTAAAAATTAAATGTCAATTTCTACTCAGATGATTACAAACTCCAATTAATTTACAGTGGCTATGAAGGCAGGATTCACTCACTATAGATAGTACTATTCTTTCCAGCTCAGGAATATTCACCTCATGTTTGAAGTTAAAAGTCATTTAATCCTATATGTTAAGAACCATAGAATACAGAAGTTCCACACATCAATTTGTTCTGAAGTATCCTTAAGTACCTCAACTTTTAAAAAAAATTGTTTATTTTTACTTATGTATTTGAGCAGACAGAGAGAGAAAGAGGCAGAGAGAGAAGGAGAATGGGCGTGGCAGGGCCTCCAGCCACTGCAAACGAACTCCAGATGCGTGCACCCCCTTGTGCATCTGGCTAACGTGGGTCCTGGGTAATTGAGCCTTGAACCGGGATCCTTAGGCATCACAGGCAAGCGCTTAACCGCTAAGCCATCTCTCCAGCCCAAGTACCTCAACTGTTTTTACTATATCATAATCAACTGCTTGAATTAAAACTGAAAACTAAACATTCTTGTGATTATTACAACTGATGAGATATTGTATAGGTACATGTGTACACACATATGCTTGCAAGCAGACATACTCATGGATTTCATTGATTCCACATTAAGTTCCTGTCTGAAAGTGTCAAATATACAACATACTACTTCAATCATTTATTTAGAAAGTAGAGATTTGTTGGATTTCAAAATAATTTTTATCAGGGGTTTCAGCTGCTTTTGTGAATTTCCATTTGTAGAAGTTTAAAATGTCTTTAAAGTTTTAGTTCTAGAAAAGTGTGCATTCTTTTAAAAAACATCATGGAAAAATTCACCCTGTGATTCCTTTCAAGATTGCAAATTTACATAAATTATTTTCTACCTGAAGTTTGTCCTGAATTCCTTCATTTTGTTCTCTGTATTATTTAAGTTTTTCATTTGTTTGATAAGTTTCATTCTTGAGCCATGATGATGCGAACTGTTAAACCAAGGCTTGATGTTCAATGATCAGAAGCACAGAAAACAGTTCTAACACAACACAATGCAGACAGATAGAAAGGAGCAGCAGAAGTCTGCAAAGGTTTCCTGCAGTTTACTGATCTCTTTGAAACCACCAAGTACTTTAGCTGCATGTAGAAACCCATATGCCCAGAGAGCAAGAAAACGTGGAAGTGAACACTAATACTACAGGAGGCAATATTTAAAACGAGGGCTGGATCTTTCTTGCTGTACTATTGCTATTTTTATTATTTGTTGTTCTAGTGTAATGTAATGTGATCCTATTTCACATGATTTCTGGAATAGGTGCAGCTTGTTTACTAAAATGCCATTGTTGGAAAGAGTCAAAGCAAGTTTGAAAGGCATGAATCAGGTTTCTGAGACAATTTTTCCCATATATTACTTAAAATATCAAGGCACATAAACACTGAGTCCCTGTATGGATAGATTGAAAGATCTAGATATATGTTTTTTTCTATAAAATTTTGCATAGAACCATTCAATCAGGACCAGCTGAGAAATTTATTGAATGAAAAATATGCTAGACTAATGATTTCAATTTCTGGTTTCCTGTTATTTTCCACATGCTTGTGTAAGCATAATGATCAGCCTTCTTTCATCTGAGCATATGCTGCAGTCTCCATTGAGTGTCCTTTGTGTGAGCTCCTACAGCCCTGTGCTCATCTCCAGTGTCCAAGCACATTGTATATATTATTCCAGTATCTTGTTCAATACTGTGCTGCCAGCATTTGTGCCAAAGCGTAGAGGGTCAACGAGTTAACATCAAAATGAATATGGTTCCCGTCATCCTATAGTGTGTCAAGAACCTGTTCAAAATAAAATTAGTAGGAAAGCCGGGGGATTTTGAAACGGAATGAATAAAATTGTAGCATTACTCCAAAGGTGAAATATTGGAAAACCCTTGAAGATAACAGGTCTCTCAGAATTAGGGCTTCATTTTCTTCCCATTTCTTAACATCATAACATTCACGTGTTCACTACTTCAAGTCACTTAACAGGCTGCCATGAAAAGGAGACATTGAAGAAGCATTTGTAGTACAGTATGATTAATGTCATAAGCGGATTTGGGATAATCCAGAAATAGGAATCACTGGGACTTTATGTAGATCCACAGATCAAGAAAATTTTTGTCAGTATTTTGGTGTAGCTATAACACGATACCTCACACTGAATAATTACTAAGCAACACAAACCACAGTTCCAGATCTAGGGAGTCCAAGATCAGGGTACAAGCAAACGTGGGCCATTTTGTGTGCATGTGTATGCCCGTGCATGCTTACTTAGTGCGTGCACAGATTTCTCATTTTCACTCATTTTCATTGAGAATGTGAAGGCGTGATTCAGATTTTTGAGAATAGGTATCCAAATGATATACACTTTCAGCCTCACATCTGTGTTTCCTGCAGTACAAAAGTAACATTGAGAGCTATAGAAATGTAGTGAACTAAAATCTTTTGACTTGCTCAGGAAACTCATTGAAGATGACATTTCAAGTTGTTTTAACACAAAACATCCCTACAGAGTTTCAATGTACCACCACACCTTCAGCACTGTACAAAAAGTATTCTTTCAGAACTAAAAGATGTTTATGAATATTGGCCTCAATACCATATGTGGTATAAAACGGAAATCAATAAGCCAGAATGCATTGTGCAAATACTGAAGAAGCCATGGAACACAGAAGTTGCTGGCTTGGAACATGCATAAGTGGATTGGGAAATGTCTTTTTTTTAAGAATCAGATTAATTGAAGATATTAACATTATTATTCCTACTGTTTCAATTCTTTATATAAAATAAACTCTTTTCTGCCTCAAGGGCAACTCTCTATCTGTCTAGCTCCTTTTTTCCATTCATATTTCAGCATAAATGCTTCTCAGTATAGAGAAAATTCCCTTAACTCTAAATTCTGATTTAGTCAATATTCCTTGTGTATTTTATTTCCGCTAAGCATTATCATACATCTAATAGTTTTTCCTATAATTAACGTACTTCTACCCCACTAGTTTAAGATTTAGTACAAAATAAATTATGAGTGGCTGGTTTACCTCATGTACCTGGCAAAGTACTTGGTACATACTAAAACCCTTTGAAGAAAACGTATATATGTATGAACATATCCACGGAACTAATGATTTTTTTTTTTAACAAGCAAGAAAATAGTTTAGGCATGAATTTGTAGAAGCTGCAGTGTGTGGCCTTTCAATTGATTTTATATCTATTTAACATAAGAAATCCTGCTTCATTTAACAATCCATGAATTTGTATACAAGGTTTCCTTATGAAGCGATAACAATATTCAGAATATCTATAAGTTAGCACAGACTTGTAAACTTTAAAATTTTGTTTTAGAGTCTTTGACCTATATGCTACAAAGAGAACTGACCATTATGAAAGTAGCCTGACTTTACTGAGTACTGTAATCACTTGGAGGAAAGTTGGGCTTTCAGCATGAATATTAAAACGTAGACAATAGATAGATGGTAGATAGATAATAAAAATACAATACAGATGATAGTCAATTTTGCAAAAATGAAAAAATAAACTGGTAGATATGATTTTGGTGGTATAACTCGCTGGATTTAGGGGTTACATCACCTAGCCTAGGCTTTGGAAAAAGTCTGGAGTGGTGTGATTTTTCTAGAAACATCAATACATCAGTTTGTATCGCACATAGTATGAAGGGCACATTGTTCACTACTTGTTTTATTTCATTCAAGCTTTTCCACAGGAAGCAGGCAATCATCAATGGACCAAATTTGTACTCTGGAGTTTTCCATTCCTTCCCAAGTAAGATTTGTTGTAATGACCTTTCCTTCTTCCTTATCTGCCTCTCTCCTCACTGCTGAGAGGTTTTCATGGTGAATGTATCTTCAAAGTGGCGGACTCAGTCACTGAACTGGTTTTGAGATGGGCAGGCACAGCTCTGACATTAGGCACTATTTGCTCAAATGTCTAAAAATAAGTCCCTGTTTTTATGAGATCTTATAAGATCACCTTTGCTAAGAACCATGCCTTACATATGATGCCTGCTTCCCTGATCTCTTCAATGCCTTTAAGTGTTGTTATTAGTAAATAAAAAATTCCTTTATACCATCACCAGTGCTTATTTTTTTGTGTGCCACAAAGGAGCCACTATAGTAATGGCTAAAAAGAGAATAAAACTTCAACATGATTTTTTCTCAACCCTCTGTGTTGCCTGCAGTAGCTCCCCCTTTCCTTGAAGATTCTTGAATTATTAGTAAATCATTGCTTTCTTTCATGGCATATGGAAATCTTAATTTTTAATGTCATCTTCTTAGGGATTTAGCACATGCATTCACAAGGGTTGCTATGTTTCTTCAAGAAATGCAACACATGAAATTAATTATCACAGCTTTTTTTTTTCTGGTTTTTCGAGGTAGGGTCTCACTCTAGCCCAGGTTGACCTGGAATTCACTATGGAGTCTCAGGGTGGCCTCGAACTCACGGCAATCCTCCTATCTCTGCCTCCCGGGTGCTGGGATTAAAGGTGTGCACCACCACACCCAGCTACAGCTTTGTTTTTATGAGCTTTTGAAAAAAATTATAAGGAAAAAGAATAACAATACTGATTATTTTGGCAGTAGGTAGCTCTAAAATGTACATCATACTGTCACCTCCACATTTACTCAGCAGATGACAGTGTCCTAAAAGGAGCTGTGTCCCATCGTGTGGTAGCAGGAAGGGTCCTCCTTGCCGTGGAACAAGCCTACTCCCTCACTTCCCATCGGGCATCTCCACTTAATGTAAACTTCAGACAGTGTCCACTGGTACTTCCCCAATGTGTCGATGGTTTTCTGACTTTAGTTTAGGTCATTGAAGCTAAAGGTTTATCAATATTGCTGACATTTTTTCAAAAATGCAACATTTGCTATTGGTGATTTTACTGTATTGATTTCTGGTTCTTCTAAGACTTGATTTGTTCTTTTTTCTTTGAATGTATTAATATTTATTTTTAATATATATTTCCTAGAGGTTTTTAATGATAAGATTTGCAGATATGTGTTTTTCTCTAAGCAATTTTAAGTACATCCAATAAGCTTTTGTAAACTACATTAATTTACTTTACCCCCAAAATAATTAATGATTTCACTTTAATGCCTTCATTTTAATTTTAATTAATTTATTATTTTGTGTGTGGTATGTAGGTGTGCGTATTCATGCTCATATCTATGTGGGTTCATGTATGGGGGCCACCATCCACTTTTTTCATGTCTTGTCTATTCTTTTTTTCTTGTTTTATTTTTAAAAAAAAATTTTTTTGCCCATTTTTATTTATTTGAGAGCGACAGACAGAGAGAGAAAGAGGCAGATAGAAAGAGAGAGAGAATGGGTGCACCAGGGCCTCCAGCCACTGCAAACGAACTCCAGATGCGTGCGAACCCTTGTGCATCTGGCTAACGTGAGTACTAGGGAATAGAGCCTCGAACCGAGGTCCTTAGGCTTCACAGGCAAGCACTTAACTGGTAAGCCATCTCTCCAGCCCCTTTTTATAGTTTTAAATTATTATTATTAGTAGTAGTATTAGTAGCAGCAGCAACATATTTTGAATGGAACATCATGTTTTGGTCCCCTCTTTTCCCTCATCCCTGCCCGCATTCCGCTGGGGACCCTCTTCAGTGGGGTTGCAAGTATTCCCAATGGTGGTGTGAACAGCAAACTCACACAATCACAGAAAGATAAACGCCACATGTTCTCGTTTATCAGCAGTTCCTAACCTGGAACACTTTATTTGTTTGTTGAAACAGAGTCTCTCATTGGCCTAGAGCTTACCAATTAAGCTACAGTGACTAGCCATCAAGCTCTCGGAATCACCTTGTCTCTGTCTGACCGGCTCTGGGATTACAAATCTGTGCTGTTGCTTCTAGCAATTGTTTTTAGTAGTATTAGGGATCAAACTCAATTCCTCATGCTACCACTAACATCACCCAACCACACTTTGATACCATTTTTGGTAACTGGTTATTAAGGCATGTGTTTTTTAAGATCCTTATATACTAATCCGACAAATTATTTTCCCACTAATATCTAACTTCACTTCCTTGTTCAGACAAAGTGCTATGTATTATTTCACATTCATTATATTTATTGAAGCTTGTCTTATGACTTTACATGTGTTATATTTTAAAGAATGTTCCCTTTGTGCATTAGGAGAATATTTATTCTGTTATTGCTTGTGCTGCAAGCGCATAGATATTAATTATGATTAGTTGTTATCAAAATTCTTTGTTTTGCTGCTTAATTTTTTTAATGTTAGCCCTAAGTTAACAACTGAAATCCTGAACGATACTTATTGATTTTTCTCTTCCCTCAACTTATTACCATGTGCATTAATTTATGAACATATATGTTTAAAATTGCTCCATATTTCTGAATATTTGACTTTTGTAATTAAGTATGCCTTAATACCTATAATAACAGAAAAAAGTTAATGTATTAATATAAGCTTAGCTAATTCTTCTTTCTTAAGGCTAATGATAGTATAATTTATTTCTCCTCGTTTTTCATTAAAAATACCTTTATCTTTGCAGTATATCTTCTGTATGCCATAAAGGTACATTTTGGTTTATTAACCATTCTAGTACTCTGAATATTGATGTTATTGCTTACTATATTTGTATGTAATATTTTGCTGAAATCATTTAATGTATGCCATATTGATTTCTCCCTTTTTCTTATGTATTTGTGTTTGAGTGTGTGTATGTGTATGTGTGCATGCAGGTAAGCATGTAGATGTGTGTGTGTGTGTGTGTGTGTGTGCATGTATGTGAATATGGAGATCAGAGAACAAGTTTGGATTTTCTCCTTAGAGCCACTGTCAAGCTCCTTTCAGACAAGTTTTCTCATCTCTCATGGGTTTGTTGATCACCAATTAGGCGCAGTAACTGGCTGGTAAGTCCTAGTGGTCTTCCTGTCTTTGACTCTCCAGTGCTGGGATTATAGGTGCATGCCACCATACTTAGAATTTTACATAGATACTGGGGAAATCAGATTCAGGTCCTCATGCTTGTAAGGCAAGCACAGTGCCAACTGATCTACTTCCCTGCCCATGCCAACTGTTGTTGTCATGTCCCATATTTACTTTATTTTCCTCTTCATTGATTTTCAGCTTTTCATTATGTGAACGTTTCTAGAGTAATATTTAAATTTATTTAATCATATACTGACAGCATATTTTTGCTTGCCCCCAATTTGATGCTTCCCTAGGGATTACCAATTTTATCAGAATCTACTTCAGACTTACAGTAATTGAATTTCAGTGCTAGGAGGAAAAAAAGATCAGCATGATTAGCTCTGATTCCTAAATGAATTTTGTATCAATATTATTATACATCTTATTTGGTAAAATCTAAACAGTTCATTTTAAATTATTGTGCAATGTAATCTTACCTCATACAAAGTAACTGAGAAATGAAAGTAGTTGCATTAGGCTTGTTTTTGCAGTTTTGATTTTCTTCATTTTGCCTATGGATTTAAGTAACCATCTCATCATTTCTTCATTCTAATGCAGATTTATTCATACACATGTATTCATTGCATTACTGTCAAATGGGTTACATTTTATGTCATGGAAATACCAATATAATTAAATTTATTTTATTTTATTCAATTGCTTAATAAATCACTTAAAAGAAGTTAGACAAATATCAAATTTTGTTGCCTTTTGTAATTGTCTAAATAATTATCTTTCTACATTGTTCTTTATGTGTGGACTTAAATTTGCATTTGTTTTCCTATCAGCCTGAAGAACTTATTGTGGTTGTTTGTCAATATAGTCTATTATCAACAACTCTGATGGATTGTGTTTATTTTGGAATTTACTTATTTAATTTCATTTTTGAAAAGCACTTTTTGTGGATATAAGTTTCTTGTATCTGTTCATGCATATTTTATATGTAGAAATGTTTAAATACATACCTACTTGTTAGAAAAGCTGCACACTGGGCTGGAGAGATGGTTTAGCAGTTAAGCGCTTGCCTATGAAGCCTACGGACCCCAGTTTGAGGCTTGATTCCCCAGGACCCACGTTAGCCAGATGCATAAAGGGGTGCACGCATCTGGAGTTCGTTTGCAGTGGCTGGAGGCCCTGGCGTATCCATTCTCTCTCTCTCTCTCCTTCTCTCTCTCTATCTCTCTCTCCCTCTCTTTCTCTCTCTCTCTGTCGCTCTCAAATAAATAAATAAATTCTATATAAGAAAAGCAAAGCTGCACACATTGGAAGTACATGTAACTGAAGACAATAATAAACCAGCCAGACATGGAAAAAGAAAATAATTTTACTTGACTGTTTGATCTTTCAAACCCTTGTGCAGATCACCCAGATACCTTCTGGTGCTCAATGTTTGCCATGGTTGTCACAAATGCTATTTTGGGAGGTGCTTTTTACCAGGTGAATATCTTTGTGTTAATGCTTTCCTTTTAAAATGTTCAGTTTGTCTTTAGAACTCTACTTTACCTACTTAGTGTTTGTTCATTATTTAGATTTATATTTATTTTCAAATATAAATGTATTATTTCATATAATCCACTTGTCCATTATGTGTATGTGCTTCATTCTTTTTAAAATTTGATTTTTTTTTTTTTATTTTTCGAGGTAGGGTCTCACACTAGCTCAGGCTGACCTGGAATTCACTATGTAGTCTCAGGGTGGCCTCAAACTCATGGCGATCCTCCTACCTCTGCCTCCCAAGTGCTGGGATTAAAGGCATGCACCACCACGCCTGGCTTGACTTTTTTGAGGGAGGTAGGGTCTTGATCTAGCCCAGACTGATCTGGAATTCACTATTGAGTCTCAGACTAGCCTCAAATTCACATTGATCCTCCTACCTCTGCTTCCCATGTGCTGGGATGAATGGCATGTGCCACCATGCACGGCCTTTTGACAATTTGAGGCAAGGTCTTCCTATGTAGCTCAGGTTTGCCTTTAATTTTATATAATTATTATTTTTAATTTTTATTTTGCATGACTGTGTGTGTGTGTGTTCGTGTGTGTATTTGTATGCATGTGGGTGTGTGTATAGAGGCTACAGGTTAACATCGGTTGTGCCTGACATTTACATGGGTTCTCTGGATCTTAAATGAAGTACCCCTGCTTGGATGGTAAACACTTTATGCCCTGAGCAATCTACCAACCTTGCACTTAATTTTAATTCTCTCTCTTTTACTTTCTAATTGTTGTCATTGAGCCATGTGCTACTATGCCTTCCTATTCATTGTTTTGGCTTGTTTGTTTGTTTGTTTGCTTTGTTTGTTGAGGTAGGGTCTCGCTCTAGTCCAGGCTGACCTGGAATTCACTATGTAGTCTCAGGGCGGCCTCAAACTCATGGCGATCCTCCTACCTCTGCCTCCCAAGTGTGGGATTAAAGGCATGTGCCACCATGCTCGGCCTTTTTTAAAAAAACCCTTTATTTTTTATTTTATTTATTTGAGAGTGAGCGAGCGAGCGAGCGAGAGGGAGAGACAGAAAGAGGCAGAGAGAGGGGAAGAAAGCATGGGCATGCCAGGGCCTTCAGTCACTGAAATGAACTCCAGACGCATGTGACCCCTTGTGCATCTGGCTTATGTGGGTCCTGGAGAGTATAACAGGGGTTCTTTGGCTTTGTAGGCAGATGTCTTAACCGCTAAGCCACCTCTCCAGCCCTCCTTTTTGGCATTTTTTATTGACAATACAGCATGATATTTACAGACATATTTACAGACAATAAACCATGATAATTCCATCCCTTCCCCCACTTTCTCCTTCACAAATCCACTCTCCATCATATTTCCTCCTTATGTCAGTTAGTCTCTCTTTTATTTTGATGTCATCATTTTTCCTCTTATTATGAGTGTTTAATGAAAGTAGTACTAGCCACTGGTGCAGGTTATAGATATCAAGGCCAATTTCTGTCTGGACAATTGCATTGAAAGCAGTCCTACCCTTCCTTTGGCTCTTACATCCTTTCTGCCACCTCCTCTGCAATGGACCCTGAGCCTTGGAGGATGTGATAGAGATGTTTTAGTGTTGAACACTCCTCTATCACTCTTAGCATTGTGGTGCCTTTTGGATCATCGCTGTGGTCACCACCATCTAAAAAGAGAAGCTTCTCTAACCAAATGTGAGAGATATCGGTATGCACATTAGGTAAAGTGCTTATAGGGCAGCTTAGTGAGTATAACATAGGCATTTCACCAGACAAGAACAGGTTTTACACTTGTAATGCTTATGACCACCCCCACTATATGCTTGTGATTAGGTTTTCAGTACCAGCCAGGCATGTATTCCTTCCCATAGTCTGGCCTCAGTCCAATTGGAGAGCAGTTGGTTTCCCCCATAACAGACATGCTGCTATTGCACCTTTGTCCTGTCTGGCCAAACTTGAGGCTTCTAGTGTCCACTGTTTTTACTGCTTATGATTTCTGTCTCCCATAGGGATGCATGCAATGCAGCTTTTTCCAGCTTTCTGTCAGCTAGTCTACAGGGAGGAGGTATTCAGCTCAGCCGCAGCTTGATTTCTCATTAACCTTGCAGCCCATGCATGTGGAGTCTTAAGCAATAGGGTCTTACCATCTATTTCTGGTGGGAAACGACGAGTCTTGGCAATAGCCTGTAAAGTTTTGGGGGCATCAGGGACCTCCCTGGCCAACAACTCACTGGAAGGTATCCCATCCCTGGCACTGAAATTTTTCCAGTAATAGTCTCTGGCTTCTAGGTGTGACATTATGTAAAAAAGTGTTAATTTTTAATCATTATTCTTATCATTCTGTCAAATGCACAGTCTCAATTTCTGTTCCTTCAGTTCACTTATTTCCCCTTATACCAGCTCCTCTGGAAAGTTTACCATTTTAGTCATGGTATTTTCATCTCTAGAATTTGCATGTATTTTTTTCATCTCTGTCTCTGCTTCTCTGTCCCCATCTTTCTCTTTGTCTCTGTCATTCCCTTTCCCTCTTTCTCTCCCTCTCTCCAGAGTCTTGTTATACTGGAATTGAATTCACATATCCCTGCCTTATCCTAAGGAGTGATAAAATTACAGGTGTGTGCCAAGATGTCAATAGCTGGTCCGAGTTCTGTTCAAATAACTTGAGTCAATATACTTCACTGTCAGTGGATTTGTTTTTGACATGAGCACATTGCATAGCTCTGGAAGGTTTCTTCATTTTATTTCATTTATTTATTTTTGTTTTCCTCTGGATTCCTTTTGTTTTCTCATATTCATTTGCATTGTCTCTCAGCCAGCTAGGACTGTGTGTTCTCACATGTATCCACTATCTGTGCATGTAAACAGTTATCCAGGGTTATTTTAAGCTTTGTTGGTTTTATTGAGTTTCTCTTATGTACTTGCATGACTTATCAGATACATACAGAATGCTGATAAAACTTTTGAATGAATTATTGATTTCTCAGGTCCTTTGCTTAATTTATGGGTATTTAACCCTGATTGGAAAGATGAACTCCTGTTAACAAAACTGCAGACTCTTGTGTGAGTTTTCCCAGGGAGTCTGCATAAAGATCTATTCCTACCAGATAGGGAAGCAATGGCATACCAAAGAAATTATTCTGCCCAAGTCTAGCTTTGTAAACTAGAGATTCATTGGGCTTACTTACAAGAGCAGGGGTAAATGATTGCTTAGAACAGAATTGGACAACTTATGGGCAGTAAAACTACATAAAAAATAGTCACTTTCCCCCCAGCAATGGTTAAGCATTGACATGTAGCTGGGAGAAGGGGGACAAAAGAAGCCTTGTGCATTTCATAGGCTACTTCCTGAGCTGCTGTCTTGTGGCACATTCTGAGTCACTTTGTGAGCCTGTCCTGCTCTTCACTTCATAGTAGGCTGCATCATTTCCCAAACCAGCTTCACGGGTTACTTCATGCACTATCTTGTGTACTGCTTCATAGACCTCATGACTCCAATTTCCCATAATATTCCATGAAGAAATATTATGGCACCTATCTTGCTAGGGTCTAATGTGGATAATTATAGTTACTCTGATTTGAAGACAGCAATAGCCATGCCAGGCCTAGATGATGAAATTCCACAACACAGGCAATTCCTTGTTTGTTACTGAGGCCATGAATTTTCCACCCTCAGCTGTAACTCATTTTAGCCCCTATAAGCAATCAAGTTTAGTTTCCTACAGTCAGTCCTGTCATGCTATTAATCTTGCTCTCACTGAAATCATGAAGTGAGCAACCACTTTTTCCAGAAAGTCATACACATTCTAAAGTTAATCTTGGTTTTCATCAGGGTTTTGTATATAAACTCTGCTAATTTTTTTTGAACTTGGGTTGATTTTGATAAACTTAAATGGTTATTAAATATTTGCCTAATGTTGAGGTTTTGGGATATGTAAGATTTTTCAACTCCTTCCTTCCTCCATAGCCATAAACATTTCCTGCCCCCATGATTGTTTGCAATTGTTAGTTTATTGAGGTTAATTGAGGTCATATTATCAAAATTATTTTATAATTTAGTATTTGTGTTGGAGTTCTCACACTGCTCTAAATGAATTGTAACATGGTTTATCATATGTGCATAGTAGTTCTTTGTATTAAGACATCATAATTTATTTAAACATCTACTATTGGAAATTTAGGCTAAAATATTTGCCTTTATGAACCTCCATGAATATTTTGCATATGAATCTCTTTCCTGAAGCCATTTCTATAATTAGAATTTTAAGTTGGAAATATAATTCTTTAAAGGTTAATTATATATGCTGCAAAAAATCTTTCCAAAAGACCATAACAATTATTTCTTCCTGCATAGTGTAGGAGAATATAATACTATAATGTAAGCCATGTTGTGAATTAACATTGAAATATATATGCACTTTGCTAAGTAGATAATCAAAAAAATCTGGAAGTTTTTGAGCTGCTTTTATAAATGACCCTATTCACTTCAACTCTGTAATTGAAATGAATGGATTTTTTTTTCTTTTCCTAGGAAACTTCATTCACTACTTTTTATTGAAGCTGAATAATTTCACATTGCCATACACAATATCGGCCAACTTTATCTTTCTAATGGATCCACTTCTAGAAAACACCATTCTAATTATTAGTTCCCATGACTATAAATTGAGTCATCAAAATCCTAAGGCTAAATACTTAATTAAGTCACCGGAATATATTTTGACTTTTAAGGTGTAAAAACTCATAGCATATAATGTTGTCATCCAATTTTCTTGCAAAATTTAGGGAAAATGGAAAATAAATTGTTTTAAAAGATTTTGCCTTTATTATAATACTTTCTGAGCAGGTGCCAAAAACACTTGTTTTTGTTCACCATATATACAAAGAGTGAAAGCGAGAATGTGGTGATTGCATTTGTGAGGGTATGGGAACATTTTTTCTAAATAATTTTCCAACAGTAATTTATCATTACTCATACTTCTTTAACAATGATAGATTAAATTCAGAGAGATTATGAGGATTTCATAGCACAGAACCTTGTCTAAAAGTAGCAATGTTCATGTAAGGACTTAGAAAATGTCTAGCCATGTAGCAGGATACAAAATAAACACACAGAAATCAGTAGCCTTCCTATATGCTAACAACAAGCACACAGAGGATGAAATCAGAGAATCACTCACATACACACTTGCATCAAAAAAAAAATAAATAAATTACCTTGGAATAAACCTAAACAATGAAGTGAAGGATCTCTACAAGGAAAACTTTAAAACACTCAAGTGAGAAATTGCAGAAGACACTAAGAAATGGAAAGACATCTCTTGCTCTTGGATTGGAATAATCAATATTGTGAAAATGGCAATCTTACCACAAGCAATCTATACATTTAATGCAGTCTGCATCAAAATTCCAATGGCATTCTTCAAGGAAATAAAATAAACTATCCAAAAATTAATTTGGAAGCACAAAAAACCTTGAATATCTAAAATAATTTTGAGCAAGAAAAATAAGGCTGGTGGTATCACCATATCTAATTTTTACCTATACTACAGAGCCATAGTAACAAAAACAGCATGGTATTGGCACAAAAGCAGACACGTGGATCAATGGAACAGAATAGAGGACACAGATATAAGTCCAGTTAGCTATAACCACTGGATCTTCGACAAAAATGCCAAAAATACTCTTTGGAGAAAATGCAGCCTCTTCAGCAAATGGTGCTGGGAAAACTGGATATGTATCTATAGAAGGATGAAAATAGGTCCTTATCTCTCTCCATGCACAAGAATTAAGTCCAAATGGATCAAAGACTTTAATATTAAACCTGAAACTCTGAAACTGCTGGATGAAAAAGTAGGGGAAACCCTTCAACATATTGGTCTTGGCAAGGACTTTCTGAATATAACCCCAATTGCTCAGACAGTAAAACCACAGACTAACCACTGGGACCTCATGAAATTACAAAGCTTTTGTATGGCAAAAGACACTGTGAATATAGCAAAGAGGAAACCCACAGAATAGAAAATCTTTGCCAGCTATATATCTGATAGAGGATTAATATCTAGGATACACAAAATATCAAACAACCCAATTAAAAATGGGATATGAAACTAAATAAAGAGTTCTCAAAAGAAGAAACACAGATGGCATATAAATATCTAAAAAAAATGTGCGACATCCCTAGTCATCAGGGAAATGCAGACTAAAACTACATTGAGATTCCATCTCACTCCTGTCAGATTGGCTACCATCATGAAAACATATGACCATAAATGCTGGCGAGGATGTGGAAAAAGAGAAACCATTCTACACTGCTGGTGGTAATGCAATCTGGTCCAGCCATTCTGGAAATCTGTGTGGAGGTTCCTGACACAGCTAAAAATAGATCCACTATATGACTCAGCTATAGCACTCCTAGGCATATATCCTAAGGATTCATCTCATTACCTCAGAGATACTTGCTCAACCATGTTTGTTGCTGCTCTATTCACAATAGCTAGGAAAAGGAACCAGCCTAGATATCCCTCAACTGATGAGTGGATAATGAAGTTATGGCACATTTATACAATGGAGTTCTACTCAGCAGTAAAGAAAAAGGAAGCTATGGCATTTGCAGGAAAATGGATGGATCTGGAAAGGATTATACTAAGTGAGTTAACCCAGGCCCAGAAAACCAAACATCACATGCTCTCTCTCATATGTGCATCCTAGCTGCAAGTGACTGACCTTCTGTATGAGTAGGAAGAAAATTCAGTAGCATAGGCCAGTAAGCTAGAAAAGAGATATAAAGGGAATAGAAAGGGAGGGATGGGAGACCTAATAGGATGGTATTGTATATATGTAAGTAGAAGAACAGAGTAATGGAGGTGAAAAGGCCTGAGTGAGGTCAGAGGAAGAGACTGAGTAAAGGAAAGGTAGAGGGAGGGCTAATCAAAATCTAAGACAATATAAGTAATTCATATGAAAACCTACTCTTTTGGACAATGTCACACGTAGAAGCCAGAGACTATTACTAGAAAATTTTCAGTGCCAGGGATGGGGTACCTTCCAGTGTGTTGTTTGTCAGGGAGGTCACTGATGCCCCCAAAACTTTACAGGCCATTGTCAAGGCTCTTTGTTTCCCACAAGGAATAGATGGTAAGACCCTATTGCTGAAGACTCCACACACTTGGGCTGCAAGGTCACTGAGAAACCCTGATGGAGCTGAGCTGAAAACCTCTTCCATGTAGACCAGCTGACAGAAAGCTGGAAAAAGCCATATTGCATGCAGATCAACATAAGAAAGAGAAATCATCAGTGATGACTCTCAACAGTGGACACTGCAAGCCAGGCCAAATGAGCCAATGGGTGCAATAGTAGCATGTCTGTTATGGGGGAAACCAACCACCCTCTACTTTGACTAGAGGGCTGCTCCATGGGAGGGAATATATCTCTGATACTGAAAACCTACAACAGAAGTTTTCATGAGCCCTAGGAGTGTAACATCTGCTGCTGTCTTGCTAAAAGTATAATCTATGCTCACCAAACTGCCCAGTAAGCACTTCTTTAAATGTTCATACCCATATATTAATGCTACTGTCACTTTTGGTTAGAGAACCTTCTCTCTTCAGATGTCAGTGACTTTGGGATGACTTAGAAGGCACCATGGTGCTGAGAAGAAGTGACAGAGGTGTGCTCAGCACTGAAATATCTCAATCACACCTTCCAAGGCTCGGAGTCCATTGCAGAAATGGTGGCAGAAAGAATGTAAGAGCCAAAGAAAGGGTAGGACTCCTTACAACGTGCTCCTCCAGACTCAAAATGGCCTGTATATCCATGTCCTCACAGTGCCTGACACTACCTACGCAAGACCATCCTAATAGGAGGAAAAGATGATGACATCAAAATAAAAGAGAGACTGATTGTGAGATGGAGGGGATATGATGGAGAATGGAGTTTCCAAGGGGGAAGTGCAGGAAGGGAGAGAATCACCATGGGATATTGTCTACTATTATGGAAGTTATCAATAAAAAGTATATTAAAAAAAGAAAATGTCTAGTGGTTTATTAAGCATCTTTACTAAAATGGTCTTCTTTTCACGATGAACCTTCTATAAGAAATTTGTGCTTCCTGACCTGTAACTCCCAGAACCAGCATGGGGCTATCATCCACAATGAGCTTTTTGATCAGAGAACCTACAGGTTTCTTAAAAGACAGACAGATTTCTGTCAGAGTACTTGATGACCCACCAAAGGCTAGTGGTAAGACCCTACTGCTGAAGACACCTTATGTGATTGACATGCAAATTAGAATGGCATGGCTGGAAGCTGGAAGAGAGTCAGTCCCCAGACAGTCAGCGTGTCTACTGCCAGAAGGTGCTACATGGGCGACTGGGGGAAAATGACCAATATCTGTCGAAGCAACACATGGTCTAACCTACTTAGCAGCAAATAACTTGTTGTGATGCCCACACAAGTGCAGTGGTGGCACATAGCCATGGTGGGGAACCAACTGCTCTCAATTCAGCTAACTGATCCCCTCACTGGTATGGGACCCATAGCTGGAGCTGGGAAACAAGTCAGAACCACATCCAAACATAAGCCCACTCTCCAATATCAAGCTACCATGAATTGTGGGCTACAAGAGGGCCTACACCTATTAAATTCTCTATTAAAAAAAAAAAGGGTTATCTCTTTTGTCCTGGTGCTAACTTACTCTCCGTTGGAGAATCTGCTTCTCTTTTTCAGATAGATGTAGATCCTAAGGAGAGAGCCACCCCACCATATCTGAAAAGGGCCCCGGCTGAAACTAAGAAAAATTGGCGAAACAAGGAAGGGTGCTGTTTTCCTGATGAACTGGATACCAGCAGAAGGGGGAAGGAGATCAGCACAGAGAAAAATCAACTCCTACCAAATCAGAGAGCCAGAGCCTCAGAGGCCCCCAACACCTCATCACTGAAGCAGACCAAAAATGAACCCAACATGGCTCAGGGAAACTTTGCGGAAGAGGGGGCGGAAAGAATGTCAGAGCCACATGTTGGGTCATGATATGCAGAGACATTTAGCTTACCCATAACTGTGGGCTAACTCCACAATGCATGACCAGTATACCTCAACAAGGAGGGGCCAAGGGGAGGGGATAGATCACGGATGAGCCTAATAATGGTACCAAACTGACTGTATTTGCTGAATACAAAACTAACTAATAAAGAAAAAAAAATAATAACTTCGCAAAAAAAAAAGAAATTTGTGCTTCATGTATTCCAGTACAGTAGCTTTATCTTACAACAGTAAGAATGATCATTTTCAGAATATGTCCATGTAATTACCCTTCTTAAAGATGTGGTAAGTTAATTAGCAAACATATTACATACATTTAATACATATTTAAATTTATTATATATTTAACTCTTTTAAATAAAGTATATCCAATATATATTTAAATTATACATATTTAGTAATATATTTGATATATATTATCATATAGCCAAATATATAAAACCAATTTCAATGTCTATGTTGTTGTCCCTAATAGTAGGTGATACATTGGGGCTTAGGAAGAGATATCTCATTCAGTAACGTATGCAACCAAGAGGACCTGAGTTTGGTATCTAGAACCCATGTTGAAAAATGTTCGGGCATGTTAGTGCACTCTTGTAAACCCAGAACTATGGATATGGAGCAGAGAAATTCCTGGGGCTACTTGGCCAACAAGTCTAACATCCTTGGTAAGATCCAGGCCAGTGAGATCCTCTCTCAAAAATGATGGATAGCATTCCTGAGGAAAAATACCTAAGGTTGTCCTCTCTTTTCTACATCAACCTGCACACATGTGTGTATACATCATACACACACACACACACACACACACAAACACAAACACACACACAAAGAGGTGATAATTCTCCTCACTCCTTAAATCTGTAATAGTATTCTTTCCCTTCATATCTTTGCTTGAAGAATGCTGCAGAAATACTTATATAAGTTTAGGAGATATGGTTTGCAGATTCTTGTTTCTAATCTCTGGGAATACTTCCCTGAGATCATCACTGAAGGAATATGAACTGGCTTACTGAAGGCTATGAGACCATGTTGAATGTGACAGGGTCCTAAGAGCCAACAGCCATCAGAAACTGCTAAATATGTATGTGAGGCTATATCGAACCTTCTAACCCATCATCTCATTTACACGAATACTTTCACATGAATTAATTATGGAAACTGAACAAAACTACTGAATAACTCACAGAATAAGATAAATAATTCATCATTGTAGTTTTGTGATACTAAATTTGGAGATTTTTTGTTTTAGAAATACTTAGTACAAATGACTTCATATCCTACTTTGGATTCTACTCGAAGTTTTACTTTTACCTCCAGGGCCCTTTGTTACCAGTCTTTCTCTACACATCTCATATTCAGTAATTGGCTCAACTAACTTCCTATGCTCATGGAATGGAAGAATTATTATTTTAAAAATTGCTATATTACCAAAAGAAATCTAAATATTCAACACAATTACTATTAAAATGCCCATGTGATATTTCACAGAAATAGGAAAAAAAATCTTAAAATGCACACAGAAGTGTAAAAGATCCTGGATAGCAAAAGCAATCCTGAGAGAAATATAAGGATGTAGGCATCATAATATATGATTTCAAGTTCTACTCTAGTACAGAGCCATAGCAACAGAAACAATATCATGCAGGCACAAGAGTCACAGAAATCATTGTAATAGAATAGTTAGCCCAGATACAAGCTCATATGACTAAGAACACCTGACTTAAAAAATTTGTTCAATTTTTTATTTATTTTATATATATAATATATATACTATTATATATAGTATATATTTTATATATATATATATATATATATATATATATATATATAATTTTATTTATTTATTTGAGAATGATAGACAGAGAGAGAAAGAGGCAGATAGAGAGAGAATGGGCTCGCCAGGGCCTCTAGCCACTGCAAATGAACTCCAGACGCGCATGCCCCCTTGTGCATCTAGCTAACGTAGGTCCTGGGGAGTTATGCCTCAAACCAGGGTCATTAGGCTTCACAGGCAAGTGCTTAACAGCTAAGCCATCTCTCCAGACCAAAACACCTGATTTTTAACAGAATGTCAAAAATGCACAATGGATAAAAGACAGCCTCTTCAATAAATAGTGGTAGAAAAACTGGATATTTTCATATAGAGGAGTTAAAGTAGACAATTATCTCTCAATCTGTACTGAAATCACCTTCAAATCGATCAAATACCTTACTGGGAAACACAAAATCTGAAATAGTTACATTAAAAAGTAGTAAAAACAGATATAAACAAGGATTATCTGAATAGTACTCTTGTTCACTCACAAAATTAGGCCAACGATCAACAAGTGGGGCTTAATGAAATGAAAAAAAAAGGTTTTTCTATAGCAAAGGATATAGTTAACCAAGTGAAAAGACAGCCAATAAAATAGCAGGTATACTTTACCTTACCAAGGTATACCTATGTCAGGGGATTGATATGTAGGATATAAAATAACTCAGAAAACTAAACATCAAATCCACCCAAAAGTCAAACATTAAATAGACTACAGAAATGAACAGATAGTCCAAAGAACATGAAATATAAATGGCCAACAGCCAGGCTAATGTGTTCAACCTCACTAGATTTCAGAGAAATACAAAACAAATATACAATGAGATTCCATTTTAATGACTTAAAGACATTTATTAAGAAAACACTAGCCGGGCATGGTGGCGCACGCCTTTAATCCCAGCACTCGGGAGGCAGAGGTAGGAGGATCGCCGTGAGTTCGAGGCCACCCTGAGACTCCATAGTGAATTCCAGGTCAGCCTGGGCTAGAGTGAGACCCTACCTCAAAAAACCAAAAAAAAAAAAAAAAAAAAAAAAAGAAAAGAAAACACTAACAAATTCTGGGATGTTGACAAAAGGGAACCTTTTATATATTTCTGGTAAAATTTCAAGTAGTACAGCCACTATGGAATGCAGTATGGAGGTTTCTAATAGTACTTTTCTGAAAAGGAGCAGGGAGGAGAGAAAAGATAGTACTAACATGTATTGTTTACATACTAAATATGTCCACATCTAAGAAAAATTAAAATTAAAAAATACACCTTTCATATTACCCAGCTATACCACTCCTGGGTATCTACACAAGGGTCTTCAAGCTAACATATCATATAAGTACTTAACATTAATATCTTTTTAGCACTATTTGCAGCAGTTGAGTGTTAAATCTAGGTGATCAACAGCATAAGAATGAATAAAGAAAATGTAGTAAATTTACAAATGGCATTTTCAGCTATAAAACAAATGAATCCATGCCATTTGTAAGAATGTGGACATATCTGTAAATAATCATATTAAGCTAATTAAGGCAGTATCAGAAAACCAAATAGTAATGTTTCTCCCCTTTGTGATTTCTAGATTGTTATGAAGATAAGTAAAATTCAGTACATATATATTACATGGAATAAAATGTGAAATTAAGGGGAAAATAGAGAAAAGAAAAGCAGAAGGGTAGAGGGAATACACTAATATATATATAATATTTATATATGTATAATATTTATTATTTATAATATTCACAATATTATATATTATAATCTATATTGTTTCATTTACTGCTAAACATTATACAAATTATATATATATAATTATATATTATAAACTATATATATAATTTAGAAATAATATAGATCACTATTCTTAATAAACTTTAGGCTACTTGAAAAATTCTGAAAGCATGTATGTTTCTTTGTCATTGATCCTTTCTTAGAGAATGACTAGAACATGAACCCAAATATCAGGATGGCCTGCTCCCCATCCAGTTAAAGTTAAACTCAAAGCACATACCCACTGACGGTTGATAAGCATAAGAAATGTAAAGTTTCCCAAGATTTAAAATAATGTAAATATTTGGTTTAATGAATATGTGCATGGACATATGTTTCCCCATCACTTATGGAAGGCAATTTGAAAAATCTATTGAAGTGATATAGTGTTACTACTTATGAACACTCATTCTAAAATAAATGAAATGACACAGCCCATCAGGATTTTCATATTAACCACGAATCTGGATGGTCTAAACAAGAGGGATTTCTTAGAAAAATTATTGACAATGATCCAATAGAAAGCATGTAGTTCTTTAAAAAATTAAAAAAAAATAAAGACATGGACTATTCCTATGATGGGTTTAAAAATAATAGTGGTATGTTTATTTTTTATACACACAGCACCATATCATTTCTAGATCAAATTCATCTCAGAATATTTTTGTGGGAAAGAAGATCTTGCAACAGAAGAAAAGGTTCCTTATATTTTCTCAACAATAAACATGGGTTGACATTGGTAAGAACTTATATTGTCTATTGACAAGTCAATATATAATTTTGAGGTTTCCTTTCTGGAAAGTCATCAGCCACTAACTATAGTTACCTGGACACCTAGTTTCTGGTTTTAAAATATTTCCAATGAACTATTGTAACTCTGTATTATGTATAACCCTTAGAAAATAGAGAACCTTGTGATAACAATAAAGATGGAAAAAAATAAAAAGGAAAGGCGACTTGATATTATTTAACATAAAAATAAAATGACAGCTTCACATGGTGGCACACAGCTAAGATGCCAGCACTCAGATGTTGGAAAGAGAAAGATCTCAAGTTCTAGAAAAACTTGGCCTACTTAGTGAGTTCCAAGCCAGCCTGACAAGACCCTGTCTATCTCTTTGAGTCACAATAATTATTTTAAAAACTACATAAAAGCATGTGGATTAGATAACATGGATGGAAACTGGACCATTGTTACTGAATTATATCCTGAGACATAACCTATAGTTCACCTGAGCTCTCTTTGAAAGCCTTCAGTCATCCAGGAATCTGAAATGTGTCTTGCCAAAATATTGCTTAGTTATGAGTATTGAAAATAGAAAACAGTTTATATGAATATTCTGGAAATGGCAAGAATCCCTCTACCTGTTTATAACATCAAATTCTTTTTGAAAATGAATGTAAATTAGAAGAAGCATTGACATTGAGTATCTCCTGTTTGGTGTCTTGCTATGTTTATTTGTCTAATCATCCTTCTCTCCTCAACACTATCCCTGATCCTCAGTGAATTGGCAGCACAACATGTATGAGATGGAGTTCGTTCTTAAGTACAGAGGAGAGCAGTGGGAGCCACTTCTCTGGCGATTATAAGAATAAGCTCTTTGTTTGACAGACAGCCACAGGCTAAGAAAATTTATAGAAGTCAATAAAAACACAGGCAAACTATTACAGTTTCCTTCATGTTTCTGGAAAAAACACACAACCAGAAGCAGCTTATGGGAGGACAGGGTTTATTTCAGGCTTACAGATTCCAAGGGGAGCTCCATCATGGAGCAAGAAGGTGGCTCACTTCCATGGCAGAGAGACAAGAAAAAAAAAAAAAAAAACCTTAAACATGAACAGCCAGAGCTCAAGATGGCTCTATATACACCTAGTACAACTCAAAATCCAATCCCAAGTGACACACACCTCCAACAGGGTCTGCCTGCTGGAGACTAAATAGGAACCTTAATCAAAACTACCTAAGGTTATGGCAGACATACTTTCATACTTCAAACCACCACAGACACAAACATTGTTTTATGTTAAGATACTAACAAAATCATGGAAACCAAATTTGAAAGAAAACATATACATGTATGAAATATACTCATGTATGTGAATATTACCAACTAACCAATGGATGAAACATGAAACATAATATTTAGTAACTATAAATAGTCATAGTTCTCCCTAATAGCAAAAACCTTTCGTTTCCCATTCTGGTTAAATCAGAAAATCATATTCATACTCTAAGAGGGTCAATATTGATCATCAGTAATATATTTACTTAGAACTTATCTAAAGGCAGAATGCCTGCATTCAAGTTCTATCTTCTCAAGGTACAAATAGTATAGACTTTGTCAAGTGACTTTGACTTGCTTTTGTTTCTACATAGGCAAAACAAGATGACAGATGCATACTGAATTTACATGAACATTTGCTAGGCAAAATAGCTAAAAAGAGTTGTTTTATGACAGATTTCCAGAAGAGACAGTAACATTGTCACTACAATGTAACTTTTTGGATCTTTTAAATTCTCAGTCCACTGACTGTGCTAAGCTGTGATATATCCCAGTGATATCCAAGGAATCAGTGATGAGACCAGTGAATGTTGTCTTCTATGGAGAGAGAGATCGTTGTATATGTGATGGAGTATGAGGAGGAACTCTTATCATGAGTTGTTCACATGAGCCTAAACTTATTTATAAGTGTCTTTGTAAGAGGGAATAAAAAAAAAGATTTGAAGACATAGTACATACTTTATTTGAAGAGTGACATGTACATGAAGGTGACTTTTGAGTCACTTCTACTAAAAGGACAACATTCAAGAAATGGAACTGGCACTTGTTGCATATGAATTACATTTGGAGATAAAAGCATGCTATATAGGGTGGTCATAGCATATCACATGGGCTTCCCTACAGTAATACATTAAATCAAACATAGTCTTTATTTGCAGAGTGTCATTTGGTGCCTTCAGGATTCATTTCTGGTAAAATTCCTAAAATAAAGAGCAATTTCAGTGAGACTATCAGTACACTGCTTACTAATTTGTTCCCCTTTGACAAAGCAGATTCCTCTATAAATATGAAAGTCCCTGCTCAGCACACTTCTATTTCAAACTGTCTAAATATTTATTGATGAACTACATCTATGAATTTGAAGGAAAATTATATTGAACTTAATTTTCCAATTTTTCTTCTTATATCTATGGAACTTGACAGAAATTCGACCTCATTTCCATGAACTCCTTTGCATATCACCTCTATAGATAAGAGAATATATTCAAGGCCCAGCTGTCTCTCTACAATGATGTTGAATTTGAGGAAAAATAAGCATACCCAGGTAAATATATTGAGATTCAAAAATTCTCCTAAAAAATTAGCAGACCAATATTTATCTAACAGCAACTTATCAAAAGTCAAAAAAAAATCAGAAACATATCAAATATGAAGCCAGATTAAGTGGTCATAATGAAACAGGTATGATGAAAGAACGATAAGTGAACAACTTAAAGGAAGGTGAAGGCCACAGAGGCATAGAAGTCCTACCTAATGTCTTCGAGTAAGCCCCTAAAATTAATGGTTGTTGGCACAAGTTTCTTTTCCTAGACACTGGTCAGTGAAATGCTGAGATTTTAGTCATAGATAGCATTGCATAACTGCAAAAGCATCAATATAGATACCATGGCTAGCATGTACAGGGATTCCCTTACTAGTTCCATGACATCATTTGCTTTGGTTTAAGAATTTAAAGTGTATTTTAACAGTGTTTCATTGATACTCAAAATTTTGGATTAGTAACTTTTGAAACTCAGCCTATTAAAGTTAAAACTGCAAAAGTTACAAGTTTGGGAGTGGAGAGATGGATTAGTCTTTAAAGTGCTTGCTTACAAAGATTACTGGCCTAGGTTCAATTCCTTAGTACTCATGTAAAGTCCAATGCACAAATGGGCATATGAATCTGGAATTCATTTGCAGCAGAAAGAAGCCCTGAAGGAGTATCCATTCATTTTCATTCTCATCCTTACTTTATCTATCTATCTATCTATCTATCTATCTATCTATCTATCTATCATCTATCTATCTATGTATCTATCTATCTTCTGTCTGTCTCTGCTTGCAAATAAATTAAAAACATAAAAATATAACTTCAATAAGAATGTATCTTTTGAGAAAACTTTTTTTTAAATTTATTTTTTTTTCATTTTAATTTTTTTATTTTTTTATTTTTTTTACAGTCAGTTTGGTACCATTGTTAGGCTCATCCATGACCTACCCCCTCCCCTTGGCCCCTCCTTGTTGAGAAAACTTTTTTAACAAATACGGAATTTCCATTTACCATAAAGGTGAAATGAATCCATTGTGAAAATGTACTTAGAATTCACTTCATGGTCTACATAATAATCTACTTCATGAAATGTAGCCTAATTGAAAAATAATGACATAACACAGTCCACAGAGTGTCTCCCATCAAAAAATGACAAAATAAAAAAGATGTACCATTTAAAGTTTCAGGATATTTTTTCTAAAAACACACATTTAATGAAAAAAATGTTGTATTTTAGAAATCTATCATCTATCTACCTATCTAACTATATGTATATACAATAAAATTCAGTGAGACACTATAGTGTTTGAGACATGTTCACACTCACAAATTGTACATTTCAATCTAGGGCTATGATAATTCCCTTGAGGAGATTAATGCCAATATTTTTTTAAGTTTTCCATTTTATACATGCATACAATGCATATTTATCATCTTCTCAAAAATTGACCCCACTTATTGTCCCTTTCTCATTAAGACTCATCCTCTTGACAATTAATCTTTATTTTAGGTTCAGAGCATGTTTTGCTTTTAACCCATTTATATAAATAAGGATTGCTTGATTGATCAGGAGTAGATAATTTACTGTGGAATGGGAATCTGACCATACCACTGATGATTAGCTGCCATTAGCTACAACTGGAGATCCATGGTCTCATGTATCCTTCCCCTATAGGTGGTGTTTCATTAACAGGTTTAATTATGTGAGTGAAACCACAGGTGCTATAAGTTCAGACTGTTTATCTTGGTTGCATGTCCTATTACCCACATCACAAAGCATATAACCACAGCTACAGAAAGCAGGCACACCATCCCATACCACAATGGGGAAATGAACCATATTGCTATTATCTTCAGAGATGCTCTACCCTCACAATGAGCAATTTCATCTATTCAGTCCACATAGGCCACCAACAACCAAAGAAATGATTCCACCCAGATCTAGCTTAGTGAACCATTGAGTTGCTTACAGGAGCATGGGTGAGAGGTTATGTACAGGAGGAAGAAAGATTCAAACACATGAAGTGATGGAAGCTGAATTTCTGGATCTCACTATATGATTACAGGTAGCTCAGTTGGTCAGAAAAATCTCCTTTCCCTACCAGTTCTTCCTCCTTATATAACCTTGAAGAGAGGCCTTGTGAGCCTTGAGGCTTCTGAATCTAAGGGAGTCTTCCTTCCTTTTGGAGTTTCCTGAGTGAGTCTTAAGGATACTATGTTTCAATCTGGAGCTTTCTAAGGAGGCTTCTACAGGATGGACTGTTGCAACTTGAAGGAAATTTTTTTTCTTGAATATGAGCTTAACATTTCTATGAGAGGAAAATAAACAAAATGGAAAATGACAAAATTAACAATGAAGATTAGAATGAAAATTAATTAAACACAGAGCAGAGGGTTAATAGAAATTAACAATGACCCCAAATGTTATATCTTTGAAATGGTCAGTACAAACATTAATACTTTAATTGAAAAGGCCAAAGGAAAAAAAATAGGACACCTATGTTACTAAAATCCAACTACTACAAATATCATATTAACAAAAAATAGAGAGAGGGAGAAAGAGACAGTTAGGGAGATAGTTAAATGGTAGAGTACTTGTCTAGCATGCATTAGCTGCTGTGTTCCATTCCCATCAAAAGAGAAATGAAGAGCTAGGTATGGTGGCACATGCCTTTAATTCTAGTACTCAGGAGGCGGAGGTAGGAGGATTGCCTTGAGTTCAAGGCCACCCTGAAATTACATAGTGAATTGTAGGTCGTCCTGGGCTACAGCAAGACCCTATCTCAAAAAAGTAAAATAAAATGAAGGAAGATAATACTAAGAACAATGTATGGTAAAAAGTACATAACTTTCAGATACTGAAAAATATTCCTATAAAACCACACATTTCTAAACTGACTCAAGATGAAATATAAATTCTAAATAGACCTCTAATGACACTAATTGTGCAATAAAAATCATCTACAGAGAAAAATCCTATCCAAATAGATTTGATGCTGAATTCTACCACTTAAAGAATTGCCCCTGAGCTGGAGAGATAACTCAGTCAGGAAAGTGTTTGTCAAAAAGCATGAAAACTTGAATTTTATACTCATTACCCATGTAAAAATTCAGAGTGTGAGGGCACATATGCAAGAGAAATTACATAGTACATATACATGTAAAACTAATATGCAAATTCCAATAGGTTTATTCATAAAACTACACATTTAAAAAATACTTGAATGTGCTAAGTAAAATGGAATATTATTCGTCAACTTTCACTAATGGAACAACTAGACAAATGAGGAAAAATAGGATTGAAAAACAGTAGAAATCTATTTACACTTTATAGAATTATATAAAACACTCCGTCACTCCTCAGGGAACATCCGTCAGAACTGACCATGAGCCAGGGCACAAGATAAACCTCAAAGTATTTAAAATGATACTCATATTACATAGTATGATATATGAGTATGCTATATGACCATAATGAAAAAGACGTTTACTATAAACATCATGTGGTTATTTCCAATAAGAGCTGACACTCCCAACAGATCAGGGTTGCATATTGTTCTCAAACTTGCCACACACACACACACACACACACACACACACACACACACACACAAAGACTTAAGGAGTCAAGCCATTAGCTGTGAAATTCACAAATACGTGAAAATTAAACAGCATATGCCCAAATAACCAATAGGACTTGAAAGAAATCATAAGAGAATTTAGAAATGATTCTGATAGGAAGGAAAATAAATATACTATGAGCAAATTCTTGTAAAGGTGTGTTCTGTGAGCAATTTTTAGCTGTAAATGCCTTTGTTAAACTTGGTTGGAGAATCCGTTTTGTTTTACAGAGAACAGTGAAAACCAGGGACAACCAAGAACCATCAATATGACAAAAAAAGAAAGGATAGCGGACTGCCTAGCACATGATGACCCACCTCCATCACATCTGCAACAGTCCATGAGACCTTACAGAGGAAAGAACAATCTAGGCATGAGTGCTACTGTCCCTGCTAGCCTGACAACCAGCCCCAAGAGTGATGATTAAAGACACTGACAATGCTTAAAATGTCTCACAGCAGAAAATCAGAAACTGTAGAGAGATTAGCACTCAGGTAGTTTTATAATACACATGTCAAGGGTCAGGGGACACTGGGGAAGAGGAAATAGAAGGGTTATAAGGGCCATAGAGTGGGAAAGAGTATCCTGTGGCATTATCCCCCCTCCGACAGAGAATGATGCATTCATGACCCCATGGTAAACACCAATAACCACACTGAGGAGGGCTATCAGTGGTTTGATGGTGGAGGAGAGAGGATATAAGATTATGTAACCTAATGTTAATATGGCCAGTACCTGATAGGGTCATACAATAAAATTCATAATCAATTAAAAAACAGTAGAGGGGAGCTGGAGAGATGACTTGGTAGTTAAGGTGTTTGCCTGCAAAGCCAAAGGGCCCTGATTTGATTTTCCAGGACCCATGTAAGCCAAATGCACAAGGGGGCACATGCATCTGGAGTTCATTTGCAGTGATTAGAGGTCCTGGCATGACCGTTCTCTCTCTCTCTCTCACTGTGCCTCTTTCTCTCTCTCAAATAAATAAATAATAAAAATCTTAAGAAAATAAAATAAATAAAAAATTAAAAATACTAGAGGATTTCTTGGAGGGAGGAAGGGGTCAGAGAAAGGATTAGAGAGGGTAGGGAAAAGGCAGAGAGAGAGGTGAGTATGATCTTACTACATTTCATATGTACATAAAATTGTCAAAAATAGAAGAGGGATTAGCTGATAAGAAAGGACTCAGGACTCAGTGGAGGGGACATATGAAAGTGGGAAAATAGAAGTGATGGCAAAAGACTATGATCATTATACTAAGTATATACATAATCAATATTTTTAAATTAATATATATATCTTACAGTATTTAAATTTTCATGTAAAACAGTTGACAACACTGGAGGGAAAACAATCAAAGGACAGAATTTATCAAAATCAGAATCAAAATTAATATACTAAAGAATGTACAGCAAAACAACATAGATAATGAGTGGAAATTTTATGTCTTTGGAAATAATACATTGACAAATTTCAATATAATTATAAAGAATAAATCAATAGGGCTGGAGAGATGGCTTAGCCGTTAAGTGCTTGCTTGTGAAGCTTAATGACCCGGGTTCGAGGCTCGATTCTCCAGGACCCACGTTAGCCAGATGCACAAGGGGGCGCACACGTCTGGAGTTCGTTTGCAGTGGCTGGAGGCCCTGGCATGCCCATTCTCTCTCTCTTTCTCTCTCCCTTTCCCTCTGTGTCTGTTGCTCTCACAAAAATAAATAAATAAATAATGAAAAAAAAAGAAAAAAGAATGCATCAATATAATTACAAAGAATACATCAATATAAATAAAATTTTTAGATGCAAGAATAAAATAAAGAATGATGCTTGTGATCTTAACAAAATAAATTGAGTATCAGAAAAAATATTCATAAGTATCAGTAAATCAGACAATCTTGATAGAATGGACACTAAAGAAAAGGCAGCAAATATAAATAATCAAAGAGATTGGATTACTTCTAACAATCAAAGAGATTGGATTACTAGAACTGTCAAGCATATACTAAATCAGGTAACCCAGGCCCAGAAAGGCAAAAATTCACATGCTCTCTCCTATGCAGATCCTAAAATTTTTAAATATTTAAAAATATTTTTATTTATTTATTTACAAGTAGAGAGAGATAGAGAATAGAGGCACACAGAGAGAATGGGTGTACAAGGGCCTCCTGCCTCTGCAAACTAACTCAAGATACATGTGCCACTTTGTGCATCTGACTTTACATGGGTACTGGAGAATCAAACCCAGGTTGTTAGGCTTTACAGGCAACTGCCTTAAGCATTAAGCCATCTCTCCAGCACAAACACTAACTTTTAATATTAGAGTGTGTCTGTGTATAAATAAGGGGATCTGAGAGTAGGTCTAAAACACAACAGGGATCATGAGAAGGGAGAAAGAGGTGATGAGAAGGGAGAGGCAAAAGGAAGTATATGTATAAAAACTGAAAGGAGGTTATGGTGGAGGGAGGCACAACTAGGGAAGGTGGGTGGAGAGAAATAAGGGAGGAAAAGAAACAAAAACATAAATTTTTTGTAAAAATAATTAAGTGGAATAAAAGAACACTATACCCACAAACAGCTTCAATGGTGAAAACTACCAAGTATTTAACAATAATTGATATTCATTCTCCATCATCAACTCTAAATTATACAAATGTGGGAGAGCAATTTGGTTCACATGAGCAAGGTCCTGGGTTCAGACCCCATTCAAACTTGCTCACGTGCCAAGTTCATAATGAAATAACAAGAAAAAATATACACTCAGATCCTTAAAAATATAAATACAAATCTGAAACATTACAAATAAAATGTAATTTCATAGATATTCCATTAGATTGTCTCATTTATCTACACTATGTTTTGTAGCTTTCCTTGAACAAATATTTGATCATCTTGCTTGAGTGTTTTTCAAGATATTTTATAATTTAGGAATTAAATTTGAATGGATTTTGAACCCAGGACCCTTACACGCTTGCACCCTTGCACATGTGAGGGGAGTGTTTTGTGACTGATTTACATGCCTGGACCTTGTTTTGTTATGTTTGGATTTATTTATTTTTATTTTTGGACAAAGATTCCTTGTGTACCTGACTCTAGTCTTGAACTCTTGATCCTCCTATTTCAACCTAACAAGTGTTCAGATTATAGACCTATACCAAACTAAGTTCCAACAGGATTTTATTTATTATTCTAGTTTCCTTTGTACTGTATAAGGAGTCTACTATTAAGCAATATCTCTAGGCCCTAATTTATGTTCAAGTGGACAGATCTCATGTTAACCACGCTTGATCCCCCTTCCTACCCTTCTTCAACAATTTCCTACCAGCATGTGCCACCACAACTGGCAATGTTATGTTAACCATTCTTTACATCAAAAATCTACTACATAAAGAGCAAATACAACTAAAAAATAGGGCAAGAGGAACTTTTCAAAGTCATAGGTATATTTATTGCATTAACTTTGGTGACTAGTTTTAGCTATACAGAAAACATGGTAAAATTTTAGGATATAAAATCAAAATGCAATTATACATATAATTTCTATTTATTCACAAAAAACTATGCAAGTCAAAAATTAGGAAAAGTATCCCAATTAAAATGTAAATTTATAAGAAAAATATGTAAAATTAGTAAAAATAAGGAGGTAAAACACTTTAAGTATATATAAATGAAAAAATTGTGTGCATAGGTTGTAAAAATTAATAAAGTTGAAATTTTTGCATTATAAAAAGATATTTACTAGTTCAATATCATCTTTATCAATGTCCAACTGGCATGTATTTTTCCCAGCATGGCCCAAACTCAGGATCCTCTTCTCTGTCTACCACGTGTATACTGGGAAAACAGACATGCTCCTCCATGACTGGCACAATGGCATACATTAAATAAAAATACAAACAATCATGTAGTTAATATAGAGCAACAAAAAGGTCTAAAGCGATCTCTCATTAATCTAGAACGAACACAAAGGTATCACTTTTCCTGATTTCAACATTTATTATCAACCTGCAGTCATCAGTCAGGTACTAAAAATAAAAACAGAGAGGACAATAGAATGGAGTAGAAATTCCAGCATAAATCAGTTTGCATATGATCAACATTGTACAGAACACAAAGAATATAAAGTGGAGAGGGGACAGGTTTTCATTGATTGGATTTGCTAAAACTGGATACCTCCCATCAGAAACACAGAATTGGACCCATTTCACATTATGTATACACAGCAAACTCAAATTTAAGAAGATTTAAACCTAAATTCTGAAAGTATAAGATTAATTGAAGAAAAAAACAGGGTATACAGGTCTGGTATCACATATTTTTAATACCTACCAGCTCTCCAAAGACTAAGACTGGAGGATCTAGAATTCAAGGCCAGCCTCGGCTAAGGAGCATCATATTTGAGGAGAGCTTGGATTATATTAGACTCTGTCACAAAAAGTGAAAACAAAATAAAGATAGGATCAATATGTCTCAACTTTAGTGTGGGAAATGATTTTCCTTTTGACACACAATTCACAGACAACCAAGGCACAACAGACAACTGTAATTGGAGGAATATGGAAAGTGTCGACATTACATATCAAAATGAAAAGGCCTTTCAGGCAGTGAAACAATACAGTTATAATCTATATTTCAGATATGAGGTTAATATCATTTCATACATGCATATATATGTATATCTATACATATATATATATATATATATATAGAGAGAGAGAGAGAGAGAGAGAGAGAGAGAGAGAGGGAGAGAGAGAGTCTATATACTGCAAGATTAATACAAAAATAATTTGATTGAAATATGAGCTATGGTTTGAATACATCATCCCCAAATTCACCATTTGGAAACATGATTACCAAATTCACCTGTTTTTTCATATTTGTAGGTGAAGCTTTTGCAATTTATTAAGCTTAGACCAGATTGTAAGTTTGAAACCTAAACTATGGCATAATTAATGTTATAAGAAGTGAGACTTTAGTTGATAAAAATGTTCCCACTTTTTCCCTGTGTAATGATGCAGAGACAGCCATCACCACATGAAACCCATTACCTGCAGCTAAGAATTCCTGACAATGAGGAGTCAATTTCTTGTCTTTAAAAATTACTCAATTTAGCCAGGCGTGGTGGTGCATGCCTTTAATCCCAGCACTTGGGAGGCAGAGGTAGGAGGATTGCAGTGAGTTTGAGGCCACCCTGAGACTCCATAGTGAATTCCAGGTCAGCCTGGGCTAGAGTGAGACCCTACCTCGAAAAACCAAAGAAAAGACCCCCCCCCAAAAAAAATTACTCAATTTCAGTTTTTTTTTTGTAGTGACAAAGAATAATTAGTATATGGAGTCTTAGTAGGCATTATTTACCAATAGTTAATCAATCAGCAGGGAATTGTAAAATAAAACCACAATGAGATATCCCTGCACACATTTTGGGGTGTTCATTATTAAAAGCTTAAATAAAAAGGGTTGGTGGGGCTGTGGGGAAAAGCTAAAATTTCAAACTATTCCAAACATGTAAATGGGTATACAAAACACTGTGAAAATTATAAAGCAGGGGAAAGTAATATGTTTTAATATATTTTGATATTCGCTTAAATTTATAATGACATTTCATAAACAAGATCATTATAGTTAATACCTATAAACATGAAGAGGCACAAAAATTTGGGGATATGGAAGATAAGTAAGAAATTAATTTACTGTAAACATGAGCTAATAACAAAAGTAGTAACCATGAAGTAAAGGTTAGATCATTATGAATAAAGTAGAAGATGGCAATGACAGATTTAGTAGAATCCAGATTGTTTTCCTGAATAAAGACTACTACAATGGCCAATGATTTTTAAAACAGAATCAAGGCTATGTGAGCAAATACTATGCTATCACATTTCTGTTGTTTTTTTTATGAGAGAAAAAGAAAGTGAGAATGAGAGAGAGAATTGGAGCTCCAGCCACTGCAATTGAACTCCAGACATGTGTGCCACTTTCTATGCATGTGCAACCTGTGTGCTTGCATCACCTTGGACCTGAAGAGTCGAACATGGGTCCTTAAGCTTTGCAGACAACTACCTTAACCACTAAGCTATGTGTAGTGGTTTGAATAGAATAGATGACCCCCAATATATTCAGTTGTTTATTTGTTTGTAGTTTGCATCTTTAGCCACCTGGATGGAGGCAGTCACTGGGTGGACCTTAAGGTGTGGTGGTGGGTTTCAGATTTCAATCTAAAGATATGCAAAGTGTGCCTAGCAGGAGTTCCTGAAGTGTGCTGTGGCTATTGGCTTTTTGGCTTGTGCTTCTCTCTCTCTGCTTGGTCCTGTTAAGGCAGGCCAGTTTCTTCTACCATTATGGAACTTCTCCTGGATCTGTGAGCTTGAATAAATATCCCTTCCTCCATAACTGTGTCTGGTCTGAAAGTTCATCTCAGCGAACCTGAAGCTGTCTGCTACAGAATTTGGTACCAGGAGTGGACTGAGATGAACCTGACCATGTGGATGTTGATCTTTTGGAACCTTTGTTTTGGAGGAATAGGCATGGACTTGGTGTTTGCAACTGAAGATGTCTTCTGGAGTGGTAAGCCAAGTTTTATGGACTATTCTGATGAGAGTCTGAGAATGCTAAGGCAGACAGCATTGAACTTCGAGGATTGCCTTATGAGCTTTCTAAGGGGAAGGAAAGACTGCAGAGGACTTTGTTGGAACTGGGCTACTGGCATAAGGGCTGGCTGCGTCCTGCTGCCCAGGCCCAGAGTGTTTGATCAAGGTTAAATTTGTAATGGACTGATGTGCTTGGCTAAATATTGGACTGAGAGATTTAAGATTTTAAGCTGGAAAACTTTAAGCAAGTTAAATTTACTGGCACTGAGACTGGTTTTAGGTCACTGAACCTGCTATTGTCAGACACATTAGCAATCTTAAGGAAGATGGTCCAATTGCTTTACATTAAAACAATGGAAAGGATGCCTGAGGAAGGACTATCGATGTTGTGCCAAGTCCCCTGACCAGGAGCCAAGACCCCCAGTCACCCAGGAGTCACCCAGAGAACCGCCACAGAAGCCGAGACACTCGAATGTAAAAGCAACAGGTTTCTTTATTGCAAGCCTAGGCCTGGGCTCCATCCCTACAGTCCGACACAGCGGTAGAAGGGAAAGAGCCCCTTCCTTTTGGGGGAAGGGGCTCATATAGGAATTCGAACAAAGAAGTAGGGGATAGATACATGATTGGTTGATTGAAACAGTTTTGATTGGCTTGGGGTTTCAGCGGGCAAAGTTGGGGGCAGGAGCTAGGGGCACTCCAGGCAGATGAGGTAATCTCCATTGTGATGGGCTAAGTAAACAGTGGTATTTTACGACTTCCTTGAAGTGGAGATTCCTCAGTTTCTTATCTAAGCAGGTGGTCGGAGGCCAGAGGCCTCTGCAGTGGAGTGTTTCTGCAATGTCCTTGAAATGGAGATTCCCCAGAAACTTTAGGGAGAAAGGCAGCAATTGAGCAAGCAAGCAAAGTTTACAGAAGCACAGGTCAGACGCACATTAGCCGGCTAGTTCTCTATCTAAGCCAGGCCTGGGCCTTTTTACTTAAAATGGTTATATTTGGCCTTTCATCATAGAAATGCAAACTCTTTAGGAAAGACTTGACTGGAGAAGGAACCTGCTTTTCAAGGTTATGAATTATTTAATCTGTGAATTAAGAATATGGCTGTGTCCTGCACACCTGGCATTGGTTTCAGAAGCATGAAAAGTGTGAGGAATGGTCGTGAATTGCACATGTTTCCAGGAGCTGCCCCTGAGATGTGACATGAGGTAAGGTCTGATGCCCTAATAGGCTGAAAGAGCCTTTGGAAAATGTGAGGAGTGGTCATGAATTGCACATGGTTCCAGGAGCTGCTGCTGAGATGCAGCATGAGTCAGGGCATGATGCCCAGATAGGCTAAAAGAGCCTTTGGAAGATGGACCGTGGTTTGCATGAAGACCTGAAGATGTTTTGTATATACCAGGACTGTGCAAGGGCTACCATAGAGCACACGGTTGGTCTGGGATGGAAGTGTTCCCCGGCTACTCTGCCCAGCTGGAGAGGCGGAATTGGAAAGTCTGGAGACTGTTAGTCTCTGGATATATTGAACTTGAACTGCAGAAGTTTTATGTTTGTTTGATGGTGGTTGAGTTTGCATTGCTTTATGCTCCCCTTGATGAAAATGTTTATTCTGTGCCTCTATATGTTTGAAATGTTTAACTTGTTTGATTTTACAGGTTTTAATATCTTAAATTGGTCAAGACTGTGGGGACCTTTGAAATTGAACTGAGTACAATTTACAACGTGTGATGGTTATAAATCTATTGGGGACCAGGGGCAGAATGTAGTGGTTTGAATAGAATAGATGGCCCCCAATATATTCAGTTGTTTATTTGTTTTTAGTTTGCATCTGCACCTCCTGGCTGGAGGCAATGTCAGAGGGTGGATCTTAAGGTGTGGTGGTGGGTTTCAGATTTCAATCTAAAGATATGCAAAGTGTGCCTAGCAGGAGTTCCTGAAGTGTGCTGTGTGGCTTTTGGCTTTAGGCTTGTGCTTCTCTCTCTCTGCTTGGTCCTGTTAAGGCAGGCCTGTTTCTTCTACCATTATGGAACTTCCCCTGGATCTGTGAGCTTCAATAAATATCCCTTCCTCCATAACTGTGTCTGGTCTGAAAGTTCATCTCAGCGAACCTGAAGCTGTCTGCTACACTATGTCTCTAGCTCCTATCACTTTTTATTAAAGAAAATATAGAAAAAATTGCTGTAAATCAGATATCATTTTGATGAAAATTTATACTAACTTCCATTTGGGAAATTGTCACAAATGTCTAAGATCCAGGTAACAGAATTCCAGTCATAGAAAAATTTATTTTATATTTATACATCTATATCTTTTATATTTACATTACATTTATATAATGACATTTATTTGTACATACATGAGAGTTTCTAGATTTACCTGTGGCATAGGTCAAATTTGAACAAAATATCAATTGCTTGCAATTCAATCAAAAATGTGTTTTTGTTGCCAACTTTCTAAGTAATATTAAATGACCACACTCAGAATTTGGCAAGATGTTGAACTAGTAACATGCATCTGTAGCTACAGCTATTATATCAACGAGTTAGTAAAGCTCTGAACTAAGTAGTCGAAATGGTTTTAAAGATACATTTAATCAATGAGCAGAGTTAGTGCATGTAAAATTAGTCACTGATATTCATGTGAGATCTTCTAGTCCCCCCAAAAAAACACCCCACAAAAAAGTTTGCACAAGGGGATCAAGTGCAATTACTACTTATTAACATGTGTCAAATTTTAATTTTCATACAGCCACAAAACCATTCCAATCATGTCTTCCTACTAGATCCAGAGACTATACTACACTCTTGATCCTGTTAAGTTTTTCTTTTTCCCAGAGCCCTTGACTATTTACTGTGCTATGACTGCACCACCCCCTATGTGCTTCTGCATTACAACCAGTAGTTTTCTTTTCTCCTGTACTATGAGTGTATGTAAAGAATAAACTACTGTATGTGCCATTTGCTAGTATCAGACTAGTACAGTATCTAGCCATACCCATCGTGCCAGGGTGGTAACCCATTCTTATCTTTAGAGTAAATAATGTGCAAACAAAAATGAATAAGACTCCCACATGTTAGGAGAGATTGACAAATATTGTTGTATATAATATCAACTCACATATATCCACTGTATTGATGTTGAATAAATAGGTAACTTATGAGACAAGATCAGAGTTCAAATTGATCAAATATAGATGAAAATAATCAAGTACCATATAGTGCATGCTAAAGACAGAATCAGTGAACTATATAGTGGAATAGAGAACTGCCTATAGATAGCAAGAGATTTAAAAACCAAAGTATAATTTACAATTGTGTCACTTCTGACACTTCAGCCATGCCATTTTAAAATTGTCCAGCCATAGTCACATGGAATTTTGATTCTACTATCAACTTGTAATCTTATTATTAACAACTGTATGTAAAAAGAACAACCACTTACCATCATAATTGGAAATCTGAAGCTGTGCCCCTTCTGAATCACACTTACACTTTGTTTTTATTTCTGAATAAATGGTAGCAACTTTTGCCAGGTGTTTATTCTTAGATACTCTAACTGTCTGGAGATCTCTATACCATTAGTAGAGGTAGATGATGTTTGTGTAGGAGGGAACTATTAATGATGTCTGCATTAGTATGGTGTGAATGCCCTTTACCTCTTCTGCATTTTTTTTTTTGTCAATTCCCATTTATTTTTGGCTCTTGGGGCAATGTCATCTTTTCAATATGAAGAAAAGCAAGTTCAACACAAAATAGAAATCTGAAGTGTAGGATAGGACAAAATAAAGGGTAGGAAGTCAACGGCAATAGCAAAAAGATCTCGCAAAGACAGGAGGGCGTCATTTACCTCTCCTCTGGGGAGTGACCCAAACATCTATGTGGCAGCACACACCTTTCCACGCATCAGGGATATGCTTTTAAGTGGACAGGGTTTTGGAGGTTCAGACCAAGGCTTCACCTCTATCCACTGAAGTCTTTGGCCAAGGGAAAGGAAGGAATCTGCTAGGAAAGGTTGAGGCGGGGGGAGTGCAGACCATCAAGGGCTCAGGACAGCTGGAATGTAAAAAAGACTACAAATTGAGATAATACTGTTAACACCTCACCTGAAGCTTGGGAGATGGAGTAGGAAAGACTTGGAAGTTGTGACATTTAAAGCCTCAGTTGGTTGTGTCCCCGAATCTGTTTTTGACTGAAGCCCCTAACCCTTCCTCAGTGACTTCTACCTGCTACCTCTCCCCTTAACCCTGGATAGTGGCCACTCTATCTGGCTCTTCAGTACCAGGCTGGTTCCTAATGTGATTTGGAGGAGACTCAAGTTCCTGGAAAGTTGTTTTTGAATGCAGAAATATTAATTGGACAGTTCTGAGTAGTGGGTATAGAAGGAAATATAGGGTAATCCAGAAATCTAGATTTCCCAAAGTGGTAAGAGAGGAGACATTCAACAAATATTTATTGAGTGCCTACCCAAGCATTAGGCATGGTTTACCCTCCTTAAAAAAAAAAAGAAAAGAAAAGAAAAGAAAAAAAGATAAAATCAGGACAGAGGAAGCAGGAACAAATGGAAAGGATTGGAAAGGGGCAGTGGAGGGAACTGAGAAAGAAGCCTGAGGTGAGAGAGGGATCTGCTTAGGCCTCCTCTTCGGCCTCTTCACCAAAATCCTCTTCCTCTTCTGCTGTGGCATCTTGGTACTGCTGATACTCGGAGACCAGGTCGTTCATGTTGCTCTCAGCTTCAGTGAACTCCATCTCGTCCATGCCCTCACCTGTGTACCAGTGCAGGAAGGCCTTCCGGGGGAACATGGCTGTGAACTGCTCTGAGATGCGCTTGAAGAGCTCCTGGATGGCCGTGCTGTTGCCAATGAAGGTGACTGCCATCTTGAAGCCACGAGGTGGAATGTCACAGATGGCTGTCTTGACACTGTTGGGGATCCATTCCACGAAGTAGCTGCTGTTCTTCTTCTGCACGTTGAGCATCTGCTCGTCCACCTCCTTCATGGACATGCGGCCCCAGAAGACAGCAGCCACTGTAAGGTACCGGCCATGGCGGGGGTCACAGGCAGCCATCATATTCTTGGCATCGAAGACCTGCTGTGTGAGTTCAGGCACAGTGAGGGCCCGATATTGCTGGCTTCCACGACTGGTGAGCAGGGTGAAGCCGGGCATGAAGAAGTGGAGACATGGGAAGGGCACCATGTTGACTGCCAACTTGCGGAGGTCAGCATTGAGTTGGCCTGGAAAGCGGAGGCAGGTGGTGACGCTGCCCATGGTGGCAGAGATGAGGTGGGTCAGATGCCCATAGGTTGGAGTTTTCAACTTGAGGGTAAGGAAGCAGATGTCATAAAGGGTCTCGTTGTTAGTGCAATACATCTCATTAGTGTTCTCTACCAGCTGATGGACAGAGAGGGTGGCGTTGTAAGGCTCAACCACAGTGTCGGAGACTTCGGGTGGGGGCACGACACTGAAGGTGTTCATGATGCGGTCAGGGTTCTCTTCCCGGGTCTTGCTGATGAGCAGGATGCCCATGCCAGAGCCTGTGCCTCCACCCAGCGAGTGGGTCAGCTGGAAGCCTGGCAGGCATTCACAGCTCTCAGCCTCTTTCCATGCCACGTCCAGGACTGAGTCCACCAGCTCAGCCCCTTCTGTACAGTGGCCCTTAATGTAGTTATTGTCTGCCCCAAAGACTGACCAAAAACAAAATTGTCTGGTCTGAAGATACGGCCCAAAAGGTCCGGAGCGAACAGAGTCCATGGTCCCAGGTTCTAAGTCCACCAAGATAGCTCGCGGAACATACCTGCCACCTGTGGCTTCATTGTAGTACACGGAGATGCTGTACAGCTGCAAGTCGCCGCCCCCATGGAAAGTACTGGTGGAGTTGATGCCGTGTTCATCGCTGATCACCTACCAAAACTTGGCACCGATCTGGTTGCCACACTGACCGGCCTGGATATGCACGATCTCCCTCATGATGAAGGCTTATCTTTCCCTCATGATTAAGGCTTATCTTCTTCTGCAATTTTTTTTATATTTCTTCTTCACTGTGCATTTTAACAACATTTAATGATATATACAATATGTGCTTTGTAATTTTTCCTGACAGCTTTTGTGTTCTAGGGCTTTTATAATGACTTATCCTGTAAATTAACTTGTTCAATCAATATAATTTCTCATGTGTCACTTTTCCTAACATTTCTCCTTTTGTTATTCCTTATCTTGTTGAGATGAACTATGAGAATGAATTATGGAAATGAAATATTAGAAATAACTGTGGGGATACTTTTATGGACCTTACAAACAGCTCCTTTTTATATTATTGCTGTGAGAGGCTAAATTCCTTACTTGTAATTTGCTTTAAAGTTAATCTTACAACTGTCTAATCCACCTGCTTAAAGCAATATGAAGCAATATGACCAAGTTTTCTCTGCCTTGGTGTACCTTTGGCCTGAATAGCACAGATGACCAATACTGACAAGCAATGTTTAGAGATGCTGACTGCTCTTAAGCTATGCTCCTTTCCTCAGCCAACTGGTTTGACTCTTGACTCAGAACAAACAACCGCATAGGGAATACATGCAACCCCATTGAGAAGTATCCCCAATGTTACGGGGGCAGGAATGAGGGAAAAGAGGGTATCAACACGTGATGTATCCATATGAAACATCTTGTTAATAATAATAATAATAAACATTAAATTAAAAACTAGAAATGCTGATCATTGTATTGTAGACAATGAAGTCAGTAAGGGCCCACAGATCTGTTGAAGGTAACTGGTGGGCTTAATGTTATTGCTCTTGTGATAAGGGTGTATGTGTGTTCTTGATCAGCAGAGTCCAGCAGGTCACACCCCCAAATCCCTTCCTTTAAAAATGCCTAAGGATTATCCAAGGTCAAAGGTTCCTTACCCTTAGCTCATACAATGTAGTACTTGTTCACATGTCACTGATTTTGCATTGTTCAAAAAACAAAGGGCCAATGTTTGCCTGTATGGAAGTCAGGAAGCCATATCCTCAGTAACATCAGCACAGTGATGACAGCAGATGCAGCAGGTATAATGATGGCTTGAACTAAACTTCTCTTCAGTTTCCTTTTCCTCAGGCTGCTGCTAGAGGCAGCTACCCTACCAGTGACATTGGGGTACTGGGAAGTAGAGTTCCCATTTCTCAGGTTCTGTTTTTAGAAGCAGTTTTGTCATTTCTGGATAGGAAAATTCCAGAGGGTAAGTCTTCCTAAATTTAGGGCTGTGCCCCCCCCCAAACAGGGCATCATCTAAATTTACAGAGAAAGCCTGCCATACCATTAGTCTGTAGGGTACTGTGGCACAGAGTTTTTAAAATCCACCAGAGTACCAAATAATGGTAAAGTCAGAAACATGTGCTTTTGATTAAGAAATTGAATCAGTTAAGAGACAAACTAATCTAAATGGATTTCATTTCTTTTTTGTAAGGAAGATGGATTTAACATCTTGGTTTAAAACAAAATAAAATAAAATACATTGGCATTTAAAAATATTTTATTTTATTTATTTATTTGTGTGGGGGGTGGGAGAAAGGGAAAGAGGCAAATAGAGAATGGCTGTGCCAGGGCCTCTAGCCACTGCAAATGATGCATGCACCATGCTGTGCATTTAGCTTTATGTGAGTACTTGGTATTGGGACCTGGGTCCTGTGGTTTTCCAGACAATTGCATTAACTGCTAAGCCATCTCTCTCTCTCTCTCTCTCTCTCTCTCTCTCTCGCCCCTACATTGGAATTTTTAAGCAGATGAATTTTATATTACTCAGAAATAATTTAATTTGTATTCACTAATTTTCTCAGAATTATATCTATATAAATAAAAATCAAAAAGAATATATGCATGCTTTTTAATATCTTAAACATGAGTTAATTGAATGACATTTTTCACAAATGAATGAGTTCTTTGAATAAATTCTCCATTGTTCTCATTAAATGAGATTTTTCCAAACATATTTTTTGCTTTTCATGTCTAATTATACTTTATCAAATTTGTCATTAATTTTTATGGTTTTGATATTATAGTGACAACTTAATTCAATTTTTAGTGTAGTTTTTAAAATAGGAAGATTAAATTCACAGACCATGGAAAAACTGTCAGAAAAAAAATCTTGTCCAAACATGAGGAATACATAATTAATATAAAATGTTGTCACTGAAGTTGAATGGTAATATGTGATCAATTTGAAAAAGTAAGGATGCACATACCTTGCTTATACATAACTTGTTCACATGTGTTTCCATGGATGACAGCTGAATTCAGATGAATATGACATCTAGAATTATTTGGCTGCATTTTAAAGAGAAACTATACTTTTTTTTTTCAATAAGGATCTATAACCTAGTTACTTGTCATGAGGTTGTAACAAAACACTTGACAAAAACAACTTAAGATTGGGTAAGTTCACTGAGAATGATCTGTTCCAGGTTTAACCATTTTTCCTCAAATTTCATTGTGTCAATTTTTCTTACTGCTGTATAGAATTCCATTGTGTAGATATACCACATCTTAGTTATCCATTCTTCTAGTGATGGACATCTGGGTTGATTCCAGCTCTTAGCTATTACAAATTGAGCCGCTACAAATATGGTTGAGCAAATCTCTCTAGCCTATGGTTTGAAGGTTTTAGGGTAGATGCCCAGTAAGGGAATAACTGGGTCTGTTGGTATCTCTATACTCAGCTTTTTCAGAAGTCTCCATATTGCTTTCCAAAGTGGTTGTACCATCCTACGTTCCCACCAACAGTGGATGAGTGTTCCTACTTCTCCACATCCTCGCCAGCATTTATTTTTATTTGACTTTTTGATGTTTGCTATCCTTATTGGGGTAAGGTGGAATCTCATAGTTGTTTTAATTTGCATTTCTCTGATGATTAGGGATGATGAACATTTTCTACAAAAATCAGCAGCCTTCCTATTTGCAAATGACAAAGATACAGGGAAAGAAATAAACATAGTCCCATTTTCAATAGCAACAAAAAAAAATAAAATACTTTGGAATAATGTTAACCAAGTAAGTGAAAGATCTATACAACGAAAACATAAAAACACTCAAAAAAGAAATTGAGGAGGACTTGAGAAAATGGAAAGACCTCCCATGTTCCTGGATAGGCAGAATTAACAATGTGAAGATGACAATCCTACCAAAGGTAATATACAGATTTAATGCAATTCCAATTAAAATCCCTACAGTGTTCTTCACAGAGATAGAAAAAATGATCTCAAATTTCATATGGAAAGGCAGAAGGCCTCGCATATCCAAACATATACTCAGCAAAAGAAATACCTCTGGAGGTATCACCATACCTGATCTAAAACTATATTACAAAGCCATAGTAATAAAAACAGCATGGTACTGGCATAGGAATGAAGCAGTTGGTAACATTCAGCCTATAGTCAGGAAGCAGACAGCAATGACTACTGGTGATAGATAACTTTTTTCTGTTCTATATAGGCCAGAATCCTAGCCATGATGCTATGATGAATATCCAACCAGATGCAGTTTATGGGATGAACAGGATTTATTTCAGGCTTACAGTTCAGAGGAAGTTCCATGAACGGCAGAAGAAGCTGGCTCCCATTCAGAAATTCAAGCAGAGAGAAATTACCAAACAGCCTGCCCCAGCAGTAGGCACCATCAACAGTACACACAAAACACACCAGAGCTCAAAATCTCCTTGCATACCTTGAGGCTTGACTCCAGGATCCTTCTCCGGTGACACTTCATCCAGCCAGTAAGCTGGAGATCCACATTACAAGTTTAATCTTAACCCCTAAGGTCCTAGGGGACATGCAATAAAACTACCACACTCAGGGAATGGTACGGCCCACATTTAAGGTGGATATTACAATATCAGTTAACCTAATCTACATATTTGTTTTCTTATTGATTCTAAATGCTTTCAAGTTTACAACAGATTGACCATCACAGTCAAAGAAAATGAGATCCATCTAGATTATTCAATTTTTTCCATTCATCCAATTTCTTTTGTTTCTTTGTGTGTATGTTCATGTATTGTGTGCATGCATGCTTATAGGTGTATGGTGCCATGATGAGTGTGTCGAGGTTATATGACAACATAAAGTATCAATTCTCACCTTACTTTTGTTCGAGGCACGGCCTCTCAGTTATCACTGCTGTGTTCACCAGGCTAGCTAACCTTTAAGCTTCACGGTCATTCTCTTGTTCCTATTTCCCATCTTACTATAGGTGTACCCAGATTAGAGATGGTAGCACTACCACATAAAACTTTACATAAGTTCTAGGAATCCAAACTCAGGTACTCACAGTTACACTGTAAACACTTTATTCAGTGAACTATCTCCCCAACCATCATTTATCCAAGTATGTATATTTATCTGTATCTTCCTTCAGCACTGGAGTTACAGACATATGAAGCCATGCACAGCTTTTTCTGTGGGTGCTAGGAATCAAACTCATGTCCTCATGTTTGTGGAGCAAGAACACTTACTCACTGAGCCATGACCCCTGGTCATAAATAAAAAAAAAACCTAAAATAAGTATTGAATGATACAAAAGATGGACAATACATATCAGCTAGAAAATAAAGTTTAAAAACCATAATCTTTAAATTTTTCCCTACATTAATCTGCACAATTAGCACTAGCTCAATAGAAATAACAACAGTATTTTGTGGAAAATTAAAATTGATTAACATGTTCACATATAAATATAATTAAGTAAATATAGAATATTCTGCAAGAATATGGACAAGACACTAATTCTCTAAGAACAAAAAAAGCAATGATAATGGTATAATAAAGTACTGTTGAGGAAAACAATATGGAGTTTCCTCAGAGAACTTAACAAAAAAGGAAAACTCAAATTACAATATGATCCAGTCTTCAACACCTATCTAAAGGAATTGAAATAGGTACACTGAGTACACATATATATGTATAATCAGATGTTCATTAAAACATGATTAGCCTCTGCCAATACATGAAAACAACCTATATATATATATATGTCAACATGTATATGGATGGAACTTTTATAATAGGTAAATAGTGTAATTTACTCACCAATAAAAAGTTAAATTTGCTATCCTTTTTGGTACTGGTTTTCTAGGTTTGTCTTGAGTTCATTTTTTTGTTGTTTTTTACAATTACAGAATGATGAAACAGAAGAGTAAGCAAGTCAAGTTTTATTGAGGAGAGTTAGTGAAAAGCTCTCTGTGGTGGTGACGTGTCCTGAAAGAAGCTGCCAATGTAACAGACCGGACTGAGTCTTTCATGCATTGAGGCTGAATACATTCATGCCTCATATAAAAAGTGGGCATCTGGGCTGTAGAGATGCCTTAGTAGTTAAGGCACATGCCTGTGAAACCTAAAGACCCAGGTGCAATTCCCCCAAGACCCATGTAAGCCAGATGCACAAGGTGGTGCACGCGTCTGGAGTTCATTTGCAGTGGCTGGAGGCCCTGGCACACCTGTTCTCTCCCTCCCTCCCTCCCTCTCTCCCTCTCTCTCTCTCTCTCTCTCTCTCTCTCTCTCTGTGTGTGTGTGTGTGTGTGTCTGTCTGTCTGTCTGTCTGTCTGTGTCTTGAGCACAGGTAAGGGTCCCAAGCCACTGAGGGTTAAAATGGACCTGAGCTGCAAGGCATGGCAAAGGGCCCCAGAAGTCCTGATAAAACTTAGGTTTCACTCATAGCCTTGTAACCTTTTGCCAGTTGCCTAGGAAACTCCTTATATGGTATCAGCCAGCAGCCTTCAGCCTTCACACAGCCCATCCCCTTGTACCCCTCTACCTGTACCTTTTCTTGCCACCACATAGATCGTCTGACTCCCTAGGCATTGGCAAACAACCTTTGAACCCACCAATCCCCTTAGGACCCTCTTCCGGCTGTCTCTCAACTGCTTATAAAAACTCAGTCCCCTAACAAATAAGCTGCTCTCTGAAGCTGTATCCCGGGTGTATCTGTCCTTCACAGTCATGCTGGCTCAAGACCCTGCTCCACAGTTGTCTGGATGCCTCTGGGGAGCAGGTGTGCAATGGCCTCCTGAGGAACTAGGGACCCCACATGTGTCTGTCTGTCTCTCTCAAAGAAAGAATGAAAAACGTAATCATGAAGTTGGGATGGACTTCATTAGTTAAGTTTATATGTATATACAGGAGTTTGATTGGTGGGTCAGGGAGAAAAACACATACTCTGAAATAGCAGGAGGGTGGGCAGGTGGGGGGAGGTTGAAAAATGCCAAAGAGTTCTAAGAACTAGGAAGAACAAGGAAGTAAAGTGAACAAAGGCCTGTTCCTAATGGCCATGTTGGTGAGTCAGGTTTAGGTCACATCTGGAGATGCTTTCTATTCTTTCCAGGGCAGGTTGATCTTTATGTTATTTTGGCTTGTGTCCTTAACCAACTACCTACAAAAGAAAGATGCCATGCTCCTAATCTCTATCACTTCACTCGAGCTTTCCCTTTGTCCCTTCTGCTCTTTTCTAGCCTCTAGAAATCATCATTATACTACTTATTTTATGAGTTCAACCAGTCATTTGAACTAAGAGAGGCGTATTTTCACTGGACCATTAATTTTGCACTATTTGAATGAAGCACACTATATTCTTCAAAAAAGATAAGCAGAAGTCCTGATTCCATAGTTGCTCATAATACGACCTTATTTGGAACTTAGTTCATTGCCAAAACATGTAGTTATGTTTGACAACCTCCTGGGGGAGTAACACACAATCAAACAGGACCAGTTTTCTAAGAAGAAAACAGTCACAGAGACACACATGTATAGTAAGGATGACATGTGACAATGGACATAGTCACAGAGTGGCATTACCATAAGCTAAGAAACACCTGTGGCTATCAACAGCTGGAAAAACTAAATAAAGTTGTCCCTCAAGAATCACCATGGGAAGTATGGATTGTCCAACAACCTGATAGCCCATTACCCAGGCTCCAGAACCCAGAAAAATGAATCAATAATTTCTGTTGTTTGATGCAATCCTGTTTTTGATATTTTATTTCACAAGGCCTAAGGAACTAGAGTAAACTCCTGACAATTAAAAAATTATAAAAATATATTATCTTGAGGATAATGTGATGGCAATTATTTCTGAGTTTGTTCTTTCATAAAAGAGCTTTATATACAATTGAGCAAAAATCATTTAGGACAATAAGAAGGAAGTATTTATTTTTGGAACTTAGGGAATTAACAAAAGCCACTAAATCCACATTGTTACATATTATACCATGCTCATTTCTTTCCTGTATATATAATTTAGTGTCAATTATGCTAAGCCTTCCCAGGATATTATGCGAAAGTTGAGAGCTCCTAATAGAATAGAACTTCTTTCCAGCAATCCTCTGTTAAAGCTTAAACTATTGAATAGAAACAGCAGGCTTTGAGAGGAATTACAGGTTTCACATATTTGTGATATAAGCATCGGTCATGTTCTAGGATAAGAAAAAATTCATTAAAATTTATTACTTTCTGTCAAAAGGAAAAAAAATGTGTGCTTAAGGAGACTATTGTTCAAAACTGGCTTGATTTAAAGAAAAAGAAGCCACATAAACAAATGACTCACCAGATGATTAATCAGCTTTGTGTGATTCACTGTAAGAATCCTTTAATGCCTGATATTAACATGCATTGGATATCATACTTATGGGGACCAATGTGACTGGAATAAAACAGTATAGGCTGCTTTAACATGCCACTTGTTGAAAATCACTTTTGTTTTTTGTTTAAGCTAATAGATGAAATTCTAACCAAATGGGCTCTCATATTTTAAACCTGACTTAACAAATGAAATCAGACCTATAAGTGCCTTTTTCAGTTTGGTGATCAGATTTCTAGTCAAATCCCTAAATTTTGAGAAGTACTTCAGCTGAGACCTGGGAAAAGGGAGGAACACAACATTCATTTTCCTAGGATACTGGCTATTAGCTCCATCTGGTCTGCTGAAAGACTGTTGTGGCATACCAGAAAGAACACCATACAGTTACTTGGGCAATCAATGTAATGGTGAGTATATAAGTGCTTTGAAATTTATTTTAAAAATATAAAATTACCAATAAGGGATATTGTCTTTTAGTTTTATGAAGACACAGGTTTTCTTTAATAAATAAACCTATTTTAGCTCAATAAGTGGAAAAGGTAATTTGAATACTAAACAACCATGATGCATTAGGGGTAAGTCAAATAAAACCCAGAAAAATGAACTTTTTCATGTCCTGTAGCATTAAATTTATTTCTCAATTACTTTGTTTATTTTTATTCATTTATTTGAAAGCAACAGACAGACAGAGAAAAGGAGAGAGAAAGAGCAAATGGGCATGCCAGGGCCTCCACTCATTGCAAATAACTCCAGATGCATGCCCTACCTTGTACGTCTGGCTTACGTGGGTCCTGGGGAATCAAACCTCAAACCAGGGTCCTTAGGCTTTACAAGCAAGTGCTTAACCACTAAGCCATCTCTCCAGCCTTAAATTTATTTCTTTAAAAACTTAAAAAATACTTCTCTTTTGTGTTATTTTATTTCAAAGTATATGTTGTTAATACAGATCTTGGTAAAACTAGTATTTAATACAGTCATAGATAAGTAGAAATTAAAGACTTATACATGACACATAAGGGCACTAGTACTTGAATTTTTAAGTGTTTATTTTTAAAATAAGACTAAATCAATTCCATTCTATCACCATAAGATTTTTTAATGTTGTGACATGTCTAGGCACATGCTCTAGGAGACACATTCTAGTTTGGTGGTGAATTGATAGTGTTAAGTTCATCTTCATCAAACACTTTGAACTATCTTTTTGGTTAGGGAATGGCCAACATATGCTAAGGGGCTGGTCTTTGGCTGAATGCAGAGAACTACATGTCAGATGGGATTGTGCCCTCTTGTCTAAACTCTTGAAAAACAAGTAAATAGGAAAACTATATTTGAAAGTGTTCTTCTAATGCTGAAACAAAGTATTCATAGTAGCTTTAATGTAGTGCGTTAGTTTTGCCAAAGCAGTGAGGGCTTTTATGCCATGAAGATGGCCCCTAGAGTTTGAAGAAATGCAAAATCATGCACAAAATGACAATTGGGTACAGCACTGATTATGTACAAAAATTCCTGTGCTTCATGTAATAAGATGCAACTTCCTCTCAAAGTATATTGGTTAAAATTGGCTACAGTATTTTATAAATTTATTCTTTGAGATATCTCTTCACTGATTTTAGAAACCTTCTAAAGGTTGAGTCAAATCCATCATTATTTCAAACGGAAACCCCTTCATAGTTTTTGTCATTTGGGTCTTTAGATAACCCTACAGTGATACCATTTCAACGATTCCTCATGAGTTATTTCAAAATCATACAATCTGAAATATAAATTCACAGGTATGTTTCCCCTCTACATATTAAGTAAAATTTGACTTTAATAAATGAAACATCTGAGCTTCAGATTAGACATTAGTAGGATGCTTAATTCCAAGTGTTTTAATAGATATATTTTCTTTTTTTTTTATAAATCTTTCAGCTTCTGAACCCTATGGCCTAGTGTTATATTTAATTTAGAGGCAGATATATAATAGCAAGCTTTTTGACAAGTAAAGACACACAATTAAATGGAGAGAAAGGAAGATAGCACATTGGGAGAATGGATTTAAAAATCTATGGATCTCTGCCATCTTGCAGCCTCATCTAATTATTCATACACAGCTAAGACTACTCTTTTTTCATTATTCATTTCACCTCTTCAAAGAGCCTAAGGTTTATACCACTTCTACCAAAACAATACTTAAATATTTGTTCAAGGAATTAAGGATAACTTTCCCTGCCCTATATAATAACTTATGTAGATATTGAGTTCAAATTTTCTTTCTCTATTTGTGGTTGACAAATGATGGGAGTGATTAGTGCGGCAGAGATGGTAAGGGCAAGAGAGCCAGGCATAGGTGATAGGGTTAAACCAATATTTTCAGTGCATCCCCCCTTTCATAGGGATTTATTCCAATGAAGGTACATGGCCTAAATGATATGAATGGCAGGATTTGTGACGTTAGCTTTCTCAGACCCTGTTGTAGTTACCTTCATGTTTTGGGGATCAAACACCCAATCAAAAGCACCTGATGTAAAGAAAGAGTTTATTTAAGCTTATAGTCTTCAGAGGGATGGATGCTTCATCATGGCAGGAAAAAGATGGTAGGGCAGAGGATAGCCACCACATCCTGTTGCAATAGCTGGCAGGAAGCAGTAAGAGTGAGCTGTACTGCTACTGGCAAGAAGAACTAGACTATAACACACCCCTAAGCCTGCCCCCAACAATAAACCTCCTCCAGCAAAGCTCCACCTCTAAAATTGCCATCAGCTGCTAATCAAGTATTTAAAACTCGTGAGACTATGGAAACCATCTCATTCAAACCATGACAGATCCTAAAATGTTATGTGATTCTGTTTCCAGATAATAAGAACAAAATTATAACTGCAGTTCTGATTAGGCTTTGAAACCAATTCCAATGAATCCAGAGTTCTTCATAATGAAAATCATCTCATTCTCTGAAAATTTGGCACCATTTCTCTATGGATTAAAAATAGCTCACAGGTTGTTCTTTCTAAGTGCTTTGAACAAGCTTATATCATAGAGAATGGTTTGAAACACACTTCAATGTGCCAACATCTTAAGTTTCACAAACAAAAACAGATATGGTGATAAAATGAAATCCAGTAGTTTCATGGACGTGAAACCATTGCTGTGAGTGACTGCCTCATATACAGATTTGTGTCTAGCCTCTCCCTAAACCACCCTAGTAATTAACTGGTTTAACCCAGCTACTGATACTGACAGTACATTCCTTACATTCTCTTTGTCACAGAAGCAGTGTGGGTTAGTGATGGGATGAAGGCATTCTCATCCTGAACAACTCTGTTTCTTTGTAGCTCTCGTCTCTCATCCATAGCTAGAAGTAAAGATAGTAATGTACTCTGTTTGGGCAGATCTAATCAAAATAACAGACTTAGGTGGTTCAAAAATGGATTTCTCACAATTTGAGGGGCTGACAAGTCCAAGATCATGGGGATGATATATTTAGTAGCTGGTGAATTACCATTTTCTGGTTCATGGATGTTTATCTTCTACCCGTATATTTTTTTTTTTATTTTTACAGTCAGTTTGGTACCATTATTAGGCTCATCCATGACCTACCCCCTCCCCTTGGCCCCTCCTTGTTGAGGTATACGAGTCATGCATTGTGGAGTTAGCCCACAGTTATGGGTAAGCTAAATGTCTCTGCATATCATGACCCAACATGTGGCTCTGACATTCTTTCCGCCCCCTCTTCTGCAAAATTTCCCTGAGCCATGTTGGGTCTGCTTCAGTGATGAGGTGTTGGGGGCCTCTGAGGCTCTGGCTCTCTGATTTGGTAGGAGTTGATTTTTCTCTGTGCTGATCTCCTTCCCCCTTGTGCTGGTATCCGGTTCATCAGGAAAACAGCGCCCTTGTTTGTGTCTCCAATTTTTCTTAGTTTCAGCCGGGGCCCTTTTGAGGTATGGTGGGGTGGCTCTCTCCTTAGGATCTACATCTATCTGAAAAAGAGAAACCCATATAATTTCATGATAGAAGCTTAACTTGTTCATTTTTAAGAAAACACCATATAAAAGTATTCATTATAATTTGAAGGACTCCTGTTGTCTTTGGGCTCTAAGGTCCCTGCCTCTGCTCTGGACCTTATCTTTGATGAAATTATATGCTTTACATACTAACTACATGGCTCCCAAAAGTCTAATGATTCAATCCTTGTGATGGGCATATGATTTATTTCTATGGATTTTTATATTTGACTACTGAATTATGAGAATTTACTCCCTATCTTTACCCACTCTTCCAGGGTTCTTTAAATTCACAATTCAGGGCTGGATAGATGGCTTAGTGGTTAAGGTGTTTGCCTGCAAAGCCTAAGAACCCAGGTTCAATACTCCAGGTCTCACGTAAGCCAGACATACATGGTGGCACATGAATGTGAAGTATGTTTGCAGTGGCTAGAGGCTCTGGAATATCCATTCTCTCTTTTTCTCCCTCTCTCTCTCTCTCTCTCTCACACACACACACACACTCTCTGTATCCCTATGTTTCTAATAAATAAACAAAATAAATTTTAAAAAATTCACAATTCATTTTTTGATTTCTCTGTATATTCTTCACTCTCAAAAAATAATGAAACTGCTATTATTAGGCCAATTAAGTACTATAAAACCTTTTGTGATATTACTTTCACAACTGAGTAGTGGTGAAGGACAATATGACAATTATTGCAGGCATTTTCTATTTCTGTTTCCCATGGGAATTTATAATTAGGTTAATTTTACATACATAAATTATTTAAATGTTTATGTTGAAAGCAGAATTTAAAAATATATTTATTTTATATGTGGGGGTTTGCATGCACATGGAGGTCAGTGGATAACCTTAAACTACTTGTGTTGTTCTTTCAACATGTTTTTTTTTTTTTTGAGATAGGGTTTCACTCTAGCCCAGGGTGACCTGGAATTGACTATGTACTCTCACAAGGGCCTCAAACTTATGGCAATCCTCCTACCTCTACCTCCCGAGTGCTGGGATTAAAGGCATCTACCACCATGCCCAGCTCAACATCTTTTTCTGAGATACAGACTCTTGTTACTGTAAATGAACACCAGTCTAGTTGGGTTGAGACCTTTGTATGTCAGTGGTTCTGCATCCCACTTCTGTACACAGTTTGAGATTACCACTTTGTATCTGGCATTACTTGGGTTCTTAGTAATATCAAGTTTGGATTGACAAGCATTGTAAGCAAGCACCTTTAACCACTGAGCTTTCCCCCACCCCTGGGCAGATTTTTAAATGTGTACATTCTGTTGCTGTAGACAAGTAGGATAAGAAGCATATTAAGATTTACCATGTCAATTAGATTCTGCTGGTACAAAAGACAACCAAATATTTTATTAGGTCATACTGTTAACATATGGAATAATAGAAGCTCAACCATTGGCTAAAGCAGTTTATATGTAGACAAATGCAAATAGACTATGAATATATGCCTTATTATGTCTCAATGTTAATGTGAAATGTTAAGTCTTACAAGTCAACTGTCTTTCTTATGTTTATTTTCTGGACATTTTGGGATTCTTACTTGGATATTTGATCTGGTGCTGATCAGAAGTTAGTATTTTCCACTTTTACACTAAGCTCTATTTTCCTCTGGGCTGCCTTTAAGAGATTGTCGCTAGCTGGGAGTGGTGGTATACGCCTTTAATCCCAGCACTTGGGAGACAGAGGTAGGAGGATGACTGTGAGTTAGAGGCCATCCTGAGATTACATAGTGAATTCCAGGTCAGCCTGGGCTAGAGTGAGACCCTTCCTCAAATAATAAACCAAAAAAAGAGAGATTATCACTAATAAGGAATAACTAACTTTTATTATATTATCATTTTACTCTTTCCTCTTAGACTAGATATCTTAATGTCCTGTCCTACAATTAGAATATGAAAATATAGACAGACTTTTGTAATTTTTCTTTAGCAAGACACACTGTTCAGATTAAAATTGCTTCTAATCCTAGGAAAGAGTATTAAGCATTTTCATTGTTTGAATAGCAGCAAACTATAGTAATATACCAACCTTTATTTTATGAGATGTTAGGTACCTATATAACACTAAACAACACCAGTGAAACAACAAAGCCTTCCAAGAGTACTCTGTGATTAAAAGCCAGTGATTTTAAGCAATGTGTCCTGGTCATATCATACAGAGTAACATTTGAAAAAGTCCACAGCTTTCTTTCCACTAGCCCCCATGTTCCTATCTTTCTCAGCCATGAAAGCTGTGCTCCTACAATCTCCTTTTTCCATTGACTCTCAAATACTTCTCTTAAGATAGTACCCCATTATTTTTCCTTCAAAATGAGGAAGAAATAGTGAGATCATATGCATTCTTCCTCTTAGAAGTGAACTATTAACAGCTCATGCCAGCTTCACTTAAATCTCGATAATAAAAGCCTAGTTCCATGATGTCACAAATATGACACCTCTTTCACCAACTATGACTATGTAATCACTCTTCTTTTTCTGAGTTTAGAGGTACTTTCCTCAGATGCTTTCTCAACACATAATTATGGAGAGCTAAGTAATCAAAACTAGTGTATAAAATGAATCTCCTTGCTCTCAGAGGTTTTTAATTTTAATGTGAAAAATTATTTAGTATATAAAATATTTTAATATGTAAAATATTTTGGAGGTTAGAGGAAAAACTTAGGGTGCCACTATTTGCCTTCCTGCTGAGATAAGTTTTTTTTTTTTCTATTGTTTGCCTCTATAAAGGCCAGTACTGCAAGCTTCTGAATTCTACAGACTTCATCTGCCATTGCCTAAGGTGCATGGGCATTACAGATATTTATCCTACTTGAATCTGGATTTATATTTCTTCTAGGTATCCAAACTCTGGTCATCAGGCTTGCCCAGAAAGTGCTTTGGACTACTTTGCCCTGACTTCTACCGAGCCATAAAGAAAACTCATTATAACTAGTTTAATCACTGGCTCAAATTTCTAGAATTTTATAGAACAATCAGAGACTGAGTTGGAATGGCCAAGAGTACCATTTAAGGTTGTTGTATGTACTGTTGTTTTTTATATCACTTTGACCTAGTTGTCTTTGGATCTTGCTTTCTAAGTGTCAGAATATTATGGAGAAAATCTTCTTTGCTCACTCTTCAACATAAAGTAGACTTATTCTAAACTTAGATTTTTCCAAAGTCTTGATCTGTCTATATTTTTAGTCTATATGAAATAAGTTCCATCCCCAGGTTTTCTATCAGACATAAATTGTAAAGTAGTCAAAATTGACCTATTGTCTCTTGTGCATTCATGATTTCTCCAGCTTTCATCAGTATTCTATTTCAAACAGATTGTATTTAGAGAATATCAATTATCTTCACTATCTTCTGATTTTATGATGCCTGACAACCCTGCCAAAATGACTTTAAAGGAACATTACAAACATCAGATATAGTCTTCTAGTATTGTCCTGTTTTGTAACAATACCTTACATTTGTATGATATTTTATAATTTAGAAAACAATATCTCATATATTTATTTTTATTGTCATAGCAATTATTTATGATACAGAGGGTGAATACCATTACCTTTTGGTATATTAAAGGATCTAAGCTCACAAAAAGTTAAATACAATGGTTAAAGTCAAAATGTTAATACACAGTATATCTCAGAGTAGAAAAAAATCTAAAATCAAAGTTCAAGTTAAAAATACATCCTAATAAATAAAGCACACCAAAAACACAATTACAGTTAACAGAACCAATAAGTAGTATTCTGTTTGTATGTCAGAAAGACATCAATATTTCTCAAAACTCAAATTATATTTGAATTTGAGCACTTTATTTTCTTTCTTAGTTAAATGTTCTCTCTTATGGACCTCAAATACATCATTTATTTAAGTTGGATCAAATGCCTTCTCCATTATATATTCAGAAAGCCCTGAAGCATTCAATATTTCTTATAGCATATGATCTCTAGGGCTCTCACAACTGTCACATTTTACTTTTTGCAATAAAATGCTTGGCTATTAGATAATTGTGAATTAAAATCATTATCTTCTTTATTTCAAAGCTATGGATTAAGATCTTAGACAGATAAAAAGTTTTGCCAACGACCATAACATATTACTTTACTTATCAAAATTCCATTAACAATGATCCACTACCAAAATATGAGTTTACAAAGCTATACAAGGGCTTGAAAGTGAATCTTGCTGAAATATGGAATTAAAATTGTTGAGGTCCAACCTCAGGGGATTGTAGAACTCAAAGGGGATGTGTGGAGTCGGCCTTGTGAGGAAATGATTTGGACCAGTAGTTCAGGTGAAGCACACTGGTCTACTGGATGCAGAGCAAAGCTCTGCTTCTTTATTTCTGATTTTTGTTTGTTTGTTTGTTTTTCTAGGTAGGGTCTGACTCTGGCCGAGGCTGGCCTGCAATTCACTATGTAGTCTCAGGCTGGCCTCAAACTCATGGTGATCCTCCTACCTCTACCTCCTGAATGCTGGTATTAAAGGTGTGTGCCACCATGCCTGCCTATTTATACATTATATTTTTGGCAAGCAAAACATAGTAACTTATTCATGTGGCTTCTATTCTCTAAGAAATCTTGTACAATATTTTCCTTGATTTCCCCTGCTTCTGCTTAACTCATGAACCTCTTACCTTGTAGACATTCTGATAACATCTTAAACAAGAAAGTCAAAGATTACAAGCTGGTTAATATCTTACTCGGGCTCATGGAAACTAGCCAAGAGCCCTGGCAGGTAGCTCTTGCGATTTAAAGGTGATAGACATTTTTTGACCTTAGAAAGGGCTGTGTTAGCCATTCTCTACATCATATTATCTTAAGGCTTGAATAACAGTATGTTTCTCTATTTCTAGTCCAGTACTGATTTAATTGTCTCTCTATGACCTTTCTTTGTTTCTCCACTTTACAGTTTGGTCCTGACCTTGTAAGTCTCTCCATAAAAGGAAGATTTTGATAGTTAACTATTTTTCCATCTTTCCAGGCCATCCTTACTCCATTAATGTATGCCCCTGTATATGGTAAGGTTGATCTATCCAACCAGTGTTTTACATTGATGTCTTTCCTTTAGGAGACCACCAAACTCTATTGTTAATTCTGAAAGTTACATCTTCTGTTTTACTTCCTTGTGTGGGCCCAACCCAATTACTTTTGCTCCCTAGCAGTTCAGACTCCTTTCCTAGTAAGTCATCTGTAGGTTCCGGAAATATGCCCATTAATTCCTGTAGTCATCTCGACAACAAGAATTTCCTTGCAAGTAATGTTTCTTGGGAACAATTAGTAAGGCATGTAACATAGCAATGTGAGGAACAAGTCTCATTAGCTGAAATATACAACTGTGGTGTTGAGAAACTGTACATTCAAACTAGTCATAGTTTCTGGATCCATAATCTGTTTACCTGTTTAAACATTACAGCCTCAGAAATTTCTGTAGAAACATTCTTTTCTGGTTTAATCATTGGTGACTGTATAAACACATCTGAATTGGATTCACCTGTTACTGCTGAGAAGGGGAAATGAAGGCAAAAATAATCAGTAATAAACTTAAAATAATTCTAAAACTTACAAGAAAAGGATGGAAATAGTGCAAACTGTCAGGAAACAGGCACTTCAGGAAGTCTCTTAAAGACTTCTTGGCCCTGCCAAAGAAAGTCTCAGATGCCACAGCCCTGCTGAATGGTGTCCCATCAACCTCACACTCCAGAGCTGACCATTGTTGCTTTTTGGCCACTGCCATAAAACTTTAAAAAGTAGTAGACAATATGATGACAATGTTTTATAGTATGGGGGTAAGATAGAAGTTCAGATTTTGATTTCCATGGACCTTGGAGAATGTAAGTTTAGTAAGCATCAGTAGTATTAGTAAGGAAGCTATAATGAATCTTGGAGAGAGAGAAAGCAGGGAGGGATGAGAGGAGGGGATAATTGACCGGCAAGTAGAGGGAGTAATTATAAGGGTTGGAAGTGTCTGGAGGGCCTGGATAAGAGAAGGAGGGGAGAGGGGAGATACATAAAACTAAAGATGGCAGGTATCAGTACCATAGAAAACTTTGTCTTTTTTAGATAATTAAAATATATAACTCTTAGGCTGAACAGATGGCTTAGCTGTTAAGTTGCTTGCCTGCAAAGCCTAAGGACCCAGGTATGATACCCAAGAACCCATGAAAGGCAGATGCACATGGTGGAACATGCATCTGGAGTTTGTTTGCAGTGGCTTGAGGCTCTGATATTCCCATTCTTTTCCCTCTGTCTTAAATAAATAAATAAATAAATAAATAAATAAATAAGTAAATAAATATACTAAAAGACATAACTTAATAAGAGAGAGAGAAATATAAAGAGATAAAGAGAAGCAGAAAAAGAAAGAGAAAGAGAGGGTGGAATAATTTGGGTAGAAGTACTCTGAATGGGTGAATGAAGCTTTACCCTAAAACCACAGGCTGTTGCTGCTAAATCCTAGTGCTAGAATTCAGTTGACTCCCATGATAGGCTTTTGTTCAGGGAGGCCCATGAGACCCATAAAACAATTCAAGCCATTGCAAAAGCACTTGGTGATCCACCAGATCTAAATGGCAAGACTCTATTGCTAATGATGCCACTGTATGCACATGCAGAATATTGAGAGATTATGCTATATAATGAGACAGATGCCTGCTGGTTAGCTCTCATAGTGCTGGAAAGTGTTATGTGAGATGCTGGAGGACAATGGTCACTAATAGTGTGAGCAAGCAATGGCTGGTGTAAGCTACAAAATCAACCAGGCAGGCACAGTTGCAATAGAGTCATACAGTCTATGGGTGTAATCAGCTGTTCTCTGATTGGATATGAGACCCACTAAATGAGAGGGAATTCATACCTTGTACTGAGAAGCAAGTCATAATGTAAATTGACTACCACAAACAAACAAATAATCATTTTAAATTATACATATTTAGAAAGAGTCTGCAATCAAGTCAGTACTGAGGAAAATAATGAATAATTATGGAAAAATTGATGGACTCAATAGAAGGTAGAGATGCAAAACAAAAAAAATAATAATTAGGAGACAAATGTGAAAACCGAGAATAAAAATCTAAAAGTAACTATATTGGTTATAAACAGCTAAGCCCAACCTTTATATGAGTATAATGGGATTGGAAAATCCATTCATATTTTTACATGCATGTGTGTAGATGTTTCCATGTGCATATGGGCACATGCACTGTGGTAGTTTGAATAGAGGACCCCCAATATATTCAGTGTTTTATTAGTTTGTAGTTTGCATCTGCAGCCACCTGGCTGGAGGCAGTGTCACTGGGCTGATCTTAACATGTGGTGGTGAGTTTGAGGTTTCAATCTAAAGATATGCAAAGTGTGCCTAGCTGGAGTTCCTGAAGTGTGCTGTGCTGTGTGGCTCTTGGCTTTTAGGCTTGTTTATCTCTCTGTGTGTTTGGTCCTGTGAAATCAGACAGCTTCTTCTGCCATTATGGAACTTCCCCTGGATATGTAAGCTTCAATAAATATCCCTTCCTCCATAACTGTGCCTGGTCTGGAAGTTTATCTCAGCAAACCTGAAGCTGTCTGCTACATGCACATGCAGGTACAGCTGTGATGTGCACATGGATGTATGTGTGTGACAGCCAGGGTTTGATGAATGAAGTATTTTCCTCACTATATCTGTTCTTACCTACAAAGGCAGACTCCCTCACTCAATCCCAGAGTTTAGCATTTCAACTAGTCTAGCTAGCCAGTTTGCCTTGAGGATCCCATTTCTTTCTCCACAGAACACTGAGATTACAAGTGGAAAGCCACTCTAACCTGGCAAATAGGTTGGGCTCTACAGATCATTATTCTGGTCCTCACACTTGCATAGCAAATGCTTTATCCACTGTGCCAGATCCTCAAGACTGTGGTTAGATTTTAGGGAAGAAGTATGTACCAAAATCATATGCCAAGTTTTAAAGTAAGTCAGAGGGAAAGGTATTCCAAAACATAAACAAAATGCATATGAGATTGTATTAATTCAATAGAAAACACAGAAAAGTAAAAACAGGGATTATTTTTTAAAGGTATTATTAAAATGATCAATAATACAGTCTCCCTGCCAGAGACTGGTATTCATAAAATTGTACTAGCTTCATTCATGCCCATGGATTATATTTAACAATATTGATCTTATTAGCACTTCTGATTTCTACTCTAGCATGTAGAGTTTAGAAATTGTCACTCTCATTATTGCAACATGGAACAAAATGTGTAAACTAAAAATGATCTTATTAGAGCCTTAATGAAAATAAGTTAATAATACAAAACATTAAACTGAAATCTGTACACATCAGTAAGTATAGACTATCACAATTGAGGCCAACAGCTTCTAGAGTACAAATATATATATATATATATATATATATATATATATGCTGATAGCATCAATTAATTGGTGATATTGATGATTTTCTGGAAGTTTAATGTGGACTAGAAGTAGAGTGATAATCCAATGGGTCCCAATCATGTTTCAGGAGCTTTTACTCCAAGAAATCCACCATTCTCTTCTGGTGAGGCTTTAAAAACAATATCATCATTTCATATAGCTAATTGAAAATATAATTGTTTAATGTGTGACAATGTTTGAACCTTAACACCTTGCAATTTTATTTTTAGCTATATATCCTAGAGCAAATGTGTGCCAGAATATATATGATTATTCGCCACAGTATTAAAATAGCACTGAATGTCATTAAAATTCAGCTATAGAAATATATATATAGATAGGTAGGTAGAGAGAGAGATAGAGATAGAGGTGGAGATGGAGATAGAGATAGAGATAGAGATGAGATAGAGATAGAGATAGAGATAGAGATAGAGATAGAGGTGGAGATGGAGATAGAGATAGAGATAGTGTGGTTGGTGTGGGCATGTGTTATACATGTGTATGTTCCCATGTGGTGGGGGCTACTTGCCAGCAGTGGTCAGAACATCTGGGATCCTGCTCCATCACTCTTCTGCCCAATCTTATGTGTGCCAGAGTCTCTTAGTGATACCTGAACTTATTGTTTTCTTGCAATCCCTGGCCATTCCCTGGTCTTTTCTCCCATTTACGGGACTAGAGTTACAGGAATGTATGCTCATGCAAAGATGTTCAGGCTGCTTTTGCAGATTTGAACTTGGGTAGTTTCAGGCCTTCCTCCTGATGCTACTGAGCCATCTCTTCAGCCCAACAGATACATTATTGTGTATTCTTATGCAGAGACTTGCAGGCTTAAAAAATGAGAGAATAGCCCATACTAGATTAATAGATTTCAAAATCACATGATAGCTATAGAAAATGGTACAGAATTTTATGAAATCAAGAACTACATTTGAATTTTCTAACAATGTAATAAATAGCTATTTTTCTAGTAATAATTTTACCTAATAGGACATGCACAGAATTCATGGAAAGAAAGCCAGAAGTCTAGGGACTTTACTGTAATGTTCAAAATGTATGTAAATAGAGGAATCTAAATTATTATAAATATAATTTAAAATAGATTTGTTTTATAATAATTTCCTAACCACACCTCAGTTATGGATTAAGGATATCTATCAATGTAGGGAAACGAAATTAGGAACAGTTTGGCAGAAATAAACAATACTCATCAGATAGATAGATAGATGATAGATAGATAGATAGATAGATAGATAGATAGATAGATAGATAGACAGACAGATAGATAGATATGTGTGTTTGAGTATATACAAGGGGAAATATTAATCAGGTTTAACCATCAGATTAAAATAATTGAAGTAGAATATGATTGTGTTATATTGTACCAGAAGTAAAGAGAAAAAGATTGAAACAATCTATAAAGACACAGAGAACAAATTCCAGAGATTCAAATTAATAAGTAGCCATACTTAATTAGTGCAAGTTTATATAATATACTAGCCAAATAATGAAAACCCAAGATTTACATTCTTATTTTGGATAAAACCTTGAATTTTTCCTATAAGAACTTCTTAGTAGGAAAATCAGATTGCTGAAAAATAATGAAATTCAGTTCTCTAATTTTTTCTTTTTATTTTCTGTTAAACACTACAGGAACCATTTCCACAAAAAGCTGCGACAGAAGGTTTTGTGAATGTGAAATTATATACATCAACAATGTGGCACTTATGTGAACTTGAAAAGAACAACAGTATTTTCTTTGAAGAAGTGCCACCTACATCATTCTCATAAGCACACTTCTCTCAGTATATTGTCAGAATTTTAGAATTTATATTAGTTTCCTGTGAAAATAATGCAAATGCTTCAAGGTGAGCTGTTTCTAAGAATAAAAGTGAGCAGCTGTGAACACTAAAACCAGTGAAAATACAGACTTCAGTCTAGATGACTCAAGGGTGGTAATAAAATGTAAAGCTTTGCATAACAGTTCATGAAGTGATTGATTATGTAAAATGCTTCTGTAATAATAACAAATTAAATATAAAATTCCATTGCAAATCAATGAAAACTGTTTCAGAAATAATGTATTAATTAAAACATGTTATATATCTTAACAGATATCATTACATATGGGTTCAGTTTTGAAATTAAGGCCTACAGTTCAGTTGACCATGTGTATTTTAATGTTAAATTCAGCCTCTTAAACTAATACAAGGTGTAGTTATCAAATATTAGCTAAAAACACATTTTCTAACATTTTCAATTAAGAACAAGAAAAACCCTTTCTCAAGCAAGGTAGAAGGCAAGAATTGTCACCCTGACGTTGTCCTGTAACTTCCCCATACATTCCCATACAAACAAACATATTATACCTATACATGTACATACAAACATATACACAAAACATATGGAAGGTATATTATTTAATGAAAACTTCAGGAAAATCTAAGTATCATCAATCTATAAAGGAACCCAAAGCATCAGTTATGGTGGCAGAACTAACACCAGGCAGATAGATTACACATGATCCAGAACTTCTTGCCCTGGATTTTTATCACCAAATATGTTAAGCATTTTTGGTGTTGTATAAACTACCCTATGGGTACAGAAGTTAAGACCCCAAAATATGAATATTCATTTTAACAGCTGGATGTCCAGAAACAAGGTAACAAAAAATAGAGTAGAAAATGGCAATATATATATATATATATATATATATATATATGTAAATCATTACCTGAAGTATCTTTAGGGGATGTTTTCTATGAATTCTTTGCCTAAAGCAGTAGAAGTACTATCCCATGTTAATTATTCCTTGCAAAGTTTTGACACCATAATATGAGATAAACTCAGACAGCAATCTGAAAGCAAAAATAAAATGGGATGAGATTAGGAATTGGGGGCATTATCAGTTTAAAAAAGAAAATTGTTTTCAGACCTGATATTTTAAGAGATAGGAATGAAAAGATAGTGGGAGTACAAAATATTAAGAACATATGATTCAGGATATTGATCAAGTTAAAAGCATGGTATTACTGCCAATTTTAAAAGATATTCTCAGTGTGTGTGTAGGGGGGGGTGTGGGTGTTTGTGTCCTGCATCTAGGAAATGTTTGTTAGTTTGGTTAACAGTATGTGCAACAGACATACAGAAAGCAGATGACAATCTTTCAAAGCCTTACATAGTTTGAGAATTAAAAGAACTTGTAGACTAAACTTTCCCTATCTAGTAGTGATCTGAGATAGCTGTGAAGCCACTAAGAGAGAAATATTTTCACATACCAGAGGTGGCCAAGATGTTATATCAAAAGAGAACTACCTAAAAGACAGAACCAATCCTCAGTGATAATCAGCAAGGATGTACTCCCAGTGAGTACAATTTGGATTTAAAAATACTTCTACACACATGATAAGGGTTCTTCATAAGGCATAATTTTAAATATTTCAGGTTTACTATGTATTAGTGACTGGTGAGTATAACTGTGGTATGAACTTAACTGTAAGTCTCAAAATTTATATGTCCAATACTAATTGTAAAGTAATTAGTGTTAAGAAGTTTTGTGAGGTGATCAGGAAATGAAGTAGAGTTCACATTAAAAAAAAAAGATAGCTGCTTTGCCTACTAGAGAGTATTAAGACCTCACAGTAAGACACCATGAAGTAAATACTAAAAGTATCCTGACCAGACATGAAATTTGCTAACGCTTTGGTAATTGACTTTTTGGGCTATGGCTCTGGGAGTAATAAATTTATGATTTCTATGAACTACACAGTTAATGTGATTTTGCTATAGCAGGCTAAATACCCTAATATTGGGATATATCTCTTCATTCTACTTATGTTCTTTCTTTCTTTCTTTTTTGCTAAGTAGAAAATTTGTAAGGCCACATCATGAGTTGGTACCATCATTTCCCTCCTCCCTATCCCTCCTCAGTGGGATTGGTGGCATTCACCATGGGTTTGTGAGTTAGGAGTCATGAGAAGAGCAGTCAGTCATTGTGGTGGTGGTGGGGGGGCAATGCCTCTGGATACTCCTCCCCCACCCTGTGGCTCTTACAATCTTTCTGTAACCTCTTCTGCAAAATTCCCTGAGCCTTGGTGGATGTGTTTTAACTCTGCTTTAGTGTTGAGCTCTCTGTTTGGTGTATTTTCAGTATCCTCAGTGTCTCCATCACCCTGGTGCAGATTGTCAGGCTCCCTGTGAAAGTAGCACTCTTGCTCATCTCACCAATTGTTATGTGGTTTCCCGTGAGCCCTAGCTCATGTGCTAGGGTTAGATCATCTCTTGACAGGGACGTAGCTACCTTTTCTCCTCTTGTTGATAGATTCTGGTTTTCCTAGGTTCCCGCTGCCTTCTGAAATAGAAAAAAAAAAAAAAAAAAAAAAAAAAAAAAAAAAAAAAAAAAACAGATTCTCCAATAAAGAGTGAGATCAGCATAGGTTAAACAGGATAAACGTTGCTAATTTAGAGAGCTTTGGTTGTGTGTATCCTCTCTTTTGGCCAAAGACTAGTGGGGGTTTCTCATTAGAGTCCATTATCTTGGTGTCAGTTCCCAGTTCTAGCTATGGGTTCCATTACACAGAGCAGATCTCTTACCCAATCACAAAACCATTGGCTCCCCCCCTCCCCAGGCTGGGTGCCACCATTGCACACGTGTGTACATCTTGTTGGGCTGGTTGTTTTAGTATAACACTGTTCTCTACTTGCTTGCAACATTGTTTGTCTTCCCTCCCCCACACACACCTCAACCATCACTTTCCAGCACTATATAGGCTAACCTTTTGGGAACTAGCTTGCTTCCAAATTCTAGTTGGATCTATCAATTTTCTGTGTCAGTAGCATGTAGTGTCTGCAGCAATAGGGTCTTACATCAGGTAGGTAGTCAATTGCATTGTCGGAAGCCAGAAGCCTGTCTTGTTTTGAGGAATTTTGGTTTATCTGATCAATAGCTCAATGTGGGTTTTAACCAATTTATATTACTGAAAGTTACAAGTCAGAGCCAAATGTTCTAGGGATAAGCTTTTTCCCAACCTCTCCAGGATCCTTCTTTGCAGACTATCCCCCATACTCCTATAGAGGGCTATATATTTTTGTCTTATATATCCAGGAAGAACATTTCTTTGGTACCAATTAATTTTGGATTTCGTTTTGTTTAAAAATTCCTCTCTCCACCCTCCCATTCCCCTCCTCCAAAATCTTCCATCCCTATTTGGCCCTCAAGTGGGCTATCAAACATGCCTGTAACTCAAGGTGTTCCAGATTAGGAACCACATATGAGGAAGAACATGTGGCATGTGGTGTTTGTCTTTCTAGGCTGTGTGAGTTAACTTAGTATGACCTGTTCCAAGTCTGTCCATTTTCCTATAAATTTCTTTGTATCATGTTACCTTACCGCTGAACAGAATTCCATTGTCTATATGTACCACATCTTCATTATCTATTCTTCCAATGATGGGCATCAGGGTTGATTCAAGTTCTTAGCTATTGTGAATTAAGCAGATATGAATACGGTTGAGCAAATATCTCTACAGTGAAGAGAGGAGCTTTTAGGGTAGATGCCCAGTAGAGGAAGAGCCAGGTCAGTTCATAGCTCAATTTTCATTTTTTTCATGAGTCTCTATATTGGCTTCCATAGTGGTTGTAACACTCCCACCAGCAGTGAATGAGGGTTCCTCTTTCCCATAATCCTTTGCAACATTTATTATCATTTGATTCTTTAATGATTGTCATCCTGACTGGAGGAAGGTGGAATCCCTGATGGTTAAGGCGGCTGAACATTTTCTTACATGAATATTAGACATTAGCTTGTCTTTCTTTGAAAATTCTCTATTCAGTTCTCTGTCCCATTTTTTGAGTAGATTGATATTTTAGTGCTTAGTTTTCTGAGTTTTTTCTTTTTTTTTTTTTTTTTGTAGATTCTAGATACTAGGCCTCTGTCAGTGGTATAGCATACAAGGAATTTCTCCCATTCGGTAAGTAGTCTCTTGGCTCTGTTTATGGTATATTTGTCTGAACAAAAGCTTTTTAACTTCATGAGATCACACTGATTGAGTGATTGCTTAATTTCCTAGGCAAATTGGGTATTGTTCAGGAAATCTTTCCCCACTATGTATCTTGGAGTGTTCCCCATACGTTTTCATCCAGTTCTTTGAGAGTTTCAGGTCTTATATTGAGGTCTTTAATCCATTTGTGTTTTTTTTTTTTCTTTTCTTTTTTCATGAACCCCATACAGATGGCACCACCGTGTGCATCTGGCTTTACATGGGTACTGGTGAACCAAACCCAAGTCCTTAGGCTTTGCAGGCACGCTCCCCAACCATTGAGAAATCCCTTCAGTCTTGGAGTTGACTTTTGTGCATGGTGAGAGAAGTGGGTCTAGTTTCATTTTTCTACACGTGGTTATCCAATTTGTCCAGCACAATTTGTTGAAGATGCTGTCTTTTCTCCAGTGAATGTTATTGGCTCCTTTGTCAATGATCATGTAGGAGTAGCTACTTGAATTAAGGGCTGGATCTCAGCATGTAGGCTTACAGTCAGGCTTCTAGCCCTTGAATGTGAAGTGTCCCTGACAAGGCTGGCAGTAGTCTCTAATTCACTCCTCAATAAACAGCTTTGAAATGCAAAAGAAGCTTGTGTAAAAACTCAGCACTATCTGCCTTTGATTCATTTGATGTTTTTAATATAAGAATGATCTATTATTTTTAAAGTAGTAGCGATGATACTGAATGGTGGTTTTCCCCCCGAACATTTTCCTTATGTAATTCAACCTTAAAAGTGCATGTAGTTTTTATAGTCTTTGACATAATGTGATTAAATAAGTTATGATATACCTGCCTATTCAGTTCACAGTTGATATTCCTAAGGTTTGAAAATTCAAGTTTTTTCCAGTGGGGATGTTCTGGTGATATCACAAAGAGTAAGTTTAATATTTTAATTGCAAATTATAATTGTTTTAGAGCTACCTATCTTTGAACTTTTTAAAATTTTATAATAAGTATTGTGGCTAAAATTATTTATTGAAAATTCTATTAAGATGTGTGAATTTTTTTCTTTGTGTATTAACCTCAGTAGTAAAACTAAATAGCTGTTGTTTTTTAAATAATTTTTCTAAGTGATCTTAATTGATTTCTGTTGAGAACTTCAGCATTAAAATTTTTATCATTTTTACTAAATTCATCTGTCATATGAAAATGAGATTTATGCATAAATCACAGATTAAAATCAAAGATTTTTACTTAAAAAAATAAAATCCTGGTTGGAGAGATGTCTTAGCTTTTAAGGTGTGTGTTGGTTTGTTTCAGGTGTCCCCCATACTTAGGTGTTCTGAATGCTAGGTTCCCAACTGATGGAGATTTGGGAGTTAACGCCTCCTGGAGGTAGTGTATTATTCAGGGTGGGCTTATGGGTGTTATAGCCAGTTTTGCTTTGCCAGTGTTTGACACACTCTCCTGTTGCTATTGTCCACCTTATGTTGGACAGGGTATGATGTCCATCCTCTGCTCATGTCGTTGTTTTCCCTATCATTATGGAGCTTCCCCCTGGAGGCTCTAATCCAAAATAAACCTCTTTTTCCCACAAGCTGCTCTTGGTTGGCTGATTTCTACCAGCAATGCAAACCTGACTGCAACAGTGTGCTTGCCTGAGAAGCCGAAAGACCCAGGTTCTGTTCCCCAGTATCCACTTAAGCCAGATGCACAAGGTGGTACATGAATCTGGAGTTCATTTATCATGACTAGAGGCCCTTATGAGTCCACTCTCTCTATCTACCACTCTTTTCCTCTGCTTCTTTCTCTCTCTGTAGAAGGAAATAAATAAGTAATTAATAATAAATAAATATGAGCCCTGGTTTGCCAATATTCTCTCTCTGAGTCTATCTCTTTCTCTAATAAGTAAATAAATAAAATATTTAACAAAAAAGAAAATCCTAGGAGAATATTTTCAAACCTTTGGGATTATAACTAAACTGTTGTTCACAAACACTTGACTGCCCCAGTCATAATTAACCACACTGTTCCGTAAAATACAATTTACCTGAATAGATTTTTGCTAGGAAACAAAAAATACTCTATGTAATTAAGATTTAAAGCAATGTTTAAAATAACAACCTATAAATATTACATTAAAATAAATTAATATAAAGAAGAATTAGAAAATATAAAATCATAGAAGTGAATGGTAAACATGAATCTATACTTATGTGTGAAAATGCAAATTAGAAGCAATTTTAAGCAACTCTAGAAAAAGGTTCAAAGAGAATGTTTGTATATGTGCATCTATAATATTTTATATAGATATATTTGTTAACAAGGTAACCACAGGTGATAGAAGATGTAAAATTATAATAACCTATGTAAAAAGTTTATTCTTATGAATTAAAATTTTCGTGAAATAGATGCTTTTGGTTAAAAATATCAGTCATCTAAATGTATTTGCACTGACATATAAGAAAAGCAAATATATGAAAATGCAGTAACCACACTAGAGCTTTTAGGTGATAATTTCTTTGACATTATAACAGAATAATTAATTATGAATTTATGCTACTAAGGCACAAAAGAATGCATTCTTTCTCATTAATTTTACAAACCAAACATCTCTAAAATAGAACACAAAATTTATATATACATATACATATGTGTATATATAAATTTTGTAGCAATTATTCCTCAATCAGTCTCCATTTTATTTACTGAAGTTCTCTCACTGAACCCAGTACTCACAGATTCAGCAAAGATTGTTACTCAGCTTTCCCTAGGGATGCTCTGTATTCACCTATTGTAGTGATGGCATTATAGGCAGACTTACGCCAGTTTCCCCTAGTATTTATATGGATGGGAAATCCAAATTCTTTTCCTCACACTTTATGATTGTTAGAACCTAATATTTTTACTTTATATTGTTTGCATATATCCTTGTTTTTACCCCAAATGATGAAAATTAGCAACAGGAATTTTATATGTTATGCTCAGAGTAGGGATGAAAAAATACATTGTACTTCTTCATCTGCCCCATTTCCTCCTTGATGTCTCCTGTTTTTTCACAATACTGCCGAATAATATTTTTATTTTTCATTGAGTTTTTCCTATTATTGACATCTTATTAACTGTGAGGAAAACAGAAAAAAAAATTCCTATTTGAGATTATCTGTAGTTAGTAAATATCATCAAACACACAGAGCTTCTTAGAATTATGCTTCCACTTCCAGCCTAAATTATACTTTTTTGATACAGGAGTCTTTAAGGTTGCATTTAAAGTCAATTCAATTCCATAATTGTCTTAAACTACAGTTGAGATATTTCATAGATGAAACATCTGGATGATAGGTCTTTGACACGGTTCTAGTGAAAACTAAGTAACATGGTACTGCCTGGTTTTCTAAGTGCATGAAGCAAGTATGTATACCTAAAATTTAGAAGACAAACTTTAAACAAAATTAGATACAATGTCAGACATGTGACTTGGCTATCTTATCCAACTTCCTCTATCCAAAATGCAATTTATGTCTTCCCAAGAAATATTTTACAGAAATGTTATCATATTTGTTATCATAGTTATTTCAGACTCTGAAATTATTTACATATTAGTTACTTTCCAAGCACACTTGTAATCAAGAATATATCACTATCATAAAGTGTTATTATATTTGTATATGTTCAAGATACTAGACTAAGCATATATTTTGTAAAAGATATGGAAAGATTTGTATTTTTACAATATTATAAAATTCAGAGTACTGGTTCTAGAATCAAACAGCTCCAAAATAGTCCTTGAGCAAACAAGCACTCATTCTGTAAAAGTGTAGAGAATTATCATTGTAAGGGTCTAATAGGAAAAGTTGATTGGGTATGGGATGCAAGGTTCCTGTCACAGAGGAGACACTTCTTTCCTTTTCCTCTTTCATTGGCCTTACTACTGAGTTGAGCAAGCATGTTCAATGGGTAATGTGGATTTTTAGATAACTCACTCTAGCTCAGGCTGACCTGGAATTCACTACGTAGTCTTAGGGTATCCTTGAACTCACAGTGATCCTCCTACCTCTGCCTCCGAAATGCTTAGATTACAGGCATGCACCGCCATGCCCAAGAACCCAGATTCAGAAGTAGAAGTGAGAGTAAAGCTTAAGAAGCAGAAATGGAATCAGGGGGTCTTCCAAATATATATATATGGAGAGAGAGAGAGAGAGATAAGTCTTGGTAGAAGTACAAATAAGAAAATCTGATTTGTTTCAGAAACTTATAATTTTTCAAGTATTTGCTTAACTTTTTGTACCCTGTTACACCTGGAGTGGATATGATATTTCACAGATATTTTCAGACATGCTTATTTATTTAGATAGTCTCATTTTCAAGGGCTTTAATGTTTTACATCAAATAAAATATGTTGTTCAAATATACCTCTACCATTACTCATTCAGATATAATCAGCATTTTTTACTTCAAAGACCAAATTCACTTAATGCAAGGTTCTTCTGTACTGAGACCTGACAAGATTTTTCTATCCTTTTTAAAACATCCAATATTTCTATGCAGTCCATTGGACATAAGAACCATTCTCTACTGTGGATAAAATGAGGCCAGAAGCTTATATTGAAGCTCATTTTGCTCAAAATTGTAGGAGTTTAGAGTTTTCCAGATTATAATCAGACACCAGAAGGCATGGATCAAATTATCACTCTGACCTAAAAGTTATTTTGGTCATAAGGCATCAATCAAAGCCTGAGAATCCTTTCCTTGCTGTGGTAAGGTACACATCATTCTGAAATACTAATATAACCGCTACTCTATATTACATCTTCAAGGAAATTGTTTAGTGCTTTTTATGAACAATTTACCCTAAATATTTTCTATTATATAGTATAAGGATGGGTGATGGAATGTGTTCAATTTGATTTAACTACATTTGAAGTAGTATATAATGATGTGTCTAGCAACTGTATTTACAGCTTTTGGTACATGGCACCAACTATCATAAATTTTTGAAATTATTTGAAGATAGGTAAAGTTTCATTTAATATTTTATTAAGTTAGCCAAGAGAATAGCATCACTTTCAGCTTATTGGTGGTCTACATTTTTTTCTAAGAAACAATTAATGGATAGATTTGGTTTGCATGGAAGATATCCATATTGGAAAACAGTAAGAAATTTCAAGTGAAGTTAAATGAAGATGAAAGAAAGTCTTAAAAGATGTGTTGCAGTCAGGTTTGCATTGCTGGCAGAAACCATCCAACCAAGAGCAGCTTTTTGAGAAAAAAGGGGTTTATTTTGGCTTACAAACTCAAGGGGAAGCTCCACAATGGCAGGGGGAAACGATGGCATGAGCAAAGGGTGGGCATCACCCCCTGGCCAACATAAGGTGGACAATAGCAACAGGAGAGTGGGCCAAACACTGGCATGGAGACACTGGCTATAATACCCATAAGACCTGTCCAAACAATATACTTTCTTCAAAATCTCCATTTGCTGGGACGCTAGCATTCAGAACAATTAACTTTATGGGGGACACCTGAATCAAACCACCACAGGACGACCATGTGAACATTTTAAATTTTAGGCATAAGATTAATTATCATTAAAGGTTTTGAATCAAGCAGTTAATATATACAAGGTATTGTTTTTCACAAAATGATGTGATGTACATTATTAAATATACATTAGCTTCACAATATCACAATTAATCTAGGCATACAAATTTCAGCCTAATTTCTTCAATACCAGCCCATGTTGTGTATAAAAAGATGGAGATGCCATCACTCGGCTTTCTCGAATTGTTAGTTGAATTTATGGCCAAATCATAGAATTAGAGGATGATGAATTTGCCTAAGTCTTTTACAACATTTTCTAGTACAATTTCAACATTGTTGAGATGAAGAAACTGGCACCTAAATATTAGTGTTCTTCATAATACACAGCTAACCAGAGGCAGAAGATGAACTGAATTGAAGATACAACTGTTTTCCACTTACATGATCTATGATTAAATGAATTGTTTCAGAAGAGAAAAGAATTATCAGAGTAACTGTTAATTTACACTTTTATTCTGCATGCCAGGTCTTGGTTTATGTTGCCTTACAATTCTCACATGGTCAAATAACACATGTAGATTGAGCAAATTTGAAGTAAAAGTAGAGAAAAGGAATCCTTAGTTGAATAATTAGATTGCTGTTTGACTTAAAAACTACTATGTGGGCCTGAAGTGTGAGACTTTGTTGAATAATGACTTTATAAATTCAATTTTCAACACTTTTTAGCATAAAGTAGACACTCAGCAATTAGCATTTGTTATTAATCTCTAAATTCCAGGGATAGAATAAAGTCCGCTTTAATGCCTTAGACTGTAAATAAATGAAGTAGAACGGTGTATATGTTCAGGAATTTATATAACTCATATTGTTTTAAAAAGCTGTTGCTTCTTTCTGCAAGTTTTTTAGTCATCCATACTTTCACAGGGCATTTATAGTATTTGTGTTATGTGCCAGGGTTTATAGCCCATGCTGGGGCTACACAAGGTTGTGTAGAACTGCAAATCTATCAGGAAAGGCAAAATATAATGAATTCACTCTTTTCTATGGTCAAGAAGGAACTGAAAGAAATGTTTTTATAATTTTTTTACAAAATAAAGAACAATTCAGTCGACTAAAAGGATAAAGGAAAATTCTGGCTTTAAGTCAAATTGAAACTGGTCTCCATAAAACTGCTCCCTGAAAGTTCATCATTCTTTGATTGATGTAAATAAATGCTATATGTCACTAGGAAAAGTCTCTACTTGCCATTTTCTTTTTCTAATAAGCACTTGAGTTTCTGTAATTTTATTGATTTTTTTTAAATTTTTTACATTTAATATCCACTTAGTTCCATCCCTGGGCTTATTTTGAAGTCAGTAACATTACAAGTCTGGAGTATATAGGGAAATAAAAGACCATGCAGGCATGATGAGTATGTCTTACTCTCTTCTGAGTAGAGGCAAACAGTTGAATTTAAGTCCTTAGCAGACAGAGATATCTACTTTATGCATAAAGGATGAGGCAATGCACAGAATTTCATAGCATAAAGCAAAAAAAAAAAATAAAAACAATAACCTCTTCTTACTAACCTCCATGGTTTCAAGTTTAGGTTTTTAAAGTTACACAGGGCATATGATAAAAAATAAATACAAGAATTCTTAGGGTCATTTTGAGCAGGTGGATCTAGAATAATTAACAGTACTCAAAACTGAATGACAAGTGAACTCCAAAGAAACACTACACAAACCCAAACTAGACTCCTAACCAAATGAATTCGTATGCAGTAGGCAGTGGTAGGTCAGTCCTTGCTTCTGTGATCAGTGGCAAGGATCAGTATCAATTAAAGCTCAGAGTTTCTCTCATGACCTACTTCACAAGCCAGAGTCCTCAATGCTTCCACTGCAATCTCTGATCCAGGTAGGGGGCTGAGACTGATTTCCAAATTGTGATTTTGACTACAAAACACAGAGGATGTGGAAATTATACTAAATTCAAGAAAGGTTACAGTACTTTATATAAAGGTACAAAGTCCCCTGCAATTCAGAAAATATTCCAAATGTAGTGTATGATTAGGATCACATGTTGAATTGAATATAGTAGCACATTTATGATTTTTTGTCTTGTTAGACCTGTCTTGGATATCAGAGAAAGAATGAAGTCCCAAAGTAGGGTCAGGATATTTCATAAGGGTTCATAGAAGAATAAAACAATCTTATTTCTCCAAACACATGACAATAGCTGTGAACAATTATTGACAGCTGTTGCTATGTGTCAGGCACTATGCCAAATGCTTCTTTTCTGTTTTCCTACCCAGTCTTCACCATTGTGCAACCGAATGAGGTATTCCATGTATTCTCCCTTATTCTGGAGTAAAGAGGGTGCAAGTGTACTAGGTGTTCTGTTTACACTTTACTCTTCATCTTGTTCTGCAGCTGGAATGGCTGATGACTGTGGATTAGAGGCTCAGCTTGGATGTGGAGGTACCAGAAAGGGATTAGACACAGGAGGATTTACTCTGTCCTGGGCATAGTTTGGCACTGACTGTCATTCTCTACCAAGTGCCACAGATCTTCAAGGGCAGCCCTGTATTCACGCATGTATGGACATTGTAATGTTCAGGTAATCATTTCCCATACCTGTCACTTCCTACCTAAGAGTAAAAAAAAAAAAAAAAAGGCTTCTTATTATTGGGTTATGATGCTTTTTAACTCCTTACAAAAATTTACAAATAATCTTTAACTTAAATTCCCTTTGTGTATTCCTTTTAAGTGCCACGAATTTGCTTCTGGACATAGCACAGTTAAAGTATTGCTTAGTTATTTTATTTTCATTTTCCTTATGGGAAAACATAAATATTACTATCCTATTCATTTTCATGTGTATGTATAATTAGTGTTAACTACTACATCTTAGTGAAACTGAACCCAGAAAATTTTCATCTTGAAAATCTAAAAATTTGAGCCCCCTTGAGACCATTTACTAAGCGGTCAAGGTTGGCCCATGAATATGTGGGTGGCACCATTTCAAAGTCTTGGTGCCACATAGAATAAGAGGGAAGAAGAAAGGAGGAAACTGATTTACATAGGTATTCTCTGTCGTTCTCCTCTGTTTTTCTTCTTCTCCTTCTCCTCCACCTTCACCTTCTTCTTCCTTTTATTCTTCTCCTCCTTCTCCTAGCCACCATACACTGAACAATCTTGCTCTGCTAAGATCTTCTACCATATTGTTTTGTCTTACCTAAGACCAGAAACAATGAAGCTTGCCATAGACTGACATTTCTTAACCCATTTGCTAAAATAAATCCTTCTTACCTTAAGATTCTCTCTGATATTTGTCAAAATGATGAAGCACTGACTAACAGGCCATTAAGCAACTTCCCTTGCTTCTCTCCCATCAGCCCTAGTAATTGCCTGTCTAATTTTAATTTTTCTGAATTTCAAATTAAATAGTTTTTGATATTGTGACTCAGTTCTTCTGCTTCACTCTCTGCCATTAAGCTTACCCTTGTTGTAGCATGTCACAATCTTGCTATATTTATAAGGTTGATAAATATTCCTATGGATGTATATACTGTATTTAATTTATCCATTTATAGGAGAAATTATTAGGATGCAGCTACCTTTTTGGTACTTTGAATAGCACTGTTATAAACATGTGTATGCAAATATCTTCTTCACACTTGTAACAGACAGCTTCAGGTTCGCTGAGATGAACTACCAGACCAGACACAGTTATGGAGGGATATTTAATGAAGCTTACAGATCCAGGGGAAGTTCCATAATAACAAAAGAAGCTGGCTTGCCTTCACAGGACCAAGCAGAGACAGAGAAGCACAAGCCTAAAAAGCCACAGCACACTTCAGGAACTCCAGCTAGGCACACTTTGCATATCTTTAGATTGAAATCTGAAACCCACCACCACACCTTAAGATCCACACAATGGCACTGACTCCAGCCAGGTGGCTGCAGATGCAAACTACAAACAAACAACTGAATATATTGGGGGCCATCTATTCTATTCAAACTACCACAACACTCTAATTGTAATCCTTAAGGATATTGAATTCTACATATCATTGTACATTTTTTTATTTTTAATGAATTACAATAATATTTTCCATAATTGTTACAATAGAAGTTTCACTAGCTCACCCTCAGTTTAGAAAGATCAATTATATACTTTCATAAATAGTAGTTGCTGCTGTTGGTTTTATTTTTCTTTGTTTTTTTTCGAGGTAGGGTTTCACTCTAGCCCAGGTTGACCTGGAATTCATTATGGAGTCTCAGGGTGTCCTTGAACTCACAGCGATCCTCCTACCTCTGCCTCCTGAGTGCTGGGATTAAAGGCATGCGTCACCACACCCGGCTACTGTTGTTTTCTAATAGAATTATTCTAATGGTATAAGGTAATATCTCATTGGGCCTTTTCAATTTTTTATTTTTAAGTTATTTTTAGGTAGAGTCTCACTCAAGCCCAGACTAACCTAGAACTTACTTTATAGTACAGGCTGGCCTTGAACTCAAAGTGATCCTCCTACATCAGCCTCCCAAATGCCAGGATTAAAAGTGTAAAAACCATAACGTTCAGCTATTGTGCTTTTGATTTTCATTTCCTCCATCAATATATTTATTGATTAGTAATTTTTTTGGGGGGGTTTTCGAGGTAGGGTCTCACTCTAGCCCAGGCTGACCTAGAATTCACTATGGAGTCTCAGGTTGGCCTCGAACTCATGGCAATCCTCCTACCTCTGTAGCCCAAGTGCTGGGATTAAAGGTGTGCACCACCACGCCTGGTTTGCTTAGTAATTTATTATTTCTGAAACTTTGGCAAGTGAAATAGTTTTTATTTCATTTTCAGATTGTTTATTGTGCAGAAATAGAAAGAACCTTTCCTCTTCTCATTTTAATTTATCTTTTTATATTTATTTAGGTATGGAATTATGTATTTGATTTAAGATATTTCTTGTTTAGCTTTGGAATTGTGTATTTGATTTAAGATATTTCTTGTTTTGTAATGTGTACATTTACAAATACATACTTTCCTTTTAGAAATAATTTTTGCTATGTTTTCTAATTTCCCTTGTGACTTCTTTGAACCATTGGTTACTCTTAAGAATATTATAGATATTTGTGAACTTTCATTTTTTTTTCCTGTGCTACTAATTTCTAATTTCATTTCACAAAAATTTTCAAAAGAGCTAAGCCGGCTTACATTTCTTAAATGGTGAGGTGTTTTGTGGTTTGACCTATGTTCTATTAAAGAGATTCTTCTATATGCATTGGAAAAGAATGGATACTATCATTGGTTATATGTTCTTAATATAAGTTAATCCTAGATGATCTATGTTGTCACTCAGATTTTATACTTGCTTATTGATCTTTTGTATTATTGTATGCATTATTGAGAATAGATTAATTGAATTCCCCTAGTATTATTTGGTCAGTATTTCTCTCTTCAATATTGGCAACTTTTGCTTCATATATTTAAGAACTGTGAGGTTACACACACACACTAGTAACTTAAAAATCTTATCTTACACAATTCTTTGTTTTTGCTTTTGAATCAAATTGACATAAAGTCTACTTTGACTGATATCTGCAGTCCATCAAGCTCTCATCCATTTCTTTCTAAGCCTATATGTATTTTTGTATCAAAAGGAAATGACATGTGAACAGCATGAATCAGGCACTTGGATCTAGCTTTAAAAAGTGTCATTCTGGCCTGGCAGGTTGACACACACCTTTAATCCCAGCACACAGGAGGCAGAGGTAGGAGGATCACCGAAAGTTCGATGCCAGCCTGAGAATACATAGTGAATTCGAGGTCAGCCTGGGCGAGAGTGAGACCCTACTTCAAAAAAAAAAAAAGTGTCATTGTGGGCTGGAGCAATTGCTTAGTGGTTAAGGAACTTACATGTAAAATTTAAGGACCCAGTTTGATTCTGTAGTACCTATGTAAGCCATTGCACAAGGCAAAATAATTACTGATGGCCATGGAGGAAATTATTATTTTCATTTTGCCATAGTTTTCTATATGGCTCAAAGCTGTTTATTCACTCATTTTCTCCACTACTGGTTTCCTTTAACTTCTGCTGAATTGTGATAGCAATATGTGTGATTCATTTGTGTAACCATCAGCGCAACATTGCTGGGATTAATTTACAAACCAGTCACAGTTATGGGAAGTAGTAATTTATTGAAGCTTACAGATAGAGGGAAGTTCCATAATTGTAGAAGCAGCTGGTCCACTTTCACAGGTCCACGCAGAGATAAATACCACCACCAGCATCACAAGCAAACACATTCCTGGAACATCAGCAAAACTGAGGCACTTTGAATACCTCTAAACTGAAATTCCAGGTCCATATCCACACCTCCAGGCAGCTTGAGATCTCATTTACAAGCTTTAATAAACTTCTGAATCAACTGGGGAATATGCATTCAAACTTCCACATTCTGCCGCTGGCCCCTACACCTGGTCCCCAATACATTCATAACCATTTCTCATTATATATTATATTCAGTCCAATTTCAAAGATCCCCATAGAGTTTAACAATTTAAGCTAGTTCTAAAGTCACAAGTATCATCTGAAATTTAAGGTAGTTTTTCCACTGTGAGTCCTGTAAAATAAAAACAAGTTACAAACTTTCAACATGTAAAGGCAAAAAGTAATATTTTAAAATTTTATAAAGCATAGCAAGGAGAGACTGGAAAAATGAAAACTCAATAACCATCAAGCAAACAACAAATATCTGCAGGTCAAGTCTGACTTCATTGCCAGTGACTGACAGTCTCTGGATTTGCTAATTCTACTCCTCCAGTTGGGCTGAGTGGCCAGGAAAATTTCCATCCCTAGAAAACAGCCTCCATGGTAGCCCTTTCACAGTCCTGGTATACCTAAACATCCTTGGGTCTCCACTGCAAATCATGGTCTATCTTAAAATAGCTTTGACAGCCTATCTGAGAGTCATCATACCCTGCCTCATGCAGCATATCAGCAGCTGGAGTACCTGGTAGCACATGTACATTATGACCCACTCTACACATTTTTCATGCTTCTAAAACCAATAGCAGGTGTGCAGGGCAAAGCTATATACTTAATTCAGGGAGGAAATAAATTATGACTTTGATGGACAGGTTCCTTCTTTTCAGATCTCCTTTCAAAGAGTGCATTCCTACTATTCAATCCTTCTGGGGTGGAATCACCTCATGTATACGCTCAATTGTTTTAATGTAAAGCAATTGGTCTACCTTCCTTCCAAATTCTAATGTATTTGACAATAGCAGCTTCAGCCTCCAGTATCTGTGCTAGTAATTTTAAAGTTACTTGAGAATTTCCAACTATTCATCTTAAATTTCTCAATTTCCGCCTGGCGTGGTGGCGCATGCCTTTAATCTCAGCACTCGGGAGGCAGAGGTAGGAGGATCGCCATGAGTTCAAGGCCACCCTGAGATGACAGAGTTGATTCCAGGTCAGCCTGGACCAGAGTAAGACTCTACCTCAAAAAAACAAAACAACAAAAAAAAAAATTCACAGTTTCTTATCTTTATCCAAGCAAGTATGACCCATTACAAATTTAATGCTGATCAAACTGGACATGGGCAGCAGAAAGCAGTCAAGCCTTATGCCAGAAGCCCAGTTCCAACAAAGTGCTCTGCTGTCTCTCCTCCCCCTTAGGAAGTTCATAAACAAAGCCTCCTAATATAATTCTCTCTGTATTAGCAATTTAAAACTCTCATATGTATAGTCCATAATGCTTAAATAAATTACTGCTCCAGAAATTTTCTTGGGTTTCAAGCACCAAGTTTCCCATTTCTTCCAGCGCACAAGTTCCAAAAGACCAAAATCCACATGGCCGGATTCATCTCATCAATACCAGGCTCCTGGTACCAATTCTGTAACAGTTAGCCTCACGTTGCTGTGTTAAATTTCCAAACCAGACATAACATATAAGAGGAAGGGACTCACTGAAGCTCAGGTAGAGGGGAAGTCACATAATGGCAGAAGGAGCTGGTCCACTTTCACAAATCGAGGCAGAAAGAAATACCACCACCAGCATCACAAATAAGCTCACTCTAAGAACACCAGAAAAACTGAGGTACTTTGCATACCGTTAGACTGGAATTCAACGTTCATCCCCACACCTTAGGGCTGGACTCTAAGATCTGCCCACAGTGACACTTCTTCCAGCCAAGCAGCTAGAGATCTAAATTACAAGCTTTTATAAGCTCATGAGTTAATTGGAGGACATTCTTTCAAAATTTTACAACTTGCATTTCCTTTTTTATGTATATCCTGCCATTATTCTTTGTGGTTACCATTTAATTTAAAGAGGATCACCAAATTTGCTAGAGTCCTGTCCTAAATTCAAATTAGCTGAAAATGTAAGTAACTATATGCTAGGTGAACATAGTATGAAATACCATGGCTTATCTACACAGTACACAGTGAATAACTGATTGTTTATACTCATGGCTGTATGGGGGATCACCAGCTATGGTTCATTACTTCTTCCCAGCACAGTAGAGCATTGTAACACATGATTAGCCCAGCAAAAGAACAAAATTTAAATTTTAAATAGAATTTTTACTGAGTGCATATCAATTTCATGCAATCATAAACTCAAAAAAAAAAACTGTAAGTACAATGATCATAAATCAAGGGTCATATGTATTAAAGTACTCCAGAGAAACAGAATCCATGGAATACTTTTATGTAATTATAAAAGGCAATATACTACATTTGAATATTGCAAAGAATTTGGCAGCTGTTCTGGGTAAGAATCCAGATGCCACTAAACAAGGAGGAAAGAAAATGATGCAAACACAGTGAGTGGATTAAGGTTTTAAAACTTCCTGGAAAGCCTCTGTTGCAAGTCTACATTTGAAAAGGTGAAGAAGGGATGGAGAGATGGATTGGCAGTTAAGGTGCTTGTTAGCAAAACCAAAGGACTTGGGTTTGCTTCTCCAGTATCCACATAAAGTCAAATGCGCAAGGAGGCACATGCATCTGGAGTTTGTTTGCAATGGCTAGAGGCCCTGGTATGCCGATTCTCTCTCTCTCTCTCTCTTCCTCTTTCTAGCTCTGTCTCTCAAATAAATAAATAAATAAAATGATATTAAAATTATTAAGAAGCTGGAGTATGATATACAAAGGTGATGACAGCAGCAACAGGTTCAATAGCTGCAGAAAACTAGAACTTGCACATGCTTTCTGGCTACCTCCCTTTCTACAATTTATTCCATGTGGGGCAGTTGGTCCCTGGGTCCTCCAGGGCCAGCTTCAGTTCCCCGGAAGGCACCCAGGCAACCGTGGTGGTGAGCACATGAGGAGACTGTCTCTGTGAACAGCTTAGTTTAATCAATAGGAAAATGGGTTTATAAGCAGTTGAGGGTCCTAAGGAGATTGTATGTGTAACGTTGCTTGCTGATGCCTAATTAGCACATAGGCAATGGTATATATGGTATAGGGGGGTGGGCTTTGCAAATATGCTGTCTGATATCATATAAGGAGTTTCCTAGGCAACTGGCCAAGGGTCACAGGGTTATGGGCAAAGCCTAAGTCTTATCTGAATGTCCAGGTATATCGTGCTTGGAGAGGGAGTGGCCTTACCTCCTGCTGATCTCAGGATCTGAGATTTTGTCTGGGGATCCAGGCTCACTCTGACCCCCAAGAATAGGGGAAGGATCCTGTCTCAAAGCATCTCCTGAGAATGGGGGGGGAGCTCCCTTGCTTGTCTGGTCCCCAAGATATAACCAGTGGTTCAGGCTGCTGTGAACTCTCCATAGCCTGGGGACTTCAGGTCAGACAGCTTAGGTTTGCTTTAACCCGGGGCTCTTCCTGTGTCCAACATGGGGCTACACCCTATTGGATTGTGAAGCACACAGTCAGGTTCTAACACGACGTCAAGTTTTCAGTGACTTCCAAATTGTGACATCAATTCTTATCCAGCCTTAATCATTCTCTGAGTCACCAGATGCAAAAATAAGCCCTCTTTGTTTCTGTTCCAGGAGAGTAGTATCCCCTCATCCTACTTTTTGTACACATTACACAATGGGATAAAGGTATGAGATAGTTTGTCACATTTTTCTATATCTTTCCAATAATCCTGCTTGGTATTGTAATATCCACTGTTCTTAATTTCTCAACTCTTTCTAAGAACACTCACAGAGTAACCCTAGATGAGGTATTGTTGTGTAGTGAGGGAAACTGGACCAGATATTTCCTCACCTGCCTTCTTGCTCTACTTTTTTAGGATTTTTCTTACCTTTATTTCAGGGCTCAAGTCATATTGTAGCTTCCTTAACTTAATCACTGAAATTTAAATGACATTTGAATCTTAAGGTGACTACTCTGCCTGAAATTTTACCAGAAGGAAATATCATTTATGAGGGAGATATCTAGTTAATAGTATGTGATTTATTCTTTATGTACATATATATGTATTGTGTGTGTTTGGTATATGCACATGTATGTTCACATGCCAGAAAGGCCACATGGGCTTACCTATATTAGCTGGAGAACATTCAGTGGTCTCCTCTATCACTCACCTGCCTGATCTTTTCCTTGTGACTGAATTACTGACTTAAGTTTGTAAAACACAGTAATTTCGTGTTCTTTTTTCCCAAGAAACTGGGTTTATAGACATGCATGGCCAAACACAGTTCTTTATGTGGGTTATTAGAACTGAAGCAGCCTCAAGCTACTTCAGGCCCTTATGCTTTTGTGAAAAGCACATGTAAACACTGGACCATATCTCCAACCCAAGTATATAATTGATAATTGCCTGTATGTTATAATTTATCCAATGATATTACCAAACATTTGCTACAATATAGATGCTGATTTTTCAAGATTACAAAAAGTTGATGATCTCTAATGCCTTACACACCTGTGACATATTTTGTGCCACTTACAATATTCTGTATAGGATTAAGGTGAAGCTGCTAAAAATTTTAAAGGTAGAATTCAACGTGCCTGAATTGTGAATTAAGTTTTTCAATTTTTATTATGCCTTATGTACTGACCCATTATTGCAGTTATTTATCATTGCTGGGACAAACACTTGATCAGAAACAGCTTATGGGAGGAAAGGGGATAAATCAGGCTGATAGAATACATGGAAAACATCATCATGGTGAAAGGCGCTGTCTAACTTCCATAGATCATAGCAGACACACACCACCAACAGCCAGTAAACACCAACAGCAAGAGCTCAAGCTTGCTGTCTATACCTGGTAGGGTTGGATTCAAGACCCACACCCAATGGCACACTTCTTACCCAGTAGGTCTCCACTTGTTGGAGTCTCAAGTTGTAAACTCAATCATAATCAAAAATCCCCTATGCAATGGGAGACATACATTTACAGTCAAACCCACATATTCAACCCCCTGGTCCCAATAGACTCATAATCATATGATAATGCAAATTGCATTAATTCAATCTTCAAAGCTCCCTATAGTCATTAACAATTTTATTATTGTTCGAAAGTCCAAAATCTCATCTGAAATTCAAAGCTGACTCTTAACATTAAACCCTATAAATTCAAAACGCAAGTTACATATTACTAATACATAATGACACAGATTAAACATTTCTGTTGCAAAATGGCATAATAAGATGAGACTGGACTAATGCAAAATCATTAATCAGAAGGTAAATATCAAACATCTGTAATTGAAGTCCAACATGCATAACCAGTGATGAAAGTCTCTGAATTCCAATTGTGACACTTTATCTGGGCTGCTCACAACCTGGGGAAATTTCATACCAACTTGCTTCACATTACTGGAGTTGTGAATTACATGTATTGGAAATGTGTACTACATGACCTACTACTCTGAATGTTTCATGACTACAAAACCAGTACCAGATGTGTTGCACAGCCAAATTTGTATGTCTAAGTGGGATCAAATATTGACTTTGAAGGGCAGGATACTTTTTCACCAGTCTTTTTTCTAGCCATCTCCTTGCAATGGCACGCCCTCAGGGCATCATTTCCATGGTTTCAATGCAAAGCATTTACCACAACCTTAATGCTGGTAGTCAAATTAACGATTGAAGCTTAGGTAAACGTAGGTGCCTATACCTTTAAATTTGCTGGAATTTTTCTGTGATAAACCATACATTTTTCATATGTTTCTGATCTATATTTCCACCAAGCAAACCAGTCAATTACTTTTAAATTTAATCTTTCTTTTCAGTGCTGGAATTTTTTATTAAGTGGAAACTTTGTATGGATATTTCATGTCTTTGTACCATTATTCCCATCCTCCCGGGCCCCTTTCCACTGAGGGCCTTCCTCAGTGGAATTTCTGATATTCTCCATGGGTCTGAGTGTTATGAGTTGTGAAAGCAGCAGTCAGTCAATTGGTGGGGTGGAGACACATCTAGATATTCCTTCCCACCCTGTGACTGTCAGTATTTCTACTTCCTCTTCCACAAATTTCCCTGAGCTTTGTTGCATGTGTTTTAAGTCTACTGTAATGTTGTACTCTCAGCAGCTTCTGGATTTCTGTTTTGATATGTTTTGAGAATCCTCAGTGTCTATCACCATGACCCTGGAAGAACCAATGTTGCTTATCTCTCCAATCCCTCTGTTGTTTCACCTGGACCTAGCTGATGTGACAGGGAATGCTAAGTTATTAATAAGGGGTCAGCTCTCTTTTCTTGTCTTATTGATACATTTTGGTTGCCCTAAATTCTCACTGCTTTCTGTAACAGACAGATTCTCCAATGGGAAATGAAATCAGCATAGGTTAAAATGGATAAATGTAGTTAACTTAAATAGTTTTGGTAGGCATATCTTCTCCTTTGGTCAAAGATTAGTGGGAACTTCTCTTTGGAGTCCCTGTTCTTTGTCTCCACAGGATTGTGACTTGATTCCCAATTCCAGCTATGGGACCCTTTCCACTGAATGGATCTCTTAGCCAATGAAAAAGCCATTGGTTACCCACCTAGACAGGTTGTTACTATTGCACAGCTGAGTACATCTTATCAGGCCGATTGCTTTCATATAACAGTGTCCTCTGCTTGAGAACAAGCTTATTGAACATTTTCTCTACAGCTCATATAGAACTTTCTAGCACTATAATGACTAACCATCTGAGAACTGATATCTTGTAGATTGCATTTGGATCTCTCAGTGACGTTTTTGGCAGCATGTGGTATCATCAGCCATTGGGTTTTACCTTTTAATTTGCATGAATAATCAATTACATTAACCAAAGTCTGTCTTGTTTTGAGAGCCTCATATGTCTCTCTAATCAACAGCTCAATGTGTATTGTAACTGATTTCTGGTACTGGGATTTACACTCCAGAGCCAAATGTTTTAGGATTAGGCTTCAATCCCCTTTTTCCAGGGCCCTTCTTACTAGATGATCCCCTGTATTTCTACAGAGGATTACATACTTTAGTCTGCTATCCAGGAGGAAGGTTGCTATAGTATCATTTCATTTTTTATTCAATTTTGTATATATCTACCCCTGTCTTCCCATTGCCCTCTCCCCAAAACTATTTCATACCCATTATTTGCCCCTTGTGTTGCCTTATTAGGTATTCCTGAAACTCAAGCTGTTCCAGGTTAGGGTCTACATATGAGGGAGAACATACAATGTTTATGATTTTGTGCTTTTGTGAATTCACTTAGTATTATCTGATCCAAGTCTGTCCATTTTCCTACAAATTTCATTGTATCATCTTTCCTTACTACTGAATAGAATCCCATTGTGTATATGTACCACATCTTCATTATCCATTTGTTAAATGATGGGCATCTGGGCTGATTCCAATTCTTAGCTATTGTGAATTGAACATCTATAAACATGGTTGAGTAAATATTATTGCAAAGAAAAATAGAGTCTTTAGGGTGGATGTCCAGTAGAGGAATAGCTGGGTCAGTTGATAGCTCTATGTTCAACTTTTTAAGAAATCTTTCTACTTATTTCCATAGTGGTTGCGCAATCTTCCACTCCCACCAGCACTGAATGAAGGTTCCTTTTTCCCCATATCCTCACCGACATTTATTTTCATTTGATTTTGTAATGATAGTAATACTGACTGGAGTAAGGTGGAATCTCATAGTTCTTTTAATTCGCATTTTCCTGATAATTAAGGATGATGAACATTTTCTGAAGTGAATAAGGACCATTCATATTTCTTCCTTTAGGAATTCCTGATTCAGTTCTTTGTACAATTTAGTGGGTGGATTGTTTGACTTTTTTGTTGCTGTTGCTTAGTTTTTGAGTTCTTTATAGATTCTATATGTAAGGCCACTGTCAGTGGTATAGTTTCCTATTGTTTTCTCTGATTCTGTGTATTGTCTGTTGGCTCTGTTTATGGTATGTTTGTCTATACAAAGCTTTTTAGTTTCATGAGATCACACTGATTGAGTGTCATTTTAATTTCCTAGGCTACTGAGGTATTTTTCAGGAAGTATTTACCCACTCCTATGTCATGGAGAGTCTCCTCATATTTTTTCATTTAGTAGTTGAAGAATTTCAGGTCTTATATTGAAGTCTTTATACCATTTGTAGTTGATGATTTTATTTTTTTAATTTTTATTTATTTATTTATTTGCAAGCAGAGAGAGAAAGAGAGAGAGGATGAGAGAGAGAGAGGAGACAGAGAATGGGTGCACCAGGGTCCCCAGCCACTACAAACAAACTCCAGACAGATGCACCACCTTGTGAATCTGGCTTATGTGTGTACAGGGAATTGAACCTGGGTACTTTGGTTTTGCAGGCAAGTGCCTCAACTGCTAAGCCATCTCTCTAGCCCTCCTTTTGGAGTTGATTTTTATAAATGGTGAGAGGATTGGGTCTAGTTTCATTTTTCCATGTAGTTATCCAATTTGTCCAACACCATTTATTGAAGATGCTTTCTCTTTTTCCAGTGAATGCTGATGGCTCATTTTCAAAGATCAAGTAGCTGTACCCATTTGAATGGCTCGGCCTTCAACACTGCTCTATTGGTCTATACTTCTGTTTCATGCTAGTAACATGCTGTTTTTGTTACTATGGCTTTGTAGTATAGCTTTAGAGTGGGTATAGTGATACCTCCAGAGGTGTTTCTTTTGCTGAGGATATGTTTGGATATCTGAGGCCTGTGGTCATTCCATATGAACTTTGAGATCATTTTTTTCTATGTCTGTGAAGAATGATCCTGGATTTTTATTGGTATTGCATTGAATCTGTGTATTGCTATTGGTAGAATTCCCTTTTTTACAATATTAATTCTACCTATCCAGGAGCATGGAAAGTCTTTTCACCTTCCCAAGACCTCCTCAATTCCTTTTTATTTATTTATTTCCTTATTTATGTATTTATTTATTTATTTATTACAGAGAGAGACAGAGAGAATTTGCACACCAGGGCCTCAACCTTCAATCAAACTTTGCCTCAGCCACTTCAATCAAACTCCATATGCATGTGACACCTACTGGACATATGAAACCTTGTGCTTGCCTCACCTTTTGTGCATCTGCAGTACGTGGTATCTGAAGAGATATTGAAAATGGGTCTTAAAGCTTCCTAGTCAAGCACCTTAGCTGCTAAGCAAGATCTCCTGTCCCTTCTCAATTTCTTTCTTGAGGAATTTATGGTTTCCTTATGAGTCTTTGACATCCTTGGTTAGTGTAATTCCAAGGTATTTAGTTTTTTGGTGGCTATTAAATAGTACAGACTTGCTGATTTCTTTCTCTATATATTTGTCCTTTGCACATAGAAATGCAACTGAATTTTGTTTGTTGATTGTGTATCCTGGCACTTTGCTGAAGCAATTACTTACCTTTAGAAGTTTTGAGATGAAGACTTTTGGTAGGTGGTGTGTGTCCAGGAATTCATCTCTTTCTTCCAAATTATCCAAGTTTGTGGGGTAGTGGTTTTGAAAGTATGTTCTGATGATTCTACCAATTTCATTGATGTCTTGTGAGCTCTCTGTTTTCATTTATGATTTTGTTAATTTGAGACTTCTCTTTTTGCATTTCATCAAATTGGCCAAGAGTTTGACAATCTTGTTTATTTTTTTTTCAAGAAGCAGCTCTTCATTTTATTGATTTTCTTAATTGTTTTCTTAGTTTCCAGTGCATTAATATCTGCTCTGATATTGATTATTTCTTTCAATCTTGAGCTCTTAGGATTCAATTTTTCTTGTTTTGCCAATACCTTTAGCTAGATGGTTACATTATTAATTTGAGATCTCTGTCTTTGTTATGAAGGCATTTAGCACTATTAATTTTCCCCTTAAGACAGTCTTCATTGTGTCCCATAAGTTTTGATAAGTTTTGTTTTCATTATTCTTCAGTTTGAGAAACTGATTTGATCAGTGGAACAGAACCCATAGCTGGATCTGGGAAACAAATCAGAATCATATCCTAAAAAAGAGCATGATCTCCATTATCAAGCTCCCACCAATCGTGGATTACAAGAGGCCCTAAACCCATTAAATTCTCTCTAAAAATAACAATGGTTATCCCATTTATCTGGTGCTGACTTCATTCTCTGTTGAAGAATTTGATTCTCTTTTTCAGGTGGATGCAGACCCTGGAGAGATAATCAGCCCATCACACCTCAAGAGGACCCCAGCTGAAACCAAGAGTAATTGGGTAAATGAGCAAGAGTTCTGCTTTCTTGGTGAACCTGGTACCAGCACAAGGGTGAAGGAGATAGACACAGAGAACACTCAGCTTCTACCAAACCAGAGATCGAGAGACACAGAGGCTCCCAAGACCTCATCACTGAAGCAGACCTAAAACAAATCCAACATGGCTCATGGAAATTGGCAGAAGAGGGTGCGGAAAGATTGCTAGTCACACAAGTTGGTACATTATGCACAGAAACATTGTCTCTTACTCATACTGATGGCTAACCCCACAATACATGAATCGCATTCTCCAATGAAAGGGGTCCCTGCAGAGGGGCGAAGACAAGGTGGAGGCTAATGATGGTACCAACATGGTTGTATACACACTATGTACATAACTAATAAAACAATAAAAGTAAATTTTAAAAAATCTAGAGATAGTTTTGAATTGTCAAGTTTGAAAACAGAAGGTATTAATGGGGAAGAAAAAGTAGACCAGCAGGACAAGACAGGAGGAAACAAAGGATGCTGGGTTTTAATACTTTCAAAGTAAGTATTATGCATTAATGAAAATTTCATTATGAAGTCCATTACATTTCATAATGAATAAAGGCTGGAGATAGGGAGTCATTCTCTTCCATGGCATATGAGCAATATCATATATACATATATTTTTAAATTTTTTTTAATTTTTATTTATTTATTTGAGAGCAACAGAGAGAGAAAGAGGGAGATAAAGAGAGGGAGAATGGGTGAGTCAGGGCCGAAACAAATAATCATTTAGCATTCATTGAATTTTGGAATAAGAAAGTTATTGAAAACTTCAAAGAATCAATTGACAATAAATGAAAGACATAAACTGTAAAGGTATAGATAATTGGAAGAAAATTGAGCTGTAGACTCTTCTCTTTCCAAAGGCCCGTGTGATAAGACTCAGAAGAAAGCTGACGTATATATGGTTGAAAGAAAATGAGAAGGCCTTTGTTACTTTTTATTTCTATTTTTTCAGAATAAAGACTTGAACATGTTTGTAGTCTGTAGGCTAGAAGTGTTTATTGAAAAAAATTAATGATTGAAATTGAGGAAGTAGCTGAGATGGTAGAAGCTATGGGTTCTGACCAAGTACTACACAAATTAGGTATGTTTTCTTGAGTCTCATCTGAGGAAACATAACATAGAGAATATTCACTTTAAGTTTTATACATTGTATGTGTGTGAGAGAGATTGGCATGAATGAATATATGTTTGTGCCCATATGTGAGCATGTAAATGTGGGTGTTTCTATGTGGTTGCTTATGTAGAAACCAGAAGTTAATATTGGGTGTCTTACACAATCACTATCCACCTTATTCTTTGAAAGAGATGCTCTTGCTGAAATTAGACCACATTTATTTGACAGGACTAGATAACCAGTGAGCTCCAGGAATTTCATGCCTCCATCTTCCCAATGCTGGGAGTATAGGTATGTGTTACCACGCTTACATTTTACATAGGTGCTGGGGATCTGAAGTTATGTCCTAATGTCTGTGTGGCAAACATATTATTCATTAATTCTTGTCTCCAATCTGCAGTGTAACTTTTTAAAAATACTTTATTTATTTACTTATCTACATACTTATTTATTTGAAACAGAGAAAGCGAGAACGAGAAAGAAGAAAAAAGAGGAAGAAGAAGAAGAAAAAGTAGAAGATAACAGGGAGAGTTAGAGAGAATGGGGGTGCCAGGACCACTTGCCACTGTAAATGAACTGCAGAGGGATGTGCCTCTTTGTGAATCTGGTTTTACATGGATACTGAGTAATCAAACTAAGATCCTCAGGCTTTAAAAGCAAGCTCTTTAACTGCTGAGCTACCTCTTAGGCCCCATTTTAACTTTTGCTCATTGAATAAATCTATTATTTTTACATTGATTTGATTTCTTTCTTACTTTTTTTTGTCATGTGTCTCAAAGGATGCTTCATTCATTGTCTTTTCTGATTTCTTTCTATTTTATGATGACTGAAACTCCATTCAGTTATCTTTGAAATTTTACATGTCAGAAAAACAGACAAAATATTGAAACAGATGTCAAAAAGTATTTTCTCAATTTGGAAACATTAAATGGATTTCTATTCATAGGCAATATTAAATAAAATTGCAATCCATATATGAATTTTATAAATATAGTGTTTTTTTTCTTCCAAAGCAAGTAACATGATGTTTTAATATAAGGTTTTTCTTCCTCTTGTGTGTGCATATCTTACATGTTAATTACTTCCATTTGTGAACAATTCTAATCTTTAAAGAAGGATTCAATGAAAGAAGCTCTCTGAAAACATTACGCTCATAGTCAGCTATAGTTTTCTCAATCACTAGTGTCAGAAGTATCACTTCTAATTTCCAGAGTTAATACTTGTCAGGACTAGAATTAGATCTGTGAACATGACCCCTTCCAATTTAGATGTCTGGAATTTGCCATATTACTGAAGTCACTGGTGCAATGGCTAAATCTAAAGCTACATAGTAATGATTCATTTTATGAAGGTTGTGCCTTCTGTGAAAGCTGTTAGGCAACTCATTTATTCTTTAAACATCATGGAGTATACTTACACAGATTGAGAACATAGGGCCTATTTTATAGCTAATCTATATGATCTTCCCTGTTTTCCTAGATTATAAGCATGTACATACATATAGCACATTAATATAGAGTTATAAATCAACAGTTCTTATGCATTCAAGTATATTTAAGCATAGAAAATGATAATAAAAGTCATTAATGAAGAAAATTTTTCAGGGCTGTGATAATCTTTTGGGGGTATGAATTCCATTGCTGACTGAAGCCCTGTGACATAGTACATGATGATATATATTTGGCGTTTGATTCTTTCGCTTCCCACTATACTACATTACTTTCCTACTACTGGCCTTCTGTGTGGTCTACGTTACTTCCCTTTAACCAAACAATTATGTTTGCTTTGTGATTACTGCCCATAATCTTGACTTGGAATCTACTTTACTAGTGTGGGACTTAAAAACTATTGGTCTCGAGGGACTGGTTCAGCATTTTCTGGATCATATGGACAAGCATGGACTGTGGAACCATAATCCTTGGTACAAATACCATGCCCACAGCTTGACCTAAGTATGTTTTTGACATCCTAATTTTCCCAGATGAAAAGGAAAGGTGCTATAATCTATTACTATAGATTTTTATGAATGTGCTAATGAAGATACAATATCCAGAATAATACTTGTAATGTAGTAATTGCTTATTAATCTGAAATACTGATTACACAATTATGGTACTTTGCAGCCATTTAATTTTTAGGCTCATCTAGTATCTAGACATTTCCATTTTCTTAAAAGCTCCTCATCCTCTACATTGTACATTACTAATTTTCCAGTAATTTTGTACATGATCTAGTTGACTTCGTCACACAAGTAAGTGTCCATTGAATTCAGTAATTATGATTTTTAGTCTCTGGTCTCCACACATTACTATTCCTCCTTTCTCTAGCACAAGAGTCCATGTTTCTCTCTTTGTCACCCCTAAGTGATAAAAGCTGTGACAATGTGATCATGTTACACTGACAAAATTCTTGAACCTTTTCAAGAATATGTACTTTAAATCATGAGTACATGAAAATGCAGCTTATTTACTTATAGAGATAAAAGTTGTTCTGAGATTTCTGTGTGGAAAAATACATGCAGCTGGATTTGTTGAATGTAAAACACCAAGGACATGACAAACAAGTTATCCTTGTTATACCTCTTTTTCAACATCATATTGGAATACTGAGAAAAGCATACAGAAATAGACAGTAAATTTCAGAATATACTGTTACTGAAGCTTCATTAAATGCATCATGTATGGAAGAGAGTTGAAAGATCCTTGAAGATGAAGATTGCATTTTATTTTATTGTGTGTGTGTATGTGTGTTTGTGTGTGTTTGTGATGTGTGCAGGTGTATGTGTATTTGCAGCAACCCATATGCTTTCCTGTGGTAGTGTCCCACTCCATAGTTCTTCCACTTGGTCTTGTTTTGAGCAAGAGTCACTTTTTGCTGATTCTGGAGCTTCCCGGGCTCCATCAGTTCTCAAGTCACTGCTCCCCTGAGGGACTGGGGTAACAGGTGTACATAGCCACATCCAGCTTTTTTTTTTTTTTCCTGAAATCTAGAGTTTGGAACTTATGTAGTCTCTGGCCTCCTCATGTTTTTACAGGAAGCACACATGGTCTTTCAACCATTTTTCCAGCCCTATGTTTTTCTTTACATTAAATTAATATAGAAACTGCTGGTACAATTGACTGTTGTGAGTAAACTATGTAGGGTGGCCATATATGTCAGGTTGTTCACTTTACATATGTTCTGCTACAATATTTAATAACATACCTTACACTTGCTTGGGTGTTAGTATGATTTACCAGAACACATCATAGTCACTCTAGGACTAAGTATGATGTGTTCTGGTAAAACATAGTGTTTATTATTTGCTGCTAGTATATATTTACACCGATTTTAGCAAGTAGTTAGAATAGATGTTAGCAAATAGATATTTTATTTAATTTAAAGGTACAAAGCTTCCTCCTATTATGAGTAAATTGTTATGAAACTAGAGTAGAAACAATATTAAGAGCTGTGGCTGAAACCAATGAAAATGTAGGAATGGTGAAAAATAGGCAACTAACCACTAATAAAAACAATTAAATATAGAAATATAAAAATCTTCATTGAAAAAAGTTATTTAAAAATGTAAAACAAAAACAAAACTAATAACAAATGCCACTTTGCTGCAAATATTTTGCAAATTCTATACTTTACAAAATACTAACATTCAGAATATTTAGAGAATTCCCAGAAATCAATATCTAAGAAACAGTCAACTTTGAAAATTAGCAAAGGCTATGAATAGATATTTCCATAGGGAGAGCACAGATAGCTAATGAGCACATTAAGATATGAAGTTAATTGCTAACCATTAGTATAATTCTGCTCTAGAAAAATATTTACATTTTGAAAATTTTAACTGTTATAAAATCATATATTAAAAGTGTTTGAATATAATCAACATTACTAAGACAAATTACAATTGTCAGCCTTCACCTTGTTCTCCCTGTACCACTTGTCAACTATATTTAATTACATTTTGAAAAATACATTTTCTAACAAAAAGACAATATACACATAATTATGTGCTGGGGTGATAACTCAGTGGTAGAGCATTTGCCCATCATGCACAAAGCTTTGGGTTAATTTCTAGTAACAAAAATATTTGAAGCTAAATATAAAAGGATATATTTTCCCAAACTTCCCCCTAATTTTAATCCTCAAAAATTACTGTTACAGTTGTGTAGTATACCCTTAAAATTGTGAATTTAGGGCTGGAGAAGATGGTTTAGCGGTTAAGGCATTTGCCTGCAAAACCAAAGGACACAGGTTCAATTCCCCAGGACCCATGTTAGCCAGATGCACAAGGGGGCACACGTGTCTGGAGTTCATTTGCAGTGGCTGGAGGCCCTGGCATGCCATTCTCTCTCTCTCTCTTGATCTCTAGCTCTCTCTGTCAAATAAATAAAACATATCTTTAAAAATTGTGAATTTATACTGCTCTCACCTTCTCATGGGCAGGAACGATTTAAACTATCTACTATTTCTTTCTGTTAATCTGATAAATTGTCTCTAAACTTTAAATATCAAAAAGTTACTGTCAATATGTCACATGGCATATGACAGAAAGTATGCAGCATGTGGTCTGTAAGTCCTCATTTTAATGTCTATATTATGCCATTTGATGTATTTTAGAATGCACAGTACCTATATGATGCAGCATTTTCTGGAAAAGTATCATGATATATACTACTCTTTGAATCATTTATTTGTTTTAATTTCATGCATGTTAGACTTTATTCGTGGAGTTTCCTACCATTTTGCCAATATATTCAGATTGTTTTGTTTAAAATATATCTTGTCATGATTTGTTTTAATTTTATGGATGAAGTTTGTTTTTTAAGAATATTTTAAACATATTTGAGTGATTATTTTACTTAACTTGTACTTTATATGCACAGGCAATGTTAAAATTGATGTTCATTATATTTAAATATGCTTTTCATGTTTGTCTACCTACATCTGTTCATGATTTATAGGAAGTATACCATCATGGGTGAAAGGATGTAGATGAATTGGCAGCTGATGATCATGGTTTTACATATTGCTACAGAATGCCTACAACCTAATCTAATGAAACCTCTGTTCTGAGAAACTGTTAACTCTTTCACTTTTGTTATAATCCATTTCAAGGAAAACATAATCCTTCCTTATGCAATTCATACAAGTATGAATCATTCATAGATTCTACTGAAGCCTAGGGACTACCTCAGTATTCTTTTTTTACCTGTAGTAGTAGTTGTCATTGTTGTTGGAACAGGAGATGGAAAGCTGCATTTCGCATTTATTTATACATACTCTATATTGTAAAGTTGAAAGAGACTATATTGATACACAATTTGGTACTTCTGTCAGAACAGTAAGCCTCAGCTGGATGTTAATCTATTCTTCTTAGACTGGGTGAGTCGTTAGATATATAAATGTGCATGCTGAAGTGTTAGCTTCTCCTACCATTTGTGTATACAACTTGCTGCAGAGTATGTGACTTGGCTTCTGAATAAGTCATTTATGATGATTCAATCCCAAGTTCTGGAGTTCTACCTCTTCAAATAGTAGACATTGATCAGGAGGTGAGGGAAGGAAGCAGTCATGCAGATAAATCATATATAAATTAGTAGCACTGATAGTTGTTTCTAAGACTTTAAATATTAGGTCATATTCAAAATGTTTCTGTTTCCCTCATTGACCACATTTGACATATTAACAGTGGTCCTTATTTGAAAGATATTTTCTTGCTTGGTCTTAGCCTCCTCCATTCTTTTCCCTGATAGCAACCAGAATGTCTTTTCAAAAGAACATTATTTTATAACATTTATATTCTTTAACATCCCAAAATGGACTCCTGCTTGATTACATTTGGATTATATTCCATATTTCTTTTCTTTCTTTTTTTGAGTCAATCTTTACCATGCAGTCCAGACTAGCCCCAGTGTTCCTGCCTCACCATTCTGAATGCTAAAATTACAAGTAAGTACCACCATTTCAATCTAGCAGTTCATATTTAATTTTCATTGTTTTATTTGTATTTATTTACTTGAGTGAGAGAAAGAGCCATAGAGAAGAAAGAGAGAAAGAGAAAGAGACAGAATGGGTGGGCTAGGGCATCCAGTCACTGCAAACAAACAGCAGATGCATATACCACCTTGTACATCTGGTTTACGTGGGTCTGGGGAATTGAACCTGGGTTCTTTGTCTTCACAGCCAAGTGCCTTCATCACTAAAGCATCTATCCAGCCCCATATTTAATGATTTAATTTTTGAATTGTAATTATTAGCTGGGCATGGTGGCACACACCTTTAGTCCCAGCACTGGGGGCACAGAGGTAGGAGGATCACCGAGAGTTCCAGGCCATCCTGAGAATACAGAGTGAATTCCAGGTCAGGTGAGACCCTCCCTAAAAAAAAATGTATTTATTAATTTGCAGGCAGAGAGAAGAGAGACAGAGGTAGAGTCAGGGAAGAGAGGGGTAGAGGGAGTGAGAGGGCGAGAGAAAATGGTGCACCAGAGCCTCCAACGTTTGCAAATGAACTCCAGATGTATGTGCCACTTTGTGAATCTGGCTTTACATGAGTACAAGGGAAATGATCCCAGGTAGTTAGGCTTTGCAGGAAAGTGCCTTAACCACTTAGCCATCTCTGTAACCTCAACAGTTCATACTGCTTAGTATAAATAATGGAGTACATCAAAATGCCACTTCTAATTATTTTTGTAAATTCATCTCTTCCTGTTTTAGTCAGTTTCCTATTAGGGTGACAAAATAGCTGACAACTTTATAGGAGAAAAGTTTCATTTTGTTTCACAGTTTCATCCCAAAGTCTGTTGGCTTTGTTGTTTTGGGGACCAATAGTGAGACAGAACTTCAAAGTGGAGACTGTGTATTCTGGGAAAACTGCTTACCTTATGACCACAAGGGTTAAAGGAAAAGAGAAGGGAGAGACCCCACTATCCCCTTCAGTGACACACACTAATAATGCAACCTCCCAAGATATGTTACACACCATGGAGTTCCTCTAGCTCCTAATAGCACCATCAGCTGAATACAAACACATGAGTCTTAGGGAGCAGTTAAGATCCAGTCATAGCATTTCCTTTCTGGCTTCCTTGTCATTTATATTCCAGGCAAGCTTCATCCATTTTGCAAAGGTGTCATGCCTCTCTTTCCTATGTACTTTTCAGACTTCCTGCAGCATTTCCACCTCGATTTCCATTTCAGTATGCCAAACTTGTAATTATTTGTCCAGGTGTTTGTATTATGCCTTATATGAAGAAGTCATTTTTGTCCACTATCATCCGAACCATGTTAGATACAACTTCAAATTGTTACATTAATCACAGTAACCATAGAGCTGAAATACTTGGTTTTCATTTGAAGCTTTCCTATTTTATTATGCTCTTAGTTCCTAAGGCAGCGATTATGTCACTCTTACTTACTTTTGTTCAGTGTTAGGACACCTTGCCAAATACATTTTGAGTCAAATAATGCACTGGATAAATGGTACTCAAACCAGTTATTTCACTTGTAAAGGCTACTTTCACATAATAGGGAAGGAAGTAGTAGATGCAAGAGAAGTGAAGGAGGATAAGTAATTTTAAGAAGGTCTTAGGTCTCAACTCTACTTCAAATAGAGAAGTTACCATTTTACCAGTACAGTGCAAGAAACTTTCCTTTTCAATTTTGAGAAAATACATTGATGTGAAAAAATGGATAACACCAAAGTCCATGATATTTATAATCCTTTATAGTTCTCTATCTATGATTTTGTATATTTGCAATGAATTCAATGTCTAGAATAATGTAAGAAGACCATGCTAGCCCTCTATTCAATATGCAAAGGTCTTCAAAGAACAGCTTTACCCCAGATTTAGACATTACTAGTCAATTTATCAGGTCATTAACATTACTGTCTGTGAAACAATTTGGTCACAGAATTTTAGGAAGATATTGTTTTTCAATAGTTAGTCTACAACCTACTGCCTAGACATAAATTATAATGTTTTCACTGAAGACCTAGAATGCTATTTTACTTCAGCTAATACTCAAATCCTTGAGAGGTCATTCCATTTTAGATACCTTCTGAAATTAATTTATGACGTCCATATGGTTTTTTTGTACCTGTTTGGGCCTCTTGATTCAGGAAATGTGATTTAATACAAAACAAAATATTCAATAGGAGAGACAATAGGGAACCACTAATTAAATCACTGTAATTTGCCTTGGAGGTTAATGAGCATCCCAAATGGGGATCAGAAAACCAAAATTAGACATTTTAAACAGTAGATAAATGATTATTTAATAATTTGTTATTAAGATTTGTTAGCAACTATAGCACTCTTTTTTCATTTTGTAACATTATCCATTTAGGTGTGAGTTGTAAACTACATCATGTAGCTGATGATGGGGCCTTGAAGATGGAATGCCACAACATTTGTCTATCTCATATGTGGAAAAGGGATACAGGAAAGGGCAACAAGTTATCTCAGATCACTAAAATTGTAGAAATATAGTTTAATTTCAGACTCTCTGACTCTAAGATAGATGTTTATTTTCAATACTGAACTATAATTCATTTACAGTTTTTGAAAAACATAATAATAAAGGTAGGCTAATATCCTCTAAGAGGTACTGTAGCACAGTAGGAGGAATGTAGGTTTAAAGAAAGACATAATTTCCAGTAATGTGTCTTTCTAGGTATTTTAATATGCTAGATCTCTTATTCTTCTAAAACTGAGCACAGAAATATCAATTGTATCAGATAAAATTTACAAATGTGATTATAATGTCTGCAATCCCAACATTCTATAACATGACCTTCCTTATATATGCGGGGTTGTGCCTCTCAACTCCAACTTGTTCAATCATGAGATTGCTCAGAACATTAGAAGGTGACAAACATTATGTTATTTGAACTCCAAATGCAATGTGGGGGGGAGGAACAAATGGAAACATGCAGTTTGAAAGCAGAAAAGAGGGTAAGTTGGAGGAGAGGGCAAAATGGAAGAGGAATGGGAGAGTAAAGCAAAAGAAAACCAAAAACTGCTTAAAACCACACATGGAAATATAATTCTTTATATTCTATGACAAAATACTTTTTTTTTTTTTTTTTTTGGTTTCTCGAAGTAGGTCTCACACTACTAGCCCATGCTTACCTGAATTTACTATGCAGTCCCAGGCTGGCCTCAAATTCACAGTGATCAACTTACCTCTGCCTCCTGAGTACTGAGATTAAAGGTGTGCACCACCAAGATCGGCAACAAAAGACATATTTAAGGGCTGTAGATATGCCTTAGAGGTTTAGGCACTTGCCTGCAAAGCCAAAGAACCCAGGTTCAATTGCCCAAGACCCACGTAAGCCAGATGCAGAAATGGGCAGACTCATCTGGAGTTTGTTTGCAGTGGCTGGAGACCCTGGGGTGCTCTCTCTCTCTCTCTCTCTCTCTCTCTCTGTCTTTCTCTCTTTCTGCATCTCCCTCTCTCTCTCAAATAAATAAGTAAAATATTTTTAAAATACATTTTTATAAGAATTATATTAAGTGAGGTGATCTAAACTGAGAAAGTCCAAAATCAATGCTGTCTTCTGTGAATCCTAGCTTCTAATATATATGTATATACTTAAATGGGGCAAATATAGGCAAAGTCTAAAATGCTAGAAAGCAGATGAAGAAAAGGTAAAAAGAGATATTGAAGAGAAAGCAAAAGGACATGGTTGACATGAAAGTAGAAAATATTGAGAAGGAGGAGATACAAAGGAAGAAACAGATAGTGGAGATTGATGGGAGGAATCAAAACATTGTATTTGGAAGTGTCATAATGCTGCCCAATATTTTGTATGCTAACTAAAAAGAAAAGTTACATTATATCTCTGTAAAAATGAGAATCTGCTGCATTTTACACATGGTAGAGAAAATGGAGGTGAGTCAAGATACATCAATAAGATAAGAACACAACCAACTGCCCACCAGACTTCCCACCTCTTCTACCAGGGCACAGGGTAACTTGCAGTTGAAGTGGTCCCGTGAACACTCCTCTTACTACTAGCCTGACAACCAGCTCCAGGGTGATGGTGGCAGACAGTGATCAAACAAAACCTATAGAGGCTACAAGGAACTTAACACTAAATCAGACTGCCAACAAGCCTGCCATGGCTCAGAGAACATTGTGGAAGAGGGGCAGAAAGATTGTAAGACCCATAGAGTAGGTGATAATACCCTGAGGCACTATTCCCCAACTACCTCTATTGCAGTCAGGTAGCATTGCTGGTAGAAATCGCCCAACAAAGAGGTTTATTTTGTCTAACAGGGTCAAGGGGAAGCTCCATAATGACAGGGGGAAACAATGGCATGAGCAGAGTGTGGGCATCACCCCTTGATCCACATACGGTGGACAACAAGAACATGAGAATGTGCTAAACATTGGCTTGGGGAAACTGGCTATAAAACTCATAAGCCTGCCCCCAACAATACTCTACCTTCATGAGGCTTGAATTTCCAATAGCCATCAGGTGGTGAGACTACCATTCAGAATACCTAAGTTTATGGGGGACACCTGAACCAAACCACCACAACCCCATTCTGATTTATTGAGGATTTAATGACTGTCTAGTGAATTCCATAATTCTACTGGGGAGGGCTGCAGGGAAACAGGAACAGGAACAAATGAATATAAAGTTACAGACAAAGATGCCATTATGTTCATCCTATGTAAATGAAATCTAGTGACATTATTTGATATATATATATAATATATAATATATAATATATAATATATAATATATATGTGTGTGTGTGTGTGTGTGAGTAAAAGATAAATATATAATTATGAGTCACAAAGCAAAAATACAGTAATAAAATAAAGTCTCTAAAATATCTCCCAGGAACTGTTAGAACTTTCTCTTGATGTGAAATCATTAATACACTAAAATGATGATTGTTTTAAAAATAGTTCTGAGATTGTCTGCTATATAATGATCACAACTATATTTTAAGAACAAAAATGTATGCTGCCCATAAAATATTAAGTACAGTATTCAAAAATAACAAAAAGTTAAGAATTTGTTAATTACATCAACATATTGACATTGACATATGGTTCAATTCTCCTTATACAGTCCTTTGGGGTGTGAATATGTTTGAGATATATATATATATATATATATATATATATATATATATATATATATGGTTGCTGTTGTTGTTCTTTTTTCCAGGTAGGGTCACACTCTAGCCCAGGTTGATCTGGAATTTACTATGTAGTCTCAGGGTGGCCTCGAACTCTCGGCACTCCTCCGACCTCTGTCTCCTGAGTGCTAGGATTAAAGATGTGTGTCACCATGCCCAACAGGATGTTTGATATGTATGTATAGTAGTAATATGATTAAATTCACCATATCAAAGATCTCCTAAATACTAGTCTTGGCAAATACCCTTATATTTCATCTATTGGAGTGGCTTTTAAAAACAAATGACAGCCTCAATACTGTTAATATGATCAATCCACTACAGAATGTTATAAGTCACGTCTACAGAGACTAGTGTTGTAGTAGAAGCATGTACAGTTTGAAAAAAAAATTTTTTTTAGATATGCTTTCTATAATACATTTTTCCATTTCTCTTTGTATTCCTAGTAGGGGATAGTGCAGTATTTAAATTATCTTTCTAAGAATAAACAAAGTGACCTAAGCACATGCTGCATGGTCATATCTGAGACAAGTGGGGAATATATATATATATCTTCTAAGACACTGATTGCTTTGCTTCTAAGATGTCAGTATTTTCAAAAGTGAGGGCTTGAGGACTTATCAGGCCATGCTTATATAAGCATAACTCATTTTATCTACTATGAAAATTATGTAATCACAAGGGCTAAATGGTCTTCATATATTAGTCAGTGTCCCATTTGCAGGGAGAAGCCCAGAACTGTGGTACTGGAGTCATCATCTGCAATTTCAGGCAAATGAGACAAACTCCATGCATATTGATTAATCCTTCTACAAAATTGAACTTGATAGGGAACTTGGAATGGCCCTAACCATGTTAGGAATTAGAATTATCACCTGAATTGCTATCTGAACATGAATCAAAGTATTTCATCACTTACAGAAACCATTTAATAGGTGTCCAGTCCTAAAGAAAGTATGTTATTTATTTTGTTGATTGATTTTTTTTGTAAGAATACAAGTATGGGAAGCAGATATACTTTGGTTCCCTAGTTCATACTTATGTTCTTTGATTATATCATTATAGCAGAATACACAGAGTACTTTAAAGCAACCAGATTAGAAAATAACTTGTCCCTGTGCCCTTTTCACTTATAAACAATTATTTTCCAAATTAACAGAATAGACAAAAAACATAGTGAATACTATAATTCAGCAGTCATCCGTTTCCTTGGCACACAAATTCAGAAGATAATCAATGTTAGTAAGCAAAAGCAGATTCACTTTTCAGTCATATGTACTACATCATTTCAACATAATCAAGTTCTCCATCCATTGCTATTTAAAGAATTATTTAATGCATCCATCCTACTTCTCATCTGTATCACCATCTTAGAGAAAAAGTGATACTGTCAGTTCCAAAGCAAAATTTCATTGGTCATTGTTTATCTATTAATCACAATTTGCAGCATTGCAGAGGCATGATCTTCAGGTTAAAGTAAATGAAATCTAATGATGTGATTTGCAAAATGTGGCAGAACCCCTGGAAAGTGCTGTATAAAAAATCTTTTCTCATCTTTAAAATGCTTTGAAAAGAAAGAAGTATAAGATCCATGTCTTTCCTTCCCATGGGGCCTGGGCAGCAATTTATAGCAATTTTTATTGGATATAATGTGTTTTGAAAAGAAAAAAAAAAACACTTTCATCTGCTTTACTAAAGGGGATTGCTGGAGGCCAGCATGTTTTCTCATAATATGGGTTTAAGAAGTACAAATATGAACATATTCTTAAGAGTGTGTTTGCCATTTGTATTTCTTCCTCTGTGAACTGCCTGTTCAGCTCTTTGCCCCATTTTGTGAGTGGGGTGTTTGACTTCTTACTGTTTAGGTTTTTGAGTTCTTTGTAGATTCTAGAGATTAGGCCTTTGTCAATTGGATAAACAGCAAATATTTTCTCCCATTCTGTGGGTAATCTACTGGCTTTGCTTATTGTGTGCTTGTCTGTAAAGAAACTCTTCAGCTTCATGTAATCCCATTGGTTGAGTGACTGTTTAAGACCATGAGTTACTGGAGTTTTGTTCAGGAAGTCTTTTGCCATTCCTATATCATGGAAAGTACTCCCTATATTTTCTTCCAGGAGGAGTCGAGTTTCTGGTCTTATATTAAGGTCCTTGATCCATTTGGACTTCAGTGTAGTGCATGGCGAAATGTGTGAATCAAGTTTCAGTTTCCTGCATATGGTTATCCAGTTTGTCCAGCACCATTTGTTGAAGAAGCTGTCTTTCTTCCAGCCTATATTGTTAGGGCCTATGTCAAATATCAAGTAGCTGTAATTGCTTGACACAAAGTCTGGGTCCTCAAGTCTATTCCATTGGTCTATACTCCTGTTTTTATGCTAGTACCATGCTGTTTTTATTACTATGGCTTTGTAATATAGCTTTAGATCAGGTATGGTGATGCCTCCAGAGGTATTTCTTTTGCTGAGGATATGTTTGGATATGTTTGGCCTTCTGCCTTTCCATATGAAATTGGAGATAATTTTTTCTATCTCTGTGAAGAACACTGTTGGGATTTTAATTGGAATTGCATTAAATCTGTAAATTGCCTTTGGTAGGATTGCCATCTTCACAATGTTAATTCTGCCTACACAGGAGCATGGGAGGTCTTTCTATTTTCTCAAGTCCTCCTCAATTTCTTTTTTGAGTGTTTTTATGTTTTCATTGTATAGATCTTTCACTTCCTTGGTTAACGTTATTCCAAGGTATTTCATTTTTTTGTTGCTATTGAAAATGGGACCATGTCCCTTATTTCTTTCTCTGTATCTTTGTCATTTGCATATAGAAAGGCCACTGATTTTTGTGCATTGATTTTGTATCCTGCTACTTTGCTATAGGAGTTAATCACCTTCAGGAGTCTTGGGATGGATTCTCTTGGGTCTCTTACATATACAATCATGTCATCAGCAAATAGAGCTCACTTAACTTCTTTTCCAAATTGTATCCCTTTTATTTCCTTCTCCTGTCTTATTGCTTGAGCTAGGACTTCCAGTACTATGTTGAAGAGCAGAGGTGAGAGTGGACAACCCTGTCTTGTTCCTGATCTTAATGGGAATTCCTCCAGTCTCTCTCCATTAAGTATTATTTGGGCCTTCAGAGCTTCGTATATTGCCTTTATTAGGTTAAGATATGAACCAACCATGCCAATTCTCTCCAATGTTTTGATCATGAAGTGATGTTGTATCTTGTCAAAGGCCTTTTCTGCATCTATCGAAATTATCATGTGGTTTTTATGTTTAACCTTGTTTACGTGGTGTATTACATCGACAGATTTCCGTATGTTGAACCACCCCTGTGTTCCTGGGATGAATCCCACTTGGTCAAGGTGGATAATGCTTTTGATGTGTTGTTGGATTAGGTTTGCAAGGAAGGATTTTGTTCAGGATCTTTGCATCTAAGTTCATCAGGGAAATAGGCCGGTAGTTTTCTTTTCTTGTGGCATCTCTGCCTGGTTTTGGAATTAGGGTGATACTAGCTTCATAAAAGGAGTTGGGTAGCATTCCCTGTTCTCCAATTGTGTGGCACAGTTTGAGGAAGATTGGTATGAGTTCTCCTATGAAGGTTTGATAAAATTCAGCTGAGAATCCATCTGGTCCTGGAGACTTCTTTTTGGGGAGGTTTTTTATTACTTTTTAAACCTCAGTGAGTATGACAGGTTCATTTAGAAGATTAATCTCTTCTGAGTTTACCTTTGATAGATGGTATGTGTCCAGGAATTTATCCATCTCCTCCACATTATCCAGTTTTGTGTAGTAGAGTTTTTTGAAATAAGTCCTGATGATTCTCCCAATTTCACTTATGTCTGTTGTGATCTCTCCTTTTTCATTTTGAATTTTGTTAATTCGAAGCATCTCTTTGCTTTACTTCATCAAATTGGCCTGGGGTTTGTCAATCTTGTTTATTTTTTCAAAGAACCAGCTCTTTGTTTTGTCAATTGTCTTAATTGTTTTCTTATGTTCAAAAACAAAAATAGAAGATACTAGAAGCATACACAACTGTTAAATTAAATCATTCCATCTTAAAGTTCAATTGTTACAAACATCAAGAGAATAAAGAGTAAATTTGCAGAAAATATTTAGAATTGTATTCAGATTCTGGATTTTGTGCTTCCAAACTGGTATTAATCAAGTATAATATGTGTGTGTGTGTGTGTGTGTGTGTGTGTGTGTGTGATGATTTGAGAAAAATAGATCATGGTATCTATGAAAAGTTAATAAAATGACACATAATAAAGAATATCTAATTGACTGTACCCCAGATTATGCATTGTGGCATATAAAGGTACTCATGTGTGGAAGCTTTTCATTGCTTATGTAAATGTACAGATGGATATATCTCATCTTTATTTCCTGAGGCATTTCATGAATTTCAGAACTAAAATTCCAAAACATGGACTAAATTTTATCAGTACATAGCTAGAATACCATGGACAATTCAATTTTTATTTCTATTTCCATATTTTCTATAGTTTAAGACAGGATTGGCCTAGAATTTATAGATAACATTGCTTCTTCATAGACTAGATGTGTGAATATTGGCATAGATTCCTCTAGTGGGCCATTTCTCTCCTTGTCTTGTGCTGAGTACTCCAGTCCCTTACAAGATGACCTTTGTTTCTGAGAGAAGAAGCATATAAAAAGAGCCACTGAAAACTATTGTGTGGGGGTCTAGTATCTTTTTTAACTATCTAGGTGTCTACATGCATAACTACTATATAAGTGCATGTTCAATAATGGCTCAAGTTTTACTTTCTATATATATAATTCTTAGTGATATCCCAGACTATTTTCCATCAAAAGTCTCTTGACTGAAGCATGATAACTAATTTAGTTCTTATTATTTTTCCTGGAGGGATTAATGCTGCAGACTAGAAACTTTTCTTTATCTTTTTATTTCATAGCTAACTCAGATCCTTCTTGAAAACACTGAGGACACAATGCTTACTTGGAAAGAATGTGCTAAAGCAGCCATGCTGGAGGAAACCATCTCATAATTATCTTTGTTTGGCTCTGACACAACCTGGCCATTTTTCTCAAAGTCCAGTCCCATTTGCAAACAAATTTACTTCCTCTGCACTTTTCCCCACTGGCTGACCTTCCTTCTTCCATGTATCAAGCACCAACAATAGTGTTTATCCCCTATGTGACAAACTGACCAAGAAATAATAAAGATACATATTAACTATGTGGTGTATAACCCAGATCTCATTGTCTTCCTTCCTCATCCATTTCCATTAAACTAGTGATCATTCTCAGGGCAAATAAAGGTAGTATGTCATGATTTCTTACAGATTAATCATACTATAGGCATGTTTATAACCTAAGAATAGCATTTGATTTGCACTGCATTCATTTTGGTCACAACAAAATTCCTTCTGAATGCAGGTTCGATATCTTGATGTCTACGTTCAATCCTTAGAACAGGTCTGCCTCCCTTTTCTCCTGAACAGTGCATTCAATGCACTTTTATTCTGAGATACAATGCTTTAAAGTAAACACTATGTTTAAAATGCCTGCTTTGTAATTAGCTAGTCACATATATGTAGTTGAAAACAAGATCATAATACTCCACTCAGAAACATATAATTTAAACAAGTAAGAGGTTATGTATTCTAAGCAACCTTTTGTTTCTTGAGCCACTATTTTTAGTATGCAAATATACAGATGTGCCCACTTGTTGCTCTCTAATGAATAAGTTATGTCAGATCTAACAAAAGCAATAAATCTTGTTTAGTTATAATTTAGAAAGAGATTTTTTCAATGCATCTTTTTGTGTTATATTTATATGAAGCTTCCATTTTTGCTACAGAATTACATATTTCACCAAGAATATTGTGATACATTAAAATGTAAGATACTTAAGATGGTATAACAGCAAATGTCTAAATAATACTTGATGTTAAAATGGAATATCTATTCATTAGGCCATATGTCTTAGCTTACTAATACAAAAAGAAATTCTTAAAGCTGATTATAAAATTACCATAAAATACTTGTGTATTTTTTGAACTTGAAAAGATATATAAAAGTCCTATGTTAATTACTGGGTTATATATTATGACAAGGTTATAGTAATATCAGACATCAAGTGGCTTTCACAGGATAACTAACCACCTTAATTAGGACATTGTAAATTTTATGAACTTGATATGTGTGTACTTATAAAATAAAATGATTCATTGGAAAAAATCAAGACAGTAAAACATATCATACACTTACATAAATATTTATGTAAAACGATGAATTTTAATGACATTTATGATGTGCATGATATTTTACTTTTTCACTAATATATATGTACTTATATACATACATATTTAAAGTTCATATATGGATGTAAGTATGTAAGTTTATAGAATATCTAAAATAATAAATTTGCTATAAAAAGCTATTAGAGACAGATATTAATTATTTGATTTTCCACAAGGGCTGAGAATGGATATAAATATCTTAGTTAATTTAATTCTTACAAAATTATACATAACCAAATACATTATTTTCTTTTTATTAATATGTAAGCAAAGATGTCTAAGATTTTTCATTGAATTTTGTGTCAGCAAAAGTCTTATTAATCATTTAATACCTTCCCTTCACCTGATGCTTTATTAATTTAGTTTTATTGCAATGAATTTTTTGATTGAATCACTAGACAATAACCATGACATTAGATTATTTAAATCTGGGTTCAGTTTAATGTGGGATTCATTATGAAGGAGATGGGATGACAAAGAGAGAAAGGATGATGAATAGAGAACAAGTGATATAGGATAATGCAGTCTGAAAACAAGAAATAAAAATGAAGGGGAAAGCATATATGAGAGCCAGTGAGAAAATTTATATAAACAATGAAACTTTTGCTAAACCTTTTTTATTCTTCATATTTTTTATGAGTTTTGTACTCAATGAATACAGTCAAGTTGATACCATTGTTAGCCTCCTCCCTGTCCTCCCCCCTCCACAGGGACCCTTCTTGTTGGGGTATATGGGTCATGCATTGTGGGGTTAGCCATCAGTTATGGGTATATCATGACCCAACGTGTGGCTCTAACATTCTTTCTGTGCCCTCTTCTGCAAATTTCTATGAGCCATGTTGGGTTTGTTTTAGGTTTGCTTCAGTGAGGAGGTCTTGGGAGCCTCTGTGTCTCTAGATATCTGGTTTGGTAGGAGTTGATTGTTCTCTGTGTTTATCTCCTTCACCCTTGTGCTGGTACCAGTTTCATGAACAAAAAATAACTCTTGCCTGTTTCCCCAGTTATTCTTAGTTTCAGCTGGGGCCCTTTTGAGGTATGATGGAGTGGTTCTCTCCTTAGGATATGCATGTATCTGAAAAAGAGAAGCAGATTCTCTGATGGAAAGTAAAACTAGCACAAGATAAATGGGATAATCATTTTTTAGAGAGAATTTAATATGTGTAGGCCCTCTTCTAGCCCATGATTAGTGGAAGCTTGATAATGGAGAATGGGCTCATTTTTAGACCTGGTTCTGGCTTGTTTCCCAGCTCCAGCTATGCGTTCCTTTCCACTGAGCAGATCAGTTAGCCAAATCAAGAGCAGGTGGTTTCCCACCCTGATTGTGTGCCACTATTACACTTGTGTGCACATCACAACAGTTTATTTGCTGCTAAGTAGGTTAGACCATGAGTTGCTTAGACAGACATTTGTCATTTTCCCCCAGTCACTCACGTAGCACCTTCTGGTACTAGACGTGCTAACTGTCTGGGGACTGACTGTCTTCCAGCTTACAGCCATGTCACTCCTTATTATGTGCCAACAGTATACAATGTCTTCAGTAGTAGGGTCTTACCACTAACTTTTGGTGGGTCATCAAGTGCTCTGACAGAAATATGTCATCTTTTGAGAAACCTTGTAAGTCTCTCTAATCAAGAGCTCATTGTGGATGATAGTCACCTCCTGGTACTGGAAGTTATAGGTCAGTGCCCAAGGAGAGAGGGAAGAAAAAGATAAGTATTATAAAAGAGATAGAGAGGAGAGAGAGAAGAGGGAGGGTGGGAGAGAGAGAGAGAGAGAGAGAGAGCAAGAAAGAGTGAGAAACAGGAGAAGATTAAGGTCAGTCTTTATCATACCCTATCCAGGGCCTTGTGAATCAAGTGTTCCTTCTAAGCACCTGGTGAAGGTTCAACCATTTGGTCTGTCTTTTAGGATGTAGGATTTTATGGTACCATTGCCATTTGAGTCCAGATTTATGTATCCAAACCCCTCTCTTACCCTCCTCTCCCTCCCCACCCATCCTATTGTCCAGTCCTCGAGATGTGTGCTAGGTATGTCTATATCTTGGGTAGATTCAGGTTAGGAGCTGTAGATGAGTGAGACTATGCGGTGATTATCTCTCTCTGTGATTGGGTGAGTTCACTGAGAATGATCTGTTCCAGGTTTGACCATTTTTCTTCAAATTTCCTTGTGTCATTTTTCCTTACTGCTGTGTAGAATTCCATCATGTAGACATACCACATCTTAGTTATCCATTTGTCTAATGATGGACATCTGGGTTGATTTCAGTTCTTAGCTATTATGAATTGAGCAGCTATAAACATGGTTCAGCAAATCTCTCTTGAGTTGAAGTGTGCAGCTTTTAGGATACAGTGACTATGGAAACATAAACAAGAGAAAGCATGAAATTTTTGACTCTAATTTAATTCACCTACTAATAATGTTATCTAGTTGCATCCATTTTCCTGCAAAACAATGTAATTTCTTTCTTTTTATTGTTGAATTATCTCTATTATGTATTAGCACCAAAATTTATTTATTCACACATGTGTTTGTTGATTGGCACCTAGGTTGATTCCATAACTGGGGATATTATGAATAGTGACACTATATATATATATATATATATGCATACACACACATATATATAATGTGCACATGTATAGTGTGTTTGTATGTATGTGGTTTTTGAGGTAGGAACTTGCTCTAGCCCAGACTGACCCGGAGTTCACAAAGTACTCTCAGGCTGGCCTTGAACTCACAGTGGTCCTCCTACCACAGCCTCCTGAATTCTGAGGTTAAAGGCATATGCCACATGCCCAGCTATTTTCATATTTTTGAGGAATCTGCACGCAAATTTCCATAGTCACTGTAACAAGGTTCAATTCTCATGTATAATATATAATATTTCCTCTTTCCTTGCATCATCACCATCATATATTGTTATTTTCTAAATGCTAGCCATTCTTATTGGTGTGAGAGACCCTGCTGTTTTTTTTTTAATTAAATTTTTTTTGATGGATAAAAACTTTACAGATTTATTGGCTACTTGAATCTCTTCTTTAGAGAACTGTGTTTTTACATTACCCCAATTAAGAATTGGGTGCTTGTTTTCTTGGAATTTAGTATTTTAAGTTGTTTACATAATATAGATATTCTAGTTCCCTCTCAGATTTTTAGCCAAGATTTTCTCCCACTCAGAAGGCCATGGGTTCTCTTGGTGGTAGGAAGGCTTTGGAGTTTGAAGAGATATATGTATAGAATTTTCCTTCTTACCCAAGCATTTTGATTGCAGAGTTACTCTTGGTATCTGCTCCTGCCTCACCCCAGTATTTCAGTTACTGTTGCAGGATTGTGGAGCAGGTTAATTCCCAGTGTCTCTCTTCTTCACACTGCCTATCAGTCCATAACCCAAAATCTGGTTTTGCTGCCTTTGCTCCTGGAGAGCTTCTTTTGCTCTTTGTCTTAGGGATTCTCTACTTTCTCCACTGTTTTTGTTCATTGCTGTAGGTTATAGACGACTATTTCCATTTAAAACATGACATCTAATATTTCTGTATTTTATCTAATATCTCAAAGTTTAGTATATTTTTTCCTCCCTAAACATGTTTTTTATTAGTTATGTACACAGTGTGTATATCGCCATGTTTGTATCATCGTTAGCCTCCTCCCTGTCCTTCCCCCTCTGCAGCGATCCTCCTCATTGGGGAATGTGGGTTGTGCATTGTGGGGTTAGCCAATGTCCCAACTTGTAGCTCTAACAATCTTTCAGCTCCCTTTTCTGCAAATTTCCCTGAGCTATGTTGGGTTTGTTTTAGGTCTACTTCAGTGATGAGGACTTGGGAGCATCTTGTCTCTGGGTGTCTGGTTTGGTAGGAGTTGAGTGTCTGTCTCCTTCACCCTTGTGCTGGTACCAGGTTCTAGTATTTTAGTGTGTATATGTACGTGTATGAATGGGGGTAGGTGTGCCATGAATGCACCATTTTGCATCCATTTTATATAGTTACTGGGGCGTCAATTTGCAAGCAACTACCTTTAACCACTGAGCCATTTCTACAACCCTTACAGTCTATTTGTGATCTTTCCTTGCCATTTCACATTTCTCATTTCTTCTTTTAAAGTCATTGGTCAAAACTATTTTCCACATTTGTGGGGATGTAGAAGAATTCTGCTGAAGCCTATTCTGTCATTTTCAGGAATCCTTGGATATGTTAATATTCTTAATTTACTTATTACATAGTCTATGCATACATCAGGATGTCATTATGAACATCATAAATAAGTGTACGTACATTCCATTTGACAATTAAAAACAATAATTATGAAATCAATTAAATTTGTACAAGCAAAAAAAAATGATATCCAAAAAACAAAAAAAAGTAATGAGGGTATTTGGAGTCATAATGGAAAATGTATGGAGATATAAATATTAAATAAAAGAATAAAAAAGAAGTAAGCATAATGAAATTGTATGTAGACATAAAAATGAATATAAACTAAAAAACTTAAAATAACCACTGGAAACTAGGCCATTTTGTTCCGATCTGTTTAGACTCTAGCTATAGATATGATAATGTCTTCTTCCAAATACTTAGTATATGATTTTCCATGAGTAAATTTTGAATTTTTGTGCTATGTTAGGATGTCATTAACTAAAGAAGTAAAGTCATGGTCTATTTTTCAGTGTATATAATTTAGTACTGTACTGTAATATTTAGATATTCATTATTCTATAGTTATTATTTGAGATTGTGTACTTTACTGTACAAAAATAGAGATTTGAAGGCTGGAGAGATGGCTTAATGGTTAAGATGTTTGCCTAAACAGCCTACAGACCCATTAGATTCCCTAATACCCATGTAAGCCAAATGCACAAGGTAGCACATGCATCTAGAGATCGTTTGCAGTATTTAGAGGCCATGACATGCACATTGTCCCTTTCTTTCTTTCTTTCTTTCTTTCTTTCTTTCTTTCTTTCTGTCTCTCTCTCTCTCTCTCTCTCAATCTCTCTCTCTCAAAAAAATAAAGAATTTTGAATAATAAACACAGAGATTTGTTAAAATAACATATATTAAAAGTAGGAAATTTTTTCTTTAAATATCCATAATGCTATAAAATAATCAGTCAATACTGAACTAGATGTGAAAGATTTTTTAGAATTTACTGACATTCTTAATAGGCGGCAAGAAAGTATGGCCTCCATGTAAGGACACAGAGCCACATATTATGTGTTTACAGGGTGTCAGAGGTGCAAAAGTAATGCTAAAGGCTTAGCAAAAATCATTACACACAACAAAAGCAGAGGATGGATCACTGTGAATTCAAGGCTAGCCTGAAACTACATAGTAAATGCCGGGTCAGCCTGGACCACACAAAGACCTTACCATATATATATATATATATATATATATATATAAAGAGTTACTGGGGATACTTTAATTGTAGATGGCAAAATGAAAACAAGCATTGACTACACTGCAAATGAAAGTCAAAGCAGAACTAAGTGCAGTGTTTGCCATCAGTTTGGTGAGATGTTGCATAGCTTTCCAGTAAATTATTTTAAAAAATTAAATTTTTTGGCCTTAGTTTTAGATATATTAATTATAAAATAATAATAACCAGATTAATAGTTACCTCTGGGTCAGAACTAATTTCCTTGCAAATAATCCAAGGAAATAGTCTGTAAACAATTATCTCAAGACAACTTTTCTCTTTTCAGGTAAATATGAAATATTCTGTCTTTCTATTACACAGTAACTTATGCCTTCATAGGTGACATAGCCATTGTAAGAATCATTGTTTATATATTCTTTTATTCCTACTAGCCAAGAATTTTGTACTAAAATTTTAATATCTTGTATGATGAAGACAATTACATTTTAATTTTCCCAAATGCATGATTACATTATATTTAAACATGTTTTTCACATTATATGTGTGGTTGAATATTTGGTTTGGTTGATGTAAAGGTCCCACTGCTTGAAATTCCTGCCACAAGAAAAAATGTGTGACCATTTACTCTACCCACTTAGTTTTAAAAAATGCAAGCATAAATAAATTAATCAGCATCAATAGTTATAAGAAAAGATGGCAGATATTAGTGCACTTCTCTGGTATGCATTTCAGGATCTCTGTTCAATGTAGATTATAAAATTATTCTTATTATCTATGTTTCTTATTAAAATGAGTCAGCTCAAACACTGTTTCTGTTCAGCATGTAAGTAGTTAAGAATACACCCATAAATATCAAGTAAAAAGATTAAAAGGTTAAATATCAGCAACTCAGGTTACTCACAGGGAAAACTGTTGCTCTCAAAATGAAAACACAAGTGAATACAGAGTCACAATCTGTGAACAAAATTCCACAAACAAGATCCTCCTCAGGAAGGATTGCAGAAAAAGGCATCCATTGATTGCAATGGATAAATTGTTGGGTCTCAATGTGGCCAAGCCTCATTGACATGTAATTACCTTCTAAAGCCCTTCTCTCAGATACAGTGATACTAGAGGTTAGAGAGTTCGGCATAGCTAACGGTTGTTGTTAACTTGACTGTGTCTAGGATCACAATGGAAACAAATATGTGAGCTTGCATGTGAGGGTTTTTCTAAATTAGGTTAATTAAGATAGAAGACCCATCTAACTGTGAGCTGTGTCATTTCCTGGTCTGTACTGCTGCTTTCTTATTCCTGGTGAGATATGACAAGCTGCCTTATGTTCCTGGCACCATGTCTGCCCTGAAACAAAGGACCGTAAATCCTCTAACGGTAGGATGAAATAAACCCTACCTCTCTTAAGTTTCTTGTCATCATGTATTTTGTCAAAGCAATAAGGAAAGTAAATAATAAAAAATTAAACATATGGACATTTAAAATATATTTATAGGGCTGAAGAGATGGCTTAGCAGTTAAGGCATTTCCCTGCACAGCCAATGGACCCCGGTTCAATTCCCCAGGACCCATGTAAGCCATATGCACAAGGAGGCACATGTGCCTGGAGTTCATTTGCAGTGGCTGGAGGCCCTGGCGTGCCCATTCTCTCTCTCTCTCTCTCTCTCTCTCTCTCTCTCTCTCTCTGTGCCTCTTTCTCTTTCTTAAAAGGAAATATATATATATATATATATATATATATATATATATATATATTTGAAAGAGAGAAAGAGAGAGAGAATGGGTCTGCCAGGGCCTCCAACAGTTGCAAATGAACTCCAGACACATGTGCCACCTTGTGCATCTGGCTGTATGTGGGTCCTGGGGACTCGAACTGGGGTCCATAGGCTTTGCAGGCAAGTATGTTAACCACTGAGCAATCTCTCCATCCCAGCATTTTTATACAATTCAGGAATGGAGAGATTGTTCAGCAGTTGAAGTGTTTGCCTGCAAAGCCTATGGACCCCAGTTTGATTCTCCAGTACCCATATAAAGCCAGATGCACAAGGTGGCCCATGTGTCTACAATTTGCTTGCAGTGGCCAGAAGCCCTGGCGTGTCCTTTCTCTCTCTCTCTCTTTCTCTCTCTCTCTCTCTCTCTCTCTCTCTGTCTATCAAATACATAATTAAATTAAAATAAAATAAAAAAATTAACAGGAACAATTCAGTCTATAATGTTGACTTAGTAATGATCATCTTAAACATTAATGTAAATACACCACTTAAGAGACAGAGATTTTAGAGCTGGAGAGATTGCCCAACATTTTATGCACTTGCCTACAAAGCTTAAGGTCTGAAGTTCCGTTCCCCATTTCCCACATAAAGCCAGATTCACAAAACAGCACATGAATCTGGAGGGTTTTTTTTTTTTTTTTTTTTTTTGGAGTGGCTAGAGGCCCTGGTGAGACCATACACTCTCACTCTTACACTCTTCTTCTTCTTTCTGTATCTCTCTGCTTGCTCATAAATAAATTATTTTTAAAAAATAAAGATTATAAAAGGTGTCCAAACACAAGACCCAATTACATATTCTATACAGGTGACTTTCAATGAAATATTTATTAAAAGCAAATATATGGATGGAGATACAACATAAAATTAATAATTAAAAGAAATTTGGAGTACACAACAGAATTCAAAGCTCCAAAAGATTTAGTAATCATCAACATGTATTCACCTAAACACAGAATGCCAAAATATATAAAGCAGGCCTAGGGAGATGACTCACTGAATAAGGTGCTTGCTTGCATAGCCTATCTGATCATCTTCAATTTCATAGTCACCTATATAAAACCAGATACAAAAAGTAGTGACTGCATCTGCTGTTCATTTGTAACACACACACACACACACACATGCGCGCGCATATGCACCATGCTTGAACATAAATAAATAAAATTAAAAATATATATTAGGGGCTAGAGAGATGGCTTAGTGGTTAAGCCCTTGCATGTGAAGCCTAAGAACCGCAGTTTGAGGCTCTATTCCCCAGGGCCCACGTTAGCCTGATGCATAAGTGGGCGCATGAGTCTAGAGTTCTTTTGCAGTGGCTGTAGGCCCTGATGCACCCATCATCTCTCTCTCTCTGCCTATTTCTCTCTCTGTCTGTCACTCTCAAGTAAATAAATAAAAATAACAAAAAATAAAAATATATATGAAACCAAAAGTAGTGGAACCATAAAGAGAAATAGATGAATCCCATGTCATACTTTGCAAATATAAAATGTTCTATCATAAGTGAATAGATAGAACAGACTGAATAAGGATGTAGTTTAATTCATCCACATCATCTATCAACTGGATATGATTAACAGATGCAGAACATATTCGTCTGGAGTTCTTACAGATAATTCACTAACAGAAACTACATACTGGCACATAGAGTGAGATTTCAAAAGACTAGAATCATGTAATGCCTTCTCTAAAATTGCAATAGAATTAAGCCAAGAGTCAATAAAATAAATGTACCAAGAAAATCCCAACACACACACACACACACACACACACACCACTCAAGTTAATTAATCTTTGGCAAGCACTATGATGAAGAAATAAACTTTATAACAAATAGTACGAGAATTACTAGACCTTTTTCATGCAAAAACATCACTAAGGATATATGTTAAATCCTTCACAAATAAAGTAAATCAAAATGGGCAATACCTGAATGTAAAAAGCAAAAGTATGTCATGTCATTCTTTGAATATAGGATAGTAGAAAATCTAGTTAGCCTAGAGTAGGTTAATAGAAATAATGCCAAAATTATCATGCATGAAAGGAATAACAATAGATAAGCTACACTTCATTGTTCTTAAAAAAAAAAAAAAAAAAAACCTGCTTTGTGAAAGAAAGTACCAGGAGAGTGACAATACAAGCCACAAATTGAGAACAAAAACACTTTAGAAGATATCAGAATATGGATTGATACTGCCCCCAAAATTCTTAAAAGTTATGAAAATGAATAACTAAGGTAGGAATAAGACTTGAGAGTATACATGATCAAGGATTGTATATATATGAAAAGAATGCTCAACATCATAAGACTTTAGGGAATTATAAATTGAAATAACAATAAGGCTACTGCAAACACACGGAATGACACTTTCCATTTTGTCACATATGTACCTTCATTTTACCTCATGCAAATTGATTATTGTTTGATTTAAAATATTTCTCTATTTTATTATATATTTATATACAACACTAACATATAGTATCTATTTATATGGTATTTATTCTATATATTCATATAAAATATAATATACAATCTCAAACTGTAATTTGAAAAGTAGAAAAATTATGATAGGACACTATTTAAAAATAATTTATTTATTTGACAGAGCGGGAGAAGGAGAGAGAGAGAGAGAATATGGGTAGGCCAGGGCCTCTAACCACTGCAAACGAATTCTAGACACATGTGTCACATTGTGCATCTGGTTTTATGTGGGTACTGGGGAAATGAACCTGGGTCCTTTGGCTTTGCTGGCAAGTGCTTTAACTGCTAAGCCATCTCTCCAGCCCTAGGACACCATTTTTGCAATTTAAATATCTTCCAAAGTATCAATATTAATTTAAACTTTGTTTTCATGTGTAGTGTGGGGTGTGTGTGTTGTGTGTGTGCATGTGTATGCATGTGTATGTGTGTTTGCGTGTGTGTGCTATACACACATACATGTGCAGATGTCCTGGCAGGAACACAAAGACCAGAGGAGGATATCGGGTGTCCTTGGATTGCTCATCTGTATATTGCCTTGAAACCAAGTGTCTCTGAACGTAGAACTATAGCTTTCTTGAGCCTCAGTAATTCTCCAGTCTCTGTTCTCCATAAGACTTGACATAGAAATGTTCATAGCCCCACCCAACTCTTTATGTGAGATCTAGGGATTTAAACTGAGGTGGTTTCCAGCCCACTCAGGCCTTCATGTTTTGTCAAGAAATCTTACCCACTGACCCACCTTCCTAGCCTTACACTATCAATTAAAATAGACAATCTGACCTCTTCCCATTCATTACAATGTTATTAAACTCTTGCGAATTGCCATTCTTCTTTCTTTCTTTCTTTCTTTCTTTCTTTCTTTCTTTCTTTCTTTCCTTCCTTCTTTCTTTTATTCTTTCTCTCTTTCTTTTTTCCTTCCTTCCTTCCTTTCTTTCTTTTTTTCTTTCATTATTTATTTGAGAGAAAGAGTAGAATGGGAACACAAAATCCTCTTGTTCCTACCAATTCTAGGAAGTGTATGATCAATCCTGTATCTTAAACATTAAGCTTGACCTATATTCAAATGTTACAAAGATATCATAAAATAAAATTTATATATTTAAATATTGTTTGAAACTCTTACAAAAGTGTAAGATGTAAGAATCCACTTTAAGTTCATGTTTGCAAAAGAGGCTTGGTTTACAAATTGCATTATTGTCATAGACACACACCTCCCAGTGATTCCAATGGAACTATAGCCAAACAGAAATGCTCATAGAGAGGATGTGGATTGTAAACCTTCTGTAAACAGTAATTTGTAAAAGTAAATCAGGAAATAGATGGACTGACATAACCTCATAACCCTTCAAATAAGTTGAAATGTGGAATGTTAAACACATTCAAAAATACAGATCTGAGCAAAGTATACTTGGATTCTAGCACTATGTAACCAATATGGTATATAACCAGAGAAAAGTCACATGCACATTCCAAAGCTTTTGAGCTTCATTTATAAAATGAAATTATCTCAAGTGAAGTTTCCACATTGACAAATCTATGACTACAAGATGACAAACAACAAAGTTGTTTTAGAAGATTGTGATATTTTCACAATATTTTAAGCAAACAAACAAACAAACTTCCTTCTCAAATAGTAATTATATAGACCCTGCTTAAGGAGAGCATCCTCAAAGAAAGGACTATTCTAACACTTTTTCAGAAGTGGGAGAAAGTTCACAACATGCTAATTGGCTAAGCTTGAAATTCCAAGGATCTGCAAATGGAACAGGTGCAAATGTAACTGGTGATAATTGATGGCTAATTATGCAAGCAATAACACACCCCAGGGTACGGTCTTGCCTGCCAATGCATACAAGCCTTAGGTTTGAATTTATTAGCACACAAACACACAACCAGGAAGTGATATTGTACAGAGAAAATGCCTTTGAACCTACAAAATAGTTGTAAGCAAAATAAACAATTTTGAATACCTATTAAAACATGACATAAAATAGTTCAATTAGAAGCAAGTAATCAGGCCTAGAGGCAACAATTCAGAAGAAAATCCCATTGAATATATTCTCGACATCTCAGCATTCTTCCATCCCCTCTACAATTGTTGAATCCCAAAAGCCAGTTGAGAAAATAACATATGCCTTTATTCACCTTCACAAATAGACTATGATGAACTAAATTAGCATTTAGTGAAAATTTATAGGCTGAAACTAGAAAAAAAAATTTCTTATGTAGTATCAATTATATTTGACCACTATGTAGTAAATTATTCCCTAGTCTCTTTATTTTGAGGACAGAGGATAGACCACAGGAGTTGATATTTAATGATCACTGTTAGGAAAGCAATGTTCTTAGCTAAAAAAAAAAAAAAAAAAGTGGAGAGATTCTTTGAAAATGTGAGGTTATTAAGGTTTTTCAACATTTTTTTAGACATCTGGACAAACACATTTGAGACATTTTTCTATGACAAAATATGTTGCGAATGAACTAGTGGAATATAGATTAATGAGGAGCATTAGACTTCTGTTCGATGTTTTGGTTTGTAACTTAATCACTTTTTGCTACCTCAATTTATGTTACCCTTGTCTAAATCATAATTGCGTCTATCTTAGGTTACTGCTATAGCAAAATAACCACTTCCAATGTTACACCTTTCATTCTATTGCCAAGAAATCATATAGAATGCAATTATTAAAACAGTTATCAAATCATGTTACTCCTCCAGCTTTGATTCTTTTAGGACTATAACATTATTCAAGTGAATATTCAACCCATACATAAACTACTTGCCATAGATCAGGCTTCCTATTAATTTTACAACCTTTTTTGCTTCCCTAATATTTACCTCTCTTACTCACTCACAGCCACTCTAACTTCTTTTTTGACCTTTGAAAAATCTAGTTATACAAACACCTGAAGAACTTTCCTATTTTTCTTGCCCATGACAAAATAATCACTCAGTGATATACCTAGAGCCCTTACCTCCAAACCAAGTAGGCACCTAGCTGGAACCTTCTCAGTAAAATTGCCCCCAACATGTAAGAGAAACTGGTTTCTCTATCTTGAAATGGCTTCTTATAGTATATATGGCTTGGTGGATATGAACATACCAATGTATTCAATCCATTTCTTATAACAATTTTGAGCAGGAGTACAGAATAGTACATATATGAGGTTAATATATATATATATATATATATATATATATATATATATATATATAGTTATTTTTCAAGAATAATATGCCTAGATCCTTGAACAAAGTCAGTTACATATAACTGTGACTCTTGGTACTGTGTGAAAATGAAAATAGAATCTGAATACCACATGCAAACTGTTATATACATTCCACTGTTATATACAATAAAAGGTCAATTCATATGGTGTTATTTTCTTCCATCTTTAAGCTAGATGTCCTTTATTCCTCATCTAAGGCCAGTAGAAGATCTGAAAGAAACATAACTTATGTAGTTAGTAGCAACTATTTTCCAGGTGTTCTACTTAGATATAAAAATACCCTGGGATACTCAACTGAATGCTATGAATACTATCATAGCAAACAGCCAATGAGTATTGTATATAATCTTATACTATGAAAGAAAATAGACTCAAAATAAAGATCTTTAACTAAAACTTGAAAATATAAAATTTTGGAGAAATGAAAAAAATTGAAGATATCAGCCTTGGCATTGAGGATAATTCCATTTTAGATAATAAAAATATGCATATAATGTTGGGAAGAAAAATATCTGCCACTTGAAGTCTGTGCTTACATAATTTTATTATTTAGAGAAGACAGTCATCTTCTAACTAAACCTCTCTCAATAAATATTCATAACATGTGTGGGTAAAAATAATTCCTGGGTCTACAGACATGCCTCAGTGGAGAAAGTGCTTATTTTGAAAGGCTGAAAACCCAAGTACAGGATCCCAGTACCATTCTGGGAAAGCAGAGACATGGTATTCTGGATGCTAGATGGCTAGAGAAATTAGCTTAATTACTGAGCTCTGGGCTTAAGTAAGAAACCCTTATTCAGTAAATAAATAAAAAGTGTACCAAGGAAGATACCTGACTTTAATCTCTAGCCTTCATTTACATACACATGTATGCAAGATGTTGTGGTTTGAATATAAAATCATCCCACATAGAACACTTATTCTTAACACCTACTTGGTACTGTTCTGAAAGGTTATATAACCTTAGGAAGTATATTCTTACTGCAGAAAGTATGTCTTTGGGGCCACAACTTGAAGGCTTAGAGAATCTCCCTGCTTACTGTTTATTCTTTCTATTTTCTTATCTGCCGATGTGAAGATGTGATACTGCTTTCTGGTCTTGTCATGCTTTCTTCTACATGATGAACTCTATCCTTTGGAACTATAAGCTGAATTAAGACATTTCCTTCCATGCTGCCATAAGCTGCTTCTGGTCCAGTACTTTGTCCCAGCATCAAGAAAGTAACACACACACACACACACGCTCACACACACCTCCACATGCACATGCAAATCATATATATATATATATATATATATATATATATATATATATATAATCAATAAAGTGAAGTCAGGATAGAGAAAAGAGGAGAATATAGAGTGTGAAGAGGGTTAATCAAAATGGAAGTCTACTTCTTTGTTAGGTAGTGTGTGTGTGTGTATGTGTATTAAAAAAGAAAATTTTTGCAGGAATATCCTGTGGAGGTATAAAATGTTGTGCCCAGAAGCTATTTATTGTTATGAGAAAATTTCAATGCCAGGGATGGAATGCCCTCCAGCAAGTTTATGGATAGGGAGGCCCCCAATGCCACTGAAATACTATAGGCTATTGTCAAGGCTCTTGGTTTCCCACCAGAACTACATTTTAAGACCCTACTTAGGAAGAATCCACATATTTGGGCTGCAGGTTACTGAGAAATCAAACCTGAGCTGAGCTGGAAACCTCATCCCTATTGACTAGCTGTCAGGTGCTAGAAAGTGCTATGCAGCATGCAGTCTACTGAGGGGGAGAAGACATCAACCAACTTAACCAGGAGTGAATCCAACAAGCTTTATGGCAGGCCAGAAAAGCTACTTGTGCAAACTGTTGCATCAGTGGCATGTCTGCTATGGGAAAAACTAACTGCTTTCTGATTGGACTATGGGTGCACTCCACGGGAGGGAATTCATGTCTGATACTGAAAACCTAGTCAAAATCCTATGGCTGGGAAGGTCATAAGTCCTAGTGGGAAAACTAATACTATTGTCTTGATAAATGCATATATCATGCCCACCATACTGCCCTCTAAAACTTACATTTTTACACATACATTAATGCTATTCTCACTTATTGTTAGATAAGTTTCTCTTCTCAGATGGCAGTGACCATTGAGGTGACTCAAAACTAAGCATACTGCTGTTAAAAGACAGTAAAATAGTCATCATTAAGTGAAATATCTCTGTCGCACTCTCCAAGGCTCAGGTATCATTGGAGAAGTGGCAGAAGTAATGTAAGAGCCAAGGAAAAGGAGGACTTCTTATAAGGCTGTCTTTAAGACACAAAGTAGTCTTGACATTAATGACATCACAGTGGCTGACACTACCTATCCAAGAGCTGAATAACAGGAGAAAAATGACAACAAAATAGAAGAGTGAATAATTGGAAAGAAGAAGGTATTCCATAGAGAGGGTGCTTGGAAGGGATAAAAAAGGTGGAGGAAGAGGATTAAGATTATGATATATTGTTTATATTTATGGAAGTTGTCAATAAATTTAAAAAATTGTACCTATCCATAATAATCCTGAATTTCAAAGCCCCATTCAAAAGACACAGGTTAACAGGCTAGATGAGAAAACTGGATCCATCCATCTGCTGTTTCAAAAACCCACCTAAACCCATGTAAGAAAGACACAACCTTAGGTTGAAAGGATTGAAAAAAATATTCCAAGGAAATGCAAATTGGAAACAAACATGTAAGATTATACTAATATGTGAAAAAACTAGACTTGAAACCAAAAGGCATCAAGAGAGACAAAGAAGGTCATGTTCTACTTATTAAGGAAAAAAATTTCAAGAAGATATTACAATCACAAGCATATATGTACCAAACACAGGTGAACCAAATTGTATAAAATAAAATCTATAGTACATTAAATTAGAATCCCAACACAACAATAGTGGCTGACTTTAGGATCTAATAGACAGATCAACTAAAAAGAAAATAAATATAGAAAAAAGACCTAAATGTTACCATAAATAAAATGTACTTTTTAGACATCAATAGAACACTCCATCCAAACTTTAAAATACACATTGTTTCAAGCAGCTCATGTAACCTTCTCTAAAATAGATCATACAAAAAAATCTCCCTGGGTGAATAAAATTGGCATAACTACTTATGGTACATCATATAAAATGTCCTCAATAAACTCATGTGTTTTAAATGCTTGGTTTCCAACTGGTGGCAGTTTGGGAGGTGGAACCTTGATAAAGGAGGTGTAGTATTGGTGTGGGCTTTAGAGTGTTATAGTCTAGACTCTCCTTTTCCAGAGTTTAGCTCATTCTCTTGCTGCTTTCTTCCATTTGTGTTAGCATGAAGTGATATCCAGCCTTTGCTCTAGGACCATCTTGCTCATGCCACCATTAAGATTAACCTTAGTCTTAAAGCCAAAATAAGCCCTTTCCTCTCTTTAGCTGCTTTTGATCAGATGTTGGCAAGACCAGGGACAGAAGGATATATAAACAAACCTCCCATGTTCCTGGATAGGCAGAATTAACATTGTGAAGATGGCAATCCTACCAAAGGCAATATACAGATTTAATGCAATTCCAATTAAAATCCCTAATTTGTTCTTCACAGAGATAGATAAAATGATCTCAAATTTCATATGGAAAGGCAGAAGGCCTCGCATTTCCAAACATATCCTCAGCAAAAGAAATACCTCTGGAGGCATCACCATACCTGATCTAAAGCTATATTACAAAGCTATAGTAATAAAAACAGCATGGTACTGGCATAAAAACAGGAGTATAGATCAATGGAATAGACTTGAGGACCCGGACTTTGGGTCAAGCAACTATAGCTACTTGATATTCGATAAAGGCCCAAACAATATAGGCTGGAAAAAGGACAGCATCTTCAACAAATGGTGCTGGACTAACTGGATAACCATATGCAGGAAACTGAAACTTGACCCATACATTTCACCATGCACTACACTCAGGTCCAAATGGATCAAAGATCTCAATATAAGACCAGAAACTCGAATACTACTGGAAGAAAATTTAGGAAGTACTTTCCATGATATAGGAATGAAAAGAGAGTTTTAAAAGAAAGAAATATAAACAATAAACATCAAAAAATGTCCAACATATTTAGCCATTAGAGAAATGCATATTAAAACTACTTTTAGATACTATGTTACTCCAGTCAGAATTGTTATCAGCAACAAATCAAATGAAAACAAATGGTGGCAAAACTGTGGGAAAGAGAAACCCTCATTCACTGTTGGTTGAACACAAACTTGTATAGCCAGCATGTAAACCAGTATGGAGCTTTCTCAAAAACAAAAATAAATAAAACTAGATTCATCCATTGAACAGATATACCACTCCTTGGTATATACCCTTGTCCTTTCTATAGTTATTTGCTTAACCAGGTTTGTTGCTGTTTTATTCTCAGTAGTCTGGGAACAGTCAACCCAAATGCCTGTGAACTAATCAATTGATAATGAAGATGTTATACATATATACAATGGAGTTTATTCTGTGGTAAGGATAAAGGAAATTATAAAATTTGTAGGAAAGTGGATGGACCTGGAAAAAATTATACTAAGTGAATTAACCCAGGCTCAGAAAAACAAATACTGCATGTTCTCTCTCATATATAGATCCTAACTTGGAATAGTATAATTTGTTTATAAGTTGTAGTGAAGCCAGCATGAGACTTGGAGAGAGAAGACAAGGAATGATAGGAGGAGAGAATTATAATCAGGGGATGGAAGGGTCTAGGGTGGAATTGGGAAAGGGAGGGGGAGGTGGGAGAAGGCCACCCAAAACAAAATAAGGCAACAATATGTATTATAGAAACCTACTTTAATAGTTTATTAAATACATACATATATATACACAAAATGTGTGTGTGTGTGTGTGGTGTGTGTGTGTGTGTGTGTGTGCATTAAATTTCCTAGTCCCACCTATGCCAGATTCACAAAATCGAGGCAAATGCAAAGTCTCACATGCCCACTAGGTGGAAAAAGGGTCTAGAGTTTGATTACAGTGGCCAAAAGCCCTGGCTCATCAATTCCTCACTCTCTCACTCTCTCTGTCTCTCTCTCTCTCATTCTCTCTCTTTCTCTTGCTGGCTTTTGCTCTCTGTAACATAAATAAAATGATATTTATCAAGATGTTCATTTCAGCTTATGGTTCAGGGTGTCTGATATTAAAGGTCCATGTTGGATGATGGCCTTCTTGCTGTCAGAGTCTTGAGGAGGCACAGGGTATGTTACAAAAAGAGGTGAGGATACATGTGTATGTCTTCTGATCTCTATTCCTGTTTTTTCTTGCATATTTTATTTTATTTTTGATGGAGATCTTGCTATATTATCCATACTATTCAAACTTGTAGGCTCAAGTGGTCCTCCTGCCTCAACCTCCTGAGTAGCTGATAGTATTCCCTCTCATCTTATAAAGCTACCATAACTCAATCACAGGGCAATATTATAATGACCTTACCTAACCAAAAACACCTCCAAGGCCTTATCACTAGACAACTTAATTCAACTTCCCACTCTCTCAGTACGTCACAGTTAGGATTAAGTTTCAACACAAACACCCCGGGAACAAAACAATCCATAGTCAAACAATACTATTAATTTTCCAAGAAAGTGTCTTGGATGACCTGAAAGGAAAATGTTAACCATTATGTTTACCTTTAAAAATATTTTTATCTTTTAATTATAAGTGTGGTACATGTTTCAAATGGTATAGGAATACACAAAGATGAAAGTTCTCCCCTACAGCTCCCCAATGTCACTCTCCATGAGTAATCAATGTTATATTATGTGTTATATAATGTCATATAATCTCCATGAGTAATCAATGTTATATAATGTGTATATTTCACAACCATGTTTATGTACAAATAATAATGAAATTTTACTTGTTCATCAATAAATTTCTATTAAGCTCCAAAATAGTTTACCTTTTGGACTAAGAAGAAGTTAACATTGAAATAGGACACATGTAAACCCACAGCAGTTGTGATTGCTAGCACATGAACTACACAAAGAGAACCAATCAACATTCCATCCTAGGTGAGACGTTGGAAATCAAGAGGTCTCACTACTTTCTAAGTAGTTAGTGGAAGGTAATGGCTGCTAGGAGGGGGGATTCATTTTCAACAGTGCTATATAAACTTGTAAGTGTTGGGAAGAAAAAGAGGTTCAGCAGGAGTGGGAAAAGAATTGAGGGTTTTGGGGATATGTATGTGTGTGGAAGTGCATGTGCATTTAAAATACAATATATGAGAAAGTATGAATTGTAAAGCAAATGAAGATAAAAAAATCAAATCAATTTCAAAATTCAACAAAATAAGGTTTCTATATTAGGAAGATTTCATACTATGCAGGTTCTGAGTGCCAGTCTAAAAATTCAAGGACTTTAAAGTAGAGATAAAGGAGAAAGTCTTGAATGAAAAGCTGCAGACTATGGAGTCAATATATCCTTAATATTCTCCATAGTGTTCCAAGGGGAGCTAATGTAACTGCTGGGAATACAACAAACCTGTAATGTTCTACAGAAGTTAGTGATTTTGACCTTGTATGAAGAGACTTATTGATGTCTCTTCATATAATGTTTCTAATTGTTTGATAAAGGCAAAAAGGCTATGTTTCTCATGATGAGATACAAACATAAGACTTTAATGCAATTTTAAGAAGGGTACTGTGAAGTTGCCCATCTGAAATCACAAACACACACACATACTTACATTTTAAATGCTTACTATCTAGATGATCACTCTTTGGAGATGTTGTAGAAACTTAGATGGGTGGGAGGGGAGTGCCATTTTGATGCAAGTAGAACAGTATTTTTAGAGTAATATCCCAGTATATACTTTTAGACCTTCTCTGCTTTCAGGTTCAACAAGTTTTATGGAGCCATTTCTTTAAGTTTCATACACCATGGACTACCACTCTGCAATGTTTTCCCTAGAAAGATGGATTGCAATCCTTTGAAGCTATGACTTCTCATTGCTGTTGTGAAAAGATACTCGACTATAAACAATGTACAGAATGAAAAAGTTCATTATGTACGAAAAAGTTCATTCTAGCATACAGTTGTAGATGATAGAAGCCATCATGACAGGGCAGGCAGGCAGGGTGGAACATGAATAGAGGAGGTTACATTGTAGTTCTAGTCAAGAAAGAGAGAGCCCATAGCAAGTGGGGCTGGACTAGATAACCTGTCCCAGTGATCTCCACCTTGTAAAGGCATCTAAAGAGTGTCACTATCCTGGGGAGCACATATTCAAATACTGGAGCTTTATGGAGGAAATTTCACATTGAAATCACACCCCCACCATCTGGTATGAAGGATTGAAGCCTTCTAAAATAATCAGCCAAATACTGATTTTTGTTCTCCTTTAAATTGTTTCAGTAGGGTATTGTGGTCATAGAAAACAAAAAAGTAGCTAATACAAGTACTAAGTCTTCCTTGCATCCATCAATCCATAATCTGACCCTTCTATGTGTTCTATCCCTTATAGTTTTGCTCAAGTCTTTTTAAGATGTGGAAAGCTAGGAAGCTAAACTGCAGTAGAATGAGAGTTAATGATTTTTCTACAGTAATTACTCTAACTTAATAATACCTTTCAACAGATATTTATTAGGTATTCTATATGTATAGATTACTGTATTGCACCCAGAAAATTAAGCCCATTTATAATGGAATGTCTTTCCTTTTTCTTTTTAAGCACAGAGTATAATATTTTATGTATTATGTTGTATGTTTCAAATTGAGTAGAAACAATAGATAGTTGGACAGCTGACTATGGAAAAGAGAATTTAAAGTATACCAGCATTCCATCATTTACTTTCCATGCCCTATACAATACTTTTCCAAGTTTCAAATTCTTATTTGTCAGCAAATTTTATTTAAGCTAATTATTACAAATAAAGAAGTCTATTGGAAAAAATTCAATAACATATTGAAAGAAATGATTGTGTGAGGGTGTGACTTATCATGGGCAATGTGACAAAATATGTATTATCAATTGCCTTCAAAACTTTGGAAAACATAAATACTGCAATAAAAGGGCATAGGGAGAATATTCTACAATGTATCTTTGATATTTAAATCAATTTTTCATTGTGCAAATATTTTATTTTCCTGGCCTAGCTGTTTTGCACACTAAAATTGTAAATAGTGTACTTACAGAAACAAGGAAGGAAAGGTGAAATATATAAAGCATCATTAAAGATATGCTGTTTCGAGCCGGGCGTGGTGGCGCATGCCTTTAATCCCAGCACTCGGGAGGCAGAGGTAGGAGGATCGCCGTGAGTTCGAGGCCACCCTGAGACTCCATAGTGAATTCCAGGTCAGCCTGGGCTAGAGTGAAACCCTACCTCGAAAAACCAAAAAAAAAAAAAAAAAAAAAGATATGCTGTTTCATTGCATCTATTACGATGCTCTCTGATATGCTATTACAATTTCAATTGACATCAAGGAGGACTGTATTATCACCAACATGAGTAGTCACAATGGCCCTTTCAAATCCATTATTATCTCTTATGTGAGAACATTAAATGTGTTCACTTCCATAGCTGAGGTACCTCACAACTAAGCTTCTGCTTTTGTTTATCCAGTGTGGCTTAGCTCTTATGTCAAGTTGAACAAGAACAACCTTATTATCCCTAGGAGAAACAGAGTCTCTTTTTCAGGTACTTGGACTCATAGAGAAAGGAATTTACAAATGCATAGAAAGGAACCTGAAGACAGTTTACTTAAGTCAGAGAGACAGAAGGTATCATGCAAAACAGTACAAGCATGTCTGTGATCTTAACAGATGCTGGGAGGAGGGAGGTGGAAAGAGGAGGGAGAATGAAAGTTAAGCCTTCTGAGTTAGAAATCAGAAAGCAAGCTAGTTTAATAGTAAGAGTCTATGAACTTCCTCAAGGCATGGGATTTTTGAATATTCCATATTTATGGGAATATTTTTATTACTTATATACATACCTAGTATGTAAACAATACACATTGGTTCCATCCTTTCCCTCATCTGTGCCCCCCCCCAAAGGGACCCACCTCATTGGGGATTCAGGTCATCCCATGGAGATTGTGGCTCATGCATTGTGGGGGCAGCTGTCAGTTATGGGGGAGAGACAATGTCTCTGTGCAAAATGTCCCAACTTGTGGCTCTAACAATCTTTCTCTCCCCTCTTCTTCGAAATTCCCTGAGCCATGTTGGGTGCATTTTAAGTCTACTTCAATGATGGGCTCGTAAGAGCCTCTGGGTCTCTGGTTTGGTAGGTGTTGTGTGTTCTCAGTGTCTATCTCCTTCAACCTTGTGCCAATATCAAGTTCACTGAGAAAGCAGAACTCTTGCTCATTTCCCCAGTTCTTCTATGGTTTCAGCTGGGTAAGGTACGACGGGTCATTTCTCTCTTCAGGTCCCACTTCCATCTGAAAAAGAGAAGCATATTTGCCAATGAAAATTGAGGTCAGCACATGTCAAATAGGATAGCCATTATTAGTTTACAGAGAATTTAATTGGTGTGGACCCTCTTGTAGCCCAAGATTAGCAGAAGCTTGATATCATTATCTGGATATGATTCTGACTTGTTTACCAGTTCCAGATATTGGCTCCTTTCCACTGAGTGGATCTGTTAGCCAATCCAAGAGTAGTTGGTTACTGACCATGGCTGTATGCCACTGTTACACTTGTGTGGTCATCACATCAGGTTGTTTGCTCCTGAATAGTTTAGACCTCGAGTTGCTAGGACATATGTTGGCCACTTTCACCCAGTAGCTCATGCAGCACCTTCTAGCACTACACACGCTGTCTGGGGACTGGCTCTTTTCCAGTTTCCAGCCAGGTCTCCCCATGTTTCTTATTGACATCACATGGTATCCTCAGCAATAGAGTCTTACCATTAACCTCTGGTATGTAACCAAGTGCTCTGACAGAAGTCTGTCTTGTTTTGAGAAACCTTGTATGTCTCTCTGATCAACAGCTCATTGTGGGTGTTAACTGCATCCTGGTTCACAGGAATACTTTTAATTAAATAATTGAATCATCTTAAAAAAATAGATAAAATGGCTCTCTAACCTGAACCATTTAATTTATAGACAATGAAAGTAAGTACCAAAACAAGAATAAGATGTATTGAATAATAAATAATAATAAGTAAAAAATAGGCAAAACTGTGACAAGGATATGTGAAAAATACACTTCCTACAAATAATTCATTCAATTACAGCAAACAAACTTAAATTTCACTTTTACCACTAACTGTTCCTTGAGCTAAACATTTTGAGTCTCAGATTCCATCATATGCAAAATGAGCATTAACAAGTAATGGTTTTATTATTTCTTTTCCAAATACTTCATAAGATAATATAAGTGAGTTGTTAATAAATTATACTGTAGCATATAAATATCACTGATAATAACCATTTCCATTCCCTAATAGAAAATAGAGTGATCTAGCTTCAACATCTGTAACTTATAACTTTATTGCAGGAGGAGAATCCTTTACTCAGCTAAAATATTTTCTCACATATCACAAATATAATTGATAAAATGGAGCTATTCTGACTGAAGGAAGGGTAGATCTCAGATGTTCTCTTGTCGGATTCCCCTTTCTCTTCACTTGAAGAAGTCAGAGTACTCGCAGAGCATAGAGTGAACACAGTTGGGTAAGATTATGTGACTCTATATTTTCATTAATCCAGAGTATGTATTTGTTTTTCCTCTACATTTCAGTTCCTACCTCCTAAAATACAAGTAGTCAGAGATTATTTTTCTGCTGTCTAAATGTGCAGTGATAAATGAGATAGTCCTATGGAGAATAACAGGTCACACTTCACAGAACAATGTTGATGCCATAGGTAAGTCTACTCATATTAAATTTGCAATACTGAAAGAATCCCCATCTTCTTAATAGCTTGACATAAAAAATATGTTTTTTGGTTAGTTGTCTTAATATTTACAATAGTCTGTTAGTGCAACACTGAGGTTTACAATTTGAATTATTCTAGCAAAAATGTAAAACTTGCAAAAGGAAATTAAACACTATAGTATGGATCTTCCCTTTCTTCTAAACTAGTAACTTCCCCAATAGTAAGAAAGAAGACTGAAGTGTAAGTTTTATTAAATCTCACAATCTAATGATAAGGGTAGCTTAAAATAATGATGCATGTACCTTCTGTTGTGGTTAGCTTTGCATCACAGGCACAAAGAACCCGACCAAAAGCAGCTTGTGCAAATAAAGGAAAAGGATGTCTTGGGCAGAGAATGGACATCATCTCTGCCACAGCATGTGGCAAGCACAGCAGGAGGATGAACCAAACACTGGCAAGGGGAAGCTTGTTATAACACCCATAAGCCTGCCCCCAACACACTTCCAACAAGGTGTCAATTACCAAATTGCCATCAACTGGGGACCAAGCATTCAGAACACCAAAAGGTTATGGGGGAAACATGAATCAAACCGCCACACCTTTCAACATTATATCAATTACTTTCTCATTGCTTGGACAATATACCCAAGAAGAGTCAGCTTATGGAAGGAAAAGTGTTTAATTTGGCTTACCGTTTAGGAGGTCATATTTCATAATGGCAGTGAAAGCACAGCATAAGCAGTAAATTGGGATCACATATTCACATCAGCAAGGAGAAAGGAATTATTAATGGCAGAAAGAAATGGGGAAGAAAAGGAGAGGGGAGGGGAGAAGATAGAAGGGGAGAAGAGGGAATGAATGAGAAGAGAAAGAAGAAGAGAAGAGAGGAGAGGAGAGGAGAGGAGAGGAGAGGAGAGGAGAGGAGAGGAGTGCAGAGCAGAACAGAACAGAACAGAACAGAACAGAACAGAACAGAACAGAACAGAACAGAACTAAGCAGTGCTGGTTGTTATTGTAATGTACCCAAGCCCATCCCCAGTGACATACTTCCTCCACCAACTGTGGATTAAATACATATGAGCCTATGGGAGTCATTTTACATTCAAACCACAAATATTTTAAATATCTTTCATGTAAATACATTTTATATATTTTCATATTACAGCAACCTGCTAGCTCATATTAAAGGGCTTTTAGGGAAACTATTGTTAAGTTTTAATGTTAAATATGATGTGGTAGTGTCTTTATCTGTAAGTATATTTATTATCAATATTAAATAGTTAGTATTGAAGAAGAATGGGAAAAAGCTGACTTCTTTCAGGCAGTTTAAGTTAAAAGTATAGGCCTAGAGAGAACCAAGAGTTGCCACCTCACCCTGGTACAAGCATAGAACTCTTGGCAGAAAAGGAAATCAAGTCTGATTGAAACAGATCTAAAGTGCCTCCTGGAGCCCCCTACACAAGCTCCTAAACTCTATCATCCATCTGCTTGTGGCTCTACTCCATTCTTTCCCTAAAAACTCAATTTTTCATAAATAATATATTATACATTGTTTTCCACATGACAGCGTGTTTCCTATTTCCCATGTCTATGGCTCTGCTTTAGCTTGCTTCCTAGATACCAATCTCCCTTAAATAATCCCCACAATTTATTATTTCTCCCAAAAAGAACTTAATAATTCATAATTTATTCTCTAAAAATAGACCATGACCCAAATTTGGGGTTTATAAACTTGTGGGACTCCTCCTATATCCCCAACTCTTGCATCAATATTAATTCAAATAAACCATGTTAATTCATCAATAGTTGCATATATTTTAAAATACATTTTGGTAAAGGTAAAGATCTTTCTGGAACAATACTTCTCATCATATTTAGAATCAATTCAACGAAATGAATTATATGAAATTAAGGCACTCTATGACACTGTAGCACTTTCAGGGTGCTCTCTCCAACTGACTACTGACACCTACTACATTTCAGTTTTTAATACATAGGGTCAAGCAACAACAAACTAATCCAAAATAACATAATTTAGATGTATAATTTTTGAGGGTCCTGCGCAGATACTGTGATGTTATATTGTTAAAGCTTGTAGCCAGATTATGTTAGAGAACAAATATATCCTTTCTTCACTGTCAAACACTTTCTACCATCAGATGGATATGATTATTATGTATTAATATTGCTGGAACATGCATGGTTGTTAGAGAAAAGCAGGAAAGAAACAAGAGGGAAGACTCAGCTCAACACCCAAGACAGGCTTTATTCAGGAATGCTTAAGAAGGACCCTGATCAGGCATGGTCAGAAGCCCCTTCCCTTATAGACGAGGTTATACATATGGGACTACAAAGGTCATTTGAATTCCTTGGTTGCAGAGCTGTCCATCTTGACTCAGGTTTTGGGTCACTACAGCAAAGTGATAATAGGGATAGGTGGTCGAGATTCCTGAAGGAATGTGATATTTAGGAGGGATTACTGGTCACCCACCAGGTATGATCTCAGCAACATGGAAAAAAGAACTCCAGACACTTGTGACCCCTTGTGCTTTTGGCTTATGTGGGTCCTGGGGAATTGAACCTGGATCCTTTGTTTTTGCAGACAAATGCCTTAACCACTAAGCCATCCCTCCAGCCCCTACATTTTCAAGCTTCTTTTTTCATATATATGTTACACTTTGAGAATGCTTACTCCTCATTGCTCACTGCTGCCTGGTCATTGCTTACTCCTCAAGTTCCTTTATGCAACATGACTAGTTTTTATATTCTCCCTTATTTTGTTCTATTATATATTTTGATGAACTTGGTGGCCCTCTGTCATAGTCAGCTCCATGCTGCTGGATGAAAGTCCAAACCAGACATAGTTTATGGGAGGAATGGTATTTATTTTAGGCTTACAGATCTAGGGAAAATTCCATAATGGCAGTAGAAACTGGCCCTCTTTCACAGATCCACTCAGAGTAAAACCACCAGCAGCACCACAAAAAGCAAGAGCCAAACAGGCAGCCAAACAGCAGGGAACCCAGGCAGAACTCACTCTGCATGCCTTACAGATCCACCCCCAAGAATCTTCCTGCTAGGGGCAGAAGCTGCAATTTTAATTTTAACAACACCTGAGTATATTGGGGGACATGGACTCATACTACCACACCCTTCTTTACTTATTTTGAATTAATGTTAATTACAGATACCAAGTTATAGATCTCTACATTTTGTCAGGATAGATTTTATCTTTGTCTTTTTTAAACTGAGGATCAATATAGATGCTCACTCTTCCCTAATATTTAAAGGAGTGTTGATACAAACAAGCAGTGTAAAACTTAGCATCACAAATGGAAATCTGCACTACTTTGCTCATGCTCTACAGGAACTTCACATGCTTCTCTGAATTCTTCCTGTAAGTGCTCTGTGCACTTGCTGTTCCTTTAAGTCCTGAGTTCAGTAGCACCACCAAATTCTAAGCTCTGAAACAGGCATGCCTTCAATTTTGTTATTTCACTTGAGTTTATGGTTTTCCCACATCAGAAAGTTTCTAGTAATGAAAATAAAACATATACATTTAAAAATAGAGAATAGAATAAGAAATAATATTGATATTATCTCAGTGTTATTGTTGAATTCTGCTTATTGTTAGACATCCATATTCTGTATGTTCTAACACTCTCTTCCCACTCTTAATAGAGTCTGATGTTGTGGTAGTTTGAGTCAGATGTCCCCCATAAACAGGTGTTCTGGATGCTAGGTCCCCCAGCTTATGGCAATCAGAAAACAATGCTTCTGGGAGGCAGTGTATTGTTGGGGGTGGGCTTAGGGGGGTTATAGCCAGTTTCCTCATGGCAGTATTTGGCACACTCTCCTGTTCCTGTTGTTCACCTTATGTTGGCCAGGGGTTGATGTCCACCCTCTGCTCATGCCATCGTTTTCCCTGCCATTATGGAGCTTTGACTCAAGGCTATAAGCCAAAATAAACCTCTTTTCCCCAGAAGCTGCTCTTTGTTGGTTGATTTCTATTAGCAATGCAAACCTGACTGTTTTAATACTATGTTTCCTTTGGACACACACACACACACACACACACACACACATACACGCACACAACCAGACACACACACACCTTACCTTTCTTATCATCTTTGTTTTTTGTTGTTTTGTTTTTTCACGACAGGGTCTCATTCTAGCCCAGACTGACCTGGAATTCAATATGTATTCTCAGGGTGGCTTCTAACTCACAGTGATCCTCCTACCTCTGCCAGCAGAATACTGGGATTAAAGGCATGCGCCACCACGCCCAGCTCTTCTCTTATCACCTGTTGTTTGACTCATGGTCCCCTGTCTCATCACTTCACATCCCCTTATTTATTTGTATACAAACATTAAAATGAAGACAAAGCTGGGCATGGTGGTGCATACCTTTAATCCCAGCTCTTGGGAGGCAGAGGTAGGAGGATCGCCATGAGTTCAAGGTCACCCTGAGACTCCATAGTGAATTCCAGGTCAGTCTGGGCTACAGTGATACCCTACCTTGAAAAAAAACCTGAATATAATATATGAGGAAGAATATGCAGCATTTGTCTTTTTTGGTCCTAGTAACCTCACTCAAAACGAGTTTTCATCACCCATTTTCACCATTTCATATATATATATATTTCCATTATTTTATGTATAGCATTTACATTATCCAGTCCTCGATAGATATTGTGAATAGAGTAATACTAAACATGGATGTACAAGTAACTCTGTGATTGTCTATCAAGTCCTTCCACTATATGCCCAGGAGTTATATGGACTGGGTAGTATGGTAGCTTGATTTTAGCTTTTTGAAAAACCTCCACACTTAGTTCTATAGTAGCTGCTCCAGTTTTCACTCCCCCCAACAGTGCATAAGGGATCCCCTTACTACACAAATACACCAGAATTTTTTGTCATTAGTTTACTTAATGACAATCATTGTTTCTGGAGTGATGTAAAATCTCAAAATGGTTTTAATGTCCATTTTCCTGATGGTTTTGGATGTTGAATTTTTTTTTTAATTTCTATTGACTATTTGTTTTTCTTCTTTTGTGAACTGTGTGCATTTCACTGGTTCATTTATTGATTGACAATTATGCACTTTTGTTCTTAATTTTTGCATTTCTTTATATATTTTATATATTACCCCCTGTCTGAGAATAACTGGCATAGGCTTTCTCCCATTCTGTAGACATTCTGTTCCTCTATTGGTAGCTTCATTTGTTGTATAGAAACTTGTTTTTCCATTTCATGTAGTCCCATTTATAGAAAATATGCATCTTTATATGCTTTATAGACATAAAGAGTTCATCACTAGTTGTGTATTGAGATATGGGGAAGAATGTGACTATATCACTTATCTTCGTGGCCCAAAGTCCACTTCAAGCCCTAGTTCCCACACAGAAGAGAACAGGTGGAAATGAAAACAAGGTGACCAAAAATAAGCCAAGTGCAACTTATTCCCTTGCTGAGCTGGAAGAGGGTAGAAATTTTTAACTTTAAATCACTTGGAAACATGAAACTAGAGGTCATAGATTACCTAAAAATAACTACAATTTGTGAGAATAATAAGGATTAAGTCAAGATTATGTGAGGTCTAAACCAGTAAGTCAACTTTAAATAAAAATAGAAGAAAAAATTAAGTCCTTATATATTTATTTTTGATAAATCATTCTAGATCAACATGCTTCCTGCCTGCTTACAAAGAACATAGAAGATTCACACACACAAACACACACACACACACACACACACACACACACACACAAAGAACCAAATTTATAAATTTAAAATTAAACAAATTTAATGACCTCACAAAAAGCTAGCCAGTGAGAAATGATAAAAAGTGAAGTAAGTCAATGACTATACCATCTTCTAGAAAGTGAGACAGAAGTCTGTGCAAGTGTTGAAGGCAAAAATTCTCTCTCTAAGACTTGCTAATTCTGGCCATTCTTTCAACTTTCAATTCTGATTGCATTGTAGGCCATATCAACTGTGCTCTATCAGGTTTCAGTGAAGAAGAAGCTTATAGAATTGGACAGCTAATAGCTATCTAATTGAAAGGTTCAAAAAACAGACTTCCCAGATAATCTGCTAGCCATCCATCCCTTCCCCTACAAATGGGCCAGCTTAAAGGCTATGTGAAGAAACAGGGAGCAGTTCTAGCAGATTTAATTTTACAATTCACTCTAGGTCTGATGTCAGTAACAAGGAGGGGGAATTTCATCTCACTCGTGGCCCCAGGCAATTGGAACACTCCCCAGTGAGGAAATTAGGGACATCTGGAGCTCTCAAGGGAAAGGGTACTGACCTCCAGGAAGCCTGGCACCAAGCTTCAGGCTGCCTCCAGAGATGGTGTCTGCAGTGGATGACAATTACATGGCTTTGGGCAAATTGTCATGAAAACCAGTAGAGAGTTTCAAGACCATAATATGTGAACTCAGAATTAAGGAGTAAGGCAAGATAAAAAGCAAATGCCATTGGGAAGTGAGAATAAGAGCTGTCATACACTAGAATTAGCAGTATTAAATTTACTGTAAGGAGCTTGTTTGTTGACATTGAATAAAATTGTCTATAAAGTATGCAATTTGGCCCAAGAAAGGACCTTGGAATTAATCTGGATTCCAATAATAGCTGAGGATTCAAATTTCCCCATATTTTACCAGTGCATAAAACAAAATAACTTCTGAAAAAGCAGCATATGTGAACATTGAACACTTGAGTTAACACACATATTGGTGTAGATTTGGCACTAGAACATCACTGACATGCCAAAGTATGATTCATTAGGAATCAGAAGCCATGCATAATTTATAGGAGTAATAGGTTTGAATTTCTTTCTGAAGTAAATTGATCCAGATAAATAAAAAGATCTGATGAGTTTGTTACTACATGAAAATTATAATAATCTGGAGTCAGAAAGGCTACTTATGAACTCTGAAAATTGTAAGTAGCCTATAGTCTGATAGAGTAAACCAGATTTTATTAGATATTTGTTTTACCTTGCTGCCTGATTAACATTGAGACCAGTACATCATTTTTGTTGCATGAGAACAATGTTAGAGTAGGGGACAATTCTAGATTCAATGTAGGTGTCCCCTTTTTTATTAATTATGTGCACAGTGTGTATACATCCATGTTGGTACCATCGTTAGCCTCCGCCCTGTCCTCCCCCTTCGAAATGGACCCCCCTTGTTGGGTAATGTGGATTGAGCATTGTGGAGTTAGGTTCCCTTTTTTATTTGATCTTCGTTTATCTCCTCAAATATCGGTGGCTCTTTTAAACATGATACAGGTTGAACTGGTTATGTCACTATAAGAATATATGACTTGCTCACAAACACAAGATGAACAGGGACATACCTGTTAAGGCCAATGTTCATTTATGCCTTCCTTAAAGATGTTTCTTTCTAATCACAATAGCCATCATATCCACAGAGGTAACATAATGGTCAATCATAGCATATGTTCACAATACTACACCAGAAATATGTCAGAGGTAAACAATTTCAGTTCTCTGGTTTTAGGGCATTGAATTTTTGCAATACTTCACAATTACAAAGACTTTATACCTGTATTGTAATTAATGTAACAGGTACATGAATAAATTCAGTCCCCTAGTTAATTTATTTTTTCATACTTTAGACAATAAATACATATTTCAGGACATTGTGACTAATGTCTTAAGTCTAGACACCATCAATTGATGTAACTTCAGAGCATTGATTTAAGATCAAATTCAATTCAATTCAATTGAATCAGAATTTACTCTCCCAGATTTCCACCAATATGCCAATATGAGATAATTGCATGTGAAGAGTCCACTTCAATATGAGGACAGAGTTTTAGAGAAATTATTATTATTATTATTTCAAAGTTGTCTCAGGAAATATGAGTTTTAGGTCAATAGAAGCAGCCAATCATTGATTAGTTGTTCACTTGAAAGAAAATTGCAGGGAAAACTCTTTTATTAGACACATACATGAGTGAGATTCTTCCTTTATCCCTTTCTATTGTTGAGCTCATGAAACTTGTTGATTTACCTTATAGTATTTGTTACATAACTGAAAGTGGTCAATTCAAAGTCTGTCCACGTTAAAAATTATTTGTTGTTTGCTTTTTAGGTTAAGTTACTCATTTCTCAATTTCATGACCTTATACTATCTGAAAACTACTTTATATTTCCTGTATTTTAGCTGTTGGTACTATTGACAAATGTCACACATCTCTGCATGGGTTCTGAATATTTATACAGTAATAGGTTTCTCTCAGATACAAAACTAATGAAAAGAAAACCATTTGATGTGTATCACATAAGAAGCAAAAAAGAAGAGACTCCTGTGCATTCAAAAAAGTATGTCACATTCCAACAAATTTAGGAATGCAATATGAAATCAAAAATGCACATTGTTGCCATAATAAAATTAGACAGATGATAACAACAACCCACTTTCTGTCAGAATTTGCTAGCTTTTTAAGGCCTTTTAATACCAATTTCTATAGTGAGGATTACTTAAACCCTGTCATCTGAGCACCTAGAAAGTCCTGAGGTTCAATTAACCCCCTACTCTGACAGAGTAGATATTACAAAGAATACTGTATCATTCCAGACTAGCCTTGTCAACACTAACTTACCCTTTGTACTCAGGAATATATGTCAGGTAGTTTCCTCTATTCCATACCCAGCCTTTCTTGCTGCAATAATACAAGGAAGCTGTAACTCTTTTAATCCATGTGTCCCTATTGTGCTCAATGGGAAGAGTCTTAATTTGAGCTCTTTAAATTGGGTCTGTTGAATCATTTATTTATGATTATCTTTTCTCATATTTTAAATAAACACAGGGAACATCAATGAACCAATGTATGTATTAGTGGTCCACAAACCAGCGTTCATCAGAATCATCAAGACAGACTGTTTAAATACATAGAGCTGGCCCAAATCTTCTTAGTTTCTAACTCAGAAGATCTTAATTGGGGTTCAGTAATTTGCATTTTATGACACATTCTCAGGTTATACTGGTCATTTCCCTAAACATATCTTTATGAAACTCAAGAAGTAAAAATTTCCATGACATGTATAAACTCTGAGATTTTATTTCATTCATCTCAGATGATAAAGTGAACAAAAGTTTTGCTTATTGGTGGGCAGATATAGCTTTTTATAGAAGGATGGGTTTATTTTGGCTCAGTGTTTGAGGGTACAGTCTATTGTGGAAGGGAAGGTATAGTAGAAACAAGCTTTAGCTGTGGCAGCAGGAATATGTTGGCTGGTCACAACATGTTCAGTGTCAAGAAACAGAGTGTGACATATGCTATTTACCTTGCTTTCTCATTTCCTCATTATTATTTAGCAATCATTAAATGATTAAAACTGATGCTTTCCACTGAGCGTTGTACATCATATAAATACACAGAATTTGAACGTGAATATTGAGAAAAAAATGTAGTCATATGACTAAGCATAATATATATGTAAGGATGATCACACTGGTCCATGGATCATACTCAGAAAGTAATTTGGTGCCCATGTTTTCCACTGCTAATTTCAATGTTTAATTTCTTAGAACTGCTTCACTAACCCAGGTGAGGAAATACTACCTTCCCTTCTCCAGCATGGTGAATCTCCATCATAAAACTGATGCCCAGCATCCTGTCCCTTTGTAGAGCCTGTTCAGCACCTTTCATTAAGCTCCATCTAAAGTGTGCATCTATTCCCTAGGGCAGTTTCTACAACATACCACATGCTGTGTAGCTTAAAAACAGAAAGATATGTGATGCAGTTCTAGGAGGCTAGCCAATGCAGGACTAATGTGTCAACAGGTTTGTTTCCTTCCACGGGCTATGTAAGAATTTGTTTCATGCTTCTCTGTTATAGGTGAGTAACCTCAATCTCTGCATGTGGCATTCTGTGTGTATATGTATAAATTTTCCATTTTGTAATGAAACCAGTAATACTGGATCAAATTCCATACTACATCAGCCTAGTTAATTTCATCTGAAAAGAAATTAGACTTAAATAAGTTCACATTTTCAAGGACTGATATTTAAGACTTCTTTATATGAATTTTGTGAGGTTACATTTTGACTTAAAGACACTGGCAGGTCTCCATGAATATGTAGGTTTCTTTAAATTAGGATTCTTTATAGATTTTTTGCACTCAGATTTACAATGTACTCACCAGTCTAACACTGCATGGAATGTCTTTCTCTATTATCTTTTAAAAATGAATGTACATATAAATATGAGACGTTATTGACAGCTATCTTTAATGGCCTCTACAATGCATTACTCTGAAGAACAGAATATTCTCCCTGTGTAAACATTCCATATTCTTATCTTTGGACTGGAATTTCTTTGATAATAAATAGGTTTTCTATTTTTTCTGTATTACCTGTATAACATTTTATCAATGACAATGACAAGAATGAAAATGATCTTTTATGAGGTTTAGATTTTGTAGCATGATGTGAGGAAGTATGAACATCTTTATAATACAAAATCTCATTCACTAATGTGGTTTTCTTTTCATTTTATGTTCCTTTGCAAATACTGGTAATTTCTAAAAGTAACCTATGAAAGATTTCTATATGTTTTATACAAAAACATAATCAGAAAATGTTATTTTTATTACTACTAGGTTTGTAAATCATAACAAAAGACAATTCCTATTTCTGTTAAAGGAGTGGTTTCACAAATCCACATAAAAATTTGGCTGTTTGGAAAAGCCTTTAGGTAAACATATGGCAATATGTGCAGAAAGGTCTCTGAAATATGGTTGGAAGGTACTTGAAGAAAATGGAATGAAAAACAGGTCAGAAAGAAATGGAGCCTTTGTTGTCAAGAAAAAAAAATAGTAATGTTAGTAACAAAGGAAAGCCATTATTCAATGAAGACTAACTATACTATGTTTCTTCTGAAAAGTGAAATCAAACTTGTATTACGAGATGAAAGAAATTTACAGGAGAAAAACTGAAAGGTAACAGTAGCCAAAGACTTCAAAAGGACAATTAAAGGAAGGAATTAGTGATTTAGAAGACTGTGATAATATGCAAAATTGAGAGTTTCCGTAGATGGTACTGAGCTAATCATTGATGTTTTTCTGCATTATAAGTCCTAGGACTTGGGATGCAAAGCAAGAGGATTGTGATTTTGAAGCCAATTGTGCTACATATAACATATTTCCCTCAAGAAACTAAAAATTCAAAATTGTGTTATAGATTAGAAAAAAACCCACCTTTACCAAGAATGACTTATAATTCTGCAAAAATTCAGAGGTAAAGAAATATCCTCCCAACATGACTTATTGGGGTATACATTGAAATTCAATAAACAAAGTAGGCAAAATGCCAAGCTAGAAGTAAGAAAAGCAAAACTGAAGCCTGGATTTGCTACTATATATTGATGTGTACACATGCCTGCATTTGTCACAAATAGATATTATTAAGGGGAGCGACTAAAAGCCCTTTCTAGAAATTATAGTTTTAGTTTTCTCACATCTTACATTGTTTAGCATGTTTTAAATTATTATATTATATAATAATATTAAATTATATAATGATTTCATGTATTTTATATATATTAAATTATTATATTATTATCATATTTTTGTTTGGTGACACATATTTTAATCCCAGCACTTATGGGGAGGTGACAGAAGGATCAAAAGTTCAACCTGAAATAAAAGACAGCAAAAGCACAATGGTCCCGAGACTTGTATAACAGTGATGTATTTGAGGAATATTAAGAAATTCAATATGAATATCCCACAGGAAACAAGCAGCAGAGTAGTTTTGGACCAGATTTTATAGACATAAGTAACTCATTGTAAAGATTTTATTTATTTTTATTATGTTTTCAGCACATTGTTATTAAGAACAATATTTGAATTATTTTGGGGGCCTGGAAAGCTGGCTCAGTGGTTAAAGGTGTTCAAATATTTGTTAAACAATTTATAGATCCCCATTTACATAGCTTTTATCATATATATATATAGACAACTTCTATACTTATAGGCAACAAACCATGGTATTTCCCTTCCATACCCTACATTCCCATTCATAACTGTGCTCTTCGTTTTACCCTTCCCTCTCTTCCTTTGTCTCTCTTTTAAATTGATGTCATTATCTTTTTCTCCTATTATGAGGGTCTTGTGTAGGTATTGCTAGGCACTGCAAGGTCTTGGATATCGAGGCCAATTTCTATCAGGACAGTTGTATATAAGGAGTGGTACCCTTCCCTTGGCTCTTACATTCTTTCTGCCACCTCTTCTACAATGGACCCTGAGCCTTGGAGGGTGTGATAGAGATGTTTCAGTGCTGGACACTCGTCCATCCCTTCTTCTCAGCATTATGTTGCTTTTTGGGTCATCGCCATCTGAAAAGAGAAGCTTCCCTAACCAGAAGTGAGATTAGCATTAATATCTAAATATGAACATTAAGTTTAGTACTTTCAGGGCAATTTGGTGAGAGTAATATGTACATTTATCCAGACAAGAGTAGGCTTTATACCCCTAAGACTTGTGACGACCCCTTCCATAGGCTTTTGATTACTAGCATATATTCCCTCCCATAGAGTGGGCCTTCAGTCAAATTAGAGAGCAGTGGGTTTTCCCCAGAGCAGACAGGCTACTATTGCATTCATTCAGTCATTTGGCCTGTCTGGCCAAAATTGAGACTTCCAGTGTCCACAGTTTTTTTTTTTTTTTTTTTTTTTTTTTTTTTTTTACTGCTAATGACTTCTGTCTCCCATAAAGCTGCATACAGTGCAGCTTTTTCCAGCTTTCAGTTGGCTGGGCTAGAAGGAGGTTTTCTGCTCAGTGCCAGCTTCATTTCTCAGTGATTTTGCCTTCTGGATGTGCCATTGTTCAAGAAAGTAGATTTTCATATGTCTTATTCAGAGTATCTTGAATTCTGATTTACTCTTCCCCCACCCTTCTTTTATACAATCTCTCTCCTTGACCTAGTTTAGGCCTTTCCCCTGCCTGTACTTTGTTCTCCTCCTTACATATATACAATACCATCCCCTAAATTCCTTCCCTGTCCTCCCTCCCTTATAGAGTTTTTCTTTTCTTTTTTTTTTTCTTTATTAGTCAGTTCTGTATTCAGCAAATACAGTCAGTTTGGTACCATTATTAGGCTCATCCGTGACCTACCCCCTCCCCTTGGCCCCTCCTTGTTGAGGTATACGGGTCATGCATTGTGGAGTTAGCCCACAGTTATGGGTAAGCTAAATGTCTCTGCATATCATGACCCAACATGTGACTCTGACATTCTTTCCGCCCCCTCTTCCACAAAATTTCCCTGAGCCATGTTGGGTTCATTTTTGGTCTGCTTCAGTGATGAGGTGTTGGGGGCCTCTGAGGCTCTGGCTCTCTGATTTGGTAGGAGTTGATTTTTCTCTGTGCTGATCTCCTTCCCCCTTGTGCTGGTATCTGGTTCATCAGGAAAACAGCCCCCTTGCTTGTTTCGCCAATTTTTCTTAGTTTCAGCCAGGGCCCTTTGGAGGTATGATGGGGTGGCTCTCTCCTTAGGGTCTACATCTATCTGAAAAAGAGAAGCAGATTCTCCAACGGAGAGTACGTTAGCACCAGGACAAATGAGATAACCCTTACTTTTTTTTTTTAACAGAGAATTTAATAGGTGTAGGCCCTCTTGTAGCCCACAATTGATGGTAGCTTGATATTGGAGAGTGGGCTTATGTTTGGATATGGTTCTGACTTCTTTCCCAGCTCCAGCTATGGGTCCCATACCACTGAGGGGACCAGTTAGCCAAATTGAGAGCAGTTGGTTCCCCACCATGGCTGTGTGCCACCACTGCACTTGTGTGGGCATCACAACAAGTTATTTGCTGCTAAGTAGGTTAGACCATGCATTGCTTTGATAGATATTGGTCAATTTCCCCCAGTCGCCCATGTAGCACCTTCTGGCACTAGACGCGCTGACTGTCTGGGGACTGACTCTCTTCCAACTTCCAGCCATGCCATTCTAATTTGCATGTCAATCACATAAGGTATCTTCAGCAGTAGGATCTTACCACTAGCCTTTGGTGGGTCATCAAGTACTCTGACAGAAATCTGTCTGTCTATTAGGAAACCTTGTAGGTCTCTCTGATCAAAAGCTCATTGTGGATGATAGCCCCATGCTGGATCTGGGAGTTACAGGTCAGTGCCCACTAAGAAAATGAGGAAAAAGATAACTAATATACAAGAGTTAGAGATAAGAGAGGAGAGACAGGGAGAGGGGAAGTGAGGGAGGGAAGATGTAGGAGATTAAGGTTAGTCTTAATCTTACCCTCTCCAGTGTCTTGTGGTTCAGGTGTTCCCTGTAAGGGCCTGGTGAAGGATCAGCCATTTGGTCTTTCTTTTAGTAAGTAGAAGATTATGGTACCATTGCTGTTTGGGTCTAGATTTGTGTTTCCCACCACTTTGATGCCCTCCCCTCCCTCCCCTTCCATCCTAGTGTCTAGTCTAGGAGATGCTTGCTGGGTATTACGGTATCTTCAGTAGATTCAGGTTAGGTGCTGAAGATGAGTGAGACTATGTGGTGATTTTTTTTTTTCTGTGATTGGGTAAGTTCACTGAGAATGATCTATTCCAGGTTCAACCATTTTTCCTCAAATTTCATTGTGTCATTTTTTCTTACTGCTGTATAGAATTCCATTGTGTAGATATCTACACAATGGAATTTTATAGAGTTTTTCTAGCTTATGGGCCTCTGCTACTGATTTTGATTCCAGCTCACACACATGTCTATGCATTTGTATGTAGGATCCACATATGAGAGAGAACATACAACATTTGTCTTTCTGGGCCTAGGTTAACTCACTTAGTATAATCCTTTCCTCATTCATCCATTTCCCTGTGAATTTCATAAGTTCGTTTTTCTTTACTGCTGAACTCCATTGTGTAAATGTACCACATCTTTATTACCCATTCATCTGTGGATGGACATCTAGGCTGGTTCCATTTCCTAGCTATTATGAATTGAGAAGAAATAAACATGGTTGTGCAAGTAACTCCAAGGTAGTGAGAAGAGTCATTAGGATGTATGCCTAGGAGTGCTATAACTGGATCATATGGTAACTCTATTTTATTTGTCTCAAGAACTTCCACACTTATTCACACAATGGCTGTACCAGATTACATTCCCACCAACAGTGTAGAAGGGTTCCCCTTTTACCACATCCTCCCCAACATTTATTGTCATTTGTTTTCTTGATGGTAGGCATTCTGACAAGAGAGAGATGGAATCTCAAGGTAGTTTTAATTTGCATTTCCCTGATGGCTAAGGATGTAGAACACTTTTTTAGATGTTTATATGCCATCTGTATTTCTTCCAATGAGAACTGTCTATTTAGTTCCACAGCTCATTTTTTTTTAATTGGGTTGTTTGATTTCTTAATGTTCTCTTTTTTGAATTCTTTGTATATTCTGGATATTAATCCCCTGTCAGATGTGCATCTGGCAAAGATTTTCTCCCCTGAGTAATTGGAGTTATATTCAGAAAATCATTACCTGTGCCAATATGTTGAAGGGTTGACCCTACCTTTTCCTCTAGCAGTTTCAGAGTATCAGGTCTGATATTAAGGTCCTTGATCCACTTGGATTTGATTCTTATGGATGAAGAAAGACAAGGATATATTTTCATCTTTCTACATGTAGATATAAATTGTCCCAGTACCACTTATTGTAAAGGCTGTCTTTTCGTCAATGAATATTTTTGACATTTTTTGTCAAAAATCAGATGACTCTTGCCGCCTGGATTAACATCTGGGTACTTTATTCTATTCCATTAATCTGCATGTTTGTCTTTGTGCCAATACCATGCTGTTCTGTTACTATGGCTTTGTAATATAGCTTAAAATCAGGTATGGTGATACCACCAGCCTTATTTTTGTTAATCAAAATCGTTTTGGCTATTCAAGGTTCTTTTTGCTTCCAAATGAATTTTAGGATTTTTTTTCTATTCCTGTGAAGAATGCCTTTGGAATTTTAGTGAGGATTGCATTAAATGTGTATATGGCTTTTGGTAAGTTTGACATTTTCACAATATTGATTCGCCCAATCCAAGATCATGGAATGTCTTTCCATTTCCTTGTGTCTTCTATAATTTCTCACTTGAGTGTTTTAAAGTTCTCATTGTAGAGATCCTTCACTTCCTTGATTAAGTTTATTCTAAGGTACTTTTTTTGAGGAAATTGTGAATGGGAGAGATTTCCTGATTTCATCCTATGCATGTTTGTTGTTAGTATATAGGAAAGCTACTGATTTCTGTGTATTTATTTTGTGTCCTGCTATGTTGCTAAAAGTGTTTATCAGCTCTAACAGTTTGCTGATAGAGGTTTTAGGATCTTTTATGTATAGAATCATATCATATACAAATAGTGATAATTTAATCTCTTCCTTTCCAATTTGTTTGGTATAATTCCTTCTTTTTCTATTTTATGGAAAATTTTGAGAAGCAGTGGTGTTAGTTCTTCCATGAAGGTCTCATAAAATTAAACAGTGCATCCATGTGGGCCTGGACTTTTTTTATTTGGGAGACTTTTTATAACTGCTTGGATCTCTGTACATGTTATAGGTCTATTCAAATGGTTTAGCTCATCTTGATTTAATTTTGGTAGGTCATATGAATCATGGAGATCATCCATTTCTTTCATATTTTCAAAGTTAGAGACATATATATTCTTAAAGTATGTCCTCACAGTTTTCTGAATTTCTTTGGTATCTGTTGTAATGATGAATTTTTCATGTCTAATCTTATTAATTTCTGTCTTTTCTCTCTTTCTTCTGGTCAGATTTGCTGAGGGTGTATCAATCTTTTTTATCCTTTCAAAGAACCAACTATTTGTTTCATTGATTCTTTGAATATTTTTTGGTTTCTATTTCATTAATTTCTGCCCTAATCATTTTTATTTCTTCTCATCTACTGATTTTTGGTTTGCCCTGTTGTTCTTTTTCCAAGGCCTTAAGGTGAAGCATTAAATTGTCTATATGTGAACTCTCTAATTTCTTAATATAGGCACTTAGAGCTATAAATTTCCCACTTAGGACTGCCTTAATTGTGTCCCAAAGGTTTTGGTATACTGTTTTATCATCATCATTTGATTCTATGAATTTATTGATTTCTTCAATGACCGACTGATCATTCAATAGTGTTTTGACATTTACATGGGTCTGTGCATCTGGCTTCAGGTTCTCATTACACCCTAATTTATTACTGACACATCCCCAAGTCCCTATATTTTAATTCTACCTGTAATTCAAAGACATTTTCTGACAAGTATTGCAATATAATATATATAATATGAATATTAACTTACATTATATGTAAAAAAGTACTCAAAACAGTTGATAACATGTTACATTTTCAGGAAATACTCCTGCTGTCATCACTACTATTAACCCTTGGTTCAACCTTTATCAAATAAGCTGTGTCTTTGTGCTCAGCCCTTCATGCTAGTATATAGCTCTTATTTGTGATATATATATATATATATATATATATATATATATATATATATTTGTACCATATTGTATTCATTTTCTGGGACTGATAATTTCCCAGTATGAGTTGTAACTCTCATGAGAATTAGGTGATGTTGGCACTACCAGACGGTGTTTTTAGGCAATAAATTGCTACCATTGTAGAGTCTGCCATTCCAACATTTGTTAACAAAACAGTTTGATTGTTTGATAGCATTCTGTAACCCATAAGTCCATATAATAATATCACAACCTTTATAATAACTTTAACAGTGATTAAAAATAATTGTATTGCCAGGCAAGGCATGGTGGTGCATGCCTTTAATCCCAGCACTCCGGAGGCAGAGGTAGGAGGACTGCTATGAGTTTGAGGCCACCCTGAGACTCCATAGTGAATTCCAGGTAAACCTGGGCTTGAGTGAGACTCTGCCTCAAAAAACAAAAGCAAAAACAAAACCAAAAAAAAATTATATCATCAAATCCATTGTAGATTAGATAAAGAATGGTATTGAAGTATTGCCAAATCCCTATAGATCAAATGATTATCTCATATGACCCTTTCAAGCTACAGCCTAGAAGGAAATGCAGTCAAAGTATGCCACACATTAGGGCTTATTTTGAGGAACACTAGAAAATGCAGCATGTTATGGAATGATGGTTGGGGTATAACAGTGGAAATACTATTAAGATGCCAGTATTGGTCAAGTAATCATCCCACTGATGTTCACTTTCTTCAATTATAAAAAGATTAAATTTATTAGATGATATCAAAGGTTTTATCAACATGATTTCCACATGCCATAAGAAATGCACATGATTTGGTTGCATACTCAACTCTGAAGTATTTGTAGACTGGATGAATAATACTCATGAACTCAAGCACTTGGGATTGATTTCTAAACACATTCAGGCAGTATCGATGTGGCTATGATCACAACTAGGAAAAAGGTCAAAGGTCAATGGTGATAATATATCAGTAATATTGTCTGTATAATATTTATATAAGGATTGAATGTTCTTGCCTTTTATTGTTTTCAATCACAAATATATATTAAATACACATATGACTTTTGATTCTGTGCTACATGCTGAGATAAAATCACTAATACAATAGAATTCCTAAAAGAATTTATCAACCATTCATAGTAAAAAGGCAAAAAAAAAAAAGATTCAGTACAAATTCAAAGAAACAAGGCTTTTAGTTCCAAACCTTCCCCTCTGAAATTCTACTTACACTAGATTGAATATTTGTTTACCCTCTGTGGTTTATTATTAAGTAATCCATAATGCAAAAGTGTTTTAAGGTTTTAAAGAGCCCACTGTTTTGAAAGGACTGAAAAGTGCTAAGGGGGACTAAGAAGATACCCTTCACTGTTTTGCCAAGATATTCCATCTAAACCGTGATTTGTGTGATAAAATAAGCCATTTTATTTCAAATTACTTCATCATTTTAATACTATTGTATATATATATGTGTGTGTGTGTGTGTGTGTGTGTGTGTGTGTGTGTAATTTTGGAGAGTGGGAAATAAGTTGGCAGATGATTAGGTAGAACACAGCAACAGGGCAGAAAAAGGAAAAATAAGAAAAGAAAAATCCCAAACCCTGGATTTCATTAACAGCTCATAGATAACTCTTACCTAGCTGAATGGACAAAGTAAAATCACTTCGGATATAAATTTGTTCAGCAACAAAGTTTAATAAAATAATGATTCTTATTGAAATCTGCCTGCATGTAAGTTCATTGAAGGTTATTAGATATGCCCTTAGAGATATTCTATATACAGTGGCCACCATCAGAAAAGTTACTCAGAATATAAGCTTATAGTCCCAATCCATTATTTAGAATATTTAACACTGCAACTTGATTAAAATAATTGTATTTCTGAATGTTCCATTGAGTACCCTGGTATATAGAAAAACAGTGAGCCCCTTTAATAGTGCAAAGGCCTCATTCCTATTTTGGGGTCAATAGGGCAATCACTTAAAGCTGTTTTTAAACTACGTGAATTATTCTCATGTAAGTAATAATAATTAATTTGAATTATATCGATTTATAATTAAACCATAAGTCAGGTCTTACATTCTTTGGAGAAATTTCTAATGCAAACTTTACACATTACCACTAATTGTATTTAGTTGCATTCTTAATATATTTATCAAACTCCTTGACATATAAGAAATGTTTCAGGCAACGTGGAGAGAATTCACACGTTACTGTCAGGTATCTATTCTGTTCAGGGAGGAAAGAGACAAGCGAGAACTGGTTCCTTCTGAGCTTTGGTTTCAGTGCCACTTCACTATCAGCCCGATGCTCAATTGCTCAGAGCCTTGATATTTGCTATGGGGGGATTCCTTTCCTTCTAAAAGATATTATAGTTCTAATCCCCAGCATACCTCTGCATATGAATTTACTTGCCAGCAACATCTTTGCAAATGTTGTCAAGTTAAATTAGATAATGTGCATAAACCGAAATCTAATAAAAATATGTTCTCATGAAAAGAGCCAAGTAGATGGATTATCTATAGAGGCTCCTTCTTTTCAGTGGCTTAGGAAATAACCAGAGAGTGAAATAGTTTATCAACAATGTCAGTGGCCAAAGGAATGCGCTGAAGTTTAATATGTACAGAAAGAGTCTTGAAAGATATCCCAAGTCTTGTCATTAGAACAGAGGGTAAGAAAGACTATATCCATCTTGAACTCACTGTTGGTCTGGAGGATGTGACAAGGAAAAAGTGATTATAGCGGGAAGGGAAGTAAGAAGGGGAAATTGACACACAAAGAGATTCAGAACAGAAAGCGTCCTGATTTTGGCTGACCTGAAAGCTGCACAGTGTACTCTATATTTCTCACACTGCCGCTGTGATGAATCATCTTCACAAGATCTGATCCATGCTTGTTGCTTCAGGAAAGAAGTCCCTGTTTTCCTTTTCCTTGGAACTCACAAGCATTGCTGTGCTGTCCTATTCTGTCTCCACCTCGTTCTGCATGTGAAAACATGTTTCTCTTTTTAAATGAGGAAATTATTGAAAGAACATACTACCTAATGGTCATATTCCCATTGAGTTTTACTCTCATGTTCCCTCCTCTCCAACCTGCTCCACTGAGAGCACCTTGAGGTCACAAATGTACCAGTCAGTCTGTGTGGGATGAGTCAATGCACTATTACGTTAATGGTGAAGAGGAAATAGTGCAACATAAAACACGGAAACCAAGAAAATCATTAGATAATATTTGAAAGGCAAACTCAAATTAACTGGAAAATCTAGAAGAAATGGAGATGTGTGTGGGGAGTTGACGTAATAGAACTAAAGCAAGATGATATGAAAATCCTGAATGAAACTGGGCGTGGTGGCACACACCTTTAATCCCAGCAGAGATAGGAGGATCACCATGAGTTCAAGGCCACTCTGAGACTACACAGTGAATTCCAGGTCAGCCTGAGCTAGAGTAAGACCTTACCTTGAAAAATCAAAAAAATGTCTTGAATGGATTCATAACAAGTAATGTGGTTGACATAGTAGTGAAAAGATCTAAACAATGTACATCCCAAGAAGATAGAGATTAACTGTTGAATTTTGTCAGACTTTTTGCATGTGTGTGGTGTGCATACATATGTGTATACATGTTTGCATTTGTATGAGTTCACCTGTGTGTATGTGTACATGTGCACATTTGCATATGGAGACCAGAGTGTCTTCTTTCATCACTCTCCATTTTATTTGCTGAGACAGAAACTCTCACTTGAACCCAGAGCTCATTGACTGGCAAGGGCAGCAATCTTGCCCAGGGGATCTCCTGTGTTCACTTCTTGAGCACTGGGATTTCACACAAGTTTCCACACTAACCCAAAACTTATATGAGTCTGGGGTTCTGAACTCCAGTCCTCATCATATTTGCATGGCTAATGTTTTGTGCACTGAGCCATCTCCTTATTCCTTTATTAAACCTTTGAAAAAGAAATACTTCAAATGATCCAAAACCATACTATGAAATAAAAAAGGAAATAGTGTTTTAAAACTCATTCAATGGAGCAAATATTACTCTGACCCCAAAACTGTGTAAGAACTCAACCAAAAACCAAGCAATGTGTGTGTGTGTGTGTGTGAAAATCTTGAAGAAAATACCTTCAAAATGGACTCAACTGCAAATTGAAAAGCGCCTTTAAAAATGTGTTGAAAAATCATGCCTCAAAATATTAATGGCTATCTATAACAAATTCAAAGCCAATATTTCATTAAATGGAGGAAATAAAAATAATTTCCTATGAAGGAATTAATGAGTCAGGGATGTCTGATATCACTAGTCTTATTCAACACAGTGAATCTTATCACATGTAGATATGTTTGTAGGTGGTGTGAATACACGTATATATCTCTGCATACATGCATGGGGATGACAGTAATAGATGTTAAATGTCTACCTCAATTACTACCCATTTTCTTTTCTTGCACTGACCTAGAGCACACTAATTTAGCTATACTGGCTAGGAAGCAAGCCCCAGAGATCTTCCTGTTTCTACCTCCCCAGTAATGATATTACAAGCATGAGTAAACATGGCCTGCTTTTAGATGAATGCTGGATATCTGATCTCAAGTCCTTATGCTTCTACCACAAGAACTTTACCTATTAAGCCACCTTCTCAATCCTTTCCATACAGCACTAGAAAATTTAGCTAGGATGGAAAAAAGAAAGAAAAATGTACACAAGTATGAAAGCAATCAAACCACCAAATTATCCTCATGTGTAGATAATATGACCCTACTCTTAGAAGACAATAAAGACATGAACAAATAAATTGTTGACATAAACAAATACAGCAAGTTAGCAGGATACAATGTTTTCTATAGAAAATGAAGAAAAATAGTACTTTAAAAAAAAAAACAACAGCAATGAATCTATTGAGAAAGAAATCAGGGAAATAATTCCACTCATAATAGCCTCAATAAGAATAAAATACTTAAGCTTAAATATAAGATGACAGTAAAATATCTCTACCATGAAAATACTGAAGATAGGAATTGAATACAGAAAATAGAAAAAAATGGCAGAATTAGTAGTAGGAAAGTGTTCTTATATTGTGGTTTGTATGTAAAACTTCCCACATAGACTCATGTGTTTGAATTCAGATCCCCAGTTAGTGGTGATATTTGGAAAGGTTGTGTAAACTTGAGGAGGTAGTGCTTTCCTGGCAGAAATGGGCCCCAAAGGTGGACCTTGAGGTTTTATATTTCAGCTCCACTTTCTTTCTCTGCTTTCCAAGGACAGCTGTTTGATACCAGCTTCAAATTCCAGCCTGTCATATCTTCCTGCCAAGAGTAACCTTCCCCTCAAAAATGTAAGTAAAATTTAACCCTTTTTTCCATAAGTTACTTCTTGCTCAGGTAATAATTCACAACAATGATAAAGTAACTGATACACCAAATTATTAAAAGCAATCTACAATTTTTTTTTGGTCTTTCAATGTAGGGTCTCACTCTAGCTCAGGTTGACCTGGAATTCACTATGTAGTCTCAGGGTGGCCTCAAATGCATGGTGATCCTCCTATCTCTGCCTCCTGAATGCTGGGATTAAAGGCATGTGCCACCATGGCTGGCTGCAATCTACAATTTCTATATAATCCCTATGAAGCTGCAATGGAATTCTTAATATAACCAAAATAATCCATAGTTTTTTAATGAAAATACAAAATACCCTGAATTGATAAAAAATAATATCCTAAGTATAAATAGTAATGCTGAAGGCATTAAAACCCATGCCATAAAATGATACTGTGAAACCATAGTAACTGAAGCTCTATGGTGCTAACACTAAAACAGATACATAGACCAAAGGAATGGAAGAATCATAAATAAGTCCATATAGGTATAGCTACCTGCATCTCAACTAATGTGTCACAACTTCTGAAGGGAAATTAAGCAGCCTTTTCAAATGATGTTGGAAAATGTGATAGCCCCATATAAATGACTGAGATTTGGTCCCATTCTCTCATCCTGAGAAAAGTCAGCTCAAAATGTATCAAAGACCTATGTATATATATGAAAAGCCCTAAAACCCTGAAACTGCTAGAGGCAAACATAGATAAAATGAAGACACAGACAATGACTTTCTGAGTAGCAATCCAGTAACACAGGAAATAACAGAAAGTACCAACGAATGGAATTCCATCAAATAAAAAGCTTCTGAACAGCAAACAAAACCATCATTTGAGTGAAAAGAAAGCCATTAGACTAGGAGAAAAATTTTTGCTAACTATAGAAGCAACAGGGAATTACTATCTATAATATATTTAAAGAAACTCAGAATTTAAAACATAAAAGAATGTAGCATCCAAACAATAGATAGGCAAATGAATAAAACCAACACTTTTCAAAAGAAGAACACATGATCAATAAATACGTTGAAAATACTCCACAAAAACCTTGGCTATCAAGAAAATGCAAATTAAACCTAAACTGTGATTTCATCTCATGTCTATAATTAAATAAACAAAGAATAGCAAATGCTTGTAAAGAGGCATGAAAATTAAAAAAAAATGGCTTCTATACCACTGTGGTATTATAAAATATTACAGAAACTATGGAGATAAGAATGGAGGCTACCATAAAGCTAAAACTCTCATGTGATGCAGATATACTACTTCTGGGAATACAAATGCCCAAAGAACTTTATCAGCATAACACAAAGATACTGGCACATTCCTTTTATTTATTGTATTTATTGCAGCACTGTTTACAATAGCTGACATATGGGATCACTCTAGGTGTCCACCAATAGGTAAATATAATTGTACAAATATATATATATATATATATATATATATATATATATATATATTGTTTAGACACCACCAAGAAGAATGTGGGGGCTGGAGAAGAGATGGCAGAGTGGCTAAGACACTTGCCTGAGAAGCCTAAGAACCCACACTTGATTCCCCACTACCCACATAAGCCACATGCACATGGCGGTGCATGGCTCTAGAGTTCATTTGTAGTAGATACAGACCCTAGTACACCCATTCTATTTCTGTCTATAATAAATAAATTAACTGAAATATTTTTAAAGAATAATATGTGTTTTGGGCAGGAAATGGGTGAAAATGGAAATTACCATGTTTAAAAAGTAAGACAGACTCAGGGAGACAATTACCTTGTGTTTTCTCTCATATATGGAATTTAAAACCTCTTAAAAACATGAGTGTAGAAGACAGAATATTTATGAGGAAGAAGGAGACCATACAGACACTGAGGGGATATGAGAGTAATATAAGGAGAGGTCGTTATGATCAATATATATGTATGTTTCAAAATATCATGATGAGCATCATTAATTGGTACTATGAATATGTGCTAATAAAATGTTTAAAATTAAACATTTAAAAATACATTGTGAAACAAATATTTAAAACACACTAATTCTTTAGCATCTTAAATGCATAAAGATTATAGAATCTTTAGAGATCTTTTTTTTACCAATAAACATAATTATGGTAGAGCTGGCTATGTTGGTAAATGCCTGTAACTTCAATACTTTGGAGTCTAATGTAAATGGATCACGATTTCAATGCCAGTCTGAGTCACAATGTAAGTTTCAGGACAGCCATAGCTCCAAAGTGAAAATCTTTCTAAAAGAAATTAATTATCATAGAGTTGTATATTGTTTTCTCTGAAATGTCTCCTAACAGGTCATGTATTGAAGGGGTACTTGCCATCCATTGGCTTGCTTGTGGCTAGTTGGACAGGAATAGACAACTCCATAGGGATGTTCTTGATGAGATTCAGAACAAAGGTGGTCATCTTCAAGCCAATGAAAAGAGAGATGAGTAATCTTCATGAGCCTGAAGAAAGAAACAACCTGGCAGTGTCTCAATTTTGTACTTCAGAAAAGAGGTATAAATAAGGTTCTATGTTGTATTCCCCTAAATAGTACCCCCAATGAAGCAATAGAATTGTGATTTCTATTGCTTATAAGGAAAAATAACAGAGAAAAGGAGGATTGTCATGAGTTTTCAATGCAAACAGTTCTGAAATTCACCTTGAACTTATTTGTTTAAGTAACTGTGTGTGCCACTTGACCTATTTTGAACTTGCTTCAAAAGGTGCATGCACATACACACACAATGTGTTTGAGTGAACGTACAGAACATACAATTTTAAATGTATATATAATTTGACAAGCTATTACCATGTTTTGTACAAGCAGGGGTGGTTTGTGTGTAAATTGCATCTCTTAGACTCATGTGTTAGAACACTTGGTCTACCCCTGTTAGTGCTATTTGGGAAGGTTGTAGACTCTTTACAAGGAAGAGTCTGGCTGGAGGGGCTGTATCAATGGGAGGGGGCCTTGAGGTGACATAGCTATGCCTTACTTACCATTCTCCCTCTCTCTACTTTCTCCTTGCTGACAATATCATGCAGATTTCCTGATTCTACCATGCTTTCCCCACAGTGATAGACTTCTCCCTGAAACGGAATCTAAATTAAACCCTTGCCTTCCTGAAACTGCTTCTGAAGAAACAAGAAAATAACTGATTGTTGCAGTTATCTTCTCATTGCTGGGACAAACACCCAACCAGAAGCAGCTTAGTGGAGAGAAGTTTTTATATTAGGCTTACAGTTTCCAGAGCAAGCTTCATCATGGTACAAGAAGCTAGCTCACTTCATCATACATCCACATCTGAGACAGACAGTAGACAGTACCAGAAGCGTAAGCTGACTCCGAACACACAGTGCTAGCCTCAACCTCCAAGGTCTGCTCTTTGTAACACACTTCCTCCAGCAGGGCTCTGACTCCCAAATGCTCTAGAAGTGCAGACTAAGTAGGAAACATAATCACAAATACCTGAGGCTATAGGGACATTGCATTCAAAATCACCACACTGACACAAAAGCATGACTTCTGTACTTTTGATAATCAGGTACATGTTAAATTTCTGCATTTCACATATGAATACAAAAAATCATAAGATATATATATATATATGATTTACAGAAATTAAATGAAAACTATGAGGTAACTTTTATTTAAACAGACTTCATTGTCTAGCCTCCAAATTCTCAAATTGCATTAACTTGAAGAGTAAGTAGAAATATTTATGTTTCTATCTAAGGTATTTGTTGAAAAGATGTAATTAAAATCTCATCTGTAGAAATTTATTGAAGGAAAACCTCATATTAAGTGTGACCTCATACTGAAAGCTAGGAGTAGGGGGTGAAATGTGATTGGACTGAAATGGTAGGCTAGATCAATATTTGCAGAAGTATTTTTATGTGAACCTGAAGACTTCTTAAAGTGAAACTTATGGCTGGTATCCAGCAAATTGTGTTTTGCTTCTCTTCATCTTCTCATGTGAAGTATCAATAGAAACCCCACTGTTTTTGGCACATGGAAGAAAATATAAACAACCAAACTCCAGCTTATTCCAATGCTATTCTCACCTGTCTTGCATAATGAGCCTGAAAATGACCTGAAACTAGGCAATCCAACAGAGTTTAAAAGGTATGCATGGCCATGGAATAAAAGCACCGCAGCATCTAGATCTCTCACTGTGTCTTTCAAACTGAGGTCCAATTAATCCCAGAATGCAGTGCAATTCAACTGAATGCCATTCTGAACGGCCTGATGCTCATAGTGTGCTTTGGTTTTACTACCCAGCTTCATTTATATTTACCATTTTTTTCTGTTAAAATACATTGCAAGAGAAACAGAAGCAAAAATATTTTATTTTATACTGTCTATTACAATGGCAAAAAATTATAGCCATTCTCAGCAGCAGTGTGTCTATTCATAATCAGTAGGCAATAAATTTATCAATGTAATAGATCCACACCCCATAATATATCATATATTTTGTGAATGGTCCCTCACTATGTATACAGGAATGTCCTTACCAAGGTTTTTATCTTTTAGGATATTTATAATGAAATTAAAAATGCTACATATGTATCTGTATCTGGTTAACATAGCTCTCTCCACAAATATATATTTGAAGATTCTTATGCCAGTTTAAAATGTGTTGCTATATATAATTCACTGCCATCTGTTCCACTGACTTCTCATTATACTCTGGAATTTCCCTGAAAATCATGAGAATCTGCAAGGATGTCTGAAGCTGTACATGTGTTTAATTATAGCATTTGCACAGTGGATGGCACCAACAATCCCAAAAGAGAGTACAGGCTGAGAACATGAGCATTAGGAAATTCCTGATGCACCATGAAATACTATCTAATTGATGTTACACAAATGGTTTACCATCACTGAACCTCAATTTTTTCATCTCAAAAATGAAAACAATAAACTTCTCAGCACTGTGACTAAGAGTTTTTATCATATGTGGTAATAAATGTTTAAAATTTCAAACTTTTAAATAACTATGCTTCCCTTGATTATTCATATACTTTATAATCAATATAAGATAAATAAGACAAAGTTAAGAATAACTAGAAAGATGTTCAAACCTTATGTTGAGAAGCAGCTTTAAAGCCTGGGCATATATTTTAGCTAAGTTCATCAAATTTTTGCTGAAAATTCAATATCCATTAATGAATGCAAAAGTTATTTGATATTAAACATTAGCTGCAGAGGACAAAGCAGTTTATAAATTATCCATTTTCAAATGCAGTATTTGATTGACTCAGTTAAAGTAGACAACAATTAATAATGTTAATATTAGATATTTTAAACATATTTCATTATCTATATGAGTTCATGAATGATAAGGTATACTACTGTATCATACATAACTAAGAGAAATACACACATACATATATGTTTATATATACATATGTGTATTGAATATTTTTATTTTCTTCACTTAACTAGTATAAAAGCATATTATGAAGCATAATTGTATGTGATTTTATACCTTTTGCAACAACATATGTACATGTATATATATATATATATATATATATATATATATATATATATATATATATATAAAACAATGATATAAACATAAAGGAAGTGGCTGGAAGAAAAACTATATAAGACTAACAAAATTATACCTCATTCCTCATTGTTACTACGATCTGGAAAAAAAAATCAATGAAGAAAAAATAGCAATGGCTTTCTGTATAAGAAGCTTCCTAACAAATGTCACACCAAGTAGGACAAACAGAAAGTCATTGTTAATGGACTGAAAATTTGCATCCATTCAAAATTTATAGCTGAAACTATAATTTTCAATTAATCCTAGCAGGAGGGCATTTGGGAGATAATTAGGTCATGAGGACAGAGCCTGCATAAATACATTCATGAGTTTCTGAAAATAGATAAAGAAATGTTTTTTTTTTCTCTTTCTTCTATGAAGAAAGAAAATAAGGCAGCCATCAATAGACTCAGAATTCCCAGCTTCATTTATTTTGTGAAAGTCACTTAATCTATAGTATCTTAATTGACCAAGAAAGTTATCTATACCAGATGCATAAAAAATGTTTAATTCAAAAGAAAAGCAAAAAATCTTGGAAATAGCAAGAGATAAACATATCACTATACCCAAGCTAATCCCAATAAAAGTAACAGTAGACAGCTCATGAGAAAGGAGTGGAGGCCAAAAACAGGGATGGCATTATAAAAGTACTGGATGAAACTAACACTTTTGCCTAAGAACCTCCTCTATCCAGTAAAAACTCCTTTCAAATATAGAGAAATAATTTTCTTCCCAGAGACAACTTGTGACTCTTCATATAAGAATGAACAATGAGAGCCATAGGTGGTAGCACACACCTTTAATCACCCCAGCACTCACTCAGGAGGCAGAGGCAGGAGGATCTCTGAGAGCTCCAGGCCACCCTGAGGCTACATAGTGAATTCCAGGACAACCTCAGCTAGAGTGAGACCTTACCTCAAAAAACCAAAAAGAAAAAAGAAAGAAAAAAAAAAGATCAATGGATGTGTTTCTAACAATGAGAAAGCCAGCCAGTAATTTGAATCTACAAGTTGAAAAAAAGAGCATCAGTAAAGGTAATTGGGAACGAAATTAAAAAGACATGAGAATTGCATAATCATTCGTAATTCACATAAAACCATTTCATGAAATAAATACTTTTATAATTGTGGATATAACATATATAAATGTAAAACCCCAACCATAGCAGTATAAAGAAGTTAGGTAAACCGGGCGTGGTGGCGCACGCCTTTAATCCCAGCACTCGGGAGGCAGAGGTAGGAGGATTTCCCTGAGTTCGAGGCCACCCTGAGACTCCATAGTGAATTCCAGGTCAGCCTGAGCTAGAGTGAGACCCTACCTCGAAAAACTCGAAAAATCGAAAAAAAAAAAAAAAAAAAAAAGAAAAAAAGAAGTTAGGTAGGAGGAAAGCAACATGACAGTCAGGTAGTTAACACAAAATGGTAACTGAAATCTAGAGAAACAAATTTTAAAACTTGAAATAGTTCTCTGAGAAAGTTAACACAATAAGATTTTTAAAAGTATATTTCTAGGTCAGCCTGGGCTAGAGCAAGACCCTACCTCGAAAAAAAATATGACAAAGCTACAGTAATCAATGAGTAATCACTGGCATAAAGATAGAAATATAGCTTATTGGAAAAGAATTGAGAATCTATAAAGAGGTGTTTACATCTACAACCAATTGATTTTTTGACAGAAATACAAGAAATGTCAATGGGAAGAGAGCTGCCTTTTCACAAAATGATACTGGGCTAGAGAGATGGCTTAGTGGTTAAGGCACTTGCCTGTGAAGACTAAGGACCCATGCTCCCACATAATCCAGACACAAAAGGTGACACAAGTGCAATTCTCTCTCTCTCTCTCTCTCTCTCTCTCTCTCTCTCTCTCATAAAGTTGTGTGTCACCATGCCCAACAAAAAATAAATTTTAAAATAAATTGAAAATATGGTGTTAAGTGAAACATGAATATTAAAACAAAGAAAACATATTTTATTTCTTATCATTATGAGAAAAACATTTCAGTCTGTATAACTGTCACAAACACAGGCTAAATATAGACATACATATATTATACATACATATATATATATATACATATATATACATATATTGGAATAAGGCATAGACATATATCATAATGTATTTGGTTAGACTCTGGTTTCGTAAGAGAAACACTGAAAATAAAACAAATTAAAGAAAAATGAAGTAAATTTGATGACATGAAAATTATAACAAAAATAAAATTTTACACTTCATCAAAGGTCATAATAAATGTAGATAGCTAAATTTAAAAAATCAAATCATATTTTTTCTCAGTTACTTGTATGCAGAATATATGTAAGAACATGGTTATAAACTAAAGAAGATGTAATCCAATTTTATAATGAACAGTTTCTCTGAAAAAAACACTAAAAGATGTATAATGATGTCTAATGAAGTCCTAAAATGTTGCTCAAAATCATCAAGCAATTGAGAAGTGAAATCAGGACCCCTTCATGCAGTACCAATGTTATAATGCAAACAAGAGAAAATAACAAATGTTGGCAAGTACTGGAGGTATTAAAACTTCAGATACTTCTTATAGCAATGTGAAGGGGTATAGCTTCTTTGGAAAAGAGGTGGGAAGCTCCTCAGAATTTTAAACAGGTCTACTATATAATCAAGAAATTCCAGTTCTGAGTAAGTTAAGTGTGTGCTAGCAAGTGTTTGATTCCTATAATAAATGTCTGACAAAAATTTAAAAGGATGAACATTTATTTTGATTCATGGTTTTAGAAGGTTCAGCCCATGGTACAAGGCCTGTGGTGAATTGCCCACACATTCTGGAGAAAGATCTTTCTTTCTCCATCAATTCTTTCTGGAAGCACTCTCAAAGAGCATCCCAAGAGGCATATCTATTACCTGATTTCTAATCTGATCAAATTCACAGTAAAATTTAGTTTTTAAAGTTGCCCAATGGGTATAAATGGCAATACCAGATTACTGAAGACACTACATAGCATAGAGAAATTAAGGTTGAATTGCCTGCTAGGTAGGTTTATAGTATGAAAATGTGCTATACAGGATACTGGGAGAGAAAGTCATCAATAGTGTTACTCAACTATGGACCATGTGTTTTACCCAATTCTTAACCTACCAAACAAGATGTACTCAATAATACAATAATGGCATGACTTGGGGGAGGGTAACCAACCACTTTCTGATTGAATTTGAGGCCTGCTTCACAGAAAGCAACTCACATGTGGTACTTTAAACTTGGCTCAAAATTTATGACTATGGATGTCCTAGGTCCTTGAGTAGAAACAGCTACTGTTTTTTGGCTGAATAGATATGTTGTTTCAATCAAATTGCCCTCTAAATATTGATTTTTTTTTTAATTTTGTTAGTTTATTTATTTATTTAAGAGCAACAGACAGAGCGAGAAAGAGGCTGAGAGGGAGAGAGAGAGAGAATAGGCGCGCCAGGGCCTCCGGCCACTGCAAACGAACTCCAGATGCGTGCGCCCCCTTGTGCATCTGGCTAACGTGGGTCCTGGGGAATCTAGCCTCGAACCGGGGTCCTTAGGCTTCACAGGCAAGCGCTTAACCGCTAAGCCATCTCTCCAGCCCTAAATATTGATTTTTATGTGTATTGGTTAGTGTTGCTCTCATCTTTGGTCAAGAAGCTTCTTTTTGCAGTGGGTGGTGATTACTTCAGAGGATTATAAGTGGTCAAAATGCTGAGAATAATTGTGGTGTAGAGTGCTCAGCCCTAAAGGTATTATCTATATCTCCCCATCCAAGACTAGGGAGACATTGTCAAAGAGGGAAAAAAAGGAATATAAGGGCAGAAGGAAGGTAGGAAAGGTTGTATGACCCTGTCTTCTGGGCATGACATTGATCTCATGAATTTATAGTAGCTGTGATTACCTGTATAAAAACTGCTAAAGATTGAGCCAGTCAACATTTTGTCAGGAACAGAGAAGGGGCTCTTCAGAACCCACCTTTCCCTGTGGAGCTCCTGAAAGTTAGTAGTTACTAGAAAAAGGGGGAAATCTTTTCTTCAGGGGTATAGACACGTATAAGTTGCATATGCCCTGGTAAAATTACCTTCCACCCATGTTCATGTAATCTACCCTAAGAAAACTTATTATAACACTAACAGCAAAAGACATGAAGGTAGAAGGGAGAGTGGTTGAAAAGGGGAAAATATTCATCATGAATGAGAACTCTATGAGGGTGCTTCTAGAAAGAATTGATGGAGAAAGGAAAATCTTCCCCCAAAGTGAGTGGGAATTCCAGTGGGAAACTCTATATATTGAAGGTCCAAGAGAACACAGATACCATTGCCTACTTTCCCTTGCTATTCACTGATGAGGACATCTACTCTGTTTCCTGCCATTCTTTGAAATCTTCTGAACACAGTTTCAACGGTTTTTCACTATGGGCCAAAGACCAGTAGCACTTTAGGAATCCTCCAGATCTTCAGTGCCAGGCTGGGACCTCTGTGGCATCCAGCCTTATGGAATGAGCAGCTACCAGTTTCTCCGACACTTCAGCCTGCAGACAGCTATTATTGGACTGCAGCCTGTAACCTGTAAGCTTATCTAATTAATCTCAGGTGAGTTAACTGACCAACAGCTCAAGAGGGGTATACCACCTCTGGCACTGGTAGTTTTGTTTAGTAATGTATGGACTATAGGAACAGCATTATCAACCCTTTCAGGGTATCTTTGTTCAACTTATTTTATTTTCAAATTAGACTAAAAAGTAGCATTTACCTGTAGCTTTTTCATACTCCATTAGTTTTGGTTAACCTTCTACTCATCCACTAATCTCCCTTTCCATTAAGCCCTTATGCCCAATTAATATTTCTCTCCCTAGTATACTCTCCCTCTACTTTCTCAATGCATGTGTTCTACTATTCTCCCCAAACATAAATCGAAACATAAACATAAATCTAAAATTTGAAGCTAGAATCCACATGTGAGACACAGTGTGGAGCATTTGTCTTTCTAAACATGGCTTATTTCAGTGTAATATTTTCCAATTCTATTATTTCCCCTGAAATATCATAATTTTACTTTTTCCAGGTTAATAATATTCCATTATGTATATAAAACACACTTTCATTATCTAGTCATCAACCAATGGATACTGATCTGATTATATTTCCTAGCTATTGTAAATAGAAGAGCAAAGAATATGAATTGCAAGTATCTCTGTGTTGGGATGTAAATTCCTTTAAGTATATGCACAGTAGTCATAAAACTGGGTCATATTGTAGCTATGGCTTTGCTTTTGTGAGATATCTTAAACAACATCAATAGTCACAGCAGTTCATATTTCTAAGTGAATAATTGTTCCCCTTTTCCCTAGATACTTTCCAATTTTTATTGTCCTTCAATTTATTAAGATAAACATTCTGATTTAAATAAGACAGAATCACAAAATAGCTTTAATTTGAAATTTCATGGTACTAAGGGTATAGAAGATATTTTAAAACAGCATTGTTTACATATTTTATTTATTTGTTTGCAAAGAGAGAGAGAGAGAGAGAGAGAGAATGAATATGAGTGTGTCAGGGTCTCTATTCACTGCAATCAAACTCCAAATGCATGGACTACTTTGTGCATTTGGCCTTATTGGGTACTGGGGAATCAAACCCTGTTTGTTAAACATTACTGGCAAGTGCTGTAACCATTGAGCCATCTCTCTAACCCTTAAAACAGTTTTTGGCCAATTATACTTTTATGCAAGGGAAAGGTAAAGAGGGATATAATTTCATTTTTCTATATAAGAATATCCAGTTTTCCTAGCACCATTTGTTGAAAATGCTACCTTGTTTCCAATGTGTATTTTCAGCATCATTAAAAACCAACAGCCTCTGACTGTTAGGGTTTATGCCAAGATCGTCTATTCCATTCCATTGATCTACATTTCTGTTTTTCTTCCAGTGTAATGTTCCTTTTGTTACTATGGTTCTGTAATATACCTTGTGTGATAGTTAATCTATGGTTGTCAACTTGACAGGATTTAGAATCATCATGGAAACAATTAACTTGTTTGTCAGTAAGGTATTTTCTGGAATAGAATCCACCATGAATGTTTGGTGATATGTGATATAACTGTTTTAAAATTGCATGAAGGTAATAATAAATAATCAAATTTCACTATGTCTAAATTTGAGAAACAAGCCCTACTTATATCCCAAGAAGCACTAAGATAACTTATCTCCCTAACTCACTTTTTATGTTCTAGCAATGAGTATTGCCCACTCACTATCTGAACTTGGCTTTAGTAGCTACAATTTGCTGGATGAAAAGTATTTCTCTTCAAGTATTGTCCCACATTTCTTTCCTTGGTTGGAACTACTCATTGTCAGCCCTGATCACTTTCCTCTATTTTCTCCGTGTGTGCCCTTTGGATTCTGGTACTAAATGAACCTAATTTCATTCTCAAAGTTTTATATTACAGCTCTTAGATTTGGAAGGTGTAAGGTTAAATTTGTTTATTGTGGAAATATGGACAATTTTGGGGGGAATGAGGACTATTATCAATAAGTATATTGGGTCAGATATGGAGGCTAAACTCAACAATTGGGGAGTTGAGGCAGGAGGATTTCTATGAAGTGATATCAGTGCGGGCTACATGATGAGTTCTAGGCAGACTGATTTTATGTACTATACAAGTAATTTTACTTATAAAATATGATTATTTGTAAGGGCACAACAATGTAAGTCAAAGTTCTGAAAGAAATATCTTGGTACCACTCCTACTTACCTGTATGATTTTGTAAAAATGCTGAACAATTAACTCATGGTAAAAAGTTGCTTAAACTTTGTAAAATATAAAAATTTCAAGTTGTGGTAACATTGATAGTACTGAAGATATGCAGTCTGTTGTGTATAAATGGTTTGGAAACCTAACAGTAGTTGAGATTTGAAAGAATATTTTTCTTATTATAGATAACAACTTAAGTTGGTTAGGTGAATCTGATCCACAAAATTCTTTGAGATATTATGTTTAGAAAATGAGGGATTCTTTTCCTTTCCTTTTATTTTATTTTTTATTTTATTTTTTTAATTTTTTTTTAAAAAACTTGGGCTTCTGTGTGAGAAGGAAAAAACTCAGTAGCAGAGGCCAGTAAGCTAGAAAAGAGATATAAAGGGAAGACAAAGGAAGGGAGGGGGGTACTTAATAGGATGGTATTGTATATATGTAAGTAGAAGAATAGATTAATGGGGGTGAAAAGGCCCAAAATGAGGTCAGGGGAAGAGCTTGAGTAAAGGAAAGGTGGAGGGAGAGCTAATCAAAATCTAAGAAGATATAAATAAATCATGTAGAATCCTACTTTTTTTGACAATGAAACACTCAGAAGCTGGAGATTGTTACTAGAAAATTTTCAGTGCCAGGGATGGAATACCTTCCAGTGAGTTGTTGGCCAGGGAAGTCCCTGATGCCCCCAAAATTTTATAGGCCATTGCCAAGGCCTTTGGTTTCCCACCAGGAATAGATGGTAAGATCCTATTGCTGAAGACTCCACATACTTGGGCTGCAAGGCCACTGAGAAATCCTCCTGGAACTGAGCTGATAATCTCCTCCATGTGGACCAGCTGACAGAAAGCTGGAAGAAGCCATTCTGCATGCAGTTCAATGGGAGAGAGAGAAATCACCAGGGAAGATACTCAACAGCAGACACTGCAAGACTTATATTTGGCCAGCCAGGCCAAATGAGCCAATGGGTGCAATAGTGGCACGTCTATCATGGTGGAAACCAACTGCCCTCTAACTGGACTGGAGGCCGTCTCCATGGGAGGGAATACATCCCTCATACTGAAAACTTAAAATAGAGGTAGTCATGAGCCCTAGGCGTGTAACGTCTGCTGCTGTCTGGCTAAGTGTATATACAGTGCTTATCAAACTGCCCAGTAAGCACTTCTCTTAATGTTCATAGCCTTATATTAATGCTACTCTCACTTTTGGTAGAGAATATTCTCTTTTCAGATGGCAGTGACCTTGGGACGACACAGAAGGTATCATAGTGCTGGAAAGAAGTGACCAGAGTGCTCAGTACTGCAATATCTCTATCACACCTTCCAAGGCTCAGGGTCTAATGCGGAAGAGGTGGTGGAAAGAATGGAAGAGCCAAAGGAATTTAGGACTCCTTACAATGTGCTCCCCCCAGACATAAAATGGCCTGGATATCCATGACCTCACAGTGCCTGACACTACCTACACAAGACCATCATAAGAGGAGGAAAAGATCATGACATCAAAATAAAAGAGAGACTGATTGAGAAGGGGAGGGGATGTGATGGAGAATGGAGTTTCAAATGGAGAGAGAGAAAGAGAGAGAGAGAGAGAGAGAATGGGTGAGCCAGGGCCTCCAGTCACTGCAAACGAACTCCAGATGCATGCGCCCCCTTGTGCATCTGGCTAACGTGGGTCCTGGGGAATTGAACCTAGGTCCTTTGGCTTTGCAGGCAAATGCCTTAACTGCTAAGCCATTTCTCCTGCCCTGTTTTCCTTTTAAATTCTTACTCAGCCTTTTCTGAGATATTGTGCCTATGGTAGTCTGAAAGCGAAATGTTCCTCATAGATTCCTATGTTTGTGATTAAGCCACACATTTAATCCCTACTGCAGACAATTTGGGATATGGAGTCTTGCTCAAAGAGATGTGTAACTGCACGCTGACCTTGAGGTTTATTATCCTAGTGTGCCATAGCTATTTCGTTCATTCTTGCTGCTTCCTTCAAGCTACTACTACAAGACATGATACCCAGTCGCTGCTACACTGTCTATACCATGACGATACATCCCCTCAAAACTGAAAGCCTGAAATAATCCCTTTGTACTTCTAAGATGCTATTGGTTATATGTTTTGTCCCAACTACAAGAAGGTACCTTTCTCCATGATTGAGATATCTCTAAAATGAAGTCATTTTTAACATCTCTGTCAGAAGAAAAGGGAACTAAACATACAAAAGCATAACTTTGTATCAGTTCTACAACCCAGAAGTAGAAGCTTCAAATTGCATTCCATTGGTCAGCACTTGGTCACTTGTCTCAACCTATATTTAATTGGAAATCAGAATAACAAGTACACTGAATGATTTTGTGCATGTTTATGATGGGTGTCCCATGAAGGAATATAAGTTTATGTAAAGATTATATGGTTTTTATGTATAGGGAACCACTGGGAATATTTCAATTTATTGCAAAGATGTTACACTACTAGTGAAGTAAGCAGGCATTAGATAATTTATGAACTTCTTTGACATAGTTTGGAATTAGCAATGAAAAATGAAGTTCTGAGGCTGGAGAGATGGCTCAGAGTTACAGGCACTTGTTTACAAAGGGTGATGGCCTGGGTTTGAGTCCCCTGTGTCCACATAATGTCAGATGCATGAAGTGGCACATGTTTATGGAGTTTGTTTGCTGTTTCAGGAGACCCTGAAATGCCCTCTACTCATACTCTGTCCTGTGTCTGTCTGTCTATCTCTCTCTATCTCTCTCACAAATAAATAAATATTAAGAAGAAAGCTGAAGTTTATGACACTGGATAATAAAATGTTTTACACAAAAAAGGAAATTGTGTCACTATGAAAAAATGTTTTTGCCTATCTAATATGGATTTTCTACATTAGGATACACCCTAATTGTGGGTGATAACATTTCATGGGATGAAATCCTCGATTCAGTAAAGACGAGAAGGCTAGCTATGCAGCAGTATCCATTACTCTGCTGGGATTCCACACTGTTACAATGAGAATGACCAGGTCTTGTCATCATGCCTTGCCTGTATGAGGGACTATAAGCTAAAATAAACCCTACCTTCCTTAATCTCATTAAGAAAATGTACTTTTCGGGGCTGGACAGATTGCTTAGTGGTTAAGGCGCTTGCCTGCAAAGCCAAAGGACCCAGGTTCAACTCCCCACAACCCACATAAGCCAGATGCACAAGGGGGCACACACATCTGGAGCTCATTTGCAGTTGCTGGAGGCCCTGGAGTGCCCATTCTCTCTCTCTTTCTCTCTCTCTCTCTCTCTCAAATAAATAAATAAAAACATTAAAAAAAAAGAAAATGTAATTTGTGTGTGTGTGTGTGTGTGTGTGTGTGCTCACGTGCACATGTATGTTTACATGCCAGGGTCTTTTTTTTTTTTATTAGTCAGTTCTGTATTCAGCAAATACAGTCAGTTTGGTACCATTATTAGGCTCATCCGTGACCTACCGCCTCCCCTTGGCCCCTCCTTGTTGAGGTATACGGGTCATGCATTGTGGAGTTAGCCCATAGTTATGGGTAAGCTAAATGTCTCTGCATATCATGACCCAACAAAATTTGTTTGCAACTGCAAACAAATGCCTATCTGGCTTCACTTGAGTGGCTAGGGAATTAACCTGTATTATTAGGCTTTGCAAGCAAGTGCCTTTAAAGACTGAACTATCCTCCCAGTCTCCCTTAAACTTATTTTTGTCATTTTTTCCAGCAATGAGAATGTAACCAATACACATAGAAATTAGCTATGGTGATAGTTCCAGCCACACCCTAATCAGTAGTGATTTGACAATCTGAGCTATCATGGGCTTCCATATGAATGCTTTTTTTTTTCTTGTTTTATAGGAGAATGGCCCTGGAATTTTGGTAAGGATTACATTAAATCAGTAGAATACTTTTGTGAATATAACATTTTTCACAGTTGATTTTTCCAGTCCATGAGCACAGAGGGTCTTTATATCTCTTATATTCTTCTTCAATAACTTTCATGAGTGTTTGGGGTTGTCATTAAAAGTTAGGTTTATTATAAATTACTTTACTTTTCTTTGAGGGCACTGTGAATTTAATCCTTTACCTGATTTCTTCCTCAGCATTTTTGTTATTGGTACTTAGGAAGACTGTTGAATTTTATATATTAATTTTGTGTCTGAACACATTGCTGAAAGAGTTTATCAGACCTAAACCTTTTTTGGTAGAATTTTCAAAGTTTCATATGTAATGAATAATACCATTCCAAAATAAAGGTAATTCGACTTCTTCATTTCCTGATTGTATTCCTATATTAGTTTGTATTGTAGTAGTTCCCTAGCTAAGATTTTAAGCACTATATTGAAAAACACAGGAAACAGAAGTCATGCTCATCTTCTTCCAGATAATAGAATGCTTTGAGGTTTTCTTTTCTTTTTCTTATCTAGGATAACATTGCTTTAGATTCATGATATACAGCATTTAATATACTGACCTAACTTCCTTTTTCCCCTAATCTGTCAAGTGGATTCATCATGAAGGAATGTAGGTTTTTGTCAGATACCTTTTCCCCAGCCATTGAGATGATCAGGTGAATTTTTTCCATGTGTCCATTTATATGGTATATATTACTTACTGACTTGTTTATGCTGATCCATCAGAGCATCTCTGTACTAAATCCAACTTGATAATGATGAGTGATATTTTTAATGTAATCATCTTCAATTGTCTTAATCTCTGACAATTGCAGCCAAAGCAGCTAAGTTTGGGTCTTCAAATTTTCTTACCTTTCATTCTCTGTCATACTTTTCATCTTTCATATCTTTCTGCAATATGTATTTCATCTTCCAAAAACACCAGTCCATGACTTTTAAGTTCAAATATCTTAAAGTAATCAGGACATGGGCAGAACATAGCAGAAATATCACATGAATTGCCTCTAGCTCGGATCCTGGAAAATCCCTCCTTTTTTCCCACAGAAATCTTATAAACTAAACTATCAGAACTCACACTTCTCTCTTCATTTAGGTCTTTCAAATTCTCACCAGGATAGACCATAAAGTTCTACTTACAGCACTGCAAGCTTTCTGTAGCCCAAAGTTCCAACTATTTCCATAGTCCTCATGGAAACAAGTTCCAAAATCCCAAAATCCACATGGTTAGGTTCATCTCAGCAATGACCTCACTTCTTAGTACCAATTTTCTGTAGAAACACTTTCACAATGTTGTGAGAAAATGCTCAACCAAACTGCTCAACTCATGATAGAAAAGGGATATTAATCTCACAGTTTGAAGAAGTAGTTTCATCATGGTGGTGAAAGCATGACAAAGCAGGCAGCTGGGGTGTTACTTCTTGTCATAGAAGCAGGAAAACACAGCAAAAATGAACTAGGTCTGAAGTTGCAATAGTCTGGACTAATGCACCTCAAGGTCTGCCCTCATCAACACACCTCCTCCAACAACTTCACCTCCCAAAGACTCCACAACATTCCCAAATGGTCACTAGCTGTGACCAAGTAGTCAAAACACATGAGGCTGTGGGAGTGGTTTCACATTCAAACCACCATGAGGGAAACAATTCCAGTGCGTATATGAATTCATGTAATTTTTGTTGATCATTTTAATGTTTGGTGCTTTTCTATTCTTTCATGTTTAACTATTATTTACAATTTTTTTCTATTGTTTCATGGATTTGTCTTTCTATTCTTTCTTAAGTGTAAAGCCATCCTGCTTCAAAAGTTTCTGTTCAGAAATGTTGTTATTCTGATTGACCTGCCTTTATTTGTAACTTGGTGTTTTCTCTTGTTACTTTCAATATACTTTCTCTGTTCATTATATTTAGTAGTTTAATTATAATATGGTGAGACAATGTTATTTTATAGTAGCCTTTATTTTTTTGTTCAAAATATCTCTTAGCTCTGGATTGGCACTTTTTTTTTTCTAATTTAGGTGTGATATTTTGAAAATATTTCCCATTCTTGGAATTGAAATTTTTTTCTCCCTTTTCTATGTTGATAATTCTTAGATTTGACATTTTAATACTTTCCCAAATATCTTTAAAAGCCTACATGGACATTACAGTTAATGTATTTTTTAAAATTGTTATAATGTTACAATTATTCCACCTTGTCTTCAAACTCAGATATTCTGTCCTCTTCTTGATCCATTCTATTGGTAAGGCTTTCCACAGAAGTTTTTTTTTATTATTATTTGACTTATACTGTTTTCCATTTCTACTATTTCAGTTTGTTTTTACCTTCAGTATCTCCATTTCTTTACTTAATCCCTTTTTGATACCACATATTTTATTCATCTGGTGTGTGTATGTATACATTAACTTGGGAATCATTCTTGAGTTTATTCTTTTCTTTGATTTCCTTGAACATAATTTTAATCATTCTCTGAGTTCTCTAGAATTTTGCATAATTCACTCTCACTCAAAGTAAGGTTTCTAGAATTAGTACTTTGGGAAATATAGCATTGCCTTGATTTTCATGTTTTTTATTACTCCATTGAGACTTACTCATCTGGAATTATTTCATTGCTAATATTTTTAAAATAATTCATATTCTTAGGTGCATAGTTCAGAAATTACATCTTTAGTTCAGGTAGTCAGGGTGTTTCTTATGGCTTCTGTGTTACTCCTTGAGTAGAGTTATTATCAATTGTAGATATGCCCATTATGAAAATATCATACTAGCCAATTAACGACAGTGGTCCCATTGAGTTAAGTAACTATTGGAGGACAAATGAACAAGGATGAATTGGAAAATATTAGGATTTTAGTTACTAAGATTAGAAATTGATTGGAAGTAGAGCTGGTAAGGATTGAGACCTTGTTAAATAAACTTTAATACTTATTAAGGTGGATAGCATATCTAGGAATGGAAAGTTTGTGTATTCTTAGTGTCCACAGATTTTAAAGATTATTAAATCTATGCAAGATTATACTAATTATGTATGGAGAATAGGGGACAAGGAGGAGAGAAAGAATAAAAGAGGTTGCAATGACAGAGAAAGTATATTAATTTTCCATGGAAAATAGTAAAGAGTACACAATTATATAGAGGTCAGAGAACAAGAAAAATCCTAAAACATAACTGTGTAATGCACAAACAAAGCTTCAAAGAGATATATGTAAGATTAGCTTTGACCACAGAAGTTTCATTATGCACATGGTAGAGGTAGACAGAGAGATGCACAAATGGCAGAATTACCAAGAATAAGTGACAAGTTCATGCTTAGCCATAAACATTTTATCTAAACCACACCCTCCAAGGTTTGTGTAACATCACAGAAGAAGAAGTGGAAAAATGTAAGATTAGGAAGCTTGAAAGTGAGGGCTGTGGAATGCTGTCTTGTGGATATGATAAGTCTGCTATACTCAAGGGCTCACAGCAGATGAGTTTTCCTGTACATGACTGAGCCTTTCAATATCTCCTCATATATGAGGGAACTGTTCATGTGGCCCTACATCTCCCAGAGTTAAAAGTGGAAACTGATTATTACTGAAAGTGAGGCAGCATGTCCTTTTAGGGAAGTAGCCACTGGAGGATTTCCCATTTTTCAGTTAATAACCTCCTACCCATCATCAGTGGGTCAAAAAATATTAAACAAGGTATGGGAGTAAGATGTATGTCCTTTGGGAATAAGGATTTTAGTGGGAAGAGAGGGAGAAGAAAGAGAATATTTGGGGGTAGTTGGATCAAAATACATTGTATAAATATATACAGTTTTCAAAAATAACTCAATAACTTAGTAAAAATGTGTATAAAATACAAACTAAAAATGACCAGTTTGTTGTAAATTATTCACAAACTTAAAATTAAAAGGGCAAATTATAATTAAAGTACAATGAATTTTTAAAAGCAAAATATTACTTCAATCCGTATTTATTCCTTGGTGGGATGGATTTTGAACTCTTTCACTTCCTGTGATTTTTTTTCATTTTAATAACTGCACTGATAAAGGGAGGCATAATTCTCATTTCCAAGTCAAACCTACAAAATCAAATTTGTGGCATTGTTTCCACAGTGGAGTTCAGACTAGTTACCTTTTAGTGTAAGTTTGTGACCCAGCAGAACTGAGGTGAGGATTTGCTTCTCTTTTGGAGCACTTGGCTTGGGCTCAGCATAGTGCTCTGCTCTTCCAGATGTGTTGCCTTGTAGCCTCTCTTGTGGGACTTATCCACCTTGAAGTTGGAGCATTTCTTTGCAGAAGTCCCATGGTCCTTGCATCTCTAGAATTCTGTGATTTGCACTGATGCTAAGTTTCACTTTCCCAACTTTACACAGTGGCCTCTCTTTGCCATCTGTTCAGGGACCATGACCTTGACTTACACATTGCACAATACACACTAAGCTCTTTAGTACTTGTAAATGAACTTCTTATGCCTGGTGAGATCTCTGTATGGAAGCAGGTGGGAGGTGCTGTGAATCAACATGGATTTGCATATCCATGAGACCCATGTGTTGTCACTGAGTACAGTAGAAAGAACAAGAAGTGCTTCTCCTTGCATTTACCATAATTAAAAGCTCAATGAAGATTAACCAGAGTAAGTGGAACAGAAGAGGTCCACAGGAACCACCAGGCAATGTTCCCTAACATTTGGTTCCCCATGTTCCAATACCAAAATCACCGACTCTGCCTTTGAACCAAAAGGCATATAATTACCCCACCATGATAGACTATAACCTGAAACTGAAAGCTGGAATAAACTCTTAATTCTTTAAACTGATTTTTTCAGGTGTTTTGTCCCAGAAATGAGAAGATGGCCAATATACAAATGATACAATTTGTATTGGGTCAAGCACGGTGTTAAATGTTATGTATCTATATGAAGTTTATGATGGGATCAGTGCAAAAGATTGACTAGATGAATTTTATGCATTGCCCTAACCTACTCGATCCAAACTCAAGACTCTCAAATTCTATTTACATCTTATAACCTCCTTAGAATTATTTTTTAATGAGAACTGTCAGAACTATGATCCAATGGGAACTTCCAAGCATTCCGACCTCAGTTAACATGTTAAAAACTATTGAGAATTGTCCTGGGTGATTCTGGAAGGATGAGAAGAACTTCAATGTGGGCTGAAAGCACTGCAGCTGTACACTTTCAGGCAACAGATCGTGAAAAAATGGCTGGACTCTAGTAGATATTAAGTGGCAAATCAGCTTAATTTACAACTAAGAAAAAGGTGGCTATAAAAAAGAAGGTATTAGCTGGTTGGCTGTATTTTTGCATGATGAAAAATGAAAGAAATTACTAAATTTATGCATCCGAAATTCTGATTAATACCAGGTGTATTGTCAATGCCTCTATTTATTTATTTAATTAATTTAGAAATATGCAGCCGCTGTTCCAGAGTGGAATTAATAATAACATAAACACTTAACATCTCTTCTTCTCTTTCCTCCCTCATTCCCTTGAGACAGAGTTCCATACCACAAACCTTTGAACAAAAAGACTTTGAAACCTTTGAAAAAAAATGAACATTACAGTGCTCCTGTCTATACCACCTAAGTACTATGATTAATGATGTCCTACCATTCCCACTACCACCGATTTCTTATTAAGAATATTTCTTGACCTGGTGAGATTGCTAAGTGGTTAAAGGCACTTGATTGCAAAGCCTGCCAGCCTGGATTTTATTGCCCAGTACCCACATAAAACCAGATGCTCAAAGTGGTGCATGCATATGGAGTTCATTAGCAATGGCAAGAGGCCCTAGCAAACCCATATCTGCTTTTTCTGTCTACCTCTCAAATGAAAACAAATACAAATATACAAAGTACCTTTATTGAAAAATTCTTTTAAAATATTTTGTCCAAAGAATAATACATATTTCTTGAGTATTTGTTTTATGTGTAGCAGGATAAGTCTACTATTCTTTCTTCTCCATGCCTCCATAGAGTAAAATTTTAAAGAAAATTTTATGAAGTACAAAGTTCTACTCTTTGCCTCTGCTATGGGATTTTCAGAGAATCCTTGAGTAAATGAATGATTCCACCATTCATCTGAGCTTTGATCTCCACCTGCTGATCATCAGAGAGCCTGAGGCTGACTTGTTCCTATGCTCAACACTAAAAAGTTCAATTGTATAGCCAAATGTAGGAAAAGTATAAAATGTCCCATATAGTTAGTTTTTTTTAAATTTTTATGACTAGCAATTCTAAATTTTCCAACTATAGTCAATATACTATAAATTCCAGAAGTGCAGTAAGAACTGAACTATTTAAAGAATAATTTAGTTATAAAGCAGAAAACCTGGGCATAAGAACTAAAGCCTACCTGTTGCAGTTATCTTTGTGTTGCTGGGAAAAACACCTAACCAGAAGCAGCTAATGGGTGGAAAGGGTTTATTTTAGGTTATTAATTCCAGGAGAAGCTTCATCATGGTAGAATAAGCTGGCTCACTTAATAAATCTATAAGCATGGGCAGTCAGAGCTCAAGCTGGTTCTCTACATATCTTTTAGGGATGTATACAATATCTGTCCTAGTGAAATGCCTCCTCCTGAAGACTGAATAAGAAACTTGATCAAAAATACCCAAGGCTTTGAGGGACATACATTTACATTCAAATCACCACACTATCCTTCCATAGGCAGCTTCCTTTTATAAGCTGTACACATGGCAATAGACTTTAGTCCCTTCTGATGCGTTCTCCTGCTAAATGTAGTTTAAACAGATTTATCAGGGGCAACTTCTCTCATCTTCATATGAAGGCATGTTCACATCATTGTGTGCTGTGTGCTTGTAGTGTGAGCGTGTGTGTTATGAGGCACATATCACTAGAAGAAATAGAACGAAGATTCATAGATTTTTTATATGTGTAATTCTATCTCTCTTATAATACTGCAACAGTATACTGATGCAGGTCACATTCCATATGCTGATGGATTCAAAAAGCAGAAAATAGAAGAAAAAGGCAAATTTTATTTCCAGTTGATAGTTAAATTGCTCATTTATGTAGACAAAAACAGTACCCTTAAGTTAGCTATGACAGAGCATTATTAAAATTCACTGTTTAATTCTTTTCTCCATAAATCTATCTCTCTTTTGATATGAGAGTTTCACAGATGAAAATAAACCAGTATGAGTATTGTGTAATAGACAAACTTTTTAATGTGGTGGTTAAATAGAAAGTTGTTTATATCTTAATAATTTCAGCTTCCTTACTGAATAGGTTCTGCTAAATAAATATGTAATCTATTTGTTCATTTTGATTTTTGAGAAAATTGCTCAGATTTGGTTTCTTAGGAAATAGTTCTCAATTCTGGAGAAATTAAATTGGACTGATTAGTTGCTTTACTTATTTGTCCTGTTATTTTGTCACAGGACTGAAGAGTTTGCTTTGAAAAGAGATGTATAAGAGGACTAAATTCACTAATATGAGAGACATCAATATGACATGGCAGCCAGGCACTGAAAGGATAAGGTGACATAAATGGGTTTCAGAACTGACTTGTTAAGTTACTGATCATGTAAACTAATAGAAATCACTAAAATATCAGTTTTTGTTCCTTAAAATGAAATAAGGCCCATACTGGTATCACATGCCTCAAATGGTAACTGATAAAACGACATCTGTGACAGTGCTTGGCATAGGAAAAAATATTTACTAAAATCAATCCACAGTTGGAGAAATTGCTTAGTGGTTAAGGCATTTGCCTGTAAAGCCATAGGACCAAGGTTCAATTCCCCAGTACCCACATAAGCCAGATGCACAAAGTGGTGCATGTGTCTGGAGTTCATTTGCAGTGGCTAGAGTTTCTCTTTCTCTCTCCCTCTCCCTCTATGTCTCTCTCTCTTATCTACCTCTTTCTATCTCTCTCAAATAAATTAAATTAAATTAAATTTAAATTAACCCATCCAAAGGGCTCTTAAACCTTGAGAGTACAAAAATGAGTATTATTCATTACCATTGAAAATTTAATTTATTTCTGGCTGTAGAGATGCCTCAGCAGTTAAGATGCTTGCCTGCAAAGCCTAATGATCTGGGTTTGATTTCCCAGTACCCACATAAAGCCAGATATACAAAATGGTACATGTGTCTGGATTTTGTTTGTAGTGGCTAGAAGCCCTGGAGCACCCATTGTCATTGTCTCTCTCTCTCTCTCTTTCCTTAGAGATAAATAAAATATTTTAAAAATATTTTGCCTTTAATGAATTTCTATTAATTTTACTTATCATTGGGGTCCCACATGATATGACCACATAAAAATACAGTAGCAACTGATCAGATTTAGCTTCCCTTCATCTACCCTTACCACTTCCATATACAATTCTCAACCTGTAGCTATCACTATTCTTCAATTGAGTTGACATGTGTTAGTTCCTAATTTCTAATGTCATATAGCTGTCTAGTCACACAGTCATGCCTGCACATGAAAACGTTTAACCCTAGGATTGCTGTCACTGCAGTATTATAGGGTTCAGCATAGTGCAAAAAAGTGGGTGGAACCATTTAGGAAGACACTATGAGTTTATTTGGTTACTTATCTTATACAGATATATACCAGTCAGATGGATGTTGGGACCATAATCTGTGCAGAAACAATAAAATGAAGAAGGTAGGAAACAGCATACTAAAAGAGGGGTAATATCAAACTCACATTGTCAGAGTATAAAATGGCAGTTTAGGTGGCTGCAGCAGGGCCAGGTCAGAGTGGCTTTTCAATCCACAGTAATAAAAGTGAACTTCATTCTTCGGAAAATGAGGAATATTGCTTTAGGATCCCCTTTCAAATGCTCATATATCATTATTTTGCTCTGAAAGAATATTCATTATAAAGGAAACTGCATTCAACTCTTTTCTATTTTGCTGACTGGACTGTGAGAAATTTCTATTGTCAGCACCTTAGAGTTTCTAGTATTTAATATGAGTACAATACATTCTGATTCAATAAACAAATTAATAAAATTACATGGCATGGGTTTTCATGTTACATTAAAAACTTATGGATCACTAAGCCAGGATAGTTAATGAACAGGAAAGAAATTATTGGTGAATTGGTAGCTACCTATTCCAGTTTAGCTGCTGCTAGTAAGATTTCCCTGGATTTGCTTAACAGTGAAAGTTACAGACCATGAAGAAGATGTTACCTACATACTCACTATGTATTTAAAGTCATCTATGTCCCAAAAAAGGAAGGGGTAGTGAATTAAGAGAAATAACAACACACCTATTTAGTAAAACTCACTAGTTTGGTCATCATTCTTAAAATTCTTTATTAAAGAAATGACTCATTTGCAATCAATGTTCTAGCAAAGGAAATTTGTTTTTGTGTTGTACCTATTAGAATTGTGGAAGTAGTATTGCTTAGTGGTGCTATAGAACTTCATTTTACTTTTTATTTTGCATATGATCTCATGCCATTGAATGCACAGTCATATTTTTGTGATGATTTTGATGATAGAATTGGAATATCACTATTTACCACCTCTGCAAAAGTCACAAAACAAAGCATATCATTTATAACATCTCTAGCATGAAGAGTATGCCATATAGATACAGTGTGTCCAGAAAGCACAACATAATTACTGGGTTCTGTTTCTGAGTTATAACAGCTTCCAAAATTTATATTTTCCCTGAAAATACATGCTTATTAAAACTTTGTGCAAAAGTCTTGTTACAGTATCTGACTGTGAAGGCAACTGACCAATTTTTAGATGGCAACTTCTCAAATCTGTTAGAAAATGAAGAAGCATGGAATTGTGGGCTCCCATTTATTATATGCCTATAATACATTGTCCTTCTTATATTACAAGAAATTCAAATAAAAAAGACATAATTTGGTGAAAACTATCATCCTTGTCTCCCATGTTCATCCTGATAATATTCTTAAATGGAAAAACATCTCACGTCCACATGAGTTCACAAATCTAAGTATGTATCTTGATTGTAAGAATCTAGATGCTTAGCTTTGAGTTGATTTTTTTCCTGCTTCCTGTAAGAAGACACTTGTATGATTACTCTAATTCTAGAATGATTCATGAAATCAACACATTCTATGTTTCTTGAAGCATTTTTGTACAGTGGAATTTCCCAAATCTAAAACCCAGCAGTCCCATTCATTCACAGAAGAGACTAGTCTCTCTCACCATTATCATCCTACATGAAAGGACAGCAATGTAATGATGGGCCTAAAACTGAAACACTAACACAGGGCATGAAGAGCATGAACAAGGCACACTACAACCAGTTTTTTAAAGAAGTATTAGGCAAGATCCATTATCTGTATACATCTGAATATACTTGTGTTTTAATAGAGAAAGTAATTATTTCCCTTAGAAAGGCTGTAAGGATTAATGATAAAATATACAAAAGACCTTACACATTGGCTAACACAAAGTAGATACAGTGTATAGAGTTATTACTATTGTTAATGTGACAATTTTAAAACCAACCCTCTATTTGTATATTGATGAACATCCATTGTCATTTCTAGGTTGGATTTTTTGGTATATAAAATACCTTTTATGTTGCTGCTAATGTTGCTGGCATGTTATGTAATATATCCTTGTGGGTTTTTCCACATTATTATACAAGTAGTTTATTATACATAATTTATATTTTAAAGTGGAATGAGGGAGTTTAAAGCTTTTGATTACAGTATTATAAGGTATTTTACAAATAGATGTAAATATTCAGAAAACAACAGCATCTTTTCTAATACTTTAATTTCATTACTCTGTGTTTTTATATCCCTCTCTATTTTAACATGTTGTAAGGAAACAAGATGCTTCTACATTAAATTCAATCTATTTTGTTTATGGGAAAACAGCAAAAGAACTAAAAACTTTGCTGCCTGTGATACTTTGGGGTTAGTCCATAACATTTTGGACTTCTCAGACACAGCCTCTTTGCAATTTCAGATTTGATACAAATACTTTAAACTGCTTACCAGTGTCCTATGACATTCTAATTCTCCATGGCACTTAGCACTGACAATCAAGCAGCTTACTGAGAAATTACGGTACTGACTCCAGCAACTTCAACTGTCAAGGTTTAGACCTTCATAGAAATATCATCATAAAATTATTCTCTACTCTCCCAGTTTCAAAACACATACACACACTTTTATAGAGCCAAAGTCATTATACATAAACCACTGCTGCTGTTTATGGATATGGTTCCCAAATATTGTTCCATCATTATAATATTCACTGAAGTTTCAGAATTCCAGGATTGAATTGCACTCCTTGATTTACACAATAAGTGTCAAACATGAGGAAATTACCTTCCACTGAATGTAGCCATAATGAGAAAATTTCCACCAATTGAATCATTTTTCCATTTACATGTCAGGATCTCTAGGTGCTTTCTGTTACAAATCCAACACCCTTGTGAGAATTTTACAATGTTCTTCACAACTTCTGAGTACATTTGTAATGGTAATTTCAGAAGTATGTCCATCTCCATAGCAGGAAAAATAAGCTGAAAAATAAATGAAAACAAAAAGAACATGTACACTGTGAATAACCATAACTTTAATACATCAAGGGAGCTACCCTGTATTAGTTGTTTTGAATAAATCCTTGGCTAGAAGCAACTTACGGAAGGAGAGTACTTATTTTGGCTTACAGATTTGAGGTAATATATTCTATCATGGCAGGGATAGCATGACAGCAGGTATGGGAGTAGAGCTAGCAAAATTGTTTTCATGGTCAGGTAACAGTGAAGGAATAAGAAGCGGGACCAAGCTATAAAATATTTAGGCCTACCCCAGTGACACAATTCCTCTAGAAAAGCTCCACCTACAAAGGTTTCAAAACTTTCCCAAATAGAGCCACCATCAGAAAAAAACCAAAAAACAAAAAACAAATGTTTAAACACATTAGTATATTAGGGACATTTTATATTCCAGCCACAACAAAGCTTTTCCCTCCAGAAACCCCAAGTCCTACGGAGTATAAGAATACTTTCATATGATTGATTAGGCTGAAATATAGTGTTAAATACATTGATTTTATGCTCAAAAGGTTGAAATTGGGCCAGAGAGCAATACACTCTAGGCACTCATGCTTCGCCACCTCCTCTTTCCAGTGGTTAGAATAGAAGATTCACAGTACCAGCTTCTCTGACAAGCCACTGTGAGCATATAATTTGATAAACTGGAGGAAGCGAGCATCTTCTGTGGGTTCTAAATCAATCTCATCTTCAAAGAATCCATTTTCATCTTGTTCATCTCCATTTTCCACCTACTGTGGCCACTTGCCTAGAGATTTCAACAATGAAAATTAAGTTCCAAAGAAACAAATATTCATAGATTTTGAAATTAAGTATTTTATTAGCCACATATATACATTTATTCATGTTTGTGCACGTGGATTTATGATAAATTTTTATACAGTGCATTATATAAAGTTGAAAATGAAAGATTTTATTCAAGTAATAAGGTTACTTATGAAGAAATCTAAGAAAAAAATAATACACAAGAAGAAAAATACAAAAATACAAAAAAATACCTAAAATATATAATATCACATATGGAAGTTGAGAGAAATTTTGACACCTTCAATCACAATAAATTTACTATTTAGAATAAAAAACTTAAATGAAAATTTAGCAAAGATGTTTCTCTAATATGCTGCTACCAAATACAAATCGAACATGTTAAGTAGCAGAAGGATCAAGAAAATGTCCTTCTGTGTATTTAAAACACCAAAGTAAACGTTACATATTTTTGTTGATATCCAAAAATATAATGAGCATATTAAAGTATAGTTAGTAGGTTAAACAACAAAATCAGGTACTTTGGAGCAAGGACTCTTGAAAGTCACAGTGATGAGATCATAGATGGTTGTTCAGGGATGATAAATATTCCTTGTCATGATTTTCTTTCTTAATTTGAATAGTGGGTACAAGTTTACGTTGTATTTCATGCACACATTTTTGTATATTTGAAATATTTCACAAAATTTAGAACTCTCTTGGCTATTAGAGTCTTGCTTACTATAAGATTCGCACAAGCTGCAGTTATTCTCTGAGAATATTCTGAGATTATAAGATGCATAACTTTTCCCAAATTCCCTCATTATATGTCCTTAAACATTGTTATTTCCAAATCTGTGATCATTTGGCCACAGAGGAAATTAGTCACAGCTTGTGAGCCAATGGGCCATGGCTTTTTCTTTCTCAGCCACACATTCCCATGATTATAGGACTCATGCATTTTAGAATGGAAAAAGTAGGCTTTGATTCACTTTATATTAAAGAAGGAGAGCTCATCTTTATTTTGGAGAACATTAATTTATTAGGTTATAGATAGTCAGGGTCATAAGCAAGCAAATAATGAATTCAACTCCAATGTGAAAACTAGTATCGTCCCAGCTCACTGGCTTGTTTGAAGTACCATAAAAGATGCCTATGGTTGTACTCTGACCTTGGCACTTTTGTGGCTCAGGTGCTATAGCCTGTACATCATCTGGGTAAGTGGAAGTTCTTGTCGTTTTAATGCAAAAGTTATCATCATCCTAAACATTATGCTTTCTTTACTCACGATCCAATTGAATGAGTAGGAGATGTCTATGGATGATTTTAACATATACATAATGTGCCATGTTGTTTTCAATCTGCAAAAGGCAAAGATTTCATCTTCATTCTAGGCATCTATTCAGAGGTATTCCTTTATATACCTCCCCCATAGAACTCCTTGTCTACAAATCTCCAATTATTTTGTTTTCAAATCCTTTATTATTCAAACATCCATATTTTCAGCTTTTTCTCCTTTTATATATAAAGATGACAATCCTATGTCCTACGTAGTTATTTTCACTATGAGAACTGAATTCACCTATGTCATCCAAGTCCATCTTTGAGCTGGTGAGTGGAAAAAGCACCAACAGAGCCCAGTTACTGTTCTGGTGGATTATCCTGTGGCTCCATTTGTGCCTACACCAAATATGCCTTCTATCATAGTTAAGTGAAGACTAGGAAGTACCTTAAAGGATATAGGTAGGGACCAAGGGAGCTTCTGATAGTAGTTACAATGGGAATATGTTATATCTGGTCATACAATTAATTTTACCTGCTTTATTGGATCAAAGCTGGTCTTAAAAATCACACTTTTATGTGAAAGCAGATTATTTCTTGCCTGGCCTTTTTTCTATCACGTGAAATTTGGTGAGCACACTGTTTATGGAGTAAAACTTGGATTTCATGGTCTTTGTATTAATTAGCTTTATTCTTGCTGTGACCAAATACCTGACAAAAGCAACTTAAGGGGAAAACAGAATTTACTTTGGCTCATATTTTAGAAGGGAGCTAATCTATCATGGCTTGAAGGTATGGTGGAGAGAGCATGAAGAGTCACATCTCATTGTGACCAGAAAGAGATAAATGCTAGTGCTCCATTGACTCCTTTCTTTTACCCTTTTTTATTCAATCCAAAGTGGCAGCTCATGTTTGTTATTCACTTACAGGGAATTGAACTTCGGTGGAGTCACTCTCATACATACATTCACAATTGTGCCTCCTAGTGTGAGGTTCTGGAATTGCAATAGTGAACCAAGGCAATTTCTTAGGACAGAACTTTTATTTAATGCCTGACAGCGTTAAGAGTAGAGGATAGGAGACTCCAAACCACCTAATAGAAGAAGACAAGTCATTTTCATGAAGCAGAATAGAGTCTTTCACTGTGAGGCAAAGACTACGAAAGAACTATGATTCAGGCCTATGTGATGGTTGGGGAACATTCCTTTTTTAGGTCTGTATTTTATGGTCACTGATTTGAGTTCTCAGGAGTGCCTACAGAAAGTTTCCCCAAGAAAGTGAGGTCTGGATTATCACATCCAGGTAGAGGACCATAGGTAGTAGATAGTCTCATTCCTCATTGTAGCCCAGGGGGTCAATTTCTTTAACAGAATGTAAAAGAATATAGTTCTGGGCATACCTATTACGTGTGTAAATATAGTAGAGGCAGCTTTCTTGAAATCTAACTTCTAGAAGACTCTAATTTGTGTCAAATTGACCATTAAGATTATATGAGTTGCTGGGCTTGGTGGTGCATGCCTTTAATCCTAGCAGTCAGAAGGCAAAGGTAGGTGGGTCACCATGAGTTCGAAGTCAGCCTGAGACTACATAGTGAATTACAGGTTAGCCTGGGATAGTGTGATACCCTACCTCACAAAAGAAAAAAGATATTATATGAGTAGTCATTATTGTTGATGCAGGATTTGGGGGTCCAAGGAGTGCTGTAAACCCCAAATTTTAGGATCTTATCTTATTTTAGTATAGAATTGATAAAAATAGATTGTATATGAGTAAATTATGAATTATTAAGTTTATTTACATAGAAATCATGAACCATGAGGTTTATTGTTGAGAGAACTATGGTCCCAGGAGGAGGCTAGCTGAAAAACTCCAGCCAGGCTAGAATGCTCCTTGCCTGGCTTGAGCAGTAGCAGAGAGATGGAGAGACTCTCAATCACATTGAAGTATTTGGGGGTAAACTAGCTCTAGAGGAGGAACACTCGGCCACAGTGAGAAGACAAAGTGTAAGAAACAAAATATCATCTTCAATTAAACAAAAGACCAGAGAGGATTAGGAAATAGTGAAGGTCTGAGAGATCAAAGATAAATTATAAGCAGGAAAAGACCAAGGCTGACTGACAGACTTAAACATGTGTGTTCAGACAATGTCACAGGAAAAGAGGAGAACTGCTCACGTGGGGGCCACAATACCTGAATTGTTCATGGATTGGGGGGTGGGGATGACTCAGAGAAGCTGAGCTGAGGAACAAGCATGAAGTTTCCACTGGAGAATGCTGGCGGCAGCCATCTTAGATGAGACAGGATCAGATGTGAGTTACAGTTTTGCTTGGACTGATAAAATAGCATCTCTTTCTTCCCTCATTAAACTTCTTTCCCTGACTGACTGTAAAAGGCATCTTACTCCTGGTTCTCCTTCATTGTCATAATGCACTGTTAAATTTCGGTATCCACTATACCTCTGCAAATATGATAGGATATTTCTTCTTCCTGTGGTCATGGGGATAAAACCCAGTACCTTTCCCATGTAGGTAATTACTGTACTACTGATCTATACAATCAGCAGCCAGGCTATTTCCTATGAAGAAATAGTTATTGGAAGAAGGCTTCATAGCCCTACTGAAAACTCAAGAGAACTCTGCTGTAATTCCATTGGGATTTGCCTCAGTTACCATGCAACATTTATATATGTCAAACATATGAGTGATCAGTCTTCCCCTAGTGTATGAAGAAAGTTGGTTATTTGCAAATTGGTAAATGGAAGTTTAAAAATTCTTTACATATTTTTGGCGTACATGCGCGCACGCACGTGTGTGTGTGTGTGTGTGTGTGTGTGTGTGTTTGCGTGTGTGCATATCTGACAGTAAGGAGAATAGGGTATAATTATGAAGAATACATTGGCAATAGTGTAAAATGCCAAAACAGTTTGCTAAAGCCCATTTAAGTGCAAACCAAAGTCAAATATAGCCTTCTTATGGATGGCATGTGAATAGCTGACATTGGCTCTTATTGAATACAGGGTGAGGAAACTGGTAGTTTGAGATCAGGTAATGGATGCAGAGAGAGAAAACTTATTTTAATTTAAAAATTCCCTCAATAAGTACTTTTACTTTACTTGTTTTCACTGAATACAAGGGGGAAAGGCTAAATTGCATATTTCTTGTCAGACTTCTAATTGAGAATGTAGATCATGCCATTATTAAGATGGGAAATAAACAGACAAAACTGTTACCATAAGAAGTGAAGCAGAGAAAAGCTAAATTACTATAGCAATGGAGACAGGTGATTAACATGAATTAACACATTATCGTGACAAACACAAATTTTGGAAATGGCAAACTGGCTGGAGTATGCACCTGTTGTGTTCTACTTAGTTGATGCCAGGCTGTACTTCACTGTGTATGCAGCAGGTTTAGAATGTCAGCTTACAAATGAATTTCCCCAACGCCAAGCTAAGCACTCCCATTATCTTTCATTCTTTTTTTCTGACTTGAATGTAAGACTTTGAGTCATGTTGCTTAATCATATGTAACAAAGTAGTGTCAAATCAAAACAGAAAAAAAAAATAACAATGACAACAAAAACCTTGAACAGGAACAGTAAAAGGCTAAATACTTCATAGTAGCTTCACAGCTGGCAGCCACCACACAGTTGAATCCTTTCCAAGTGCAAGGTCTCCAGCTGGCTTTGTTCTCCTTCTTGAAAAGGTCATGGTGAATATTTTCATTTCCTTCTGTTTTGTCTGGCTGTTTGCAGTGCCAAAAATGTACAGAACATAAGAAGCAAAGGCCCAATATTTAACATGATTGTCTCTGTTAATATTCAACAGGGAGATTCTTTTGCTTTTCAAGAGCATTGAATCAGTTATTCTTTTTTAAAAATTATTTTATTTATTTATTTATTTGAGAGAGAGAAAGAAAGAGACAGAGAAAGAATAGGCGTGCCAGAGCCCCTAGCCACTGCAAATGAGCTCCAGACATATGCACCACCCTGTGCATCTGGCTTTACGTGGGCACTGGGGAATTGAACCTTGGTCCTTTGGCTTTGTCAGGAAGAGCCTCAACTGCTAAGCCATCTATCTCTCCAGCCAGAGTCAGTTATTATTTTAATGAAAAATGGTTGCACAGTGAACAAGTCACAGGAAGATGGTTACTGCGCAAACATTTCCATGTATGAAATAAACCAGCATGAAAAAATATTATAAATTAAAAAGAAATTAGGACTCCCATATCTACAACATTAAGGTAACACAAACTTTTCAGTAATTGTAATAAACAGTGTTGACTAGGCAAAAGTTAACAGAGGTTGCTTTGGACACATAAAAGCTCCCACAGTGACATCACTGAAGAGGCTTCAATAAGAACTGTGCACATTACAATGTGAATTCTCACTGCTTCTCCTGCTGTCTTTCTGTCACCTGCCATCTGACTTTTATGTATTTTTCTTTCTTCCCTTTATTGAGTTTTCTGTAACTGTTTCATGCCCTTTTTCATGGTATTTCTGGTCAGGTCTCCTTCTAGTCTGGTAAAGAAGCAAATTATGGAAACAGTTTGGACTTTTCAGATATGCCAACCAGAGATTTTTCCTTGCTTCTGATGCTAGATTTGAGATCATCATGAGATTAGAATTCCAACCCAAGTACTTATCCACATTTAGCAAAGAAGTGAAAAAGTAGATACGAAGGGTAAATTTATTATAGTTATACTTAAGAAAGAACATAGGTAAGAGAAAAAGTGTAAAGATACCAAGCTGAGTAACTGAGCAGGTTGCCATGGATATGTATATTAAGAGGCATTTAGCAGGAATGTGTCTCACGGTTAGGTTTAGGTGTATAGCAGATATTTTGATTCTTTGGTGGGAATACAGAAAATGTGTGCAGGTTTAGAAGGAGCTCACCAACCTAGGAGGGGATGGAAACTCAGATTTGGGGAAAGCCTTAAACAGCTTTTCAAATGCAAATCCTGAAAGTGGATATGAGTGGCCAGTTTCTAACCTGGCCGGTATAAGTGACTATCCATATTCTCCCTGGGCCTCTGTCCCTGACTGACTCCCTATAAAAATAAATTACTGGGGGGCTGGAGAGGTGGCTTAGCGGCTAAGCGCTTGCCGGTGAAGCCTAAGGACCCCAGTTCGAGGCTCAATTCCCCAGGACCCAAGTTAGCCAGATGCACAAGGGGGCGCATGCATCTGGAGTTTGTTTGCAGTAGCTGGAAGCCCTGGCCAGCCCATTCTCTCTGTATATCTGCCTCTTTCTCTCTCTGTGTCTGTCACTCTCAAATAAATAAATAAAAATAACAAAATTTTTTTAAAAAATAAAATAAAATAAAATAAATTACTGGGCTGGAAAGATGGCTTAGCAGTTAAGGTGTTTGCCTTTAAAGCCAAAGGACCCAGGTTCTATTCCCCAGGACTCATGTTAGCCAGATGCACAAGGGGGCACATGCATCTGGAGTTCATTTGCAGTGGCTGGAGGCCCTGGCGCACCTATTCTCTCTCCCTCTTTCTATGTCAAATAAATAAATTTTAAAATAAATAATTACCCCGCTTATATGCTCTATCATGGGCACTTCTTAGTACTGAAAGATCTCACAGGATCTCCAAGGTATTTTTTTAATTTCACTGAGCCTCAGGTATTTATTTTGTGTCAGAACTAATGACAACAGATTTAATGCTCATCACTTTCTCACTGTGTATATGTTCAACCTGACCTCTCTTCTGGAAATGCCCCTCTTCTCCATGTCTGAAATTAAACTACACATAAGCCTCTACACACCAGGTCTCATTTAAACAATTCCCACTTATACAGACTTCTTTGAGTCTCCATACTGGCCTTTGTACTCCTTCAGCACAGTGTCTTGGAGTGCTGGCTTAGCACTTCATGTGCTTAATCAGAAGTGTGTGTGTGTGTATGTGTGTGTGTGTTGTGTGTGTGTCCAGACAGACAAAAGGCTCTAAGAAGTTGTTACTAGGGCACATAGAATTAACATAGAATTAATTATAAAAACCCACCACATCTAAGAAAATTAGAAAAAAAAACAACTGAAGGAAAATGTATATATTCACAAAACAAAGGAAGAGAAAGTCTCTACATTTCTCACTGCCCTTTCTGTAGCAGTATAATAATTTTATGGAAAATATAAAACAAAAGCCAAGCAATATGCATATATTAATGTAAGTTTTCAAAACTGTGTCACAACTCAGGCTGGGGGTATGGCTTAGCAGTTAAGGCATTTGTCTGCAAAGGCAAAGGACCCAGATTCAAGACCCCAGGACCCATGTAAGCCAGATGCACGTGTCTGGAGTTCATTTGCAGTGGCTGGAGCCCTGACTCACCCATTCTCTCCCTCTTTCTTCCTCTCTTTCTCCCTCTTTCTCTCTGTCAAATAAATAAATTAAAATATATTGTTTAAATGTTAAAAAAAAAAACTGCCAAATCTCAAGCTTCTGGCTCGACCAGGATTTCAGCCTTTTCCTATCCCTAAGATGGCATTCCCCTGGAAATGTTTAACTATATTACATCCACCTAATAATTTGATCCATGAATTATTAGGTAAGTTTCAAACTTTCAATAAAAGTAGAGTATTACTTTAGAGTTCCCTAAATTTTTTAAACATCTATAGCAGATTTCTACCTAATGCTGAACTTAAGCTATACCATGTCACCATTTTCATTGTGTTTGTTAGAGAGAATGGAAAAAAAATAAAAACTACTGTTTCAGTATGTTCTATGGTAGAAGACACTCAATCTTTTGCAGATGAAATATAATGTTGACAAAGTGGGTAGAATAGCTACTCATCAAAAGCTCTCTGGATTTGGCAATAAAGAGATGAAGCCATTGGTAGCTTTCAGTTTCCAGTGTCCATGTTATCTCATAAAATATTCCTTGGACAGAGATATTCAGGCAGTGTGAAGAGCTAGAATGAATGCTCAATTCATTCCCTTTGCTCCAAACATCTGTGTCTATTATCTGTAGAAATTAAGATAAATGGGACCTCTTGAGCAGTTTCTAGGGTTTTACTAAAGTAGTCAATTATAGGCAACTGGAGAGGACATTCACTTAAAGCTAATAGGAAGACAGGAAATGTGTTTTGTGCTCATTACAGCTTTTGAGTCAGAATACTTGCATTACTATCATAATGGAACTATTTGCATGCTTTTGAGCTATGTGACATGCCTTCATCATGGTTACTTACACATTTCAGTGCATTTATGATATTCAGTACCATAAACAATGAAGTATGCAATAGTCATGTAACCTAGGTGAAATGCAGATGAACACTAGAAGTTATAAGAAGACAGAATAGTGGAAATGTGATAAAGCAAGGAGTCAAAGATCCCAGAACACAGGTAGGGAGAAAATGGCTGGATGGAAAGATGGAAAGACTACTGATGGCCCAAAAATCAGTAATAAGAGGCATCAGAATTGAACAAGAGAGACAAAAGAATGAGGATTACAGTAAAAGAATAAGTTTCTTCATTGTATATTTTAGAAGAAGAAGAGCAGTGGCTTATTTTCAGGATAAATATATAACAACAGAATGAATAGCAGTAATACAGTGACAGTAATACTAGAAAAATAATAAGTTTTAAACTTCCAAGACCAGAGCACTGAATGATTTACCTGTGTAGGTGCTGATAAAATTTGGGGTTGGGCTGAGACCTAACGAAGTTGAGAATTTTCACTAGGTTCCAAATTTTGCATCAAATATTGGGCATATGTAGAAGGGCCATAGGTTTCTTCAACAAAAAAGAAATTGGGATTGTGTGCATTGACTCTGAAGTTTCATATTTTTATCAACTTATAGGAGTAAGTGGACCAAAAGTAATATTGATACATATTGTTACCTATCCCACAGATTCATCTATTTAAATCTTAACCTCTAAAATGACAGTATTAGGAGAATACTGAGTCATTAATGCTGACCCTCATTAATTGTAATAGGAAATTTACATATCTTCCTAATGTGAACTGCTATAGCAAAGCACTTGTGGATGAGCAGTCTGAAAAGAAGAGAGGTTTACTCAACTAATAGCATTTAAGGATGAAAATCTAGGATCAGTCAGGGCCATTGGTTCACATGTGATGACAGCCCCTTCAGCTTTTTCACATCCAAGTGTATAGCAGCATAGTGGGAACATGTTGTATAGGTAGAGATCATATAATAAAACATGAAGACATAGAGTGGGAAGTCTCCAGTCCTGTTTCTTTTTAACAGCTTAAACTCACAAGAACAATTTGGTAAGATCAATATAAATCTCTTAAGGAAAAGATTGAATCAGTGCTATCATCATTATTTTGCACTGTCAGTGTAGATAGGGAGACATAGCCTAATGCAGCCACTAGCAGCCTGAGATGCTTCCCTCTTTAAGGGTGTTTATCTGACAAAGCTGGATCCTCCACCACAGAAAAGAATTTTACTACAAATCAAAGTGAAGCAAAGTTAACTAGTTAATTAGGTAATAGTATACATAACATGTGATTTACCTTTAAGTTCAGGCATTCAGAGAGAAAAAGATGCTCTTAAGAAAAGGATGATGTAGCCGATCATGGTGGCGCACGCCTTTAATCCCAGCACTCGGAAGGTAGATGTAGGTGGATTGCCATGAGTTCAAGGCCACCCTGAGATTACATAGTGAATTCCAGGTCAGCCTGAGCCAGAGTGAGACCCTACCTCGAAAAAACAAAACAAAAAAAAAAGAAAAATAAGAAAATAAGGGATGATGTTATGCCCTGGAGAAAAGGGGAATATATCAGAGAGATAGTCACTCAAAAGTGATGAAATTTTTACATATATATGAATTTATGAGTTTGAGGTTACACTGCTCAATTGTCTAATTTACTCTCTGGTTCACATATAAGCAACATTTGAAAAAAAAATAAATAAAGTTAGTATATATGATTTTTCTCTTTCTGAAGATAATCTCAGAAGATACATGGCATAAAATTTGCTTTCCATGATTTTGTAATGGGAGTGCTGGGGGTCCAGGAAAGTCCTTAAACCCCAAACTCTAGGTTATAATTTTAATCAAATAATTGAATAAACAAGAAGGCTGAGTAGGATAATTATTAAATTGTTGTATTTACTTAAGGAAGTAAAGAGCCAAAGAAAGGCACCCACTTGGCTAAAGATCTGAAGTGGAGAGTCTGGGGGAAAAAAAGAGTGGAAAGAAAAGAGAAAATAAAGTTCAAGCAGTTCATGACAAGTGGGACCTGGAAGGGTAAAGGAACCCATATGGATGGTAAGGGCTAGGGTGTTCAACCACCTGGGCCTAGGCCTGGGTCTGGGCCAAGTCAGCCCAGGCCCAGCCAAAGGAAAATCACACCCATAGCTGGAAGTTCCCAAGTGGTCAGAGAGCCTGCCCTCTCCTTACAAAGGTAATTATAACATTTTAGTGGAGGTGGGCTGTCTTACAGCTCAGGAGAATCAGAAGGACAGCTGGTTGGTTAGGATTAGGGGTTGTCTCAGAAGAGATTAGCCTTGGCACCAAGTTTCAGGGGCTGAACCTGACCAACTACAGTGTTTAAGTCCTATGAAAGACCTCCTTCCTGGTTGTTTGTGTAAAAACAGGTCTAGGGAACGAGGCAAGACATAAGAAGTCAGATCATCTTTGGTTTCTAGCAAGTGCAAACTTTCCTGTCCTTTTTACCTTCAGGGGTCCAGATACCCTAACTATACCCCCCTCTCAATTTGAGGGTGAAAATGTTAACTTGAAAGCCAAATAAAAAGAAATAAACATAGTTTTCTGTTGAAAGATAAAATATGTGATATTTTATAATATCAGAGACTTATAGGAAAGTTTTGGAAAAAATGAAAATACCAAGAATCTTCTTTCCCTTTATCTAAGTAGGTCTTGATTACTATGTAAAAAATTACCAATAATTTGGTGTTTAAAACAGCAACCATTATTTGTGTCACAATTTTCATGTCTCCAAAGGTTGGGTCCAGATTAACTGGACTCTCTGCTCATGGACTCACAATGCTGAGAAAGGTTTTAAGTTAGGTCTGTTTTCTCTTCTAAGTCTTAGAGTTGAGCTTACAAACTCATTTGTTGCCAGACTTCATTTTCTTAGCAGTATCAAACCCATGACAGCTTCTTCATCAAGGTCACCTGAAGTACTGAAGTACAGAATTGCTTTCCTTTTTTTGTTTTTAATTTTACTAGCATAACATATTCAAAGGAGAGACACCGTGTCATGTGAATGTAGTACATCTGCATTCTAGGGCAAGAACATGAGCATCGGTGGCAACTATCTTGAAAGTGATATGGATAGAATTGCCTGGAAATAACCACTCACTTGGGATGAAATGAAATACTTTCCCTTCCTGCTTCTGCTTTGGGTATAGATTTCTGATTTACATTCTTTTCTGGCCTAGTCCTACAAAATATTTTATAATTATGCACCTAAAATTTTGGTTTTTGATATGTTGTCACACTACTAATGGGCATTTTTAGCATATTTCTTCCCAAATAGACTGCACATGAAATTTTAACACCAACAATGTGTGTGTGCGTGTGTGTGTGTGTTTTAGGTGTATTCATTCAGAAAATAGCAGGATTATCTCCATTGTCTCTCAAATAATCTAGTTTTTTTTAATATATCTTTGTTGTAATATAAAGCCTGTTTTAGAAAGATCAGTGAATCATTAATATATGCAAAATAATTGTGTTCTGGTATTTCTTTTACCTTTGTTTACTCCCTTTGATACCGGTCCCCATGTTTGTTTGTTACAATTTGCTAATACAAAGATGAGTGTGGTTTGCTTCGGTCCTGAATCTGCAGCTACTATTCAATGTGACCTTTGACAAAGTAAGCATACTTTTGATGATACATTTATACAGAACATCTAAAGAGCACAATTTTATAAGGCAAAACTGCTTTTATAGAGAAAATTAATGAAGAGGGAAATTAGGGCTTAAGAGATGGTTTAGCACTTAAGGCTCTTGCCTACAAAGTCTAAGGGCCCAGGTTCAATTCCCCAGTACCCACATAAGCACATGGTGGCACATGCGCCTGGAGTTCATTTGCAGTGGCTAGAGATCCTGGGGACCCATTATCTCTCTCTCCCCCTGTTTCTCTCTCTCTCTTAAATAAATGACTATAAATAAGTAAAATGTTTTTTAAAGGAAAATTAGGAAATTAATTTTGGCATACCTAAAATCCTGTGTGAAAGAAAAGAATATTTATATGATTTAAAGAGTAGATGAGAAAAAGAAGACATTTCTCTTCCAGGAGCAGGGATTCAGTGATGAAATGATGTATACTTTATGTAAAATGTTCCTGAATGATGTTCAGGGTTTTTATTTGAATTCTGTGGAGATGTATTATGTTGGAGCAGGAAATAAGGACAGCACAGCACCTAGGATTACAAAACGATGACTGAACTTATATCACCTAAGTGGCATCATGGAATGCTTTTCTTTGATATTCAATTACTTTAAAATGATTAGTACAGTTTTACTGCCTTTAATCTTCATTCTGTAGCCATTATATTTTTATTTGTTTTAAAAACCAAGAGGATTCTCTCTCCATCTCCCTCTCTCTGTCTCTAATAAATAAATAAATAAAAATAAAACACTTTTTAAAAGTCTTAAAAATGGGCTGGAGAGATGGCTTAGAGGTTAAAGTGCATACCTGTGAAGCATAAGGACCTAGGTTTAATTCTCCAGATCCCACGTAAGCCAGATGCACATGGTGGCACATGTGTCTTGAATTTGTTTGCAGTGGCTAGAGGCCCTGGCGTGCCCATTTTCTCTCTCTCTCTCTCTTTCTCTCTCTCTCTATCTCTGTCTCTTTGTCTCTCTCTTGCTCTCTCTGTCTCTCATAAACAAATAAATAAAAATAAAATATTTTTTAAAAAGTCTCAAAAAAGCAAGAACAAATACTGGTGTTGTTATCAAACATTATTCTACATATAATATACTAATGGTTTGGTATATAGTTTTATTCCATGGAGTTTGTGTTTTAATTGGAAGACCCCAAATAAAATAAGGCTTATCCTATTCATTGCATTCTGGGCCCCATAGTTATGGACTGAGCTATATATAAATATGGACCAATTTCCAATATATTATAATTCAGTTTTATTTACCAAACCTTCAGCTTAGAAGTTTGGGTTTCTCACTAGGCAAGAAGCATGTAGTAATGAAGGCATTTACCACCATAGCCTATCAAGATTTGTTGAATGAGAGAAAAAAGGGAATTATAAGCATTTCTTAATAAATTTTTCCATAGGTCTCAGTTCAACATTTGAAAAAGCCCCCAGAATTCTTCCTGCATAGCAACATCCATAGCTGTAAGATTATTTTTGCCTTGATAAAATCCACAGCATGTTCTCACATAAGCCAAGACCTATGGAGTAAGTAAATTATTTCAGCATCATTATGCACTCACAGCACTGACAAAGCCATTATTTTCTCAAACAGCTAATGGGAAAATTATTCCATTATTTGGCTGAAAGTGTCACATGTATTGCACTTGAGTTGATGGACACAGTATAGAATTATCCTTACCATGGTTCATCTGCATCAAAGCTGGGGAACAAGGTTTCAAGTGTTTTGAACAAAATTTTCTAGGCATTTAGAGAGAAGAACCCATCCTCAGCAGATTTAAATGGAAGGTTTGTTTACAAAACAGTACCATGTGCAAATGAAGCATGCATTTCAGCCCCAGACACTTAATTTATCTCCATCTCTATTTGTAGAAATAGCTGAGCTAAAGACAAATGGGTCTCAGTGATAAAATCTAGTGAGGTACTATAGCAAGCCATGAAGTTCTGGATTCAGGTTTCAGGGAAAGCTGTGTACAAAACTCTGCCATCAAAACTCCTCCTTTCCATCTGTAATCATCACTGCTTCCCATCAAATGCCCCATAAAACTGAGAGTAAGTCACTAAACTTTATGAGTTGTCTACATACTGAGATAGCGTCTTTGACTGTTCATGGTAGTGTTGAAACAAACAGTGTGAAGTAGACTGTGACGAATGATGGGCAAGAAGCTTTGACATTTCATTAGCTGAAGATTCTTTCTTGAGAAATCCATATCTGACTTTTAAAATATGATTTTCCTGAAATGCTCCCTTTGTGTAACCATAATGTGTGCACACACCTCCAGCCGTCAGTCACTTGTTTCTATATGACTTTTCTATCAGCTCAATGGTTCCAAGCCATTCTAGCCACTTTATTCCTTGAGTCATCAGCACATGATGAAATTATGTTTATACTTCTGACTCATTTTTCTATCTGAGCATTACTTTGTAGTAGCAGTTATATGCTATTCATCACCATTTCTCTAACATCTTCATAGTGTTGAATATTTAATATATACTCTTTTGAATGAATTAATGAATAGATAAATTAGTTATTAGGTCAACATCCATAATGCTGAAGACTCACTCTTACCTCAACTACATTTTCTATGGAAATAGATCAAGTCTTTGTTAATAGATTTGGTCGTAAAATATGGATGCAGACAGATTTACAAAGAGCTAAAATTCTGAGATATAATCATTTTTTCATAAGCACTTATCCATGAATATAAACACAGTATATCACTAACACCTCCTCAACATAATTCCATTCATTCCAAAGTGGTTTATTGACCATCTGTTATGTGTTCAGGATGTTTAGTAAGTCCTTAAAATATAGTATCTGTTTTGATTTTCACTACCACCTTGTTATGAGTATCATTTCAAAGAAGGGAAATTAAGCCACAGAGAGGTTTGTACAATGTTCTATAATGTTTCAAACCTGTTTACATTGCTTACATTTCATTGATCTTAAAGAGTATAATGGCTCACTTTGATTATGCTCTGGTTGCTAAGTTCTCAGTGCCTACAGAAAGATCAGTACTTTGATTGAGAGGAATGGAATGATAATCTTATACCATGTATAGTGCAGAAAGACTATCAGAATCAATGGAGTGTCCTCAGATAAGATATAAATGCCTAGCTATATTTTCTTTAAAAAGAATCCTATTGCAATCATATAATAAAGTCTAATAATGTGCTATAAATAAATCACATATATTAAACTATTGTAACAAAACATACCATATCCCTCATCCATTTCCTTTACATTGTTAGGCAAGCACAACAGCCTGGCCTTTTTTAGGTGAGAGAGTGTGAGCGAGCGAGCGAGCGAGCGAGCGAGAGAGAGAGAGAGAATTGGCATGCCAGGGCCTGTAGCCATTATAATCAAACCCTGGATGTGTGGACCAACTTGTGCGCATGTGCAACCTTGCACATTTGTGTCACCTTGTGCATCTGGATTACATTGTATCTGAACAGTTGAACATGAGTCCTTAGGCTTCATAGGCAAGTGCCTTAACAACTAAGCAATCTTTCCTGCCCTTACCTGTTTCCTTTATTAATGTACTTCTCATTTCAACTTTAGAATGATTATATGTCATATTTAGGTCAATATGAATGGAGCCTCAATGTTTTAATGCATGCAATTCAAAGTGCATATACATAACTATATATATATATATATATATATATATATATATATATATACACATATATTCTGCTTTTCATGCATTCTCATTGCACATGTTATTTCAGTCATGTCTCTGGGATTATATGCTTTAAAGTGTCTAACATAATATGTTTTTTTAAAATATAAAAGAACAAAAGAATTGTATAAAAATTCATTTGAGGTAACTTAAGAAAAATCTGGATTTAATTAAGATATATTAGTTTAAAATGACTATAGAACAGTAAACGTTTTGTGTGTATAATTACTAACTTATTCACCACAAGATGAGCAGAGAGATGCCTGGATTTTTAGGCTTACAGCATCACATTTGCTTTGTGCCTGTACTTTATCTCATATTTTATATTTATCACTGAAATAGACTCTACCACCTACTTTATTTCTAATGCAGTCTATTTTCATATATCCTAAAGGCCTTATTTTACATTGCTTGATATTTTAAAAGTTAGATTTTTACTTCTGTGACTTGCAGATTATAACCCACATAAACTGAAGGAATTGCTATAACTTGTCTTCCTTTCTATATTATTTACTTTTCTTATAGTCTTAACAAATACCCTCAAATGCAAATTTCTTTCAGCTTATAGATCTAGGGGATACAGTTCATAATAGCAGGGAAGGAATGTCAGTAGGAGCATAAAACATCTGGTCACATTGTGTCCAAAGTCACAGAGCAGACAGTAATGGATACTATTCCTTTGTCAGCTCTTTCCTATTTATAAATTTTAGGACCCCCATTCCATGGAATGTTGCCCCCACAGTCAGGTGAGCTTCCACCTCAATTAACCTAATCTAGACAATCCAATCTTCCACAGACATATCCGGACATTTGTTCACATGGTGATTTTAGATACCATCAACTTGATAATGGAGATTAACCATGAAACATCCATCAATTAAGGCAAATATATTACTTTTGATCCATAACTTTACATCCCTGTCATCCCCAGTTTATGGCTATCAACATGCATTCCATCCACCTTAAAAAGGCCCAATATTTTCAAAAGTGTTAAATGTGAGTTCCTATAACACCAAAAAACAAGCTACATATTTCCAACATACTAGGGCACACGCATTTTTAATACAAAGTTGAAGAGTGGAGACATAGTTTAGTAAAATCAGACCAAAGCAAGACTAAAATCCAAGTTCCATGTATGTCACATGGAATGTGTGCTGGAATCATTTCGGCTCCATCAGGCTTGAGTAGCTCTACTCTTCCAACTTTGCTGCCTGTTTCTTGAGGTAGCTCTGTACCATGCCTGCAGCTTTATGTGGCAAATGTCCCATTGGTTCTGACATCTCCATCATCCTGGCCATCTCTATTGAAATTTAGTAGTCACACTGTGGCCACTACGAGTCTCCTCCTAGGTATTCTGAACATATATCACAATGCTGGGCCTCAGAGGCTCTCGGAATGGAACCATGGAGCAAGTCATTGTGACCTCATCAAAAATCAGTAACATAGACAATGCTACCTAGTTTTAATGTCATGTATACTGGTATGTAGTCTGGCTCCCTTGTATCAGGACTGTAACAGCCTCTTATGCTTTCAGACTAGCTTTGTCAAAACACTTTCTTAAGTGAGGACCACGGACTAGGCACAGGTTCCTACACATGTCCCAGTCCCCGATTTTGGCATTCCCCTGGGCGCTGGTTCCCAAGATTCTTCGGGACAGGTAGAGCATAGACATTTCTAGAAAGGACACAAACAGATTTTTGTCCTTCACTCCACTTGGGAAAGACCAGACCCTAGGTGTACAAAGAAGTCCCTCTCCCCTTCCTTCAAACACAGCTCGTTGGGAGAAAGTGCCACCTAGCAACAGTTTCCAAGATCAGGGAGCAGTTTGCAGCCCCCCCCCCCCAATTCCTGCTCTAGAGCATTCAAAAACAAATAAACCTCTTTTGTAGGAAGTTGTGTTTGAGAAGGGAGCAAAGCCTTCACTTTCAGCTCATGTCTTTTAAATGATGTAGCCTCTGATGAGTTTTTATAGTCACTTTTCCTATTGTCCCAACACAGAAAAAGAGGTTTTTCTTTAACAACTACAGATGCTTTCTTGGCATTCTCCTTGAGGGAAACTTGAAAATTCTTTACATCCTTTCCTTCCCAAACTTCATGTTTTTGTTTTTGTTTATTTTTTTTCATATTATTGCTGTCTCTCACTGGAGATCTGAATAAGAGCACTTATGATTAGCCTTGTGACATCTGGAATGATATCTTATGCTGAACTACTTCTGCCAAACTAATTTGTCCATTACTTTTGAATTCAAACGCATTCATGTTCTCAGAGTAGTATTTCATAACCCTTAGCATAGTGATTTGCACAAAATCCATGTTAAAAAATTTTGGGCAAATGTGTGCTAGTCATTTTATTAAGAAATTAAGATTATTAAATTGTGCCAAGGGCACAACATTATAGACATCTAAATACTGTAAAACTCTGTTGCAGTCAGGTTTGCGTTCTTGGTAGAAATCACCCAACCAAGAGCAACTTGCGGGAAAAAAGGGGGTTTGTTTTGGCTTATAGGCTTGAGGGGAAAGCTCCATGTTGGCGGGGAAAACAATGGCATGAACAAAGTGTGGACATCACCCCCTGGCCAACATCAGGTGGACAATAGCAACAGTGCCAAACACTGACAAGGGGAAACTGGCTATAACACCCACAAGCTTGCCCCCAAGAATGCACAACCTCCAGGATGCTTTAATTCCCAAATCTCCATCAGCTGGGGAACCTAGCATCCAGAACACCTAAGTTTATGGGGGACACCTGAATCAAACCACCACAAACTCCCTTGGAAGAATTTTTAAATTTTACTCTTGTATGTTTACAAAATCTAGATATATAGATAGATTCACAAGAGTAGTAAATAGTCTTAGAAGCCTTCAAGAATCTCTCAACATTAAGGTAATATTACTACTTCCACAGGTCTGAAAGACTGGACCTGGGTACCATTCATTGGCTATGGAGGTGACCATGACCTTGAATCAAAGTAGGAAGAACTGTTACTGAGAAGTGCTAGACATGAATTGTTACAGGAGCTGGGTTCCAATGCTGGGTTTGCCCCTTGCTAGCTCTGCAAATTTTATCGACCAAGTGTCTCCTTCCTTATGACATTACCTCAGTAAGAATATTTTGGTGACAACTAGAGGTAATCATGCTTATGAAACGATCAGCCCAATGCATGACACACAATGAACACTCACCATTCTTATCATACCTTTGACTGCCTTTCATAGACTCCAGATATTTAGATTGAATTCCTTGGTCTTGAAGTTTATAGAACTTCTCTGTTGTCCATGTTTATTCTAGTATCTCAAATTTAAATGGCTATGGTTTTCATTTTTCAAATAATGTACAGAGTGGTCAGTTAAATTTGAAGTTCAGGTAAATACTTCTACATGAATATGTCCTGTACAAAAATAATATCATAATTATATTTATTCATTCCATTATTTTTTTCCAGGTAGGGTCTCATTCTAGCTTAGGCTGACCTGGAATTCACTATGTAGTCTTAGGCTGGCCTCGAACTCATATTAATTCCCCTACCTTGCCTCCAGCATGCTGGAACTAAAGGTGTGGTATGTACCACCACACCTAACTCATTGCTTTAATGAAGTTCAAATTTATTTGGGTACCCTTTAGTTTTATTGATTATATGTGGGGTATGTAGCCCATGTAATAATTAAGCCTATCACCTTGTAGGATTTAGAAACACTATGAAAACTAATATCTGGGCATGTCTGTGAGTTTTCAGAACAGGTGAATTTAGGTGGGAAGACCCACACTAACTATAGTGAGCACTGTACCATATGCTGTTTGTAGACTAAATAGAAAAGAGAAAATGGAGTAAGCACCAGCATTCATTACTCTCTTTTCTGATTTATATGCAGTATAACCAGCTGTTTCAAGCTTGTATGGTCCTGACTTCCCCACCATGATTGATTATATCCCCTTGAACTTCGAACCAAAAGGAAATTCCTTAAGTTGCTTATGCCAGGTATTTTTTTTTTCATAGCATCAAGAATAGTAACTAATACAGCACTCTAGTGAGCACAATTATACAGAGTTTGACTCTTAGTTCTTTGCCCATTCACTCAGTTTTACATACAAGCAAATAATCAGACATCCAGCACAGCTATACTAGCTTGCAAAGAAAACCTTTGTTCTGATTTAATGTGACTTCTTCACTTTCGATAAATATGTTCTACTTGATAAGTTCTGTTTCAAATACAAACTCTTCAAAACATTTATTTTACCTCTGCAATATTTGCAGGCAGCTGCATGTGTATATAGAAACATGGGTTATAATTTTTTATATGCATCCTAAGATTTTTTGTATGAGAAAAATATTGCATAAGCACACATTTGTTTTAAAAAATCAGTTATGAACACTATCTAGGGTAAGGGTTTCTTGTTACATATCCCAAAACCACTTCTATTTAATTTTTTTTCTTTTGTTCACATATCAATTCTTGGTCTACAACTACATGTCATTGTTTTTGTTTTTGATTTTATAGATATTTTATTTATGAGAGAGAAAGAGACAGAGAGGGAAAGAAAGAGAGAATGAATATGGGTGTGCTAGGGCTCTAGCCACTGCAAACGAACTCCCGATGCATCTCTTTGTGCATCTGACTTTATGTGGGTACTGGGGAACCAAATGTGATTCCTTAGGCTCTGCAGGAAAGTGCCTTAACTGCTGAGCCATCTGTCTAGCCCCTGCTTTTGCTTAAACCACAAGTACATATGTAAATACACATCTATGTACATGTATATATAGCAATTCTAGGTAGGTATTTGTGGGGGGTGTGTGTGTGTATACAGGTACGGTGGGAGAGGTTGGAACTCAGCTCCTCATACACAGAATGTAAATACTCTAATATTGAAAAATCTCCCAAGCGTTAGAAAAGCTCTTTTTAAATGGACTTAAAAAAATGTTAGATCAAAGAACATTGAAATAGTTCTCTCACCAAATTACCATTCAGATTCAGAGATTTTCTGGTATTACAAATGGGCCACTTGATTCACACTTCACTAGCTCCCTTCATTTAGTTGTCAGTTAACAAACCACCTACCCAGCCACAATTTTCTAAGAACTATGTTAAATGACTGAATTTCTACCTATCAATCTCCTCATATTGCTATATTATATCTTAGTACTTATAATTTAGTTACTATCATAACATCTATTATATCCCTCTATCTTGTTCTATTGGAGTATCATCTTTATAAGGAGAGAGTTGTTGTTCTTTTGTTCATACTCATTATCTCAGTGCCTGGAACTGTATTAAATACCAAAAAATCACATAACAAGTACTTTTGAATGAATACATGGATAATAGCAAGTAACAATGCCAGATACTATTTAATGATCACAATTCTATGCTTTGTACTCTACAAAACACTTTAGGGGTACAGTGAGAGAAACACTTTATGTCCTTAATTTTTCATCTTTTAACTATAATGTTCATCATTAAGATATCCTTTATTTCTTACAGGAAGTCACTATTAATAAGTATTAAAATTTATAATTGAAATAGATTGTGATATACAGAGGGAGAGAGAGTGACAGAGACACCTGGAGAGTCAGAAATATAGAGAAACATAGAGAGAATACAATATATTTGAAACTCCAAATGCGAGCATTGAGATTTTGAGAGAAAAGAGTCAAGGTTTAGATTGGTAGCCACATGAAGAAAGAATATGAAAAAAATTATTTAAGGTAACTCAAATACGTATATGGAAAAATATATTTCATGATATTTAGTAACATATTTGTTTATTCATTATGGTGCTGGTAATGGAGCCCATGGACTTGTGAATGCTATACAACCACTAAACTTTACCACCTGTGGTGGAAATTTTCAAGGGAGCTTTTATCATGACATTATATGAACGACTCTCTCTACTCACCATATTGTATGTAAATCATTTCTTCATCTTTTAATGTCTATATACTTTCTCTTTTGGGGGGGGAGAATAAATAGAATTTCTTTGGATTGTTCCTTGTGGATATGAAAAGGTGGACAAGGTTTTGATAATGGTTCATTCACAGATGTAAATAGCTTTGAAACACCTGATAAGAGATGTGTGCATTACAACCTCTCATCTACTATAGAATTAACTTCATCAGAAACTTACAAACCAACTTTTATGTGGCATGCCAATTCATCAATTGACAAGCATACTGCACTAGGAAGTTCAATAAGGTGTTCTTAATTAGCTCCATCCCTACATTGAGATCCTTTTTGTCAATGATACAAAATCTGATTTCATATGACTTGTTTTTAATATTTTTATATTTATGAGAGAGAGAGGGAGAGAGAGAGAGAGAATGGGAACACCAGGGCCACCAGCCACTGTAAATGAACTCCAGACGCATGTGCCACCTTGTGCATCTGGCTTATGTGGGTCCTGGGGAATTGAATGGAGGTCCTTTCCTTTGCAGGGAAATGCCTTAACTGCTAAGCCATCACTCCAGCCCTCATATGACTTGTTCTAATGATATTTAAATAAATTGTGCATAAAGATTTAGTAATGCTTTAAGAATCAGGGTCTTCCTTACAGTATTAGGATCTGCGACAAGCTATTTCCACTCAAAGAAATCAGCTGCATGTGTTTTTAATACTAGTCATTCACCAAATGTATCTTGATTAAAGAGTTTTCATGCTTTCTAGCATACTCTAAGAGTCTGATAATCCATCTCCTTAGGGATCCTTTCAGTGTATTTTGCAAATAACAATAATTATAAACACAACCTTGGAATATTAGAGATGTTTCATACCCTTTTTCAGCCTTTTATAGGTATACCAAGTCAGACAGCACATAGGTTTTGTTCCAAGACATAATAGCGTATAGCTGACTATCTGAAAAACAGATGCACATGGCACTTTTTTCCATTTCAATGTCTACCTGAAATATCTGATGAGATGTGGCAGAGAACACAAAATATCAAGGAAGAGAAAAATTAGTCCCTGAAAACATTTTGGCAGTTTAAAAGGAACAAAGATATTCAGTAATAGTACTGTAGAAATTAACTTCCTATTGCTGTAGCAAAACATTCTACCAGAGGCAGTGTATAGAAGGAAAATATTTATTTGTCCATACTTTTGAGGGAAATGCTATCTTCGCAGGAAAGCATCACAAAAGCTTGTGTTACAACTTCAGATCAGCCAGAAGTAAAGAGATGGGTCAAAAACACAAAGTGCAAAAACACTAAGTAGAACTGGACTATAGCACCACAAGACACACCCTCAGTGCCATACCTCTTATTTCAAGGTTCCTCTTCCTAAAGACCATTCAAACTTCCTGAAAAGCACCATCAGCTGAAGACTTAGTATTAATACAAACACATGAGTCTATGCAGGCATTCTGAATTCAAAGCACCACAGATACCAATCTTTCTTAGTTTCCTGGAGAATCTCAAAAAAAACATAAGGTGTAAACTTATTTCCAGCATTGTTTTAAGTACCATTCTTTCTTATGGAAAATATTATCAGTTTTATTTTTGAGTTATATATTCTCAAATAACTTAATCCATGTCTAATTATATATAAAGGATTGAGCACCTTCTTATACATACACAGTTATATTTGAAAAACAGTTAATCACTAGGCATGGTGGTGAATGCCTTTAATCCCAGCACTTGGGAAGCAGAAGTAGGAGGATAGCCCTGAGTTCAAGGCCATCTTGAAAATGCATAGTAAATTCCTGATAAGCCTGAGCTAGAGTGAGTCCCTACCTAATAAAACCAAAACAAAAAGTTAATCATAGCAATATGAGAAAAATAGAAAAAGGAATGAGGTTAAGATTTTTAAGACTGCAATAAGAAAGCAATTGCCTTTTTGCTCACTAATTCACAGAACACATAAAAGCCACAACAGTGATAGAATACAATTTATCCTTAATCCAGTTTACCAATATGCTCAGAAAGAATTATTCCCACATAGAAGGTAAAAAAATAAGTTTTAAGTCCAGCAGGATTTAAATGCCGTTTATCATTTCATACAGGTAAAACCCTGAATCTTCCTGTTATCAGGGTAAATACATTTTATAGACCTTATTGTTCAGAATTCTCCTCAGTAAAATGACCTTGGTGAAGGTCTTTTAAATCTGGAGGAGTAATTTAAAAAGCTCACCAGATTGCTTTGATAGTAATGTGTGTGCGTGTGTGTGTGTGTGTGTGTGTGCGCGCGCGTGTGTGTGTTTGGCATTCAAGAGAAAGTGTCTTCTTTTCCACCTGCAAATAGGTAGGAGTCGTCTAGGCATCTAAATCATTACTGTGATCAGGAAAATTTGTTGTTTTTTTCCAAATGTAGCAAGTTCTGCAGTCAATGCCTTCAACAAATTTGCATGGCAGAAAAAGAGAGAGAAAAATCAAGAAAAAATCCAGATAGGGCTTAAATGACAGACCAAAGCATGATTACACCAAAACCCAATTTTGGTGAACAAATGAATTTATTGGAGTTACTTATAGAACAAGGGCGCAGGGTTAATTACAGGAGCATGGGTGACTCAGAGGCTGCTTTATCACCACAAGTCCAACCTGATCCTAACCCTAACCCTAACCCTAACCCTAACCCTAACCTTATAGAAGTTGCATCATGGAGTCCATCTCTAGTTAACCTTCTACTTCCTATATAATATAGGTTCCAAGTTCACTTACAGCTAGTGGAAGGGCATATGGGAACAACTGCTATATTTCCAGGCAAAAGTTTTGTATACCTCCCCTAAAATATCTACTAGGGAGTTGTTAATAGCTCCATTACCATTACGATAGGCTTTGCTTCTGCTCCAAAGCATTCCTTACCACAAGATGGCTTCATGTTATTCCCTGAGGGAAATGTCCTGTAACATAGCATATGTGAATGTCAAACATCAAGAAATGTGACAAGGAAAGGATAGAGAGTAAAATGCTATTCTAATTCATTGTTTTCTCTATTCCTATTCTATTCCCCCAAGCAGAAAAGAACATTTCAAGTTTCTGATTTCCCTTGTATCCAACTTCTGCCTGTTTCTGAATTATCTTCAACAGTATAACTAAGAAATTGTTTACATTATAAATACTCTCTGTATAAAAGGACTGAAATAGTTCATCACTGCCTATAAAGCAAAATTTGAATATGATAGGGTAGCATGCAGGGTTTTCCAAATTGGGCCTCACTGTTCTCTGATTGGACTTCAGTCTATTCTTTCATTTGCAGGTTCCATATCCAACAAATATGTCCTGCATATCAGTCTAAGAGAAATGCATATTGGGTAATTTTTCATGTTGTTTTATAATTCCACTTATTTAAAAATCATATACTCTCAGTGTCCATTTACCTTTTCTTTCTTACATACCTGGTGAATCCTATCCACCCCAGAGCAATGTTACTTGCATAAAAGCTTCCCTGCCTTTCATGGATGAGTTACTTCTTTGTCCTTGTTAGTAAAGGTCTTAGTACATTGAATTACAAATACTTGTGTATATATCTAACTTTCCTGCCACGTTCTGGGTTCTTTGAGGAAAAAAAAAAAACTATAGTGTTATTGCTGATTTTCCATTAACTTGTTTTGTAGAGATATAGGACTCATTCATGATTATGAATACTTGATTCGGTAAGGTGCTTTAAGAATGGTTGCAAAGTCCTCTTCTGTATGGATATGCTATTAATTGAGCTTGTAAAAACACTGTACTGCAAACATACAATATTATCAACTATGTTCAATTTTATTTCATTTAATCCTGGTAGCTATGGAAGATAGTATTTTTCTTCTCTTGTAACTTCTGTCTTTTTTTCCCCCTTTGGAAGATAACCTACGTAATGCTAGAGAGGAAGAAGGAGGTAATTTGGGGATGGGAGAGTGTCATAGTCAACTCCACAGTGTTAAATAAACCTCCAAACCAGACATAGTTCATGGGAGGAAGGGACTTATTTCAGGCTTACAGATCCAGGGGAAATTTCATAATGGTGAAAGAAGCTGGCCCCCTTTCACAGATCCAAGTAGAGAGAGAAGAAACCATCATAAGCACTACCAAAAATAAGCACTAAATCAAAACCAGGAAGATGTCAAGCTCTCCACATAGCTTTGGGCTGGAAAGCATATTTGCACCCAGTGATACTCCCCGTAGCACTAGTCTGTATGCTACGAGCTACAAACTCATTTTTTTTTCTGTTACACTGTCAACATTATTTATTTAATTTTGCATGGTGGCACATGCCGTTATGAGAGAGACAGATAGACCGGCAGAAACAGAGTAATTGGTACACCATGGCCTCTAGCCACTTCAGTCGAACTCCAAATGTGCCCACTTGTGTGCATGCACAGCCTTCTGTGTCTATCTTATGTGGGATCTAGGAAGTACAACACGGGTCCTTAGGATTTGCAGGGAAGCACCTTAACCATTAAGTCATCTCTCCAGCCCATTGTTATTTTAGCAAAATATTGTGCTCATATCTTAGGAAAAACAGTGAGGACATAATTTTGATTTTCTTTTTTTTCTTTTTTTTTTTTTTTTTTTTTTTGGCTTTTACTCCAACTTTATCCTGGGAGCTATTTGACTCCAATACTTGCTAGAGAAATTTAATCAGGCAACAGTTCTAACTACACACAGTATAGGGGAGGCAGGTTCATATGTTATTTAATTTATGAAAGGCTAAAGTATGTATATGTATATTCATTTGTCATGTGTGTGTGTGGTACTGGCTGTACCCAGGGCCTTACAAATGGTAGTTTGCATACTACCTGAGCTATAGCCCTTTATACTTTTGTATTTCTCATTTTGAGACAGGGTCTCATTAAGTTGCCCATGCTGGTTTGAACTTAATGTATAGGGCAGGATGGCTTTGGATTCTTTTTCTTCCATTATTAGTTATGTACATACTCAGTGTATAAGCATCACATGTTGGTACCAACATTAGCCTCTTCCCTTTCCTCACTACCCCCACCAAAAAGACCCTCCTCAATGGGGAATGTGGGTTGTGCATTGTGGGTTTAGCCAAAAGTTATGGGGAAGAGGCAATGTCTCTGAGCATAATGTCCCATCATGTGGCTCTAACAATCTTTCTGACCCCTCTTCCACAAATTTCCCTGAGCTATGTTGGGTTGTTTTAGGTCTACTTCAGTGATGAGGTCTTGGGAGCCTCTGTGTCTCTGGATATCTGGTCTGGTAAGAATTGAAAGTTCTCTGTGTCTATTTCCTTCACCCTTGTGCCGATATCAGGTTCACCAAGAAATCATCATTTTCATTAATTCTGTGTAGAATTCCATTGTGTAGATATACCACATCTTGGTTACCTATTGGTCTAATGATGGATATCTGGGTTGATTACAGTTCTTAGCTATTATGAATTGAGCAGCTATAAACATAATTGAGCAAATCTCTCTGAACCGAGGCATGGAGCTTTTAAGGTACATGCCCAGTAAGGGAATAAATGGGTCTGTTGGTAACTCTGTAGTCAAACTTTTTAGAAGTCTGCATATTGCTTTCCACAGTGTTTGTACTATCTTACATTCCCACCAACAGTGAATGAGGGTTCCTATTTCTCCACACCCTTGCCAGCATTTATTTTCATTTGAATTTTTTATTTTGTTTGTTCATTCTTATTTATTTATTTATTTGAGAGAAAGAGGGAGAATGGGAACACCAGGGCCTCCAGCCACTGCAAACCAACTCCAGATGCATAGGCCACCTTGTGCCTCTGGCTTACGTGGGTCCTGGGGAATCAAACTGAGGTCATTCGGCTTTGCAGGTAAGTGCCTTAACCAACCCATCTCTCCAGCCCTCATTTGATTTTTTAACACTTGCTATCCTTACTGGGGTAAGATTGAATCTCATTGTTGTTTTAATTTGCATTTCCTTGATTGTTAGGGATGTTGAACCTTTTCTTACATGTGTATTTGCCATGTGTATTTATTCCTCTGATAACTCCCTGTTTCGTTCTCTGCCCCATTTTGTGAATAGGTTGCTTGATTTCTTTTATTGTTTAGGTTTTAAAGTTCTTTGTATATTACAGAAGTTAGGCCTCTGTCAGTTACACAGACAGCAAAATTTTTCTCCCATTCTGGGGGTAATCTATTGGTTCTACTTATTGTATGTTTGTCTGTGAAAAAAATCTTTTCAGCTTCATGGGATCCCAATGGTTGAGCGTTTAATTTCCTGAGCTACTGGGATTTTGTTCAGGAAGTCTTTTCCCACTCCTATATCATGGAAAGTTCCTCCTATATTTTCTTCCAGTAGTAATAGAATTTCTTGTCTTATATTGAGATCTTTGATCCATTTGGACTTGATTTTTATGCATGGCAAAATGTGTGGATCCAGTTTTGTTTTTCTGCATATGGTTATCCAGTTTGTCCAGCACTATTTGTTGAAGATGCTGTCTTTCTTTCCAGTGTACGTTGTTAGGGACTTTGTCAAATATCAAGTAGCTGTAGTTACTTCACCCAAAGTCTGAGTCCTCAATTGTGTTCCATTGGTCTATAATCCTACTTTATGCCAATAACATGTTGTTTTATTACTATGGCTTTGTAATATAGCTTTAGATCAGGTATGGTGATGCCTCCAGAGGTATTTCTTTTGCTGAGGATATGTTTGGATATGCGAGGCCTTCTGCCTTTCCATATGAAATTTGAGATCATTTTTTCTATCTGTGTGAAGAACAATGTTGGGATTTTTATTGGTATTGCATTAAATCTGTATATTGTTTTTGGTATGATTGCCATTTTAACAATGTTAATTCTGCCTATCTAGGACCATGGGAGGTCTGTCTGTTTTCTCAAGTCCTCCTCCACTTCTTTCTTGAGTGTTTTTATGTTTCCATTTAAATAAGTCTTTCATAACCTTCAATGTTATACCAAGATATTTTTGTTGTTCTTGTTGTTGTTGCTATTGAAAACAGGCAATGTTGCTAATTTCTTTCTCTGTATCTTTGTCTTTTATATATAGAAAGGCTACTGATTTTTTTGTGTGTGTTGATTTTCTATCTTCCTACTTTGCTGAAGGAATTAATAACCTTTAAGAGTTTTGAGATGGAGGTTCTTGGGTCTCTTATGTATAGAATAATGTTGTCTGCAAATAGGGCTAATTTAACTTCTTCCCTTCCAATTTGTATCCTTTTTATTTCTTTCTCCTGTCTTATTGTTTGAGTTAGGACTTCCAGTACTATGTTGAAGAGCACCCCTGTCTTGCTCCTCATCTCAATGGAATTCCTTCAGTCTATCCCATTAAGTATTATTTTTGTTTTAGGAGCTTTATATTTATAGCCTTTATTATGTTGCGATATAAACTGTTCATGCCTATTCTCTCCAGTGTTTTGATCATGATGCGGTGTATTTTGTTGAAGGCCTTTTCCTGCGTGTATTGAAATGCTCATGTGGTTTTTATGTTTAAGTTTATTTATGTTGTGTATTACATTGACAAATTTCCATGTGTTGAACCAACTCTGCATTCCTGGGATAAGGGCTGAACAAAAATCATTCCAAACCAAATTCAACAACACAACCAAAGCATTATCCACCTTGATCAAGTAGGCTTTATTCCAGGAATGCAAAGTCAATTTTAATGGCAACTGAGTCTATTAAGGGACAGAGATTCAAATTCTTACATCCCATCCTTGGCCCCTAATAGACCCATGACTATCTCACATGGCAAATTTTGTGTAATCTATAGTACCATAGTTTTTGTTAACCTTAAGACTGGCTTTATTTATTTATTATTTATTTATTTATAAGGGAGAAAGGGAGAGAGAGGATGTGCATGCCAGGAACGCTAGCCACTGCAAATGAATTCCTGGTGCATGTGCCACCTTGTGCCTCTGGCTTTACATGGTTACTGGGGAATTGACCCAGGGTCCTTAGGCTTTTCAGGCAAGTGCTTTAACTGCTGTACCATCTCTCCAGCCAAATACTGTCTCTTAACTTTTTGTCCTATAAAATGAAATAAGTTACATACATCCCACATATAATGCTATAAGTCAAACAGGGAAATACTTGACAAATGAAAAAAAAAACCAATATCCATTGGGAAAAATCAACAATCTATAGCTCAAGTCCAATATTCATAACCAGTGACCAGTGACAAGTCTCTGAATTTTCCAGTTCCTCCCCTCCAGCTGTGCTAAGTAGCAAATGGAATCTTCTACCTCAAGCTAACTGTGATCCCTTTCATAGTCTTAGCATATCCAAAACATGTTTGAGACTCCACATGGATTAAGTCTATCTTCTAATGGCTTTGATCAACTCTTTATCAGGGTCATCACACCTTGCCTCACTTGACACATCTCAGCACCTGTTCCTGGAACTGTTTGCACTTCATGACCCACTCCATATACTTTTGATGCTTCTGAAACCAATACCAAGTGTTCAAGGTACAGCCATGTTGCTAATTCAGAGACGAAATAATTCATGAACTTGAAGAGCAGGTTCAATCCTTTCAGTCATCTCTTTTTAAACCAGTTAGCATATCTACCAAGTTACAACAAAGTTCTCGGCAGTCTTTCCTTTCCCCTTTGAAAGTTCCTAAGCCAAGCTTCCAAATACAATTCTCTCTGCACTTAGCATTTTCAAACTCTCACCAGAATAGTTCATAAACTTCTCTGGAAGGCATCTTCAGTTGCAAGTACCAATCCCATGCCCATTCATCCAAAGAAAAAAAAGATTCAAAAATAACAAAGTCTGCAGTGTCAGATTAATCAAGTACCCACAACCTACTCTTTGGTAATTTCTGACATTGTCAGCTCCATGCTGCTGGGATGGATCTGCAAACCAGATACAGTTTATGGGAAGAAGGGATTTATTTTAGGCTTCCAGATCCAGGGAAAGTTCCACAATGGTGAAAGATTCAGGTCATAGATCCACATAGAAAGAGAAGAATCCACCACCAGTACCACCAGAAATAATGACCAAATCAATAGCAGGGAATTCATAGCAGAGCTCAAGCACTCTGCCTACATTTTGGCTGGAAACCAGATCCTCCCCAGCAACACCCCCCTATAGCAGGAGACTGTCTGCTGTGGTCAGAAGCTGCAAAATCAATTTTAATAACTCCTGAACCAATTAGGGCACAGAGATTTAAGTATGTTACATTTAGGCATTATAATTTTGGGTTTAAAGATACAGGCAACACATTTATTTTTATATGCTAAAACAAAGAATCTAGAAATACCACATTTTTCACATTAGGAAAATACATTTGTGTTTTACCACAAAGAATAGAGGACCTATGTAGCTATATTTGAACCTGTCATTGATGACCAGTGCTTAGCAGTCAAATCTAAGATAGTAATAAGTTTTTTAGGCCTGTGGTATCATTTCATAACATAGAAAATAAAAAATGACAGTGATTAGTTTAGATACAATTAGCTCTGATTTATCTGGTTTAGAAGATGTGTGATGTTTGAAATAATTGCATATAGTAATCATAGATTTTTATCAAAAATACAGTAATATTTCATTAGGTGAATAAAAAGTAGAGTCTGTTTGAAGTTCATAATTAATCATCATTCCTGATTTATTGCTATCCTTACTTTTTCTCTTTTGTGTGTTTGTGTGTGTGTGTATTGTGCTGTCGTATGTGAGTTATATTTCCCTCGGTGACCTGATGGTGCCTTTATTTAGGGGAGCTCACCTGTGGTGGGTGGATTAAAATATTAGTTGTCTTCCATTGCTGTTCTGCCCACTATTGCTGAGCTGGAGTTTCTTACTAATACTGGAGGTAGCTACTATTCCTGAACTTGGGAAATTTTCTGGTCTCTGATCCACTTTGCAAGGCTAGAGTTTCCAGTAAGAATAGCCATACCCAGATGTTAATCTAGAGTTATCTACTAGGATCTAGAGATTAAAACCCAGGTCATTTCAGCTCCTTCAGATCCTCTTTCTTGCTCAGGATGTGTACATAACCACTGATCCATCTCTCCAGCCTTATCTTGGAAATTTTGTAAAAGCTTAGTTAGGACCATGAATATCCACGAAAGACAAGAGCAAAAATCTAATAATAATAATACTTGAATTTTTCATAAGAAACACAGATTTTAAGTAGCTACATCTTATACAGTGTTGAGATGATGTGCATCTGTAAATAATGCATTTGTTCTTGAGCTTCTAGGACAAAGTCATAAAATATATCATGAGCCTCTGTTAGATTATTGATGCCATGGCAGATTTCTGACATTCTTGACTGAGGCAATGGTGTGAAAAGCTCTATGGAATAAGCTGTGGTGATAATCTCCTACAGTCAAATTTCTAGTCACTTTGAGTCAAACAATTCTGGCAGTTCTATAAGAAATTATTCTGTATGACAGCAGGATTTGTGTTTTCCTTATGTTCTAGGCTTAGTGCCTGTCTGGTCCTCTGCTCCTTCAACTTTCCTTATATTTATCCCATGTTAAGCTGTTATTTTATTTATTCCTTCATTTTAATATTTACTGAAGAGGCAAGTCATATCAGCAACTATATGCTGTGAATTCAAAAATGAGTTTTGTACCATCCATGCTCATATGTCCTTCATATACTGGGAGAAGAGTAGAAGAAATGTCAATCCTATTTGATTTTCCCCAAAGTGGCTCTGTGTCTCAATGTTAGAATGACTTGAGAAACATCAGGGGCACACTTAAATATGGCAATTTATGGCTAAAAACTTTATATATGCATTTTATTTCCTTTTTTATAACTTAATATTATTTATATATTTATTACAGAGATGGAAAATGGTGCTCCAGGGCCTCTAGCCAGTGCAAACAATCTCCAGATGCATACCCCACCATGTGCATCTGGTTTATGTGGGTTCTGGGGTATAGAACTTAGGTCCTTAGGCTTCACAAGCAAGTGTCTGAACTGGTAAGCCATTTTCCCAGCCCTTTACATGTATTTTCTGATACACAACCAGATGCAGGAATATTGGTTTAGTGTATAACTAAAATTGACATTTTAGGTTAAAGCAAAACTAAACTATTCTCTGCTCCATCAGAATGGCTCCACACCAACTAGAGCCTAATACGGCTCCATTGGTACTGAGAAAGGCATGGAATGAGGGGCCATATCATATCAGGTTATTCTTGTTGTCTTCATAAAGCCAGAGTATCAGTTTGAAACACAGAGAGCAGGTCAAAGTTTAAATCCAAGAAGCATATTCAGAGTATTTTCCTTTTCTTTTCTTTTCTTTTTCTTTTTTTTTTTTTTCCTGAGGCAAGCCCAACAGACTAGCCATTTTATGTAACAGAGCTAGAGAGAGAGAGAGAGAGAGAGAGAGAGAGAGAGAGAGAGAGAGAGAGAGAGATGGTGTGCCAGGGCCTCCAGCCACTGTAATTGAACTCCAGACATGTGCACCACCTTGTAAGCATGTGCAAACTTGTGTGCTTGTATTACTTTGTGCATCTGGTTTACATGGGATCTGGAGAGTTAATCATGAGTCCTTAGGCTGTGCATGCAAGTGCCTCAACCACTAAGCCATGTCTCCAGTCCCTATATTTCTTTCTTTCTTTCTTTCTTTCTTTCTTTCTTTCTTTCTTTCTTTCTTTCTTTCTTTCTTTCTTTCTTTCTTTCTTTCTTTCTTTCTTTCTTTCTTTCTTTCTTTCTCTCTTTCTTTCTTTTTTTCTTTTTTTGAGGTAGGGTCTCACTCTGGTCCAGGCTGACCTGGAATTCAGTATGTAGTCTCAGGGTAGCCTCCAACTCACAGCGATCTTCCTACCTCTGCCTTCTGAGTGCTCGGATTCAAGGCATGCACCACCACACCCGGCTTTTATGCTTCTTTCTTTAGAGAATAAAGACATTAGACTTTTGTAAGCTTCTTTGGATTTAATTACAAGCAGGTTATTTGGGAAATGGCACACCTTTGTCAAACTTGTCCAAACAAGAAGCTCTTTTCCCTTTTGGATACTTTTTATACATGGAAAAAAAACTAAATTATTTTCTTATAAGGCATTGTAGATAATAATTAAAACTCTCTCTTAGATAAGAATAGTAACCATTGCATTTTTATTTTATATACAAAGAAAATCTAAATTTCAGACAGGTAAAGTTAAATAAATTAAGCAAAAACAGCTAACTAAAGGTCTTATCAGTTAGTGAGGGAATTTGAGTTAAAATTAGGTGTTCTTCCCCTTCCTGCTTCCTTCCCTTCCTCAAGTGAAAAGGGAGAGATACTATCTTAGTTACCTTTATGTTGTTGCAATGAACCTTTAGAACAGACATAGTCATTGGAGGAAGGGAATTTATTTGAAGCTTACGGATTTAGGGGAAGTTTCATAATAGCAGAAGAAATTAGCTCACTTTCACAGGTCCATGCAGAGAGAAAATCCACGACAAACACCATAAGTAAGCACACTTAGGAACTCCAGGCAGAACTCAAACACTTTGTATATCTTTAGATGGGAATTCTGGGTCCACCCCAACACCTCATAGCCGGACTCTAGGATCTGCCCACATTGACACCAAGTTACAAGCTTTAATAAAACTCACAAATCTATTGGGGGACATCATTTCAAACTACAATGGTTGGTGACAAAAATGATAATTTAAAAGCCATTGAAGGGCTGAAGAGATGGCTTAGTGGTTAAGCTCTTGCCTGTGAAGACTAAGGACCCTGGTTTGAAGCTCGATCCCCCAGGACCCACGTTAGCCAGATGCACAAGGGGACGCATGGGTCTGGGGTTCGTTTGCAGTGGCTGGAAGCCCTGGTGTGCCCATCGCCCATTTTCTCTCGGTGTCTGTTGCTCTCAAATAAAAAAAAAAAAAGCCATTGAAATGATTATCAGAATTTAGTTAATCCTTAGCCGGGCATGGTGGCGCACGCCTTTAATCCCAGCACTCAGGAGGCAGAGGTAGGAGGATTGCCGTGAGTTCGAGGCCACCCTGAGACTCCATAGTGAATTCCAGGTCAGCCTGGGCTAGAGTGAAACCATACCTCGAAAAAAAAAAAAAAAGAATTTAGTTAATCATTTATAAAATTTTATATCATACTTTTTGTTTCCTCATTAACAAAATCAAGAAGTTTCATATATAATGTGTGCTTTTAAAATATTATATTATTTAATTACAGCTATGGATTATTAACCATTTAATTTATGTATTACACATCATTAAACTAATTAACAGATCCAATTGTTTGTTACTTCTTGGATATTATTAGTGTTTTAGTGGTGGTGCTGAAGCATGAGTGTAGACTAATGATGTGATTGTTGGAAGCTTTGAGTTGTCATTATTTGAAGCAGAGACTTATAGTTGAGTGCCTAGTTATTAACATTGTAAAACTTATGTCTTTATCCCCTTTAATGAGAATGTTTGGTGCTCTTATATGTATAGCTTTTTGAAATTGTTTTGCTATGTTAACATTGAAGGTCAAAATAAACATAACTATTCTTCTTAGAATTTAGTTTTTATTAAAATACTCTATGATATGAGTAGGTGTATTTACATAAAAGGAACAAATACATAAGTTGATATAAAGAGTAGTAGTATAGTCCATTTTATTTTAGAGTTTCTTGATTTAGAGAATGTATCTTTTAAATGAGAAATCAACATTTTGAATTATAAAATTTAAAACAAATAATGTTTTAGTGCAAGGTACAAATGTTTATCCTTTAAAGCCATATACATATATATATAATATTCATTACACACAATCAATTGAAGCATCAAATACAATAACTTTCTCCTCTAAAAGAAGTCAAATATCTGCTGACTAAAAAAAAAAAAAAATCAGAAACCAAGAACATGTTCTTACTTAAAGTTAGAAAGAATTATGACATATGTACAGGAGACTGATGAGTATCATTTTGTTGCAATATATAGTTAATAGAATTGTGTCTTCAAGTTCAGAGTAGCAAACATACACATTTTTTTGATCTCCCACTGAATTAATAAGAAAGAAAAAATGATCAAACAAAACCTATAATAACTTAATGGGGAGAAATCATAAAGAAAATAAATACTTCAAAAAAAGTAAGAAATATGGTGCTATAGAATGTTTTTGTTCTCCTAAAATTTACACCTTAATTCCTACCCTCAAATGTGATAGTATTAGGTGGGACCTTTGTGAGATTTTTATTTTTTTTATTTTTTATTTTTTTATTAATTAGTTTTGTATTCAGCAAATACAGTCAGTTTGGTACCATTATTAGGCTCATCTGTGACAAACCCCTTCCCCTTTGCCCCTCCTTGTTGAGGTATATGGGTCATGCATTGTGGAGTTAGCCCACAGTTATGGGTAAGATAAATGTCTCTGCATATCATGACCCAACATGTGGCTCTGACATTCTTTCCACCCCCTCTTCTGCAAAATTTCCCTGAGCCATGTTGGGTTCATTTTTGGTCTGCTTCAGTGATGTGGTGTTCCGGGCCTCTGAGGCTCTGGCTCTCTGATTTGGTAGGAGTTGATTTTTCTCTGTGTTGATTTCCTTCCCCCTTCTGCTGGTATCCGGTTCATCAGGAAAACAGCACCTTTGCTTGTTTCACCAATTTTTCTTAGTTTCAACTGGGGCCCTTTGAGGTATGATGGGGTGGCTTTCTCATTAGGATCTACATCTATCTGAAAAAGAGAAGCAGATTCTCCAATGGAGAGTAAGTTAGCACCAGGACAAAAGAGATATCCCTTTCTTACAGAGAATTTAATAGGTGTAGGCCCTCTTGTAGCCCATGATTGATGGTAGCTTGATATTGGCGAGTGGGCTTATGTTTAGATATGGTTCAGACTTGTTTCCCAGCTCCAGCTGTGGGTCCCGTACCACTGAGGAGATCAGTTAGCCAAATTAAGAGCACTTGGTTCCCCACTATGGCTGTGTGCCACTATTGCACTTGTGTGGGCATCACAACAAGTTATTTGCTGCTAAGTAGGTTAGACCATGAGTTGCTTGGACACATATTGGTCATTTTCCCCCAGTCGCCCATGTAGTACCTTGTGGCACTAGATGTGCTGACTGTCTGGGGACTGACACTCTTCCAACTTCCAGCTATGCTATTCTAATTTTCATGTCAACCACATAAGGTGTCTTCAGCAGTAGGGTCTTACCGCTAACCTTTGGTGGGTCATCAAGTACTCTGACAGAAATCTGTCTGTCTTTTAGGAAACCTTGTAGGTCTCTCTGATCAAAAGCTCATTGTGGGTGATAGCCCCATGCTGGTACTGGGAGTTACAGGTCAGTGCCCACTAAGAAAATGAGGAAAAAAGATAACTAATATAGAAGAGTTAGAGAGAAGAGAGAGAGAGAGAGAGGGAGAGGGAGAAGGGGGGAGGGAAGATGTAGAAGATTAAGGTTAGTCGTGATCCTACCCTCTCCAGTGTCTTGTGGTTCAGGTGTTCCCTGTAAGGGCCTGGTGAAGGATCAGCCATTTGGTCTGTCTTTTAGTAAGGAGAATTTTATGGTACCATCAAAGGGGTGGGAAACACAAGTCTAGACCCAAACGGCAATGGTACCATATCATTTTAGTATTTTTATTTATGTATTTCTATTAATTTTGCTAAGTAGAAGGTTTTCTTATGACTTTCTTATAACTCCTAATATTATTTTTATTTTTCTTTATTTATTTCAGATATATAGAAAGAAACAGAACAGGAAGAAAGGGAGAGAGTAGAGAGGAAGGGAATGAGGGAGACCGAGAAAGATAGAGAGAGAGATAGAGAAAACTGGCACACCAGGACCTCTGGCCACTACAAACTAACTCCATACATATGTTGTTGGGCACAGGTAAGGGCCCCAGGCCATTAAGGGTTAAAGTGGACCTGAGCTGCTAGGCATGGCTAAGGGACCTGGGCCACAGGTGGTCGCAGCTGTCCTAGACCCCAATAACTTAGGCTCCTGGGGCAGCAGGAGTGGGGCTGCTCCTTCTCCAAGGATGCAGCGAGACTAGACCCCAATAACCTTGGGCCTCAAAGCTGGCAGGGATGAGGCTGCTACCTTCCCCAGCCTGGTGCACCTGGACATCCTGATAAGACTTAGGTTTCACTTTCCCCAGAGCCTTGTGACCTCTTGCCTGGCATGTCCCTATATGTTAATGAGGTATCAGCCAGTAGCCTTTGCACAACAAATCCCCCTGTGACCCATGCCCCATACCTTTTCCAGCTACTGCTCAGCCCCTGTAACCCTTTCCTGCTCACCTGTGACATCACTACTTGCTGATTAGGCATCAGCAGAACCTTTGAACTAACCAATCCCCTTATGACCAGTACCTCTTCCCACTATTTCAAAAATGCTATTAACCCATTCCCCTGACAAATAAATGAGCTGTTCTCTGAAGCTGTCTCCCAGGTGTTTCTTCCTGTTGCACTCATGGCTACTCAAGACCCTGCTCCACAGTTGCTTGGACACCCCTGGGAGAACCATGCGCAGTGGCCCCAGGGTGGCCAGAAACCACAATATGTGCCACTGTAGGCATGTGCCTTTATGTGGGTACTTAGGAATCAAACTCTGGCCATCATGTTTTCTAATCAAGTACCTTTAACCATTGGCCTATTTCTCCAGCCCCTGATATTATCTTTAAAAGACCTATGTTGTATTTAAAAATTATTGATATTTCCTATTTCATTAAGTTTACTGCTAAGTATTAAGTATTTGCTATTGTCTTTTTCCTCCGTGGGTGTATTACCATGATGAACAAAACGCTAGTATGTTTTGGTAATCACACATTGATTAATGATAATTTAAGTCTATGAGTGAGCACAAGTATCAGTAAAATTAAACAGACAAATAATGACTTTGTAAGAGTGTTGCTGTCAGGTTCACATTGCTGACAGAAAACACCCAACCAAGAGTAGATTATGGGAAAAAAAGGGTTTACTTTGGCTTTCAGACTCAAGGGAAAGCTTCATGATGGCAGGGGAAAATAACAACATGAGCAGAGGGTGTATATCACCTTCTGGGCAACATCACATGGACAATAGCAAGAAGAGATTGTGCCAAACACTAGCAAGGGAAAACTGACTATCATACCAAAAGCCTGCTCCTAACAATACACTGCCTCCAGGAAGCATTAATTCCCAAATCTCTATCAGCTGGGAACCTAGCATTCAGAACACTTAAGTTTATGGGGACATCTGAATCAAACCACCACAGAGTTTAACAATCAATAATTTGTCCCTGGATGGCCCTCATTAAATACATCAATACCCAGTTATACCAGAATCATAGGTTGGAAACCACTATTACTAGTATATATCTAAATCTACCAAAACATACATAAAATTGCTCTAAATCTGGCTATCTAAGGTTATTTTCCCACTGGCAGTATAAAGAACATCCCAGTTCTTTTCCCAGTGATCAAAAGGGATTTTATTTCCTGTTGCACATTTCTTTTTTTGGGGGGGGGCTTTTCGAAGTAGGGTCTCACTCTAGTTCAGGCTGACCTGGAATTCACTAGGTAGTCTCAGGGTAGCCTCGAACTCACGGCAATTCTCCTACCTCTGCCTCCCGAGTGCTGGGATTAAAGGCGTGCGCCACCACACCCGGCGCACATTTCTTGGAGTAACTATGAATACACATTTGTGTTTTCTTCAAATATGTATTTTAAGGGTACCATAAAATCCATACTTTTCTAAATATATATATATTTTTACTTTTCTAAACCTTGTTGTTGCTTTTGCTACATTTTTAGATATATTTCCTTATTAGAAACAGTAGAAATGAATTGTTATTTATCAGGTGCAATATTTTTCATTGTATGGTTTTACAAAATAAAATTATAGAGTTGTTTGTGCTCTGTTTTGTACATCTGTAAAATTTTACATAGTAATTTTTTCAGCTTAATGTGTAGCAGTTTCCCAAGTTCATGCTTGCTATTCCATATTATATATGGTTTGTGATAGTTAATGTGATGTGCTTGAGAATCATCATGAAGACAAAGGTCTGGGCTTGTCTGTGAGAGATTTTCTGCATTAGATTATTTGAGGTTAGAACACCCACCCTAAATGTGGGTGGGACCATACTACATGCAGTTGTCCGTCGCTAAATAGAAAGGAAAAAATGAACAAAGCCCCACCGTTCATCATTCTCTGCTTCCTCACTTTGGACTGAATGTGACCAGCTGCTTCAATCTTCTGCCACCATTCCTTCCCCATAACGATACATTTTGTTTGTATCAGCATGAGACATGAGAAAAGCTCTTTGTCCTATAAGTTGTTTTTGTCTAGTATTTTGTTCCTGTAATGCAAAAAATAACTAGTACAATATATTTTCAAAGGTACTGGGTCTTTTCTAATTACTTTGTAGTGTCTACTTCTCTATCCTGTAGTCATTGAGCCAATCTACTACATCATATTCTAAACATGAAGCCGTTTTAATTTATATATTCATTTATTATGTACATGGTTAGTGATTTATATACTTTTGTATTACATTGTACAATTCATTTGTAATACCTACATGAGCTTAATATTTATTTTTACTTGCTGTGATAGTTTGCACATATGTTCCTCAATAGACTCAGATGTTTTATTAAAGCTTGTCACTTGGATTTCCAGCCCCTTGACTAGAAAATATATAACTGTGGGGCGGATCCTGGGGTACAGCCTAAAACTGTGCTTTGGGGTAGTTGCAGTCAGGTTCACATTGCTGGCAGAAATCACCTGACCAAGATCATCTAGTGGGAACAAAATGTTCATTTTGGTTTACAGACTAAAGGGCAAGCTCCATGATGGCAAGAGAAAATGATGGCATGTGCAGAGGGTGGATATCACCTCCTTGCCAACATCACATGGACAGCAGGAACAGGAGAGTGTGCCAAACACTAGCAAGAGGAAGCTGCCCCCATCAATACACTGCCTCCAGGAGGCACTAATTCCAAAATCTCCATCAGCTGGGAACATAGCATCCAGAACAGTTAAATTTATGGGAAATACCTGAATCAAACCACCGCAGGTGTTGATGCTATTTCCAGCCTACATGTATGCAGAGTAGTCTAAGCACTTCCTGGGTTCTCTGCTGTTTTGTTCTTGTTTGTGGTGCTAATGTTTGGTGGTATTTCATTTCTTTTTGTATTGGTGAAAGGGGACGATGTTCTTTGGTCATTAATGGAACTTCCCCTGAATCTGTAATCTTCAAATAAATCCCATTCCTCCCATTAACTGTGTCTGTGTGGAAGTTTATCTCTGCAATGTGTGGAGCTGACTAAAATCGAAATTGGTATTGCAGAAGTGGGGTGATATCATTGTGATAAATCTGACCGTGTGGATTTTGGTGTTTGGAAATTGTGCTGGAATAATGGGACAGAACTATGTATTTGCAGCTGAAGATGCCTCCCAGACTAGTACACCAAGGTTTTAGGCTATTTTGGCGAGAGTATCAAAAAAGACAGAATTACATTTGAAGGCTCTGTTTTTGAACTTTCAAAAGGGGAAGAAAAAGCTCTAGAGGGCTTTGTAGGAACTGGACTGTTGGCATAAGGGCAGCTACCTTCTTCTGCCCAAGGCCTAAGAGTTTGATTAAAATTGAATTTAAAAGTCATGTGATGTGTTTGGTAGAAGATAAATAACTGAAAAATGCATGATTTAAAATTGGAAAAATCCATACAACTTTAAGTTAATGGCATAGAGATTGGTTTTAGGTTACTAAAGCTTATATTGTTATGTATATTGCCACTATTCCGGATACCTCAACTACTTTACATTGAAACAATGCAAAGGAGACCTGAGGTGAAAAACTGAATGATAGAAATGCAAACTCTTAAAAAATTGAAGAAACCTGTTATTCAAGGCTACAATTTATTTCAACCCTCAATTAACAACATGGCTATGACCTGTACATGTGGGATTAGTTTTGAAAGCATTTCAATACAAGGAGTAGGTCATGATGTTCACATTGTTCCAACAAGACACTCCTGAGATACATACAGCAAGCAAGGCAGAGCATGATGAACCTGGAAGACAGACCAGTGAAGCCATTGGTAGATAGACTGTATTTGGCATGGAGATCCAAGATGATTTGGTTATACCAGCACTGTACAAGGACTACCATGGAGCATAGTTGGGTGGGGATGGAAGTTTTCCCTGGCTAGCCCAGCTGGAGTGGAAAAATCCAGATACTTGCTACTGGTCACTGGTTAAGGAATTCACACTTGAACTGCAGATATTTGATGTTTGCATAATGGTTATTGATTTTGCATTGGTCAAGTCTTTCCTTTCTATGCCTTATAGAATGGAAATGTTTACTCTATGTCATTATATGTTGACAGCATTTAACTTGTTTGATTTGACAGGACTCACAGTTAAGAGACAGTCTTAAATCTCAGATAAGACTTAGGACTTTGGTATAATCTTACAAAGTTGGTAAAGACTATGGGACCTTTGAAGTTAGACTGAGTACAATTTACAATGTAAGATAGTCACGAGTCTATTAGGGGATAGGACAGAATGCGATACTTTTTTGTTGTTTTGTTTTTCGAGGTAGGGTCTCACTCTGGCTGAGGGTGACCTGGAACCTACCATATAGTCTCAGGTTGGCCTCGGACTCACAGCGATCCTCCTACCTCTGCCCCCCGAGTGCTGGGATTAAAGGCATGTGCCATCATGCCAGGCTTAGAATGTGATACTTTTAATGTATGGCCCTTATACACTCAAATATTTTATTAAATCTTATAACTTAGATTTCCAGTCTCCTGCCTGGAGGATGTGTCACTGGTGGGCGGGGGGCGGGGGCAGGATCCTGGATTCCAGCCCAAAGTTTTTTTGGGGTGGATCTAACTTCCAGCCTAAAGGAATGCAGAGTATTGAGCCTGAGTTCCTTGCCACTTGGTTGCCAGTTTTGATCTTGCTTGAGGTGCTGGTGTTTGGTGGTGTCTCTTCTCTACTTAGATCCAGGAAAGAAGACCAGCTTCTTCTGTCATGAATGGAGCTTCCCTTGGATCTGTAAACTTCAAATAAATTCCATTCCTCTCATAAATTGTGTCTGTTTGGAATTCCATTGCAGAAACATGTGGAACTGACTATAATACCTGTCTTTTATGACTTTGTCTTATAGTTTTAGGTTTTTTGATGTATAAATTAGTTTTAATAGTTTTACTCTCATAAACACACACACAAGTTATCAAGCATCTATTGCTTTTATCTCTTTTGATTGCTCTCTAATTTTTATAATTATATCCCCCAGCACCCAAAATCCTACTTAGGCCCAAATAGCTCTTGTAAATCTATTCAGTAATCAAAGCTCTGAGAGAAACATGGATTCTTCAACTGTGTAACATTCATTTTTGACCATACAGTCAGAGAAGGGTATGAAGTAATTCACAATTCCAGATAACAGTTTCAGTTTGAACACATTTGTTTTTAACCCCAAAACTGCAAAGTCATCAAGGACTCCTATATGTGACTAGGTAAATGATAGAAACAGATGTGACAAGAAAGTATTCACACAGAAGCTTGAGGTAAATAAAAGGCTTATATTCAATATGAAATTTCAAAAGAACCTCTACTTTAATAGCCAAGACTTGGGATTTTCATCTCAATTATTTCTAAAAGGAAAAAAAAAATACTGAATCACTTTGAGATTATAATGAGGAGGCAATATCTTTGTGTCATGGTTTTCACACTTTGTGTACTCCACATTGAATAAAATAATCTTTGTTCCTAGTGATACAATAAATCTCATTTTATCCTTAATAGTTGAAAATTAGAACACATTGAGGCTTTTTTATATAAAGCAAGAAAAAGACCCAATCAGTCACTATATACTTTATTCACAGCAATTCATTTTGCCATTAACCTCATCACTATTTCAGAAATCAATAAATAGTTTATGTGGTTTCATTAGAAATTATTATAAATATATTAGTTCTTAATGATACATTACATATTTGTATGATTTTTTTCACCAGAAAACAAAGTTGAATCACATTTTTATCATTATCTAAAAGGCCCATGTACATGCACACACAAACATACACACTCATGCACACACAGACAGAGAGAGACAGAAAGAGAAAACACATATCCTGAAAAGCCTAATGGCCTATATTCAATGTTAAAGAGTTTAAATACTTGTATAACGAACTGTAAGTAGGGTTAAAGATGCATTTTAGGTACATTTTCAAAAAGTGATGATGTTGTTGTTAATGCTAGAGAATGAATAAATGAATAGGAAACATGTAAAAGTTAAAAAGCACTTGATTTTATGCCTTGAAGGGAAATATATGAATATTTAATTCAATGGTATATAATGTTTATTTCTTTTTAAATTTAGAAGTAACATGTTTACTATTTTTAATAAAGACTTTTACAAAGAAAATAGTCACAAATAATTTGACCACTCAGGATATCTACTCAACAATACTTTCTTTTATTTCACTACAGTCTTTTTCAAAAATTTTGGAATCATTTGAGTAACAAAGTAGAAACCATTGTTAATATGCTTCATATACTGTTCCATATATTCCTGTTGATTCATTTGTTATTAGTATAGTTTTTACTCCTGTCATTATAGGTACATGCTATTTTAAATTTTTTGTTTTGTTTATTTATTTATTTGAGAGCGACAGAGAGAAGGAGGCAGAGAGAGAGAGAGACAGAGAGATTGGGTGCGCCAGAGCTTCCAGCCTCTGTAAACGAACTCCAGATGCGTGCGCCCCCTTGTGCATCTGGCTAACAGGGTCCTGGGGAATTGAGCCTCGAACCGGTGTCCTTAGGCTTCACAGGCAAGCGCTTAACCGCTAAGCCATCTCTCCAGCCCAAGGTGCATGCTATTTTAAATGTGTCATAATAGTGCATCGAATAATTCAAAATGTTCAGGATTAATTTTGGCTGATTGAGGAGCTGTGCCAGTTACCTTCTCATTGCTGGGACAAATAGACAACCAGAAGCAACTTATAGAAGGAAATGATTTATTTCCTGCTTACAATTTCAAGGGAAAGTTTCATCAGGATTGGAAAAGCGTGGCAGGAGCAGACAGCTAGACATCACACATTAACAGCAGCAGGTAGGTAAGAGAGGTAGTGAGCTCAATGTGGCAGGAGGACAGGGCTATAAATAACTCAAGGCCCACACCAGAAACACGCTTTCTCCATCAAGGCTTCATGTCCCAAAGGCATTACCATATGGTTACTAATTATGAGTCTAATCACAAACACATAAAACAATGGGGAAATTTTACATAAACTGCAGGGAAATTAAGAAATAAATTCTTTTGACAGTATTATAAATAAAGCCAAGTTTGACATCTCTATATAAATATGTTCCAGTATAAACTTTTAACTAACTGCACCAACATTATTTGATAATTGTTCTTATATTCATTGATGTATCAGACCATCTTGAGACACATTCTAATACACTCAAGTATTTTTATCTTGAAATTTTTTCTTGAAATTTCTCTTATGCTATTTGTCTTTCAAACTTCAAAGCCTTTTAAAAAGGTATTGCCTGGGCTGGAGAGATGGCTTAGAAGTTAAGGCATTTGCTTGAGAAGTCAAAGGACCTAGGTTTGATTCCCCAGGACCCATGTAAGCCATATGCACAAGGAGCATATGTATCTGGAGTTCATTTGCAGTGGCTAGAGGCATTGGCATGCCGATTCTCTATCTGTCTGTCTCTTTCTCTCTATCTCTCTCTCTCTCTCTCTCTCTCTCTCTCTCTTCTCTCTACTTGCAAATAAATAAATTTTTTAAAAAAGGTATTACCCATGCAGATTCTCTCTAGTTCCTTATCAACTATTACTGACTAGCAAAATATTTCAATTAGATTTTTCCATCATTAAGTTCTGTAATGCTTCTCAAGGACTATCTTCATTATTTTTTTTAAGGCCAGGTTTTATTTATCTCAGGCCGGCTTTGATCTCACTAGGTAGCTGAGAATGACTGTGAACTTGTGATCCTCTTCACTTCACGTCCCAAATTATGGGATTACAGGTATGTCACCATGGCCAGTTCATGAGGTCATGGGAATTGAACCCAGGGCCTTGTGCATGTGAAGCAAGCACTTTATCCATGGAACTGCATCTATGGCCACTGTAGTTAAGGAGTCCAATGAACCTAATGTCAGCTCTCAGAAGGTATATATACTTTAATGTTTCAATTATGCTTCAATTCCATACCTTTTTCCCTTAGCTTCTACATTTCGTTCATCTTTTCTCCCTTTTAATTTTTCTTATTTCATTCCTTATTTAACTTAAATGACCTTAAATGTTTGGACTTTTGTTGCAGCCAGTTTTGCATTGATGCCATAAAACACTTGACCAAGTGCAGCTTGTGGGGAAAAACAGTATTTTGACTTACAGACTCAAGGGGAAGCTCCATGATGGTAGGGGAAAATGATGACATGAGCAGAGGGTAGACATCACCTCCTGGCCATCATCAAGCAGACAACAGGAACAGGAGAGTATGCCAAGCACTAGCAAGGGGAAACTGGCTATAAAATCCATAAGCCCACCCCTAATAATATACTGCCTGCAGGAGGCATTAGTTCCCAAATCTCCATCACCTGGGAACCTAGCATTCAGAACATCTAAGTTTATAGGGTACACCTGATTCAAACCAGCACCTTTTGCCCCTGACCCCCATAAACTGAAAACCATACATGATGTCAAATGCAAAACATTCCATCCATATTTAAAAATCCCCAGACTTCCGGTCAAGATGGTGGCATAGGAACCACGCCTAAGCAGCCTAGGGGAGAAAAAGCCAAAGAAAACCCAGCAAAATACACAAGGGAGGTGTATAAGAGATTAAAACAGCAGCGGAGAAGTAGGAGATATCCAGAGCCCACACGGGCAGGCCGAAGCAGCTCCGGCAGCAGCAGCTCGGGACCCGGTAGCGGCAGCTCGGGATCCGGCAGCGGCAGCTCGGGACCCGGTAGCGGCGACTTGGGCTCCGGCAGCGGCACCTCGGGACCCGGTAGCGGCGATTCGGACTCTGGCAGCGGCAGCGGCAGTGGCAGCACGGGCACCGGCAGCTGCATCTCGGGCTCCGGCAGTGGCGACTCGGGATCCAACAGCGGCGGCTCAGACCCCGGCAGCGGAAGCGGCGGTGGAAGCCGGAAGCGGCGGTGGAAGCCGTGACTCCAGCCCCAAAAACACCATCAGCTGCTCCGGTACCAGCCACAGCGGCTTCAGGGCAGCGAATCCAGCAGCAGAGGCTCCAGCGGCTTCAGCGGCAGAGGCGGATCCCGCAGCGGCAGCACCAGCGGATCAGAGGCGGAGGACCCAGCAGCGGCAGCTCCAGCGGATCAGCGGGGGCAGACCCAGCAGCGGCATCTCCACTGGCGGATCCAGCAGCAGTGGTCCCAGCAGCGGCAGCTCCAGCGGCAGCAGCGGGGATCCAGCATCAGGGGTGCCAATCTGCAGGGCCACAGTTGCCAGGCTTGGTTTGCCCCACAGGAAAAGCCAGTACCCAGTTCCAGAAAGCAGAACAGCGGCCCAACATCCCAGCCAGCAACTTGACTGAGACCAAAAGCATCCAAAGAGGTAACTGGGATTGAACCAGGGAAGGGTCTCACCTGGTCACAAGCTGACTTGGATCCCTCAACAGACCAGAAATCTTAACTTCTTTGTTGATAGAGGATCTGGTTTTTATAATACCTAATCTTGCATAAATGCTCGGTGCTGTTCTTGACTGAATGTGTATAGGGTTTAGTTAAATTTTAGAATATACCTGTATTTTATTCTACTCAACCTATTTGAATACTCCCATAGCAGGCAAACTTAACCCCTAGGACCATGTGTCTAGATACTCTGAGAGTGGTAAGAGCCACACCTAACATCTTAATCTCCTACATAGAAGATATACAATATCAGATCAATAGATACAGCAAAGGATACCCAGCTAACTGGAAAATCTAAGCAGTAACTTAATCCAAGATGCAAAAATATATACATTATAACACAAGAAACACCAAAAACCAAGGCAATATAAATCCACCAAAAAGCATCAATGCTTCAGAAATGACCTCTAGTGAAAATGAGTTAGAGAAAATGCCTGAGAAAGATTTCAAAAGAATGATTGTAAATATGTTCAATGAACTCAAAGAAGAAATCAAAGGAATCAGAGAAGATACAGGACACCAATTTAATGAAATAAAGAAATCAATACAAGACATAAATAAGGAAATAGAAATAATGAAGAAAAACCAGTCAGAATTACTAGCAATGAAGAACACAGTTAATGAAATAAAAAACTCTGTAGAAAATCTCACCAGTAGAATGGATGAAGGAGAGGACAGAATATCTAAGCTAGAAGACCAGGTGGCAGATCTAATACAATCCAACAAAGAGAAAGACAAACTAATAGAAAAGTATGAATGGGAATTTCAAGATATTCGGGACACTATGAAAAGATCAAATATAAGAATTCAGGGTATAGTAGAAGGAGAAGAATTTCAATCCAAAGGTATAGTAGGCATCTTCAACAAAATCATAGAAGAAAACTTCCCCCAAATTGGGAAAGAGGTGCCAATGCAGATACAGGAAGCATTTAGAACACCAGCCAGACAAAACCTGGAAAGAACCTCTCCTCGCCATATTATAATCAAACTACCAAACACACAATCCAAAGAAAAAATATTGAAAGCAGTTAGAGAGAAAAATCAAGTTACCTACAAAGGCAAGCCCATCAGGATCACAGCAGATTACTCAACACAAACTTTCAAAGCCAGAAGGGCTTGGAGTGATGTATTCCAAACTCTGAAAGATAACAACTGTCAACCAAGGCTACTTTATCCTGCAAAACTATCCATTCAAATAGATGGAGAAATAAGGACATTCCATGACAAAAGCAGGCTAAAGGAGTATTTGAAGACAAAACCAGCTCTACACAAAATACTTGAAAGAATCCTCCATGCCGAAGAGAAAGAAAAACACACATATAAGGAACCTGGAAAACAACAAACAACACTCAAATACTAGTTAATATAAGAGAGCAAAGGTAGTACCAGAACCACAAAAAAAAAAAAAATGGCAAGCATAAATACACATCTTTCAATAATATCTCTTAATATCAATGGCCTCAATGCTCCAACCAAAAGACATAGATTTGCAGACTGGGTTAAAAAGCAGGACCCTACAATTTGTTGTCTCCAAGAAACTCACCTTTCTACAAAGGATGGACTTTATCTTAGGGTGAAAGGTTGGAAAACGGTGTTTCAAGCAAATGGACCCAGAAAGCAAGCAGGGGTTGCTATCCTAATAGCTGACAAGGCAGACTTCACTCCAACATTAGTCAAGAAAGATAAGGAAGGTCACTTTATATTGATTAAGGGCACACTCCAACAGGAGGACATTACAATCCTAAACATATATGCACCTAACATGGGGGCTCCCAAATTCATCAAACAAACACTGTTAGAACTAAGGTCACAGATAACACCAAACACAGTGGTGGTTGGTGACTTTAACACCCCACTCTCATCAATTGACAGGTCATCCCGGGAAAAAATAAACAGAGAGGCATCTGGACTAAATGAGGTCATAGAAGGAATGGACCTAACAGACATATACAGGACATTTCATCCAAATGCTGCAGAATATACATTCTTTTCAGCAGCACATGGATCATTCTCTAAAATAGACCATATATTAGGACACAAAGCAAATCTTAACAAATTCAGGAAAATTGAAATAATTCCTTGCATTCTATCTGACCACAATGGAATCAAACTACAAATCAATAGCAAGAAAGGATATAGAGCATACACAAAATCATGGAAACTAAACAATACATTACTAAATGATGAATGGGTCAATGAAGAAATCAAGAAGGAAATCAAAAAATTTATAGAGTCAAACAATAATGAGAACACAACATACCAAAATCTCTGGGACACAATGAAGGCAGTTCTAAGAGGTAAATTTATAGCTTTAAGTGCCTATATTAAGAAATTAGAAAGGTCGCAAATAAATGACCTAATGCTTCACCTTAAAGCCTTGGAAAAAGAAGAACAAGGCAAACCAAAAATCAGTAGACGGGAAGAAATAATAAAGATTAGGGCAGAAATTAATGAAATAGAAACCAAAAAAACAATACAAAGAATTAATGAAACAAAGAGCTGGTTCTTTGAAAGGATAAACAAGATTGATAAACCCTTAGCAAATCTGACCAAAAGAAAGAGAGAAGAGACACAAATTAATAAAATTAGAGATGAAAAAGGTAACATCACGACAGATGCCAGAGAAATTCAAAAAATCATAGGGACATATTATAAAAACATATACTCCACAAAGTATGAAAATCTGAAAGAAATGGATGATTTCCTTGATTTATATGACCTACCTAAATTAAATCAAGATGAGATTAATCACTTAAATAGACCTATAACAAGCATGGAGATCCTAACAGTTATCAAAAATCTCCCAACTAAAAAAAGCCCAGGCCCAGATGGATTCACTGCTGAATTTTACCAGACCTTCAGGGAAGAGCTAACACCATTGCTTCTTAAGCTTTTCCATGAAATAGAAAAAGAAGGAATTCTACCAAACTCCTTCTATGAAGCCAGCATCACTCTGATACCAAAACCAGGCAAAGATAGAACAAAAAAGGAAAATTACAGACCAATCTCCCTCATGAACATAGATGCAAAAATTCTCAACAAAATATTGGCAAACAGAATACAAGAATACATTAGAAAGATCATTCACCCTGACCAAGTAGGCTTTATCCCAGAGATGCAGGGATGGTTCAACATACGCAAATCTATAAATGTTATACATTATATAAATGGGTTGAAGGACAAAAATCACATGATCATCTCATTAGACGCAGAGAAAGCATTCGACAAAATCCAACATCCCTTCATGATAAAAGTCCTACAGAGACTGGGAATAGAAGGAACATATCTCAATATAATAAAGGCTATTTATGATAAGCCTACAGCCAACATATTACTAAATGGGGAAAAACTGGATGCTTTTCCACTAAAATCAGGAACAAGACAAGGGTGTCCACTGTCCCCACTTTTATTTAATATAGTTCTGGAAGTCTTAGCCATAGCAATAAGGCAAGAGACATGCATAAAAGGGATACAAATCGGAAAGGAAGAGGTCAAGTTATCATTATTTGCAGATGACATGATTCTATATATAAAGGACCCTAAAGACTCTACTAGCAAACTGTTAGAGCTGATAAAAACCTACAGTCATGTAGCAGGATACAAAATAAATACACAGAAATCAGTAGCCTTCATATATGCTAACAACAAACACACAGAGGATGAGATCAGAGAATCACTCCCATTCACAATTGCATCAAAAAAAATAAAGTACCTTGGAATAAACCTTACTAAGGAAGTAAAGAATCTATACAATGAGAACTTTAAAACACTCAAGCGAGAAATTGCAGAAGACACTAGGAAGTGGAAAAACATCCCTTGTTCCTGGATTGGAAGAATCAATATTGTGAAAATGGCAATCTTACCAAAAGCAATCTACACATTTAACGCAATCCCCATCAAAATTCCAAAGGCATTCTTCACGGAAATAGAAAAAACAATCCAAAAATTCATTTGGAATCACAAAAAACCTCGAATATCTAAAATAATACTGAGCAACAAAAATAAGGCTGGTGGTATCACCATACCTGATTTTAACCTATACTACAGAGCCATAGTAACAAAAACAGCATGGTACTGGCACAAAAGCAGACTCGTAGATCAATGGAACAGAATAGAGGACCCAAATGTAACCCCATGTAGTTATAGCCACCTGATATTTGATAAAAATGCCAAAAATACTCATTGGAGAAAAGACAGCCTCTTCAGCAAATGGTGTTGGGAAAACTGGATATATATCTGTAGAAGGATGAAAATAGATTCTTCTCTTTCTCCGTGCACAAGAATTAAGTCCAAATGGATTAAGGACCTTAACATCAGACCTGAAACTCTGAAACTGCTAGAGGAAAAAGTAGGGGAAACCCTTCAACATATTGGTCTTGGCAAAGACTTTCTGAATACAACCCCAATTGCTCAGGCAATAAAACCACAGATTAACCACTGGGACCTCATGAAAATACAAAGATTTTGCACTGCAAAGGACACGGTGAAGAAAGCAAAGAGGCAACCTACAGAATGGGAAAAAATCTTCACCAGCTATATATCTGATAGGGGATTAATATCTAAGATATACAAAGAACTCAAGAAGTTAAATAATAAGGAATCAAACAAACCAATCAAAAAATGGGAAATGGAGCTAAATAGAGAATTCTCAAAGGAAGAAATACGAATGGCATATACGCATCTAAAAAAATGTTCTACATCCCTAGTCATCAGGGAAATGCAGATTAAGACTACATTGAGATTCCATCTCACTCCTGTCAGATTGGCTACCATCATGAAAACAAATGATCATAAATGTTGGCGGGGATGTGGAAAAAGAGGAACCCTTCTACATTGTTGGTGGGAATGCAATCTGGTCCAGCCATTGTGGAAATCAGTGTGGAGGTTCCTAAAACAGCTAAAGATTGATATACCATATGACCCAGCTATAGCTCTCCTAGGCATATATCCTAAGGACTCATCTCATTACCTTAGAGATACTTGCTCAACCATGTTTATTGCTGCTCAATTTATAATAGCTGGGAAATGGAACCAGCCTAGATGTCCCTCAACTGATGAGTGGATAATGAAGATATGGCACATTTATACAATGGAGTTTTACTCAGCAGTAAAGAGAAATGAAGTTATGAAATTTGCAGAAAAGTGGATGGATCTGGAAAGAATTATACTAAGTGAGGTAACCCATGCCCAGAAAGCCAAGCGCCACATGTTCTCCCTCATATGTGGATCTTAGCTAGAGATGATTGGGCTTCTGTGTGAGAAGGAAAAAACTCAGTAGCAGAGGCCAGTAAGTTAAAAAAGGAGATAGAAAGGGAAGAGAAAGAAAGGGAGGAGGGCTTTTATTAGGTTGGTATTGTATATATGTAAGTAGAAAGATTGAGATGGGGAGGGGATATGATGGAGAATGGAATTTCAAAGGGGAAAGGGGGGAGGGTAATACCATGGGATTTTTTTGTTATAATGGAAAATATTAATAAAAATGGAGAAAAAAAAATAAAAAAATAAAAAAATAAATAAAAATCCCCAGTTTTTATCAATCATAATGGTGTTCAAACATTCCCATATTTCGAGATCTTTTACCTGAGCCATAATACCAAAATAACCCCCCAAACTTTTAATAGTTCAGAATAAACATTCTCACTGCAAAATATGGCATTGGGTATAACAATGAAATATTCAACCAATACAAGATTTAAGACAAGCAGGGCAAACATCAAACTCTGTAGCTCCAAGTCCAATAACTAGTCAGTGACAAATCTCCAAGTCTGATAATTCTAACTAGCAAAAACTCCCTGAAGTTCCAATTCTGCCCCTCCATCTAGGCAACTCACAGTCCTGGAAAACTTCATCTAGGGCTGGCAGCTCTCCTAATCAGCCATCTCATGGTCCTAGCATCTCCACTGGGTCTCCACTGCAACCCAGGGTCCATCCTCATGGCTCCTTCGGATCTCCATGCAGGCAATCCAGCAAACCTGCTTTACACTGCCCATGGCCATTTCCAAAACACAAGACTGCATTGCGAACTCAATGATCCTCTCTTTCCTGCATTTCTTATACTCCATAATACCCAGTGAGGTGCCAATTTGTTAATCCATTGGGAGATAAAGCAGACTTTGAAGAACAGGACACTCCTTCAGGATTCTGGCCCCTTCAAAAAACACTGCATTCTTTCTGTCACTCCAATGCAGGTCAGATAGTCCAATCTCAATGGTTATAATCTCTCAATTGCAGATGAAGTGGCAGAAGTTTCACCCAAAGGTGTCTTTTATTTTCTTTTTCTTTTTCTTTTCTATTCAATGTCCCTCTACTCACACCAGTCCACTTCTATGCAATGTAACCCTGAATAAATTCTCAGGACATGGGCATAATAGTAAGCCTGTTACACAAACTGTTTCTAGCTCAGTCCAGGCTAAGGCCTTTCTCACCCTCATAAGCCAAACCTCAGAGTCCATAGTTCTTACTGCATTCAGGTCTTTCAACTCTGACCAGAATAGTCCATCAAGCTCTACTTACAGCACTGCAAGTAGTCTCTTAGGCCAAGATTTCAAATCCTTCCACATTCCTCGTAAAAATCAGCTCCAAAAGGCCCAAAACCACACAGTCAGGTGTCTAGCCACAAATGAAACCACTCCTCAGTACCAACATTACTGTTGCAGTCAGGTTGCATTGCTGCCAGAAAACACCTGAGCAAGACTGGCTTGTGGGGAAAAAAAATGGTTTATTTTGTCTTACAGCATTGAAGGGAAGCTCCATGATGGCAGGAGAAAACAACAGCATGAGCCAAGGGTAGATATCCCCTCCTGACCAACATCAGGTGGACAACAGAAACAGGAGAGTGTGGCAAACACCAGCAAGGGGAAACTGGCTATAGTACCCATAATCCGCCCCCAACAATACACCGCCTCCAGGAGTCATTAGTTCCCAAATCTCCATCAGCTGGGAACCTAGCATTCAGAACACCTAAGTTTACAGGGGACACTTGAATGAAACCACCACAACTAAGATTTTTCTGCTAAATTTCTTTTTCTTATTTATATTTTCCTTATTTTACATTGCACATGCAGACTCATTCAATTTGAACATTTAAGTTGTAAGACTCATTTTTTTTTTGGTTAAGAATATACTTTGTATAGACATCCCTGTCCCCATTCCTGAGGGTCCTCCTTAGTGGAATTGCTGGTATTACCCTTGGAGTTGTGGGTTATGAGTTGTGAGAGCAGCAGTCATTGTGCAGAGAGGGCAGTGCCTCTGGATATGCCCTCCCAACCTGTGGCTCATACAATTTTCCACTCCCTCTTCCACAAAATTCCCTGAGCCTTGATGTGTGTGTTTTAAGTCTATTTTAGTGTTGAGCTCTCAGGAGCTACTGTATTTCTGCTTCGCCATGTGTTAAGTATCCTCAGTGTGTGTCTCCACCACCCTAGTGCAGGTTGACAAGCTCACCATGGAAGCAGCACTCTCACTCACCTTGTCAATTCCTCTGTAGTTTCATCTGGGCCTTAGCTGATGGGTGTGGAGTGGTTCATTTTCTTCTAGGCAGTCAGCTATCTTTTCTTGTCTTGTTGATTGATTTTGGTTGTCCTCGGCTCTCACTGCCTTCTGAAAATGAGCAACAGGTTCTCCATTGGAGAGTGAGATCAACATAGTTTAAAGGGGATACATATTATCAATTTAGAGAAATTTTGATGCATTTAGCCTCCTTTGGGCCAAAAGTAGTTGGGTCTTGTTGGCAGAGCACATAATCTTGGCCTCCATAGGATTATGCCTGTATTCTGAGTTTTAGCTATGGGTTGTTTTATAGTGAGTAGATCTCTTAGTCAATCAAAAAGCTATTGGTTTCCCACAAAGGCCGGGTGCCACTATTGCACAGCTGTGTACATCTTGTCAGGCTGGTTGCTTTTGTATAGCACTGTTGCCAATTTGCTCAAAACATTGTTGGCCACTTTTCCCCAGCCATTCATATAGCACTTTCTGGCACTATTCTGGCTAACCATATAGAAACTGGATTCCTTCCAGATTCCAGGCAGAACTCTTGGTGTTCTGTGTTCGCAACATATGTTGTCTTCAGTAATAGGGTCTTACCTTTAGCCTCAGGTGGGTAATCAAGTGTTTTGACAGAAGCTTGTCTTATTTTGGGGACCTTGTGCCTCTCTCTGATCAACAGCTGAAGGTGGATTGTAACCAGTTTCTGGTACTGGGAAGCCAGAACCAAATGTTTAGGGTCAGGCTTCATCCCACCCTCCCTAGGGTCCTTCTTACCAGACAATTCTTCCATGCTCCTATTGAGAGTTATAGTTTTTAGTTTGCTATCACAGAATAAAGTTTCTATGGTACCAACTCATTTGGTGTTTAGTTCCATGAGTATGACCCCCATACACTCCCATTTCCCTACACCCACCCCTTTTACCCCTCTTGTCTGTCCCTCACGTTGCTTGTCAGACATGCCTGCATCTAAAGCTATTCTAGGAATCACAGATTAAGGAAAACATGTGGTGTTTCTCTATCTGTGCTTGTCTGAGTTTACTGAGATGATCTGTTCCGAATCCATCCATTTTCCTAAAAATTTCATTATATCATTTCTCCTTACTAATGACTAGAATTCCATTGTGTATATGTACCACACCTTTATTTTCCTATCATCAAACAATGGACATCTAGTTTGATTCCAGTTCTTAGGTATTATGAATTGAGCAGCTATAAACATGGTTGAGCAAATGTCTCTTCAGTGAAGCACAGAGCCTTTAGGGTAAATATACATTAGAGCAATACCTGAGACAGTTGGCAGTTCTATTTCCATCATTTTTAGAAAACTCTATAGTGACTTCCATAGTGATTGTACAACTTTACACTCCCACCAGAAAGCAAATGAAGGTTCCTCTTTCCCACATACTCAGAAAAAGTTATTATCATTTTTTTAATGATTTCCATCCTAAGTGGTATAAGGTGAAATCTCTTAGTTATTTTAATTTGCATTTCCCTGATGGTTAAGTATGTTAAGCATTTTCTTAGGTGAGTAGTAGCCATTTCTATTTTTTTCACTAGAGAACTCCCGTTTCAGTTTTCTGTCTCATTTTTGAATAGATTTCTTTTTGGTTTTCTTTGCTTAGTTTTTTTTTTTTTTTTTGCCTTTTTTTTTCTTTATTAGTTAGTTTTGTATTCTGCAAATACAGTCAGTTTGGTACCATTATTAGGCTCATCCGTGACCTACCCCCTCCCCTTGGCCCCTCCTTGTTGAGGTATATGGGTCATGCATTGTGGAGTTAGCCCACAGTTATGGGTAAGATAAATGTCTCTGCATATCATGACCCAACATGTGGCTCTGACATTCTTTCTGCCCCCTCTTCCGCAAAATTTCCCTGAGCCATGTTGGGTTCATTTTTGGTCTGCTTCAGTGATGAGGTGTTGGGGGCCTCTGAGGCTCTGGCTCTCTGATTTGGTAGGAGTTGATTTTTCTCTGTGTTGATCTCCTTCCCTCTTGTACTGGTATTCAGTTCATCAGGAAAACAGCACCCTTGCTTCTTTCGCCAATTTTTGTTAGTTTCAGCCAGGGCCCTTTGGAGGTATGATGGGGTGGCTTTCTCCTTAGGATCTACATCTATCTGAAAAAGAGAAGCAGATTCTCCAACGGAGAGTAAGTTAGCACCAGGACAAAAGAGATAACCCTTAATTTTTTATAGAGAATTTTTTTTCTTTATTAGTCAGTTCTGTATTCAGCAAATACAGTCAGTTTGGTACCATTATTAGGCTCATCCGTGACCTACCCCCTCCCCTTGACCCCTCCTTGTTGAGGTATACGGGTCATGCATTGTGGAGTTAGCCCACAGTTATGGGTAAGCTAAATGTCTCTGCATATCATGACCCAACATGTGACTCTGACATTCTTTCCGCCCCCTCTTCCGCAAAATTTCCCTGAGCCATGTTGGGTTCATTTTTGGTCTGCTTCAGTGATGAGGCGTTGGGGGCCTCTGAGGCTCTGGCTCTCTGATTTGGTAGGAGTTGATTTTTCTCTGTGCTGATCTCCTTCCCCCTTGTGCTGGTATCTGATTCATCAGGAAAACAGCCCCCTTGCTTGTTTCTCCGATTTTTCTTAGTTTCAGCCGGAGCCCTTTTGAGGTATGATGGGGTGACTCTCTCCTTAGGGTCTACATCTACCTGAAAAAGAGAAGCAGATTCTCCAACGGAGAGTAAGTTATGACCAGACAAATGAGATAACCCTTACTTTTTTTATAGAGAATTTAATAGTTGTAGGCCCTCTTGTAGCCCATGATTGATGGTAGCTTGATATTGGCGAGAGGGCTTATGTTTGGAAATGGTTCAGACTTGTTTCCCAGCTCCAACTATGGGTCCCGTACCACTGAGGAGATCAGTTAGCCAAATTAAGAGCACTTGGTTCCCCACCATGGCTGTGTGGCACTATTGCACTTGTGTGGGCATCACAACAAGTTATTTGCTGCTAAGTAGGTTAGACCATGAGTTGCTTGGACACATATTGGTCATTTTCCCCCAGTCGCCCATGTAGCACCTTCTGGCACTAGACGCGCTGACTGTCTGGGGACTGACTCTCTTCCAACTTCCATCCATGCCATTCTAATTTGCATGTCAACCACATAAGGTGTCTGCAGCAGTAGGGTCCTACCACTAACCTTTCGTGGATCATCAAGTACTCTGACAGAAATCTGCCTGTCTTTTAGGAAACCTTGTAGGTCTCTCTGATCAAAAGCTCATTGTGTATGATAGCCTCATGCTGGTACTGGGAGTTACAGGTCAGTGCCCACTAAGAAAATGAGGAAAAAGATAACTAATATACAAGAGTTAGAGAGAGGAGAGAGGGAGAAGGAAAGGGAGAAGGAGGGAGGGAAGATGTAGAAGATTAAGGTTAGTCGTGATCCTACCCTCTCCAGTGTGTTGTGGTCCAGGTGTTTCCTGCAAGGGCCTGGTGAAGGATCAGCCATTTGGTCTGCCATTTAGTAAGTAGAGTTTTATGGTACCATTGCCATTTGGGTCTGGATTTGTGTTTCCCACCCCTTTGATGCCCTCCCCTCCCTCCCCTTCCATCCTAGTGTCTAGTCCACTAGATGTTTCCTGGATATGTAAGGTATCTTGGGTAGATTCAGGTTAGGTGCTGTAGATGAGTGAGACTATGTGGTGATTTTTTTTTTTCTCTGATTGAGTAAGTTCACTGAGATTGATCTGTTCCAGGTTCAATCATTTTCCCTCAAATTTCATTGTGTCATTTTTTCTTACTGCTGTATAGAATTCCATTGTGTAGATATACCACATCTTAGTTATCCATTCTTCTAGTGATGGACATCTGGGTTGATTCCAGCTCTTAGCTATTACAAATTGAGCCACTACAAACATGGTTGAGCAAATCTCTCTAGCCTGTGGATTGAAGGTTTTAGAGTAGATGTCCAGTAGGGGAATAACTGGGTCTGTTGGTATCTCTATATTCAGCTTTCTCAGAAGTCTCCATATTGCTTTCCAAAGTGGTTGTACCATCCTACATTCCCACCAACAGTGGATGAGTATTCCTACTTTGCTTAGTTTTTTGTGTTCTTTGTAGGTTCTAGATATTGGGCTTCTGTCAGTGGTGTAGCTAATGAATATTTTCTGCCATTCTGTGGTAGTCTATTGGGTCTGCCTGTGTTAAGTTAATCTGTGTAAAAACTTCTTAGCTTCATGAGATCACACTGTTTGAGTGATTGTTTAATATTGCTCATGAAGTCTTATGCCACTCCTATAACATGGAGACTTCCCAAATCTTTTTTCAGTCATTTAAAAATTTCAGGTTTTAAATTGAGGTCTTTAATCCATTTGGAGTTGTTTTTTGTACATAGTGGGAGGGGTGGTTCTAGCTTCTTGTTTCTACATGTGCTTATTCAATTTATTCAGCACCATTTGTTGAACATGCTGTCTTTTCTCCAGTTTACATTGTTGGCTCCTTTGTCAAACATTAAGTAACTATAGTTACTTGAACTAAAGGCTGGGTATCCAATCCTGTTCCATTGGTCCATATACTGTTTTTATGCCAGTACCATGCTGTTTTGTTACTATTGATTTGTAGTACAGCTTTAGATTGGGCATGGTGATACCTCCAGTTTTTTTTTTCCCCTGAGGATATTTTTGGATATCTAAGGCCTTCTTCCAGTCCATATGAATTTTGAGATCGCTTTTTATTTATTATTTATTTGTATGATAGAGAGCAGAGAGGAAAGAAGAGAGAAAATATAGATGTGCCAGGGTCTCTTGCCACTGAAAACAAAATCCAGATGCATGCACCACTTTGTGCCTGTGGTTTCATGTGGGGAATGGGGAGTTGAAACAGGCCATTGGGCTTTCCAAGATAGGATCTTTATCTACTGAGCCGTTTCTCCAACCCCATAAGACTCACTTCTGATGACCTGAATTTTTATGGTTCAACTCTAACTTTCAGATTCAATTAAACTATTAAGTTTTTGGCAGTTGAGGCACAGTACTCAGAACAACTTATGAAATATTTTCAGAATGATATTTTTTTCTCCATCCTTGATTTTCCTAGTGGAAGATGATATATTTTATTCATTTTTGTACCTCCAATATGCTTCAATTAGTTTCAGTCAGCAGGATATGCTCACTAAATATTTAATGACTGAATACTGTCTTAAAGGAAATGTTAGCAAATAGAAGCAAAATTCTGTAAAAACTGATTAACTAAATATGAAATATATTAAAAACATACATGATAACTTCAAGAACAATAATAGGGAAGATAAAATAGATTTATGTGACACTAGAATACAGATGACTTTTCTCTAAATATTCTATGAGCAATTGTGTAAGTGTATCATAATACTTTCCTGATTCTTTCTCTGACAAGTTATTTTCTGCTTAATTCTTAGCAAACTCACATGGTTAATCATAATCTCTCAGAATTGCAATGTCAGCATATGAATCTACATAACTCTCTAACCTGATTCTACAGTAATATTTGACTCTTTCACTGGGTGCCAATTACAGTTTCTAGTAAGAAGAATTTGAGTGCCCTGGTAAGAATCTGATGTCCACCTATAAATTTCTATTACATTTATCTGTGGCTGGGGATTGATGTCACGAAATGATGCATGTGCAATCTCCATTTTCACTTATGAAGTAGGAGTATTTTTCATGATAATATGAGTTATCTGGTCTCAATGGGTATCTCTAAAACAAATTACTATTATTTTGTTCTATGTATTTAAAGCCAAGGGAATTTTTACTAATTCAAAAGCATGGGACACGCAGACCTGTCTCTGTAGTTTTCAATTCCTGTCCTGATTTTTATCAATTTCACTATTCACATAGAATATTATTACAACATCTAGGAATATCAGTTCCTATCTATTCTCTTCCACAGATCATAATCTCTTCTCCTACTTAAGCCACTCAGAATGGTCATACACATGCCTGACAATTTATCAGTAACAAGAAGCGTTCCACTCCATGATCACTGCTTCCTCTATTTCTGTATTGATTCCTATAGAGCTATGCCTCCATAGTCTTTGATCAATTATAAATCCACAAATTTCTCTGCCTCCATTAATTTAGTATATTTCTCTCATTTCTTATCACCTTCAATTTGATTTTAAGTTCTGATACCTTCTGTGTGAATATCCTAAGTACCATTAGATAGACCATATGTACTTGCTACTATTAAGACTTCTATTTAATCCAAATTTCCCTTTATAGCATATCAACAAGTAAGCTTTTCTTCTTGAAATCTTTTCAAAATCATGTCATTTTTTGCTTCAAAGTGTTTATTTTCACTGTCTGCATTAATAGTTAAGTCTGTCTATTCTTTCCAGTAACACTTCAAAAGTATCTTAGCTCAATTTGACCCTGTTATGTGGAATAACTTCTAACTCATTCACTCTCAAATTGCCTGTTTTGGTTTGTATGTAAAAATGTCCTCCTTAGGCTCATGAATTTTAATACTTTGTACCCAGCTTGTGACAATGTTTGAAAAGGTTGATGAACCTTTCAGACACAAACACTTGCTGGAGGAAGTGGGTGAGTAGGGTGGATCTTGACATATGGTTACCCAGCCCAAAGTCTCTGCTCACTTTGTTCTCTACTTCCTACCTGACACTATGAAGAATAACTCTGTTCCCACTCTGGCTGCCATGTCATTCCAGCTGTGAAACTTCCCCTTGGGCCTGAAAGCTGAATTATACCCTTTTTTCCATGATTTGTTTCTGTTCAAGTATTTATTAACAGTAGTGAAAAAATTGCTACGAGATATGAATGTGTTGCTGCGATAAACATGGCTGTGTAGTTCCTAGGCATTTGGAACTGGTTTAAAGGAGGAATGTAGAACAGTTTGGAACCTTGGACTAAAGAAGTCCTTGACTGTTGTAAGCAGAGGATAAGGAGGCATTCTGGTGGGAGTCTGAAAGAGCAGAATGTTGACAAAAGTACCAATAGCAGAGGCTTGTCTCATACAATTTTAGAGAGGAACAAGGAGTATATTGGGAACTGGGCTAGAGACATTCCATGTAATATGCTGACAAAGAAACTGGCTACATTCTGTCCATGTCCTAAGAACTTGGTTGAGACTGAATTTAAAAGCAATAGACTAATGAGCTTGGCAAATGAAATTTCTAGACAGAATTATATCAAATTTGTGGTATGGCTTCCCATAGTTACTCTTATTCAGATTTACAGTGACAGAGAAAAAGTGCAAAGTAGAAATATATGAAAAATGTGAAGTTTAACAAGGACTAGTATATGAACAAGTTTAAAGTTCCAAGCACTAAGGCCAGTAAGCAGTTATAATTCTTAGGGATATTAAATCCATTTGAAAGAAGCCTACTGTTGTACACGTGTACAATACAAAAGATGTTCTAAGAGTAATACCTAACCCACTGAAGGTTCTAACTAGTAAAAATGCATATACCCTTGAAAGGAGAATTGAGAAGGAATTCCCTGCTTCCTATGGTCAGCCTGTAGATGCTGATACAACTCCATCCCAAGTTGGCAGCATTGTCTACATGGCAATAGTTTCTCATGGAGCATTGTATCACAGTTTCAGAGAGCTGCTGAGGTCAGGCAATATATAAGAGTTGGAGTCATTAAAATGAGGCCCTAAGAGACAACTGCTGAAGCTGTGAAGGTCAATGCTCAGTCATAATGGAAACCCCAGGGTGTCAGAGAATCAAGGACCATGGTAACTCATTTAAAGAAAGCTATGGGCTCAGAGTATAGCTGGTCCAAGAAATAGGAAAAAACTGAAGGGACAGAGCTAGGTAGCCAAGCCTTTTGGAGCCCAGGCAATTTCATCAAGATTCCCAAGTATTAGGCATGGAACCACTGGATTTAGTTGCTTTGCTGGGTTTCATTCTTGCATTGGTCCACTATTTCCTTGCTATGTTCCAATTCCTATTTTGTAGAATGGGGATCTTTACACCGTGCCATAATTTGTTGTATGGACTTGTGTTTTGATTTTTTTGTTCATTTTTATTTATTTATTTGAGAGTGACAGAGAGAGAAAGAAGCAGATTCAAAGAAAGAATGAGCATGCCAGGGCCTCCAGCCACTGCAAACGAACTCCAGACGCGTGCGCCCCCTTGTGCATCTGGTTAACTTGGGTCCTGGGGAATCGAGCCTTGAATCAGGGTCCTTAGGCTTTACAGGCAAGCGGTTAACCACTAAGCCATCTCTCCAGCCCATGTTTTAATTTTTACAGAAGTTCCCAATTAATTAAGAAATTTTCTTGTGTCTCAGAAGAGACTGTGAACCTTGGAAAAGTGTTGGGACTGACAAAGAATGTGATGGCTTTAAATTTTTATTAAATCCCATTTGCATCAGAAGATGGCCATGCAGTCTGTGGGGGTAAGTGGCAGTATGTTGTCGTTAGAGGGTAAACTGCACCACTGTAGGCTCATGTGTTTGAGCACTCAGTTGCCAGAAAGTGGCATTATTTTGGAAGGTTATAAAACCTTTAGGAGATGGAGTCTCCCGGGAAGAAGTGGGTAATTGGGGGTATATTTTGAGGTTTAATAGCTTGGCTACACTTTTTGTTCATTCTCTGCTGCCTGATTATGGTGCCAGCTCTGCTTCATGGTCCTTCACCATGCCTTTCCAACCAGGAAACTTCCCCTAGTAACTATAATCCAAAATAAACTTTTGCTTCCTTCAGCTGCTTCTGGTCAGGGTTATATTTGTTCACAGCAGCAAGAAAGTAACTGATACACAAGTTATCTATAATTCAAGACTGTACATACCATTATTTTACTTCAAACAATTCAGTGGCTTCCAATTTCCTTTAACTAAATCATTTGCTGTTTAAAATAGTGTATAGCTTTTTAAATACTTATATAAAAGCATCTTTATTCATATGTTTTATTGATATAGCTTTGAAATCATCAGAGTTATTTCTTTGGATGCAACTATATTCACTGGCCTGATAGCATGTTATACATCCCATTGAAGTATGTGTGCATAGGATCATTTTCCTTTGCTATACTGAAATGTTTGATACAGGCTACTTATGAAGGAAAGGGTTTATTAAACTTATAGCTTTGGAGCCATAGAGTCCAAAATCAGATGGGACCCAGTCATTTTAGCCCATAGAGAGGATCTAGGACTTGGTGGCACTATTTCATGGAAGATGACAATGGTGGAAGTAAACGTGTGCCCTGAGTATTTTAGAGAGCAGCTTCATTTGTAAATAGTCTCTTAATGATAGCTACAAAGGGTCCATCAGGAAAAAAACCTGACAATACTCTTTGAGGAACATGATTGAAGCACTTGTCACTAGGCCCCACTTTTTAATGGTTTTGCCATTTCTTAATACTACCACCCTGAGGACCAAGGTTTCAGCTCATGAAACATCAGGATACACTCAAATTGTACCTAGGTAATAACAACTATAACATTTTATTATCTCATGTTTTTGTTTATATATATATATATATATATATATATATATATATATATAATTCATTATGTACACAGTGTGTATACGGTCATGCTGGTATCATCGCTAGCCCCCTCCCTGTCCTCCCACCTCCGCAGGGACCCTCTTCATTAGAGAATGTGGGTTGTGCATTGTGGGGTTAGCCATCACTAATGGGGAAGAGGCAATGTCTCTGTGCATAATGTCCCAACATGTGGCTCTAACAATCTTTCTTCCCCAAATTTCCCTGAGCCATGTTGGGTTCATTTTAGGTTTTTATTTTACTTTAATTATTTGTTACTGAGTGATAAAATTACATGAAATTATTCTACTTACTAAGTTTCTTATTTTCTACATTTAAGTAATGAAGTTATATTGCTCATAAAATCAGAAAAATAAGCAGCAAATGTTATTTTATTTTATCTTATATTTTATTTTTATGCTTTATTAATAGTATTAATTTTGTTTATCTATTACATGAGAAAAAGAGGCAGATAGGGAGAGAAAAATAAGGGGGCCACCAGGGCCTCCAGCTGCTGCAAATGAACTCCAGATGTGTGCACCATCTTGTGTATCTGGCTTATATGAGCCATGGGGAATCAAACCTGGGTCTTTAGGCTTCCCAGGCAATGCCTTAACTGCTAAGACATCTCTCCAGCCCTGTTTTATTTTTAATATGTATATTTATTTATTTATTTGTGAAAAGAGAGAGAGAGAGAGTTAGAAAATGGACATATCAGGGCCTCTTGCCACTACAAAATAATAAAAAAATAAAATAATGGGCCACTTTGTGAATCTTGCTTTATGTGGGTACTTAGGAATTGAATTCGGGCTGGCAGGCTTTGCAAGCAACAACCTTTAATGGATAATATTATTATTGTTCTTTTTACTTTTCTCATTATACTTTCTGTAATGTTATTTTTTTTAAATGACCATGTGTGAATTTGTTAAATTTTGTTAAATTTGTATTCACTTATTAAATCATTAAAGTATAATGAGAAAATATTGGGAAATGATACTTTAATCCTTAGATGGAAGAGAAAAGCCTTTTGTGAAGAGTAATAAAGAATCTAAATCAAATATACAATGTTACATGATTTTGACTGCAGAGTAAAGAAGTTCAGAAACTAAATTATAAAAGAAATGAAATATAACTAAACTTAAAGAAATATTGTATTACTATAGGTTTGATATTGGAGAATCCACAGCATATGTGAGATAATAGTTTTACATATCTCAAATACAACAGCCCTCAGAAACAAATAAGTATACATTATTTCACTAATTCCAATTAACTCAATTATTCAGATGTATTCGTTACTTAAACTGCTACTATAAAAAAAAAACCTTACAAAATCAACTTAAGCAAGGAAGGATTTGTGTTGGTTTATGATTTCAGGGAACAGCCCATCATGGGGAGGAATAGATAGTTGAAGGAACTATGAGGCAGCTGATCATATTGAGTCCACATTCAGGAAGGAGAGAGAGAGGGAGAGAGAGACAGAGAGAGAGAGAGAAAGAGAAACTGGTGCTCGGGCTGCTTTTGCTTTTTTATTTAGTCTGGAATCCCAGCCTATAGGATGGTGTCTCTCATATTCATCTTGAGTCTTCACACCTCAAATGAGCCTGTGGGACAGCACCCTCACAAACCTTGCCAAATGTGTGACTACTAGGTGATTCTAAATCCAGTCAAGTTTACAAATAAGATTAACAATTACTTAAATATTAAAAATCATGTGAGCTCATTTGAAATGTTATTTGTCTCTCCATAATTGAAAATGGTATAATATTACTTTTCTGTATGTCATTCAAAGTCATGAGGCTTTAATTAACAATTTCTCACACTCTAAGTAGTACAATATATGTAAGGACTGTTGTATCTATTTCTAAACTATTCCTGAAAATTTGGAATATTGCATTTGCTCTGTGCTTTTCTTTCAATCTATGGAGCCGAACATGTCATGTACATGTCCCATGTCTTTCTGTCTTAATCCCAGTGAAGAAACTGTAAGAAGTTGTTTGCTTTTGAATAAAGAAACCATAATTTTAATATCATTTCTGTTCCTTACTAGTTGAATAATATTTTTCTGAATGATAAATGCCACATTGTTCAACATTTGAAATTAAATCAAAAATATGTTATTTTTCAATGTTTATTTTTTTAATTATGTTTTTTAAAGTGAGTGTCAAAACTCTACTAGGAAAATATATATCAAACCCCTTGCTTGATTCCTGACATATAATTTTAATGCCATAATTAAAACAACAATGACAAGGAATATTATTGTTAGCAATTATGGTAAAGAGAAGGAAAAGGGACTATGTTCTTCCTGTATAGGGAAATTTGTATATTTCTTATCATTTATTCTGTCTTGGCGGAATTTGGTTTAAACATCATCACATAAGAGCTTACTTTCTCAACCTATGTACTGGGAGGAGATTTGAGTACTTAAGTCTCACCCTATTTTTTATGAAAACAGTTTATTCAGCTCCTACATGGTGGAGGGATTTTGTGGACTCCTTCTCTGACCTACTTATATTTTTAATTTACTCTCATTTGAAATTTGTGAATGCCAACAAAAATATTTATACACAATGAAATACAAAATGAAACAGAATTTATAACATATCAATTTGATAGATTAATATACTGGGAATTATTAATCACTGTTTTAATTACAGATCTTTCTCACTATGATGCTTTGATGTTTTAGCTTTTTGGTGAAATAGAACAAAGTTTATATATTGGAAAACTTGAACTTTTTCTGTGTGAAGCCATATAGTGTACATGGATCTGTCTATTCCTAATGTTGATTTGAAAATAAAAACAACTGGCTAAAATATGTATAAGAGCAGTAGAACTAGAGAGGGACAGGCCATTAATGAAGTTGGTGCTATTGACAGCTCTTGAGTATGTTCACCACAGCATCTGGTGGTGTGGTTCAGTGGTAAAGCATTTGCTAAAATGTACAAAGCTCTGGACTTTTTAACCTGAGTACCAACCAAAAAAAGAAGGGAATTCTTAAATTATAGCTTGGTACAAAGAAGTCTTACAACAGAACATGACCCAAGAAATTCCTGAACCTCTTTCCCTTGCTCTCCATTAAATTAGGACATTTACCTCTTTAAGTGTATTGTAAGGATGAAAGGAAATAACATGTAAGAATAAAAATGGTCCCCTGATCTATTTTTACCAAGTGACTATCACTAATTTAGTGTGTTTTTTTCCAGTTATGAGACTCTTAAATACTGGTTATTCGAATAAGTTGCTGAGACAATATTTTCTCTTTCTGTTTTATAGGCTATGCCAATGAACAACAAAAAAATTTTAAAAATCTCACATTAAATTCATTGAAACTATTAATTCAAACACAGGGAATAAATACTAAATTTATAATATATAACATATTACTTAGTAAATAATTGTCTAATCCTCCATCTAAATTCTCGTGCTGGCATAGTACACATGAAATTCAGATAAAAATATCAAATATTTTATCTATATGATGATTTTTCTATATAAGGAAAAAAACACAAAATAAAATTTTACTGTTCAGATCTTAAATATACCATCAGGTGATAAATGAAAAACAGGTAAATTATGTAATTATTATCAAAGTTTTGCATGGTAACTTAAGGTGAATATTGTCAGAACACTGACATTTTTAGCTACAAGAAAATTTATAATAGAATTCTGTGAAGTATATCTTCTGGAAAAATCACAGTTAACTTAAAAGTAAATGTCAAAAGCAATTTTGTTTTAAGAAAGAAAGAAGAAACAACAAAAATCCTTTCTGGATAGTAGACAAGTCTATAGCATTGAAAAAAGAAAAGCTGAGACTCTGAAACACTCTGCAGTCCAGAATAGAGGACATCTCACAGGTAACACAACATTATTTTCCTTTGAAAGTGTCTGGAAAGGAAAGGAACTCAAATTCACCACACTCACCCCCTAAATTCCCCCCCCTTTTTTTCATTATTAGTTAGTTTTGTATTCAGCAAATACAGTCAGTTTGGTACCATTATTAGGCTCATCCGTGACCTACCCCCTCCCCTTGGCCCCTCCTTGTTGAGGTATGTGGGTCATGCATTGTGGAGTTAGCACACAGTTATGGGTAAGACAAATGTCTCTGCATATCATGACCCAACATGTGGCTCTGACCTTCTTTCCGCCCCCTCTTCCACAAAATTTCCCTGAGCCATGTTGGGTTCATTTTTGGTCTGCTTCAGTGATGAGGTGTTGGGGGCCTCTGAGGCTCTGGCTTTCTGATTTGGTAGGAGTTGATTTTTCTCTGTGCTGATCTCCTTCCCCCTTGTGCTGGTATCTGGTTCATCACGAAAACAGCCCCCTTGCTTGTTTCACCAATTTTTCTTAGTTTCAGCCGGGGCCCTTTTGAGGTATGATGGGGTGGCTCTCTCCTTAGGATCTACATCTATCTGAAAAAGAGAAGCAGATTCTCCAACAGAGAGTAAGTTAGCACCAGGACTCTCAGCATCAGGTCTCTAATAAATAAATAAAATAAATAAATCTTTATTAAACTATACATACATATATATATATATATATATATATATATATATATATATATATATAAAATCTGGGCTTGGTGGTGCAAGCCTTTAATCCCAGCATGCAGGGGGCAGAGGTAGGAGGATCGCCATAAATTCAAGACCACCCTGAGAATATAGAGTGAATTCCAGGTCAGCCTAGGCTAGAGTGAGGCCCTACCTCAAAAAAAAAAAAAAAAAAAAAAAAAAAAAACAACTGATACTAGAATTGCAGTATGATTTTTTTCAGATTTTGATAGTTTTGGCTTTCATGTTTTCTAAGAAAAGGGTTAAAAATTATAAATGCTTCTGATTGTACTTGAAATGCACAGTAGTGAAATCTCACAATGCTATTCCTAAAAGAGGAAGCAGTATTCACAAAGGATTATCAGGGTTATTAATTTATTTTGCTTTTTTGTGACTTTTAAAATTTCATTTAAAAAGTAATGTATAAAAACTATATGTTTCACTCTCCTCACTCTGCACCCCACTATCAGCAATTTACAAATACTATTCTTAAGCTTTTTGGCAATATAATTAATGGTAAGATTATGAACAGTAAGGTTGTAACACAATATGTAAGGAAGAATTAATATAGCTGGGGAGGTTTTAATTGGGACTCCACCAAATTTCATAGAACATAGCTCATGTATCATTTCAAAGTTCAAGTAAATAAAATTTCCTTTTGTTGCCAGTATGTGGTATTGGACATGCAATCCGTTACTGCTGGTTTAAGTTAAGCCTTAACAATTTCCTTGATCCCTTTGCTTGCAATCTATGAATGTTAGAAAAATTTTAATATAATTCAAGAATACAGCTAGCATGAATATACAGCATAAAAAAACAGGAATGTAGTTGGAAAAAGAGAGAAAGATAACTAAAATTATACATTATCTGTTCATTTTATTGCATTAGAAGTTGGTCCAACTTTACTCTCTTGCTCCAAGATATCCTCTGGTATCTTATTTTCCTCTCTGACTTCATTTCTTCCAATAATTGGTCATGGTTTAAAGAATTTTGATGTTATTATGTGGCAATTCCAAAAGCAAGTAACACTGAGGGTCATATCCCAGAAAAGGGACTTTTTGAGGTCATGGAACTGCTTCCTGATAGAGTTAACGTGAGAATCTCAGCCTTCAAATACTCAGTTTTGCCAATGACAAAAGTTTCAAAATTTAAAAACAGGACAATGAGTTGTATATATGTGTAGAGAGCTGCGAAGTGCCGCGCCTTAAAGAGGGCGCTGGCTTCCGCCTTCCACCTCCCCGATGGTGAGTGCTCTCTGTCGTAAACAACTCCATATATGGCTAAGGCTGAGAATCTGGCTTGCTTCCTCGTATGTGGACCTATCTGCATTCATCACGTGACGTACTGGGGTTGGCTACCCAAAGGCCTTATATACGATGAACTGGCTTTCCTCAGGGTCAGTCAGAAGATTGTTCAAGGTTCCTGAATAAACTGCATAAAGAAGAGTCAGAGCGTTGCGTCTTCCTTGCTGGTCGAGGCAGTCGCGACATATATGGGAACTAAATAACGTACTAAATAAGCCACTATTATAGAAGGATTTTAAATGGAACTAAAAATAAGAGATCTTTTCTGTGCCAGAAATTGTTAGTACCTGTAGGCACAATGCTCTCTCAGACCATGAGTTTGAATGTGAAATTCTTAATATTTTATCTCAATAGAATATTATAGCCAGCTTCATATTGCTGTGAAGAACCTCCAAACTAGCCACAGCTAATGGGAAGAATGGGATTTATTGAAGTTTACAGATCCAGGGGAAGTTGCATAATGGTGGAAAAAGCTGGCTCCATTTACACAGATACATGCAAAGAGATATAGCACCACCAGAAATACAAGCAAGCATGGTCCAGAAACCCCATGCGGAACTCAAGCACTCTGCATAGCTTCAGCTATTCATACACACCTTAGGGCTGGAGCCTAGGATCCGCCCAAGGTGGTGCCTCTTACATGCAGGCAATTAGAAATCCAAGGAACTTTAATAAAACTGAATCTATGGTGGGACATGCATTCAAACTGCGACACAGTTTTATTATATTTATAAAGTAGAGATATATTTAGTGATGAGGGTGATTTTCTGTTAATGGACTTTATCATATTCTTTCTAGCTCTACATAAACTATCACTTTAATGTTTGCAAAGAGTTGGATATGCAGCTATTTTGCTACTAGGACTTCAGTCAGTGCTGTCTTTCTTTACCATACCTGGAGACATGATATAGCAATATGAAGACTGAGGTAATATCACACAATGACTCAAGTCTCCCTTCATGTCTCTTACTCTTACATCTAGCAATCTTGGCCTGTTTGCTTCCATATCTGTGTCCTCCCTTGACCTCAGCTGCATTTTGTGATATAGTAATCTACCTCAAGTGAGTTTTCACCCTAATAACATGGCAAGGTGGCACCATGGAATGATTTCTCTAAAAAATGATCCTAATACTTCATTAATAGTAATTAATTAATAACAACTTGTCAGATATCTTAGGCCTGGGCTGTACCCACACAGCTAAAAAAAATACCTATAATGGCCCTGGTTTACATTAACCATTATCTTGTAGCTTGAGTATCTGTCTTTTATTCTTCTAAGTTATTATGGAAGGAATGACAGGTTAAGTCTCAGAAATACTTTCTGCTTTTCCTTTGTAATATCAGTTATTGTCCTTATTGTATGTGTTTTCATTTATCAAAAGGGGAATTTTATTGGCTGAAGTGTTCTCAGACATGGGTGTTTATTAAACTTCTAGAGTGGAGTTTTTAACATAGAATTTCCTACCCACTCCATTTCATCTATTGAGTCATAACATCTAGAGAACTCCCTCCCTCATAGTTTGAATGATCACCCTTGAATGCTTCACTATGTTAGCCATCCACTATAATGCTTTTCTGGTTATAACACTTACTTGCACTCTAAGTGAATCAGCAGTTGCTGGTAAGTTGTAAAAGAGTTTAATCAAAATTCATATGTTCAATTCAAAATTAGCACACAACAAAATATCAATCTTCCTTCTCTACTCATTTACCATTTGGGAATGGCTTATCAAATTCACCAGATATGCTGGATTGAGCATTCTCATGCACAAAAGCACACAAATATTCCACAGAGCCAAGAGTCAGTAGAACCAAATAATTCCATATGAGTACAGACAAAAGGAACATTTATCGGAAAACACGCTTTAAAGTTATATTATTCCCTATGAGAGTGCTTGTAGAAGAACTAAGCCATTCAAAGTATCCTTTTAAGATTCTTTCTAAGTTCCAAAAAGGAAAGTAATATGATCACTCATCACATTCATAATTAATATCTATTAGACTATGCTCATTTTATGGTTATGAGACCTTTTCTGAATATAAAAATTATTGGTTATGAGTACAATCTCTAAAATTAGCATTGTTCCTTTGGGAACATATATAATACTTTATAATGACTCCCTTTGCCTTGCCGCATCGAAAAATATATTGTGGCAAAAGAACATAATATATACCGGCTCAGGATATGCATGATTTAGCATGAAAATATAGAAGTTAAGCAAATTTTTTATATCATGTATATTGAATATGTGAGAAATACTGGTATTTCTTCTTTAAATATTTCGTAGACTTCAGCTGTGAAATAATTCTGGGCTTTCATTTGATGTAAGATTTATTACTGATTAATTCTCATTGCTTATGGTTAGTCTGTTTAGGTATTGTCTCTCTTCACAATTCATCTTTGGCAGTTTATATGTGTCTAGAAACTTATCCATTTCTATTACACTTTTCCAATATGTTAGTTTGTAGTTGTTCCTATGATGTTTTGTTAGCCTTCCTTTTCCTGTAGAATCACTTGTAATGCCATATATTTTTTTTTTTACTTGAGTCCTTTTGCTTTTGCTCATTCTATCTAAAGATTTATCATTTGTGTTTATCTTTTGCAAAAAAAAAAAAAAACACTTTTGGGGCTGGACAGATTGCTAAGTGATTAAAGGCACTTGTTTGAAAAGCCTGATGGCCTGAGTTCAATTCCCTAGTACCCACATAGAACTAGATGCACTGAATGGCACAAGCATCCGGAATTTCATTTGCAATGGCAGGGAGTCTTGACATGCCCATAATTAGTCTCTTTGTCTGCCTTATTCTGTCTTTCTCTTTCAAATGAATAAATGAATATATATTTAAAAATTCTTCACTTACTTAAACATATGTTTGCTTTTAGTTATATCATTTATTCCAACCTTATTTCTTTGTTTTGCTAATTTGGGGTTAAGTTTATCTTGATTTCTCATTTTTCAGTTTCTTCACTTGTAATATTTCTGCATTTTTAATGTGGATATTCAGTTCTATGTACTTCCCTGCTGGAATGTTTTCTTTTTGTTATATTTTGCTCTCTTGTGTTTCTATAGTCATTCACTGCCAAAACATTTTATTTTAATTTCTTTAATATCTTGTGGTTGTTCAAGAGAATGCTCTTTAGTGTTTATGTATTTATACAATTTTCAGAGTACCTTCTATTTTTATCACTAATTTCATTACACTGTGATTGGAATAGGTACTTGGTATAATAATAACTAAAAATGTCTTTGAAAATTCACTTCCTTATGAAATATACCACATAATCTGTGTAAATTGAGAAGCACTTGAACTCTGAAGCTGCTGAATGGAATGTCGAGAATCAATAAGTAACAATGCAAAATAAAAGTTAATAATCAAGTTAGATTGGCTAAAGAAAATATTTTTCTTTAAAAAAAAAGAACAGTATGGTGGACAGAATGGAATGAGTAGGACAGAGTCCTGTTTCTGAGCTCCTCACGCCTCCCCAGTCTGGGTTGCCTGTATGGATAGTGTGTGGGCTTGCGCAGCATTTTGGAGTTAGTAGGCTAGGCCCTTGTTTCCAGGCTCCTCCCACCTCTCTGGTCTGTGCTCCCTGTGCCTGTCTGTGTGGTGTAGGGCACAGCTCAGAGTAAGTAGGCCAGATCACTGTTCCCTTGCTCCTCCCAGTCCCCTGGTGCTGGTAGGTCCCAGTGTGTCTTGCTTGGGGAGGCCTGTTCCCTGTGTGAGCTATGGAATCAGGCCTTTTCCTCCGGTATCCTGACTGGCCACAGAGTACCAACATCCCTGTTCACCTGATTCAGAGGGTACATGGGCCAAAGGACCAAAACTTGCTTCCTTCTCAATAAAATAAAAAGTCTTCCTAAAATGGGTAGACAACAAAGCAAAAAAGCCAACAAAAGTCAGAAAACTGAAAGATCTCCACCAAGGATGCCTAGTCCTACAATGGAAGCCTCCAATGAAATCATAGAGAAATCAACAGAAATTCATTCCCAAAATGAAGACACAACAACCAATGAGACCCTGATTTAAAAAGAAAATTGCTGAGCTGTAAACAAACCATTAAAGGACCAAAAATCATATCAATAGAATTGAAAAGAATCATCTCCTATAGTGTTCAGCTTTTGATAGCAGGCTTATCTTGATTGAAGCACATGTTAGAACCCTCCAAAGAGGTGAATAAATTGAAGGTAAGACAAGAAATGACAGATCTCAACAACAAGTTGGTTAAGCTTAATGAAGACTTGATCAAATAAAAGAATGAACTCCAGAAAGCTTCAAGAAAAATCAGAACTTGAATTGAAATTGTACCTCAAAAAAGAGAAGGACATGATGCAAAATAACACAACAGAAAACAAAAATCATCATAGTATACTTCCAAAACCTCTACTCCACAAAATTAAATGATCTGGAAGAATTAGATGAATTCCTAGACACATACTACCTACCAAAACTAAACTCAGAGCAGATTAATCTCCTAAACAAACCTATCACATCCACGGTGATTGAAAAGGGAATAAAAAAAACCTCCGCAAAAAGAAAAGTCCAAGACTGGATGGCTTCTCAGCTAAATTCTATCAAACCTTCATAGAAGAAATGAAACAAATTTTTCTCCAAATATTCTGCATAATCAGAGTCCAGGGAATCCTCCCCGACTCTTTTCATGAATCTAATCACCCTAATACCAAAACCAGACAGAGATGCAACAATGTTTGATCATGAACTGGTGTTGTGTTTTGTCAAATGCCTTCTGTGCATCAGTTTAGATCATCATGTGGTTCTTAAGGTGCAGTTTATTTATGTGGTGTATTACATTCACAGATTTCCATATGTTAAACCATCCCAGCATCCCTGGAATGAAACCTACTTGGTCAAGGTGGATAATGCTATTGATGTGTTGTTGAATTCATTTTGCAAGAATTTTATTCAGTACCTTTGCACCTAAGTTCATTAGGGATACAGGCCTATAATTTTGGCATAACACTAACCAAGGATGTGAAAGACCTACTGAAGACCCAGACCTTAGGGCAAGCAACTACAGCTGCTTGATCTTTGAAAAACATGCCAATAATATATACTGTGGAAATGACAGCATCTTCAACAAACGGTGTTGGACAAATCGGATTACCATGTGTAGAAAAATTAAATTAGGCCTGCTCATTTCACCATACAGAAAAATCACGTTCAAATGGATTAATGACCTCAATATAAATCCTGAAACTCTTCAACTATTGGGAGAAAATATAATAGGCCCTTTCCATGATATTGGACTGGGAAAAGTCTTCCTGAACAAAATCCCAGTAGCCCAGGGAATTAAAAAGTCACTCAAACAATGGGATCCCATGAAGCTAAAAAGCATTTGCACAAACATACCATAAGCAGAGACAATAAATTACCCCCTGAATGGGAGAAAATCTTTACCAGCTATTCCACTGACAGAAGCCTAATATCTAGAAGCTACAAAGAACTCAGAAAACTAAACAAAAAAAAATCACAGAAAGACAACTGTTGCATGGTCTCACTCATCTGCAATCCCTAACCTGGATCAGCATGAGTGCCTGACATACCTGAATAGCATCTCAAGGCTGGGACAATAGGGAGGGTGGGGCTTGGGGGAAGGGAAAGGGTGGGGGGGACATAAAACTGAACACAAATTGAACTGGTGCCATAGAATCCTATGTCCTGGAAGTCAGACAAAAAATGAAATCCTCAAGAGGACCTAAGGGGGAGCAACTGAATCGAAGGGCCCTGGAGAGGATGAGATGAACCCTAACCTCAAATTTCTCCTGTTTCTCTACCTTCTCTTTTTCATTTTTGTTTTCCCTTGGTACTGGCATATAATTCCCTGTACCAGGATGTTGTCTACATCCACCATCATCTGTTGATCAGGGAGACCTACTGGATCTCTGAAAGCAAACAACAGGGACTTCTGTCAGGCCACTTGATTACCCACTAGAGGTTAATGGAAAGATCCTACTTCTGAAACCACCATATTCTGTCAGAATAGACCATGGAGAGACCTGGATGAAATTCAGAGGAGAGCTAGTCCCCAGACAATTAGTCCATCTAGTGCTGGAAGGCACTACATAAGCTACCAGGGGAAAGTGGCCAACATCTGTCCAAGCCACTCAAAGTCTAAGTGACTCAGATGCAAACAACCTGAAGTGATGCTAACACAAGTGCAATAGTGGCACAAACCATGGTGTATAACCAACTGCTATTGGATTGGCTACTAGATCCATTTAGTGGAAAGGAATCCATATACGGACCTGAGAAACAAGTTAGAATCATATCCAGATAATGATTCTGCTTTCCATTGTCAAACTCCCACTAACGTTAGACTATAACAGGGTCTATACCCTTTTAATTATCTCTAAATTGAAAATCGTTATCCTATTTAATCAGTTCTGACTTCATTCTCCTCTGGAGAATCTGTTTCTCTTTTTCAGATGGGAGCTAGACTTGAGGAGATAAACAATCCAGTGCACTCCACCCTGGCTCCACTTGTAAGCACAGAGGCATTAGGGGAATGAGCAAGAGTGCTGCTTTCTTAGTGAATTTGATATAAGCATAAGGGTGGTTGTTGCAGTCCGGTTCGCATTGCTGGTAGAAACCACCCAACCAAGGGAAGCTTCTGGGAAAAAGAGGTTTATTTTGGCTTACAGGCTAGAGGGGAAGCTCCAGTGTGGCAGGGGGAAACGATGACATGAGCAGAGGGTGGACATCACCCCCTGGCCAACATAAGGTGGACAATAACAAGAGGACAGTGTGCCAAACACTGGCGTGGGGAAACTGGCTATAATATCCATAATCCTGCCCCCAACAATACACTGCCTCCTGGAAGTGTTAATTCCCAAATCTCCATCAGCTGGGAACCTAGTATTCAGAACACATAAGTTTATGGGGGACACCTGAATTAAATCACCACAGTGGTAGAGATAGACAATGAGGACACTCAACAGCTACCAAACCAGAGATCCAGAGGCTCCTATGTGCCCATCACTGCAGGTGACTTAAAATGCTTCCAGCATGGCTCAGGGAATTTTGTGGAAGAAGGAGCAGAAATATTGTTAGAGGCAAAAGTTGGGACATTTTGCACAGAGACATTGCCTCCCCCCCCACCCGCCGTAATGCATTACCCACAATCCCCATGGGGTTGACTTGCATCTCCAATGAGGAAGGCCTCTTCAGGAAATGGGCAAGGAAAAGGAATGTATGGTACCAACATGTGTTGTTTACATACTAAATATGTACATATCTAATAAATATATATGTACATATATATTTAAAAACTAAAATAAATGAGCATTTCAGTAGAAATCAAGGTGATGTTGATGAAGTTAAGGACACATGAAATGAGTTTGAGCAAAACAGCAATAAAATTTGATTTGTATTAAAAGTAAATTATTTTGATGACATTATCAATATAATAAATATCAATAATTGCATAGTTTTAGTAATTAGTATCTCTTCAAGCAATCTCCCTACCTTTCTTATGCCTTATTACAATACAAAACCTATTTAATATCACCTGAAAGTCTCATCATGACTTAGAGGTTAAACAAGAAAATCAGTTAAACTGAATTTAAGTTTTGTTAATATTCCTTCATATGAGAGAAAGTCTTGTTTTTTCAAGCAAGAAACCACAGTCCTATTTTAAATTCTCTTTGTATTTTTTATAAGAGAAAGGGAGCGAGCGAGCGAGAGAGAGAGAGAGAGAGAGAGTATTGGTGCATTGTGCTACGGGCTCCAGCCACTACATTCAAACTCCAGCCTCGCGTGCCACCTAGTAGGCATGTGCAATCTTGCACTTGTCTCAAATTTGTGCATCTGGTTTACATGGGATCTGGAGAACCAAAAACGGGTCCTTAGGCTTCGCAGGTGTCTTAAATGCTAAGCCATCTCTCCAGCCCCACACTACTATTTTAAACAAAATGCTAAAAACACATGTGATATTGCTTACTCAATTGAGAATCATATTTGAAAAGCCCTTCTCCAAAGAAAAATGCCTGTATCTGCTGTTCCAGCAGGGCACATGATGTTTAGGAGACCATCAAAGTCCCAGGCAGCATTTTTGCTTCTTGATATTTCCACAGCCACACTTCTTTTAGCTCTTCTCCACATTAGTGATGTAATTCCCTCAGAGATGCTTGTACAAAGGAAGGCATCTGTTTCTATTGCCTCTCTGAGAGAAGATCAGGATCTCTATACATCATTGAATACATAGTATCATGCATTAGAACTTTCCATGAGGAACAATTACAAAGACCAAGAATTGTGGTCCACAGACAAGAGGACAGAAAGCATTTGTTTTTACACACTGGTAGGGATATTCCTTATATTGCTGCTGCTTAATGTAAATGGATATATTTCTGTTTTTTCTCCTTTAACTATGCTTCCCCCTTTTTCCATCCTTCCTCTCTCTCCTTTTCATTTTTTTGTACAAAATTGGTAAAGAGAAGAGGTATTCTATTTCCATTTAAGTGTGAATTTACATCATAAAGTAGAATATGATAATATGATATAATTTTTCTGGCAATGTCTATAAAATATAATGTTCTTAAATGGTTCTGTAGTTCAAAAGAGAGGTCTTAATCAAAGTATAAAAATCATGTATAGAGTTACAGAGAATAATACATGAGGAAAATAAGCTATATGTCTGTCAAGCAGTATCATTAATTTACTTTTTGTAACTCATCCTGGTTATAAAACACAGTGTAAATTATGAATGTGTTCAATAATAAAGGGCTAATAAACTATCTCTAACAGAAAAAATATAACACTATGAAGGCAAATAAGTACCTTCAAAATGCTCAATGTCATTACTTATTGGGAAATTCAAATGAATATCACAATATCACAATAAAATACTATATCACCCAAGTTAGAAATGTTGTGATTACCTACCACAATTGGGCATACCCTCTTAGACTAGGAGCCAAAAATAATACTTTCCTCTCTGAAGATTCTTTAGCCAGGTCTTTATTAATGCAATGATGGAAGTCTTTATCCAGATCCACTGTTACTGCGAGCACTGTTTGTAGAGCCTTACACTAAGGCTTGACTTATACAACTACCAAGTGAAAGCTGGAAGAAAGTTATTTTTTGTAGAGATTTTCAGCTATGTTGGTTTTGGCATTGCATGTAATAGAGAACCCTTATGTTACCTTAATATAAATTCAGACAAAAAATCAGTAAGAAAAAAGAATTGCTGATTAAAAGAATAGAAAACAGCAAATACAGGTGAGATGTACTGATAGAATTTGTATGCACTCTAGGTAGAAAAGTAAATTCATATGGCAATTAAGGAATGTGTATTAACAGCCTTGAAATAAATTAAACTGTATGTGATGCTGCAACCCCATTGCTGGACATCAATCCAAGTAAATGCCATCAACATGTCCAGAAGACACATTTCCATGTTTATTGTAGCACTATTCACAATAGACATTGTGAAAGTTTGCATGTATATTCCCCCATAGACACAGGTGTTTTTAAAATTATCTATTTATTTGTAAGAGGGAAAGAGGCAGAGAGAGAGAGAGAGAGAGAGAGAGAGAAAGAAAGAAAGAAAGAAAGAAAGAAAGAAAGAAAGAAAGAAAGAAAGAAAGAAAGAAGGAAGGAAGGAAGGAAGGAAGGAAGGAAGGAAGGAAGGAAGGAAGGACGCAGATTCCAGCCACTACAATAGTACTCCAGATGCATGCCCCATCATGTGTATCTGGCTCACATGGGTCCTGGGGAACCAAACTAAGGCCCTTTGGCTTTTCAGGCAAGCACCTTAACCACTAAGCAACCTCTGCAGCCCTCAGGTGTATATATATATTTAAGCTTGGAAATTGGATTTCCTGCTGCCTATGTGGAAAAGTCACTGGAAGCATATCCTTGGGTCTAGCCCTAAGGTGTGTTTGGAGCACATCTGAATTCCAGCCCAAATGTATGAAGAGGTCTGAGCTCTGCCTGGGTCCTGCTTGCTGCAGTTCCCTGCTATATTTTTGAAGTTTGCTGGCTGTTTGTTTATTTATCTCTGCTTAGATGTTTGGAGGCAGCTTTTTCCACCACTGACAGAACCACCCCTAGATCTATAAACTTGAAATAAGTCCCTTCCTCTCATAATTGGTGACTGTTTGGAAGTTCACCACAGCAATGTGAAGTGGACTACAATAGAATGGAAGAGGGAGAGATTTGGTCATAGAGTGAACAAAAGGAGAAATGTCACAGTTTTATAGGAGGAAGAATTTACAGGGTTACATGACACATCAAGGTAAATAGAATAAACAGAAATGCATTTTACAACTCACAACAGAAGTTTCTGAATGTAGTCACCATATAGAAGTGGATAAAAATGGGGCCAGGGAAATAGCTCAATTGCTCATGTCCTTGCTTCACAAGCAAGATGACCTGAGTGTGGATTCTCAGCATCCTTGTAAATTCTTGGAGTATGGGATGCATTGGTGATTCCACTGCTGGGAAGACAGGGTATCTTTGAGACTTGCTGGTTAGCTAGAGTAGCAAAATTGTTTAATTCCAGGTTCCATGAAAGACCCTATCTCAAAAATAAGACTAAGAGTGACAGGAAATAATATAGCATGGACCTCTGGCCTATACATGCATCCACATATGAGTATGCATACATACATGCACACCACATGAATACAAATGCTAAAAGGTGAAAATAAAAAAAGAAATGATAAAATTTTCAATTAATATATATGCTAATGACATTGAGTTGATCATGTATGTATGAATAAAATACATCATATTAAACGTTATGATATTTTAGAATGTTAATAAAAAGTATAATTAGTTTAAATCTGTAAATATATATATATATATATATATGCATTTTTTTAACATAATAGGAAGCCTAATTTCAAATTTGGAGTATTTCTATAATACATACTTGTTTTCTCAGATAAGTGGTTTGATTATAGCAAATCATAACCACATAAAAATGACAATGTGTATTTCAGAGTAAGATGCATTCTCTATCATACCTTCCGAAAGTTGTTTACTCAGATCTGGTTGGAAACAGCAGGGAAGCCATTCCAGGAAGTGGCTGTTGATAATCTGCCAGCTAAGAGCATCATTGGATGCATGACATGGAAATATTAGGATTGAAAGAGGAGGCGAAGGAGATGTGAGTTCAGCAGGTCTTCATATCTACTAATATCTAGTTTGACAAAGCGGCGTGTGTCCTTGGCTCCACAATGTACAACCTCCATAGGTATGCCCTTATCTATCACTTGCTGTAGCATCTACAAGCTGCGATGACCCCAGCTGTGGCTACCTGTCTTATCCACATGATCATGGAAAGAAACATAATCTAGAGTTTCCCAAACCTCTAGAATGAACTGCTGTCCCAAATTCATCTGCTCATCACATAAGTTGTAAGCTCTTGGTACCTTATTTAAATCTCTTTTCCAAACCAAGAACCTTCAAGTCAAGGTTTTGTTTCTCTTTGCTTTTACTTAATTGCATTAAAATTCTGTATTAATCAAAACCTTTTAGTATTTCCCATCTGTGAAGCAGGGTTAATCACCAAGAGTCCATCTTGATATTATGACAACAAAGGCTTATATATTTTGAGAAGCTTTTTATGAAAAATAAGTCAATATCAAAGCAATTGAAAGACTTTTAAATTATCTTCACATTGAACCTGTATCTGCCAATTTGAATATCATCTGAAAGGAAGAAAGGGGGACATACACAGAGAACAAGCATTTTCAGAAGGTAAGTTTCAACTTTATTACTGTCTGAATACTCAGGAGAACTGGAAGTTATATTACAGTTTCAGTAATGCAATCTTGTGAATGCAACATCTAAATAAAGGGTGCTCATAACAGAAGTAGTGATGCTTATCAGAGGTAGAGTGATACAAATTAGAATGCAGTAGTTTCATAATAAATTCTAAATAGTAATTCTTGGAAAATGAGTGGAGTGTTTCAGAGCTTAATTAAAAACCACCTAGTATCTTTGAAGTTGGTAGGCATGGGGAACTTATTGCTAGACATATGTACAAGGAAAGAGGATATGATCATGAAAGAAAATTTTCTTGAAAAGGAATTGTTTGTGCTTCTATGATCCAGATGCACATGTCTCTATAAACTTGTTTAATAGCATCATGCTCCATCACATGAATTTTTAATAGTCCAAGAGGGTAAAATCATAACACATCTTTAACCTGAAGTTCTTTTCTAACTCAACTGAAAATATTCATAAACTAATTAAAATGTGTTCAGTTTCATAATTTTCTTTATTAACATCAAATGTTAATTAGAAAACAAAACATTTCCAAAAATTCTCATATCTGCAAAAATTGAATGGACTAATTCAACATGCTGCTGCCAATACCTTGTTAGAGCTGAAAACAAAGAACAAGCTTCAGAATGATCCATCAAACCCTTGCCTCATCAGTGGTAAACAATTCTGGCACACTGTATTGACTTTGCAGTTTTAATAATGTCTGGAATAGCACTTTTGTTGTTTTCAAAGAAATTATAGATTGGATCCCAATCTAATTTACTTAGGGTCACAACATTTTCTTATTAATAACAGAACATATTGGATGTTAACATAATGAAACTGAGCTATCCATTTGTGACACCAGAAAGTAAATATTCACCACTGTTTAAGTGAACCCTGAATTGAGTAAATCTCTATTAATTTGATGTATGCCAATGGATTTGATTTGAGAAAGCCTTCATTTTCTACATCTTTACTAGTCAAAATTGAGCATAGGTTCTGAAAAAATATCTCTATCTATCTACCTACTTATCTATTTACCTTTTATTTCAGAGTTGCCCCAAAATGTCTATACTGGAAATACTTATGGCTGAGATTTTGACTGAAAGTAAGATAAAATAACTTATCAGCCTATCTTTAAATTGTATGTACTCTGCTTACATAGTTTGTATGTTTGCTGGAATAGGGGCAGACAGGCCTCCCCATATTATCCCTTGACCACTGTTTCATTTGTTACCATGGAAGCTCATTCTGGAACTGTGTGCTTTCCGAACAAAAGCTTGACACACAATGCTTATGTTTGAGAAAGTCTATATTATCCATTATTCTCACTATTAAAGTACATGTGGACTCAGTGGCTTAGCCTTCTACAATTGTAATATAATTTCCTCATCTTTAACTTACTGTCCAGGGAGGGAGTCATGCAAAATATACTTATTTTATTCTTAATACCTTAATTGAAATATATTAATTGTAAATAATTACATATAACATAAGGACATTATGTACGTTATGTATATATATATATATATATATATATATATATATATATATATACACATTGTGTATAATGTACATGTTATACATTGAATAAATCCTCCCCACATTCCCACCACCATTTCCCGTCTCACCTCTATCTACTTCTATTAGTCCCCTGTATTCTCAATGACAGTTTGTTTTCCAATGTAATGTCATATATACAGTTATGATTTTATGTATCTATATAATATCTAGGATATGCAAATGACAGAAAATGTGAAATTTATCTTTGTAAGATTGACATAATTCACTTAATCTGATTATTCCCAGTTGCACCCATTTTCTTGCAAACAACATGACTTTGTTCCTCTTTACGGCTGAATGAAACCCCATTATGCATTTGTAGCACATCTCTTTATGCATTCCTTAGCTGCTGAATATCTAGGTTGACTCCGTAAGTTGGTTATTGTGAATAGTGCTGTGGTAAGCATTGATAAGTAAGAATCTCTGTGATATGTAGACTTCAAGTTGATGCTCATTACAAAAAGTGAAATGAAATACTATTGAAAGCATCCTGTATTTTGATGTTAATTTATCTTTATAGAGCAGTATTCACCTGATGCATGATAAGTATCCTGAAAATAACTTTCATCTGATAATGTTGTATTCCTTGAAACAACATTGATGTCTATCTTTTCTTCTTTTTCATTGTACAGGTAATAAAAAAGGTTTTCTGATCTTCACAGAAAGAGTGCAAATATGAGTAGCTGTGCCAAGGAGAGTATAAGGTAATCAACACACACTCTTCTGTCTTCTTCCAAAAGGACAAATAGATTTCTCCAGGATTTGTTTAGGGCACAGTAGCTTAGTTCAGGATAGTTCAAGTTATCAAGAATTTGAAGTAGTTTGTGTCACTTTAAGAACTAGCCTCTGAAGTTTCCCATACAACTCACTTAGCTTTATTAGGCCTTCAACTCCTGAGGACATGCAGAGAGTTAAGTGAACAACACTGAATCTTAGGAGAGGCCAGTGCCTCTACATGGAGGAATATGGGTTTATGAATGTCTTTTTAAAGTATCCCATATCTCCATTCATGATCCTAATATATGTGGAATTGGAAGAAGTTTTTATTTGGAAATATTGTGGGAGTTGAAGGCATGTATGTAAAGCATGCTGGATTAACCTTGACAATACATTAGAATTCCATGCTCTAATACTACTATTCTGATACTATGAATCTGACATGGTCATGCATTACCATCTTGTCTACCTTGATTTACTATCTTACACCTTATATTCTAGAGATGCTACTTTACTGCTGCCTAAACATAGAATGATCTCTCAGTTATCTATCATTTAATATGCTCCTTTTTTGGCCTGAGACTGTCTTATCTGCTTTATCTGCCACCAGACTCTCTCTTTGATATACATATTTAAGATTTTATTTATTTATTAGATACAGAGAGAAAGAGAGAGAGTGAAAACGTATATGCCAGGGCCTCTAGCCACTGCAAGCGAAGTCCAGACACATGTGCCACCATCTGCATCTGGCTTACCTGGGATATGGAGAATTGAATTGGGGTCCTTAGGCTGTGTAGGCATGCACCTTAACCACTAAGCAATCTCTCTAGCCCAAGACTCTCATTTATACTCCAAGAGTACCTTTCAAATGCAAAGTTTTGCTTCTGTCTAATGTTAAAGAGGATGAATGTGCTCTTGAGCAATGTGTCTCTCCTACTTTGACCAATCCCTGTGCTAATAATCACTCCTAGTGTTCCATCACACTTTATAATTCCAATCACCATTTTAAGTGGGTGCTTTAATACTCTGTAAGAAGAGTAAGAAGGGCACATTAATGCCTGAAATCTTGCCCAAGGTTGCACATCTCTTGAGTTGCAGAACTTTAACTTTTTGACAAACAGATCTGTATTTACAAATTTTTGTTCACATGGATGCCTACCTCACTAGATGAGAAAGCAACGTGTCTCTACAATTTCATTTACCCCTGTACATAATGTACTGATCCACAATAGCATTATTGGAACAGATTCCTGAAGCCTGGATGAATTAGAACTTGAATCAAGTTTCTCTTTTCCAAAACCTTCCTTGTATTGTACGACAGTGCTTTGAATTAAACATGTGGATCTACCACGGAAACAAGTACATTCTTCAAAGTTACTATGTAATAGGTATTCAATAAGCATCAATGACTATTTGTTGTTGAATGACTTAAAAGAACACACAAAATGGGATGGAGATATGGCTTAGTGGTTAAGGTGCTTGCCTACAAGGCCAAAGGACCCAGGTTCAATCTCCTAGGACCCACATAAGCCAAATGCACAGGGTGGCACATGTTTCTGGAGTATGTTTGCAATGGCTGAAGGCCATGGCTTGCCCATTTTCTCCCTCTCTCTCTTTCTCTGTCTCTCTCTCTCCCTATCTCAAATAAATAAATAAAAATTAAAATATTTAAAGAACACAAAAAACAGTTGCCACAAGTTCAAAAGGTGAGCACTTCTTATATTTACAAATTCACTTTCAGGATGCTAGATCTTATTTTGCTGAGAAATTATTTTTATTCCATTTCAGAGTTGTTTTGTGGATATAGATATGCTGACTTGAAAATCAAGGTTAGAGAGAAAAAAATAAATATTCATAAGAAAAAGCAAAGAATTGGAAGTTCTTCAAGCACTCCAAGATAGAAGAGGTGAGAAGTGAAAAACTAACCAGACAATAAGGCATGATGCTGAGAGATTAAAGACTACTCCATAGATAAGTGCCCAGCGAGCATTTTAAGATATTTAGTAGTGGCTATCAATAATGAGGATTTTGAAATGCAAGCTTCTTTTCTATAGATTTATGATTCCACAAACACGAACTCTACTATATTTGTCAGAAGTTAATAGCATGTTTGGTGAGACGTGATAGCACAGTTGCATTCCATTTTGACTTGATATTGAGAGGAAACAGTGAAGATTCACAGAGAGGAGAAGGGTTTCAGAAAGAAGGGACTTCAATTACAGAGTGTGATCCATGTCAGCCTGAGCTAGAGACCATACCTCAAAAAAAAACCCTCATAGTCAGCACTAGAATCCCACAGTGTGTGTTGCAAGTACTGAATGTACCAATAGTTTAGTAAATCCCACTAAAATTGGAATTACTGAAGATAATGAAATATGTTAATTTTTATAATATGAATGTACCAGATAACAAAGTGCAACTGTATCCTCAATGGAACAAGACTTAAATATTTTTAAATGTTTATTATAATTATTAACAAGATGTTTGGTGTGGATACATCATGTATTGGTACCCTATTTTCCCTCATCCCTGCCCCCATTCCATTGGAAACTCTCCTCAAGGGCTGCAGGTATTCCCCATGGGGTTGTAGTTTATGCATTGTGGGAGCAACAGTCAGGTATTTGGGGTGGGGGGAATGACTCTTGGCATGATGTCTCAACCTGTGGCTCTTACAATCTTTCTGACCCCTCGTCCACAAAATTATCTCAGCCGAGGTGGGTAATATTTAAATTTACTTCAGTGATGAGCTGTTAGAAGCCTCTGGATCTCTACTTTGGTAGGTGTTGAGCATCCTCAGAATATGTCTCTTACACCCTGGCGCTGATTATCAGGAACAGAATGGAACCAGATCAGAATCCTATCAAGACAAGGGTTATGCTCTCCAGTGTCAAGCTCCCACTAGTCTTTGGTTAAAGAGGGGCTATGTTCATCAAATTCTTCCTAAATTAATAATGCTTATCCCATTCAAACTATGCTGACATCACTCTCCATTAGAGAATCTTTTCAGCTTTTTCAGAAGGTAGAGACCCTAGGAGATAAACTACCCCTCGTACTTCAGCCAAGCCACAGCTGAAACAACAAAGGAATGGGGAGATGAGCAAGAGTGCTGCTTCCATTCTGTTCCTTGAACAAGAATGTTTAAGAAATAAAATGTAATGTACAGGCATTATGCATTATAAAGAGGCAAATATGCTTTTTTGGGTGGATACCATGAGAAAGGAGTTAGATATTTTAAAGTATGTGCTATAAGGGGACTGAATTAAGAGAGCAAGGACTAGCATAGAGATGGTTTCTCTTTTCAGTTAGGATAAAATGAGAAGGCATGCTTGACTGGAATCATGCACTCATAAAATAGCAGACTTCTGTGCAGTGGAGGGAGATACTTCCAGGCAGCACTTAAAATAAAATTTGTCCTTCCAGGGAATCACATAAAACCACTTCTTGGACAGCTGCATTGGGCTTTAATTTGAATGTATAGGCAGCTGCAAAGAAATTTGCAAAACCAAAAGAGTCACATCTCCAGCATTTACACAGATTGTATAATTAGCAATTAAGAGCTGAAACAGTTAGGGCACTAGTAAGATCTGCACTTTAAACGTTGAGTTTTCTGCAGTTGCTGACACAGAAAGTGAAAACTCTTTGAAATGTCAATGTTGCCTCTGATCAAGGCAGCTAAAGCTGTGATGTGAAGAAAACTACATTTGCTAGCAGAATACTGAGATTCAGAGCAGGTTACCGAAACTCCTCATGGTAAAAGGACTGGCCTTCTCCATTTATGACTCTTAGAGCCTTTGATACAACTGTTTCTTGTGTATTGCATAGCAGTTTTGTGTTCTGATCATTGATTTTTCCACCTAATTTAAAACAAAGCAACAATAAAACACCTTGGCTTTCTGTTGTGTTAATAGTCTGAGGAAAGCATGTGAATCAGACCTGGAATGGCTGAGTAAGCCATAAACCAAGGGTAATTTAATACCTGAGGCTCAGATCTGATTTCTACTTCTTACTCAAAAACAATATTGAGGACATCTTGGTTTACCCTCATATGTAACTCGTGCCATTTAAAAAGTGGGTTTAGGGCTGGAGAAATTGCTTAGTTGTTAGGGTTCTTGCCTGCAAAGCCAAAGGATCCAAGTTCAACTCCCTAGGTCCCGTGTAAGCCAGAAGCACAAGGTAGCCCATGCATCCAGAATTTGTTTCCAGTGGCTAAAGAACCTGGAATGCCCATTCTCTCTCTCTCTCTCTCTCTCTCTCACTAATAAATAAAATTAAATTAAAATTTTAAAAAGATTAAAAAGTGGGTTGAGACAGACAGATGTCCCCTCTTGACTTCTTTTCTAGTTTCAAACTATAGGATTTAAATGAAGTAATAAGAAATAAGAATGAAATGGATGCTCAGCAGTTCAGTACAGATGAACACATGTGATTACAGCTATATAGTCATGGAGTAAGAGTGAATCAAAACCCATGCTGAGGAGGATGAATCATAAGGCATTTGTTGAGGGCCAATAAGGTGCAAAATTGCACCAGTGATTGCCAGTTTGAGTACTACATTAGTTCCTTTCTCCATTGCTGTGACAAAATACCTGGCAAAAGCAACTTCAAGCATGCCAGTTTGGGTTCACACTTTGAGCATAAAGTCTATCATGCTGGGAAAGGCACAGTGGCAGGATCTCGAGGCAGTTGGTCATATTATGTCTACAGCCAGGCTGTAGAAAGAGATGACTGCTGGTGCTCAGCTTGCCTTCTCATTTATATTAAGTCCTAGAGCACAGCCCACTGAATTGCATCATTCACAGTTAGGATAGATCTTCTCATTTCAAATAACCCCACCTTGAAGCTCTCTCACAAACATGGTCAGGGTTTGCTTCTGGGTTATTACTGATTCTGTCAATTTGACAATCGATATTAACCATCATAGTCATCATAAATGTTCTCTACAGATTTTAGAGCTGGAAATCACCTCAATGCCGCTAGTTCAAGTGTCTTCATTAGTTCTTATCAGAGCAGTTAAGTGTCTTAACAAAAAGAGGAGAGGCTTTTTGTTGTGGAATTTTGATCAAAGTTCCGGTCATTAGTTCAAAGAACCAGTTCTCTGAAACCCTCACAGTAGCCACAGCTGACAAGAATCCCGTCTTCCTTGGAGATAAGTGATGTGTGACTGATAAGCTATGTGGGCAGCAGTGTGCATACATGCACCTCATTTAATTATCAAAACAGTCCTACTTTATATGTTAGGGGTGAAAGTTTTTCTCTCTCCTTCTACACTCAAAGTCAGATGTAAGGTACCTTCTTGTAGATAAATTGTTTTTCTTCCTTCCCCTTCCACAAGCATCTCGCAAGGTGAGTAGGAGCAATTCATCTAATTGATTAAATGGCAAGATTCAGGCTATGACCCTTTCCTGGCACAAGCTTTCCCTGTGCAATGGAAGAATGAATAAAATGCTGAGGCTCACTTCTGCTCCATACCCGATACTCTCACTACACCATGAGGCAAGTTAGGATGCTGCAATCACTTCGGCTGCTAGCCCTGTAATCTATAATTTTCAGCGCAGGAGTAGAAAGGCAGTTTCACATGTAATTCTGGATCTTCAAATCTATTAGAACAATTAGAGATGATATTTTAATTCTGTCACGTTAGTACAAACTCCTTGGTTCAGACCATGTAAAATGAATGAAATGGTGTAGTCAACAACCCACCTTACATCTCACAATGAGTAAACTTTACACATAGTATACAAAGAAATCAAAATACATATGGTCCATATAGTGTTCTCATTAATTTCTTCCCCATATGCATGGAATACCTCACTTAAATTTATTCAGTTTAAGTTTGCTGAATGCAAGAACTATAAATTATATTTTTTATCTTTGTCAAGGCCCAATATAGCACTGTGAGGATTCAGTTATATATGTGTGTGTGTGTATGTATATATATATGTATATATGTATATATACACATATATACAGTGTACCTAAATACTATATATATATATATATATATATATATATAGTATTTGGGCATACTAATGCACTCTTTAAATATAATTATATGAAACATCCTATGGGGATTTTAGTGTAAAAGGTACATTCATTATAAAACAACTTTAATTTTCACCAATTAGATAGGTATTAATGTATGCCACCATTTCGGAGACAAAGCAACAGAATGATTTAGGCAAAGCAAACTGCTAGATTTCACATAAGTATAATGATGACAAGTTAGAATTTGAACAATGCTCTTTGTATATCAATCTTCTGAACACTCTCTTTTGCCTCTAACAAGTTGAAACATTTATGAATGGTCTTACTAATCACAAGGGAGGGCAAATTCTTCCAGAATGTAATGAAGCTTTCTTCTAGGAGGAATAGCAAAAGACCCAATACTGGCAATCTCTCAATGCCCTGTGCAACACTTGACACAGAAAACACATTTAATAAAGTCTTTTAAGTTGAAGGTCAGGGAACATTGTAGAAGACAAGGTGTAAAGATTGCCAGAGTCTCAGGGTGGGTAAGAATAGCATGAGACACCATCTCCACTTCCCCCACATAGACTGACTGAGGCCTTTAGGATCCCACAGTGAAATCCAATAACCTCAAAAATTGATACTGTCAGTAGAATGGGGTTGGGGGAAAGGGGAGATAAAAGTGCACCATTTTTACAGAAGAAAATCAACAAATAAATTAAAAATAAAATAATAATTATAAATTCTAGTAAAAAAGGCATGCCTCAGTAACATTTATAAATACAGTGTTTTTAGAAGAGAGTATCTATTTTACTTAGAAAATATTTTTAATGACCAAAAATGCCTAAAATTATCCAATTTCTCAATTTCCTCCTGTTGTGTTTGGCTAGTGCTGCCACTGAGTATTAATTATTATTTGCTATACAATGTACCTGTCCAGTGGGTTGGTTCTCTCTCTCAGTGTATGGGGCACGGAGGAAGGCCTATCGCCATAGTGCCCTGCCCACCAGAAGTCAGCAGGCTGTGTGAGGCCCCAGCCCAGCCCAGCCTGTGCTTATGCCCTAGCTGTGCCCAAGAATCTATAGGAATCAACAGGTTCTTGAATATGCACCCCGTGCCCACCCAGTGGTGGTCCTTTAAGACATACTAATACTAGAGCACCCCCAAGTCTTGACTGATTTCACCCCTGGAGCTCTACCATGTTTATGATTCTGCAATATTGAAAGGAAGTCCATACAATGCATATAGTAATACTTGGCTTATCTTATATGACTCTAGTAAATATGAAAAAAAGAAATTGACATTGTGTATTGCCAATGTTTTCTTTTGTGGATTTTTTAATCATCATTTTTTAATATTTATTTTTCCCACTTGGTTGTAGATAGTATGCATACTGGAAGAAATATTACAATGAAATTTGAAAAACTGAGATCAGAGCTATTATGAGTATTGTACTCAGGGTAATAATTTCAAAGTAAAGCATAAAGGATTTAGAATGAGCATTAATAAACTATCATGATAGATGTTTCATTTAAAGCCAGCAACTGAAATGAATACCCTTTCAAACATCAAGGAAGACATTTTGATAAGTCTACACAATCAATTTATGATTATGGGTCAAACTGTGGCAAAGTTCAATGGCTATAACACATGGACAGATGATGAGATTGTCATTCCTATAATTGATAAGTTATTTTAATAACAATCTGTAATTGTCTCCAAGTCAAAACTATTATTTCAGAAGACAGTACTTTGTCATACATATATTAATTGATTAAAATATCTCGTTTTATGTAACCCATCCTTGGGAAAATCAGTCCTCCATCATATTGTGAACTTTGTTCTAACTATTTAGGGTATATTGACAGTCAATAAAATATATAACAAACATATCATAAAAATAACTTATGTCACATTCTGTCCCTTCCAGTCCATCAATATGTTTTAACAAACTCTGCAACTATGCTCTTACCTATCACATCTTTTTAAAAAAATTTTATTTATTCATTTATTTATTTGAGAGCAACAGAGAGAGAAAGAGAGAGAGAGAGAGAAAGAAAGAATGGTCACACCAGGGCTTCCAGCCACAGCAAACGTACTCCAGACGCTTGTGCCCCCTTGTGCATCTGGCTAACATGGGTCCTGGGGAATCGAGCCTTGAACCGGGGTCCTTAGGCTTCACAGGCAAGTGCTTAACCGCTAAGCCATCTCTCCAGACCACCTATCACATCTTATATCACATACCACCTCTAAAGCAGGTCCCCATTTTCTCAAAGAATTGGTAACCCTATCTTATAACAGTATGGTGTTGTTTCAGTAGCTGCATGTGTAATGAAGAAAGACAGATTTGAAAACATTAGCAAAGGTCTACCATAGCATAGCTTTCATCTCATGAGGCAAGTTATGCCTATTGATAGTGCTGCCTGAGGCACCTTGCAGACGATTGCTTGACATAATAAGGAGTGTCAGTGAAAATAGTTCTAGGATTGCATGTCAATATCTAATATATTCCTGTAAATGTTGTGCATCCCTTTTCAGGGCCTTTGGATGGAGTGTCAAAAGTCTTTGAATATTTGTTTATGTGTTTTTCAAAGGATACTAAAAATTGGATTCAGGAGAATTTTTACTACTGCCCACAAGGAATTGTGACATGACAGAAGAAAGGCTGCCAAAGGAGTCATGACTTGTGTCTGGAAAAGTGAATATGTGGCAAATAAACTGAATGCAAGAAAGTTGAAGTTTAAGGGGAGCGAAGAAGAGAGGAGACTTTACTTTATAAACTCTGGATTAAACATAGCATGAAACTTTGTAGTAAAAATCTGGACAAGAAAAGAAACATCATCCTTTTGAAGTAAGTTGAAGCAGGGATATTTAAAACATAGAAATATAAATGTTAATCCTTTTGCAAGTTACCCACATCACTTTGATTAAGGTAATTGTAGATAGTACAAGTGAGTAACAGGCTGTAGAATGTGTCAATTGTCCACAGTCTTACTTTGGGGAGATCTAAGTGTACTTCCGTGGCTCAATGATCGAATTATTCACAATAGCATTTAATCAAGAAATAACTTCCTCATTTTTCTTTATAAACTCTATAGGATTCCTACAAAATATTTTCATGGTCTTTAGACTGCTGCCATGGTGAAGCTACAGGGGGCTGGCATGGTTCACCAGTAATATGAGACACTGGATTATTTGGTTTGTATTGGTGGATGGATTCTAGTACTCAGCACTAATCACTAGCAGAGAGATGAACTCATTTATATCAATATTGGAATGATAGATTTTCATTTTAAATATGACCTTCAGTGGTATGACAGGATATTCAGCTGGAGAATTGATTTCACTTCTGAAGTCCCACTTCTCATATGGATGACTATCAAGGGCAATGAATCCTTGATAAGTCAATAAGCTTGGTTCATTTCGCTGGATGTTATTCATGTAGTATCTATGAGAAATTTGTGGTGTTTCTCTCAGCCCAGATGGGCTTGACAATGAGACTAAGGTCACCAAATGTCAATCTGAAACAGCAGCATTTGAGATCTTTGTCTTATGTGTTTGTTTTTTTTTAATTTAAGAGAGGTGAATAAAGGCATGAGCAAGTGAAATCAAGTTAATTAAGGAGTGAGCAGGAAAGACCAAGACTCCAGAATATAGTGGGAGTGGTCTCCAAAGGGGCTTTCCATGGGATGCTTTGTTAAGAGACTTTTGCTAAATTTGTGAATGGGCTGGGCAAAGTCTGTGCAAAATTTCACTGGAATTGGTTATTTTCTGGACCAGTGAAGGACCTGCACAGTTCTGTCATGTCCCCTGACACAACAGAGGAGATGATTATGCAGTATTTGCTCAAATGGAAGAGTCAGCCCCTCTCCTTCCATCTTTGACTTATTCTGTTAGAAACCAACCTTGGCATTTGTATTTCTTCCTCTGTGATCTGCCTGTTCAGCCCTTTGCCCCATTTTGTGAGTGGGTGTTTGACTTCTTACTGTTTAGATTTTTGAGTTCTTTGTAGATTCTAGAGATTAGGCCTCTATCAGTTGGATAACCCACAAATATTTTCTCCCATTCTGTAGGTAATCTATTGGCTTTGCTTATTGTATGCTTGTCTGTAAAGAAACTCTTCAGCTTCATGTGATCCCATTGGTTGAGTGACGGTTTAAGTTCGTGAGCTAATGGGGTTTTGTTCAGGAAGTCTTTTTCCATGCCTATATCACGGAAAGTACTTCCTACATTTTCTTCCAGTAGCACTCGAGTTTCTGGTCTTATATTGAGATCTTTGATCCATTTGGACTTGAGTGTAGTGCATGATGAAATATGGGGGTCAAGTTTGAGTTTCCTGCATATGGTTAACCAGTTTGTCCAGCACCATTTGTTGAAGATGCTGTCTTTTTTCCAGCCTATATTGTTTGGGCCTTTATCGAAAATCAAGTAGCTATAGTTGCTTGACCCAAAATCCGGGTCCTCAAGTCTATTCCATTGGTTTATACTCCTGTTTTAATGCCAGTACCATGCTGTTTTTATTACTATGGCTTTGTAATATAGCTTTAGATCAGGTATGGTGATGCCTCCAGAGGTATTTCTTTTGCTGAGTATGTGTTTGGAAATGCGAGGACTTCTGCCTTTCCATATGAAATTTGAGATCATTTTTTCTATCTCTGTGAAGGACACTGTAGGGATTTTAATTGGAATTGCATTAAATCTGTATATTACCTTTGGTAGGATTGTCATCTTCACAATGTTAATTCTGCCTATCCAGGAACAAGGGAGGTCTTTCCATTTTCTCAAGTCTTCCTCAATTTCTTTTTTGAGTGTTTTTATGTTTTCATTGTATAGATCTTTCACTTCCTTGGTTAATGTTATTCCAAGGTATTTTTTTTTTGTTGCTATTGAAAATGGGACTATGTCCCTTATTTCTTTATCTGTATCTTTGTCATTTGCATATAGGAAGGCTACTGATTTTTGTAGAAAATGTTCATCATCCCTAATCATCAGAGAAATGCAAATTAAAACAACTATGAGATTCCACCTTACCCAAGTAAGGATAGCAAACATCAAAAAATCAAATGAAAATAAATGCTGGCGAGGATGTGGAGAAGTAGGAACACTCATCCACTGTTAGTGAGAATGTAGGATGGTACAACCAATTTGGAAAGCAATATGGAGACTTCTGAAGAAGCTGAGTATAGAGATACCAACAGACTCAGTTATTCCCTTACTGGGCATCTACCCTAAAACCTTCAAACCATAGGCTAGAGAGATTTGCTCAACCATATTTGTAGTGGCTCAATTTGTAATAGCTAACAGCTAGAATCAACCCAGATGTCCATCACTAGAAGAATGGATAACTAAGATGTGGTATATCTACACAATGGAATTCTATACAGCAGTAAGAAAAAATGACACAATGAAATTTGAGGAAAAATAGTTGAACCTGGAACAGATCATTCTCAGTGAACTTACCCAATCACAGAAAAAAAAAATCACCACATAGACTCACTCATCTACAGCACCTAACCTGAATCTACCCAAGATACCTTACGTATCCAGCAAGCATCTAGTGGACTAGACACTAGGATGGAAGGGGAGGGAGGGAAGGGCATCAAAGGGGTGGGAAACACAAATGTAGACCCAAACAGCAATCCTACCATAAAATTTTACTTACTAAAAGACAGACCAAATGGCTGATCCTTCACCAGGCCCTTACAGGGAACACCTGAACCATAAGACACTGGAGAGGGTAGGATCATTACTAACCTTAATCTTCTACATCTTCCCTCCCTCCTTCTCCCTCTCCTTCTCTCTCTCTCTTCTAACTCTTGTATATTAGCTATCTTTTTCCACATTTTCTTAGTGGGCACTGACCTGTAACTCCCAGTACCAGTATGGGGCTATCATCCACAGTGAGCTTTTGATCAGAGAGACCTACAAGGTTTCCTAAAAGACAGACAGATTTCTGTCAGAGTACTTGATGACCCACCAAAGGTTAGTGGTAAGACCCTACTGCTGAAGACACCTTATGTGGTTGACATGCGAAATAGAATGGCATGGCTGGAAGTTGGAAGAGAGTCAGTCCCCAGACAGTCAGCGCATCTAGTGCCAGAAGGTGCTACATGGGCGACTGGGGGAAATTGACCAATATCTGTCCAAGCAACTCATGGTCTAACCTACTTAGCAGCAAATAACTTGTTGTGATGCCCACACAAGTGCAATAGTGGTACACAGTCATGATGGGGAACCAACTGCTCTTAATTTGGCTAACTGATCTCCTTAGTGGTACGGGATCCATAGCTGGAGTTGGGAAACAAGTCAGAACCATATCCAAACATAAGCCCACTTGCCAATATCAAGCTACCGTCAATCATGGGCTACAAGAGGGCCTACACCTAGTAAATTCTCTATTAAAAAAAGTAAGGGTTATCTCTTTTGTCCTGGTGCTAACTTACTCTCCATTGGAGAATCTGCTTCTCTTTTTCAGGTTGATGTAGATCCTAAGGAGAGAGCCACCCCATCATGCCTACAAAGGGCCCCAGTTTAAACTAAGAAAAATTGGAGAAACAAGGAAGGGTGCTGTTTTCCTGATGAACCAGATACCAGCAGAAGGGGGAGGGAGATCAGCACAGAGAAAAATCAACTCCTACCAAATCAGAGAGCCAGAGCCTCAGAGGCCCCCAACACCTCATCACTGAAATAGACCAAATATGAACCCAACATGGCTCAGGGAAATTTTGCGGAAGAGGGGGTGGAAAGAATGTCAGAGCCACATGTTGGGTCATGATATGCAGAGACATTTATCTTACCCATAACTGTGGGCTAACTCCACAAGGCATGACCCATATACCTCAACGAGGAGGGGCCAAGGGGAGGGGGCAGGTCACGGATGAGCCTAATAATGGTACCAAGCTGACTGTATTTGCTGAATACAAAACTAAAAAAATAAATAAATAAATAAATAAAGTGAAATACAACAAATGGAGAAATATTTATAAAGAAAAAAGAAAAAAAGAAACTGACCTTGTCTCACTCTGCTAGTCACAGATATGGGCAGGTATTTCTGGCCATGGGCCTTCACAAGCTTTGAAGCCTCTTAGTCAAACTAGACTCTTTGTCTCTTTTCTTTTTGCTTACCTATGCTTCCCTCACCCAGTTTACATGGCTAGCATGTAGTTTGCCATGAACATTTTTCCTCACCGTCTATGACGACCTAACTCCTGCCTCTTTATGATAGTTTTTGATTCCACAATTGTGAATGCCTTCAAGCTCCTGGGAACTGGGGTTGAATGTGTCTAGTTTCAGTCACCTTACTGCTGAATGAAAGCCACCAGCATTTACTGGCCAAGAGCTCTCCAAGTTCTGGAATTATAAAGAAACTGTGTGGCACTAACCAGGAGGAGAAGGTGTACACAAACCACTTTGCTAACTCTGCTACATGCCATCCTATATTTGACTAAATACAAAAGTAAACCAATCCCTTAGCTAAAGACATTGAAATGGTTTTACCTGCAAGCAACTGAGGATGTGCAGATGAAAAGGAATTGTTAATCTAATTTACCGAGAAAAGGCATTTAACTGCCATCTTTTTCTCATGACCCTGCAATATATTTGTAATATATGTTAATATGTCATTCTGGGACAAAAGCGACAGGTACTTTAGAGTATCTGTGAAGACAATATGATTATGCTTATGTATGTTTTCGTCTTGATTTCAGTGAATGTAGTCCAGGCCAAACTTCAGTGTCTAATGTGAGCCTCAGGCTATCAAAAGCATGCCAGTACCATGCTTTTGTTATACCATGCTAGTACCATGCTTTTTGCTATAAGTATTCAGATAGAATCTCCTGATTGTCCTATTCTACCTAGAATAAAGGCAAACTAATTAACCAAAGATGTGCAGATTGAGTGAGATTGTTCCTTAACAGATTTTAAACTATAATGGTTTCTATGTTGAAAATAATTTCATTTTTTCATTCTCCTATCTTATCACCAGATACCCAATAATTAAATGCTAAATCTTATCCTTAGCTATATCTCATAATTCTCTAGAGATAAAAATAATCTTCATAGATATGTTGTATTATTTTGTATAACTGTGAAAGTAAGGGTTGGAAAGAGAAATAATATTTTAATAGGTTGAGAGTATGTAACATTCAGTATTAAAGCTAAGAAATCTTTTATTATGCAATAGCTTCAAATGTCATATAATTACTGTATTTATTTCAGTATAAAGGAAGTAATGACAAATAAAAATATTGCAAATGATAGAAAGTAATTATTGCCACTTCAATATTTAAAATCATGCTTTAAAAAGGTTCACTGTTAAGTACAATGGTGTTTTAATAAGAGCAATTTTCATAATTATACCTCAATGTAATATTATTATTTTAATTAGAAACTTCTTTTCTTCTGCAAGGTTTCTACAAAGTCATATCTACAAATGCATGACTGGTCTCTTTATCAATATAAACAACTTTTAGGATAACACACAGTCTTCAAGAAGTTCCAGAATACTTAAATGTTTAAAGTCTCATTTTTCTTCTCATTGAAAAGGTAAATGCTACCAATCAAGTAGAGACTTAATCTAGTAGATTAATCTCCATTTCTATCTCCATCTATATCATCATCTGCATCTATATCTAATCTATATCTATCTATTGATCTCTCTCTCTCTCTCTCTCTCTCTCTATATATATATATATATATATATATATATATATATATATATATATATGTAATTTACTATCAATTCTAAGATACTCAAATTCCTCACAATTCTTAGAGACAACATGGACCTACAGATAATATTTCATGGAGGTGCCACCTGATCAGTAAGTACTGATTAAAGCAGAACTACAAGGAATCAAAACTAGACCCAAATGGCAATGGTGCCATATAATTCTACATCCTAAAAGACAGACCAAATGGTTGAACCTTCACCAGGCCCATAGAGGGAACAACTGAGCCACAAGACACTGGAGAGGGTGCAATGAAAACTGACCTTAATCTTCTTCAGCTTCTCTCTCTCTCTTTTCTCTAACTCTCTTATATTACTTATCTTTCTCTTCCTTCTCTTCTTGGACACTGACCTGTGACTCCCAGTACCAGCAGGTGACTATCATCCACAATGAGCTTTCAGTCAGAGAGACCTACAAGAATTCTCAAAAGACGACAGATTTCTGTCAGAGTACTTGATGACCCACCAAAGGTTAGTGGTAAGATCCTACTGATGAAGACACCATATGCTATTGACATGTAACATGGAGTGACATGGCTGGAAGCTGGAAAAGAGTCAGTCTCCAGATAGTCAGTGCATCTAGTGCCAGAAGGTGCTACACGAGCGACTGGGGGAAAATAACCAATATTTGTCCAAGCATCTCATGGTCTAACCTACTTAGCAGCAAACAACCTGATGTGATACTCACAAAAGTACAATAGTGGTGCATAGAAATGGTAGGAAACCAACTGCTCTTGATTTGGCTAATTGATCTGCTCAGTGGGATGCAACCCATAGTTGGAGCTGAGAAACAAGTCAGAACCATATCCAAAAATGAGCCCACTCTCCATTATCAAGTTCTCACCCACCATGGGCTAAAAGAGGGCCTACACCTATTAAATTCTCTCCAAAAAATAATGGTTATCCCATTTATCTTGTGCTAACTTTCCCCTCTGTTGGAAAACCTGCTTCTCTTTTTCAGATACATGCAGATCCTAAGGAGAGAACCACCCCATCATACCTCAAAAGGACCCCTGCTGAAATTAGGAGCAATTGGCCAAACAAGGAAGGGTGCTGTTTTCTTGTTGAACCGGGTACCAGCACAAGGGTGAAGGAGATCAACACAGATAACAATCAACTCCAACCAAACCAGATATCCAGGGTCATAGAGGCTCCCAACACCTCATCACTGAAGCAGACCTAAAATGAACCCAACATGGCTCAGGGAAATTTGCGGAATAGGGGGTAGAAAGAATGTCAGAGCCACATGTTGGGCTATGATGCACAGAGACATTTCCTCCTACCCATAACTGGTGGCTAACCCCACAATGCATGACCCATATACCTCAACAAGGAGGGTCCCTGTGGACGGGGGAGGACAGGGAGGAGACTAACATTGGTGCTAACTTGACTATATTCACTGAGTACAAAACTAATTAAAAAATAAAATAAAAATAAATATTTAAAACATACTTTTCTCTTTTATAGTAACTACAAAAAAAGCACTAGAGGAGGTATGCAGTTTAGAAGTAACTTTCCTAGTGCTCAGAAGTATTATTTTCACATTCTCAGAATATGGTTCATATCATTTTTTTTTGTTTAAACATTCCATAAGGATGTTAATAGATGCAGACTGGCTGCAAATCTCAGCAGAGTAAGAAAACACCCATGGACTTATAAAATGGTGGTGCTTTACTTGTCATTCCTTCATCTCTAGATCCAGGGGAAGTTTTATAAAGGCAGAAGAAGCTGAACTGCTCTCATAGATCCAATCAGAGAGAGTAAAGGCTAGAAGCCAAAAGCCAAAAACCACACCACACAGCACACTTCAGGAACTCCAGGCAGAACTTAGGCACTTTGTATATCTTTAGATTGGAATTTTAAACCCACCACCACACCTTAGGTTTGGACCCTAAAATCTACCCAGTGGCACCTCCTCCAGACAGATGGCTACAATTTCAAACTACAATCTAATAAAACAGTGAATATATTGGGGCCATCTATTTAAATTACCACAATAGGATAAGATTGAATTAACAGTATTCAGACAAATATTCAGAAATGTGTTCCCTTCCCCTTCTTTCCCCCTCTATACGCTCTTCTGTAGAACCTGTGGCCTCACACATACTCTGAAAGCATTCACTACTGAACTACATTGCCAACCTTTTTTATTTACTTATTTTGAGACAGGGTTTCACCAATTGTCCCAGACTGACCTTTTACATGTGATCTTTCTACTTCATCCTCTCGAGTGGGCTAAATCACAGGCCTATATCTCTGTATCACTAGGAATGAATTGTGTTTCAGAAGCCTTTATATTTCTACTGGAGTTTCTTTGATATGATAACTGAAATAGACTACAAGTGCTCACTGTTCATCAGAACTCTGGTACTCTTTCTCTTTGTGTCAGTATACTTTAGTAATCTTTACCCACCCTTTCTTCATCAACCCACCTTGTACTCTTTTTTTCTATCCTACAATAACCCTTATTCTATTCTTAAATTCTACATAATTTTACCATTCGCAAATGAGTGAGAACACATGATATTCATATTTTTGAGTCTGGTTTAGGTGTTCCCCTTTCTCACTTCCTTGGTTAAATTTATTCCTAATAATTTGATTTTTATCTTTTAGTACTTGACAGAATATAAGTCCCCTATTCTCATTTAAACATTTATACAGGATATCACTATGTATCCCAGGATGACTTTCAACACGGGATCCTTCTGTTTCAGGCTTCAAAGTGCTAAGATTACCTGGTTTACCATGCCTGGCTCAATATTTCCCTTAAGGATAAATTTATTTTGTTAAATTGTAGAAGACACTAATAATTTCTATAGAATATGCTAAAATGTTTCACATTCAGGTTTTAACTGATTAGAAAAATTATTCATTTGTCCTTTTAGCTCCAGCATTTCCAGCTCTGTATCCCTTCATTTTTCCCTCCTGTGTGGATGGTTGGTCATTATCTCATTCCACATTGATGCAGTTTTCAGAGACTAACTCATAAACTCAAGAATAAAATTGATTTTAACAACTCTGTGCTCCAACTAATGCATTTTTTCTATTTTTTAAAGTTGCTAGGTTTTTTAAGTTATAAGTAAGCAAGTGACTTTCAAAATCAATTTTGAACAATAACATGCTTTAAATACATCTCTACTCAGGAGACTAAATTAAAATTATGTGCCTCATAAATACATAAAACCATGAGTATGAGTTTTTTTTTTTGTAAATGTAACTCTTGTTGTTTCCTGAATATCTTAAATTTCACATTTTATTTTTACTGAGATAGAAAAATAACAGCTACTGGAATTTTTTGTCCAAGAGAGGTTTGTTGTTCATTAAGACATAAGAAATATAGCCATACAATTACATCTCAAAGCAAATATGATGGCTTCTTGGATGTGGAGTCACTCCTTTGAAAGTATTTAGAAATGATAACTACTTAATGTAAAGCTTTGTTGACTGATTTCAAAAATATGCGTTGCTAAGCCAGTTGATATGTTTGCCATTATTTCACATTGTATTTATGCAGTTTTTTTCTCAGAAACTGATTGGTATTGTCAATTATTTCTTTAGCACTCTAAACGCACAACTTTAGACAATTCAGCCATCCTATTTATTTGGGATTCTATATCTATCACCCAGCATATTAGTCTTTGATGTTTTAAGAAACATAATATTCCAAAAAAGTCATCCTTATTGGAATTAATTGTAGTGACATTAGAGAGAAAAAGTAGTGTCAGAATTTAGTTAGGTAGTAAAACAATGACAGATTTCACTTTTATGGCACATTAATATTTCACAAAGTATTGCTGTACATTATACTATTGAATACAAATATAAAAGTCTCTGGTAAGTAATGCAAAGGATATAAATTTACATTCATAATTCAAAGAAATAGAGTATAAATAATTTATACCAGTCTATCTTATTTATGTCTTTGCTATAGTATATTTTCTTTTGCTATAGCACACTTAGACTAGGAAATGTATAAGAATGTTAGCTTTTGTTCTTCTGGAAGATGAGTTCATTTATAAGCTGGAAGGTCCAAAAATCATCTAGTAATTACTATCCATCATGCTCACATTGAGTGGTGAAGATTTAATATAGACATTTGAGGAATACATTCAAACCATAGTGATTTGATGATGATGATGATGATTCTATACCAGTACCTTTCCTCTGACGCTACAAAAAGTTTTTCTTGCTATTGTATGAGTCCTTTTACTATGGCAAAATATAGCACATGGTAACTAACACTCCTTTATTCCACTCCAACTTATATTATGGCAGCACTTATACTTCAATTAAGATGTACTCTTTAACAATTCCTTGTTGATAGATGGAACAGTTTAGTTTCTAAGATTTAACTCAGTAGAATACCTCTGGCATCTATATGAGTCTTTTGAGAAGGTTATGGATATGGTTAATACATATCTCTGCTTTCAAACAGAGTTTGCAGTCTGAAAGAGTTAAGGAAAATGTATATCATTTTAAGCAAAGCAAGTATAAGTGAATCAATGACTGATTAGAAATTTGAACAAAGTGCTGTTTAGGTAAAGAGAAGAGTAGGGTTTTTAAAAAATTAACAAATGAGCTATTATTGGACCTTGAACTCAAAAGTATATTTCATAGACATGCATACAGACAAAAGTATATATTTTGGCAGAGTGTATTTGGAAAGACTTGAAGTTGTTAAGGATATTTAAAAAGTGCTTTGGAAAATATGATAATATGAACACACCAGTCCTTTCTCACAAAAATGCCTGTGTCAGAAATATTTAAAATTTAATTTTAAGGTATTATTCTTCATACTTTTACAATGGTATAAAATATAGCTTCTTGGGCTGGAGAGATGGCTTAGTGGTTAAGCGCTTGCCTGTGAAGCCTTAGGACCCCGGTTCAAGGCTCGATTCCAGGACCCACGTTACCAAAATGCACAAGGGGGTGCACGCATCTGGAGTTCGTTTGCAGTGGCTAGAAGCCCTGGCGCACCCCTTTTCTCTCTCTCTCTATCTGCCTCTTTCTCTCTCTGTATGTTACTCTCAAATAAATAAATAAAAATAACAAAAAAATTTAAAAATATAGCTTCTGCAGACATTGTAAGAGAATGACTAATATTTGTTCTCTTCAACTATTGATCAAAATTTCCTCATATGAAAATTAATCATCACATGCTTTTTCTCAGTATCTCCAAATATTGCACATGCTTTAGTCTTGATTACTATTGCACAGGAAAAAAGACCTGTGAGCATACCATCTTGGGAGATTTTTTATTCCATCAAATTTTAGAATATCTACTTTGTATTTTCTTTTTTTTTTTTTTTTTTTTTTTTTTTTTTTTTTTTTTTTTTTATTTATTTTTTTTTTTTTTATTTTTTTATTAGTCAGTTCTGTATTCAGCAAATACAGTCATTTTGGTACCATTATTAGGCTCATCCGTGACCTACCCCCTCCCCTTGGCCCCTCCTTGTTGAGGTATACGGGTCATGCATTGTGGAGTTAGCCCACAGTTATGGGTAAGCTAAATGTCTCTGCATATCATGACCCAACATGTGACTCTGACATTCTATCCGCCCCCTCTTCCGCAAAATTTCCCTGAGCCATGTTGGGTTCATTTTTGGTCGGCTTCAGTGATGAGGTGTTGAGGGCCTCTGAGGCCCTGGCTCTCTGATTTGGTAGGAGTTGATTTTTCTCTATGCTGATCTCCTTCCCCCTTGTGCTGGTGTCTGGTTCATCAGGAAAAACAGCCCCCTTGCTTGTTTCTCGAAGTTTTCTTAGTTTCAGCCGGAGCCCTTTTGAGGTATGATGGGGTGGCTCTCTCCTTAGGGTCTACATCTATCTGAAAAAGAGAAGCAGATTCTCCAACGGAGAGTAAGTTAGCATCAGGACAAATGAGATAACCCTTACATTTTTTTTTTTTTATAGAGAATTTAATATGTGTAGGCCCTCTTGTAGCCCACAATTGATAGTAGGTTGATACTGGAGAGTGGGCTTATGTTTGGATATGGTTCTGACTTGTTTCCCAGCTCCAGCTATGGGTCCCATACCAGTGAGGGGATCAGTTAGCCAAATTGAGAGCAGTTGGTTCCCCACGTTGGCTGTGTGCCACCACTGCACTTGTGTGGGCATCACAATAAGTTATTTGCTGCTAAGTAGGTTAGACCATGCGTTGCTTCGATAGATATTGGTCAATTTCCCCCAGTCGCCCATGTAGCACCTTCTGGCACTAGATGCGCTGACTGTCTGGGGACTGACTCTCATCCAACTTCCAGCCATGCCATTCTAATTTGCATGTCAATCACATAAGGTATCTTCAGCAGTAGGGTCTTACCACTAACCTTTGGTGGGTCATCAAGTACTCTGACAGAAATCTGTCTGTCTTTTAGGAGACCTTGTAGGTCTCTCTGATCAAAAGCTCATTGTGGATGATAGCCCCATGCTGGTTCTGGGAGTTACAGGTCAGTGCCCACTAAGAAAATGAGGAAAAAGATAACTAATATACAAGAGTTAGAGGTAAGAGAGAGAGAGACAGGGAGAGGGGAAGTGAGGGAGGGAAGATGTAGGAGACTAAGGTTAGTCTTAATCTTACCCTCTCCAGTGTCTTGTGGTTCAGGTGTTCCCTGTAAGGGCCTGGTGAAGGATCAGCCATTTGGTCTATCTTTTAGTAAGTAGAAGATTATGGTACCATTGCCGTTTGGGTCTAGATTTGTGTTTCCCACCCCTTTGATGCCCTCCCCTCCCTCCCCTTCCATCCTAGTGTCTAATCTAGGAGATGCTTGCTGGGTATGTAAGGTATCTTCAGTAGATTCAGGTTAGGTGCTGTAGATGAGTGAGACTATGTGGCGATTTTTTTTCTGTGATTGGGTAAGTTCACTGGAATGATCTGTTCCAGGTTCAACCATTTTTCCTCAAATTTCATTGTGTCATTTTTTCTTACTGCTGTATAGAATTCCATTGTGTAGATATACCACATCTTAGTTATCCATTCTTCTAGTGATGGACATCTGGGTTGATTCCAGCTCTTAGCTATTACAAATTGAGCTGCTATAAACATGGTTGAGCAAATCTCTTTAGTCTGTGGTTTGAAGGTTTTAGGGTAGATGCCCAGTAAGGGAATAACTGGGTCTGTTGGTATCTCTATACTCAGCTTTTTCAGAAGTCTCCATATTGCTTTCCAAAGTGGTTGTACCATCCTACATTCCCACCAACAGTGGATGAGTGTTCCTACTTCTCCACATCCTCGCCAGCATTTATTTTTATTTGATTTTTTGATGCTTGCTATCCTTATTGGGGTAAGGTGGAATCTCATAGTTGTTTTAATTTGCATTTCTCTGATGATTAGGGATGATGAACATTTTCTTAAGTGTATGTTTGCCATTTCTATTTCTTCCTCTGTGAACTGCCTGTTCAGCTCTTTGCCCCATCTTGTGAGTGGGGTGTTTGACTTCTTACTGTTTAGATTTTTGAGTTCTTTGTAGATTCTAGAGATTAGTCCTCTATCAGTTGGATAACCCACAAATATTTTCTCCCATTCTGTGGGTAATCTATTGGCTTTGCTAATTGTATGCTTGTCTGTAAAGAAACTCCTCAGCTTCATGTGGTCCCATTGGTTGAGTGATGGTTTAAGTTCATGAGCTACTGGGGTTTTGTTCAGGAAGTCTTTTTCCATTCCTATATCATGGAATGTACTTCCTAAATTTTCTTCCAGTAGTATTCGAGTTTCTGGTCTTATATTGAGATCTTTGATCCATTTGGACTTGAGTGTAGTGCATGGTGAAATGTGTGGGTCAAGTTTTAGTTTCCTGCATATGGTTATCCAGTTTGTCCAGCACCATTTGTTGAAGATGCTGTCTTTTTTCCAGCGTATATTGTTTGGGCCTTTATCAAATATCAAGTAGCTATAGTTGCTTGACCCAAAGTCCGGGTCCTCAAGTCTATTCCATTGATCTATAGTCCTGTTTTTATGCCAGTACCATGCTGTTTTTATTACTATGGATTTGTAATATAGCTTTAGATCAGGTATGGTGATGCCTCCAGAGGTATTTCTTTTGCAGAGGATATGTTTGGAAATGCGAGGCCTTCTGCCTTTCCATATGAAATTTGAGATCATTTTTTCTATCTCTGTGAAGAACACTGTGGGGATTTTAATTGGTATTGCATTAAATCTGTAAATTGCCTTTGGTAGGATTGTCATCTTCACAATGTTAATTCTGCCTATCCAGGAACATGGGAGGTCTTTCCATTTTCTCAAGTCCGCCTCAATTTCTTTTTTGAGTGTTTTTATGTTTTCATTGTATAGATCTTTCACTTCCTTGGTTAACGTTATTCCAAGGTATTTTATTTTTTTTGTCGCAATTGAAAATGGGACTATGTCCCTTATTTCTTTTTCTGTATCTTTGTCCTTTGCATAAAGGAAGGCTACTGATTTTTGTGCATTGATTTTGTATCCTGCTACTTTGCTATAGGAGTTAATCACCTTCAGGAGTTTTGGGATGGAGTCTCTCGGGTCTCTTACATATATAATCATGTCATCTGCGAATAAAGCTAACTTAACTTCCTCCTTTCCAAATTGTATCCCTTTTATTTCCTTCTCCTGTCTTATTGCTTGAGCTAGGACTTCCAGAACTATATTGAAAAGCAGAGGTGAGAGTGGACAACCCTGTCTTGTTCCTGATCTTAATGGGAATTCCTCCAGTCTCTCTCCATTAAGTATTATTTGGGCCTTCGGAGCTTCGTATATTGCCTTTATTAGGTTAAGATATGAACCAACCATGCCAACTCTCTCCAATGTTTTGAACATGAAGTGGTGTTGAATCTTGTCAAAGGCCTTTTCTGCATCTATCGAAATGATCATGTGGTTTTTATGTTTATCCTTGTTTATGTGGTGTATTACATTGACAGATTTCCGTATGTTGAACCACCCCTGTGTTCCTGGAATGAATCCCACTTGGTCAAGGTGGATAATGCTTTTGATGTGTTGTTGGATTCGGTTTGCAAGGATTTTGTTTAGGATCTTTGCATCTAAATTCATCAGGGAAATAGGCCGGTAGTTTTCTTTTCTTGTGGCATCTCTGCCTGGTTTTGGAATTAGGGTGATGCTAGCTTCATAAAAGGAGTTGGGTAGCTTTCCCTGTTCATCAATTGTGTGGCACAGTTTGAGGAAGATTGGTTTGAGTTCTTCCATGAAGGTTTGGTAGAATTCAGCTGAGAAGCCATCTGGTCCTGGGCTCTTCTTTTTTGGGAGGTTTTTTATTACTTTTTCAATCTCCATGAGTGTGATGGGTTGATTGAGGTGATTAATCTGCTCTGTGTTTAGCTTTGGTAGATGGTATGTGTCCAAGAATTTATCCATCTCCTCCACATTATCCAGTTTTGTGGAGTAGAGGTTTTTGAAATAAGTCCTGATGATTCTCCCAATTTCACTTATTTCTGTTGTGATCTCTCCTTTTTCATTTTGAATTTTGTTAATTTGAAGCTTCACCTTTTTTTGCTTGATCAGATTGGCCAGGGGTTTGTCAATCTTGTTTATTTTTTCAAAGAACCAGCTCTTTGTTTTGTCAATTGTCTTAATTGTTTCCTTGGTTTCCAATTCATTGATTTCTGCTCTGATTTTAATTATTTCTTTCCTTCTGGAGCTCTTTGGGTTGGATTTTTCTTGTTTTTCCAGTGCCTTTAGGTGGATGGTTAGGTTATTGATTTGGGACCTTTCTGTCTTTTTTACGAAGGCATTGAGTGCTATGAATTTTCCCCTGAGGACCGCCTTCATTGTGTCCCATAAGTTTTGATACGATGTGTTCTCATTGTCGTTCAATTCCAGAAATTTTGCAATTTCATTTTTTATTTCATCCACTATCCATTTATTGTTTAAAAGTGTGCTGTTCAGTTTCCAGGTGCCTTTGGGATTCTTGGTGGGTCTTTTATTGTTGATTTCTAGCAATATAGCATTGTGATCTGATATCATGCAGGGAATTATGTCAATCTTCCTAAATATGTGGAGGCAGTCTTTGTGACCCAATATATGGTCTATTTTAGAGAATGTTCCATGGACTGCTGAGAAGAATGTGTAATCTGTGGATTTGGGATGGAATGTTCTGTAGATGTCCGTTAGGTCTAAGTGATCTATGGTTTTGTTGAGCTCTCTTACTTCCCTGTTGAGTTTCTGTTTGGATGATCTGTCTATTACTGATAATGGTGTATTGAAGTCCCCAGCTATGATGGTGTTTGTGGTTATTTCTGTTTTATTGTCAAGTAGGTTTTGTTTTATGAACTGTGGTGCCCCTGTGTTTGGTGCATACAGATTTATGATTGTGATATCCTCTTGATGGATCGTTCCCTTGATAAGTAGGAAGTGGCCTTCTTTGTCTTTTTTGATTATATTTGGTTTGAAGTCTATTTTATCCGATATTAATATAGCTACACCTGCTTGTTTCTTATTCCCGTTTGCTTGGAATACTGTTTTCCACCCTTTCACCCTGAGGAGATGTCTGTCTTTAATGGTGAGGTGGGTTTCTTGAAGGCAACAGATTGAGGGGTCTAATTTTTTGATCCATCCTGTTAGCTTGTGTCTCTTGATGGGTGAATTAAGGCCATTAATATTTAGGGTAATGACTGTGAGATTTGATTTGATCCCTGCCATATTGTGATGGTAAATGTGGGTTGGAGTTTTCATGGGCATTGAAGTTTTTTGTGCCTACTCTGAGTTTGGATGTTGTGATCTGCTTCTTGTAGGCAATTGTGTTTGATTATTTTTTTCTTCTCTGTGTAGAATTTCCTGAAATACTCTCTGTAGGTTTGGTTTTGTGTTCATATAATTGTAAAGCTGAGTTTTGTCATGGAAAGTTTTTTGTTCACCATCTATTATGAGGGATACTTTTGCTGGGTAGAGTAGTTTGGGTTGGAAGCCATAGGTTCTTAGACTTTGGAGTGTTTCATTCCAGGCTCTTCTAGCTTTCAGGGTTTCCATTGAGAAGTCTGAAGTAATTCTGATGGGGTTACCTCTGAAGGTGGTGTGCTGTTTTTCCCTAGCTGCTTTTAGGATTTTCTCTTTGGTGTCAATGTTTAGAGACTTAATAATAATATGTCTTGGAGAGTTTCTCCTTTGGTCCAGTCTGTTTGGAGTTCTATTGGCTTCTTGTATCTTGATGGGCCTTTCTTTTAAGAGATTGGGGAAGTTTTCTTCAATTATTTTGTTAAATAAGTTCTCCATGCCTTTGGTCTGGATTTCTTCTCCTTCTGGTATTCCAATGATCCTGATATTGGGACGTTTAACTGTATCCCACAATTCCCTCATGTTCTGTTCACAGGAGCTTTTAAACTTACTGAAATTTTTGAACTCTCTAACTGTTTCTTCCATCTTGTCTTCCAGATCAGAGTTTCTATCCTCCACTTGGCTGACTCTATTCTTGAGAGCTTCTAGTGAGTTTTGGGCTTGTTCAATTAAGTTTGCATTTTCTATTATTTTTCTATGTATAATTTCCATCCCTCTGTCAAGCTCCCTTTTCACATCATTTTCTGATTTTCTTGATGCTTCTTGGAGTTCATCCTTGCATTTCTTTATGTCTTCATTTAGCATGGTCAGCTGATTTTTAAGGTCTTCTTTTTTTTCACTTTCCCTCAAATCTCTTAACTCTCTTTGAAATCCTTCCATTTTCTTATCTAATCCTTCTAATTTCTTATCTATTAGTTCTAGTTTAGTGATGGCAGCATCCACACGATTGTCTGCCCTTTGTTGCTTTCCTGCAAGTTCTACCAATAGGTTGGTTAGAGTTGCATTGCTCATAGCTTCAATATGGTGTTCTGGTCCTATTTGTTCTTCTATGTTTTGGTTAGAAGTATTCATTGTGGGAGTGGGTGATCTAATTGGATTTTCTTGCATTTGATTATTCATGTTATTTCTTTTGCGCTGTGTTCTGCCCATGACAGTGTATGGGCAGATAAGTGGGCGTATCAGCCTGGGCTCAAGAACAATGGGAATCTTATGCAGCCTGGGGGCGTTGCCAAGAAGCCTGGGCTTTGGCTGTCACTTGCCAAAGCCGCCTATCTACTGCCTGGCAGGGGCGCCGAAGTTGCCTGAGTTCTCAAGCGGTGATGTGCCAAGGCTGCCTGCGTTCGAACTAGGAGTGGCACTGAGGCACCAAGCACTGATGCCGCCCGAACTCTGGCTGGGCACGCTAGGAACCGGCAGCAGTCTGCGCTCCCCCGCCACAGGACAATTGTGGACAGCCGCGCGGGAGACAGAGGGCAAGTGGAGGAGAGTGCGGAGCAGTCTAAGCTTCCGCACGCAGGGAATAATCTCACTTGCCAAAGCCGCCTATCTACTACCTGGCAGGGGCGCCAAGGTTGGTTGAGTTCTCAAGCGGTATTGTGCCACAGCTACCTGTGTTCCAGCTAGGAGTGGCACTAAGGCACCAAGCACTGAAGCCGCCCAGACTTTGGCTGGGAACGCTGGGACCGGAAGCAGTCTGCGCTCCCCTGCCACAGGACAATTGTGGACAGCCGCGCGGCAGACAGAGGGCAAATGGAGGAGAGTGCGGAGCAGTCTAAGCTTCTGCACGCAGGGAATAATCTCACTTGCCAAAGCCGCCTATCTACTACCTGGCAGGGGCGCCAAAATTGTTTGAGTTCTCAAGCAGTCTGCGCTCCCCCGCCACGGGACAATGGCGGCCCGCCGGCGGCAGGCAGGTAGGGGGTGGTACCTGAGCTGATGCAAGCGAGAGATACAGTCTGAGCTTGTGGGACTGGGCACACTCAGTAGGTGGGCGAGTGGACGAGGGTGCGGAGCAGTCTAAGCTTCCGCGCGGAGGGAACGATCGGCGCGCAGTGGCAGCCGTGCGGGCTCCGGAGCAGCAGCAGCGGCAGGGGTGGAGCTTTGAACACGGCGGTTATTTGGGGCGAGGGGTGCCTACCCGCCCGAAAGGGGACCAGCAATTCCCTGTTCCCCCACCTCTGTGCCCTCCCAGATTTCTCTCCCCTAAAAGCCACTATATACCCTTAATATCTTGCCTTTCTTTCCCCGGGATTTGCAGCGCAGCTAGGCGGTCGCCATCTTGGCCGGAAGTGGTCTACTTTGTATTTTCTTGAACTCTTGATGTTACAAAATGTAAAACTATTCCTATGATGCTAACCTGCACTTTTCTATGAGTGGGTATAAAATTGCCTCAAATAGAAATCTTGGTCGATTAAAATCAAGCTGACTTTCATGCTGTCTCAGTAGGTAAACAGATGGCTTTTCCTTGGGACAGAATCAGCATAAGCATCAGCCGTCTGTTCCAGAGTATAACTAGGGATGCATGATGAAGCTGTTCATTCTTTAAAACATGCATTTACATCCATGAAGCAGACCTTCTGCCATGTATGAGATTATGAAGCAGTGTTTTCACAACCTTTCCATTTAGAGTAATGGAAGACTGTGAAATTTCTCATTTGTCACGTGCCATGTCAAATTTTAATATAATAATTTTTATTTTATTTATTAAAATTACAGAAGAAAACTTATTCAATAAGCTTGTATATTCTTCATCATTTCTGAACGTCATAACATGGAAAGTGCTAAGTTTAACTAACAAAGTAATTTAAAAATGGATTTAAAAAATCTGGGACATGGGAGATTGCTCAGTTGGTGAAGCCTTTGCCATGCAAGCATGAGGACATGAGATAAATGAAAAGAACCCACCTAAATGCCACTTGTGTGTGGTTTTCTGCCAGTAATCGCTAATGATCATCAGGTGGAAATGGGTTACCTTGGGCAAGCTGGCTATAGCTATGTATATGGCTATATACATGAAGTAACAATCTCTGAGTTCAAGGATGGTTCTCTATCATAATAAATAGACAGTGATTTATGAAAACCCATAACCTCTAGGTGCACATTCACATGTGTATGTACAAGTGCACACACACCGCACAGGTACACACATAGGAACATGCAAACACATATGCATGCAAACCAAACACACACACAGACACATGTAAAATAGAATTGATTGTTCAACATCATACATACAAAACTAGAAGCCATGTCATTGTTTTCTTCACTGTTCAATTACTTACAAAAAGTATGGTATTCACGTTTCTTATTCTGGAATAAGTGTGTAATTATTAAACCACTAAAATAAAAAAAGAGATTTTGTTGAGCTGGGCGTGGTGACACACATCTTTAATCCCAGCACTTGGGAGGCAGAGGTAGGAGGATCGCTGTGAGTTTGAGGCCACCCTGAGACTACATAGTGAATTCCAGTTCAGCCTGGGCTAAAGTGAGACCCTACCTTGAAACCACCCCCCCAAAAAAAGATTTTTGTTTACTGGAGGTCATATTCAATCTTGTCATTTTCTTTGTCTGCACAGTTACATAGAACAACAGCGACTCATAAATGATGTGATAAAAGTATTGTAACAATGAGTACATGATGATACTTGAACTTTCCGAAGATATAGCTTTTGCTGCATATTATTTATCCTATGTTTAGGTTGAATAAACAATCACAGTGCTCTACCTAAGAAATTAAAGTATAAGTACTAATAAACATATCTTGGTAAATATACAACATTAAAATGAAATAAATTCAGTATTAAATATTTCATAAAATAGAACATTTCTCATGAAACTGATAAAGTATTCATGCTATTGCTTAATATTGTTGTCAATGATTGATTGATACAGGGAATCATTTAGACCAGGGCAGCCTCAACCATGTATTATACTCAAGGATGACCTTGACCACTTATTGGTTGATTGATTGATTGATTGATTAATTTACTGTGTGTGTTGTGCCTACCAGTGTGAATGTGTATGTTTGTATGTGTGTGGTAGCATGTGTGTATTCAGTTGCACGTGTATGTGAATGCCAGAAGACAACTTCTGGTGTCATCGTGAGGTTTGTTGTTCACCTCCTGTGACTAAATGGCAAGTGAGATCGAGTGCTCAGATTTGATGTGTGTGCCACCAAGCCCAGCCTTTTACATGTGTACTGGGCATTGTACTCAGGTCCTCAAGTTTTCAAGACAAGTAGTTTACCAACTGAACTATCACTGCATATGGGACCTCAAAACATTGCACCTTATATCTTTATCTCCTGAGTGTTGAAATTGAAGTAAACCAATAACCAAAATGAAAAATTAACATTGCAGTGTAACAGGACATACAATGAATGTAAGTGCAGTTATAGTAATCTATGTGTCTCAGTTGTGAGAAATTTGATATCATCTTAGCAAAAGTGAGTTTTAAATATTTATTTAACAAAATTTGAAATTGAATTATAACAATATAATTTTAATAGATATGAGATATGACACAAAAGACTATTAGTTTGATTAGACTGTTGGACTTCATAAGCATGTATGAAAGTCCCACACTATGCCTCCTTGTCCCTTAAATGGATACATAATTAAATACTCAATGGTATATAAAAATACATATTTGAAAATGAAAGATCTAGGGCTGGAGAGGTGGCCTAGCAGTTAAGGGACTTGCCTGTGATGCCTATGGACCCAGGTTCAATTCCCCAGAACTCATGTAAGCCATATGCACAAGGAGGCACATGCATCTGGAATTCGTTTGCAGTGACTAGAGGCCCTGGCATTCCTGTTCTCTCTAACTGCCTCTTTTTTCATCTCTGTTTCAATAAAATTAAATAAATAAATAAATAATAAATAAATAAAATAATGTAACTAAATTCTCATCTACCTTAAAAGAAGTCACACTATAATGTTGGCAAGTAAAAAATAAAAAATAAATAAAGACACTAATGGAGAAATGAGCAAGAGTGCTGTTTTCTTAGTGAATGTGATATCAGCACAAAGATGGAGATAGATACTAAGGACACGCAATACCTACCAAGTCAGACACCCAGAGGCTCCTAAGAGCCCATCACTGAAGTAGACTTAAAATGAACCCAACATGACTCAGGGAATCTCATGGAAGAAGGGGTAGAAAGATTGCTAAAGCCACAAGTTGGGACAATATGCACACAGACATTACCTCTTCCCCATAACTGACAGCTGCCCCCACAATGCAGGACCCACTATCCCCATGGGTCCCATGAGGAGGGTCCCATTGGAGAAGGAGAAGGGATAAGGGAAATGATGGTACCAACATGTGCTGTTTACATACTGAGTATGTTCATGACTAATAAAAATAGTCTTTGGATATGTGGAGTAGAGGAATCGAGATTCAGCTGAAGAGTCTATAACATCGTTTCTCTTATTTAAAATAATATGTTAGTAGTTAGCAAATACCTAATTTTACTCCTCTACTTGAAGGCAGCATTCACTAACAAGTGCTTATATAAGCTTCACTCTGATCTTTTGTCAAATTCACATCATTACTTTACTAATATGAAATGATGATGACACCACTGAAAGTTAATTAACAATTCCTTATAGTAGAAGTGCATTAAACACAGGTGCCATCCACTACTATGCAAACAGCTGAAAGTGGCTAGGCAGCTACTAACTAAAGCATTATTTTTTCATAAACATGCCTTGCTGAGCAAGGAGGGAGTACTTTTTAAAATATGTTTATGCACTTATTTCTGAAAGAGAGAGAGAGAGATAATGGGCACACACCAGGGTCTCCTGCCACTACAAATGAAGTCCAGATGTATGCTCCACTTTGTGCAGCTGGGCTTTGTATGGGTAATGGGGAATTGAACTCAGTCCTTCAGGGTTTGCAAGCAAGCTTCTTTAATGGCTGGGTGATGTGTCCAGCACAAGAAGGGAGGATTTAATGCTACGTGTCAATTGTGTCCCATCCATGCTGACTGTAAAATTCATGGATTATCCCAGGAGATGCTTAAAAACAAGTCACTAAGTTCAAGTGATATGAAAAATGCAACAAAGAGATCTTTTTTGAAATATTAATAAGGGCAAGGTGATTTGAAGTTGTAAAGGAGTTTCTTCAAATGTTAGATTGATAGTGTTGCTTGTTTGTAATACTAGACACAGTTTATTTGAATATCCTAGTAATATATAGCCTAGAAATCAATTTGATGCCTTTATGTAGTGACTATAACATTTGATAAGAAACATTCCAATTTTACCAAGATTACTGGAATCATTTCCTATTTAAATTTGCTTTCTTTATTTTTGTCATTTTAATTTACTTTTAATTTAAGACATTATCTTTTTCCTGAATAGAATGTTTAATTGCAAACTTAATTACAAGGTAAATATAAGATACTGAAGTTCAATCAATGGGTTTATAGTTGCTAGAAATCAATTGCTGTTGTGTGCTCAAACTTTTAAACACTTGATTTATTACTTAATTATGAGAGAGAGGACAGGAAGATATATATATATAGAGAGAGAGAGAGAGAGAGACAGAGAGAGAGAGAGAGAGAGAGAGAGAGAGAGAGAGAGAGAGAATGGGCATGCCAGGGCATCTAGCCACTGCAAATGAACTCTGGGTACTGGGGAATCAAACCTGGGTCCTTCAGCTTTGCAGGTAAGTGGCTTAATAGCTGAGTCATCTCTTCATCCTTGTGTGTTATAATTTAAGCGGATCAACTATCACAAAGGAAGTGGTGAATTAAATATGAGTGGTGTTCTCATTGCTCTCCTGAGAAGCTCCTTCAGGGAAATGGTGGTAGACACTAAGGAGAAAAAAAACTTATTAAAGCAGAAAAATAAAAGATTTCTAAGTACAAAAGGAGACCTATAACATGCCCTATATGACTCAGAGAACATTGTGTAAGAGGGGCAGAACAGAATTTAAAAGCCATAGGGTGGGAAGGAGTGTTCGGAGGCATTGTCTGCCTTACATTGACTGACTGGTTCATTCATAACTTCACTGTGATTACTAATAGCCCCAATGAAGATGATCCTCAGTGGAACGGGGATGGGGAGAGGGAACATAAGATATAACCCAATGTAAAATGACTATCATGCAATATGTTCAATCAATAGTTCTCAAAAAATTTAAGTGGGTCAATCTTATTGGCAGAAAATATGAATTATCAGTGGGTAGGTAAACAGTATTTCCTATTTTTAACTATGCATAGGAATCCCAATAGAATTTTCCTTAAGCATATGATGTCAAATTATAGGCAAAATAGAGTAATAATATGGTATGTAGTATTTTAATTACAAGAATACATCCTGAATTTAATGTGCTATTCATAGGTCGTTTTTCACTTCAAACTTATTTTCCCGATGAGTGTGGACTCCAAATGCCATTGTCTGAGGATGTAGATCAATGTGACTTTCTGGGTGGAGATTCCTTTATTCTTAGAATACCCATTATTCTGCACTGGCTAACTTCAACTACATAAATAGAGGACCAGAAGACATGGTTTTGTACACTGAATAAACTGTCTTTAATCCTCTGTTCCTCATTTTGTCCACATCCTCTGATGCCCATTGTACACTCAGTTCTGTGAGATCCATTTTATTTAAGAGACCACATTATAGGTGAGTTCATAGGGCATTGTATACAGTTTCATGATGCTAGAATAAACATCCAAACCAGATATTTTGTGGGAGGAAGGGGTTTATTTCAAGCCTACAGATACAGGGAGAAATCTTATCAATAGTGGAATAAGCTGCTGACTTCCATAGCTCCAAGTACAGAGAGGCAATGAAATAACAAGAAAAAAACCAAAAGCAGCAAGCACAAATTTACAGCAAGCAGGACCCCCAGAGCCCAAACTTCTCTTACACCTTCTTTCTGGAATCGATAATTGTCTATCCCCACAGACACCTTAGGGCTAGACTCTAGGATCTGTCCCCACTGACACCTCCTCAAGCCAGGTGGATGGAGATCCAGGTTACAAGTTTAATTTCAACACCTGAGTCAATGGGGGATGTACATTCAAAGTAGCACATATGGGGTGTGTGCACTGCGCGCGCACGCGCGTGTGTGTGTGTGTGTGTGTGTGTGAACCTGCCATTTTGCATTTGACACAATCATCCATTGTGCAGCTCATTTTTTAGCAATTATAAGATTTCAATTTTTTATGAATAAATAGCATTTATTATTTAAATAATTTTTTTAAATTTATTTTAGAGATAGTAAGCAAGAGAGAGAGAGAGATGGAGGGAAAGAGGGAGACAGAGAGAGAGAGAGAGAGAGAGAATTGGCATGCCAGGGCCTCAGCCACTGAAATCAATTACTAGCTGTATGTGCCTCCTTGTGGGCATGTGTGACCTTGTGCTTGCCTCCACTTTTGTGCGTCTGGCTAATATGGAATCTGGAGAGTAGAACATGGCTCCTTAGGCTTCACAGGCAAGTGCCTTAACTGCTAAATTATCTCTTCACCCCTTTGAATAGTATTTTTAACAGTATTTACTAAATTAATTGTAGATGTTATCAGAAGACTCATCCATTTATGTACTGGTTCTCACTTAGTTTATCAATATGCTTTGGCCCTTGCTGCAAAGGACATGCGATACAGTTATTTCTTTAATATGGTGATTTCATCTCCTTACCCAAGAGTAGGATTGCTGGATTATATGGTAGTCTTAATTTAATATTTTGAGGAAAGTTCACACTATTTTTCATAATGACTGTTTACATTTCTACAGAGAGTGTAAAAGGGTGACCTTTCCTCCACACTCTCAACAGGATTTGTTATTTTCAGTAGCTTTGATAATATCCATTTGTACTGTGGTTAGGTGATATCTAATTGAGATTTGGATTTTCATTTCCCTGGTGGTTAGTGAGGAAAGAGTGTGTTTTGCTTACTTCCTGCCAATTGCCTAAATTTTAACTAATAAGGTTCCTCAGTTTAGCATATATACATGCATACCTATATCAATATATACACAAACATGTGTGAATTTATATAAGTGTATGTGTACATATACACATTATTTGTCATTTTGAGTATGGCTTAACTTCACTAAGCATGATAACACCTAATTTTCCCTCTTATAAATTCAATATTTTATTTATTTTCCTATTTAGTTTTCCAATTCTTTATTTATTCTTTATAACAATATTTTTTTCTTATGAACACAGTGTAGATATATGCTCACATTCTGTAAACTGTCTTTTGATTCTACTGAGTTTTCTTGGCATTTCAGAAGGTTTCTTTTTAACTTGAGATAATCCTATTTTTCAGCTTGTGCTTCTTTTTCCCATTCTTTGGAGAGCCCTGTTCAAAAATCCTTGCCTATTCAAATGTTGAAAATTATTTCTCCTAGGTGTTATTTTCGTAGTTGTACTGGTTCAAATATTACATTTGATCATTAATTCATTTTTTTTATTTTTTTAACTAGTGAGAAATACGGTTCCTTATCTCACATACATACTAAGTCAATACTTTCCTTTCCCATACAACTATATGCTAGAAGACCACATGTATAACATTAAACCTGTTGTATTATATCGATAATACAATCTTTAACTATTTACTGCACCCTGCCTTATTTTTTCCATGCAAACCTCAATAAAGGTTCACACTCAAAAATTACCTGTTTTCCGATTTTCTACTGAGTGACTGACTCCCCTTTGCTGTTAAATAGCATGTAGTGATGCTCCTTTCTATGTCCTGGGAATATAATGACCTTCTATAAAATCCTTCCTCTTGTCTCCTAAAATGGAACTGTATTTACCAAAATATGTACTATATTTATATCCTAATAACATGTGGCATAGTCATTAACTAATTCAATATATCCAATGCTGAAATAACAATTTTTTCATATTAAAATTTTCTTCTGCTGGTATACTCATGTCAATAAATATAAATACATTCTTTCAACATACATAATTGTGAAACATTAAATACATCACTGGTTGAAGTATTTTCTCCATTCCCCAATTCACTATTCAATCCATAAATGATAGAGGTTAATCTGCAAAAGGCCTTTCAAATACATTTCACATCTTTATCATTTTTATAAATATTTAATCCTAGCCATGATTTTATATAAAAAATCATAAAGAAGTTCTTGAAAATTTATAATGACTATTGAATATAGCAAAGTTGGAGGATTAACAAAGTCTAAATTAAAATCAAATGTGTAATATACATATAATTATATATAATTATATTTTTTAAAAATCCTATCAATAATAGAAACAAAATGCAAATTGATAAGGAATTATATATACATATACAGTGTTTGAGTGTATTCTATTTGTTCTAAATAATACAAAATACTGAGAATCAGGTGCTTAATGAGGCATTCATTTAAAGATATTTTGTACATGTATATAATGTATTTTGATTGTGTTCACCTCTCCTCACCTTCTCCCGTCCCTTACTCCTTCCCACTATACTATATCTCCTTTGATATCTTGTTTTGTGATCCACTGTGTCCAGTTATGGGGGTTTATGTACTGAAGCCTAGACAAATTAGCAGTGACTACACCTTTGCAGAAAATACTGCCCCCCATCAGGAAGGCATTAACTGCCAGTAGCTCCTCAATGATGAGTAGTGGACCTCATGAGCCATTCCAGCATCCAATGTGGAATATTGATGAGACAAATCTTCTGTAGGTAACCATGAATACTGTGGAGTAATAAGTGCAGTGACCATGTCATGTCCAGAAGACAGACTTCCAAAGTACTCTTTCCCATACTCTGTCTCCTACATTTATTCTTTCCTCTCTTCAGCAATGTTATCTGAAACTTGGAGGGTCAAAAAAATTGTAACTTCTTGATGTCTCCTTCAAAACCTTTGAATTTCCTCAGGTATCTTATAGTAATTTTTCCTTTAAAAATAAATTTCACTTCTTGCTCTCTCTCTACCTTTTATGGAAAGATAATTAAATAGGCTCCAAAAGTAGAAGGACATGTTGTACTGTGCTCAGGGCAGAAGATTGACTAATAAAATCAAAGTAGCTACACAAACCCCGGAGAAGTTTTTGTTCAGTACATAAACTGCATCTGGTGTAACATAAATTTAATTATATATTTGAAACACAAAAGGATATATCATTGTCCAAACCTCATAATTTTATAATTATACCATTTTCAAATATTCTAAAATATTCTCTCTGGTTTTATTTGTTTGTTTTTCAAGGTAGGGTCTCACTCTAGCCCATTCTGACCTTGAAATAGCACTGAAGTTCCAGTCTGGCCTCAAACTCACATCTGCCACCCGAATGTATCTTTTAATTAGTAACAATCAATGACTTATTAATTATTTATGTTTATATTCTTAACAATGGAAACTGCAATACAATAATCCATGGAGAAATTCCCTTGAATGAACTGAGAAACCATGTAATATTTGTAAAACACATTGAAAACAGAGTCCTGCTCTGCTGGTTCAAGATGACTAGTACTAAGAACATTGTTCTGAGATTTGATCAAACACATTTAAGGAAGCATACTTTTTTTTGAGGTAGGGTCCAGGATCATCTGGAATTCACTATGACATCTCAAGCTAGCTTCAAACTCACAGCGATCCTCCAACTTCTGACTCTTGAGTGTTGGGATTAGGCTTGTGCCACCATGCCTGGAGGAAGCACACTTTAAAACATTGCGATGATATTACTTTAGGGCATTTTAAATGGGGAAAATACTAATTAAGAAAATTTTATTTGGCTTGATAAAAATATAAAAAAGAGAGAAATTCATTCCCGAATGAACTATATTGTTTTAATTACAGACAATGAGATGGTATTAAAAGCCAATAACTTTCAACGGAAACAAAATCACAAGTAGCTACTCATCATTTGCTCTTTCCAAAGGTGACATACACCTGAAATGTTGATGTGGTTCTGTTGGGTACTGTGCATATTTTACTTCATACAGTCATTACAGTCAGTCACAATACCAATGACTTTCATTAGAAGGCAGACTGACAGAGGCCCTAATTACCTCACATTGAACACCAATGACCCTACTGAGGAGGACCATCAAGGAAAGCTCAGGGAAATGGGGACTGAGAGTGAGGGATATAAGACTATGACCAATGTAAAAAAATAGATAGATAGATAGATAGATAGATAGATAGATAGACAGATAGATAGATAGATATACTCAACATCCCCCAAAAGCAGCCTTTTTATTAAACCAGCAACTTAATCTGTTTGAGAGTCCTTACTAAGACTACACTATATCTAGTAAAACCACAGCAGGTATATGCATTACATAAACTTCTTCTATTGCATCTAGAGCTGAAAATAGATAGTAATTATCATATAAGATTAATTAAATTTAAATTGTAATGCTGTATGACCTTTATTTTTACATGATGAAACATTAAGTAACAGTGCCTATTTACTATGCATATTATACATAAAAAGAATCCATTTATAACACCGCCAGATAAGATTACCTTAAATTGAACCATTTCAAACTCAGCATTGAACAATGTAGCAATTATCGGTAAGATTACTTTGAATATTGACCTTTGAAGATTTAAAGAAGGCACTTTCAGGAAGATGATTCTTCAAATTTGATTTTCAGAGGCATAGCATACCATCTGGTTAACCTATGCATTCAAAATGAAATCCTATTGGAATGTTGAACCCAATGATTGAAATGTCATGAAGAATATGGAATTTTAACAAGTGTGACTTATAGACCTGGTATAATTTTTTATTATAATCTATGACAGTTATAAAACCTCAGGAGCTGTAGCTATCTTCCAGTGAAATTTTATTCTGTGAATCATTTGCAACAGAGAAATGTTAATGGTCCTCTTAAAAGTAGATTCCAGCCTAGCAGATTGGAATATACCTATAATTCTAGCACTTTGGAGGTTGAGGCAGGAGAATTGTCACAAGTTCGTGGCATATTGTAAATGAACCAAAACATAAAAGATATATTAGAACTTATGTTATTGAGCTCGTAGATGATCTATGTAAGTTAAGTTTTACTAGCGTATTAAGGCAGCACCCATATTTGAATGGGTTTAAGAGAATTTGGGAAATAGGATAATTGAAAGAAAAAAACAAGAGTGAGAAACTCAAAACTGTATCAGTGGACAGTAAATGCAGACCATAATGTAGATGATTGACAGAATAATACATATTAGATAGGAAGGATTGATCAAATAAAGACATTTGTAAGATGAAAAATACACCCATATGTGAAGCATTCTGAATACAAGAAAAATAAAAAAAAATTCAGAGACTGGGGATATTGCATTTCTAAAAGAAGGTAGGTAATGTGGTTAAGAAGTTGTATGATTTTTTTTTGTTTGTTCATTTTTGAGGTAGGATTTTACTCTAGCTTAGGCTGACCTGGAATTCAATATTTATTCTCAGGGTGGCCTCAAACTCATGGTGATCTTCATACCTCTGCCTCTCAAGTGCTGGGATTAAAGGCATGTGCCACCATGCCAAGTAGCCCATCATAATTTACAATAAAATATAGGCTTACACACAAGTACAAACTACTTCAAAGGTGAATTGTGTCCTGAGCAAAGCAGAAATTCTCAGTATAAGTCATCTCTTTGTAAGAACTCAATGAGTTAATTGGATTCCATAGGATTCTTTGTTTCATCTGTGTGATTCCAAACACAATGACCATATCAGTTTATTTAACTAAATAGGGTATTTGATTAAGTTGATAAAATTAGTTTTATACAATCTATTAACATAGCCTAGGCTGACTTAAATCAAAGGTCTCTGATGGATTCATAATTATTTAGGAATTCAACTCTTCTTGCCATTTATGAGGTAATGTTTTGCCCTTGAAGTCTCATTTTTTCACATAAAAATTCACAAAATTAATCTCATTGAAAAATGTCTTTAATTAAGTTCCTATTAATTTTGAAATGGGAAAGAATTAATCACAAATTTGTAGAAGTCTGGGTCATTAAAATATATAGCTATTAAATCAGTCTCCTATTTATTTATGATCAATATTATAATTGAAGTACAATAAGGTGCTTTCATATCAGACTGCAAAATGTGTCAATAAAGAACTATGATTTTATATTTAAGCAACCCAATTACTTTATAAATTGAAATGTAAACAAATTGCTTTTAATGTTTTACAAATTTATTGACTATTTTATATATGTGCATATTCTGTTTTGATCACAGTATCTTCCCATCACTCTCATTTTATTTGCCATTCCACATATCCTTTCCCCTGAACCCCTTCCTCCTTCCAACCAACTATTTTGCTATTAAGTTATCAGAGATTGGCAATGCTCATTATTATTTCATTTTTCTAACAGATTGATTCCACATATACAAATTAAAATAACTAAAACAATTGAATTAAAGTTTGCATATACTTAGAAGTATTTGTGATTTAATATTAAAATATCACTGTGATTGCCTTAAGGCATGCACAAAGCCACTTTGGTGACTTGTGTCTTCAGGATAGTACTCCAGCTCAAAGACATTCTGGGTTAGTGAGGGATTTTCACTGGTTTCCTATTAATTCTTTGTGGTCATCACAATTGTGCCCCCATGAAATCAATGTTTAATGTTACAGAAACATTTTCAAGCTTAACTCATATAATGAATATTCTTCCCCATGCTACTCACGTTTTCATTGTTGTATCACAGTTGTACAGAATAATGAATCATGCTATAACTTTATTATACATGCATATAATGTACTTTAATCTTATCTACCCCCATGCAAATCTGACTAACACTGAAGTACAATGCCTTGGAGGTGAACATCTTTTAAATCAACATGTTTAATCACAGGCTGAAGTTGCAAAGAACCATTTCTCATAGTTGTTTTGTGACATAATTTGTTACTAGATATAGTTAATTAAGATTGTCTCCAAGGTTACCATAATTATAAACATTATTATTTGCTATTGCCCTCAGAAATATAGAAACATAAAGCATGAATATCATCAAGCATTATTTGTGGATAGTTTCTAATGGATGGCTGGTTGTTCAATCACCTAGGCATGTGGGGAAGGGAGGGCATTTATCCCCAGTGTTATTGTTCAAGAACTTGTTACTTGTTCTCCAACTATAGAAAATGTATAGTTTGAAGGTCAGTGTTAATCACAAAAGGGACTCTGGAACATATTCTACTAATCTGTCTCCAACATCATTATTGGAAAAAATCTCATTTAGATAAATGAGAAAATATAGTATCAAATACAATTTAAAATTATGAAATATGGAAAAATATAAAATATATTTTTTGAAATAAAAACTCTTAAAACAGCAGTTATGTACATTTGTTCAGCATGAAAGACATCATCAAAGCCTCCCATCTGAAAAAAATAGATAATGAAATACCTTTCTATACCATAACTGGATTCCATTTTAAATAAGTTCACTAAATAAGAGGTGTTTTAACTGAATTGAATGACTTACTCCTCTTTTATCCACAAGGACCTGTTTTCAATCCTATAATATTTTTTACTTCTGATCCCCCAAGTAAACAAAGCCAAAATGGAATGAATCCTTTGTACTTGAGGAAATATTTATTGTAATCAATTCCAAATGTTGGTCTTATTCCTTTATAGTCAATTATTAAAGGGTACATGAAAGATATGTAAGGATATCTAAGACTGAAAGAATTATTTTACTCTTAAGGTAAGATCAGCTTAACATCAAAGCACTGGGTAATTTCATTTTCTTTTTCATTTTTGTGCCTTGTATCATCTTTTTCCCTCATTATATTCTATTATAGTGTGACATAGTGTCCCAGTGCTTTCATAGTTATGAAGGAGAAAAAGGAATAATTCAAACATATTCTATGTTGGATTTGAAGTACAGTCGTCCCACATATGCTTACATAATAAATAGGATATTAACTTGTCAATTATAAGGCAATATGTGTTTCAATTTTATAATTAGGTGGGAACTTAACAAGTGACATTTATTTATGGATATTCAATTATTATTTAAATTCTGGTTTGGTTACTCATGCCTTTAATGCCAGCACTCAGAAGGTTGGGGTAGGAGAATTACCTTGAGAACAAGGCCAGCGTAGGTTAGAGTGAGTTCCAGGTCAGCTTGAAATACAGTGAAAACCTTATTTAAAAATATTTTTATTTGACTTTCATAGAGTTCTTGTATGTAAGAATAGCACAGCTTCATAGCAAATTTGAAGAAAATTTAAATTAAGTGGACTTACATTGATATTTTGGGTAATTTGAATAGATAAAAATTCCATATATATTAAGCTTCCTGTCACATATACTTCAAAATATATCAAGTGTAAAATGTTTAACTTAGCATACCTATTAATCAAAGTAGAAAAAGTAATCTTATGATTTCATGTTTACTTGCAGGCAGGCTTGCTAATCACAATGGAGATGAGATTAATCTAGTGAATATTGTAAGTCAGGCAAAGGTAACATTGGCTCATGTCATGGTTTTTGTACTGTGATTCTGTTCAATTAGACATATTTTCTTACAACTTATTTCAGAACACACTCTTTATTTGTTTTAGGTGGGCAGCTTTTCATTTTAGATGATAGTATGAAATTTATTGCTCAAATGTCTCACTCTGAGTCCAAATATTTTTAGGTTACTAGAACAATTTGTGATTTATAAGATTATAACTTGTTTCACTTAAAATACAAAAGTAATTTAACTAACCACATATTTAAAGAGGATTGAATACAGATGGCTTAGTGGTTAAGCTGCATGCCTATGAAGCCTAAGGACCCAGGTTCTAATCTCCAGGTCCCACATAAGCCAGATGCCCATGGTGGCACCTGCGTCTAGAGTTCGTTTACAGTGGCTAGAATTCCTGTCGTGCCCATTATCACTCTCTATTTCTCTCTGTGTGTGTATCTAATAAATAAATAAAAATCTTTAAAATAAGTGAAGAATGTGAATATGAAGACACTGTCTCCCTCCCTGTCTCTCTCTCTCCTCCTGTGTGTGTGTGTGTGTGTGTGTGTGTGTGTGTGTGTGTGTGTATTCTGGAGGCATTATTTACATATGGTTTTTTAAATAATTTCTTTCATTTAAACACATCTTCAGATGAGCGTGACATTTTTTTAAATCTTGTGTTATATTCATGCACACAAAATGACACTTCAGCCAAAGGAAAAGCACATTATGATGTTGACACCATTACATTGTAATGGATCTGACAAATTATCACCACCTAATGATATTATATTAATCGTGTTATAGGCCAACACATTATTCACAGTGTTTCTGTTCATGTAAAAATAGCACTTCCACCTCTTTTCCGGTTGGAACCATGGAGGGTGCCGAAGAGAAGAAAAAGAAGGTTCCTGCTGTGCCAGAAACTCTTAAGAGAAAAGCGAAGGAATTTCGCAGAGTTGAAGGTGAAGCGCCTGAGGAAGAAGTTTGCCCAGAAGACGCTTCGAAGGGCAAGGAGGAAGCTTATCTATGAAAAGGCTAAGCACTACCACAAGGAATACAGGCAGATGTACAGAACTGAGATCCGCATGGCTAGGATGGCCAGGAAAGCTGGTAACTTCTACGTACCTGCAGAACCCAAACTAGCCTTTGTCGCCAGAATCAGAGGTATCAATGGCGTTAGCCCAAAGGTCCGCAAAGTGTTGCAGCTTCTTCGCCTTCGCCAGATCTTCAACGGCACCTTTGTAAAGCTCAACAAGGCTTCCATTAACATGCTGAGGATTGTGGAGCCATATATTGCATGGGGCTACCCAAACCTGAAGTCAGCAAATGAGCTAATCTACAAGCGTGGCTATGGCAAAATCCATAAGAAGCGAATTGCTTTGACAGATAAGGCTCTGATTGCTCGATCTCTTGGTAAATACGGCATCATCTGCATGGAAGATCTGATTCATGAGATCTATACTGTGGGGAAACACTTCAAGGAAGCAAATAACTTCCTGTGGCCCTTCAAGCTGTCCTCTCCACGAGGTGGAATGAAGAAAAAGACAACCCACTTTGTGGAAGGTGGAGATGCTGGCAACAGAGAAGACCAGATCAATAGGCTTATTAGAAGAATGAACTAAGGTATCTACCACAGTACTTTTGTACTCTGGTCAGTTAATAAACATTGACTGCTGTCAAATTGAAAAAAAAAATAGCACTTCTAGTAATATCAACAAGTGTGTAAAACTTTTATATTCTTAGTGTCATTAGATATATGTAATAATGTGACTATATGTGTCTATGTGTTACTATACTGTAATATTAACTGAATATACTTCTATTTTTTAAAATTTTGTTTATTTTTTATTTATTTGAGAGTGACAGAGAGAGAAAGAGGCAGAGAGAGAGAGAGAGAGAGAGAGAGAGAATGTGTGTGCCAGGGCCTCCAGACACTGCAAATGAACTTCAGATGCATGCGCCCCTTTGTGCATCTGGCTAACGTGTGTCCTGGGTAATCAAGCCTTGAACCGGGGTCCTTAGGCTTCACAGGCAAATGCTTAACCGCTAAGCCATCTCTCCAGCCCTGAATATACTTCTTTTATTTAACAAAATTTTACTTCAAAATCATATATTTCCAGTAGCTTCTTGTGTTTGCTTTACAACTGTATTTTATTTTATTTTATTTTATTTTATTTTATAATTGACAACTTCCATAATAATATATGATAACCATCATATTTCCCTCTGCTCCCCCACTTTATCCTTCACAAATCGACCACCATCATATCACCTCCCCCTCTCAATTAGTCGTTCTTTTATTTTATTTTATTAAGAACATAATTTTTATTGCTATATTATGTGTTTGTACCATATTTTCCCTCCTCCCTGCCCCCATTGTGCATGGCCCTCTCCTCAGTGGGGTTGCTTCTATTTCTCATGGGGTTGTGGGTTATGAATTGTAGGAGCAGCAATCAGTTATTGGGGTAATACAATGCCTCTGGACTTGACATACCTACCTGTGGCTCTGACAACATTCTACCCCCTCTTCTGCAAAATTCCCTGAAACTTGGTGAGTGTATTTTAAGTCTACCTCAGTGATGAGCTCTTAGAACCTCTGGATCTCTTCTTTGGTAGGTTTTGAGTATCCTCAGTGTCTGTCTCCTTCATCCTGGTGCTGATTGTCAGGCTCACCATGGAAGCAGCACTCTTGCTGGTCTCCCCACTTCCTGTTGGTTTCACCTGGACCTTAACTGAGATGTGAGGGGTGGTTTGTCTCTTTGGGTCTCACTACCTTCTGAAAAAGAAAAAACAGATTCTCCAATGAAGAGTTGTGGTGGTTTGATTCAGGTGTGCCCCATAAACTTAGGTGTTCTGAATGCTAGGTTCCCAGCTGATGCAGATTTGGAAATTAAAACCTGCTGGAGGGAGTGTATTATTGGGGGCTGACTTATAGTATTCTAGCCAGTTTTCCCTTGCCAGTGTTTGGCACACTCTCCTGTTGCTATTGTCCACCTGATGTTGGCCAGGGGGTGATGTCCACTCTCTACTCACACCATCATTTTCCCCTGTCATCATGGAGCTCCCTCTAAAGCCTGTAAGCTGAAATAAACCTTTTTTCCCCCTAAAGCTGCCTTGTTTGGGTGACTTCTACCAGCAATGTGCACCTGACTGCAACAAGAGTGAAGTTAGCATCGGTTAAATAGGATAAGTGTTATTAACGTAGGGAGAGTTCGATGGATTTAGGCCCTTATAGCAAAAGACAAGGGGGAGCTTGACATTAGAGTGCATAACTGTCACCATAGGATCCTGACCTGGTTCCCAACTCCAGATATGGTTTCCTTTCCACTGACCAGATCTCTTAGCCAATCAGAAAGCCATGAGTTACCAACTAAGGCTGTGAGCTACCATTACACCAGTGTGTAATTCTTGTCAGGCTGGTTGCTTCTGAGTAGCTTAGAAACTTGCTTGCTCACACTGCTGTTGGCCACTTTAGTCCAGTAGCTCATTTATTAAGAGCTTTCCAGCACTAAATGGGTTGTCTGGGCACTGGCTCTCTTAGAGATTCCAACTAGGTCTCTGTGTGTTCTGTGTTGGTAGCATATGTTATCTTTAGCAATAGGGTCTTACTTTTCACCTCAGGCAGGTAAGCAAGTATTTTGACAGAAGCCTGTCTTGTTTTGGAGACATCATAGGTCTCTCCAATGAACAGTTCAATGGGGATATCACCTATTTCTTTTATTGTGAGTTCCAGGTCAGAGCCAAAGATTTTTAAGGTTTGGCTTCATTCCACCCTCTCCAGGCACCTTCTTTTCTGGCACTACCCCTATACTGTTGAGAGTTACATCTTTTAGTCTGCCTTTAAAGAGAAAGGTTTCTATGGTACTAGTTCATTCTGGGTTAGATTTGTGTTAATTTCTCCACACCCCCTTCCACCCATAACCTTCCATCCCTATTGTCTGAGCCTCAAGTTACCTATCTGGTATGCCAGCAACTCAAGGTGATCCAGGTTAGGAACTGCAGGTGAGTGGCAACATGTGGTGTTTTGTCTTTCTGATTGTGTGTTTCCTGAGTATGATCTGTTCTAAGTACATCCATATTTCCACTAATTTCACTGTATCATTTTTTTTCTTATGGCTGAGTAGAATTCCACTGTGTATATGTATGAGAACTTCATTATTCATTTGTCTAATGATGGGCACCTGGGTTGATTCTACTTTTTAGCTATTATGAATTGAGCAGCTAGAGACATGGTTGAGCCACTGTCTTTGTAGTGAAGTATGGAACATTTAGGTTAAATGCTCAGTAAGGGAATAACTGAGTCTGTTGGTAGTTCTATATTCATCTTTTTCAGGAATCTCCATATTTATTTCCAAAGTGGTTGTACAAGTTTACATTCCCACCAACAGTAAATGAGAGTTCCTATTTCTCCACTTCCTCTCCAATATTCCTTGTCATTTGATATTTTTAATGATTGGCATCCTTACTGGAGTAAGGTAGAATCTCATAGTTGTTTTAGTTTGTGTTTCCCTAATGGTTAGGGATGTTGAACATTTTCTTAAGTGTGTGTGGGCCATTGGTAATTTTTCCTCTGAGAACTCTACATTTAGTCTCTATACCATTTTTCTGTTTATTGTTTGACTTTTTTATTATTGAGTATTTTGAGTACTCTGTAGATTCTATATATTATTTCTCAGTTAGTGGTATAGCTGATGAAAATTTCTCTCATTCAGTGGGTAATCTATTGGCTCCACTTATTGTATGTTTGACTGTGCAAATGATTTTTAGCTTCATGAAATCCAATTTGTTGATAGATTGCTTAATTTCCAGGGCTACTAAGTTATTGTTCAGGAAGTCATTTTTACCCCCATATCGTGGAGAGTTCCTCTTATTTTTAATTCCAGTAGTTGAAGAGTTCCAGATTTTATATTGAAGTCTTTAATCCCTGTGGAGTTGACTTTTGTGCATGGTGATATGAGTGGTTCAAGTTTCATTATTGTACATGTGATTATCCAATTTGTCCAACACCATTTGTGTTGTCTTTTCTCCATTCTATTTATTGGCACCTTTGTTAAGATCAAGTAGCTGTAGCTACTTGACCTAAATTCCATATCTTCTGTTCCATTTACCTATATTTCTCTTTTTTATGCAAGCACTGATGTTTTTATTACTATGGTTTATAATATAGCTTTAGATCAGGTATGGTGATTCCTTCAGAAGTATTTCTTTTGCTGAGGAAATGCTTGGATATCCAAGGCCTGCTCCTTTCCATATGAATTTTGACATCAGTTTTTTCTATCTCTGTGAAGAATGATGCTAGAATTTTTAATGGTATTGCATTAAATCTGTATATTGATTTTGGTATTATTGCCATTTTCACAATATTAACTCTACCTATCCAGGAGCATGGGAGGTCTTTCCATCTGCTCAAGTCCTCCTCAATTTCTTTCTTGAGTGTTTTTATGTTTACACTTTATAGGTCTTTCACATCATTGGTTGTGTTATTTTAAGGTATTTAATTTTTTGTGGCTATTGAAAATAGAACAGCCTCACTGATTTGTGTTGGTTTTGCATCTGGTCATTTTGCTGAAAGAATTAATCAACCCTTAGAAGTTTTGAGATGCAGAATTTCAGGTAATGTGTGCATAGCATCATGCCATCTGCAAATGAGGCTAATTTGACTTTACCTTCCCAATTTGTATCCCTTTTATTTCTTTCTTCTGTCTTATTGCTTGGGCTAGGCCATCAAGTATTATGTTAAAGAGCAGTGGTGAGAGTTGACACCCTTGTCTTGTTCCTGATCTCAGTGGGAACTCCTTGAGTCCTTTCCTATTAAGTATTACATGAGCATTGGGTGTTTTATATATAGTTTTTATTTTGATGAGATATAAACCATCTATGGCTATTCTTTCCAGAGTTTTGATCATGAAGTGATATTGTAGTTTGTCAAAGGCCTTCACTGAATCTACAGAAATTATCATGTGGTTCTTGTGATTAAGTTTATTTATGTGGTGTATTATGTTGACCCATTTCCATATGTTGAGCCATCTCTGCATCCCTGGGATGAATCCTGCTTAATAGAGGTGGATAATTCTATTGATGTTTTGTTGAATTTGGTTTGTGAGTATTTTGTTCAGGGTCTTTGCATCCAAGTTTTCAGATATATAGGCCTACGGTTTTATTTTCCTGTTGTACCTCTGCCTGGATTTAGTACTAGGTTGATACTTCATAAAAGGAGTTGGAGAGCATTTCCCCTTCTCTGATTATGTGATTTCACTGGAGGCTTCCATTGTTTGACTAGGCATTCTTGGTGGATATCTCTCAGTTTTCTGAGGGTTTTTTTTTTTTTTTTTTTTTTTTTTTTGCATTGTGGTCTGGGTAAAAGTCTTTATTTTGGAAGAGGAAACAAGTATTTGTCTTTGCTTCAGTGAGTGTTTCTGCACGCACCCCTTCTAGAGCATGGGGTCTGGGAGTTGGGGACACAGAGGCCATTCAATCAGGAAAGCAAAGCATGGTGCATGCTTCCCAGCATGCATGCAGGGTCCAGGCAGTCCTATACCAGCAGTAGGGGCACTGAGACTAGTGAAGTGGCTCTCTTTTATGTTGATGTCATCATCTGTTCTTCCTATTATGAAGTTCTTATGGAGATAGTACCAGAAATGCAAGGGCATGGATATCCAAGCCATTTTGTGTCTGAAAGATTGCATGGTAAGTAGTCCTACTCTTCCTTTAGTTCTTACATTTCTTTCCACCACCTCTTCATCAATGGGCCCTGAGCATTGGAATGTGTGATAGAGTTGTTTCAGTGCTTAGAACTCCTATGTCATCTTCTCACCATGGTTCCTTCTGAGTCATCCCAAGGTCACTGCCATCTGAAAAGAGAAGCTTCTCTAACCAAAAGTGAGAGTATCATTAATATATGGGTATGAACATTAAAAGAAGTGCTTACTGGGAAGTTTGGTGAACATAATATATGTTTACCATTTAAAAACATTTTAATAGAAAACTGGTTTATAAATCAATTTACAGAAGATCAATAAATCAATGTTTAATACAAACTTGAACTAAAAATAACTAAACTGGAGAAACAACTGTCTTCTATCCTGCTTTTTCTTCATCTATGTCTTCTGCTCCTTGACTTTCGGAGAGAACAATGCATTGTAAGGCTGTCGCCGTTTTGGACAAGGGTATAGTTTTTTCCAGCTTTCTGTCAGCTGGTCCACAATGAACAGGTTTTCAATTCAGCTCCCACTTTATTTCACAGTGACCTTGTATCACAAGCATGAGGAATCTTCAGCAGTAGTATCTTACCATCTATATATGGAGGAAAACTAATAGCCTTGGAAATGCCCTGTAATGTTTTGGGGGCATCAGATATCTCCCTGGCCAACAGCTCACCAGAAGATATCTGATCCCTGGCACTGAAATTTTTCTAGTAACAATCTATGGATTCTGCATGTTCCATTATCTGGATTTTATTGTTTAACCTTTTGGCTTATTTCCAGTTGTGGCTCTGAGAGTGATACAAGATATGGTCCATGTTTATGTTGAAAAAAAAAACATATAAATATATGGATGCATATAAGTATATATATGTATATATATACATATATATATGTATGTTATTGCTAATACAAACCTAGATGTATGTATTATCATGCAGTGAGGTTATATGATATATATACATATATATATACATATATATGACTATAAATGCAATGTGTAAATATGAATAATATACACCATATATATAACAACATATCATATCATATAATATACCCTCACTGCTTGGTAGTTTATACATCTAGGTTTGTGTTAGTATATATTCAGTGTATTTCAACTCATTATGAATTACTTAATGTCATTAGTGTTGCATTTTTCAGAATCTACCTCATAATTTTTCCAAACAAGTCTGTCCCTAGAGCTTGTGGATTGGTCCACTTTTGATTTAGTTTGTTCCTACTATTTGCTCTCATTTAGCAGTGGCTGATATTCCACTTAAGATCATTTGCAATAGCTGTACCATTTTAAAATGAATATATATTTCACTCCTTCAAATAATATGACAACTGAAATGCACTTAACATCATTATGACCATCAACTGAACATTGAAGCAAATTGTTTATGTAAATATTTTAGCTGAATAGTTAAATAATGAAATTAGCAAAACTAAGTGAACAACTTAGTTTGAATTGTATAAGGCATTTAGATGTTTAAATAAATTTTTATTGAATTGTTTTCATAGCAAAAACTTAATTGAAAAGCTCTGCATACTCGATGCAAAAATATTGACACAAAAGAAAAATGTACACAAATTCAGAATTATTCAAAGAATTATCTCTTATTCTTCTGTAAACACAACCACTAAAATCAGACCACTGCAACATATTTACAAAATGGGATATACAACATTGCCAGTTGTAATTCTAAAGTTTACTTTGTTTATTCCTTACATGTTTAACACATTTAAAGAAACATTTGCACATTATTATGGCAATCACTTTTATCAAGTTCAATTCTTATTTTTTGAGATGGTTAAAAGCAAATTATATTTAATCAGAATCTCATTTTGGTGCCAGTGAGATGGCTTAGCACTTAAGGCACTTTCCTACAAAGACTAAGTCCTTATGTTCTACTTTCCATGTCCCATGTAACCCATATGCACAATGACACATGTGTGCAAGGGGGCACACACGTCTCAAGTTTGATTGCAGAGGCTTGAGGCCCTGGCATGCCAATTCTCTCTCTCTCTCTCTCTCTCTCTCTCTCTCTCTCTCTTTCTCATTCTCCCATATAAAAGGCAGTCTGTTAGGCTTGCCTCAAAAAAAATTGAACTCATTTTTAATCTGCAAAGACTCTATTAAGAGGAAGATAGATGAAGCTACAGGGGACAAGAAATTATTTGTAAACCAATATCCAACAAAGGACTATAATACCTAAATGTATAAATATAAGATGTACTTCTAGAAAAAGTAAAACATAAATTGGAAAATGTACAAATGACATTTCCCTGAAGAGAAAAAATATGCAAAATAATTTATATTAATCAATGTAGTCCAGAGAAGAAAAAATAATTAGGATGTAATAAGTACATGGAAAGAGATATAGTGTGAGGGATCGTATCATGAGATATTGGAGGATGAGTGGTGCTGGGATCTACCATCTGCAAACTAGAATATCAGAAACTCTCATATGCTATAGTAATGTTTCTTTGCAATGCCTAAGAACTGGTGTCACTAATGGTACGTAACTCAGTTCTAGATAATGTGAAGTCTAAGATTGGTTATGAAACAAGATGGGACAAAATACGTCTTATTGTACAGTAACACAGATACATGCAGACTAATCCTAGTCCAGACATTCTTGAATTTATATATAGGCCTAATAATACTGATACTATTATCATTCCATGTGTCTCCAAAATTGAGAGCATAATCAGCATTTTATACTGTATTTTGTAATTAGAAGGTTATTGGTGGCCTCAGTTAATTCAGTTCCTAACATTCCCAAATACAAGAGTCATATCATAGTGCCCTGAGATATTTAAGGGTAATAAACATGCAAAAGATAGTTATGATTTTTGAGGGATTTTTGATTTAAAACAGAAAGAAATATTAACTTAAGTAACTAGACAAGGTGAAGCTAATATAGACATGATATTATAATGCAGTATATGAATGCATGTTAGAATTATACAATTCTTATGCCAGGCATGGTGGCGCACACCTTTAATCTCAGCACTCGGGAGGCAAAGGTAGGAGGATCGCCATGAGTTCGAAGCCACCCTGAGACTACATAGTGAATTCCAGGTCAGCCTGAGCTAGAGTGAAACCCTACCAAAAAAACAAAAACAACAACAACAAAAAAGAATTATACAATTCGTAACAGTTCACCCATACAAATTATTCATCACTTATTTAAATAAATAATACTTGATAGAAATATATTGAAATTATTGATTAAAAAAACCAAATGGACATCATATTTTACTTTAAAGGATTTGTATTTACCAAAATAGGTGCATTAAATACAGTTTTGGCTCAAGTAAGGGTTATCTCATTTGTCCTGGTGCTAACTTACTCTCCGTTGGAGAATCTGCTTCTCTTTTTCAGATAGATGTAGATCCTAAGGAGAGAGCCACCCCATCATACCTCAAAAGGGCCCCAGCTGAAACTAAGAAAAATTGGCGAAACAAGGAAGGGTGCTGTTTTCCTGATGAACTGGATACTAGCACAAGGGGGAAGGAGATCAGCACAGAGAAAAATCAACTCCTACCAAATCAGAGAGCCAGAGCCTCAGAGGACCCCAACACCTCATCACTGAAGCAGACCAAAAATGAACCCAACATGGCTCAGGGAAATTTTGCGGAAGAAGGGGCGGAAAGAATGTCAGAGTCACATGTTGGATCATGATATGCAGAGACATTTAGCTTACCCATAACTGTGGGCTAACTCCACAATGCATGACCCAGATACCTCAACAAGGAGGGGCCAAGGGGAGGGGTAGGTCACGGATGAGCCTCATAATGGTACCAAACCGACTGTATTTGCTGAATACAGAACTGTCTAATAAAGAAAAAAAAAAAAGAAAGGTGAAAAAAGATTGGTACAAAAGTTGTAAATTGTTTTATCAAAGTAAATATTTTTATGGTAAAATATTCACAGCAGGACACTAATAAATTCTCACAAATAGAGGACATAGATATTAAATTTAAAGCATATGTACATGGAGAAAGATATCAAAATGAAGTGTTTTAAGAAATGACAATATCAAATCACAGAATTTTTATCTCATTTAACTTCTAAATAAGTTGTGTATCCTGAACACAAAATTCTCAAAGCTGAAAGCTTCATCCTTATAATCTGAAACAAAAAATGAACATTGAAAAGAAAGTTGCATATTTTTAACTTATTTATTGTGTTGAACTATTTTATTTAATTATTAATTATTTATTCATTTATTTATAAAAGATAAAAAGAGGGAGAAAGAAAGGGGGGCACACAAGGATGGGCATTCCAGGGCCTCTAGCCACTGCAAACAACTCCATACACATGTACCACCTTGTGCATCTGGCTTTACAGGGGTACTGAGGAAGTGCAACACCTTAACTGCTGAATCATCTCTTCAGCCCTTTTAAAATGTACGTTTGCAACTTGCATATACATATATATATACTCATATATATATATATATATGTTACCTTAATCATAATTAATTATTTATTAAAATAACAAATTGTGAAATAGTATTAATAAATTATGACTGCTGATTTGTGCAGAATAAAATGCAGCCACTTTTTTGTTGTTATTTTTTTTTTCTTGTCTCTCAAAGTAGGGTCTTGCTCCAGCCCAGGCTGACTTGTCTCAGGGTGGTCTTGAACTCATGGTGATCCTCCTAGCTCTGCCTCCCAAGTGCTGGGATTAAAGGCGTGCACCACCACACCCAGCTAAATATAGCCACTTTTAAAACTGGGTAGTTAGATTACTATTGACATGTGTACATCCATCTTTAGCTATACTAAAAATAATGTAGACTATTTTATTTATATCATAATATATCTCATGTTTATCTGAAATAAATCTTTCATACACATGGATAGAGACAATATACATCTACCTTATCTCACTGATATCTGTGCCATTATAAAAACTTGTAGGAAGGCAATCATAATGAATGTGTTTTTCATGTCTATTCACTTTGCTTACCATGCCTGTGAGATATATCTATAATGTGCACCAGTATTTCAATTTTTCCAAGCAACAAATTATCAAAAATATATGGCTTAAATTAACAGAATTTTTATAACCACATAGTTCTTTTAGTCTAAATGTCAAAAATCAATGTGTAAAAAGTAACATGCACCTTCCAGCACTTCCAATGGAAAAAAATCGTTCTTTCCCTCTTTTTGTTTTTAATTTTTACTAGCAGTGCTTGGTTTTCTTTGGTTTGTACCAAGCTAATAGTAATTCTTGCCACTGTTTCTTGCTAGCCAGTCTTCTCTGTCTGTTTCTACCAAGATTTCCTTCTACGGAAGATACCAATCATTGCTTTAGGGTTTGATATACTCTAGCATGATCATGGCCATATCCTAACATGATAACAGATCCAAAGATCCTGTGTCTGCATACATATTTTTTTCACATAAATTTGAGGTTGTACTACTCAACCCAATACACATTGTTTAAATAAACCATTTTCAGTATCTGCTTATTAAGGTAATTGTTTTCTTAGTATTAACTATGTGGGAAAATATATTTTATATCTTATACAAATATTTAGATGTCATATGGAAATTTTATATTTTATTTAAAAGAAATCTGGCTGAAGGTTGTTCAAAGTTAAACCATCCACATTCCCATGAGTGGAATATGGAAGCAACCCTTTCTAAACAGCATTGCCATGTGGAGTTCAGTATTTTCAGTAACTGAAGTAGGTCAGTGGTAGATTTCCTTGGCAGTGCTCCTGAAGCTGACACGGAGCTCCCTATATCCTATATCCTAATTCCTATATCCCCTTTCATAAAATGCCTTCTTGGTAGTGTTGCCCATTTTTTACTAAGGGTTTTGTCTTCTTCCAGAGTTCTATGTGTTTTATATAGCTTACTAGAAGAAAAGCTATATAAAAGAAAAGCTGCTGGTTACATATACTGAAAATATTTCTTAAAATTCTGTTATTTTACTATTCATTTTTCTAATATTTTTGTTTATTTGAGAGAGAGAGAGAGATACAGAAATGTGCAGGTAGAGAGAGAGAGAATGGGTATGCCAGGGCCTCCAGCCACTGCAAACAAACTCCAGATGCGTGTGCCCCCTTGTGCATCTGGCTTATGTGGGTCCTGAGTAGTTGAACCTGGGTCCTTTGGCTTTGCAGGCAAGTGCCTTGACTGCTAAGCCATCTCTCCAGCTTCTGACTGTTCATTTATACCAAATGCCTCCCAAACAAAAAGCATTCACTCTTTTTCCTGAGTTGAACTTCCTTTCAGACATTCATCACTTGTATAAGAACACTTTACCTACATCAAAATTAACAAGATCAATGCATATTTTTTCTAGAATAGTTACATTTTTATTAAGTTTTGTGTTTAGATTTGTGCCCAAGTTTCAGTTCGTTTTGCTATATGATGTGACATAAGGGTCAATGATAATTTACTTATTTAGATGTAGCTAATATTCACAACACTGTTTTTTGAAAAGATTATCAACCCTGCATTTACTTACTGTTGCAACTTTTAAAAATCACTTATTGACTACATGCAGTAGCACTACAGTGAGTCTCAGAATGTGATAACTTCATTTCTATAACTGAGTTCTAATACATAAATATTTGGTGTTATAAGTGTCTTGCTGGTTCTTTCATCAGAATTAGCTCAACAATTTGAAACCGATATCATTAAAAAGATAATACTTTGTATTCACTTTTGCAGCAATAATGGATGTCTTAATATTGAAACTTCAAACTTATGGATAGAATATAACTTAGCATTTATTTATGAATTAAATTTTTTTCTCAAAGCTGGGCATGGTGGTGCACACCTTTAATCCCAGCACTTGAGATGCAGAGGTAGGAGGAATGCCATGAGTTCAAGGCCACCCTGAGACTCCATAGTGAATTCCAAGTCAGCCTGGGCTAGAGTGAGACCCTACCTCGAAAAACCAAAAAAAATTTTTTTCTCAGCAATATTTATTATTCAACATGTAAATATTGCAAATATTTCAATGTATATATAAAAATTTTACCTATTGTATATGGTGTTTTAGTTTTTAAAAAATATTTATTGCTCATTTGCAAAGAAATATTATATATACTCAGCAAGTATCATCAAAATTTTCAAAGCTTCTTTATTTGAATTAGTAGATTTTCTTTGCAATACTTAATTTTATATTTCTGTACCCATATAGTTTTCATATAATAACAGCTGCATTTTTCTCAGGTTTCATGCTTTTCAAATATATTTCTTTCTTTTTATAATAGAAGAATGTGTTGTTTTACATAATGGCCATTGGTTTAAAAATGCATATGTAGAGACTTCTGGTTAAGATAGCAGTGTAGGTACCACGCCAAAGCAGCCTAGGGGAGAAAAAGAGAAAAAAACAGCAAAATACACTCTTCTACTAAAAAGTGAGGTGTATAAGAAATTATCAATGGCAGCAGAGATGTAGGAGAGATCCCGAACATCTAGAGCCCACATAGGTAGATAGAAGCAGCTCCAGCAGCAGCGGCACCATATTGAAAGCAGTTAGAGAGAAAAGTCAAGTTACCTACAAAGACAAGCCCATCAGGATCACAGCAGATTACTCAATACAATCTTTAAAAGCCAGAAGGGCTTGGAGTGATGTATTCCAAGTTCTGAAAGATAACAACTGTCAACCAAGGTTACTTTATCCTGAAAAGCTATCCATTCAAATAGATGGAGAAATAAGGACATTCCACAACAAAAGCAGGCTAAAGGAATATTTGAAGGCAAAACCAGCTCTACCGAAAATACTTGAAAGAATCTTCCATGCTGAAGAGAAAGAAAAGCACACATTTAAGGAACCTGGAAAAAAACAAACCATTCTCAAATACTAGTTAATATAAGAGAGCAAAGGTAAAACCAGAAGAACTACAAAAAAATGGCATACACAAAATAAATACACACCTTTCAATAATATCTCTTAACATCAATGGCTTCAATGCCCCAACCAAAATACATAGGTTTGCAGACTGGGATAAAAAGCAGGATCCTTCAATTTGTTGCCTCCAAGAAATTCTAACCTTTCTACAAAAGATAGACACTATCTTAGGGTGAAAGTTTAGAAAATGGTGTTTCAAGCAAATGAGCCTAGAAAACAAGCAGGGGTTACTATCCTAATATCTGGCAAGGTAGACTTCAGTCCAACATTACTTAGGAAATTTAAGGAAAGCCACTTTATATTGATTAAAGGCACACTCCAACAGCAGGCCATTACAAACATAAACATATATGCACCCAACATGGGGGCTCCCAACGTCTTCAAACAAACACTATTAGAACTAAGGTCACAGATAACACCAAACACAATTGTAATGAGTGACTTCAATACACCACTCTCATCAATGGACAGGTCATCCCATCAAAAATAAACAGAGAGGCATCTGGACTAAATGAGGTCATAGAAGAAATGGACCTAACAGATATATACAGGACATTTCATCCAAATGCTGCAGAATACACATTCTTTTCAGAAGCACATGGAATAGTCTCTAAAATAAGACACATATTAGGACACAAAACCAATCTTAAAAAATACATGAAAATTGAAATAATTCCTTGAATTCTATCTGACCACAATGGAATCAAACTACAAATCAATAGCAAGAAAAGCTATAGAGCATACACAAATCATGGAAACTAAACAATACACTAGTAAATGATGAATGGGTCAACAAAGAAATCAAGGAGGAAATAAAAGAAATCATAGAGTCAAATTATAATGAGAACACAGCATACCAAAACCTTTGGCACACAAAGAAGGCAGTCCTAAGAGGAAATTTATACCTTTAAGTGCCTATATTAAGAAATTAGAAAGGTCTCAAGTAAACAATCTAATGCTTCACCTTAAAGCCTTGGAAAAACAAGAACAAGGCAAACAGGAAATTAGTAGATGGGAAGAAATAATAAAGATTAGGGCAGAAATTAATGAAATAGAAACCAAAAAAAAAACAATATAGAATCAATGAAACAAAGAGTTGGTTCTTTGAAAGGATAAACAAGATTGATAAACCCTTAGCACATCTGACCAAAAGAAAAAGAGAAGAGACACAAATTAATAAAATTAGTCATGAAAAGGAAGTGTCACAACAGATACCAGAGGAATTCAAAAAATCATAGAGGCATACTATAAAAACATATACTCCACTAAGTATGAAAATCTGAAAGAAATGAAGGATTTCCTTGGTTTATATGACTTACCTAAATTAAATCAAGATGGGATTAATCATTTAAGTAGACCTATAACAAGTATGGAGATCCAAGCAGTTATCAAAAATCTCCCAACTAAAAAATGTCCAGGCCCAGATGGATTCACTGATAAATTTTACCAGAGCTTCAGGGAAGAATGAACACCAATGATTCTTAAATTTTCCATAAAATTGCAAAAGAAGGAATCCTACCAAACTCCTTCTACAAAGTCAGCATCACCCTGATACCAAAACCAGGCAAAGAGAGAAGAAAAAAAGAGAAAATTACAGACTAATCTCCCTCATGAACATAGATGTAAAAATTCTCAACAAAATATTGGCAAACAGAATACAAGAATATACCAGAAAGATCATTCACCCTGACCAAATAGGCCTTATCCCAGAGGTGCAGGGATGGTTCAACAAACGCAAATTGATAAATGTAATACATTATATAAATGGACTGAAGGACAAAAATCATATGATCATCTCATTAGATGCAGAGAAAGCATTTGACAAAATCCAACATCCCTTCATGATAAAAGTCCTACAGAGACTGGGAATAGAAGGAACATATCTCAACATAATAAAGGCTATTTACGACAAGCCTACAGCCAATATATTACTAAATGGGGAAAAACTGGAAGCTTTTCCACTAAAATCAGGAACATGACAAGGGTTGCCACTGTCGCACTTTTATTTAATATAGTACTGGAAGTCTTAGCCATACCAGTAAGTTAAGAGACACACATAAAAGGGATACAAATAGGAAAGGAAGAGATGAAGTTATCATTATTTGCAGATGACATGATTCTATACATAAAGGACCCTAAAGACTCTACCAGCAAACTGTTAGAGCTGATAAACACCTATAGCCATGTAGCAGGATACAATATAAACACACAGAAATCAGTAGCCTTCCTATATGCTAACAACAAACGCACAGAGGATGAAATCAGAGAATCACTCCCATTCACAATTGCATCAAAAAAAGTACCTTGGAATAAACCTAACCAAGGAAGTGCAGGATCTCTACAATGAGAACTATAAAACACTCAAGCGAGAAATTGCAGAAGACACTAGGAAATGGAAAAACATCCCTTGTTCTTGGGTAGGAAGAATCAACATTGTGAAAATGGCAATCTTACCAAAAGCAATCTACACATTTAATGCAATCCCCATCAAAATTCCAATGGCATTCTGCACAGAAATAGAAAAATATCCAAAAATTCATTTGGAAACACAAAAAAATTTCGAATATCTAAAACAATACTGAGCAACAAAAATAAGGCTGGTGGTATCACCATACCTGATCTTAACCTATACTACAGAGCCATAGTAGCAAAAACACCATGGTATGTGCACAAAAGCAGACATGTAGCTCAATGGAACAGAATAGAGTATCCAGATGTAAGTCTTGGTAGCTATAGCCACCTGATATTTGACAAAATGCCAAAAATACTCATTGGAGAAAAGACAGCCTCTCCATCAAATGGTGCTGGAAAAACTCGATATATATCTGTAGAAGGATGAAAATAGTTTCTTCTCTTTCTCCATGGACAAGAATTAAGTCCAAATTGATTATAGACCTTAACATCAGACCTGAAACTCTGAAACTGCTAGAGGAAAAAGTAGGGGAAACCTTTCAACATATTGCTCTTGGCAAAGACTTTCTGAATATAACCCCAATTGCTCATGCAATAAAAAATTCATATCTCAAAACTGTAAAAACAATTTTACTTCTCCATTTTCTATGACAATGATATATTTTGTTTCTTTGATTACTTCATCTGGTAGAGACATTGAGTAACAGTACAGAGGGTGGGTCTTATTGTTTTCCTTTCCAAAACTAAATATCCTGCTTGTGAACTTATAAATATGACCTTTAAGTTTTGGATCCATTCATATGTTCATATTTTGAAGGATTTGACTCTCATGAAATTCTTTTTATTTAGTATTAATATTTAGTTCTGTACTCTATTCTGTTATTCTGTTATGTGGAGCGGCATTGTGTCATATATATATATATATATATGTGTGTGTGTGTGTGTGTGTGTTAAATTTCCTTGCTTCCCTAGATTAAATCTCTCTTGAGTACGATAAAAAAGTGTACTTAATGTATGACTAAATTTTATTTGACATTATTTTGTTAAGTATTTTTCACATGACTACAGTGAAGTGTAGAGCCTTTAGTGTAGATGGCAAATAGATGAATAGCTGGGTCAGTTGGTAGTTATATTTTCATCTTTTTCAGGAGTCTCCATATTGATTTCCATAGTGGTTGTACAAGTTTGCACTTCTACCAGCAATGAATAAAGAAAAAAAAGAAAAAAAATTATTTTTTTATTAATTAGTTTTGTATTCAGCCAATACAGTCAGTTTGGTACGATTATTAGGCTCATCCGTGACCTACCCCTCCCCTTGGCCCCTCCTTGTTGAGGTATATGGGTCATGCCTTGTGGAGTTAGCCCACAGTTATGGGTAAGATAAATGTCTCTGCATATCATGACCCAACATGTGGCTCTGACATTCTTTCCGCCCCCTCTTCCGCAAAATTTCCCTGAGCCATGTTGGCTTCATTTTTGGTCTGCTTCAGTGATGAGGTGTTGGGGGCCTCTGAGGCTCTGGCTCTCTGATTTGGTAGGAGTTGATTTTTCTCTGTGTTGATTTCCTTCCCCCTTCTGCTGGTATCCGGTTCATCAGGAAAACAGCACCCTTGCTTGTTTCTCCAATTTTTCTTAGTTTCAGCCAGGGCCCTTTGGAGGTATGATGGGGTGGCTCTCTCCTTAGGATCTACATCTATCTGAAAAAGAGAAGCAGATTCTCCAACGGAGAGTAAGTTAGCACCAGGACAAATGAGATAACCCTTACTTTTTTTATAGAGAATTTAATAGGTGTAGGCCCTCTTGGAGCCCACGACTGGTGGTAGCTTGATAATGGAGAGTGGGCTTATGTTTGGATATGGTTCTGACTTGTTTCCTAGCTCCAGCTCTGGGTCCCATACCACTGAGGGGATCAGTTAGCCAAATTAAGAGCAGTTAGTTCCCCACCATGGCTGTGTGCCACTATTGCACTTGTGTGGGCATCACAGCAGGATATTTGCTGCTAGGTAGGATAGACCATGAGTTGCTTGGACAGATATTGGTCATTTTCCCCCAGTCGCCCATGTAACACCTTCTGTCACTAGACGCGCTGACTGTGTGGGGACAAACAAAAGGAACCCCAAGCATTTCAGCTTAATTTGTCATGGTACTGAAATTGCAAATACCATATTGAACTCATCTAATAACCTTTTCTGTATCTGATGATGGTGTGAGGTGTTACAGCCAATAATGTCCTAATGTTAAGGTATATGAAAATTACTGGAACAATTGACCATATTTAATTGTATCTTATCACCTTTAATATATTGTTAGATTCTCATTCTAATATATAATTTTAATATATAATATAATGTATTTAATATATTATGTTGTATGTGCATGTTTCCCTTATGTTCTGTATACCTTAACAAACAGTCTTATGAACAGACTTATTTTATTTATTTATTTATTTTTAATTTTTTTGTTTATTTTTCAAATTTTTGTTTATTTTTATTTATTTATTTGAGAGCGACAGACAGAGAGATAAAGAGGCAGATAGAGAGAATGGGCGCGCCAGGGCTTCCAGCCACTGCAAATGAACTCCAGACGCGTGCGCCCCCTTGTGCATCTGGCTAACGTGGGTCCTGGGGAAGCGAGCCTCGAACCGGGGTCCTTAGGCTTCACAGGCAAGCGCTTAACCGCTAAGCCATCTCTCCAGCCCTGAACAGACTTATTTTAGAATTAGAAGGCTTTTTGTCATGTAAAAGCAGAGTTTTGTGGCTGGAGGGACGATTCAGTGGTTATGACACTTGACTGCAAAGCCTGAGGACTAGAGTTTGATTCCTACTACCCACATAAAGCCAAAGGCACTTGCATCTGGAATTTTTTTTTCAGTGGCTGCACGCCCTGGAACACCCACTCTCTCTGTTTGTCTCTCTTCTCTCTATCTGTCTCTGCTTATAAATAAATATATATTATTTTTAAAAGGGGGCATTTGTAACATTTTCATATATATAGTGACATTTCTTAAGGCTGTATCAATGCCTTAAAATAAAATCTCTTTCTTTCACATAAACCTTATATTCTGAACTGGACTACTTTTATTGCAAAATTTTTAAATTGTTTGTGTACATAAAAAAAAACTTTACAGTGAAGCTTCAGAAATAAAAGTTACTTAAATCTTATTAATCTTAGAATTAATTTTATAATATTTATGACAAGTAGGTAATTTAATCAGAAGTAATGTAGTAAAAAGATCAACTAGCCATGTGAGTCTTCTAGAAGCATAAATACCCTCTAATCTTTTTCATTAACAAAGCACAGCATGTAAGGATAATAACACATGCACATATACCTCTACTCATATACTTGAATTTTACCAGCCAGACATGAATAGAGAAACAATGTGCCCAGTTCATGTGTTTTCCATGGTCTATACTGAAGCAATACACAAAGATGCATATGTGAACATACACATCAAGTTTATCTTCTGCATTTAAATGTATAGTTTAGTGTCATTTATATTAATACCCATTCTTAAATATTTTATTATAACACAATGAGAAGTATAAAATTGTATTCTGTTATGAAGATCTATTTTAATTCTGTCTTAAACGGGGAAGCAACATTATTTTCCAGGCAGATATTAGGAAATAAGGTAATCTATAATTACACATTTCGTATTTTTTTCAGAACGAGAGAGATAGAGTAATATGATAATATTTAGTGAATTCACTGAAGAAGACCTTTGCATTTCATTGGTAACAGAACCATCTTAACTTAAATGACATTAACCTATCATGTAATGGTAAAATTTGTGCAAATAATGTGAACTAATATAAGGAAATAAATGAAACAAGTGTTTATTATCACTCAGCATATATGATGTGATTTTAAGTATGTTCTTTATGACATCACATTTAATTTAACAATAACTTTACAATTAATATACATTTTTGTTAAGATTCTATATCAGGAAACAGAAGCTGGTGAAGGTTCCATTAATTTCGCAATATGACAAACATGAAGAGGTAAATCCAGAACATGAACTACCCCCCCCACACACTCCACAATTCTTTTTTTTTTACTCAAACATTTCTAAATTTTGATTTTATTTAGTAAATTGGTTGATAGATGATAAAAGATAAGATACATGATAGATGATAGATAGATAGATAGATAGATAGATAGATAGATAGATAGATAGATAGATAGATGCAAAATTGACATACTATTAGGAACAATATAGATTAGACTAATTTCTGCTTCATGCTTCTCCCTCTGCAGGCATGTACTCCACAACACCTTCAGGTCATGGCCTTCAGCTTTGGCATGAACACATCAATCAATTTTGTGTAGCACTCTGTGTCAATGCTGTGCACTATCATAAAGTTATTCCTTAAACTGCTTAAAAATTTTCTTCCCTGTAACTTTTACCCTTAATGTTGGTTGTGCCTCTGGCCCTACAGCAAAACGTCTATTCCCTTTCTCACATGACAGCTCTTCAAATATTGCAAGATAACTAGCATGTCTTGCCTTGCTTAGTTTTCTCATCCTCAGGCAACACATCCATTAGTGATTATGCTGCACTTTGCACACATTCAATGTCTTCTCCTTTGTCACTTCTCTCTGAAACTACAGAAACAATGAGAATTACGACACATATGAAGCACATTATATAATTTCACTCTTTGCCTATTCAAATCCTCATGTAGCTTCTTTGTAACTCTTACAGGTAGTGAAATAAATCATTAAGGCATCATTCTCAAACCAACAGAACTTTTCTATCTTGTAAGTCACAGAAATGTAAAGTTCAAACACATTTTTTGGACTTATAATTATCCCTACAGGATCTACCCACATCAAGAAACATTGAATATATGACAAACTGTTGATTTCTTAAAAACTTAAAATGTAGCAAATTTATGTAGAAAGCTACTTTAACAGTAATATACAGACCTTGCTAAAATCACATTTATAATCAGATTTATGTTTGAACTTTAGCTATGCCATTCAATAGCTGTGCATCTCTATACAATTTACAAATACTCTGAGTAGCAATTTCATTTAAAAGAGAATGCTTAATTTACATGTTTCTTAGAAAGATGAGAAAGAATCAATTCACAGCATATTAGAAGACATTCATTTTACTTTAAAGCATATAAATGAAGCTATTAGGATTGGCAAATGTATAGTTTACTTCATTTTGAAGGTTTTGGTCAAATATACAGCATAAAAGCTGTTCATCATGGGGAAAAGATTCATCATGTTAAAATGTGAAGCTTTTAAGATACATGACAGCCAATGAAAAGAGTTTATTTCAGTCAATATGATAAATTTGAACCACTGATTAACCTCTGTTCTCAATTTTCAACTTAGTAAATGACAACAAAATATTTAAAGGGGCAAATCTGTTTGGTCAAAGTAAAGAAGTTACAGCTAATAGAGACATAAATATATGCAGAGAAAGATGCTAATGAAGATGTATGTGTTACAGAAACCTAGAAAGACTCAAGAATTGGAGGAATCAGTTATCTTCAAAGATAGCTGAGAATATAGATAAAAATAAATTAGAATTGTTTAGCTTCCTCTTTCACACTATGCATAGAAATTCATTCAGTAATATCGCAAATAATTACTTACTATTTCTATATTCCATAAGAACAGTAGAATATAAATCAGACAATTTTCCATCACATTATGAAACAGACCATTTTTCCTACATATGTGTATGGGGAGGAATCTACCTCGGTTATTCTTCTTTCATTTTTGTATTAATAATAAATGTTTATGAAATATAGAGTGATAATTTTATATGTGAAGATAATGTGTAATTGTAAAATCAGAGTAGTCATCATTTCAATATCCTCCAATTTTTCTCAAGTCTTGTCTAAGTCATAATCATTGAAAATAATTATGAGGTGAAATGTAAGATTTGAGTTACATTTGCCTAACATGTTCTTATTGAATATGTATATGTACCAGTTTGTTCTGGAGAAGTCTCTTTAATTTTTCTTTTGCTGTTTCTCATTTCCACATGAACAGTACCAGAAAACAAATTTCTTGCTTGCATCTTGATGCGGATTCAAATGTGAGGAGCAAGCCTGTTTTGCCTCTGCTCTCCTGTAATGAAATGTATCTCCCTAAAACTATGAGCCAAGGTAAACTCTTCTCTTCATCAATTTGCTTCTGGTTTGTTATTTGTTCACAGAAATGCCAGTATAGCTAATGCATCACCTCATAAAGATCCTGATGATTTTGTTAATGTCTTTTCAATTTGGTTGTAATTATCCAGAGACTAATGATTCACCCATGAATGCTGGGATCCATATGGAGAAATTCAAGGCCTAGCCCACTTTACCATATACTTTAAAGATGTTCTCTTTTTCCATTAGGGCTATTTTATTTACTTTTATTACATTAAATTTCAGAACTCCAGTACTGATTTCCTAGTGCTCCTGGAACACATACTTGGATGTATTGAAATAGCAGGAATATACCTTCTTATGGGTTTGACAGACAAAAATTGGAATCAAGGTGATTCAAATCATGATACTATGGTTCTGGTATGTTTGCCACAATAAAATGTGTTGGGCTATCTAGGCAAAATATACTAGAGTATTGTTTCACTTCAACTTGCACAGCAATTAAATTAGTGAACAGGTTTACTCAAAGTGTTCCCTAAGTAATCAGGCAGATAATATGCATATTCCATGTCTGACATGTATGAATATATACACAGTTGTTCCTGGAAGTGAGAGATTAATTTATACTTCCATATTATATATAATTATAATAGCAATACACATTAATACTTTCTACAAGGGGGTAAAGTGATGTTTTACTGGTAAATATCATCTCGATTAATGAGCTGGAATATAAATGTGGCTCTACCTCATTATTTTGATATTTCTTCAGAAACAATGCCCTGGATACAGGTGTGGTAGTCCATACTTGTAATCTTACCAAACATGAGGCCAAGATATGGGAACTGAGAATTTGAAGCTGGGTACATAGTGAGCCTTTGTCAAAAATAAAGGAAGGAAGGAAGGAAGGAAGGAAGGAAGGAAGGAAGGAAGGAAGGAAGGAAGGAAGGAAAAATTCTCTTGAACACGAATGCTTTAAAGGAGAGTTATGGTAGGAAAGACAGAAAGTTAATATAGTGTATACCTTACTAAGTAAAAATTTGTAGTGTGTCTTATGGAACAAATTCTGGTCCCACTACCTACTATCTATATTGATGACCTTGAGAGCTTTACATCAAGCCTATAGGTGCCTCTGTTTCTTCATATCTTAATAGCATTTGGCACACAAGAATTTTAATATAACCTCCAATATTTCTGTCTCCTGCTATAGTCTCATAGAATTCCTTCCCCTTGAATGGGGCAGGGCCTTTTAATATAATTGTGTAATTACTAGAAAGTACAGTATATTTGCATGAGTGTTTGCAGATTGAAGACAGAATTGAATTATATTGCTCCTTCAAGAAGCTGATAATCATATTGTGAACAACCTAAAAAGGAAGCCATTTTTTTCTCTGAACTGTAGTTAAAAGTTGTTTCCTATTTTACAGTAAATAAAATAAAGAAAACCCTGGGATTGCAGTGCTATGGTGCAAGGAAAAGCATTTTGTCAAGCAACTTTGAGTAGCTTGGAAGTGGATCACTTCGCATATCAAGCTTCCTGATGGCACACAAGTGGCCATGTGACTCTGAGCATATTGCTAAATGCTTTCTGGATCCATAACTTACTGAAAAATCTATGATAATAAATTTGATTTATTCTGATCCCAAAAGTTACTATCAATGTTGTTGGGCCTTGAGAGGCCCGGATGCAAGGTCTAGTGGATCTTCCTGAGCCTAGCTAAAGTTTGGCGACCTGTCTCTGGCCAGCTAGGACTCAGCAAGATGCCTAATGGCTTCTTGCCTGCTACTTCCGCGTAGGAGTTGGGACCAATCATTTCAACAGTCTCAGTTTACTATTGGCCCTTACCTCTCCCCACATCCTAAAATCTCCACCCTCGTTCTCAACATTATATAGGCAACCGCCTGTAACAATAAAGCGAGTTCCTGCTTTGACAAGACTCCTGACTCAGTGTGGTTTTTCTCCAGTGACTAGGGGAGGTTCTGAGTCGTGCAACATTCACCCTCTCCCTCAACCCTTTAGGAGGAACCAGCAGGCCTGGTCCTTCCTCAGCACTACCTGCTGGGGGAGCCCAGCATCTGGCTCCTAACATGGGGCTCCGGGAACCTGGCAGACTAGTGCCCCCCGTGAGAGACATTCGTTGAGGAGGTCAATCGGTGTGCAGGTGAGTGTACCCTCATAAGTTATGAGGCAGTCTTCATATTTAATGTGCTAAACTTTGCTTCTATAACCTGTACATGCTTATCAACATCTCTTCATTCTCTTTCTCTTTCCTTTCACTTTTGGTTCACCAGCAAGCTGCATCTGTGGCTTTTGTATTTCTGAATGGGTCATATGTCCCTAGTGGACACACTGTGTGGCTTTTGATCTTTGGGCTTGCGCTTTCTCTCTCTCTCTCTCTCTCTCTCTCTCTCTCTCTCTCTCTCCTTGGGCCTGTGAAGGCAGGCCAGCTTTTTCTGCCATTATGGAACTTCCCCTGGATCTGTAAGCTTCAATAAATATCCCTTCCTCCATAACTGTGCCTAGTCTGGAAGTTCATCTCAGTGAACCTGAAGCTGGCTGCTACAGAACTTGGTACCAAGGAATGGGCTGAGATGTACCTGGCCATGTGGATGTTGATCTTTTGGGACCTTTGTTTTGGAGGAATAGGCATGGACTTGGAGCTTGCAACTGAAGGTGTCTTCTGGAGTGGTAAGCCAAGTTTTATGGGCTGTTCTGATGAGAGTCTGAGAATGCTAAGTGCAGACAGCATTGAACTTCGAGGCTTGGCTTATGAGCTTTCTAAAGGGAAGGAAAGACTGCAGGGGACTTTGTTGGAACTAGGCTACTGGCATAAGGGCTGGCTGCGTCCTGCTGCCCAGGCCCACAGAGTTTGATCAAGGTTAAATTTGTAATGGACTGATGTGCTTGGCTAGAGATATTGGACTGAGAGATTTAAGATTTTAAGCTGGAAAACCTCATACAAGTTAAAATTATAGACACTGAGACTGGTTTTAGGTTACTGAATCTGCTATTGTCAAACACATTAGCAATCTTAAAGGAAGATGGTCCAATTGCTTTACCATGGAAAGAATGCCTGAGGGAAGGCTATCATAGAAATGCAAACACTTCTGGATGGTGGTTGATTTTACATTGTTTTAGTCTCTCCTTGCTATGCCTTATACCAGATAAAAATGTTTACTCTGTGCCTTTAGATATTAGGAATGTTTAACTTGTTTGATTTTACCGATCTTAATATCGTAAATTGGTCAAGACTGTGGGGACCTTTGAAATTGAACTGAGTACAATTTATAATGTGTGATGGTTATAAATCTATTGGGAGCCAGGGGCAGAATGTGGTAGTTTAAATAGATGGCCCCCAATATATTCAGTTGTTTATGTGTTTGTAGTTGCATCTGCAGACACCTGACTGGTGGCAATGTCACTGGGCTGATCTTAAGGTGTGGTGGTGGGTTTCAGATTTCAATCTAAAGATATGCAAAGCATGCTTAGCTGGAGTTCCTGAAGTGTGCTGTGTGGCTTTTGGCTTTAGGATTGTACTTCTAATGTCTAACTATCCTTCATACTCACAGCTTTAAAGTAGCTCCTGAGAAAGTTCAAGCTGTGCCTCCCTTTAAAATCTTGGGCTCGATCCTTACCCTAGATACAGTTTCACCTGTTAGACGCTCTGTATGATTTGGTTACATATTTGGGCAAAGAGATACTAAGTTTAAAAGTTAGAACTCGTTTGGAGTGTCATGTAGATTTTCAATGGATTTGTGTTCCTTCTAAATAATATAATGACAGTCAACAGTGTTGGGAAAATGCATTTAAGAAATATTTGGCATAATGATAATATTTCCTTGAATCTGATTCAGTTCCATTCAGAGATTTTGTCTTTGCAAAATAATCATCTTACTTTTGATGCAGCTAAAGCTGCTGATGACTTAATATCTGCTTTTAAGTCTGCCTTGCCTGGATGGAATTCTCTCACTTCTTGGACAGGAAGCTTTGCTGCTACAGGTGCTTGTCTTTTGCTCATTCTGTGTCTGCTGCCCATACTCGTTAAATGCCTTTTGAGATCCATTATGGATATCCATACAGAAGTACATGGGATACAACTACAGACCTGACCCCGGCTTCCTGAGACATTATCTTAAAGCCCCTGCAGAGGCTGGTAGTCAAAGATGGGTAAGATTCTCTCGAGTTAGGTCAACCTAAGACAGGGCATGAATGATGGAATTCATGTACCGATGACAGGTAAGGCCTAAATATCATAGAGGACAACCTAAGACAGGCACAGTCTTTCTGCACCGAGGCCCAAAAGGGCCTGGTTCATTAAAAAAATAAAAGGGGGGGGTGAATTGTCTGGAGCCATTTGTCTGGCCTTGTATCCATAGCTCTAGACGTTTGGCAGCAAGACTTTAGCAAAACTTCAGCAAGACTATAGCACCTATATGTAAGCAAGATTATGGATATTCAGTGTCGGAAGCCATTTGGCTGGCCTTGATAGTCTTTTGTATTGAGAAGTGATTAAAGTGCAAAAACTCTGTAACAGAAAGGAGTTTTTTGATAGAAACTTCTGTGAAGCTCATGGAATTTTTGTCCATGGGAAAACTTTGTAAGAAGAAAAAGACCCATTTGGGTACCAGCGAGAGACCTAAAATATTTGTCCCAACAAGGGGACACTGACAATCACTTCTCCAGGGAGTGTCCCACCCCTGAGGACTATTCCTAAAATGGTCTTCACCCTGCTAAACCAAACAATTCCCTCCCTTGTGGAGGATTTCTGGCTTTGCCTCTGATCGGAGCCTCCCCGGCTGCTTGCAGTACAGTTGCCCATACGACCTTAAAAATTTGCTCAGCCACCTTCCCCATCCCCGTCCAGCTTTTCCCAATGTTTCCCCTGGAACTTGCATTTGGGCCCCGCCTTCCTCTAATAATTCCAGCATAGATGTGGGATACATTCATTATGTACTTTTAACACAACTGAGCCCAATGCTCAATGCTGCCCGCCTTCTTGAATGGTTTATGTTTGTGGAGGCGGGATGGCCTATGACTTTCTGCCCACGAATTGGATGGGCCTTTGTGCCCCAGCCACCATAACCCCAGATGTAGATATCATTCCTGGAAATGAGGCCCTCCCTATGCCCTCTTTTGATTATATCAGAGGGAGACTTATCTCCAACAACAGCTAGATTCCCTGGCTGAGGTAGTCCTACAAAACAGAAGGGGACTAGACCTACTAACGGCCGAAAAGGGAGGCATATGCTTGTCTTTACAGGAAAAATGCTGCTTTTACGCCAATAAATCGGGAATCGTCCAGGACAAGATTAAGAGGCTCCAGGAAGACTTGGAGAGGAGGTGGTGGGACATCCAGGACAACCCACTGTGGACGGGCTTACATGAATTCTTACCCTACCTTCTCCCTCTACTTGGGCCCCTCCTTTTCCTTCTTCTTCTCCTCACTGTCGGGCCTTGTGTAATTAATAAGATTACACAATTTATTCACCAATGGCTAGAGGCAATAAAACTTCATCAGGTCGAAATACGTTATCATAGGCTCGCTACTCAGGAGTCAAGCTCCTCATATGACTCGCTGTCCTCATATGAGCATCCCTCCTCCTCCCTCCAACTGACCAACGACAGGTAAGATCTCAGACAGGCTGGGACAACCTAAGACAGGTCATGGAGTGGATTCTCAATGAGCTGGATACATGGTACCCAGTGATGGGTAAGATCCCAAGAGGGGGACAACCTAAGACAGGGGCCATATTATCCACCGTGCTTACAAAAACAAAAGGGGGAGATGTTGGGCCACAAGAGGCCTGGACGTGAGGCCTAGTGGATCTTCCTGAGCCTAGCTAAAGTTTGGCGACCTGTCTCTGGCCAGCTAGAACTCAGCAAGACGCCTAATGGCGTCTTGCCTGCTACTTTCACATAGGAGTTGGAATTATCATTTCAATAGTCACAGTTTACTATTGGCCCTTACCTCTCCCCCCATCCTAGAATCCCCGCCTTCATTCTCAACATTATATAGGCAACCGCCTGTAACAATAAAGTGAGTTCCTGCTTCGACAAGACTCCCGACTCAGTGTGGTTTTTCTCCAGGGACGAGGAGAGGTTCTGAGTCGATGACACTCATCCTCCTCCTCAATCCCTTGGGAGGAACCAGCGGGCCTGGTCCTTCCTCATCGCTACCTGTCAGGGGGGAGCCCGGCACAATGTGTTTTACACTATGGAAAACAACCTCTTTATCATAACATTGTGAGGAAAAATACATACTTAAATCTATACAAGTAGTTTCTTGTTAAATAAAAAATATAACATTTAAAAACCTCAAAATGCAGTGGTTCTATAGCTGTGAGCATATATTAAATAAGGGAGTAGAGTAGTATTGGGAACATTTTCACAACATGCAATCTTTTTTTAAAATTTTTTTATTAATTAGTTTTGTACTCAGAAAATACTGTCAGTTTGGTACCCTTATTAGGCTCATCCATGACCTACCTCCTCCCCTTAGCCCCTCCTTGTTGAGGTATATGGGTCATGCATTGTGTAGTTAGCCCACAGTTATGTGTATGATAAATGTCTCTGCATATCATGACCCAACATGTGGCTCTGACATTTTTTCTGGCCCCTCTTTCGCAAAATTTCCCTGAGCCATGTTGGGTTCATTTTTGGTCTGCTTCAGTGATGAGGTGTTGGGGGCCTCTGGGTCTCTGGATCTCTGATTTGGTAGGAGTTGATTTTTCTCTGTGTTGATCTCCTTCACCCTTGTGCTGGTACCTGGTTCACCAGGAAAACAGCGCCCTTGCTTGTTTCTCCAATTTTTCTTAGTTTCAGCCGGGGCCCTTTTGAGGTATGATGGGGTGGCTCTCTCCTTAGGATCTACATCTATCTGAAAAAGAGAAGCAGCTTCTCCAATTCAGAGTAAGTTAGCACCAGACAAATGAGATAATCCTTACATTTTTTATAGAGAATTTACTAGGTGTAGGCCCTTTTGTATCCCACGATTGATGGTAGCTTGATATTGGAGACAAAGGCCCTAACAATATAGGCTGGAAAAAAGACAGCATCTTCAATAAATGGTGCTGGACAAACTGGATAACTATATTCAGGAAACTGAAACTTGATCCACACATTTCTCCATGCACTACACTCAAGTCCAAATGGATCAAAGACCTCAATATAAGACCAGAAATTCAACTACTACTGGAAGAAAATTTAGGAAGTATTTTCCATGATGTAGGAATGGAAAAAGACTTCCTGAACAAAACCCCAGTAGCTCACGATCTTAAACAGTCACTCAACCAATGGGATCACATGAAACTGCAGAGTTTCTTTATAGACAAGCATATGATAATGGAGAGTGAGCTTATGTTTGGATATGATTCTTACTTGTTTCCCAGTTCCAGCTATGGGTCCCTTACCACTGAGGGGATCAGTTAGCTGAATCGAGAGCAGTTGGTTTCCCACCATGGCTGTGTGCCATGATTGCACTTGTGTGGGCAACATGACAGGTTATTTGCTGCTAAGTAGGTTAGACCATGAGTTGCTTGGACACATATTGGTCATTTTCCCCCAGTCACCCATGTAGCACCTTCTGGCACTAGACACGCTGACTGTCTGGGGACTGACTCTCTTCCAGCTTCCAGCCATGCCATTGCATTTTACGTGTCAACCACATAAGGTGTCTTCAGCAGTAGGGACTTATCACTAACCTTTGGTGGGTCATCAAGTACTCTCACAGAAATCTGTCTTTCTTTTAGGAAACCTTGAAGGTCTCTCTGATCAAAAGCTCATTGTGGATGATAGCCACATGCTGGTACTGGGAGTTGCAGGTCAGTGTCCACTAAGAAAAGTAATAAAAAGATAACTAATATATAAGAGTTAGAAAGAAGAGAGAAAGGGAGAGACAGAGAGAGAGAGAGAGAGGAAGAGAAGATTGAGGTCCGTCTTCATCATACCCTCTCCAGTGTCTTGTGGCTCAGTTGTTCCCTCTAAGGGCCTGGTGAAGGTTCAGCCATTTGGTCTGCCTTTTAGGATGTAGAATTTTTTGGTACCATTGCCATTTGGGTCTACCTTTGTACAACATTCAATCTTTAGTTCCCTATATTTAAATTCAACTCAGTATCTTTTTTTTTCAAATTATATCCCACTGTTATTTCTTTCATTAAATTGTATTATAATTTCATAAATAATTATCTAATAACCTGGCATACATCAATTTCTTAGAAACTACTTCAAATGCACTTCTTTTTGATCTAATACCAACTTAGTAGTAGTCCACATTTTTTAAGATCCCTTCAAGCATAACAATTCTATGAAACTGATGGGATTAGAAATATTTAAATGAATCAAATACATACAACCAACTCAATTACTTCTTACAAATTATTCTCCATTTACATAGGATATTGCAAATGTAGATCCAGCTCTTTGAATCATTCACTAAAGGCCTTTTTTGCCCTCTCATTGGACTTACAATAAAACATCTGTAGTGCTTTAAAAGACTTAAGCTATTAAGACAAAATAATTGGCACTTTAGCTCTGATCTCAAGCTGCTACATGAACAATGATTCACAAAATTTGCCAATTTTACATTGGGAAATAAAAATGTTTCATGCAATAAAGTTTATGTTCCTGGTGTTAGCGGATTTATTATTTTACTTAGAAAGATTCATTTAACATCCAGCTGTTGTATGTTAGGTGTATTTGGAAATGTGTTTGTCATTTCCATATTGACTTAAAAGCATTAAGAACACATTTAACAAGGCTGACTTTTTCTTCTTTTAAGCTCTTGCTGCTTAACTGGGTTAAGCTATTTTGTACTCTTTTTTTTTTTTTTTTATTCTTGAACCATACAAAATTGAACTTTTACCAATTGTCAAAAGAATCAGTGAACTAAGAAACATTCTATTCCTATATTCCAATTTATACTAGAAAGAATAGTTCCTAATGTGTCTTAAAGAATAATTTTAATCCCATTCAGCTTCATAGTTTGGATGGTTTCCTTCCTGACTTGTATTATGAATTATGGCTTTTGCTGTATAGTCTTCAGCTACCAAAAAATGGGTATCTGTTTCTATCCTATGCTGGGAATTTTCAAAATGTGTGTTTTTCATCTTTTCCATAGACATATGCAAAAAGAAACAATATGTATAATATTTAGTCCATCATGGTAGCATGGAGAAGCAGAAATGTTCAAGTGATGGCAGTCATGAAGCAGAGGATCAGAACATCTCTGTTCATGGGCTCTCTTGCTGTCCCTTTTTATTTTATCCAGCTATTGAGTGAAGTGGTGCCATCCAAATTCATGATAGAGTTCTCTTGATCATCTCTAGAAATATCATCAAATGAAATGGTTTTAGTAATCTCCTACTTATTTCTAAATTTAGCCAAGTTAACAATGACAATAACTGTGACAATTTTGTATGCATTCTACAACACATGATGGGGGTAAAGAGGATGCCTCATTGGAATTTTCTTTATCAGAATGGTAGCATAATATCAACTTGGCTATTTTTAGAGTCACCTGGAGTTTCTTGTAACCTCTTTGTGCCTGAGAAAGTGTTTTTGTGACCCTGGGTACATAGGTATATAAAACAGACATAGAAATGAAAATAAAAAATAAATAATTTAAAAACAATTATTTGATATAAATATATTTTATCATTTATTAAAAGCAAAAGCATGGGCTGGAGAAATGGCTTAGCAGTTAAGGTACTTTCTTGCAAAGCAAATAGACCTCAGTGAATGTATATATGTATGTACACATATGCAGGTACAGTTGCATATTTTCCCTTTAGGTATGGATACAAGATGTGTCACTTTCAAATCATATTCAAAAATCACAACTATTTCTTTAATCAAAAAGATTAAGATTAATATTCCTGGGCTGGAGAGATTGCCTGGCAGTTAAGATGCTTGCTTGCAAAGCCTAATAACTCAGGTTCGATTCCCCAGAACCCACACAAGCCAAATGGACAAGGTGGCAGAAGTGTCTGGAGTTTGTTTGCAGTGGCTACAGGCCCTGGCATGCCCATTCTCTCTCTCTCTCTCTCTCTCTACATCTTTCTCTCTCAAATAAATAAAGAAAGAAAATTATTTTTAAAAAGAAAGCAAATTTTCATAATAATGAGGTAGAGGTATTTATTTTTACATCAATATTTCAAATCTTGACTTGATATTTGCTACTGAAAGATGTAGAACATTTTCAACATTTTTAAAAGTTGAATGATATTTTAATTTTACAATCATTGCTGGAAAGAGTTCTTTGTAAATGTACATAACAAAAAAATCATAAAAAATGTTTAGGCTAGTTTCAATAATTGGTGAAAATTCTGGCCTTATCCCAAGCTAAAATTTATGCAATTCTTTTTTTTTTGAAACACAAGTCCACAACTCACACAGAAATTTGAAAAAAGTATAATATTCTAACACAATATATTCCCAGGATATACTAATGCAGTACTTACATGCTGAAGAATTACAATAACAAAACAAGTTTTTGTTTCCTATAATTAAACTTATGTTTCTATAAGAGCAGAAAATTTTGTGTGCAAAGTAAAAATTCCAATCTATAACATACAATATGTTTGAATTTGAGCCAAAGTTTATTCCACCTCCCCACAGTGTTTAATGGAATTGCATGGTATGATGTCCTGCAAAGTATACAATGTGCATGTTGTGCGTTCCAAAGCAAGGCTGCAGTGATGTATTGTGATGTGACATGGGTGAGTGCTAGCAGAAACACCTCGGTTTCATTATGGATTTGATTTTGAATTATTTTGTTCAGAAACATTTTACTTTTGACAAGTTTTATTCAGTCTTCACATTCTGTTATGTGACATTATTTGGAATTGTGAGTCACATTTTAAGAAGCTGGGATGGGGATAGAATTGTGAAGCACACTTCTGGATGTGCCTGTAAGGTTTTCTCCAGAGATGATTAGCCCTCACAGCAGAGTGCTGTCCCCACTTTATGTTTCCTGTTTTGTCATGATATGAACGTTGCTCTGTCATACTCCCCACCCCCTTCTCCTGATGAACTGAGGGCTCTGAAACTGTGGTCCAATATAAAAAATACTGTTATTTGTTTCTCTCAGGTATTTAAATAAGCAATGAGAAAATGATGAAAATGACTAATACAGCCGGGCATGGTGGTGCATGTCTTTAATCCCAGCACTCCTGAGGCAGAGGTAGGAGGATCGCCATGTGTTCGAAGCCACCCTGAGACTACATAGTGAAAGTGAATTCCAGGTTAGCCTGGGCTAGAGTGAGAACCTACCTCAAAAAAAAAAAAATGAGTGATGTAGGTGAAAAATTAAATCTCTCTTTTTAGGAGTATAAATTTATAAAGTTTCATGAGAATAATGAAGAATTTTTAACATTTTGATGTAGGGTAAGGCCTCTTTATATGAAATTAAGCCATATGTCCTTATTGCATAAATTAGAGCCATAATATAATATTGTCTTTCTTTAAATAAAATTCAGAGGTATGTATAATCAAATGGATATAGAGTGCTTGAAATGTTTATATTTTTTCTCAGTGTTCCCACTCCCCAGCTAAGTGGCAGTCATATGTGATTAATGGCTATATTTTTTTTATACTTTTCTTAAGCACTCACTTGTTGGAGATCACTGTCATATCTCAATGTTGCTGACAGCATAATTGTATAAAAGTAAGCATGTATGCCTATGAAGGTTGAGAAATACAGTTGCCCCTACTTCTAATTAGATCAAATAAGTTATACTCCTAACTACAGGGTTCCATGATTTGTTTACCTTAGACAGATACCTTCCTAATAAGCAAACCTGTTATCTTAAAACCATAGGTTATAAAATCAAGGAAGTTATCGCAGGACAGTATGCATTATGTTAAAGTCATTATTTGTAATGTACATGTAAACTATTTTTGGTCATATATAAGCCTAAGAAAAAAACACTGTGAGCCAAGATTAAGCCTCTGATCCAAGTTGTGACAGAAAGTCTCCTGGCATCTCTAGTTCTCTATGTGTAATTGAGTGTTGTTAGTTTCTTTGTCTATTGTCCATTCCCCCTTCTAGGACCTGAGCCTCCCTCTTCCCCCACCCTGACAGCACAGGGTGTAGCAGTCACCTTGTTTTATAATGAAAAAAATTCAAATGCATAGCTCATCAACTTGTTTAAGATTCCATTACACCAGACAATTCTGAGAATAAGAATACACATGTGAAATGAGAAATATCTTAGTCCTTTATATTTCTGATCTAATAAAATACTATAAACTGGGTAGTTTATGAACAAAAACAGATTATTACTTTTCTGAAGAAAAGTGGTAGTCAAGATCATGTAGACGGTTCTTATGACTATGGTAGAAAGGGCAAGAGGTCGTTTATGGGATATCATTTATGAGTACTAGTCCGATTGGCGAGATAGGTAAGTGGTTATAGTGCTTAACATGCAGGGAAGTGGAACTGGGTTCACATCTCAGGACACATATAAAACACTTTATCCCCAGTGCAAGGGAGGTGGAGACAACAGGATTTCTGGTCCTGCTGGCTACCTTCTCTAACTGACTTTGTGAGCTCCCAGTTCAATGAGAGTGAAAGATTCATGAACCACTGAACTAGGTGGACCATAAAAATTTCTTGGACAATAGCATTTGGGACATCTGTTACAAAGCAAGCTAATAACTCAAACATAGGCCAGATTTGACCTCAGGAGCTATCAGGCCACCTAGAGAACAACCTTAGTCCTCCATTGGAACTCTCATCAAGTAGGTTATTAAACAAAAGAAAAGGCCTTATCTTCCCCATTCTTTACTACACAAGAAACTAAGAGAATTCTTTCAACCGGCCCTTTAAATCTCCTGTCCCCCCACCAAGGCATCCATACAGAACAATTTCACCCCCTGAGAGCTGCAATGCAATTCAGAATTGACTAGAATGCCGTGAGGAATACAAGAAAGAAAGCCAACTTCAGGAGCCCAGGTTATTCTTTATTGGAGGAAGGCAGATCTCCTGGGCTGAAGTTGGCTTTTTTTCTCTCTGGTATTTCTCACAGCATTCTAGTCAAATCTGAATTGCAACAGAAAGACTCTCAAACCCAAGGTGGGAGCCAGGAATGGTGGCAAATGCCTTTAATCCAAACACTCAGGGAGATCACCACAAATTTGAGACCAGCTTGGGACTGCATAGTGAATTCCACATCAGATTGAGCTAGAGTGAGACTATACCTTAACAAACCAATAAAAAAAAGTGAAAAGTGATTTAGGAAGACATTCAACATTTACCCTGACCTCCATACACACACATGCACACACACACACACACAGAGAGAAAGAGAGAGAGAAAGAGAGATACAAACACATGGATATACTTATATCACATGTATGGAAAAAGAATACTAATCATATTTACAAAGTTGTCTCTTCCATGATTTGATCCAACTCCTATTGTTATCACATTGAGGGATAGAATTGTAAGTAGCATTCTGCAGTATCTGGGAAGATGCAAAATGATCTTGCAACACACCAGATGGGGTTTGAAGGAGGACTAGGGGTTCCACTAGAGTGAAGCCACGTCCTGACTTTACTGACGGCTTTTAATGTGAGTTTAAGGCAGTAAAAACTGTGGGGAATCTATGTGGAACTGAAAAATGTTTCTCATTCTCAACATAAGACAGATCATGAGTTGTTGATTCATGCTTATCATATGAGGAAACCTTTGGAGAAGCTGTTGAGTCCCTTGTGTCCTAGGAGCTCCACACCCTAGGAGCACAGTTTTCCATGTCCCCAGGGTTAGCCTATGCAAAGATTAACCTGTTGGGGATGAGCATGATATCCACAATATTTCAGCATGGCATTTGAGAAAGATACAAGCATTCAGAACACAGAAAGCAGGTTCAGTAACAAAAAAGTTAATTCCTGGAAAAATATAAGTCATTAGATAGAGGATGAGGCCCATTGTTGTATAACAGTGTTCTGGCAGGGGCAGCTCAGCCCCTCATAGGAAGATGGGCAATTATAGATTAATCTGCTGAGAATGTCCTACAAAAGCCATGAGAAAAATGTGATGAGGTACATAGGAAAAATGAAATTTCACTGATAAACAAGAAAGAGAAAATGGTAAGTATATCAACCAAATGTATTTGTTACTTTATATATTAAAGGGTATCCAGTCAAGTGTAATCCCGAAATATCTACTCTCTGATATACTTTGTTCAGAGGAATGATTTCCTAAGAAATAATGTCGCTGAAGAATTCATTTTCTAATGCGAACTTGAATTAATTACCTGAAGCAATTTCACAAATGTCCCTAAAATATCTTTTTGCAAAGATGATATTGAATTTGTTCTATGTAACTAAAACTGAAAATAGGAAATTGAAAGCATCACGTTATCCCCTGATTTTTCTTTAATGTGTCTTCCTGAACCCTGGAATAGAAATAATGAAGACCATACTATGGGGTTCAACAAAGTTAAGATACATTGAATGAAATATATCAAGATTTTTTTATACTGTAGGTTTTACTCTTATTTTCCCCACTTAGTTACATAATAGTTTGGGGAATTCTTATCAGAATTCAAGGCTCTTTTGAAATTTTCCCATAATTAAAATGCACCTGTAAGATTCCCCATTAGTCAACTTAACATACAGTGTACTAAAAATATAGTGATAAAAATTATATTCAGTGAGACACTCTTATGCTGAGTCCCTATTTTTAGCAAGCAGGTGACTTTTAAAATTAAACATTGCTTCTATTACATAAAATGCTCAGTTCTTTTCATCAATGTTTTCATAGCCTGAAACCTTAGAACTTTCATGCCACTTACAGGAAGTATGGAACATCAACTTTTCACAAAAAGACCATGCTGCAAAACCACGCAAAAAGTCATTTCCATCTGCGCTACTCACTGTAAGTGGCTGAAATAACAGTCCTTAGTTTGACTCTTGTTACTGTCTCATTTTATTACTTCTTTCTGTATTTTTAGTGGAGGTGTATTTTGCCTTTGAAGTGGCACTGGAATTTTGAATGAGTATAGTGTGATAGTTATAAATGGGGAAGACAAGGTCCACCAAGAGGTGTCATGGATCTTCAATGCTATTTTACTTCATTCAGTTGGAGCCTCTGAAGAGTTTGGCAGATGCTGATATCAGCTCAGTAGTAAAAAACTGATGGGTAAGACTATATAATGGACAGTACAGTCATTCTAATTAAAACACCTTTGTGTAAAAATATTAAATTGCATGTCACATTTTTCCCAACGAAATACAATCTCTGCTCTGTTGTCAGTGTTATCATTATAATGGCACACTCTTGAAATTGTAAGATGGCTTAAACCCCAGGGACTATGCCAATATATGCATTAAGGTAGTTTTTCTCTGAAACAAATAAAGCTTCATGGCTATTTTAGGTGAACGTGTATATGTATGTGCACATATGCAGGTACAGGTGCATATTTCCCCTTTAGGTGTGGATACATAATGTGTCACTTTCAAATTATATTCAAAAATCACAAGTATTTCGTTCATCAAATAGATTAAAATTAATATTCCTGGGCTTGAGAGATGGCTTGGCAGTTAAGATGCTTGCCCGCAAAGTCCAAGGACCCAGGATCGATTCCCCAGTACCCACATAAGCCAGATGCACAAGGTAGCACACATGTCTAGAGTTTGTTTGCAATAGCTACAGGCCCTGGCATGCCCATTGTCTGTCTCTCCTCTCTCTCTCTCTCTCTCTCTCCTCTCTCTCTCAAAGAAATAAATAAATTATTACAGAAATGATGTTTATGGGACATTCCTGTTACTGGTAACTTCTTGCAGTATTATTTGTAAATTCAACTAATATCTTATTTTGGTAACTTAGATTTTAAACTATTTGCACTAATTTAACAATGGGAAATAACTGGTAGGTTTGATTATTGTAACCATCATGACTATCATAGAAACACAAAATTGTACCTGTCTTTAAAGTGTGTTAACATTACTTATTCAATCTTAATATCAGACTCCTCTTTATTTTTTTAAAGATTTTATCTATTTGAGAGGGAGAGAAAGAGGCAGATAGAGTGCAAATGGGCATGACAGAGTCTCTAGACACTGCAAACAAACTCCAGGTGCATACGCCACCTTGTGCATCTGGCTTTACGTGGGTGCTGGGCAGTCGAACCTGGAACCTTTGGCTTTGCTGGCAAGCACCTTACCCACGAAACCACTTCTCCAGCCCCAGACTCTTCTTTTTGAAGTCAAATGCTTTTCCATCAACTAGAATCATAAATTAAGCTATAACATTTCAAAATATATAATAGTATACAGACATAAATTCTAAATAATAAATATGTTTTACTGTGGCACACAACTATATAAAAAGTATTAAATGTATACAGTACAATTATTACAAAGAGGAAACATGTTAGTGTCACCAGAGTGAAGGAGTAACTTCACATGACCCAAAGAAATAAGAATAATCCCTTTTATTTAAAAAATATGAAAACTAAACAAAGAAATGGTTTATGCTAGCATGCTTTTGAACTTTGAATACATGACATTAGGTGTGGTGTTGTGGTACATTTGGCAGAGTGCTTCCCTAGCAAGCCTGAAGCTTTGAGTTTGATCCCAAGCACTGTGTAAAGTGGGATATGATGGTTGATGGCTTCATTTCCTAAACTCAGAAGGTGAAGACTGAATGATCACAAGGTCAAAATCATTCTTGGATACACAGTGAATTTGATGCCAGCCTGAGCTACATGAGACCCTGTCTCAAAAATAGACAAATAAAGCTGGGTATGGTGGTTCACACCTTTAATCCCAGCACTCGGGAGGCAGAGGTAGGAGGATCGCTGTGAGTTTGAGGCCACCCTGAGATTACATAATGAAATCCAGATCAGTCTGAGCTACAGGGAGACCCTACCTCGAAAAAACAAAATAAATAAATACAGGCATTCATGAAATTATACTTTAAATATTATAGATTTATAATATTCTATTTATAGCTATAAGCCATTTATTTACAGTCCAGCATTTCATCATGTTCAAATAGTCAAATCTACTAAATATTATATAGTGTTCTTTTTTGTATGCAGTTATTAAAAACTGAAAAAAGCAATATTTTCAAAACATTTTTGTTATTTTTATTTATCTATTTGAGAGCGACAGAGAGAGAAAGAGGCAGATAGAGAGAGAGAATGGGTGTGCCAGGGCCTCCAGCCACTGCAAACAAACTCCAGACACTGCCCCTTGTGCATCTGGCTAATGTGGGTCCTGGGGAATCGAGTCTCAAACCGGGGTCCTTAGGCTTCACAGGCACTAAGCCTTTTCTCCAGCCCTAAGCAATATTTTTATATACTTATTTCAAGGAGATGGAGAAAGACAGAGAGAGAGTGGTGGTTGTATAGAAACACCAGGGCTTCTTGCCAATGCAAACAAATGCCAGATGCATGGACTACTTTGTGCAGCTGGATTATGTAGTTACTGGGAAATCAAAACCTTTCAGTCAGGGCTGGAGAGATTGCTTAGTGGTTAAACACTTGCCTGTGAAGCCTAAGGACCCCGGTTCGAGGCTCGATTCCCCAGGACCCACGTTAGTCAAATGCACAAGGGGGCGCACGCGTCTGGAGTTCGTTTGCAGTGGCTGGAGGCCCTGGCACAGCCATTCTCTCTCTCTCTGCCTCTCTGCCTCTCTCTCTCTCTGTGTCACTCTCAAATAAATAAATTAAAAAAAAAAAACCTTACAATCAAGAGCCCTTAGCTGCTGAGCCATCTCTCCAGCCCCAAGCATTTTTTTTTTAACGTTTTTTGAGGTAGGGTCTCACTCTAGCCCAGGATGACTTGGAATTTAATTTACTATGTAGTCTCAGGGTGGCCTTGAACTCTCGGTGATCTCCCTACCTCTGCTTCCCAAGTGCTAGGATTAAAGGCATGTGCCAACACACCGGGTGCAATCTTGTACATATACTCAATCCTATATCCACTAGATTTTCCAAGGCATATACCTAAGAATGGAATTTTGATCATAAACATGTGTATATCCAATTTTAGTCCATAATTCTAAATTATTTTCTAATACAGATGTAGTAATTATCTTTTATTTCCTTTCCTTCATTTCCTGAATAAATTTGACATTATTATTTTAAATTTCATTATTCCAATAGCCATATAGTGTTTTAATTTTATCTTTTTAATTCTAAAGTTATTAATGATATGGAGGACCTATTTCTATATTTATGACCCTTTAATTATCCTTTTTCTAGTGTCCATTCACATTTTTAGCCATTTTACTCTTGGGATATCTCTGTCTTACTGACTCATGTACTTCTTATATGTGTGTACTTGTGGTTTTGGGGGGGACACATGTGTGTTGGTACCTGTGCAAATGTGTGTATGTGGACATAGATGCCAGGGGTTGATTTTGTGTGTCTCCCTTGACATTTGCCACTTTATTTATTAGCTCCCTCTTGAACCTGGGGCCCACAGCCTTGTCTAGTCTAGATAACCAGCTGGCTCTCAAGATCTGCCTCCCAAATGCTTAGATTGTAAATGGGCTTCCAAATCTACCTCACATTTAGTGAGATGCTAAGATATGAAGTCTGGTCTCAGGCTTGTATGATAAGATCTACTGAGGCCATTAAGATAACAGAATTGCTGTGCCAATATCATACTGTTTTGTTAGTATGGCTCTATTAAAGTCAGATATATATAGCAAAAAAGAATTCTGACACTCTTCTGGTAAGATTGCCTGTAGACATGACTTGGTACTTTTCTCTAGAAGCTTTCAATATTCTTTTTTTTTGTTCTGCATAATTGTATATGAATATATACATATATATTCATAATGATTTGTATATCTGGGGTCTTTTGTTCTGTGATAAAAATTTATGATTTTTTATATTTCTGTGAGTATTGCTGTTAGAATTTTGATGGAGTTTGAATTGAATCTGTAGGTAACTTTGATCTTTAATATATACTATTCCTTTCTTTAAGTATCCTCTATAGTGCTAGGTTAACAGTCATGATTTCCATAGTTTATCTTTATAGTTTTATTAGCTTTCTGCTTCAAATTTGAAAGATGACTTTGTTGGATATCATTGTCTGGGTTGTATTGTTCCTCAGAATTTGATCTACATCATTCCCTATCTTCTAGCACTCCTTTCAAGAAATCTGAAGCTCTGTTAATTGGGGATTATAATTAAGGAAGGTGGACCAGACTGAAATGCCCAGTAGAAGATGGAGAAAGCTTAATCATAAAACCATTGGCTCTGGCGTGTGAAAGAAACCCAGGGCCAGATCTGGGGTACCCCCTACAGTGAGCAGTTGGCCAAAGAGAACAGTGAGGTCCTTAAAACATTTCCAAGCACTTGGGTCCCCAACAGAGATAAAAAGGTAAGACCTTACTGCTAAAGACACCACAGACTTCTATCTCAGAGAAACAGACAATGTGGGAAGTGAGAAGAAAGCCAGTCATCTCCTGAAAAACCCTCATGGTTCTGGAAAGTGCTATGGAAGCTACTGGGTGATAATGGTAACCAATAGCTTGAACAAGCAGGAGACCCTGAAAGGTACTCAATCAACAAGCTAGACAAGAAGTACACACTTGTGCAGTAGTGGACCAAAGCCTTTTTGGTTCACTAAGTGCCCTCTAATTGGACATGAGAGTGCTCAGTGGTAAAAAGCTCTTAACTGGTACTGGGAACCATGTAAGCATCCCATGGCCAGGAAATTCACAATCCTTAGACAGAAGTCCCCATTGTTCTCAAGACAAGTTGAGTGGATATCTACATCAAAATATCTCTCAAGCTTCAATGCATATCTCCCTTAATCAAAACTACTCTCACCCTTTGTTGGAGGATCTTTTTTTTTTTTTTTTATTTTACAGATACCAGAGAATACCGGGTAGATCCAAGGTCCATCAATACAACAAGAAAAGAGCCAAAATATGCCACCTCTACCACATTTACCAGGGTCCAGAAGAAGCTTCAGAGGAAGCAGCAATGTGAATGTTGCTCCCAATGCTAGCCTGACAACATCCTCCAGGGAAATAGCAATAAACACTGTGGTGAAACAAAATACATCATAACAGAAAAACAGAGGATAAAGTGAACTCAAAACTAAAACTATCTGCTAACACTCCTGCCAAGTTTCAGAGATTGTTGTGGCAGAGGGTGCAGGGAGCTTGCAAGAGCCACAGGGTGGGTAGAAATATCCTAAGGCACAGCCCCTCCTCTCAGAGACGGACAAAGGCCATAATTCCCCCACAGTGGATACCAATAACCATTCTGAGGGCCCTCATGGAAATGGGAACTGTGAGAGAGGGGACATAAGAATATAACCTATGTAAATAAATAAATAAGTATTATGGAAAAAGAATTCTGAAGCTCTTCTGTTATGATTACCTGTGTGGGGCTGGAGAGATGGCTTAGTGGTTAAGCACTTGCCTGCAAAGCCTAAGGACCCTGGCTCGAGGCTTGATTCCCCAGGACCCACATCCAGATGCATAAGGTGGCTCATGCATCTGGAGTTTGTTTGCAGTAGCTGGAGGCCCTGGTACACCCAATCTCTCTCTCTCTCTCTCTGTCTATCACTTTCAAATAAATTAAGAAAGAAAAGAAAAGTAAATTCTATTTTAAAAAAAAGATGGCTTGTATGTATATGTATGACTTGGCACTTTTCTCTAGCAACTTTCAATATTCTTTCTTTGTTCTACATAATTTGTGTTTTAACTACAATATATATGAGGATGTGATATTCTTGTCCTGCATTTTTGGCATTTTAAATGACTCCTTTATCTGGATGTCAATCATTTACATTCAATTTAGAAAATTTTATGCTATGATTTTATTAAATAAATTTTACATTCCTTTCTTTAGATTGAACTTCTCCCTTTCCCATCTCTATAATTTATAGAACTTTATAGCACCCCCAAGATCTTTTTAAAATATTTTTATTTATTTATGTGCAAGCAGAGAAAGATAGAGAGAAGAGAGTCAGAAAGAGAATAGGAAGAGCAGAGCCTCTAGTCACTGCAAATGAACTCCAGATTGGTGTGCCACTTTGTGCAATTGGCTTTGTGTGTATACCGGGGAATTGAACACAGATTGTTAAGCTTTGCAGGCAAGAGCCTTAACCACTAAGCCATCTCTCGAGCTCACTCCACAGATCTAGTTCTATTTTTGTTTTATTATTTTAGCTGTTGTCATTGACATCATTTTCTAATCCTTCTACCATTTTAAGTCCTGATGCTATCTTTTGTGTTTGTCCAGGGTATCTGTGAGTTTTCCAATGAGTTTCTTGTTTGAGTTAGTGAGCTTTTCATTTCCAAAATTTCAACTTGATTTTTCTTCAGCATGTGTCTATCTTTTATTGAATTCCTCTTTTATTGCAACTATTGACTTCCTAATTTTAATAAAGTGTTTCCTTATACTCTTTGGATTCTTTTAGGAATTTATTTATGTCCTATTTATTTCATTGAAAATTCTCATAATAAGATTCTGTTGTAGTTGTTTTAAGGCAATCTCATGTGACTGGCAGTGGCCTGTAACTCTCTATGTAGGCCATGCTGGCCCTGAACTCCTGCTCTTCCTGGCTCTGCCTTTCAAGTGCTGCTTTATAGGTTGTTCCAACACACCTGGGTTTATAATAATTATTGTAAAATCTTTGCATGGGGCTTCATCTAATTCACTCTCATCAACATCCCTTATTGTGAAATTGGCAGTATGTAAATCAGTAATGATGTCTTTATTTTTCATATATCTTATGTTTCTTTGTTGGGATTTGAATATCTGAGGTGGTCATTGATTTTTTTTTTTAGATCACTTGTATTCTTTTGGATGAAGTATATTTAGTGCTCAAACACTATGACATAGTTAGGGTCATGTGTTGTTCCTCTCTACTGGATTGGGCTAGTGGCTCCACAGGTAAACCCTTACCCCATATGTTCAAGACATTGACATGATTTCTGGCACCATTCTGAGAATAGATTTCTAACTTCAGAATCAGCCACCACTAATGGATATTCCAGGTGTGCAAACATATGTATAGCCAATTACAAACAATCACCCTGCCAACTCCAATAAATTCATGGGAATAAATACGAAAGAAGAGTATAGACAGCCCCCACTAAGATATCAGCTAGTAACATAGTTATGGAAAGAAAATAAACTTTGTAACAATAGCAATTAGTATTAGAGTAGCAGGGAATACAGTGGAGGGAATAGTAAAGAGACAGGGATCAATGTAGAAGAAGGGAGGAGATGAAGTGACTCTGTTTGAAGGCAAAATGAAAATAAGGGGTACAGAAATACTTATAAAAATTCCAGTGTGGTTGTTTGATTCAGTCCCCCCCCCCCATCAACTTATGTGTTCTGATTGCTAGGTCTCCAGCTGGTGGCAATTTGGGAATTGGATCCTCCTGAAGGTGATGTATTGTTGGAGGTGGGCTTATGGGTGTTATAGCCACCTTCCTCTTGCCACTGTTTGGCACACTCTCCCCCTGCTGTTATCCACCTGACATTGGCCAGGAGGTAGTGGTCACTTTACTTATGCTATCATTTTCCCCTGCTATCATGGAGCTTCGCCTTGAGTCTGTGGGCCAGAGTAAAGCATTTCCTCCCTCAAGCTGCTCTAGGTCAGGTGTTTTCTGCCAGCAACAAGAAGCTGACTGCAACACTCAGCATCTATGAGGTTGAGGAAGGAAAACACTGAACCCTACACCAACCTCTGCTATTTGAGAGACTATGCAAGAAAAAAGAGGAGAAGGAAAAGGAGTAGGACAAAGTGGTCTACAAAATTAAAATTAGATAATCCTGTCTGTGTCTATGCAGTCTCTCCCATGAAGAAGTGTTCAGACTGTCTCTACACACATATATGGGTGTACAGATAAGGCCTGGCTCTAAGCAGTCACTTACTTTCATGTTTGGAAGTGCAGATTTTTGTTACGTGTACATACACTTGTTATCGCACGTATCAAGCTATCTCTATGAAATTATTTGATGGGATCCATGTGCCAATTCTGCCTGTACACTACATTGATGTTCATTCTCTGTTTGTGTGGATGTCTTCTGATGAGAGCTGAACCTTTGTGGTATTCAGCTTTCCGTGTTGATCTCTGTGATGTTTCTTCCACAATCAGAGGGTGTGTTTCATGAGCCTACTCATGAATATTGTAACTATTCCACTTCTTAAAATACTTTCTTTTCTTTTTTTAATGCATTATGCACACACTACTTCTGTTATGCATTCATACTTTTTATTTTTTTATTTGTATTTATGTATTTGAGAGTGATAGACAGAGAAAGTGGCAGATAGAGAGAGAATGGGCGCGCCAGGGCCTCCAGCCACTGCAAACGAACTCCAGATGCATGCGCCCCCTTGTGCATCTGGCTAACATGGGTCCTGGGGAATCGAGCCTCGAACCGGGGTCCTTAGGCTTCACAGGTAAGTGCTTAACTGCTAATCCATCTCTCCAGCCCACTTTCTTTTCTTTCATTGCTATTGACACTAGTATTTTTCCATTCTCTTTGTAAAACAGAAAGCATCAACAACATCATCCGATTAAACTTTATTCATAGATAATCACAACTAAACATATAATTTAGCCATGTCTGTTGCTTAAATGCTAAAATACCTTTGATATTTAGGCCTGTTTCATGCGCATTTTTATCTGGAAATAAACAGATAAAACTATGATAAGTTTGTATTTATATGCATGATTTTTTCACAACACTCAACATATAAAAAACTGTCTTAATATAAGATATAATTGCTAGTAGAAAATCAATAATACTATGATGATTCACAAAATGATTAGTTAAATTATTTTAATTTGACAGTTTACAACATCCTACAGACATCAGTGATTTAATTCAATTTAATACTGATTTCAAGTGATCTGAGCATCCCTAATTACTGAATTGCATCAGTAAAGTTGATCTTTATATTTAAATTAGCATCTAGCTAAAAATAATAGACACAGAGAACAATCAACTCCTACCAAACCAGATATCCAGAGACAAGAGGCTCCCAAGACCTCATCACTGAAGCAGACCTAAAATGAGCCCAACATGGCTCAGGGAAATTTGTGGAAGAGGGGGCAGAAAGAATATCAGAGCCACAAGTTGGGTCCTGATACACAGAGGCATTTCTTCCTACCCATAACTGATGGCTAACCCCACAGTGCATGACCTATATACCCCAAAAAGAAGGGTCTCTGTGGAGGGGAGAGGACAGGGAGGAGGCTAACAATGGTGCCAACTTGACTGTATTCACTAAGTACAAAACTAATAAAAAAATAACAATATAACTTTGTATTTTGTATTTTTTCATGAAATTATACAAACTGGTGATGCATTATTTATAATGTGATGTTTTATATTTATAAAATAATTTGTGAGAAACAAATTAGATTTTTTATATATTTTGATAAGGTTATGTTTATCGAAAAAAGTGTAAGTCCATTATATATGCCACCTTAATCATACTTTTAACAATTCAATACATATTATCTTAAATATACTCATGAACCACATTATGAATTTCATGTGACATCCATTGAAATTCCTAATAAATTTTTATGCAGAATATATAATTAGACAACCTGAGAAGAATGATGTTATCATCATTTTTAATGCATCTGGGAGGAGGGCAATGAAGCAGGGATATACAACACTAACTTCTATATGTGAAGCTTAAAGTTATGCCCACAGCATTTATTTCTAATCAATAAAGCTGACTTAGGATGGATCATATCTTTAAAATAATAGTTTGATTTGAAAAGTCTTTGTGAAATGTGAATGATTATCCTAAAGTCTAGTAAATTATTGATTTTTACTGGAAATCTATATACATAAATATATGTATGTATGTATTAATGATATTACCTGTATTGTTTTTACCAGGATTCTTTTGAGTTTTAAATATAATAATGAATGAAACTAATTTTCTTTAGTTTCAAAATTGTTATAACTACAGATTAAATATAAGTATAATTAAATATAACCCCTTGGTATGTAAGAATAGATCTTAAATTTTATAGGTAAAGACATACATTCTTCCTGAAGTGATTGAAGATGCAGATAGCCTCTGTTGTGAATGATTTTCAACCTACAAAATTGAATCCTTAGTCCAGAATTTAAATTTGTCTAAGATTGTGTCCTATTTTTATATTATTTACAGTTTACAAATACATAATTTCACATAATAAGACATAAAGTCATTTGTGGTATTTATACATTTTGAAACCAACAACAAGAGCTTCAATTAATTACTTGTAGAAGACTCATAAATTCCAAAAAGGCAACTTGAGTTTAAATGAAGTTTTGACTACAGAGTGAGTTCCAGGTCAGTTTGGGCTAGAGTGAGACTCTATCTCAAAAAACAGAAAAAGAACAAAAATGACATGAGATAAAAATAAATGAAGTTTTGTTCACCATATATACATTTGATGACTGTGTAAATTGTACACATTCAATATGATAATTTATAAGAAAAATAATGGTGCATCTGATTAAACCCTGATCTGATAATAACTAGAAAGTGAAATATTTCACACTACCATTTGAGATAACCTGGATGACCTGGAAGACATAGCAAAGAGAATAACCCAGACACTGAAGGACCAGCACAGCCTGATTCTGTTCATTATGTGCAATCTAGGCAAAGGGAAGAAAGTAGGCAATAGCATGACTACCGTGAATAATGCTCAAATGAACATAGAATGTGTCTCCTTGACATACCAATGTTATTTCGTTTGGATATGAATATAAAAGTAGGACTTTTAACATATAATTTTCTATTTTTAGTTTTTCGTCCTTAAGGAATTTTCATACTATTTTTTGTAAATGGCTGTACTAATTTTCTTCCCACCATCAATGTACAAAATGCTTTTTCTCCATATCATCACTGACATCAGTGATCATTCCTTTTTTTGTTGCATGGAAATAAAAGCAGGGACGAATGGATAAATGAAATTGTATATATTCCTACAAGGCCTCAAAAAAAATTCTCTCGTTTTTAAAACATGGAACTATTTGAGGAACAGTATATGAAGTGAATAAGCTGGGCATGACAAGATAAATACTGTCTGATCACATTTATATGTCAAATTTATGACCATCTGTCTCATAATGACAGAAAGTCAAAAGCTACTTAACTAAAGACTTGTGAAAGGGACACACAATTTCAGTTAAACTAAAGTAATAAGTTCAGTAATCATTTTTCATGACATGGTGACAATTTTTAAACAATATTTTAAAGGTTTTACTTTTTGATTATCTCCATTCCATATTATTGCTTTGCAGCTAATTTTTTTCAGTTTTATTTCTTCAGAAAAGGGTATATATTAATTTATGGTTATGCCTATATCTACATAGAAAATATGTCAATTACTTTATTAAACACATCTTAACTTTCTAAAAAATGTACATATTGAATTGTCAAAGAATTTTTACAATGCTAAAAGAATATATTTTTTCATATTCTCAGTACCAAATAATTTGAAAAAGTGATGAATGTTACTTAGGTTGATTGACTGTCCATAACACACACATATATATTACAAAAAATCAAATTATACCTTATAACTATATGCAATTATTGTTTATGATTCGGGAGAATTTGAATGGAAGAATATACATGCAGTTTCTGTTTGATGTGTGTCATGGTACAGTTATAGGATGTGAGTCATTTCCAGTGACCTACTATACATGTGTGTCTATAGTCCGTAACATAATATTTTGTACTTTAAAAATTTGAGAGTTTATGTTTATCACCTCAACAAAAGCAACAAGTGGTCACAAGGAGGCTTTGGAAGGTAATAGTTATACTAATTTTGATGGACTATGGTGATGGTAAGAAGAGCGTATACATATATCCAAATGCATCAAGATGTAGGCCATAAATATGCACTGATTTTCTATAAGAATCATACCCTACTAAAGCTGGGAAAAATAAATGTGAGCAAAATATCTACTATACTCCAAGATTATGGTAATGTAATGTACACATAAAATTAAAATAATTATAGTCTTTTTCAAATTTACAAAACATTTTTTATTATTAAGAACATAGTTTGTATGCATACATCATGTGTGGTACCATCTCTTCCCTCGTCCCTGCCCTCATTCTGCAGGGGCCCCTCCTCAGTGGGGTTGCTGTTTTTCCCCATTGGGTTGTAGGTTATGTATTTTGGGAGCAGCAGTAAGTTACTGAGGGGAGGTAGTGCCTCTGGGCATGATGTCTCCCAACTTGTGACTCTTACAATCTTTCTACCCCTCTTATGAGAGAGAAAGCAAGTGAGAGAGAAAGAAAGAGAGAGACAGATAGAGAATTGGCATGCTGGGGCCTCCAACCACTGCAATCGAACTCCAGACATGTGTGCCATCTTGCGCACATATGCAATCTTGCTCTTGAATCCCCTTGTGCATCTGGCTTACATGGGATCTGGAGAGTTGAATTTGAGTACTTAGGCTTCACAGGCAAGTGCCTTAAACACTATGCCATGTCTCCAGCCGTACAAAACGTATAAAAGAGAATATATCCTGAGTCCTAACAAAAGTAGATAAATACAATAAATATATGCATAATTATTAAAATTCATTGAATAATGAAATAATTTATTAAAGTGAGTTAATAAAATTAATAAGTAAAATCACTAGACTGCCACTAGATGTTCAACAATCCACTGCTACAACTATGATGAAGCAAGTATATTTTAATATATTTTTTTTAATTTGCAGAGAGAGAGAGAATTCCAGTTGCATACCACAATCTGTCCGTCTGATTTTACATAGATACTGGCTATTCAGTCTGACCTGTGTGATTTGCAAGCAAATACCCTTAAACATTGAGCCATCCCACCAATCTACAAGTACTGACTATAACATTTTAAACAAATAGTCAATAGTAATCTCTTATTCTCATTTGACCATTTTTTTCCCTTAAAATACCCACTAATTTTCAGAATGAAAGTGCATTGCTGTTTTGAGGACGTTGAATATACATTTAGACATGTGTAATTGTGTTTTTTCAGCTTTTAATGTTAAGTGAACACAGTGGTTTCTTTGAAGTATTTCATTGACACTGATTTCTTATTTTTTTTCAACATACAATCATTTTCTTTTTAGAATAAATTAGGGCACTTCAACGTGAGAACATTATACAAATAAAATTCAAATAAACATATTTCAAAGACTCATTGATATATTATGGTATGCACCCTCTTATCTTCTGTGTCAGCAAGGTTTTTAAACTTAGAAAAGATAATTCCTTCTATTGAAAAATGGGAGTTGAAATGTAATATTTATGTGTTGTTTCTACAACTCAACCTGTGAAGAGTGATGAATTGTCAGACTTCTTTTTTTTTTTTTTTTTTTTTCCGAGATAGGGTTGCACTTTAGCTCTGGTTGACCTGGAATTCACTATGTCATCTCAGCATGGCCTCAAACTCACAGCACTCCTCCTACCTCTGCCACCTGAGTGCTGGGATTAAAGGCATGTGCCACCATGCTTGGCTTCATCAGACTTCTTAACCCCTACACACTTCAGATTTTTTGTCAGTAAAATGGGGAGACCTTACTCCCACTTGAAAATTACTGAAGGTAAAGCATGGAATGACCTCATGTGGTATCAGCACACAGTCAACATGTAAGCGCTTGTAACTTCTATTTCCCATTTGGATTTTCATGTGTATGGTCATGTGTTAATTGGTTCACACGAGAAATTCTGAGATAATACTTTAAAACCTGCCAGTCCATTCGAAATTTTTGTGGAAAAATTAACATCGATTAGATTGAGACATTGCTCTAAAAAAAAATGAGACAGAACAAACGAAAGATGAATGAAGATACAGCATTCTAATTAGTCATTGCTTGTTCAAGATTGAAATGTCAAAAAGATGAAATGTACATTTCCTATAATAGAAGTTCTCCTTTCCAAATATTATTAGCCTAGTGTGTCAATTAGAAATGGTTTATGGGCCAGAGATAATGGCTTATCAGTTAGGGTGCTGGCCTGCAAAGCATAATGTACCAGGTTAAATTCCCTACTAATGTAAACCAGACATCTATAGTGGCACACACATCTGGAGTTCATTTGCAGTGCCTAGAAGACCTGGTGTGCCCATTGTCTATCTCAATCTCTAAAATATAAATAATAATAAAAAGAGAAAAAATAGGGATAGAGAGATGGCTTAGCGGTTAAGACATTTGACTGCAAAACCAGAGGACCTCAAATTTGGTTCCCTAGAACCCACATAAGCCAAATGCACAATGATGCACATACATCTGGAGTTCAGTTGCAGTGGCTGGAGGCCCTGGCGTGCTCATTCTCTCTCTCTCTCTCTCTCTCTCACTCGCTCGCTCTCTCTCTCATACAAATAAATAAATACATAAATAATTTTTAACAAAGAAAAAAATAAATGGTTTGTATTTTCTAGCTGTTAGAAGTGTTTTCATACCTTACAGTGGCTTTTGTGTTTTTCATATATGAATCATCCTTTTTTTTTGGGGGGGGGGGTTCGAGGTAGGGTCTCACTCTAGTCCAGGCTGACCTGGAACTCACTATGTAGTCTCAGGGTGGCCTCAAACTCATGGCAATCCTCCTAACTCTGCCTCCCGAGTGCTGGGATAAAAGGCATGCACCACCACGCCTGGCTCATGCTATTTATATGCATGTATTCAGTTTAATATAAGTCCCCTCACAATTTACTTTTTAACCTGATTTTCTACCACCAAATATTATTGCAATTGTAATGGATAATAATATACATATAATAATATGTGTAGGAGAGTACTTTAACATACTTACTTAGATATTCAATATTCTTAGGAGATACATAGTAATCAATAGCTTCTGTTTTGTTATTACTGCTAATAAAAATAAAATATAATTATATGAGCACCTTAAATTTAAATGGCACTTCATGCTATACAAGACATTTTATGCAACTCATGACATTTTAATTTTGTCAGGACAGGTACATAACTGTGAAATGGGAAATAAAATGCAGACTAAATTAGATGAGCCCATGGACCTTAAAATGTCTCTGCATTGCTTTTAAAATAGCGTGCCTGTGCCTTCGCCTTGCACACAAACCCATTCATCCACAACTTCCTTACCCTATGGGTTGACTTATCTTCTATTGAATTTCCAATCATCCATTGCTTCATCCTCTGTAGATACTCCTTTACGCTGGTAAGAAGCCATGTGCTTTCTGGCCTTTATACCACTGATGATGATGTTTCTTATACATGAAAAAGATTGTCTCCTGCTGCTTAAATCAGCTCAAACACTATAAATAGCTATTTTTAATGTGTTCCCGTCAATCTTTTCCTACTCATTAAAAGAATGATATTCATTTTCTGACTTTTCATTATGCCTACCATACCAATAGTTTTTATACTGTTTGTCATGAAAAAGCATGCGTGACTAACCAGTATTGTTGCAATAACATTAAATTTTCTTTGTACTGTTTACATCTATGCTTCAGTAGCCAACAAAATACTTTGAAAAATAGATTATTGTTACCACCAAGTTTAAAAACACTTAAGGGCTAGAGAGATGGCTTAGCAGTTAAGGCCCTTGTCTACAAAGCCAAAGAACCCAAGTTTGATTCTCCAGGATCCACGTAAGCCACATGCATAAGATGCATGCATTTGGATTTAATTTGCAGTGGCTGAAGGCCCTGGTGTGCCATTCTCTCTCTATCTGCCTCCTTCCACCCTCACTACTTCTGTCTCTGAAATAAATAAACATACACTTAATAATGAAAAATTATTTTATTCTCATCCTCATTCTCTCTATTTCATCTGAACTTCTCAAATTCCATTCTTCATAGGCATTAACTTATTTGGATCTCAGGGCCTCCATATATACTATACCTTATGCTTGGAAGAACATCACTAAAATATAGCTCATAGAATATAAAATTCAGGTTTCAGATGAAAACTTACTTCTTCAGATAAAACTTCTTGATTATAAGATAAAATAGTCTTAACTCTACAAATATTCAATTGCTTGATTACACAATATTTGTTTGCATAGCTAAAATGAAATTTTTGTTAGAAAAGAGACTAGGCTGGATTTGGTCAATTGTAGTCCTGCAGGGCTAAGTGCCTTGCCAAAACTCTGGTAGAAATATATAAACTAAAAGTTGTCTCTATCATTTTCAGGGTTAGTTCCCCTGTGATTTTTGTATGAGTATCTCTCTTATCCAGTGATCTGAGATTAAATTTCACTTTCACAAAGAGTATTTCTCTGTACCACTTTCCCTCTGTTAGGTGCTTCCATCTCCTACTACAGTTTTAAACATCAGAACCTTCTGTAAATTTATGTCATAGATCATTTTAACTAGTAATTCATTGCACTTATTTTTTCTTTCTTTCCATTTGGGTACAGAATGACATGTGATGCTTATCCTTTCATATCCAGAGCAAACTTTCTCACCCTCAGTCTCTATTGGCATTAGGAACCAGACATCCTTGGGTTGTAAGATTTTATCGTGCACATTGTACATGAAGCAAAATCTTGACCTCTATCCATTGGATGCCAATTTTACGCACAGTTGTGGCTCATTACAACCAATTTCACAACAGTTTCTTCAAAGGAGTAGAATCCTGGTAAACATTTTTAATGAAGTAATATATGAATTAGTTGTGTTGTATTTTTCCTAGATTTTTTTTGTTCATTTTTATTTATTTATTTGAGAGTGACAGAGAAAGAGGCAGATACAGAGAGGGAGAGAATGGGCACGCCAGGGCCTCCAACCACTGCAAACGAACTCCAGACACGTGCGCCCCCTTGTGCACCTAGCTAACGTGGGTCCTGGGGAATCGAGCCTCGAACTGGGGTCCTTAGGCTTCACTGGCAAGTGCTTACCCGCTAAGCCATCTCTCCAGCCCATCTTTTTCCCAGTTTTGTGGTTATAACATTGACAAAAAATTATATATACATGTCAGATAAAATGATGTGCTTATATATGTATATATTATGAAATTGTTAGTATATTCCAGGATATATGTGATTGAATACATGGTCCTCATTTGGTGGAACTGATTTGGTAGATTGTAGAACTCTTAAGTGGTAGGACCTAACTGGAGGAAGGAGGATCCTGGGTAGTGGAAATTAATGGCTATTTGAAATCTAGTTCTGGCCTGAGCTCTCTGCTTCCTGGCCATCACCAATAAACAAACATAGACCTAATCTCCTTTCACCATATCATAGCCAGCTTTAGCCACCATGCCAGCCCTAACACAATGACATATATATTTTCTGAAACAAGAGCCTAAATACATCCTATATCCCTTAAATTGTTGCTATCTCATACTGTGTCACAGTTACAAGGAAAATAACCAGCACAATATTATAGAAAAAAGTTTCTTTTACAAAATACCAAACATCTAAAACATTTCTTAGAGATTAGAACAGGGGTTGCAATTATATACAATAAGGCTGGGTCAATACAAGTCTCTATTATTGATAAAATAGTCTGACTTTTTTTTCTTCAAAGTAAGTTACAGCCTAAAAGACTATATGCTAGATCATCCTGGAGGTGAGGAAGTTTCAATGAGTAATGAGTTAATGGCCTTGGGTCAGATGTCAGAGACTACGTTAATAAAAAGGAGCTGACAGAAATGAGAATTGTCCCCTCTTGCCTTTTCTTACCTTGCTTCTTCTTGACTGAAAAATGGATATGATTTCTCATTCCCTACACTGTTGTGACTAGGGGGTAATCTTGGAGATAGAAACCACATTGTAAGAATAATGGCCCCAAACTGAAAATGATAATGAGATAAGCTGGCACAGTAAAAGGAGAACAAGGAGAAAACCGAAGAGAAGGAAGAAAAATAATCTGAGTTTCTAATGACTTCAGAACCATAACAATAACAATGAACTTCATGGACACTTTTTTATTGTTTCATTTCCTACATATCTTAGTCAACTTGGGCTGTTAAAACAAATTATGATGGGCTGGTTTGTATTTATAAACATTTATTTCTCCATTTAATGGGGCCAAAATGTTCAATATAAAGTTGCCAGCAGATGCAATGTCTGTTGAAGACTTAGAACCTGGCATGTAATAGCTATATTCTCATTTTATTCTCACATGGAAGAAAGGAATAGATCTCTGTGAAGTTCTTTTTACAGTTAAATAATCCTATTCACCATAGTTTTGACCTGATTATTTAGCTATGTCCTAGTACCACAGAGTTCTGACTTAACATTTCAACGTATGTATTTGTAGGAGACATACAAATTAATTCTGTATTAACTTACCACAACTAATATAATTGTTTTCTGAGAGAAAGCTTGACATCCGAATTTGAAAATAACCTATTTTTAGTGAATTATCTTTCAACCAAACACAAATCAGAAGGACCCTTCTGTAAATTAGGAGAAGAATGAATAGGTATATGTTAGGGTGTGCAGCAACTCAAAGGAACAAATCACAAAAAAAGATATATATGGATACTGTGGTGGTATGAATCATATGTACCCCATAAACTAATATGTTCTGAATGTTTGATCCCCAGATGATGACAATTTGGGAATTGAAACCTTGTTGGAGGTATGTGTTGGGGGGATGGCTTATGACTGCTATAGCCAGCTTCCTCTTGGTAGTGTTTGGCACACTCTCCTGCTTCTGTTGTCCACTTAATATTGGCCAGTTGGTGATGTCCACCTTCTGCTTATGCTATGTTTTTCCTCTGCCACCAAGAAGCCTTCCCTTGAGTCTGTAAGCTAAAATAAACCCTTTCCTCCACAAGCTGCTTTGGATCAGGTGCTTTGTGTAGACAATGTGAAGCTAACTACAACAGACACAAACAAAAGTGATGGCAATTTGGTTGTACAGGAATTTATGAACTCTGACAGGTTAAAAAAATCAGCATACAGAAAAGGGCGTTGGGGAAAATATGGTGAATATGTGGAGTAACTGCTGCTTCTACTGTTCCTTTCACTATCCAAATAAATCATCCCTAATGCATCTTGTGTTAAACTAAGCTGAGGAAAAAAAGAACTTACTAACAGAAGCCAAGAATGATGCATGCACTGGTAATTTCTGCCTATTTCCTCTCATTTGGTCTAATACTGTTGACTTTAATGTCTCCACTAACCTCTCTAATTGCAGCATGTGTTTCCTCCTGCATGCTTACTGATTCACTGGACAAAAATCTCCTTCCTAGATGCTACATATTATGAGGGCTAAGCTACAATCCTATTCTATAATGGAAATGTTTACTACACTGCCTTATTTATGCAAAATATTTGCATATATATTTCCCCTTTGAACCTGAGATGTTATAATAAGGTTTTGACTATGTTGAGCCTATTGCTTTACACTAGAATAAAAGAATTGTCAGTCCAGGCATGGTGGCACATGCCTTTAATCCCAGCACTCAGGAGGCAGAAGTAGGAGGATCGCTGTGAGTTCGAGGACTCCCTGAGACTACACAGTGAGTTCCAGGTCAGCCTGGGACAGTGTGAGACCCTACCTTGAAAAGAACAACAAAAAAAAAATTATTAAAAGAATTGTCAAGCACAGCTGAAAATCTCAGAGAATAACTAGCATATGGTTTTAAAACCATCTCATATTAAAACAAGCTGTTTCCATATAATAAAAATATACATATATGCACATACATAGTCAACAGAAAGATGATAGAGACTCTGAATATGACCTTATTTGGAAAAAAACATTTTTTTTTTTTTTTTTTTTTTTGCTTTTTCACGGTACGGACTCACTCTAGCCGAGGAACTCAGCAATCCTTCTACCTCTACCTCGCAAGTGCTGGGATTAAAGGTGTAAGCCATCATGCCTGGCTTACGGGAAAAAAAAAAAAAAACAAAAACAAAAAAACTTTGTAAGTGTCATAAAAACTTTAGGATGTAAAATTCCAAGATGGTCCCCAAGTCCTCCTCCTTCTAAGTATTAGCCCTTTGATTTGACTACAGTATGTAGCAAGGATGATGGGGACCTTTGGATGTAGCTAAGGATCCATGTCAGTTTATATCATGTTAATCAAATGGAATGTAATCCTGTGGAGGCCTAATTTAATATTTGATATTCTTTTTTAAATTAGTTTAAAATATTTATTTATTTGCAAACAGAGAGAAAGACAGAGAGGGTGAGTGACATAGAAAGAGAATGGATGCATACAGCTTCTTGCTGCTGCAAACTCCAGATGTATATGCCACCTGGTGCATTATATGGGTACTTGAGAATCAAACTTGGGCCGTCAGGTACTGCAAGCAAGCACTGCAATTGCTGAGCAATCTCTCCAGCCCTGATATTCTTTAAAAGCATTTCTAAGTTGCTGTTTGAGACCATATATTCCTTCCTGCATACTATGTAGCAGCAAATATTCATGAGTTCTGCAGGTGGAATAAAATGATTTCCTCCAATAATTACCTAATTTGGAAAGAGGCCAATGAGACAACAGCACAACTAATCCCTGACAACTAGAAATGGAACAGGTAATTTTTGTCTAGCCTTATGATCCATGGGAAGTTTGAAATAATAGTTATTACATTACACTATTAAGTTTGTGGTAATTTGGATAGCTAAGTATATTTAAAAGGTCAATATTATGAAAAAAATGATGTAAATAAAGATCTAATGTTACTTGTCAATGAGGAGAAAATCCTAAATAGTTAACAAAGGAGAAACCCCTATCAATATAAAAATAAATAAATAAGAATGAGAAAAATCATGGAATGTATTTCTTCTTGGTCTTTCATATCCCCTCCTTCCCCATCTTCCATGGTTGTAGACCATGAACAGTTGCTCCATATGGGTTTTATCAACTTGACCCATTATATCTATATTTATTACTATTTTTGGTTTGGTCAACAGTAGAAACAAGTATGAGAATAATAGAAGAAGGAGGCCAGTCCCCACTCTGATTATATCACTATGAGGTTACTAAGGGTTAGCCTTGTCTTCCCACCAAAAAACACAACTCCTGTTGATTGATACATAAGCTTTGGGTCCCGAGAAGGATGTATAGGAAATCCAAGGTCTATACATGTCATCTTTTTGATATTTATCTGATTTAGCAAAAAAATTGAAAAAAATGGACTCAAAGAAAAGTAAATTATGAATTATTAATGGGTTTATTTTAGGGAAGATTAGGATCCAGAGGTGAAGCTAGGTGAAAGACTCAAGCCACAGGCAAATTCCCCCTTTTCCTGGCAGAAAAAGAAAAGATGAGAATGGAGAGAGTCATCTTCACGTAGAGAAATCTCCAGGGAAGAAGCATCTGGAAAGGACACATGCACTCATGCACAAAACCACACACATAGAAGGCAAAACATGAGAGCCCACACCAAAAGATTCAGAAAAAGCACATGTACACATAGATGGGAAACAAAGCATGAGTGTGCAAGCCCTTCACTTTTTCATTGTGGGTCCAAAAAGGCTACCAGATATGATAGCAAAGGGCTCAGAGCTTACATACATGTAATAAAATGAGAATGTATATGAAAACAAAATACATGTAGGAAACAAGCAGGATAATGTCCAAGAAGATGAACCCCCCTCCCCCACATACACCTTCTGAGCCAGGCTGGGAAGTGGGAGCTTACCAAAGGAGGGAACCAGAAGAGAAAGACATCAAGAGAGTTACACACATTGGCCAGGCCCATTTACACAGGCCAGACATCCAATTAAGTTGAGCATTGCAGTCACACTCAGGTGTGTAAGGGAGAGACCTGGTTGGTTGGTGGACTCAAGGAGCTGACTGAGGAGGAGGTGTCCCACCCAGGTGTCCTGAGGTAGGGAAGAAGCAACAAGCTGTTTCCAGGGAAATGCTTGCAGCCATCTTGGATGAGACTAGATCAGATGTGAGTTCTAGTCCTTCCAGGACTGGCAAAGTGACACCTATCTTCTCCTTGGGCCTTTGTCACTGGCTGAATGCCTACATTTTGTTCACTGTCAAGCCCTCTGCCTGTGAGCAAGACCATCTTTGCCCTTGCACATTTAAAGTACTATGTGATTTTATGAAACATGTATTACTTCAAAAAGTGTCCCAGAGACTACCTGAGATCTTAAGATCCTCTCAAGGAACAGATGAGACAAACTTTAAATCCAAACTGATGTTCAGATGTGACTTACAACTGTATTTGTAACTTGCACATTGCTGTGAACAAATACCTAACCAGAAACAACTTAATGAAGGCAGAATGAATGAAGGAAGGAAGGAATGTATAGGAACAAATAAAAGGAAGGAAAGAAGCAAGCAAGCAAGAAAGGATGAAAGAAACAAGGAAATAAAATATTTCAGTTTTCAGTTGCAAGAAGTTCTATGGCAGGAACATGAAGCAGAGCTGGTCATAATGCAGTCAGGAAGCAGGTTAACATGAAGTGGGGCAGAACTATAAAATCTCAAGGCCTGCCCCCCAGGGACTCACTTCCTTCAACAATGCTCTACCTAAAAGTTTTGCAACCTTCACAAACAGTGGCACTAGCATGGGACCAAGTCTTCAAACACATGAGTCTACCAAGGACACTTCAAATTCGAATAAGAATACTTACTTACTCTAAAAAGAATTGCAATACACAAATAAAAATATAATGATATTTGATTATGTCATACGTTAAAGATATTTACACAATTGTGAAACAATGCAATACTTTTGACAAAGCTTGCTTTGGAAGATACTTCTTTCTCATAAATTCCGTTAATTAACACAATATATAACTTTAAAAGTGAAATATAGGAGCTGGAGAGATTGCTTAGTGCTTAAGGTGCTTGCCTGCAAAGCCTAAAGACTAAGGTTCAATATCCCAGTACCCATGTAAACCAGACGCACAAGGGGACACATGTGTCTGGAGTTTGTTTGCTGTGGCTAGAGGCCCAGGCATGCCTGTTCCCTCTCATCTTCTTCTCTCTTTAATAAACAAGCAATTATTTTCAAAAAGTGAAATATAAATTACAATGCTCATTTTTGACATCTAATGTTAAATTTTGAAAGAAAAGCCATACAAATAAAAATACATTAATCTATTAAAATATTGTAAGGGTATATAGCAGTTTAAATTTATTTTTATAGTCTCAGTTTTTCGAGGTAGTGTCTTAGTATATATAGTCTCAGGCTGTCCTCAAATTCATGGCAATCCTTCTATCTCTGCCTCCCAAGTGCTGGGATTAAGGGCATGTACCACCATACCTGGCATTAATTTTACAATTTTGACATCTGCTTTCTAAACATACCAGTATGCTGTGGTTTCTCTTTATATCATATAAATCTTTTTACTAAAATACAGATGCTCACTCAACAAGCACTCTTTTCTGTTTAACTGTATTTAATTTGCCATAATCGAGTGTGTCAAATGTGTCTAGTCAAACCCTGTGTAATAGGCATAGTGTAAATTCAAAGAAAAATAGAGATAAAATATACTAATTATAGTACAAATTTGAACAATAAGCCTTTTCTTTCACCTGAAAAATATTTCCTAAAATATGTGGGTCATACACTTTTGTGTGAACATAGAGAATAATGAATTGTCACACATTTTTGGAATATAAATTAGTTAAAAATATGTGCATGGCAATGTTTCAGTATCTCTTAAAATGGCAATTCCAGTTTTATGATCCAACATTCCAAATATAGGAATCTATTCTATAGAAGTAAAGATGTGAGTAATTAAAATATTTCACTATGGCATTCACTAGATCACTTTTTGCAGTACTTATAAAGAAAATAAAATACAATGATAATACTTGAATATTTCTCAAAAGAAAAATAGAGGAGTTTTGGGATTATAGAACTAGGGTAGACTACTTGTCCAACAACAATGAGACTAAAGTTCAATCTCAAACACAAGGGAAATAGAACATTAGAAGAAAGGTCCAGAGATATTGCTTAGTGGGTAAAGCACTTGCCTGCAAGGCCAAAGGACTCATGTTCAGTTCCCCAGGACCCACATAAGCCACATGCATAAGGTGGTGCATGTGTCCAGAGTTTTTTTTTTTTTCAGCCATTGTTCTGCCCATTTCCATTCACTCTCTCTCTTTCTCCATCTCCCATTCTTTTCCTCTGTGTCTTTCTCTCTGAAATAAATAAATAAAAATAAAATATCAAAAATAAAATTAGTAATATTGTACACCCAAGGAATTAAATACTATGTAAATATTTAAAGGCAAGCACATACAATGCAATTCTCTATATACTTAACCTAGAACCATAGTCTCTATTATATAGTAAGGGGCAAATGTATGTAGCAAAATAATATACTTAGCATGGCCTATTTTCTTACATCCATATGCATACATGCCTATTACACTGTATAAGTGTGACAATAGCATATGAGGAAACAGCCAAGCAAAATTCAAAAACCATGAAGATATTGCTGTTATTATTAATATTCATTCAGTTTCATAACTACAATGGTTTCATGAATAAACTTATGGTCATTTTGTCTTTGCATATATTAATATAATGCCATCTCATAGTGTTGTAGTCAGGTTCACATTGCTAGCAGAAATTACCTGACCAAGAGCAGCTTGTGGGAAAAGGGGGTTAATTTCCGCTTACAGACTAAAGGGAAAGATCCATGATGGCAGGGGAAATCAATGGCATGAGCACAGGGTGGACATCACCTCCTTGTCAACATCAAGTGGACAACAGGAACAGGACAGTGTGCCAAACACTGGTAAGAGGAAACTGGCTATAACACCCAAAATCCTGCCCCAAACAATACACTGCCTCCAGGAGGCTTTAATTCCCAAATCTCCATCAGCTGGAAACCTAGAATTCAGAACACCTAAGTTTATGGGGAACATCGGAATCAATCCACCACACATAGCAAGCAAAAAATAATCCCATATATACACAGGTCTTCATAACTATGAAGTGAGCAAAATTTGATTTTTAACTCTTCTATGAGAATTTACTTCTAGAACCCACCTGTTAACTGCCACTCTCTTTAGCAGCTACTGCAGTCAGCTGCTCATTGCTGGGATAAACATCCAACCAGTTAATGTATTGGACAAAGGGATTTATTTCAGACTTACAGAGTCCAGAGGGACACCATCAATGGCAGAAGAAACTGGATCCCTTTTACAGATCCAAGCAGAGAAGGAACCACCAAACAGGCAATGCTACAAGCAAGCATGGTTCTCTAGAGCACAAACTGCTCTCTCCATACCTCTGGGCTGGAATTTAGATCCACCTTCAAGCACACCTTAGGGCAAGAAAATAAGGTCCTAAGATCTCCCCATCAGTGATATCCCCCCCAGTAAGGATCTGCCTGCTAGGGGCTCAAGTAGGAAGTTTTAATTAAAAATGACTGAGTCTATGGGGCCATACATTCAAGCTATTATTTCTGCTAAAAAAAATAGTTTAAAAGTATTTCATACAAAAGTTTTCACTCTGCTTGGATTTGTTTTTATAAACTTGTATTCAATGCATTCAAAGAACACCAAAGAAACAAAACAAAATAGCCACCAACACTGTGATCAAGCTGACAGTACAAAATGATTAGATACCTTATTGTATCACTTATGACATGGAATTTGTACAAAGTACACATCACTGAATTATGTTGAGTCACTGTTGGGTATATTTAAGCAACTGATATTTTCAATGAATTGCTTGAATTTAAAGAAGAAAGTTTAATTTTTCATTAAAAATATTCTATCAACAAGGAGCTTTTGATTATATTTAAGTTATTTCAAATATTTTACTATTTTTATCTAATGTGTACATAATTATAGAGTTCGGTGAAAGCAAATGTCAATGAATATACTTCTTTTTTATTTTAAGGCAGTGTCTCAACCTATTCCAGACTCATTCATAACTCATCATATGCTCCAGGGTAGACTTGAACTCATAGAACTCACATTGATCCTTCTATCTCAGCTTCCCAAGTGCTTGGATAAATGGTATGAACTTTCACACCTAGATTTGATATACCTTTTATATGAGAGACATACTATCCTACTGTATACACTGAAGATCCTGACAAAATGGGAGACAAAGAACACAGATATTCAAGTTTTATTTCAAGCTATCATAAAATTGCATATTCTTAAAAGAAGGCATTAATTCCTCTCATTTACATAGGCAAAGAAGTCAAAAATTAAGGAAATGACTGATCATTTTCCTGTAGAAATCCCCCTAATCCCTCTGTCTGGCTTGCAAACAACAATGTTCACACTATGTATCCACATGGCAGAAAGTGAGAAGTGGGGAGAGAGAGACAAAGAGATCCCATTAATTAATCCCAATTAATCTCAACATGAGTGGTGGGGATCTATACTGCTGGTCTTCTGTACATGTAACTAATTCCCTAGGTTTCACCTTCATATAAATACCTTCACAGTGAGAGCTAGAGTCTCAAAATATAAAAAATTAGGGATCACCAATATTTAGTCTATGATACCAAGTGTTAAAATATGCAGAGTAATAAAGAAAGAAAAATCAGAGACAATTTGAGAAAAGCTGCAAACAAGCCTGTATTGTCAGCAGAAAGCCATCTTTCATAATATCAGAAGATGAAAGGCATTTTGAAACAGATTGATGATAATGAAGGCTTTGTGAGAATCCTCACTTCAGGATGGCATGGTGAGTACTTCTGTGCTCATTTACTAGAGACTCTAACTAATTTCAGTTGAAAATTAACCAAGGTGTCAAAATGGAAACGATTTGGCTGTCCTCTTTAGGGTTTCACATATGTTTTCCAGAAAGCTGCTTGTTGAAAAGACATAGGATAATAACCAGGGTACTGAAACTCAATATTTAGAGTACTATGAAAGGTGAGGAGCCAAAGTGTAGTATAATTTAAAAAGTACTTACACAGGCAATGAAAATCATTGCTTAATCTTTAATAGCTCCTGACAAATAATGTTTCCAGGACTAGGAAGCATGTTAATCCTTTAGAATGCCCCTAAACATTTCCTTAGTAAAATATTGTGTTTGTATACTTTTATTAGGCGTTTATTTATTAACCATAATATGAATTAAGTTGGTTCAATATTTTTGGTCCATAATTGAGCAACATTTATAACAGTGAAATATATAAATGATGATTGATAATAGGTTTATATCCCAATTCTGGTGCTGTTTCCAATAGTTGAAAATTATATAACTGCCATTAAAACAGAACTATGGATATTATAGAAAACAATAGAAGCCCTTAGATGGGAAAGCACAGATATTATCAGATTTTAATGCATGTTTTAAATTATTTCCATGGGAACCAACATTTGGCACAAGGGCCTCTGTTAGGGAAAACAGTTAGAAGGCAAATTCTACCAAGCCAGATGGCTAATTCGTAATAGGGGAATATAACATGGAAGCATCGGGTTATATAACCCTAAAACCTCTTGATAATGAATTCAAGTGGACTCCGCCAGAGGGCTTCCTTCTGATTCTCTGTCAAAGCTACTATCTGTGGCAATAACATTATCAACCACAAGAGGAAGAATCAGTAATTATAGTGTCTAGGAAGGTAAATCCACAACTTAAAATACTCACGGTAAATATTCTAAACAGATAGTAGAGTATGGGGTCCAAAATGCAGTCATACAAAGAGAAGTAACAAAAGAGGGGAAGGTATATTAGCTTGAGCTCCCAGAACAATTAAAATAAAACTAATTAATCAGACTAGCTGTCAGCACACCTTCAAGGAAGCACTATGCAATGTCACTTTGCACTGCAAAGAAATCCAAGAATGCAACCCCGGAGATTCAGTAAGTTGCTCAAAGTCACAGAAATATATTAAAACAGATGGATCATCAGCCCTGGAACTAAGAATTAAAACAATCGGTCCAATGAGATTTACCTGGGCATACTACAACCTTCCTACTTTGCAGAAGTACTGGGTGTTACCATAGGAAAATTTCTGCCCAATTCTTAAACACTAAAAACTTAGACTTATCTTAAACACACATTTTCTTCCCTATAAGGCAAAGCTACTTATATTTTAATAAAAAGCAATAACCCTACAAGATATAAACACATATGCACACTGGCATGGACTACAGTGATTGCTGTATAGACACATACATCTTCATGTCAGGACTCTAGTTTTGAAGCTGTGAACTTAAATTTGTATGACATTGACAAAAATCCGATTTTTATCCCTCAATTCTCATAGGTTGAAAATGGGTTTAATGAGGACTGTCTCAAAAGAGTATTATGAAACTAATTAATCCTTTAATTAAGAGAAAACATATTACAACAATACCAATTTCACAAGAATGAATACATTGCCTGTAAGGCTTCATTAGCTGATGTACTTTTGTTTTTCTTTCCTTATTCATAATTATTTATTGATTTTATTAAACCAATGTAGCAATTATCATATTTTAACAGCAAACTAAAGAAAATAATGTTTAATGTGTAAATTAAATTGAATTTTTTGGATGGTAAAACATGCATTATTTTGCTGAAAATCTTATAGTATGTGAAATAGTTTAGAAATAGAAAATATGACTTCTGGTTTGTATTCAACCATATTTTGCAAAGTAGAAATTATGTTTTCCTTCTCATTATTGATAGAATAATATGCAAGTGTCATTATAAACCTTATTGTAATTACCAATTGTATGGCAACCATAATATAAAAGCAAAGCTGAATTTTCATCAGTTTAGCTATCAGGGAAGAAAGTTGAATTTATAATGAGGTTTTGTGAATATTGATTGTAATAAATACTTTAAATTACTCCCTATGCTCATTCAGAATGCCAAGAAGACAACTTTATCTCTGTGATTATCTCTAGAGATGCAACAGAGCTGGCCCAAATACCTTAGCTTATTCATTACTAGTGATCTCAGTGGGCTCTCTTGGAATGTTCCAGCACAGCAGGTATTGTTCTGTGCCTCCAGCCATAATTTAATGGAGGAAGCTGTCATGATAGTCTTTGCTTGGCATAAAAGGAAAGCATCAATGCAGCATACAAAGGCGTCTGCTAACTCCTGAGAAAATACATAGTGGACTGCCTGAGCCATGTACCTATGGAGTCAATAAGACCGAAAAGGTAATATGTGGGCTTGAAGCTCATATATCCTTGAGTTTGACAGAACAGAATGCCACAGTAGTAATTTTGTAAAGAAAGAACTGTCTCAATTAAAAAAAAGTAAATTACTCGCAAATGTTTTGTGCTCTTGCCTTTGTCTTATTTTCCCTTGGTGTATTAATCGGGGTATATTGTCATGATATCATGTGACATGTCTCTCTGGCTGTGATCCTGGCTGCCAGCTGCAATGATGCTTACAACCATAAAGGGTACTTCCTTAAGTACCTCTAAATGACTGTCCATGTCTCATTATGTCATTCTTATCACTCACCCAGGTATACACTTGTCATTCTTTACATTTCCTAGTCCTATTATTGGCATTCATCATAGGAACACTCCTTGATGCACTGGAACACATATAGGCAGCCCCTCCAAAACATGCATGGTCCCTGTTGTAGTTACCTGAGCATTGCTGGGACAAAGCGAATGACTAACAGCAGCAGATAGGAGGAAAGTATTTTATTATGACTTATAGTCTCTAGGGGAAGCTTCAAGGTGGCAGGGAAAGCATGGTATGAGCAGATGCTGGACATCATATCTGCCACAGCAGGTAGTACACCACGGCATGAGAATGATCCAAACACTGGCAAGGGGAAGTGGCTATGCAACCCCTAACCCCAACCAAAACAACACACCACCTCCAGGAAGCATTAATTCCCAAATCCCCATCAGCAGGGAACCTAGCATTCAGAACACCTAAGTTTATGGGGGTGAGCACATGAATCAAACCTCCACATTCCTCCCCTAGGACCCATACACTGATAAGTATACATGATGTAAAATACAATGCATTCAGTCCAACTTTAGCAGCCCATAGTTTTTATAATCCCAATGACATTCAAATGTCCCCACAGCCCAAGGTCTTTAAACTGAGCCACATTACCAGAAAATAAACAAACAACAAAAAAAACATAATGGCACAGAATACATATTCACACTGCAAAGGATGACACTGAGCATAGCAAAGAAATATTTAACCACTACAAAATTTAAACAGGGCAAACATGAATCTCTGTAGCTCCAAGTCCAACAACTCTGGCCAGTGACAAATCTCCAAGTCCGATAATTCTAACCAGCAACAATCTCTGGCGTTCCAATTCTGCCCCTCCAGCTCGGCTACTCACAGTCCTGGAAAACTTCATCCAGGGCTGGCAGCTCTCTTTAGCAGCTATCTCCCAGTTCCAGCATCTCCACTGGGTCTCCACTGAAACCCATGGTCCATACTCATGGCTCCATCAGGTCTCCATGCAGGCAACCAGCAAACCTGCTTCACACTGCCCATGGTCGTTTCCAAAACACAAGACCATGTTACAAATTCAATAACTCTCTCTTTCCTGCATTTCTTATACTCTATAATACCAGGTAAGGTGCCAATTTGTTAATGCAGGGGGGAGGGGGGAAAGCAGACTTTGAAGAACAGGACAACCGGACACTTGAGCACTCAGGCCCTTCAAAACAGTGTACATTTTTCCTGTTGTCTCAATGCAAGTCAGCTGAGTGAATCTCAAAGGCAGTAATCTTTCATACAATTGCAGAACAGGCAGAAGTTTCAGCCAAGGTATTTCTTTTTCTGTGCCGTATCCCTCTGCTCACACCAGTTCCTTTCTACACAAAGCAACCCTGCACAACTTCTCAGGACTCGGGCATAAGAGCAACCCTGCACAACTTCTCAGGACTCGGGCATAACAGCAACCCTCACACAAACTGCTAGCCCAGTCCAAGCAAAGCTCTTTCTCACCTTCATAAGCCAAACCTCACAGTCCATAGTTCTTAATGCATTCAGGTCTTTCAACTCTGACCAGAATAGTCCATCAAGCTGTACTAACAGCACTGCAAGGCATCTCTTAGGACAAGGTTTCAAATCCTTCCACTTTCCTTTTGAAAATCAGCATCAAAAGGCCAAAGCCACACAGTCAGATTTCTAGCAGCAAATGGCACCACTCCTTGGTACCAAAATTACTATTGCAGTCATGTTCGCTTTGCTGGCAGAAATCACCTGACCAAGAGCAGTTTGGGGGAAAAAATAAAGGGATTTATTTTGGCTTAAAAACTCGAGGGGAAGGTCCTTGATGGCAGGGGAAAACAATGATATGAGCAGAGGGTGGACATATCCCCCTGGCCAGCATATGGTGGACAGTAGCAACAGGAGAGTGTGCCAAACACAGCTGGGAACATAGCATTCAGAACGCTTAAGTTTATGGAGGACTCCTGAATAAAACCACCACAGCTGGAGACCAAGCACCAAAACACATCAGTTTATGAGGGGCATCTGATTCAAACCACCACAGTCCCTACTTGTAAACAGGGCACCTTTCACTCAGACCTTATTCTGAAACCTTATATTTAGCTGTCATTCTTCCTCCTCATGGTCATAGTTATAATACCACATTTGAAACAATTAAGGACCCAATATGTACATCATGTTAACTTACTCAAGGACCAATATGCACTTGAAAATTCTAATCTAGTGTTCCTTAAATGTGGTTCACTCCAATGCAATCTTATATGCAAGGATGATCTATAACAGAACCTGTCCATGAGATAAGAAGACATATCCCCTTCTCAAGCTATGTATATAGAACCACAGAAATTTTCTCAGAATATGGCAGAGAAAATAAATTTTTATATGTGGTAGATACTTGTAGGGATGTTCCTCACTCATTCAACTTATTTAGTGACTTACGAAGAAAGTTCATCACCTAAGGATGAAATTGTTGGAGGAAGAAGTTTCAGAGCTATAAACAAAAATAGGAAAAGGTATGAGACAGTGATCTAGAAAAGTGATCATAAAACTGCAGTATGATCACATTCTTGAACAAAAAAGTGTACATTTAAAATTAATTTACCAGAAAATAATGACTAATTCATCCTTGTTTTTATTGCTAATTAATTAACAACCAACTGTAATATGCTTCTTATCTAAGACTATGTGCTGGGGAACAGGGTTAAATATGTATTATATGAAATGGTAATTGAAAAACTACAAAATAGAAATTGGCAGCAAATAAAATGTTTGTAAACAGTTTGTAAATCATAGGAAATGTTAATGCCCTAATATAATGTAATAGGACAATGGCATTATAATACAAATTTGAGAGAAAAAAATTACACACTTTAAATATAGCATAAAATACAAGAAACAGTAAAGGTCTTTAAGTAAATTTGCACAAATCCACTCATTAACTAACTTGAGGAATGAGGTCATGGATTAACCTTCTTACACCTTTCAATCCTAAATTTTTTATTGGTATAAATGGGAAAAAGAATGTATATAGTTATTATTTTCATTTTATTTTTATTAGCATACAAAAGATTAGCTTTTATTTTGATGTTTTTGAAGCATATTTTGGTTTAATTTTCCTTTCCCTATTCTCCTTCATTCTTCAAGAAATCATCTGAACATTATCCTAGGGAATTAGAAACAAAAACAAGACTACTTTTAACTGTTAAAATAACATCTACATGGCAAATATTTTATCATAGCTTTCAGACTTATGTTTGTCAATGTGTGGTCCTTGAGTCATTTGAACTTGGAGTGCTATTTTTGTATGTTCTACATGTTTGGGGGGGTATATGCACATGTGTATGCAGAAATACACTCAGGTTCAATGTGGCCAGGGGAAAACTTTGCGTATCCTTTCTCTATTACTAATTTGCAATTTTTTGTTGTTGAGACAATGTCTTTGTCTACACTCAGAGATGCAGTTTTCATAGGTTTCCTGCCCCTTACAAGACTGGGATTACAGACATAGCTTGAATCTGATGTACTGTTGAGGTAGTCACAGAATTGGAACCACAAAAATTGAAGCTTAGGAATATATATTTAAATAAATATTCAATTATGGTTCTTTTATCTAACGAGTTCAAATGTACTACGAACCAGCCACAGTGAACCATCTCCCCTCTTTTCTCAATCATAATCTCTCCTTCTACTAGATAATTCCCATGAGGACATAAATATAATCATGAATCAAAGAATTTTGTTTATGTCCATGCCCCTTTCTAGTTATAGACTAAACTTATTTACTTGCAATAATAACTTGAGTCCTTTGTATCTTTTTTCTTACCTGCTCCTTCTGCCTAAGAACATTACACTCTCCCCCTCCCCACATATACACTCACATTACTATATTTAATGAGAAATCAGCCAGTGAACATTTTCCCATCTCCTTGTTTTTGGTAATATTTGATATCATTTATTATTCCTAAAAAACTATCTCCTATTTTTTTTCCAGACACCACTTTCTTTCAGGTATTATGTGACTTTTCTAATTTTGTCTCATTTTCTTTAACAGTGTCACTGTCCCTCTTCTGTTCATCCTTCCAATTCTGACATCATTCAAATTTTAATCTATTTTTTTAACTCTCCAGTATTTCTCCATGCAACGTCTTTCATACTCAGAACTTACATGATGTATTTTATATAGATAGATTTCAAATTCTTTCTCCATTATATACTAGTAGATGGACAAATTTTATATGTTCTCTATGAGGTTTTGTTTTTTCAGAATGATCCAGAATAGGCTGCAGTGCATGAGAGGATAAAAGAAACAGGATGAATCATGACATTATCATTATTATTGGTGCAACATTCATATTTACTGTTTAATTAGACTCTTCTATCTGATATGTAAATGTTCAGGAATTCCCAGTAAAAATTGCATCTACTTTAAAATATGTTTCTCAGCCTCTTTTTTTATATCTAACTGCTTAATTCACAATTCTAATCATAACAAAACAATTCATATGATTAAAAGCATCTCACATGCTAGTACCTTCAAAACACCAGTTTTAAGCATTAATTATTTTCTGCAAACAATTATATGGAAATATTATTGTTATTATTATTAAAATTTTAGACATGAGGAACATAAAGCAAAATAACATGAGCAAATTTAGTTTGGGGGACACAAACAGATTGACTCAAGTTGCTCAATAGTACTTTATTTTTTTTAATTTTTTGTTCATTATTTATTTATTTATTTGAGAGTGACAGACACAGAGAGAAAGAGGCAGATATATATATAGAAAGAGAGAGAGAATGGGAGCGCCAGGGCCTCCAGCCACTGCAAACGAACTCCAGATGCCTGCACTCCCTTGTGCATCTGGCTAACATGGGTCCTGGGGAATCGAGCCTTGAACCAGGGTCCTTTGGCTTCACAGGCAAGCGCTTAACCGCTAAGCCATCTCTCCAGCCCCAGTACTTTAATCTCAACACTTCCAAGGACTAATATAACCCCTTATTCTCACTCCTTGTCCCTTTGCAATGTTCCTTATTACTTTGAATGTTGCCTCCAGTTATTAATCTGTGAAAAGGAGAAACTTGAATGCCAGTTTTCATATTGTCATTTCAATTCCCTCCTTGAGATTTTACCTACTTAATATCTATAGGCTGGCTTGAATTTACAGTAAAACTAATTCTGTATTATTTTAATGTTAAAGCTAGATATATTTACATAATTGCTGCCTACATTTCCATACCTATAATGTACAAATGTTTCATGAAACAAAATTACTGTTGGTGTTTTTATCCCTTCCAGAAGGATCTCACAACTTTAATCTTTGCCTATCAATTCACTTCATTGTCTAGCTGTAGTCATTTCTCTTAGCTTAAAAACAAGTTATTTATTTTCTTATTTTCTCTTGTGGAAGCACACTCTTTTAAATACCAATATAGCCAGATACACAAAGGTGAGCCAAGCTCAAGGTCGCACATGCCCACTAGGTAGTACAAGCATATGGAATTTAATTACAGTGGCTGAGGGACTGGCACACCAATTCTCTCTCTCTCTCTCTCTCTCTCTCTCTCTCTCTAAAACAAATAAATAAATGTCAATCTATATTATGATTCTGTTGTTTCTCCCATGACCAAAGCTCTTAGCTCCATGATAACAGGCATGGGCACATACCACATAGTAGATACTTCATAAATACTTTAATTGAAAAATAATACATAGATATCTTAATGAAATCATTTGATTTACACTAAAGTTTGCACATACTTATTGCAAAAGTATTATTGATCATTGTGATAATTTGCTTAAGTTATTTTATTCCTTTTATATGCACAGTTGTCACCTAGTTTATAAATCCAACTTCACTAGAAGCAACATGTACATTAAGAAGTCTGTCAACAGTGAGTTCTCGTGATAAAGGGAAGCCATACAAATTCATAATTATTGCTGAATGGATGATAAATTTGTTGAATACCTCCAAAACTTATTGGCAGTTTTATTTTCTTGTGACCAAATAATTCATTGAATACTAAATGATGTCTCCAGAGTAATAATTCCACTGTAGAGAAATGTGTGCACAAGCAGGTCATAATGCATGCATAATATACTCAGAGCAGTGGTGTCCATATGAGCCAAAATTTTCAGACAATTCAAATGATACCAGCAATTAAAAAGACAAATTTTGGCTCTGTCATGCAATGGATTGCTAGTTAGAAATTGGAATGCCTAAAGGAAACTTCCACATGCCATATACATAAATCTTTCAAACAGAATTACAAATTCAGATCCATATAAAACACTATTTATAGAGTGGATTAATTGCTGAGGATCAAACTCAGGAAAATCTAGACCTATAACAAAACAACGAGTCTTGTTATGGATATCATGATAAAATTATCTCGAGCTTTATCATCTTTAGGAAAAGGAGAGGTTTATGACCCCATAGGGACACATAAGGGGTTATTGAGATACCTGTAATGCAGTTTTATCCTGAATTAAGGCTATTTATTTATTACAAAGGTTATGATCTTATATCCCCTCTCCCTTGCTCCCAATTTCCCCAAGAACACTCCCCAGTGGGGCAATTGGTATTCACTGTGGGGTAATTAAAGCTTCAGTTACTCTCTGGGTAGCGGGCTGTGTCTCTGGATAGTCTTACCCATGCTGTGGCTCTTACAGTCTTTCTGTTACCTGTTGCACAATATCCCTGAGCTTTGTCAGACCTGTTGGCAGTTTGATTTAGTGTTGGGCTCTCTCCAGCATCTGGATTTCTGCTTCTATGGGATTTGATTAACCACAATGTCTGTTGCCTTTTCCCTGGAGCTAGTTGTCAGAGTAGCAATGAGAGTAATATTCAAGTCTCTACTTCTCCTACTTTGAGGAACCTCCATATTACTTTCCATAATGGCTGGACCAATTTACATACCACCAATAAGGCATAAAGGTTCCCTTCTACCTAAATCCTTGCCAACATTTATTATCATTTTGTATTCTTGATGATAACCATTCTGACTGGAATGAGATAAAATCCCAATGGACTGTTGATTTGCATTTCATTGATGGATAAAGCAAACTTTTAAAAAAATATATTAGACATCATTTTCAATTGTTTTTATTTTATTTGATATAGACCTGCAATGCATATGGACATTTATTGATTTAGACACTTTGTACTTTTGATGTTAAATTTTTAACTTCTACATATATTCTAGATATTAACTTCTTGTAGGCAGAATAGCTGGCAAAGATTTTTCCCCTATTCTGTAGACAGCATCTTTATTGTTTTCTTTGTGAATTTGATACCATGTAATCATATATTTCTTATGTCTTAAGTTGTACATATATCTTTAAAAATAAACAATGTTTTGTGTGTCTGTTTTTTATTTATAAAAATGTCATTTTGATATAAATTTTACTCTGGTTGTTTTTCATCATGTGTTTATGTACATCCATACCTTGGCTGTGTATTCTGCACATACATCTTGTTCTTCAGTTATATACATGTTATTAAGATTGAGAAAGCCCATGAAGAAAATTCAGCACAAACCCTTCACATGACAGTCAGAAAAATTAAGGTCCAAAACAAAATTGCCTTGTCCAAGGTCAAAAGACATAATGATAAATCCAGACATCTAACTGCAGACATATGTAGATAACCAGCATTGCAGAAAGCTGTTAGTTTTCTTCTATTGCTGGTTCTCCATTTCTCTCTAGTAACAGAATTTTCATCTGAGTACATGGTAACTCAGATTGAGACTAAATTTTCCAACTTCCCCTATAGTTAAATGTTACCATGTAGTGATATGATGACCAGGCCACAGAATTCATGTAGAACTCTCCCATCATATGGTTGTATATAATACCTCAAAAGGGACATTTGGAACACCTATCTTGCCCTTACTCTTCATAAAGCTTCTTCCATTCTATTGAATTCAATGTATGTATATATTTTATCATTTTAATCTATAATGATTTTAAAACAATAGGGTTTTGGACTAAAAGAATACTTGTCTTTTGAGAATCTGGTGGTGTAAAATTGCCAGATCAAGTAAGGTCATGTGCCTCATTTATGTCAATGGTCCTCTGTGTTTTCTTATTTCTTGCAGTCAAGCTAATACTTACATAAATACTAAATAAATGTGTATTTAAAAGGCCAAATTTTTGGTACCAGATCACAATAACCTTTTTATCTTATTTTATTTACTTTTTACTATTGCATATGTATGTGTTTATGTTTGTATGCATGCAGTACATATGCATGTGTGTACATATGGAGGCCAGAAATTAACAATGAGTCAGTTATCTTCCTGTATTACTTCCCACCTTATGTTTTTTTAAACAGTATCTCTCACTGAACCTAGAGCTTGCTAATTTCTATAGACAAGCTAGCAAGCAAGCCCTGAGCATCCCTCTGTCTCTCTGCCTCCCAGGCACTGAGAATACGGATACATAGCACCATGCCTGGATTTTGTGTGGGTGCATGCTTATTCAGCAAGTATTTTAGATGCTGATCATTTGCATTCCCAGATCCAACAATGCTCTTTCATGTTATCTCCTCAAATACCAGACTTTTAAGTAGTATTCATATATCACTTCTGGGCTTTTTGATAACTTATCTGGAGAACTCAAAAGCCCAGAGGTGATACAGGATAAGATTCATTAATTTCAAAATGTAACCTAAACCAAGCTTCAGGCACATAAATAACTTTATTGTGAACATAAAAGTTATGTTGATCATTTCCAGATAGGATAAATTTCCATTAACAAACCAAGAAAAGTCAACAGAAACTAACTTGGACATTGTTTTCATTAAAATGTTTTGAGTAAAAATTCATTCTGGAGGTTGTAGCAGTTATGTACCATATGTTTCCATGAAAACACATTATAAGATTCTTACACAGTTTCTTTTTAAGTTTTTCAGACTTTTTGGAGCAAAACTGTTCAAAAATATAAAATTTAATCTTGAGCCATTACAAAATAAATCATGGAAGTGAATGCACACATGTGTCTGTCATCAACATTACTAAATAAATTCAAGCTGAAATATACATAAATTGTATATAATATAAGCACATCTATGTTTCAATATGAAAGAAAATATTGTAGAATATGAATATTAATAATTAAATAGAGAGTGGTTGTGATTGAGGAAATATGGGATATTCTCACGATTTTAGATTTTTGGGTTTGTATGTTTCCTTGTAAAACAACTGAAATCCCCACATATGCCATTTCTACACAATGGCACACAAAGATGTGGAGAAGAGGTATAGGGTTTTTTTGTTGTTCTTGTTGTCCTGTAGCACCAACAAACACCACCATAAACAAAACAGTATTCACTTGGCCTGCACTTCTCAGGCAAGAAAGAGATACTAAAAGAAGAGAAAATGGCTATAGAGCAGGGGGTCAAGAAGAAAACATCAACAGATCACATTGCTCCTGGAGCTATGACCTGCACAGCGTTTGCTGGTGTTAGCTTAGATGCACCTATGCTTCCCTTCAGAGGCTTAGATTCCTCTACACAGCCATTCAACTGTATTTACCAACCTGTACCACTCTCAAAAGAGAAGTTTTTATTCTCTTTCAACTCGTCTCACTCTCTCCTCCTATCCTGCCAGGCCATTTTCTATGTGCTCAGATTGCTTTGTAAATATAATCAAATGTGTATTTCCCTTATCTTCTAACTTAGTTGAATTGTTTATTTCCTTTATTTTCAGTCATAACTGAAACAACTGGCTATTTATTGAGTGTATGGGATATCCAACAGTATAACCTGCTACCAGAACAGCCATCTAAATCTACTTCAGTTTCTGACACCATTCAAAATCTTGTGAAAATTGGATATCCTTCTTTATATTCTAAAGCATTGTTCTCATCTGTGGATGTTTTTGACTCTCTTGTACAATGGCTAAAAAATTAAGTCCATAGCCTCTTTCCTATTCTAAAAGCTGTTGTGATCTTGGGTGATTCCATGTTTATGTGTAAGATATACCCATTGAAGTAGAATTTATTTTTCCTGCACAGTTCATTTTAAGTAATACATATCTCTACTCTCACTTGTCTCAGTCACAATTTCTCCATCATTTTTTTTCTTATATAATATAAACATTCCCTACCAATGAATCCCCACCACCCATCATCTCACCTCCTGGCTCTCATGTTACATCTACACTTTGTCATTGCTTTCATTTAAATCCTTGTTCTTCATGTTGACTTTCTTTCAGTCTACAGCTAGCTGCTAAATACATTTTTTCCATCTTAAATCAATTACTCACATCAATATTCTCAAATGTAGTTTCCACTTCAAGATATGCTTACAGTTCCAGCAAAAATGCATTATTTTGTTTGCTTTATTGACTTTGTGTTTCCCAGTTTCACCATCAGTATGCTTTCCCAGACATCATGCCTTTCTCCTGTCTCCTCCTGCTTTCTGCTTCCAGCTAATACTGTGTTATTTCCTTTCCAAGTATTTCTCAAATACTTTTACATGTATACTCATCTGTTTACTTCTTTCAGAAGATTATAAGATTTTTGATATTAAGGATTTTGTGTGTTTTGGCTATAACTACATAACCGATATCTAGACCTAATCCTGGTAAAATTGCAATGCTCAATAATTATTCATGGAATGAATCCATTAAATGCACAGATATCCTATATTTACTTCCCTCTCTGTTTTCCCTCAGCCAGCATCATATTTTTCCTATACTTCTGGCTTCTGTCTAATCCTCATACCACATTCTAATTTTTTAGGAAGCCTTCACTGATACTTCCACCATTCTCTGGCCTTCCACAACATTCTGTATGTATTTAAAACCATGCCTTTTCTCACTCAGTCTTACAGTGTTAGATTAATGACAGACTATTCCATCACCCTAAATGACAGAATCCAGTGACCTAGAAAGAAGGAAAAAAATATGAACCATTTCTGTCTTCTAATCAACTGGCATGGGGCCTAGCAAAGAAACAGTTAAGGAATAGCATTGAAATCCATGAATGGACTACATTATCAGCTATATAAATCATTTCTTTAACCCATTCAAATCAAATTTGATCTATGTTAGATGCTCCCAATTATTGACTTCCCCCCTACAATGTTTGGGGAAACTACAGTGGAATGCCTTCCTTTGAAACAAAAAAAAATTCAAATACTGGTCTCTATTATAATGTCCAAAATTTAATCCACAGGTATTTCCTCACCATTTCTGAATAAGTAACCAGATATCTAAATCTCCACATTTCTATGTTGCTTCAGTTACTGTGACTATTATCAGTCATAATTGCTTAAATTTTTGACATAATATTTGAGCTTGTTCATTGCTAGTTCAATGGATTTGTGGTGTGTTCATTACCTAGATTTTCATTCCAAATGTGCCATCTCTGAGCTGTTGAACTTGAATCCAGTTTGCAATTGAGCTTATTTTTATTCAAACATTGACATTTAGTTTGAAAGAGATAGCATTATGGAAAGATTAATGACATAAATATATATTTGGTGACTATGTCACATAACATCATATCTTCATGATAATCTCGTTTTTGTATTAAATCTTAATGAAAAGAACAATAATTACATGTGTGATGCCTGGACCTCTGTGTTTTCTCTAATGGGAAAAACTCTCAAACTTTGTGAACATTTATTTTTATGGGAAGTATAGAATGGAAAAGTTGCTCAACTTACAAAATTGGTAAGCTCAGAATCAGTAAGAGTACATCTTAAGGAGAAATTGGTGAGTAATGGAGAGGGACATACAGTGTTCTCCACTGGCCTCTGTGCACAAGGAGCATGTGAATCTGCACACACATGTACATATAACACACATACCACACAACTCATAGTATATACACATATGCCTTTTTAATTTTTCATAAATGAAGTTACACCTACATGTGGCCATACACAGTTGTTTGCACTGTACATTTGGTATTGAATTCAAGTAATCTCAGGCCTCTAGGCTCTCCTGCTTGTGTAGGAATCATCCTTAACTGTTGATCCATCTCTACTCCCCTGAAAAATGTATTTCTTAAACCAGTACCCTTCACTTATTAAATAAATGTTCACAAAATTATACTCAAATAGATATTAAGTCTTTGTAGGGATTTGTGATTGTACAAAGAATAGCACACACAGATAGTTAGTAAAGTGGCTAAGGCCACAGTCTAAGAGAAAGGTGGCCATGATCAAAAGTAGTGACTGTAGGGTTGGAGAGATTGCTTAGTGGCTAAGGTGCTGGACTGCAAAGCCAAAGGACCCAGGTTCAGCTCCCCAAGACCCACATAAGCCAGATTGACAAGGTGGCACATGCATCTCTCCCTCTTTCCCTCCCTTCTGCCTTTCTCAAATAAATAAATAGTAGTAGCGACTGCAGATGCACATGATGAATGGATGTGATATTAGTGAGTCTATTAGCAAATCACATCCAGATGCCTAAACAGGATTCATTCTAAATTCCAAAAAGGTTCTCAGTTAACTCTAAATCTCAGTAATGGTTTAAAATTACCTTTGCATAATTGGTATGCAGAACCAAATCAAGCCAGACCTTGAAAGTCAGATTAGACCTGGGCATTTATCCTGATGATCACTATTTCTCAAAGTGCACTTTTTAAAGCAGCAGTGTCAAAATTCACTAAGGTATGGACTATAAGGCAGTTTCCTAGATTTTACTCTAATCCTCCAAAATCCCAGTCTTTGAGGAGATGCATGGGCTTATTACAAAGCTTTGGAAGTGGTTTTAAAGCACAATAAATCTTGAGAGCAACAAAGAGGGGAGGCATTGATGTTTGCTAAGCAAGGAAGTGCTATTCTATTTGTGTTTTACAAAGGTAACCATGGTTACAAGGAGTAGGGAGAGAAAAAGATGGGGAGTGGGTGGAATGGTGAATACTTTAGAAGGCAAGGGGCACTATTATTTCCAGTGTGCTGCATTCCTGAAGATACTGACTCTTTAGTCATGCTGACATTTATGACTAAGCTTTAGAGTCATTATGATTTCTGATTATGGAACTTAATTCAAAAATTCTGCTATAAGCTTTGGAGTGGCCTTCACAGACTTTTCATTAAGCCATTGGGAAATACAAGGATGAGGCTATAGAGATGTTATCTAAACATGCTTTATTTTTCCTGTAAATATGGCTAATCTTTCCCTTGTAAGGAAATAATCAACATATTTGGAATATCATCTAAGTAAGGAGATAAGTATTCTATGCCAAATCCATGGTGCTTAATGTGTATACATATGCTCATGCACTTGTGTGTGTGTGCCCGAGTGCACACATGTGAGAGTGTGTTTATAAGCATGTTTGTGGGCCTCTGTTTACTCCAAATGAACACCAGACCACACACTACTGTCACTTTTTGAATGTAGTTTATGTGGGTGACTTAGGAATTGAACTTGAGCTGGGCGGCTTTGCAACTAAGCACCTTTAAATGCTGAGACATCTTCCCAGCTCCCACTATGCCAATTTCTGATGCTAACCACAACATTATAATACTAACAAACTGTTTTTTCTTGTTGATATTATTTATGTTTGTATTTATTTGTGAGAGCAAGAGAAAGAGAGAGAGAGAAAGTGGGTGTGTCAGGGCCTTCAGCCACTGTAAACAAACTCCAGATGCTTGCACCACCTTGTGCATCTGGCTTTATATTGGTACTGGGGAATCAAACCTGGTCCTTAGGCTTTGCAGGCAAACACCTTAACCACTAAGCCATCTCTCCAGCCCCAAAACTGTTTTATTTTTTTGATTACTTTTGGAGCTACAGAGAGATGCCAAGTTTTACAAATATTTTTATTGTCTTATAAGAACTAAACCAATTGAACTTTGACAATGGAGCCAGAATCAACCACCTGAATGTATCAGAGCAGGAGAATGTGGAACTTCCTATACCTTGTATGTAACTTCCAGGTAACCTGCGAGCTTCCTTCTGCAGAGTACTGCAGAGATATTAAGAGTGAACAGGAAAAAAACCTCAAATTCTAAGCCTAAGATCCTCACCTTAAATGATAGTAATTTTACAGCAGTATGTTTTAGACACTAGAAATGGAATGTCAATGTCATCTGTATACTATAAATGAGATTATGATACAAGTAAAATAGAACTGTCCCATGTGGCAGTGTGAAGGTAAAATGTCTCCCCTAAGTTCGAGAAATTTGAACAATTGGTCCTCAGTGGCATATGTGCTTTGGGAACTTGGTGGAACAATTAGGTGATAGAGCCTTTCTGGAAGATCATGTCACTAGGGACAGGGACTTGAGATATTATAGCCCAGTATCATCTGCTGTTCTCACTCTTTCTGTTTCCTGTGCTACAATGTGTTTCCTGTTTCTTCCATGTTTTCTCCCGTAATTGACTTCATTCTTTGGAATTGTTCGCTGAATTAAACTCTTTTCCTTCCATAAACTGCCTCTGGTCAGATTATTTATTTCCAGAAATGAAAAGCTAACTTATATATCACCAAGGACTTTTTACTACCATGAAAGAATATGAAGACCGAATTCTGTACAATACATAGATACACATGACAATATAACAAATAAACAAATAAAATTGTATTAATTGATTACTATTATTTTCATGCCCATATTACAGATAAGGTAACTGTGGTGGTTTTATTCAGGTGTCCCCCATAAACTTAGGTGTTCTGAAGGCTAGGTTCCCAGCTAATGGAGATTTGGGAATTAATGCCTCCTGGAGGGAGTGTATTATTGGGGGCGGGTTTATGGGTGTTATAACCATTTTCCCCTTGGTACACTCTCTTGTTGCTATTGTCTGCTTTATGTTGGCCAGGAGGTGATGCCCACCCTCTGCTCATGCCATCGTTTTCCCCTGCCATTGTGGAACTTCCCCTCGAGCCTGTAAACCAAAATGAACCTCCTTTGCCCACAAACTGCTCTTGGTCGGGTGATTTCCACCAGCAATGTGAATCTGACTGCAACAGTAACTAAGGAACAAAAATATTAAATAATCCTTCCAAAGTCACACTGTCTGGCAGGACTTGGATTCAAATTTAAACTGTATGTTTCTAAAATTTTATTCATAAATTATGTCTGCAATTCACTATAAATATAGTGTCTTGAAAGCAGAGCTCTAGTCAAGTTTCTAGCTTCCCTCACACAAAATAATGTTAAGAACTAAGGCTTGAGGGAAGGAGATATAGAAACTAATAAATACCCCAATGTGGCATATGCAATAATAAAAATTTATGGTAGGTGCCATGTGAAGAAGCATAGGGACAAAATACCAAATTCCTCCTGAATGAGAAGAAAAAACAGATATTATAAACAGACAGCACCATTCTTTCAACTCTGGAAATACATTATAACCCTATTGCAAAGATTTTCATCCCTTTTACATATTAGAGCAGAACAAGCAGACTGTAATTTTGTCATGATTTTCTAAATATAACTGATACATTCGTAGTCTGCCTGTAGTTTGACTCAGGCAGCAATAGAGTTAAAAAGTGTGTGATATTAGATAATGAATGAGTAAAATGGATTATTAGGCAATAATACCCCCTTTAATATCAGATTTACTTATGGTGTGAGGTTCCTCACACAACCTAGATTTTCGACAAATGTGATTCCTTTATTATTTGTGGCTGTTGTTACATCAGGAATTTTGGGTCACTGCATAATTATCTGTGCTTATGTTTTACTTTTTTGTTTCAATTTATTATGATTCATTTGTACAGGATTCATAAATATAGGTAAGTGATAAAACTTTTCTGGAGGATTTTTTTTCTTTCCTGTGAGATTTACCCAAAAATAAACATACTACATAGACTGAGGTTTAGTCTGCATTTGGTTTTTGTGAATGTGTAGCCTTGTATACCTAAAGACATTCAGTAAGTCAACAGAAATAGACTACATATTCTTGAAAGTGGTATCTTAGAAACAGACTTTGGTTTTGCAATTATGAACATAGACAGAGAGAGAGAATTTATTTCAAATGGATATTGATAAAGGAATTGACAGCCATATAAATTCATATTTTTTTTGCTCTTTTCAATTTGGAATCTACCATACTTGGTGTTTATAAAGGTCATATTAAAAACCACTGAAAGTGTGATAGATTGCACATCTGCAAATAACAAACAATGTGAAGTTAGCTTAGAACTAATATAATTACAAATTTTACAGCTTATTCACTTTAAAATTTTATTTTAAGAAGTCTTTTTGTCTAGGGCACTGGGGAGAATAGAAAAATCCACAGAATAGTGTGAGACTCTAAGGCTTTTTATAAGCCAGCTATGATGCCAAAGACACCCACATATGATACAACCAAAGACTCAGTTGATACCATGTACGTATAAGTCCAACATTGGGAAGGATCAGAAGTCTCTTGATCTTCAGTAACTGTGAATGTTTCCATGAAATACACAGGGAAGAGGTAGAGTTGGGCTTCTCATTTATAACTGGTGGGATTTGGACATAAAGAGAGAAATAAAAAAGGATAAGAATGAGGCCAAATGCTGAGACAAGCCTTCCCTATATACTTAGATGGTTCTCCCTGATGATCAAGCCTGTATTTTGGGAATTTAATAAAAATAACTCCCAACTTTTATATGACAACTATTATATTTCTGGAATCATTTTGGATTCTTTATTCATTGAATCACTATGGATGATTTCACTGAATCCTTATGATATGTTGAGATTGGAGTAACTATATGTCCATTTTACATATGAGAAAACAAATAGACATGCAGGCAACTCACAGCTAGAAAGCACTAGATCCAGAGGTCACAAAAATGTGAATTCTGGCTCAGGAACTTGTGTTTTTCATTACTACTGTCCTAGTATTCTTTTTAGTCTAAGGTTCTTCTGATACTCATCAAAACTTAGAAATCTCCCAAAGACCTTTTATTTCCTTGATTTGTAGCTGTCAAACATTTCCATATGAAAAGTAAAAACTATAAAAACTTAATTAGTAGTATATTTTAAAACATTTATATTAAGGACCTTCCTACACCCCTCAAAAGTTTTCATATTGAGCTAAGTCCTATCCTTTCTTAGAAGGACCTTTAGCCTTTGGCTAGGGTAACTTTATACTGGTTAAAATAAAATAATCAGACCTTTTGGGGCTTACTGGACACTGGCTGTGAATCGACATTGATTCCAGGAGACCACAGACAGCATCATGACCCTCCAGTTAAAAGTAGGTGCATATGGAGGTCAGGTGATCAATGGAGTTTTGGCAAATGTTAGACTGGCAGTGGGTTTAGTGGGTCCCCAGACTCATCCTGTAGTTATTTCTCCAGTCCCAGAATGAATATTTGGGATAGATATGCTTAGGCATTGGCAGAACCCCCACATTGGTACCCTGACTTGTGGAATGAGGGCTATTACAGTTGGAAAGGCCAAATGGAAACCATTGTAGCTCCAACTTCAAGGGAAAATTATTAACCAAAAACAGTATCTTATCTTTGGAGGGATTGCAAAAACTAATGCCACTATAAAGGACTTAAAGGGTGCAGGGGTGGTGATTCCTACCATGTCTCCATTTAACTCTTCTATTTAGGATGTTTAGAAGAGAGACAGATCCTGGAGAATGACAGTGGATTATCAGAAGCTTAACTAAGTAGTGACTTCAATTGCAGCTGCTGTACCAGATATGGTCTCTTTACTTAAGCAGATTAACACATCTGGTACCTGGTATGCAGCTACTGATCTTGTGAACACATTCTTTTCCATACCAGTCTATAAGGACCATCAGATGCAACTTGCCTTCAGCTGGCAAAGTCAGCAGTACACCTTTACTGCTTTACCGCCAAGTTATATTAAGTCTCCAGCCCTATGTCATAGATTAGTTTGCAGGGATCAATACTGCCTGTCCCTTCCACAAGGTGCAGGTGCCATGTTGGTCCATTACATCAGTGGCATTAAGCTGATCGGATCAAATGAGCTTGAGATGGCAATCACTCTGGAGTTGCTGGTACAGCATGTGCACATCAGAGTATGGGAAATGAATCCATCCAAAATTCAATAACCTTCCACTTCAGTGAAATTTCTACAATTTCAGTGGTGTGGAGCATACAGGGTTAAGGATAAGTTGTTGCACCTGGCCCCTCTAACATTAAGATAGAAACACAATGCCTAGTGGATCTATCTGGATTTTGGAGGCAGCACATTCCTCACTTGGGTGTGTTACTCCATCTCATATTCCAAGTAACTCAGAAAGGTGCTAGTTTTCACTAGTTCCCAGAACAACAGAAGACTTTTCAACAGTTCTAGGCTGCTGTGGAGGATATTCTGTCACTTGGGCCATATGATGCAGCAGATCTGATGGTACTTGAGGTGTCAGTGGCAGATAGGAAGATAGAGATACCATTTAGAGCACTTGGAAGGCTCACATAGGTAAATCACAGAGGAGGTCCTTGGGATTTTGGAACAAGGCCTTGCTGTTATCTTCAGACAATAATTATTCCTTTGAAAGAAAGTTCTGGGATTAGTTGTTAAGGTGCTTGCCTGCAAAGACTAAGGACACAGGTTTGATTCCCCAATACACATGTAAGCCAGATGCACAATGTGAAGCATGCATCTGGTGTTCATTTGCTATGCTTAGAGGCCCTGGCATACCTATTTTTTCTCTCTCTTTCTCCCTACCTTCTTCTTTTTCATAAATAAATAAATAAATAATATATATATTTAAAGAAAGAAGAAAAGACCACTATTGGCCTGATTTGGGGCCTTAGGGGAAACTGAATGCTTGACAATGGGCCATCTACTATGAGACCTAAGCTGCCCATTATGAGCTGGGTATTATCTGTCTAACAAGGCCATAAAGTTGGACATGCACAGCAGAAGTCCATCATCATGTGGAAATGGTATATACTCAATCTTGCTTTAGCAGGCCCTGAAGGCACAAGTCATTACATGAGGAAGTTGCCCAAATGCCTATGGTTGCTAGTCCTGTTACAATGTCTTCTGTACACAAGCACACACCTATGGCATCATGGGGTATGCCCTATGATCAGTTGACTGAGGAGGAAAGGACTAGGACATGGTTTACAGATGGTTCTTGCATTACATGGGCACCTCCCTGAATTGGATAGCCACAGCATTACACCCTCTTTCTGGGACAACTCTGAAGGACTGTGGTAAAGGGAAGTCTTCCCAATGGACATAACTTCAGACAGTGCACATGGTTATGCATTTTGTTTGGAAGGAAAAATGGGCAGGTGTGAAGTTATACACTAATACTGTTTGGCTGGATGGTCCAGGACTTGGAAGGAGCACAATGGGATAATTGGTGAGAAGGATGTTTGGGAAAGGTATATGTGGATAGACCTCTCTGATTGGGCAAAAGATATAAAGATACTTGTTTTCCATGTAAATGCGCATCAGAAGGTGACCCCATCAGAGGATGACTTGAATAATCAAGTAGATAAGATGACCTGTTCTGTGGATAGTGGTCAACCTCTTTCCTCTACCATACCTGTCATTGCCCAGTGGGCCCCTGAACAAAGTGGCCATGGTGGAAGGGATTCATGTTATGCATGTGTCCAAAAACATGGACTTACATTAAATAAGGCTGACCTGGCTATGGCTGCTTCTGAATGCCAATTCTCCCAACAGAAGGACCCCTGATATGGTAGCATTCCTCAGAGTAACCAGCCAGCAACTGGGTGGCAGTTTGACTACATTGGACCACTTCCATCATGGAAAGGGCAACGTTTTGTCCTTACTGGAATAGACACTTATTCTGGGTATGGATTTGGTTTTGTTGCACATAGTGCTCCTGCCAAAACTTCCATCTATGGGCTTACAGAATGCTTTATCCTCCATCATGGTATTCCACACAACATTGCTTCTCACCAAGGAACTCTCTTCATAGCCAAGGAAGTACGGTAGTGGACTCATGATCATGGAATTCACTGGTCTTATCATGTGCCCCATCACCCTAAAGCAGCTGGCTTGATAGAATGATGGAATGGCCTTTTAAAGTAATAGTTACAGTGCCAACTAGGTGGCAGTAGTCTGGAGGCAGGGTCCTCCAATAGGTTGTATATGCTCTAAATGACTTTCCTACATATGGCACTTTTTCTCCCATAGCCCAGATCACAGATCCAGGAATTAAGAGGTGTAAATGGGAATGACATAGCTTACCATCATCCCAAGCTTCCCATTAGCCAATGTTTTGCTTCTTTTTCCTGAAATCTTATGCTCTGCTTGCCTAAAGGTTTTCATTTTGGGGGCAGCATTCTTTTGCCCGCAACCCTCCCAAAAAAACATTCAATTGAGCTGGAAGCTAAGACTTTCCTCTGGCCACTTTTTGCTCCTGATATCCTTCAGTGAACAGGCTAAGAATGGAGTCACAATGCAAGCAGGAATGATTGATCCAGACTACCAGGGGGAAATTGGACTGCTCCCCCACAATGGAGGTAAGGAAGGGTATGTCTGGAGTGCAGGAAATACTTTAGGATGTCTCAACTGCCACTTGATATGAATGTTCACTAATAGTTGTCTAATATTAATTGTGTTACTATTGCAATTTTAGCCCCAAGGCAATTATTAGAACTTTGCTCCCTGAGCAACTGGAAAAGTGTTTGAATGCAGAGCATCTTTTACCATCTTGAGATATAAAAGCTCCCACATGGCATGCAGTAAGCAAAACAAACTGTTGAAACTGTTGCAATTTGCTTGCTCCCTCCTTGCTGAAGGCTTCTGGCTGCCTTACTTCAAAGGGAACACTGTGTGAGGAGAGCATCTGTAGGGAAAAGATAGCAAAGCAAATGTGGCAAGTAAAATAACTTCAGCCTGAAGCGTTTTTGTAAAATGCCAATACTCTATTAATTAGGACACAGTGTCATTGGAAAGCATAAATGGAAACTGGACCGTGACAGCAGTGATATCAGTAGGAATCTCTTATCCCCTTTGAGGCTCTTCTACAAGCAACCTTTTGCCTAAATTGCTGTTGTGCCCTACCATTGGATAGAGCAAAGAGAAAAGTGACATTGGAAATAAGAGCATAGATCTGGGATCATTACCACTTTAAGCTTAGGGGAAGATTCAGTATCGGAGTATGCAATAAATGTTCAGTAATAAGTTGATTTTTTTTCTTTTCCTTTAGCTAATACCAAAAATAAAGAGAGACTTAGTGAATATAAATTTCAGTATTAAAAACTCAACAGAGCTATTAGGAGAAATATACATTATAAAATTCAAAGACCAGAGGAAAAACATTTGATACTTTGATATTTTACATGGAAGTAAGTGAATACTGATTCTAATTTAGTTTCTCATTGCACTTTTGGGGTAAAATAATTTCTAATACTTAATTTATTTTTTTATGTATTTCTGTACTTTTTCATTTTGGTTTAAGCTCATGTAGTGCTAGCTTGTGTGTGTCAAGAACATAATGCATACCAAGTACTTTACTACATTCATTGTTACATTCTTCTTACTCTTCAAAATCCTGGAAGAAGAGCTAGCATTACTTCTATTATGTAGACATGAAAATTGAGGGACATAGTCACTAAATTTATTACTGAAATCACACAGTTAAAACACAGATCTTCTATGAACCGGGATCAAGTTATTTTTCTGAAATCTCAAAACTAAGGACCCATTTTACTTCTTTTTATATCAGTGTATCTGGGATATCTGAAATAGGATTTATGCAATTGTGTTCTATTACACTAAAATTCCTACTCTACATGATTTTACAGGTATAAATAATAAGTAAGAAAATTGTATTATTATGACGTTTAAATGCTTTGCATTTTAAGATTTGGCATTGACTTATTTGAAATAACCCAATTTTACTCATGGGATGTCCTTCAATTATATCAATGAAAGGATAGACATAGATTTTACCAAAGAAAACTAGGGACTTCAGAAGAATTTAAACACAAAGATATATGCCTCTCCACCAAACTTTCTAAAGCGAAGGGTTATGCCTAGATTAACATGAAGTATATACTTCAAAAGAAGAATTATGCAACTTCTCATTTCCTCATCCTGCCATAACAAAGAGCCACAGAGTGGCTAAAACAATAGACATCGAATCCATCATAGACTGCATGTCTGAAATCAAAGCATAGGTAAGGCCATACTCTTGCTAAATACTCTGTGAGATCTTCCCTCCTCCTAATTCTTGTGATTGCCGTTAATACTAACATTTGTTGACTCCCAGTTGCATGACTTCAATGCCTGTACCATGCCTCTACCACACACAGCCTTTTCATTGGCATGCCTCTATGTTGTAATTATTATCCTTTGTGCATCAGCGTCAAATGTCCCTTCCCTAGTAGCACTAATCATTAGATTAAGACCAATTCCAATCTAGTAGGACCTTTGCATAACTAGTGATATCTGCAACGAAAATATTTGGAATAGTTCAGCTTCTGAGGTTCAAAGTAAATACCTTTCTCAAGTATGGTATTCAACCTATGGCAGGAAACTAATTCAAGTGAATAGATAGAATGTTCTCAGGTTAATGGTTTGTATATAATTTGTATTTAGAAGGTTGAAGAGTGTTCTCTAAACCACATTTGTTCTCTTCCCAAATCTTTTGTTTATAATATAATCTGGACCCTGGTGGGGCAGTGCATGCCTTTGATCCAAGCACTTGGGAGACAGAGGTAGGAAGATCACTGTGAGTTCAAGACCAGCCTGAGACTACATAGTGAATTCTAGGTCAGCCTGGGCTAGAGCGAGACCCCACCTCAAAAACAAAGAAACAAAAATGCAATCTGGTTCTTGAGTATTCAATATGTCATTTTTATTCACATTAAGATAACTACCTTGTGGCTGTAGAAATGGCTCAGGGGTTACAGGCAATTGTTTGCAAAGCCTAAATGTCCATATTCTATTTCCTAGTACTCACATAAGGCCAGAGGCACAAAATGGAAAATGCATCTGGCATTCATTTGGAATGACAGAGGGCCTTCACATGTCCATTAATTTTTTCTTTCTTTCTCTCTCTCTCTCTCCTTCCCTCCCTCTTTATAGTTACTCTCACAAATAAGTAAATAAATATTTTCAAAGGAAAACAATTCTGCTATATTTTTCTTTATTGGCCCTTTTTTTTATTCTGAAATAATTTTATTTCATTCTTTTTCACAGTTTTGTATATGACTGAAAGTAAATTATTTGGAGGCAAAGATCGTATCATTACTGTTTTCTAGTACTACTCCAGTGTCAAGAACAGTACCTAGGATTTAGTATGCTAGTAAACAGTTAACCATTTATGTTTCTGTGTATGTGTGGGTGGGTATTGGATATTAATCCCATGATTTTGCACATGGCAAGCAAGTCTTCTAATACTTAGCTACAGATGGTTTGGATGTAGAGATTAAATTGATTCTTAGTGTCTCACTTTGGTTGCATTACTCATGTTATTCATTGTGTCCCTATTTATTCATTCTCAGCTATTTTTTGTTTGTTTTTTGAGATAGGATCTCACTCTAGCCCAAGCTGGCCTTCAATTCACTATGTAGTCTCAGGTTGGCCTCGAACTCACAGTGATCCTCCTACCTCTGTCTCTCGAGTGCTGGCATTAAAGGCGTGCATCACCAAGTCCAGCCATTCTCAGCTTTTATTGCTTCTGTCTTACTTGCCAGAAGGTATATGTGGCACTGAAGATAAAACTAAAGGATAAGTTTATATTTCCAGATGTCTTAGAATTCAGATGGTGTGGTAGTTTGAATATATGTCCCCCAATAGACTCAGCTGTTTTATTAACGTTTGTAACTTGGGCTGGAAGCACACACCTTTAATCCCAGAACTTGGGAGACGGAAGAAGGAGGATCATTATGAGCTCAAGAGCAGTCTGAAACTACATGGTGAATAACAGGTCAGCTGGGGCTAGAGTGAGAGCCTATCTCAAAAGAGTTAAAAAAAATTGTAACTTGGATTTCCACCCACGTGGCTAGAAGAGGTATCACTGTGGGTGAATCCTTGGGTCCAGCCCTAAGGTGTGATATGACTTACCACCTAAAGGTATACAGAGCAGTCTGATTTCTGCCTGGGTCCCTGCTCTTTTTGCTGCTGGTTGTGTGCTTATTGAGGTGCTGGCTCTTTGGTTGTGTCTCTGTTGGAATCTGTGGAAGGGACCCAGCTTCTGCCACCACTGATGGAACTTCCCCTTGGATCTGAAAGCTAAAATAAACCCTTCCTCCTATAAACTGTGTCTGGTTTGGATGTTCATCCCAGGAATGTGAAACTGTATACAGCAGGTCATAATGTGGTTGGGCTATTAATACTCCCTAGAAAATACTAGCAAGATACCCGCAGAACACTTATAGTGTATCTAGAACTATGATTTTTGCTGTGAGTTTCTATAACATATAAGAATTAGTCCTTGTACATCCATCTATTGCTTAGAGACAAACTTTGGATATGAGACTAAAATAAAAATGCAAACTAAGCAATGTGAAATCATGCTTACACTCAGAGGGCATTAAGAAACTAGGAATAGCCAGGCATGGTTGCACAGATCTTTAATCCCAGCACTTGAAAGGGAGAGGAGGTAGGAGTTCAAGGCCAGCCTGGGATTACAAAGTGAGTTCAGAGTCAGCATGGGCTAGAATGGTGCAAGGAGCAAGAGCGAACGCCATTACAAGATGGCCCTGGCTTCCTGTCTGTATTAAGGTAAATAACTCCATATTAGGCAGTGTCTTGGTGCCAACCGTGTTCAAGGTATGCGCATGCGCTTGACGCAACCTGTCCCGAGCCTATCCCGTGGCGCCTGGTGGTGGCAAGCTGGTAGCAACCAATCAGTGGGCGCCTCGTTGCACTCCCCGCTATAAAAGTAGCTGCACATTCCGCCTCGCGCCCCTCGCCATCAACCCTCCTGTTAACCAAGAGCTCTCCAATAAAAGTGTGATCAAGAAGGATCCTCATCTTGTGGTCGTTCTTCCCTGCGGGTCAGGGGGCTCGCCGGACACTACCTCATTAGAGAGAGAGTAGGAATAGCATTTATTTGTTGTTATCTGAGAATGGGACTAGAAGTAAAGATTTCCACAAGGCACAGAGAAAAACAAGTAGATATCCAAGAGCTATAAATCTGACTACAGCAGGGATAAAATATTTTGAGAAATGAAGCTAAGTAATCAAATACAATCAGTTTACATATCTTGCCTTAGCAAATGGTATTAAAATGCCCTATATTACTCGACAGTTGATTTAATAATGGTTTATAGGATAAAATTATGGGAAAGTCGAGATCCCCAGTGTTCCAAACATCCTGGACTGCTAAGCTGAATGAAATGAATAAAATCAATTCTGAGAAGACAAATCAAAGCTTTACCTTTAGACTGCTTGTATTAAATAGATTTCTGATCATTCTTTGGCCTTTTGGGTAAGAAAAAGTCTATATAGATTTTTGATTAATTGCAACAAGGTAGAATGGAGGAAACTCTGCCTGACAAAAGTACATTTGAAATATCCCAGGGAGTTGAGTTTGAGACAGAGGCAATCCCAGCATCAAATGGCATTCTCCAGTTGTCTATTTAACATCTAGCTAAAAAATGCACAGCAATGAAAAATATGAGAGGGTAGATTACTACATTAATAATCTCACTATTTTTTACAACATAGAACAAATAAGAATATCTGAGTACTAAAGTATTCTTTCAAAATAGTCTAGATAAGAACAATCAGCATAATACATGGCTGGGAAATTCTAAAACAAATCTTACAGAAAACGGACAAATATAATATAGACAAGTACAAGCAAGAATGCTTCCTCCTTTCATTTCTTTAAAGAGTCATTAATTGGAAAAGAAACAGATATGTTGAGAGATATCTACTCTGAGACTAGGAAGACAATATCACTCAAATATGTTATATATTTATTTGTTGGAAGGTAGGAAGATAGAGAGAATGGACATGCCAGTGTCTCCAGCCACTTCAAATGAACTCCAGACACATGCACCACCTTGTGCACCTGGCTTACATGGGTACTAGGGAATTGAACCTGGGTCCTTAGGCTTTGTAGGCAAGCCCCTTAACCACTAAGTTATTTCTCCAGACCATAACAAGGACATTTAGAATTAGACTGATGTACATTCTTGCCTCTATTATGTATCACCTGGAATTAGTTACCTTAAATATTATTTATCTTGATCTATAAATAGGACTAGTGATTGTACCTACCTCCTATAAATGATTTCTTTAATGACCACAAGATAGATAAATATAAAGGACTCAGGTATACTCAGTGGTAGAGCCTTTGCCTAGCAGACTTATTGACCTGAGTCCCATGACTAGCACTGCAATGAAAAAAATAAACAATTATGAAAAGAAAATTCTATTAAATCCAGGATAAAATTAAACATAAAGTTGGCTTGATAAACAAAGGTGGTATGCTTGATCCAAGCTTTTTCATATATATATATATATATATATATATATATATATATATATACACATTTGTTCAACATTTTGTTTTGGTTTTCTGAGGTAGGGTCTCACTCTAGCTCAGGCTGATCTGAAATTCAGTATGTAGTCTCAGGGTGGCCTTGAACTCTTGGCAATCATCCTACCTCTGCCTCCCAAGTGCTTGGATTAAAGGCATGTGCCACCATGCCTGGCTTCATTCAACATTTTTTTTTATTCCTATAATGTAGCAGTCATAATACTAGATGCTGGGTATTAAATAGTAAGCAAAGATGATCAAGCCTCTGCCTTAAAACAGCTAATGTTATGACAATGCACACAGACAATAAACAATTCTCTATGAAATATAATGATAGGCAGAGAGAAGTAACTTAAGGACTCTGTGGCTCAGGAATCCATTATGTTATATAGCCAGGATAAGCCTCTAAGGAGATGTCATCTGAGCTAAGTCTTATATGAAATGGACATATGAGCCAGTGGAATATTTGTGAGGAGTGTTTTAGTGGCAGACCGATTGGCCTATGTTTAGGAATTAAGATGACAAGTAAGTTGATATGAGGAGCAATTATGAGACCTGAATGTATGGACACAGTCCATATATTCCCCATTTTTCTTGTATCTGTGACCAATTACCTAATGAAAATCAAGGTAAGAGATTACTTATTTTGGTTCATGGTTTGAAGGGTTTCAGCCTATGATGGAAGGGAAGGCAGCATGAAAACAGGTAGCTTCATGGTTCAAGTAAGGGATGTTGACAGAGAATGTGTCAAAACTATAATGACCTCAAATTAAAGTCAGTTTTAAAGAATTTCATTATTACCTTGATTGAGATGGGGAAACAGAGGAGAATTTTTAGTAGAAGAATATGATTAACTTGTGAATATTTTTAAAGAATCACTTGACTGTTGTGCTGAGAATAGACATTGGAAAAAAATTAAGTGCAAAAGCAGAGTGACATTGGAGACAGTGCTGCAATAATCCCACAGAGTTGATGAACTGTCTTAGGATAGTAGCATAGAAAATGATTGCGAAGTGATCATATTTTTACATGTTTTGAAGCTGGAAAGGTAAACATATGCATTGGATTAAAGGAGAGTTACTAAGATGAAGTCAAATATTTATTATTCAAAGATATTTGGTCTAAATTATTTGAATAATGCTGCTGTAAATCATTACAATCAGCAAGTAAGAGGGAACAGTCAACTTGAAAAGAAGTTTCTATTGCTCAATTCCTAATCTCAATGTTCTCACATCTTACTGTTAAAAAAATATGAATGTACTAACGGTACTAAATGAATGTTATAGCAAATGAATGACACTAGGTGTTCTAGTATTCACTTATCTTCTTCAGTATGGATTAGTTCATTGAAAGAACCAGTGTTAGAACATAGGTCTGGTTATGATAAACCTGATGGAAGAGTTAAACAAAATTTTCAATGAATGTACTAATGGTACTGAATGAATGTTATAGCAAATGAATGACACTAGGTGTTCTAGTATTCACTGTTCTTCTTCAGTATGGATTAGTTCATTGCAAGAACCAGTGTTAGGCCAAATATCTGGTTATGATAAACCTGAAAGAAGAATTAAACAAAATGTTCAATCAATAATCAAGCAGAGAAGAGCTTATAATTGCCAATCTATCAAATCAAGGGATAGTTACAATAGAATTGAAACCTACAAGTACAAATATTACAAATCACTATATGAAACAGTAAAAATAAAATCATGCAAAAGATGTTGGAGAGATGGATAAGTTAATAAAATACTTGGTATGTATGTGGGAGAACCAGATTTTGGATCCTCAGTACCTACATAAAAATCCAATCATAGAAAGACAATTGTTGCATGGTCTCAGTCATCTATGGCTCCTTACCTGGATCAGCCTGAGATGCTGACATAAATGATAGGCATCTGGGGGACTGGGAAATAGGGAGGGTGGGGCTGAACAGGAGGGTAAGAGTGGGAAGGGACCCAAAACTGGACCCAAATGGAAATGGTACCATAACATCCTATATCCTGGAAGACAGAGTAAAAGGTTAAATCCTCATAAAGATCTTAGAGGGAACACCTGAATCAAAGGGCCTTGGAGAGGGTAAGCTAAAGCCTAACCATAATTTTCTCCCAGTTTTTTTTTTATTATTTCTCATTTATATTACCTTTTATTCTTTCCTTCTTTTCCCTTGACACTAGCCTGTAACTCCCATTACCAGAGTACCAGGATGCGGTTAACATCCGCAATGAGCTGTTGATTAGAGATAATGACAAGGTTTCCCAAAAGAAGACAGACTTCTGTCAGAGCATTTGATTACCCACAAAAGGTTAATGGTAAGACACTACTGCCAAAGACACCATATGCCATTGGTAAGGAACATGGAGAGACCTGGTTAGAAATGGAAGAGAGCCAATCCCCAGACAGTTAGCTCATCTGGTGACAGAAGGTGCTGCACGAGCTACTGGGGCGGGGAGAGGGATGGCCAACATCTGTCCAAGCAACTCGTGGTCTAAGCTACTCAGCAGGAAACACCCTGATGTGATGCTCACTCAAGTGGAATACTGGTACAAAGCCATAGTGGGTAACCAACTGCTCTTGGATTGGCTAACAGATCTGCTCAGGGGAAAAGAACCCATAGCTGGGACTGGGAAACAAGGCAGAATCACATCCAAATTATGAGTTCACTCTCAAATACCAAGCTCACGCCAATCTTGGGCTGCAAGAGGGTCTACACCTATTAAATTCTCTCTAAACCAACAATGGTTATCTCATTTAAATGGTGTTGACTTCATTCTCCATTGGAGAATCTGCTTCTCTTTTTCAGATGGACATAGAACCTGAGGAGAGAATCAGCCTATCACACTTCACCAGGGACCAAGCTGAAACCATAGAGTAATTAGGGAAATGAGCAAGAGTGCTGCTTTCTTGGAAAACCTAATATAAGCACAAGGGTGAAGGAGATAGACACAGAGAACATTCAAATCCTACCAAACCAGAGATCCAGAGACACAGAGGCTCCCAAGGGCCCATCACAGAAGTAGACCTAAAACAAACCTAATTTGGCTCAGGGAAATTCTCAGAAGAGGAGGCAGAAAGATTGTTAGAGCCTCAAGTTGGGATATTATGCAGAGAGTCATTGCCTCTTCCCCGTAACTGATGGCTACCCCCACAATGCATGACCTACAGTCCCCATGAGGATAACTGGCATCCCTAATGAGGAGAATCCCATCAGAGGGGGGCAGGGATGAGGGTAAGGATAGTATCAACATGTGCTGTTTACACACTGAGTATGTCCATAACTATATATATATATATATATATATATATATATATATATATATATATATATATATATAGTCATATAATGTTCCTGTTATCCAAGTTCTGTAGAGGCAGAGAAGAGACTGGAGGATCCCTGAAGCTAGCTAGTCAGCCAGTCTAGTATAATTGGTGAGCTCCAGGACAACTAAAGGAGAAATAAAAGGAGGTGGACTACGCACCTGATAAATGACACCTGATGTTATCTTTTTGCCTCCACATTCACATGCACATATGTGCATGCTGACTCACAAAGACATACATTCACACACCCACATAAATGTGCACATACTCAAAAGTATACAGAACAGTGACCTGTTACAAAAATAATAATAATAACTAAAACAGAAGTGAAAAGGTGAGAAAAATACACAAAGACACTTGATTCTCCTCTCGTAACTAGTATGCACACACCTATCAAAGCCACATCAGTCTATGTCAGGTGGCATATCTGATGAGGATTTGTAGCTTGAAATTGGATTCCAATCTGTGTTCTATTGAGATAAGAAAATTATTCAAAATCCCCTAGATTCTACTTGATAATTCAAAGACAGTTTGAAACCTGATGCATAAGAGTTTAGATCATTGATATATAATACACACACACACACAGAAAGAGAGAGAAGAAAAACAACTCTTCCTGTCATTATTGTTAATGTGATGTGTTGTCATATTGAATATTGAGAAATAAGAAGAGAAATTCACATTTCATTCAGTCCAAGAGTGTGGGAGGAAGGAAGAGGAAGAAATTATATATATATATATATATATATATATATATATATGTATATATATATATGTATATATATATATATATATATATATATAATTTCCATTGACATGTTTCAATCACAAGCAAAAAATGTTAAATAAGAAGTAAATACTACAAAGAGATATTGATAAAACTAAGTATTGTATACCAATGGGTTCAGTGGAATCAGGCAAGGTTTTATATAGCAGACAAAAGCAGGTAATGGGAGGGATTATGATCAAATTGCATTATGTTCAATTAAAAGTTCTTGTCAAATCATGATGATTCTATTATTGTTGCTATTTCATATAGTTCATCCCATGTTATTTTTCAGGACAGACAACCATGAATTTCTAGTTAAATAATATAGATAACCTTAAGTTGGGAACAAGTAAAATTTGAAATTTAGGAAGGTGTTTAAATAGTCACCTTTCCTAACATATGGTCAGAAATGCTATGGAAAGATGCACCACATCATTAACCATTGGTGAATGTTTGCAGTAGCACTCATATAGCTTGTGTACTGGATTTTTCTTCTGTATAGAGCTCAGCTTCTAAGCTCTTATGATGCCAACTAAGTTTCGTGTGCCTGACAAGAGGGAAAGAAAGAGAGAAGAAAAGAGCAAGTCAATTACTTTGATGACGACCAAATAAGAGTGGTGGTATTTTCTAAACATATACCGATGGCAGATATCTAAGGATTGAGTTACCATGAGAAAAAAAAAAATCACTAACTTATCAGTATTCTAAATACTGTTTTTTCTATAATATTTTTATATTTTTGCATACTATTCTATACTTAAGACCAGTATTTTGTAAGGATCAGTCATGCTAATCATTTTTATATTTAAGAAGTAGTAAGTGACTCAAGAAAGCACCCTAATCACTGAAGCAGACCAAAAATGAACCCAACATGGCTCAGGGAAATTTTGTGGAAGAGGGGGCAGAAAGAATGTCAGAGCCACAGGTTGGGTCATGATATGCAGAGACATTTATCTTACCCATAACTGTGGGCTGACTCCAGAATGCATGACCCATATACCTCAGCAAGGAGGGGCCAAGGGGAGGGGGTAGGTCACGGATCAGCCTAATAATGGTACCAAATTGACTGTATTCACTGAGTACAAAATTAATCAATAAAAACGGAAAGCACTCTAATATCAAAGAATGAATGTGTCCATGTTCAGTCTATTTTGGTCTAAGAATACTCAAGCTCAATTTATCTTGTTATAAATTATTGTTTTATGAGAAACATGAACATATTTTAAAATCTTAAATGAGAGTTATTGACAATTTAGTGCTATGAAATAAACTAGTTTTTCAAATTTTCTCCATTTTTATTTTCTTCATATGTTGTTTTCTATTATCTAAAACTAGAATACATTTTATATTTGAAATCTAATATTTTGGTGTCTAGAAAGATGTCTCAGCCATTAATGGCATTTGCCTGCAAAGCTCTCTGGCCCAGGCTAAATTCCCAAGCCACCCACATAAATTTCATACAAAAATTAGTACAAGCATTTGCTATACTTCTATAGTAGCAAGAGGCACTGGTTTGCGTATGCACATGTATGTGTGCACACATGCATACACACACATACACATAAATATAAGTTATTAAAATCATAGATTAGAGTCAGGTATGATGGTACACATATTTATTCCCAGCACTTGGAAGGCAAAGGTAGGAGGGTCACCATGAGTTAGAGGCCACCGTGAAACTACATAGTGAATTCCAGGTCAGCCTGGGCTTGAGTAACATCCTACCTCAAAACACCAAAAAATGGAGATTGTGATAAATAAGTTGATACACATTTAAATATATGAAGAATGGAAATTTAAAAATTAAGTTTTGAAGCCAGGTGTGGTGGCACACGCCTTTAATCCCAGCATTCAGGAAGCAGAGGTAGGAGGACTACCCTGAGTTCAAGGCCACCCTGAGACTATAGAGTGAATTCCAGGTTAGCCCGGGCTAAAGTGAGACCTTATCTCGAAAAAAATAAAATAAAATAAAATAAAAAAAATAAAAAAAATAAGTAATGGTCTGTGGAAATGACTCAATGAATAAGAGTACTTGTCATGCATTCATGAGGGCCTGAGTGGGACTCAAACCATCTGAATTTGATTTCCAGCACACATGTAAAAAGCTTGGCATGTCTATGTACTTCTGTCTGGAGTCATGTATGGGACCGAGACATAAGGTTTGTGTGGACTCACTGGTCAGCTAGTCTGACCAAAAATAGCAATTTCAGGCTCCATGAGAGACTCCCTGTCAAGGAAATACATGGATGAATGATACAGCAGGATAACTACCATTCTCCTCTGGCCTGTACTAATGTGTGGACAGGACTCTTGCATCTGTACACACAAATTTATATATCATGCATACACATATAACACTAAATATACACAGCACACTCATGCCAAAAAACAAATGAAATACTTTGAGCTCCATTTTTATAAACTTTTTTTGTATATAAACTTTTCCTTGTTGGAAAAATACTGGACACAAATCTAGACCCAAATGGCAATGGTACCATAATTTTCTACTTACTAAAAGACAGACCAAATGGCTGATCCTTCACCAGGCCCTTACAGGGAACACCTGAACCACAAGACACTGGAGAGGGTATGATGAAGACCAAACTTAATGTTCTACATCTTCCCTCCCTCACTTCCCCTCTCCCTCTCTCTCTTTCTCTTATCTCTAACTCTTGTATATTAGTTATCTTTTTCCTCATTTTCTTAGTGGGCACTGACCTGTAACTCCCAGAACCAGCATGGGGCTATCATCCACAATGAGCTTTTGATCAGAGAGACCTACAAGGTTTCCTAAAAGAAAGACAGATTTCGGTCAGAGTACTTGATGACCCATCAAAGGCTAGTGATAAGACCCTACTGCTGAAGACACCTTATGTGATTGACATGCAAATTAGAATGGCATGGCTGGAAGCTGGAAGAGAGTCCCCAGACAGTCAGCGCGTCTAGTGCCAGAAGGTGCTACATGGGCGACTGGGGAAAAATGACCAATATCTGTCCAAGCAACGCATGGTCTAACCTACTTAGCAGCAAATAACTTGGTGTGATGCCCACACAAGTGCAGTGGTGGCACACAGCCATGGTGGGGAACCAACTGCTCTCAATTCGGCTAACTGATCCCCTCACTGGTATGGGACCCATAGCTGGAGCTGGGAAACAAGTCAGAACCATATCCAAACATAAACCCACTCTCCAATATCAAGCTACCATCAATCATGGGCTATAAGAGGGCCTACACCTATTAAATTCTCTATTAAAAAAAAAAGGTTATCTCATTTGTCCTGATGCTAACTTACTGTCCGTTGGAGAATCTCCTTCTCTTTTTCAGATAGATGTAGATCCTAAGGAGAGAGCCACCCCATCATACCTCAAAACGGCCCCGGCTGAAACTAAGAAAAATTGGAGAAACAAGAAAGGGCGCTGTTTTCCTGATGAACCGGATACCAGCACAAGGGGGAAGGAGATCAACGCAGAGAAAAATCAACTCCTACCAAATCAGAGAGCCAGAGCCTCAGAAGCCCCCAACACCTCATCACTGAAGCAGACCCAACATGGCTCAGGGAAATTTTGCGGAAGAGGGGGCGGAAAGAATGTCAGAGCCACATGTTGGGTCATGATATGCAGAGACATTTATCTTACCCATAACTGTGGGCTAACTCCACAATTCATGACCCATATACCTCAACAAGGAGGGGCCAAGGGGAGGGGGTAGGTCATGGATGAGCCTAATAATGGTACCAAACTGACTGTAAAAAATAAAAATAAAAAATAAAAATGAAAAAAATTTTTAAAAAATACTGGACATGAAGGAGCATATGGAATACAAAGGGTTTAATTCAGCTTACAGTTCCAGAGGGTAGAGTCCATCAAGGCAGGAAAAGTATGTAACGAACAGGAATCTATATCACATCTTCACATGAGCAGTAATGACATAGTGCAAACAGCAAGCAGTAAGTACTGTAACAACTCAAGGCCCTCTTCCAGTGACACACTTCCTTCAACAAGGTTCCACTTCCTAACAGTTCCACAACCTACCCGAACAGTGCCACAGCTGGAAATTAAGTATTGAAAAACATGAGTCTATGGGGAGAATTTCAAACCACCACGACAAGGAATGGATAGTAAATTCCCAAATAATGAATTTTATGTTGTTGAACATTGAGAATGCCTTTGTATATAGTGGCCATCAGGTAAATCTCAGCATAGAATTTTATGGACTAGGTGCTGGTGACCAAGGCAAAGAGACAATTTACTATCTTGATTGCTGATTGTATAATTTCAAGATTTGAGCTGACTAGCTAAACAAGTATTACCATGCAGTGATAAAATGCTAAATAAGTTGTAGGCAGGCTATTAAGCTATGATTTATGAAGTTAGCTTTTCTTCATCCAAGTGATTAGAATTTAATAAGTTGGCCTACTTAGCATTGAATGGTACACAGTTAGAAGAAAATACTTATATGAGAAATAAACTAATAAGAAGATTCATATCTCATATTTTAATAGGTTATTTATTCAATTATCAAACAATACTTCAAATAGACCCTGGGCAATATCAAATGGCATGAAATAGGAAACCTGTCCTATGGGGGTTTATTTACTTCAAAACATACTGTAGATTTATTCACAAATATCCCCATTGCAAGGTATCATGGAGTCACAAGTAGAACACTGCAAATGAGAGGTAGGGGTAAAATAATGCTATTTGGGGAGCTAAAATACCTCAAAAACAACAAAAAAAGAATAGAATTTCGTTAGTCTCTGGTGCTGCACCATGTTTGGAATAATACAGGCAGTGTTGCATATAAATGAAAATAAAGCTGATTCATTTTGATTAAAGTACACTAAGGAGAGTGGAAGTAAATAAGCCAATGCTTTAGAAACATAGATTGTAAATGATGGATATATTATATCTGAAGCATGGATATGTCAATACCTGTTTAGTCAATTTGATGTGTTTTTCAATACAGGAAATGTGTAAAATGCAGATAGTTAGAGTGCAGAAATATTTAAGGCCATCCTGGGACTACATAGAGTGCAGAAATATTTGAGGCTAAGAGGACAAATATTCTACAATTAGAACATTCCAGGTGTAAATTAATGGGGATCAGTATGAGATGGAATTTAGAAATGTCAAAAGTAAAAAGATCAGGTTGTCCTCTGTTCCTAGAATACAGTTTTATGTTGGAAAGGTATGAATTAAGTACTGGTAAAGATGTAAATCAAAAACATATTTTTAAAAATATTTTTCTTTATGTTTTTGCAAGACAAGAATGAGAGAGTGGATGAGCCTCTAGCCACTACGAATGAAGATGCATGTGCAACTTTGTGCATCTGGCTTTACATTTGTACTGTGGGATTGAACTGGGGTTGTTAGGCTTTATAGGCAAGCGCATTAACCACTGAGCCATACCTCTATGCCCATAATCAATATGTTTTAAGCAAATTGAAAACAGAGCTTTGTGTCTCAGTTCCTGGAGCAATAGAGATTCCTTTAATAATATTTGGTAGATACACTGATTTGAATGGAAATAGCAAAACTTTTGAACAAAATTCCTTATGCAAAGACACTTGGGATGCAAATCTGTGTCTTGAACACTCATCATGGAAGGGCTCGGGAAATTTTATAGTTCAGGTTTAAATACACATTATGTGTTTTGTTTATACTTTGTTTTAACAGAAGACAAATAATTGTAAAGAAGGTCAAAAGCTACCTCTTCATACAAGAACTGGAAGATGCACAAAGCATTGATAGACATTTTCAATGAAAAGGAGGAAGAGAAAAGCAATTACACTGCAAATAAGAGCAAATCAGAAGCTGCTTAAGAAATGATTTGAAAATGAAATTCAAATTTAACAGTAACACTAAACCAAACATTATCTTTGTATTAACCAGAGAAGTATATATGTTTCTGCTCCACAGGCCCAATTGCAGGCCATTTCTGATTACAACAATCAGGTGATAATTACAAAAGGCCAGTATAACTTCTATTTCATTCCCAGATGCCGTTATGAAAGAATTTGTAGCATAAATGTGTAGTATCAATAGGACAACAGGGAATAACTTAGTTGACATGGTTAAGTAAATTTTCTTAATATATTGAAGGAAACAGAAAATGTGTTCAAAATTCATTGCTTTCAGCGTTCTAAGCCCATGACAATATGGACTGATCGATTATTCAGTCTTCAATGGGAGATGACTTTCAAGCAGTACTCATTTGTTTGTGCCTTTTATTGAATTTATCAGATATTTAGATATTAAGATGGAAAAGGGAACTTAGGAGGGAAGACATTAATAAACCAGTGTTTATTTGGGAAACTTTGGGAAACATCTCTGTATATATTTTCCCACCCAGGTAAAATCAAACTTAGAATTTGCTCCTTTATGCCAAGGCAATATATAATAAACAGGCTTCTTTTGATCTTTATGAATAGGAAAAAATGAAGCTTCGCAAATTCTTCATCAAATACATCTAGTGTAGAATGTAGAGCTTGGTGATAGAGTGCTTGCTTGGAATTGGGTATAGAGCTCAGAGAAACCTTGAGTTCAAATGCAAGCACCAATTTAAAAAATAGCCTTTGGGAACCTATGTTAGCCAATTCATCTTCCTGAAAGTACTGATGATAGCTAGAGACATGATTTACAATTCCTTCACCCATTTAATTGTTCACTCAACCAGTGTTACAGTCAGGTTCACATTGCTGGTAGAAATCACCCAACCAAGAGCAGCTTGTGTTGAAAAAGAGGTTTATTTTGGCTCACATGCTTGAGGGGGAAGCTCCATGATGGCAGGGAAAATGATGGCATGAGAAGAGGGGGGACATTACCTCCTGACCAATATCAGGTGGACAACAGGAATAGGAGAGTGTGCCAAACACTGGCAAGGGGAAACTGGCTGTAATACCCATAAGCTTACCCCAACAATACACTACCTCCAGTAGGCATTAATTTCCAGTTGCCATCAGCTGGGAAACATAGCATCCAGAACACCTAAGTTTATGGGGGACACCTGAATCAAACCATCACATTCTGCCACCACCCCCCCATAAACTGACATCCATACATTATATAAAATACAATTCACTGAATCCAACTTTAAAAGTCCCCATAGTTTTTATCAATCCTAATAATGTTCAAATATCTCCATAATACAAGGTCTTTTAACTGAGACATAATACCAAAAAAAAAAAAAAAAAATCCCAAGCCAGGTGTGGTGGCGCACACCATTAATCCCAGAACTCAGGAGGCAGAGGTAGGAGGATCACCATGAGTTGGAGGCAACCCTGAGACTCCATAGTGAATTCTTGGTCAGCCTGGGCTAGAGTGAGACCCTACCTCAAAAATCCAAAAAACAAAAAAATCCCCCAAAACCCATAATGGCACAGAATAAACATTCACATTGCAAAAGCTGGCATTGGCACAGGCAAGAAATATTCAGCCAAAACAAGACTTAAAACAAGCAGGGCAAACATCAAACTCTGGAGCTTCAAATCCAACAACTCAAGCCAGTGACAAATCTCCAAGTGCGATAATTCTAACCAGCAACAAGTCTCTGGAGTTCCAATTCTGCCCCTCCAGATAGGCTACTCACAGTCCTGGAAAACTCACTGGGACTAGCAGCTATCCTTAACAGCCACCTCGTGGTCCCAGGATCTCCACTAGGTCTCCACTGCAACCCATGGTTCATCCTCACAGCACCATCAGGTCTCCATGCAGGCATCCAGAAAATCTGTTTCCCACTGTCCATTGCCATTTCCAAAGCACAAGACAGCATTGCAAACTCAATGACCCTCTCTGTCCTGCATTTCTCATGCTCTATAATAGGTAGAGTGCCAATTTGTTAATCCACAGGGGAGTAAAGCAGGCTTTGAAGAACAGGTCACTCCTTCAGCATTCAGGGGTCTTCAAAAGAGTCTACATTCTTTCTGTTGTCCCAGTGCACATCAACTGGCCCAATATCAAAGGTTGTAATCTCTCATATAATTTCAGCTGAACAGGTGGAAGCTTCAGCACAAATATTTCATTCTTTGACATATCCTTCCACACACACAAGTTCATTTCTCCACAATGCAACCATACACAACTTCTCAGGATCTGATTATAACATCAAGCCTCTCACACAAACTGCTTGTAGCCCTGTCCAGGCAAGTTTTTCTAACCCTCATAAGCCAAACATCACAGTCCATAGTTCTTACTGTATTCAAGTCTTTCAACTCTGACCAGAATAGTCAATCAAGCTGTACTTACAGCACTGCAAGGCATACCTTAGGCCAAGGTTTTAAATCCTTCCTCATTCCTCTTGAAAATCAGCTCCAAAAGGTCAAAGCCACACATTCGGGTGTCTAACAGCAGTCTCACTCCTCTGATACCACTATTAATGTTGCAGTTGGATTCACATTGCTGGTAGAAATCACCCAACCAAGAGCATCTTGTGGGGGAAAAAAGATGTTTATTTTGGCTTACAGGCTCAAGGGGGAACCTCCATGATGGCAGGGAAATGATGACATGAGCAGAGAGTGGACATCACCCCCTGGCCAACACCAGGTGGACAACAGGAACAGGAGAGTGTGCATATCTATGGCACATCCAGAAGCCATAGATTGTTACTAGAAATTTTTCAGTGCTAGGGATGGGATACCTTCCAGTGAGTTGTTGGCCAGGAAGGTCCCTGTTGCCTCCAAAACATTATAGGATATTGTCAAGGCCCTTGGTTTCCCACCAGGAATAGATGGTAAGACCCTATTGCTGAAGACTTCACATACCTGAGTGGCAAAGTCACTGAGAAACCAAGTTAGTGCTGAGCAGAAAACCTTCTCCCTGTAGCCCAGCCAACTGAAACCTGGAAAAAGCTGCACTGTATGCAGTCTTATGGGCATAGAGTAAATAAATGAAGAACCTCATATTTTTTGCAGTTTTATTAATAACTTTTTATATTTCAGATATGAAGATATATTATCAAAATTAAATAAGCTAATTTATGCAGTATACTGATTCAGATTTAGCTAAATTTGCTTTACTATAATTGCCCCATTAGGTAATTTATTCTGTGACAAAAATGTTAACATTATTCTGTTATTTTTAACATTGTGTCAGTACAATCAACCTAATCATTTAGATAAGTTATTCAAGTACTGTATTCTCAATATTAACATGTAAATTTAACACACCTGAATATATATTTCAGGCAAAAGAATTGGGCATTACCAGAAATGTCATCAATCCCATTTACATGAAATTATTAATTGGATTTATTATTATTATTATTATTATTATTATTATATTCTGCATTCAATGAAGAATACTTCATTATTAGGCAAAAATATTGATCTTAGCAATACGAGTCAGAAGTCGGGCATGGTGGCGCAAACCTTTAATCCCAGCACTCGGGAGGCAGAGGTAGGAGGATCACCATGATTTCAAGGACACCCTGAGACTCCATAGTGAATTCTAGGTCAACGTGGGCTAGAGTGAGACTCTACCTCAAAAAAACAAAAAAAAAAAAAGAAAAGAAATATGAGTGAGTTAATAAAACTATAGTAAGTATTATGAATTGTGTATTTACTCTCCTTAATACACACACACAAATGCACAAAAAAATAAAACTAGTCTATTGTGTTAAAATCAGAACAATGGTTACTTTTGAAGAGAGGGGGACAATGAAGGTATGTATATAGGCCTGTTGATGCTTCATTGTTTAAATCTCAGTAATGATTAAAAAAGTGTCTTCCTATTCAGAACATTAATTTTGTTGCACAGTTAGGTTGTATATATTGTGTAACTTCATTAAAATTTCCATTATAGGGGCTGGAGGAATGGCTTAGCGATTAAGGCATTTGCCTGCAAAGCCAAAGGACCCAGGTTCAATACCCCAGGAACCATGTTAGCCAGATACACAAAGGGGTGCACACCTCTGGAGTACGTTTGCAGTGGCTGGAGGCCCTGACACACTCATTCTCTCTCTCTTTCTCCCTCTTTCTCTATCAAATAAATAAAATAAAATATTGAAAAATATAAAAAAATTTCCATTATAACGGTTGAAATTCTTTATTGCACTCACATTTAAATATGATAATTATAAAAGTGTTTTGAGCAGCCACATTCCCATAGTTTCATGTATTCTCAAATGTGGCTCAATCTTTTGAAGAACTCATGGAATTAAGTGAAAGAATTCCTAATAAGATGCTTTTGTTCTCTTTCTCTCTTCCTTTCTCTTTCTCTCTCTCTCTCTCTCTCTCTCTCTCTATTTTCACATCTGTAGCAAATTCTGAAGTATGTATTTCACCCTTTATCCACATATATATCCACAAGTTTAACCAAGTACTTTGTACACAATTCAGAATTAATATTCTGAAAACCAAATCCCTCATATTTATTCCCCATGAGGAAAACATCTTCATTACATACCTTAAGTAGAATAGTCAAAAATTATTGAGCTATCCTTGATTTTCGCTGGTCTTTCACATCTCACACCTAACCATACAGTAATTGTTTTGTATTTAATTTTTAAATACATCTATCATACAATAGTTTATCATTGTCTCTGTTGGTGCTACATTAGTTCAAACAAAAAGAAATTCTTACTTGGATTATTGTATCAGCCTTCAATTTGATTTTCTTGCTTCTGACCTTGAAGTGTTTAACTCTATTCTGTGAACACAGAAGACACTTCTCTCACCTCAAAGGGGATCAGATAGCTTATCCTGGAGCCAAATATTAGTGACCATGGCCTGGGGACACAGATTTCAATTACTCAGTTCACTATTCCAACTTGTTAACAATTTCATGAAGATTTTATAGTTACAGAAGAAAGAAAGTCATAAAGCAAGGTATTTTTCAAATACACTGGCTGACCAGCAGGTAGATGCGTACAGGAAAGTGGAGAAATCTCCACGATAGTGTCAGATGCTATCTGATGATACTCTTAGCCCTTGGGGTGGTGGAAGATGGTGGCCTCCTAGTACATTCCAAAAAGGCTGTACCTAATCCATTGATAGTCACCAGGATGTTAGTTCAGACACAGAGTTGGTAAATAATGGCTATTGAGGGGCTAAAGGTAGCCCAAAGTAATTTGGCACTGCTTTTGCAAAATCCCATCTCTCTGTAATCACGGGAGTTTTATCAGTCCATTCAGCTTTGTTGGAAATTGATGTGAAAAGTGTGTCACTTTTCTGGGAACTATTAGTTCACAGTTCTAAGCATTATAGCAAGTGTAATGTAACGAGGTGCTGGGGTTCAGGAATAGTTAGTGAACTCCAAACCCTCAGTTCATGTCTACTTTTTAACCAAAGAATTGGATAAGCCAAGACAAGGATATTTTATGAAACACCACATTTTATTCAGTAAGATACAAGGAAGATAAAGTGTGTGAACCCAGCAAAGGAAAATGGGTACACCCACATTGTCCATAAGCCCATGTAGGAGAAAAAAAATGTGAACCTTGAAACATGAAAAAGGATAGAGAGGAAAGAGAAGAAAGTGCAGCATGAGGGCTAAGCTTAGTCACCCACAATGCCAGGATCAGATTTAAATTCTAGGAGAGAGGAACTTCCTCCCAGGGGAGGTTCAGGTTGTTTATAGAAAAACAGATCTAGGTAACCTCTTCAGTCAAGAGAGAGAAGAGATCCTTCTCTGATCTATAGTAAAGTAGAGATTACAAGGACAGACTTAAGGACATTTCTACATTTTGCATTCAGAGTCCAGACATCCTAAACTAACAAAGCTACCTGGCTCCTTCTTGGTAGTACTAGGAAAATGTAAGGAATGAATGTTATTTCTCTGAAAATCCTGTCTGCATCCCCCCTCTTGCTATGGGCACACTGGGTTAACAGATGTCCACTAAAGCATCCCTCTTCTACATAAGCTCTTGAAATGCCAACTCAAGTACTCATCCTTGCACAGCAAGCCATTTATCTACTGAACCATCTCTCCATTCAGGAATATACCTCTACTAAAACATGCTCTTTAGATTAAGTTAAAATTTGACTAAATATAATAAAACTCATCTGACAACTCTATTAACAGGAGGAAAACATCTATTAAGGAATTACATTCTGGGCTGGAGATACTTCTCAGTGGTTAAAGCACTTGCCTGCAGAGCCTAATGACCAGAGTTTGATCCCACAGTACCCACATCAAGCCAGATGCACAAAGTGGCACATGGATCTGTAGTTCATTTGCAGTGGCTGGAGGCCCTGGCACACCCATTCTCTCTGTCTTTCTCTGCTTGCAGATAAATAAATTAATTTAATTAAATAAATTATTAAAAAGAACGATATTCTGTGTCAGGAATTAATCCTCATATTATTCTCATGAGATTGAAATGCTTCACCCAATATTGGCTCTGTAATATGCAATTCATCTATCAGACATTCACAAGTAAATCCTAAGTATTGGGCACTAGTGACACAGAAGAAACAAATGCATTTGCCTTCTAGAAAAAAAAAAAAAAACGTCCAGAGAAAGAGGTAAACATGTTAGCACATTCTGACAAACTAGTGCATTTAGAGCACATTCTGAGGAAGCAAGAAAGATAAAAGAAATCCACATCAAATAATTTTTGAAGTAATAACTATGATTTTTTCATATATAAGACTCTATAATAATAATAGAAACAGATGCTTATGACTGTTGTGTGAATGACATGCATGTATAATTTTTAAATCACCTTTTTGTATCTTTGAATACAGAAATTACTGGAAAACCCTGGCCCTTAACTGGAAAAAATGACATTCTACTATGTTAAAAGACAGATGGCTTGGGCCTCTTGAATCCATGCAATCTATCTAAATATATCTTTATTCTCAGTGTCTATGCACACTGCTGGTTTATGGTCCTTGGTTGGAATGTTAGCCAAGTCATTTTGTGCAAAAAAGGAACTGCGTAGGTTAAAGCTTGGATGAGCTCACTAGAAATTACTTTCTATTTTGGGTCTCTAAGCAACTGTGGTTTGAGGATCATAAAGTAAGATGGCTTTGTCTTTGGTCACAGTTTTACATAAAGATAAAAAAGAAGGTTTTGCAGATGATAGCTAAAGAGAAATTTTAAAAGAGAAGATCTGTGAAAGAAGTCTACTGAAATTGTTTATACCTTTTATTGACCAGAGGGAAGGAAAAAATAACTTTAAATTAATTAAACTACACTTCATTAGAAAATGAATTGATTATAAATATTATGATGATTTATTTCTGTGTATTACTTTAGCTATATGATTATTAGAGATGAAATTAGATCATGTATACAATACTACCGTTCTAAGATTTTACAGTAAAGAATAAGAAAATGGAAATATTTAGACATATTTAACTTTAGTTTCTTTAGTTTTTGGGGGGAGGTGATATGAAACATTGAGTTATAATTGATATTTATTTGGAAAGTTTCTATTAGGTGTTGGGGATCAAGGTTGAATTATTTTCATAAATCATAGTCAACAAATTCAACATAAGCCTCTTTCTTCTTTATTTTATAAAGTACTGCTGTTCTCTCCCCAAACCTGTGCCCTAAATAATTATTACAGTAGAGATACTCATGTCCTAGGGGCCTTACATTTTTGGCACAAGTTCCACCTACAATGTAGGAAATACTCATTTGGTGGCAATCAGGTAGTAGCAGACATTCCAACCCTAAGTTGCCAAGAATTTTTTTTGCAAATTTTCCATGAGTAAAAATGTCCCTTGAAGCAATGACAAGTCAATGAACTAGATGCTCAGTCATATGCATTTGTTAAAGTCCCCCCAAATCAAATCCAAATATGAAGAGGTGTTTCCAACAGAACTGTGCTTGGACGTATGTGATTGTGAGGATTGAGGAGATTATCTGAATCCTGAATAAAAATGATTCTCTGTGTATTGATTTGTAATAATAGCTCTGAAGAGATTGTAATGTTGATATTTTTATCTATACATATATATAATATATTTTTGGTCATAGACTGATACTCTTTCTGGTACACTTCTTCACTATACATCAAGCATACATTTTCTCTTATGGACATAGGAATGGAGATGTGTGCTCAGTCGCATCAAGGGCCAAGAAACCATCTTCAAATTCTTAACTTCTGAAACATAGGTATAGACTTAGTTTTTAAATAATTTATAATATACAAGAAAAATATTAGTACTGCAAAATTGTTTGTTCAAGAAATATTTTTCTAATGCTTACTAAATTGTCAGGCATATTGTAGAAACAACAATGGAAACAAAATAGACAAAGACTCTTACATAAAAGGTGGTAAATCATCAAGTTTATGGTCAGGATTCTGACAAATATTATATAAAAACTATCAAATATTTTGAAAATCACTGTTTGTGAATGGATCAATGTACTTGAAATTTGCCTAGAATTTGCAAAATGGTAAATATAATATTCTGATATTCTATGACAAAATATTGCAGAATATAAAAATACAACCACACAGGGCTGGAGGGATGGCTTGGTAGTAAAGGCATTTGCCTGCAAAGCCAAAGGACCCAGGTTCAATTCCCCAGGACCCACGTTAGCCAGATGCCCAAGGGGGCACACACATCTGGAGTTCGTATGCAGTGGCTGAAGCCCTGTCACACTTGCTCTCTCTCTCTCTCTCTCTCTCTCTCCCTCTTTCTCGGTCAAATAACTAAATAAAAATATTTTTAAAAATACAACCACACAGATACATTGAGAGAATAGATGATTTTCTAGGTGATATCTTTTATTTGGTGCTGTCTATACTAAGATTTTTAACTTGTGTATTTGCTTCCCTGGAACCTCCTTGCGGAAGACTGTCCAAGCAACAGCAATAACAGTTTATCTCTATGTAATGGTATGTATAAAGTCACAAAATTGAGAGAGGTGATAAGCCCAAGTTGTAATTAAATATGAGCAAGTGACAGGGATAGATAAAATATGAGCTATATGATTTTCATAGACAGCTCAAGAGAAACTACTGGATGTTGGGAGATCTCTGGCTACAAAGAAATAAAAATTTCAAGAACTTCACTTGACAATTTAAAAAAGAAAATGTAAAACAATAATGAAGCAATTTATGAAATGGAAGTTATTTGTATGAGAGTAATATACATTTAGGAATAGAAAAGCATCAATTTCTGATGACTTATAGGCAGAAGCATAAACTAACAGTAATCAAAAAGGGTTTGTAGAAAATTTATGTTTTAAGAATATAAACAAATTACTCAAGCAGGAAAGTATATGGAATGTTGGGAGTAGAGGAATAGCTTATTGGAGGGGAACATAAGTAGAAGCAAGGGAAAAATACAAGCCAATGCTAAAAAACTGGGATTTGAGTTATAAAGGATTTGACCACTAGGGCAAAATAGCTAGTTAAATCATTTCTTTTTGAGAATTACATCCTTTTAGACAATGTATTGTGGTCATAATCACCTCCATTATGTTATATCATCCTCTGGGTCTCACAGTGAGTGATATGGATGTTCATTTTAGGATTGAAATTTCAACAGTACCTATTCTCAGAAATTTAACTAGTTTAGGAGTGTCTGTTTGGGTTATCAGCCACTGCCCTAAGAGGCTTCTCTTAAAGCTGAAGTAGACTATGAATATAAGTACAAATATTTAGAAAGAAGGTTAACTACACGTCCATTATTAAGCAACACTGCAGTCTCTTACAGGGCATGTGATTCCCCTTATCAGCCATAAGCTTTTGACCAGGAATACAATACCAAACTTGTATTCCCATGTAGTGGACCTCTGATTCCATGTAAATATGGTTGGTTATTCTTAAAATATCAATGCCAATACTACATCAAGATATATCATGTCTGAAAGTTCAGTAATCTAGCATGCAGTGTCTACAACTGGGTGAGATCACTGATGACTTTTCTCCACGAACTGTCTATATACCTCCTTCTAGCACTAATATGACTAACCAACAGGAAGGAAGCTCCTACCTCTAATTGAGCTTGATTTATGTGTATTGTATCCAGAGTGTTTCTTGTTTTAAGCATTTGGTTCTTACTGTCTGGTTCCAGTGAACAACAAAAAGTAGAAGCAAGAGCCTGCATTATTTAGGGGTCTGTGGGGACTCCCTGAGCTACTACTCATAGAGAAGTATCCTATATTTCACACTGAAAATTTTGTTTAAAAAGCAGATGGATTCTGGTAGCAATATTATCCAGGAAAGCAGAGTACCTCCATTCATGCTCCTTTTTATAAACGAGTCTTTTTAAGTTAGCTTATAAAATAGTAGGTTTTATGTCCTTTTAAATACATCCTTAACTTTGGTTGGCTTTCCCTTTCATCCCATCCTGTTTTAAAACTTCATTCCTCAGTATCCCCCCTTATACTTTAAAAGTGCTTGTGTTTTAATATTGCCATTCAGAAATATCACCCCACATCCACGGTTCCTTTATTACTTCCTGATATATATATATATATATATTTGTATTTCTGGCCCTAGATTACATCAGTCAATGCAATATTTTCCAGTTCTATCTCTCCTCCCACAAATAACATAATTTCAAACTTTTGTTGGGAGAATAGCATTGCTTCCCTCTTATTGCTCATCTTAGAACACAAACCTTACTATGAAATGTGAAAGTTTCAAACCTCTAAAGAAAAAGATAGGGAAAACACTTTCACATAGGCATTAGCATGAGATTGTGAGAAGAACTCCAATATCTCAGGAAATAGTAATAGTTGACAAATGGGATTGCCTAAAATTAGCAGGAATAAGAGGGGGACAACAGAGGCTAATTGGGATGGAATGTATTTTAGGTTGTTTTTTTTTTTTTTTTTTTTTTTTTTGGTTTTTTGAGGTAGGGTCTCACTCTGGCTCAGGCTGACCTGGAATTCACTATGTAGTCTCAGGGTGGCCTCGAACTCTCGGCGATCCTCCTACCTCTGCCTCCCGAGTGCTGGGATTAAAGGCGTGTGCCACCACTCCCGGCTGGAATGTATTTTAAATACATTATGTATTTCTATTAAAATTTTATAATGAAATGCAGTGTTATGTATAATTAATTTATGATGATTTTTGAAACAAATCCTCTGCAAACCAAAGGAAACTATGAACAGAGTAAAATGACAACCTTCAGTAAGAGATAAAATATTTGCCAGCCAGTATATATCCAACAGAGTTGTAGACTGACTATGTGGAGGATAGAAACATTAGGTTCACATGATCAAAATCCCTTTCCTTGCTCTAGAGGACAAATACACCCAATATCCAGTCATTCAATGATGAGAGTTAAGAAGGCAGACACTGTAGTAGAGCTACTCAAGGCAGACATCACTCAAGAAAGGATCAAAATCTCTGAGAGGTCCATTCTTTTCTGTGAAATGATTCATTTTCTAATACATTTATTTATTATGTAGGCTGCTTGTTATGGCTCAATTATAGAACTCAATATTGCATAAAACTATTATCAGGCAAAGAATTTCTTCTATACACTATCAAGTGACTGAAAGAAACAAAGTTGCAAGTAAATAATGGAAATAATGTATGTGGAATGATCTCACAAGGGAAATATAAGGTCCTTTGTTAGCACATAGAAGAGTACTTAAAAAAATCTTAAGAATTGTGGAAGCATCATTATCTAAATGAGACATGGTGGATAAATTACAATGACACAGGCAAGAGAATAGAACAGCAACACAGAGGACTAGAGGTGAGGCTATGAATGGAGCTAACAGTGGATGATAACTTTGGTGCCTTCTTTCTGACTGGATCATAGGCTACAAGGAGGGTCAATGGCACATGAACAGGCTGGAGAATTTGGGTACCTCAGATCAGAGCCTTATGAGCCAGGAAATTATTCTTAATGTCTTCCAGAGCACACAGGGGAAGCTACTTCAGAATTTTAAGGAGAAGTGGGGCACTATGGATTTATTTGGAAAGGTTATTTTGATTCTCTTATAGAGAAGACATTTTTTTTCTTAAAGAGTTATCTACACTGAAGACAAGGAATGTGTTTAGATGAAATGAGTTCACATATTGTTCAAGATGTTTAGCTCAGCAACAGAGCAAGGCTATAGACTATTTTTAATACTGCAGCAAAATAGAATAGAAAGTCAACCAAAGTTGTACAGTGCTTAAAAATCTTCACAGGCTTTCAGAATCAATTAGAGGTATTTGTCTACCCAGGAAAAGGCATTCAGTAGACTGATCTTTGTATACCTTCCTTGAACTACCAGACCACAGTTCTAAGACTTTGATGATAAAGCTTTCTCACTTTGCCATGAACTATAATATTCTAATATAAATTTCTAGTCAACTCTATAGTAACAATTATTGGCTTTTCTGAACTCAATGACTGCATAAATAAGAAGTCTATCATCGGATGTATTTCCTTTTGGTATCCCTGATCTGGTACTATATGTGAACTATATTTTAAAAATGCAAGATTGGGCTTGAGATATAGCTTAGAAATTAAAGTGCTTGTCTGCAAATCCAAAGAACCAAGGTTCAATACCCCAGGACTTATGTAAGCCAGGTGCACAAGGTGGCATACGTGACTTCAGTTCATTTTCAGTGGCTAGGTGCCCTGGCATGCCTTTCCCTCTCTTTCTCTCTCTCCCTCTTTCTCAAATAAATAAATATGCATACAAATATTAAAAAATGCAAGATTGATGAATATATAAAACTTCTGGTCTGGAGAGATGCCTCTGTGGTTAAGGCACTTGCCTGACAATTCCAGTGACTCATGTCCTACTCTGTAGGTCCCACATAAGCCAGAAGTGCAAGGTGATGCAATCGCACAAGGTTGCACATGAATGTTAGGTGGCACACATCGCTGGAGTTCAAGTAGAGTGGCTGGAGGCCCTGGCATGCCCATTGGCCCTCTCTTTCTCTCTGTTGCATAAAAAAGAAAAGACCAGTCTGCTGGGCTTGCTTCAAAACAAAACAAAAGAACAAGCAAACAAAAAAACTGGGCTGGAGGGATGTCTCAGCAATTAAGGTGCTTGCCTGCAAAGCCTAAGAACCCATGTCCAATTCCCCAGTACCCATGTAAAGCCAAATTCACTAAGTGGCACATACATCTGTAACTGGCCCTGGTGCCCATACTTACACTCTCCATCTGCCTCTCTCTCTCTCTTTCTTTTTCTCAAAGAAATAAAAATATACATAAAATAAAGTAAAAACTTTTGAGTTATTTATTAGTAGTATCACCACCTGGAAGAAAAAATCCAAGGTTTCACTGTTAACAAACAATATAACAAACACCATTGTGGAAGACATAGCAGGGATAGCAGGGACATCCTTAAGATTCCCATTGACTTTTTTTAACATAACCTCTAAAAAATCAACTGTTTCAACCTTACTGGATAAAGATAAAATATTGAAGACATTCTGGCAATCAGGAGAACTGCTTTTTTTTTGCACTGATTGAAAAGCAACAAACCAAAATAAGGTAAAAAGTAACATGCATGTTTAAAAGTCCTAGAGACAGGTACATTTCATTTTTAAATCAGGAAAATAAATTTCATCCGTGTTCAGAGCCACATTATTAAAAAGTAAATAGCAGGTTGGAGAGATAGCTTAGCTGTTAAGCATTTGCCTCTGGAGCCTAAGGACCTGGGCTCAAGGTGCAATTCCCCAGTACCCACATAAGCCAGATGTACAAGGTGGAGCATGCATCAGGAGATCGTTTGCAGTGGTTGGAGGCCCTAATGTGCCAATTCTCTCTCTATCTGAAATAAATAAATAAACAAACAAACAAAAATTTAAAAAGTAAATAGCAGCTGATATGCAACAAACCACAACATTGTGAGCAGCAAATACACACACACACACACACACACACACAAATATATTCTGAATATAATATTGAAGGAAATTTTGCATGAAGTGTTCTTGAATTAAGTAGCACAGTTAAAGTATGCTCCCTCTCTGAAAACAATGCTGCCATTAATTACTTGTTCACTTAAAAAAACTGTTTACAAGGGATATACAGAGGATGTGGGTGCCAATCAAAGCACCCTTTTGGAATGCTCCCTAGCTCAATTCCTCTGTTGTGCTGGACATCACAGTCAGAAAGGATACAGATGAGCAGCTGCAGTGCAGGAGACGGGCTTCTTGGGCTGCTCTTGAGCAGCTAATGTTTTTATTCTAATTTTCTCAAAATATTGTTTTAGACATATAATTTTAAGCCTACAAGATTTTGTACAACATGCCCTCCTTAAATCAGTTTCCACACCATTTACACACTGTCTTCAAACACACACAACATGCACATTGACTACTTCTCATACATATGTATTTCATTAAAATAGCATTCTATAAATTTACCCTAACTAATTTTCATGAAGTAAAACAAAAAAATTATAACGATATCACCATGGAGGAGGGGAATGATTGTACCAACACTTAATGTATCCATGGAAAGCTTCAACTTAATAAAAAAAATGCACTACTTCAGAAAATTGAAAACATTAAGATTACGATTGATAAAATGAGTATGTATACAAGTGAAAACAAAGTAGAATATCAGTGTGCATGAAAAAAATGCAAGTAGAAACCAGCAGACATCTGTAAAAGCTAACATTTACTAAAATAAGGCTCTTTAGTGAGATATATGTGTTGGTAGGGGATGGTAGAGGTAAATAATTGAACAATAACAGTAGTTTATCTTTGTTACTTGGTGAGCTTTGGACTTTGTTGCATACCACACATGATCCTCAAGACAAGAAATTTATTTAGCATGCAGTAAAGGGTATTTATGCTTTCCTCTCTTATTTTGCACATTGAATAAACATACTCAGTGAAGAGCAACCATGCATCGAGGACATTAAAACATGCTAAGACATTATTTGAATGAAATAAGAGGGAAGGAGATTGCATTTGCTATATATGCCATTTATTATTGAGAATGTTAATTCTTTTGTCACATGTAATGTTGTTTTCAGTCACACTGCTGGTATTAGGAATGACATCAGCAAAAGCTTTAGCAGCATACCAGGCATAAATACAATCTCAAGAATCAATGTACTAAAGTTTGAAACATCTTGCCATCACATATAAAGGGGCATACTTCATAGGTCATATAGGAATTCTTCATACTTCATAAATTTCTCTCTCTCTCTCTCTCTCTCTCTCTCTCTATATATATATATATATATATATATATATATATATATATATATAATATATAATTTGTGTGTGTATGTGTTGTATATTATACGCATAGTTTCTGCCTTATGGTTGGCAAAGTTTAGTAGGGGAAGGTATATAACTGAACAGTAACAGTAGCATGCACACTGCCCAGGAGCTCTGTTTCTGTTTGCCCCTTGGTAATCTTTTGACTATGTTGTCCACCATACATGATCCTCATCTCAGCAGATATATATATTAGAACAATCTTTCTGTTATCTATGTAGTCTATGAACTCATAGACTACATAGATAACAGAAAGATTGTTCTATTAAAAACCATTGGTGGCTTCCACCTTCACACCTGAGTATCTCATCTATAGCAGACAGCCTCAGATTGCTGGGATGAACTTACAGAGCAGACAAAGTTGATGAGATGTGGAAAGGATTTATTGAAGCTTATGGTTCAAGGGGAAGTTCCATAATGCAGAAGAAGCTGGCCTATTTACACAGGCCCAGGCAGAGAGAAAAAGCCAAAAACCACTATCACTAGCAAGCTCACTTCAGGAACTCCAGGCAAAGCTCAAGCATTTTGCATATCTTACCTTGGAATTCACCAAACATACCTTAAAGCTGGACCCTAGGGTCCACCACAAGTGACACTTCCTGAAGTCAGGTAGCTGGAAATCCAAGAAGCTTTAATAAAACTGAATCTACTGGGGGACATCCATTCAAATTTGCACATCATCTACACTTTCAGTTAGAAGTACAGTCCCTGTATATCCGAAGTGCACTGGCTTTCTTAAATTTCCTGATATATACTGCTACCTGATTTGTCTTTCTATTAATTAATATGTTGAATAAAACATTATTTTAGCTCTAATATATTCAAGCATGTACATTTGTATCACTTTCATGGCAAATTAGGAATGATTTATTTTTTGAGAGTGTAGAAATAAGAGAGATAATATAAGTAAAGCAGAAAAGCTCCTAGCTGGGAGGTTTCCTAAGATGGGGGGAGGGAATCTGGGTCATGAGACTCAACCTAATGATATTAATTTACATCATTAAGGTTAGAAGGGCACCTGATCCAGGAAAGACGATGCTTAACATGTCACAAAGCACGATCAGGGACTTACATTGTTTGAAAAAAAGGTCCTATTATGTTTTGACAAGGAAGACAGGAAATATACCTCCCTTTCCTCAGTCTATTCCTGGGCAAGTGGATTGGGTGCTGAGAGACAGAAATGCAGCAAAAGGAAATATCTAGGATATTGCATAGACCCCTTCCTTTATTTAGGGAAAATAAAACACAATCTGAGGTAAATGAATCACATGAAAATATCCCCCAGTTGTCGTTAGCAGATATTCAGCTTAGAGGGTCATAGACTCTTCTCTAAAGTTGTAATAATTATTAAAATATAATTATTTGGCTGGAGAGATGGCTTAGCGGTTAAGGCATTTGCTTGCAAAGCCAAAGAATCTCCGTTAGATTCCCCAGGACCCAAGTAAGCCAGATGCACAAGGGGGGTGCATGTGTCTGAAGTTCGTTTGCAGGGGCTGGAGGCCCTGGCATGCCCATTCTCTCTCTCTGTCTCTCCCTCTCTCTGCCTCTTTCTCTCTCAAATAAATGAATAAAAATACAGTAAAAAATAAAAAAATCAAAATATATCCCAGCACTCAGGAGGCAGAAGTAGGAGGATCGTAGTGAGTTCGAGGCTACCCTCCATAGTGACTCCATAGTGAATTCCAGGTCAGCCTGGGCTAGAGTGAGACCCTACCTCAAAAAATCAAAAAAAATCAAAATATAATTATTAAAATAGCTATTATGCATATACAGCTCTTCTTACCAGTTACTGCTGCAAATGCTGTAGATATTTTTTATTTTTTCACACCATCTGTAGGAGGTTTTAATGGAATTTATACTTTACAAATTACATGATTGAAACATAATGGAGTGAGTGGCTTGCTCAATGACACAATAGGTAGAACAGAGGAAATTCAAACTACTATCCTAAGTTGCCCTCTAATTAGTGTCATCTTTATTTTATTTTAATTTATTTATTTATTTGACAGAGAAAGAGAGAGAGAGAGAGAGAGAGAGAGAGAATGGGCATACCAGGGCCTCCAGCCACTGCAAACAAACTCCAGACACATGCGGCCCCTTGTACATCTACCTAACGTGGATCCTGGGGAATCAAACCTGGGTCCTGTGGATTTGCAGGCAAATGCCTTAACAGCTAAGCCATTCTTCCAGCCCTACTGTCAACTTTTTATTTTCTCTTTTATACTCTTTTTTTCCATTCTGAAATATTTGAATACTAATATTTTCTTCAAGTATTCAAATCCATTTAGGCATTTTTCGGTACTATATTCTATTTTTGTACTTTTCATGTTGTCTAACAAAATTTTATTTGGACATGCACAGCTGTGTGTGTGTCAGTGTGTGTGTTTGTTTATGTGTGTTGTATATACTTGTGTATGTGGCCCTGAGGAGCCCCATGCTCTCCTTGGAGATGAGTGTGCATCCCTGCTGTGGCTGGTGCATAAGGACACATTCAAACTGTTCTTATTTGAGCCAGAGTCTTTTTTTAATATATTATTTTTATTTACTTATTTATTTGACAGAGAAAGAGGGAGAGAAAGAGAGAGAGAGGGAGAGAATGGGTGTGCTAGGGCCTCCAGCCACTGAAAACGAACTCCAGACCTGTGTGCCCCCTTGTGCATTTGGCTAACGTGGGTCCTGTGGAATCAAAACCTGAGTCCTTTCACTTTGCAGGCAAACACCTTAATCGCTAAACCAACTCTCCAGCCCGAGCCAGAGTCTTTTACTGATCCTGCCATTTGCCATATTCCTCTCTCGCCCACACTTTGAGCTCTCATTATTCCATGATCACTGCTACCCTATGGGTTACACTTGCACATGATGACTCCTAGATGTTTACGTGGGTTCTGGAGATTCAAATTCAGGCCACATCAGGCCCTCATGCTTGTCCAGGAAGCTCATTTGACTTTGGAGCCATCTCTCCAGCCCTGCATATATAGCATTGAGCATAAAGTGATTACATTTATTGTCAAATATTTACTTACAAAAGCAACTCTACAATAATTTGGATTCTGTAGGAGGCCTGACTTATACCAATATGGAGATATAAAATGCTCATCAATTGTCAGCACATCATAAACCAGATGCTGATCTTGAATAATATATATATACATATATATATATATATATATATATATATATATATATATATAGGAGTTGTAGGCAAAAATGCAGTTATACACAAATAGGAGAAAGAAATAAATATACTTCTGTTAGTAAATCTCCACTGTGGATTCAAAACATAAAAGCTGTATATCTATGCCAAAACTATGACCATTCTTCCTTTGACACCCAGGAATAAGAAGAAGCCACGTGTTGTAAGCAGAGCACAGCACACTCAAACATGGACACAGACACTGACATAAGCCATTTCAGTGAGAACTAGGTAAACTCCTGCAGAGATTCCCTTTGACAGAACACCTATCATGATAAGGAAAACTCATCTACTCTTTTAGATTTTGTAACGTGTAACTATATACTTTGAACTGAATCCAGTTCTCATTCTACATCAGGGCTTTACAATGTCACATGACAGTTTTGTGATCTACTTTTATTGTTCAATGTTCAAGTTGAAAGTGACAAAACGATGTTCTCTAAGAAATTCAACTATTGCCATCTTTATCACAAGCATCTGTAACCATATATGACAGACTCTTCAGATGGGGCATAATAATGTTCCACCATAAAATGAGAGGGGAAAGCAAAGATAGTCTTATCCTTACACGAGATCTCAGGTAAGTCAGGTGCAAGCGGTATGCGATGATAAACACAAGGTTTCACACACTCAGGAGGAGATAGACTATACATAGGGGCAAAATTCAAGAGACAGTGAGCACCACCTGTACAGGCATGCAGAGGTTGTTATGGTGATGAGGCCTTTCAATGAGGCTGTTTATGTGTCTCCATGCTCCTGTAATTAATCCCACACCCATGATCTGTAAGACCAAAAATATCATTGGTTTGCCAACATTCACACAACAGTATAAATTTCTGAACTGGGGTAATTCTAGTGGGAGGATGAGGTGTCCTTCATGAGGACTGATGTCAGAGAGTGAACCCAAATATACCAAGACACAAGAGAAAATTCAAGTATGTCATGCCCCAGTTGCAAGGGACATGATTTATTGTGAGTATGGTAGTTTCATTCAGGTGTCCCCCATAAACTTAGGTGTTCTGAATGCTAGGTTCCCAGCTGATGGAGATTTGGGAATTAATGCCTCCTGGAAGGAGCATATTGTTGGCGGCAGGCTTATGGGTGTTATAGCCAGTTTCCTCATGCCAGTGTTTGGCACGCTTTCCTGTTTCTATGGTCCACCTTATGTTGGCCAGGGGGTGATGTCTACCTTCTGCTCATGTCATCATTTTTCCTGCCATCATGGAGCTTCCCCTCGAGCCTGTAAGCCAAAATAAATCTTTTTCCCACAGGCTGCTCTTGGTTGGAGGATTTCTACCAGCAATATGGACCTGACTAACAGTGAGGGAAGGCAAGATATTTTTGTGAATTTCAAAAATAAGTCTTCTAACTTTTATAGTAATTACATAATAGATGGAAAACTATGTTTTGGTTTTTGAGAAGCCAAAGACCAAACTTTTTATTTTTTACTGACAACTTCTATACTTACAGACAATAATCCATGATATTTCCCTCCCATCTCCCATTTTCCCCTTCAAAACTCTACTCTCCATCATATCCCTTCCCTTTCTCCATTACCCTCTTTTTATTTTGTTGTCATCATCTTTTTCTCCTATTATGAGGATCTTGTAAAGGTATTGCTAGGCACTGCAAGGTCATGGTTATCAAGGCCAATTTCTGTCTGGACAGTTGCATTGTAAGGAGTGGTGCCCTTCCTTTGGCTCTTACATTCTTTCCGCCACCTCTTCTGCAATGGACCCTGAGCCTTGGAGGGTGTGATAGAGATGTTTCAGTGCTGGACACTCCTCTGTCACTTCTGCTCAGCACTATGTTGCCTTTTGGGTCATCCCAGTGGTCACCACCATCTGAAAAGAGAAGCTTCTCTAACCAAAAGTGAGAGTAGCATTAATATATGAATATGAACATTAAGTGTAGTGATTTCAGGGCAGTTTGGTGAGAATAATATTTGCATTTAGTCAGACAAGAGCAGGCTTTATACCCGTAATGTTCATGACCTTTCCGGCCATAGGCTTTTGATTAGGTTTTCAGTACCAGGCATGTATTCCTTCCCATAGAGTGGACCTCCAGTCCAATTATGGAGCAGTAGGTTTTCCCCATAGCAGACATGCCACTATTGTACCTGTTCCATCACTTGGCCTATCTGGCCAAACTTGAGACTTCCAGTGTCCACTGTTTTCGCTGCTGATGACTTCTGTCTCCCATAGGGCTGCATGCAGCACAGCTTTTTCTAACTTATAGTTGGCCGGTCTACAGGGAGAAGGGTTTCAGCTCAGCACCAGCTTGATTTTTCAGTGATCTTGTTGCCCGTGCAAGTGGAGTCTTCAGCAATAGGGTCTTACCATCTGCTATTTCTGGGAAACCAAGGGACTTGGCAAAAGCCTATAATGTTTTGGAAGCAGCAGGAATCTCTGTGGCTAACATTGAAGAAATCAAAAAGGAAATCAATAAATTCATAGAATCAAATGATGATGATAATACAACATACCAAAACCTCAGGGACATAATGAAGGCAGTCCTAAGAGGGAATTTATAGCTCTAAGTGCCTATATTAAGAAATCAGAGAGTTCACAAGTAAACAATTTAATGCTGCACTGTAAGGCTTTGGAAAAAGAACAAGACAAACCAAAAATCAGTAGATGGGAAGAATGACCAAACTTTAATTGAATAGATGTGTTAAGTCATCTATCTCAGTAAAGTAGGACCTGTTCAGTGGATACAATCATTAAGAAAATCAGTTAACTTTGCTATCTGCACAAATAATGTAAGAAAATTTTAAGAAACATACTACTATACCCCAAATATCACCCAGTACCTCAGTACCTTTAAGGCCATTATCTCAAAAAAAAAAAAGTCTAGACTTAGAATGTTGTGAAGTAGTCAGTGCCTCTGTCGTCCCCGAAATTCCTGGTTTTCAACAGCTGATTCTTTATTGTTCACAAGCACGTGTAAGAAACCTTCATGGGATATAATATGTGAATTACCTTGACTGCTGAAAGCCCATGGAATGAGTAAAGCTGACTAACAACATTATTTCAACCATCAGAAAGCACTGAAAGAAAACTTCATAGGAAAAGAAAGAAGTCAACTTTTCTCTGAATGTACATATTGCAGGACAAGGGGAATAGTCATTGAGACTATAGCACCAGGCTATCTGGAGTAGAATTCCTAATTTGAAATTTACTACTTTCTCAGAGGGGTAAAAGCATTTAATCTCTCTGTGCCATAGTGTTATGATCTGTGTAATGGAGTCAATGAGTATCCTTACTTCCTAAGCTGCTTATGTGGCTTACATTATAATCATTAGATATTCTTAGTACTTAAATGTTAGTTTTTAAAAACATACATAATTTTTACTTATTTATTAGAGAGAAAGACTGAGAGACAGAGAGAATCGGTGTTTCAGGACCTCCTGCCACTGTGAACTCCAGATGCATGCACCACCTTGTTCATTTGGTTTACTTGGGCTCTGGGGAGTCTAACCTAGGTCTTTAGGCTTCTCAGGCAAGCACCTTAAGTGTTAATCCATCTCTCCAGCCCTAAATATTAGGGATTTTTTCTGTTTTAGACTATTTATATATTGTTTTTAATTAGGAAAAGATGTGTTATAGCTGAGATGGCATGTTTACGTAGCCCTTTAACCTGTGCTCTCTTGCTCTCTCATTCTTGTTTCTAGGGCATTCTTCAATCAATCCTGACAACAATCAATTCTCAGGCAGTTCTTCTGCAGCCCTTAGCCCAAAGCACTTGTTAGTTTAATTGGCCTTGGAAAATGATGGTGAGGTTCACATTCTATAGTTGGAACTCTCTTTAGTGCTCTGATTATATAGACCTTTTCCCTGATTATAGATGGAAAGTTAGATACGCCCATTTGGAGGCAGTGTGATTGCCAGGATTTTTGCCTGTTAAAAAGGGCATAATACGGGCTGGAGGGATTGCTTAGTGGTTAATTCATTTGCCTGTGAAGCCAAAGGACCCAGGATTGATACCCCAGGATCCACGTTAGCCAGCTGCACAAGGGGTCACATGTATCAAGTACATTTGCAGTGGCTGGAGGCCCTGATGTGCCCATTCTCTCTCTCTCTCTTTCTCTCTCTCTCTCTCTCTCTCTCTCTCTCTCTCTCTCTCTCTCTTTCCCTCCCTCTGTCTCTGTCAAATAAATAAATAAATAAATAAAAATTATGATACTGTTAAAAAAGGCATAATGCTTGTTCTCCTAAGGATCAAACTATACATCTCCTTATTAGCTCCCTATAAATAATTAGAGAAATAAGAGCGTGTTCTGGATGAGATCTTTCAGCTTGGTGAAGAAATGAAATGACTGCACATATAAGGAGCTGCAAAATTTACTAAGTGTTTTTAGTAGGAATTCTAAAACTATCCATGAAAGTGTGTCATGAGTGACAGTTACGCTAGGTTAACTTTTCCTGGGTAGGTGTGAAAGAATATCTGTTCACTACCAATAGAGCACCAACAGCAGGCCAAAAAATGACTCTTCCCAAATCTATCTTAGTGAACTAGTGTGTTTACCAGTATTGCTTACCAGAATCTGGGTGAGGGGTTACTTATTGGAGAGTGGATGAGTCAAAGAATGCAGCATTACCAGAAAGCCCATCACAGCATGAGAAACAACAAATAAAAGTTGCATCCCTAGAGCTCCTCTCAAGACTTTCAGACAGCTCTACTGGTGGCATAGTCTTCTCCCCCCAGCAGTTGTTACTGTTTTTATAACCATGGGGAGATGGTTTGCAAATCTGATAAATTTCAGGAACTTCCTTAGACTTGTGAATTGCTTAATTACTGTCATTAACAAGTCTGCCATCCATTTTAAGTTGTTGAGTTTCAAGGCATCCCTCTATGGGTTAGGATGTTTCAATTCAGAGGAAATTGATATACAACAGTTTTAAAGCATGCTGAGGGAGAGCCTATATTTAAAAAATACTTTACTTTTCTTGATATTTAACTGAGCTCTGTAGCAAGAGTTCTGGAAAATATTTCTGGTATAGTATTTGATTCACTTTTGGAAACTTGGAGAAAAAATATACCATATGCTTGAACTTTCATAGCAAATTGATGATGAAAGAAATAATAAACCTCAAGAGAAGTGGCCTTAATAGAAATAATCTGCCAATTAAGACATAAAAGATGTTAGTGAATATCATCAATATGGTTAGAAAATAATTTATTAAAAATTTAACAAAGGGCCTCACAATTGCTGTCGACCTTCACAAGACCTCCATAATATTGGGCCCATCAGCAGGTTTTCATAGATGATGAAGGAAGACATTCATATAGAAGGAAAAAAGAAGGGGTTCAGTGAAGGATAATGGGGAAGAGAAAAAGGAGTGCAGTAGGAAGCAATTAAAGGGAATTATGTAAGTACTTTAATGTGTTTTTAATTTTAATTAAAAAAACAAATTACCCAGTCTCACTTAGTTTTTTTTTTTTTTTTTTTTTTTTTTTTTATTTGAGAGCGACAGACAGAGAGAGAAAGAGGCAGATCGAGAGAGGGAGAGAGAATGGGCGCGCCAGGGCTTCCAGCCACTGCAAACGAACTCCAGACGCGTGCGCCCCCTTGTGCATCTGGCTAACGTGGGTCCTGGAGAGTCGAGCCTCGAACCAGGGTCCTTAGGCTTCACAGGCAAGCGCTTAACCGCTAAGCCATCTCTCCAGCCCTCACTTAGTTTTTGTAGAGTAGCACAAATGGATTAATATGCTCATCAACTAAATAAACTGTTAAAATATGTTTATAAGAAATGACCAACATTTCTGAGGATTTCAATATTGAATGCCTTTTGTAGAGCAGTAGAAATAGGATGAAAAAACTGGTCTCCATAGTAGTTCTAAAGATGACACTATTCCAAAGTAGTGATCAGGATAGCTATAGCTGGGTGTAGTTAGTACCAATGATATGTGATAAGATCAGAAATGTATCCTGGACATTCTGAACTGCAATATTTTGGTGTTCCCAGGAGAAATAAAGTGAGTAAAATTCTATACTCCTCAGATCATTTGTGTCACAAAAGACAAAGACTGGAAAATCATTCTCTATTGCATTCTCTATTGAAGAATACTGAATAGACATATTAATTGAATGCTATGTATAGTCCTAAGATGGACCATGGGCTAAAATTAGAAAACTTCTGAAAACTGGCATGTCATTAAATGTGACCTGCAAATTATATGGTAGTGTTGTGTTAAGGTTAATTGCACTTTCATAGGATAAAAACTGTGGTGTGGGACAAAATCATCACTACTTAAGCATGGTTTCTACTGCAGTTACTTTTTTTTTTTTTTTTTTTTTTTTTTTTTTTTTTTTTTTTTGAGGTAGGGTCTCACTCTAGCTCAGGCTGACCTGGAATTCACTATGTAGTCTCAGGGTGGCCTCGAACTCACTGCGATCCACCTACCTCTGCTTCTGGAGTGCTGGGATTAAAGGCGTGCTCCATCACACCAGGCCTGCAGTTACTTTTCATTGCTAGTCCAAACACCAAAGCAGGAGCAGCTTATCAGATGAAAGGGTTTATTTATTTTAGTCTTATATAATCCACGAAAAGTTTCATTACAGAGAAAGAAGCTGGCTCACTCCAGTATCCATGGCAGAGAGAGAAAAGCAACACCAGTAAGCACCAACAACCATAGCTCAAACTCATTCTGAACACATCTTGAGGCTGAACTGTTGTAACATATGCCCCCAGTGACATCTCCAGCAGGGGAGCCTTACATAGGAAATTTAATCAAAACTCCACAAGGCTATGGGGAATATACATTCACATTCTAACCACCACAACTCCTTACACTAGAATGAATGCCAGTCTATTTAGTTAGTGGCTAGTTTATGCTATTCAAACTCTGACTAGATATCAAGGAACAATTCACCTTTGAAGTATGTCTCATTTGAATGGAACCTTAATAGTATGAATTAGCCACTTTTAGACCCCCCTGGCAGTCTGGTTCTATTGTCAGCCCTGTACTACAGTGCACGGAGTCCACTGGATGTGACACAATACAACTTTTTACTTCATTTACTGGAACCAGAAGACTGGCATAAATGTTTGCCACAGTGAGGCAGAAATCCAGCATGAACCTGGGCTGTTTGCCTAGAAGACTCAGCAATAAAATCTGAATGAGCTTTAGTAGATCATTTTATTTTTAGATACTTTAAACATAATTCAATCTAGTTAATTGAAATTATTTGTGATATTATAATTATTTAAAATATACAGATCTATAATTTCCTTTAGGGCTACACAGTATTGGAATGTATAAGGAGAAGTAAAATATATGTTAACAGTATATTAACAACATATTTTACTGATAATTTATGTGTACATAATGTACATTGACCATAATCCTCCCCCATTACCTTCTCCTATACTGACTTCCCCATTCCTCATCAGCTGATCTCCCTACTCTTTCCAGATGGTTTCCCACTCCGCCATCATACATGGGATGTTAATGGGCTGTGCTGGTAACAACAGTCTTTACAAGTCCATGGTTTCAACAGCCACCTTATGCTCTAAAGCAAGCATTTCTAAGCACTCCTCCCCATTCTCTGGCCTTCTTTCCTTCCCCTGTTCCACCGTGCTCTACAAGCCTTAGATGGGGTTATGCAGAAATTTCATTTTTTGTACTGAGCGCACAATAGGCACTTATTCTCATCACTTTGACAAGTTTTGGTTCTCCCCATTAGTCACTACCATCTGCAAAAAGACGCCTCTCTGGCAAAATCTAAGAGTAACACTAATCTATTTATAGCCCTACATACTTACAGGTAAATTTTGATGGGCACAACAAAGAACTGATTTAGCCAAACAACAATAGAAACTTCCTTTTTAGGCCCTATGACCTCTCCAGCCACAGGGTCCTGACTAAGTTTTCAGTAGCAGTCATGAATTCCTCCACATGGAGTGGGCCTCATATTCAGTGACGTAACCCATTAACTAACTCAGTAAGAGTCATGACACTATTGCACCAGTGAGCACATCTTTCCTGGATTGTCAGTTGTGTAGTATACTGGGTCTATAATGAAGGAAGACTGTTAATGACTTTTCTCCCCAACAGCCTGCATAGGACATTGTTATATGATATGTGATATGAAATAGCTATGACAGCTAGCCAGGAGGAGGTTTCCAGCTCAGTTGCAGCTTGATTTCCTATTTTCCTACAACTGAAGCATGTATTACTTTCAGCAACAGGGTGTTACAATCTAGTTCCAATTGGCATCCAAGAGCTTTGGTAACAGAGTATTGTTTTGGGGGCCTCAAGCATCTCCTTGACCAACATCTCACTGGAAGGTATCCCACCCCCAGTACTGGAATTTTTCTAAAGCAAAATGAATAACATCTTGAACTGCAAAATGTATTTTATTGACTTCTGTTACTACTCTTTCAATCATGTATAATTAGGATGTTTTATAAAACATTGTCTTTGTTGCTTAGAATTTTTATTGTCTTGTAAAATAGATAAATATATGAAATTTTTCACTTAAAATATCAACTTGAAAAAATATCCATTAATACTTTGCCTATAATATAAAAATGTACACTCATAAACATTATACAGTTAGATGTGTCGACAGATATATAAATGAAACAAAGGTAAGGATTGAATCTTTGTCCATGTTAATCAGATACAAAGAGGTAATAAATGCAGGCCTCATTTGTTACAGATGAATATGCCTAAAAGATTAATGTCAAAAAATCCTAAATTTATCCCCACAGACCACTTTTCTACATAGCTCTACTGACAGTCTTCAAAGAGCTGAAATGGATCAAACAGAATATGAGTACAAGGAAATGGAATTCATTATTTTGTTCAAAGGAAATGTAGAGTAAACAATACTAATGGCAAATGTAAGGGTGATCAGCCTGCAAAGAAAATACCATCTAATTATGCCCATCAAGATTTGCGGCAGGAAATGAGAAAAGCTGTGATGTGATCCTCTGCTTCTTTCAGCTACTTTCAGCCTGACGGTGCAGAAGAGGAGTAAAGATATTCACCATATTCCTCAATAAAGTGGCCCACAACACCTTTCCACCCCACAAGCCCAAATAAATTCATACATTAAAGAGTAAGAGACCCTGGCTCTAATCAAGTGCCACAAGGGAAGTTACAGAATAAGTTGTCAAGTTCATTCAGCAAAATTCCCTTAGAAGAAAAACTTTTAAAACCACAGATGTACTTATCGTTCATGGGAGTATACAAATTTTGAGTAGATCAGGTATTTTATACCATGTTTTCTGTGTTTCGGGTCTTCATCTGGTAAAATACTGTATTAATCCACACCAAAACAATATTTTTATTTCTATTTCTTTAAATACCATAAAGACTAAATATGTTGTAGCCTTACCAACAAAGAACATGATGCTTCTCAATAGGCCATTCACTTTCTAAGAAAATGGATTAAAATGAGGTGAAAACAAAGTGTCCAAACATGCTATAATGGTAGTAGTTTTGGTAACTGTATTTACAAGAATGAGTATAGCAATAAACTGGACATTTTAAGGAGCATACAACAGTTGAAATTACTGAGAGTGGATAGAAGCTACCAAAACACTTATTAATGTGTTAATGTTTTTAATGTATCATTGTTGCTATTATCATTTGATTTGCTACTTACAACCACACTTTAAACATGTAGGTAGGAATATTTAACCTACTTTGTAAATAGGTCAACTGAGGTGTCTCACAGTTTTAATGATATGTTTAAAATATGACCTCTATAAACTGCAAACTCTAGACCTTTCTAATGCCATGATATTGTTCAAAGTTCTCTAGAGTGAGAGAATTGATAGAATGAATATGTATTATAAAGATGATTTATTGGATTAGTTTACAAGATATGGCCTGAGAAGTCCAAAATAACTTTCTGTAGGCTAGAGAACACAGCAACTACTCAGTGCACAAGGATGTATGCCTCAGCAGTACAAATATGGCATTGAAGGCCTGTAGGTTTCTTGCAGATCCACTGGGATTTGGCACACATTTGGCAGCTCATGAAACTCGGTGCTTATGGGGAGGAGGGATAGCAGGTAGATGGTAGGTACATGGATTGATTCAACAGCCAGTAGTGTGGACAGCCAGGCAAATGGACCTCTGATCTCCGAGCTTCTTATATATAGTGCATCACCCACAGGAAGGCCACCCACTATGGAGGAAAGTCTTCCTCCCTTCATCAATCCTTCCGGGAAACCTGCTCACTGACACCCAAGAGGCATGCCACTTACATGATTTTTAATCAAGTTGACAACAGAACTTAACCCATAATAGTCATCTTTTAAATTCATCCATTGTTAGGTTTTTTTTTTGTTTATTTTGTTTAGTTGTATGCTGACTTGAGATGGAGCCTTGAACTCAAGTACTCGAGGTCTATCTGCATCAGCTTTCCAAATGCCAGAATTACAGGTATGTGCCTCTGTGCTGGGCTCCATTGCTAATTCTGAGGATGGAAGGAGGAGGCTATCCAGAAAAAAATAGTATAGCTTCAAAATCCTAGAAAGACAAGAGTAATGTTCAGCCAGTGATTACAATAATAACATATTTCTGCTAAAAACTTTATTTAAACCTACTGTTAATCAATTTCTGACATCTGACTTTTATAACAATAAAAATAATACATTTATGTTAAATGTGAAAAATTGAGGTATCTAGTTAGAGCAACCATAAGTAACTAACATGAAGTTTCATCTACTAAAACCCCAGGAAGGTCTGGAGAGATGGCTCAGCAGTTGAAGACACTTGCTTACAAAGTCTGATGGTCATGGTTCAAATCCCCAGTATTTACATGAAGCCAGAAGCACAAAGTTGGCACATGCACCTAGAGTTCATTTCCAGTAGCCAGAGATGCTGGTATGTTCATTTATTTTCATTCTCTCTCTCTCTCTCTCTCTCTCTTGCTTCTTCTATGCTTGAAAATAAATATATTAAAAAACAGAAATGGGCTTAGCACACATATTTTTTTATTTTTTATTTTTTTATTTTTATTTTTTTTTTTGAGGTAGGGTCTCACTCTGTCTCAGGCTGACCTGGAATTCACTATGTAGTCTCAGGGTGGCCTCGAACTCTCGGCGATCCTCCTACCTCTGCCTCCCGAGTGCTGGGATTAAAGGCATGTGCCACCACGCCCGGCAATTTTTTATTTATTTATTTATGTATTTATTTATTTATCTATTTATTTGAGAGTAACAGAGAGAGGAAGAAGCAATAGAGAGAGAGAGACAGAGAGAGAGAATGGGCGCGCCAGAGCTTCCAGCCTCTGCAAACGAACTCCAGACGCGTGCGCCCCCTTGTGTATCTGGCTAACGTGGGTCCTGGAGAATCGAGCCTCGAACCGGGGTCCTTAGGCTTCACAGGCAAGTGCTTAACCACTAAGCCATCTCTCCAGCCCCATAAATTTTTTAAAATATTAAGGATAAATGAACAATTAACCAATCAAGTATACCACTGTTGTGCCAAGTCCCCTAACCAGGAGCCAAGACCCCCGGTCACCCAGGAGTCACCCAGAGAACCGCCACAGAAGCCGAGACACTCGAATGTAAAAGCAACAGGTTTCTTTATTGCAAGCCTAGGCCTGGGCTCCGTCCACACAGTCCGACATAGCGGTAGTGAGGGAGAGAGCCCCTTTCTTGTGGGGGAACGGGTTCATATAGGAATTCGAACAAAGAAGTAGGGGATAGATACATGATTGGTTGATTTAAACAGTTCTGATTGGCTTGGGTTTTCGGCGGGCAAAGTTGGGGGCAGGAACTAGGGGCACTCCAGGCAGATGAGGTAATATCCATTGTGATTGGCTAAGCAAACAGTGGTACTTTACGACTTTTTTTAAATAATAATACAGATTTATTTATTTATTTATTTGAGAGTAACAGAGAGAGAAAGAGGAGAAAGAGGCAGACAGAGAGAGAGAGAGAGAATGGGAGCGCCAGGGCTTCCAGCCACTACAAACGAACTCCAGACACGTGTGCCCCCTTGTGCATCTGGCTAACGTGGGCCCTGGAGAATCGAGCCTTGAACCGGGGTCCTTAGGCTTCACAGGCAAGTGCTTAACCACTAAGCCATCTCTCCAGCCTCTACTTTACGACTTTTGAAATGATAGGTTTATCTATGCAGGTAGTCGGAGGCCGGAGGCCCCGCAGTGGAGTGTTCCTGGAATGTCCTGAAATGGAGATTCCCCAGAAACTTTAGGGAGAAAGGCAGCAATTGAGCAAGCAAGCAAAGTTTACAGAAGCAAAGCTCAGCACATTAGCCGGCTAGTTCTCTATCTAAGTCAGGCCTGGGCGTTTTTACTTAAAATGGTTATATTTGGTCTGTCACCACCAAAACAACAAATGGACATATGCTCTGATTTTATAGAATGAATACTTTATAATATTGATGAACTACACACTGTTGTCAGAAAAAAAAATATGAATAAAGATGCAAATGGCTAATAAGTACATATGAAACCACACACGTTTTCATGCATAAATCATTTTACAATATTCATTAACAATTTAATTACATTGACATTGCATATAAGAAAAGAGAAAATGGGATAATAAACATAAAACATAAACATGTGAGCAAGGCATGGTGGCACATGCCTGGTAATCTCAGACCACAGGAAGTGGGAGCAGGTGGATCAGGAGTTGAAGGGCAGCCTCTGCAACATAGACAGTGCGAAGCCAGCCTGGGACATTTGAGAACATGTCTCACAAAATAAGAAAAGCAAGGGAAAATGTGAAAGTATGATCAACCTCACTCATGATCAAATAAATGGAAACTGAAACCAGATTTGTTTCCTTTTTTGAGATTGGCAAAAATAGTTTTATAATATTTTCAAATCCTACTACAAACTGAGTGATATAAATGTTATAAACGTGTCATTTTATAATTCATAAATTTGAAATGGATTGAAGCAAAAACATAAAACAAACAAAAAAACACAATAGTTCAGTAGAGGAATTCTACCCTTACTTTCCAGATTCTTAGGCCACTTGGATCATCCTTTGTTAACTCTGTCTTGTACTTCCCCTTTTCAATTCTATTTCTGTCTCCTACTCTAACTGATTTTCTCTTTGTGTTCCTTCAATTGTTTTAGTGGTTTTTTTTTTTTTTTGTAGTGGAGGTTTGCTTCATAAATTCCTATTCTAATTATTCTTGAAAATCCAGGTTCTCTTCATCTCAAGATTCTTAGTTAAATTATTTGTGGTATGGATTTTTTTTTCACTCACTATTGTATATGACAAAATGTTTACAAAGTTGCATGTGTAATGAATCATTGATACCATCATATATTCTTTCTGGTATTCCAAAGTAAAATGTAATATTAAACTTTGAGACATAATTATCAGCATCATACTACTTAACTGAATGTATAAAGGTTCATGAAATAGAATATCCTAGACTCATTTAAAAGAATGTGTATATTGATAAAGAGCTTCATAAATGTCACTGATGGGGAGATCGCTCAGCACTTAAAGGTGCTTGCTTGCAAAGCCTGATAGCTCAGGGTTCAATTTCCCTAAGCCAGATGCACGATGTGTTGCATGTGTCTAGAGTTATTATGTAGTGTCAAAAAGCACTGGCACACTCATTCCCTCTCCTCCCACTTTCTCTGTCTTTCCTCTGATCTGTTTCCTCTTGTTGCAGGGAAAACTTTTCCCTGGAGAGACATTTACATATGTCTTCTCCCCAAATAAGGCACAGACAACAGACCAAAGACTGCACCAAAACCAGTTTTGGTGAACTAATGAGTTTATTGGGGTTTACTTAGAGAGCAGAGTGTGTAAGCTCACCCTACCATAGGTGAGGACTCATGGAAGCTGCCTGTCTGTCTGCAAGTTGGCTGGTGGGAGAGTCTAGAGCATAATGGACCACTTGCAGTCAGCTCAATTGCAGGCTCCCTTCCCCAAGGCATTGTTTCCTTTTCATATGCCTTTGGGTGGGATCTTGCAACGCTTTCCCAGACTTGCTAACTTCCTGAGTCTATGGAATTTCCTTCCTGCCACCATCCAGGAAGAAATGTTTCAGTTTCTAATTAACATAACCTTTGGTGTGATTGTGTGACCTTTAAATTTTAGATCTACCAGACTTGACTTCCTGAATCCGTGCCTCATTTCTCTCTTAAGCAGAGAATATTTCAACTTAGAGGAATCTGTTACAGAACTTCTTTCAAATAAATAACTACCAAATTTTTTTTAAAGAAAAGAATAATATAAAATTATGTATCCAAAGAGAAAGGGAATACAGGAAGACAGGCCAGGTTATAAAACCTCAAGGCTGGGTCTAGGGAGTTAGCTCAGTGTCTAAAGTGCTTACCATGCATTGTATGTCATATTTACTTCAGGCATAACATGATGCAATATTTACCGAGAAGTTGGAACCACTAATGAGAGATGGAGCTGGAGAGATTGCTCAGTGGTTAAGGCACTCACTTATAAATCCCAATGACCCAGGTTTGATTCCCTACTACCCATGTGAAGCCAGATGAACAAGGTGGCACATGAGACTGGAGTTCATTTGCAGTGGCGGAAGATCCTGGCATGCCCATTCTCTGTCTTTATTCTGTCTCTCTCTCTCTCTCTCTCTCTCTCTCTGCTTGCAAATAAATATTTTAAATAAACAATGAACCATGACTATATTATATACTAGATGCGTGACAGTGGTAAACCCACTGAATCTTTCCTCAGTTGTAAATGACTTATTTTGAATGTTGAGTTTATGCAATGAAAATGATGGCTAGAATGTATGACATACGGTAAAAATGCACATGCTGCTCATTATTGTTATGAATGTAAACTTGCCAAGCTAATCTTTTTTAAACAGGAGATGCATGCAGAAAGAATAGCTGGCTCATCAGATATTTTAGAACGAAGGTTTTTGCTTTCATTCTATTCTTTGTCTAGCATCAAGCCAAGTTTCAATTCTAATTGAGCTACCCATTCCTTCTATACTTAGACCCTGAGGCCTAAGACCTAAAATAGAAATAATGCTAGCAACCATATCCAGTGTATTTATGATACTTAACAATAATTAACATAAGTAATTTCCAGAAAACTTTAAATAGTAAGCTCCCAGAAAATAGCTGAACCCATTCTTATTTGTGTTTTATTACTGTTATTCATAAATTCCAGTGGTTTGATTGGTAGAACAGAGAATATCAAAGATATAAATTTCATGATCTTTGATAAATTCTCACAGATTTAGATTCATAATTATTGTAGTGGCACATTTGCTAGGATAAAATTTTTGGCTTTCCATCTTCTTACAGATGTCACAAAAGTTAAAAGTAGAACAGTGGTTACTAGAGACTAAAGCATTAGAAAGAATGAATAACATCAGTGTTATTAATGAGCACTAAATTATTTTAGTTAATCTGCAATATACAGTAGGTTGAGTATAAAATGTTTTCAAATGCTAAAATATTTCATTTTAAAATGATTTAACAATAAATACAGGATGAATTTTTAATCATATTGAATGTGAAGGCTTAATAGCTTTCCCTGAAAACCAGAGGGAACGAAAGAGTTAATAACTATCCCTAAGACCAGAAAGCCTTGAAGAAATATCAGAGGCATTCAGCCCCAGACAAGCCTGACACCTCCCCTGATTGATGTATTCCCCTTAGCTCAAAAGGCCTTGAAGGTACAGAAACCATCTGGGGTATCCTCCTTCAGACAATTCTGGCTGAAGAAGCCTGTTCTGAACAAGAACACAAACAGCTACAAGTTCCTTATCTACTGCACCTGGTACAGTCTGTTTTTCTTAGAATCCTCCTTATAAGCTTGAATCCCAGCCTAGCTCAGTGCTCAGAGATCAAGTCTGGTGTTCTCTTTCAGTTTTCACTTACACTTTCCTTACAGAATGTTTTACAAAATTTTAACATAAATCAATCTACACATGTATCAAAGCACACAGGATACTACATAAATATGTATGCTTATGTTTTTATTTTTAAAAATTATGAGACTTAAAATGCTTTAAATAAGTGAAATTAGGCAAACACAAAATTTGAGGATCTTCAAAATAAGTTACTGAAAAAAAAATTCAATTTTCATACTCATATATATATATATATATGTGTATATATATATATATATATATATAATTCTTTTAGTTTATTTTTCTCCCTTTTATGTAAATCTAATATGAAAATCTTAACACAAACATAAATTAAATATATGTTTTTTTTCTGAATAGTATTAATCCTTTGGGAACACTGCATAGAAAAATCCATGTGCAACTAACTTTCAATCTTCTGAATATTTTAGCAACACTTGTAAGGAAATAAGAACTTAACAAAATTATACATTTTAGAAATGTGCTTTTTAAAACTTTGACTACAGCTCACGGTCAATTAGTGAAGCAATTAACAAGCCCTCATTACTTTGTAGTGACCTCTAATAGTATTCATTTTAAGTTTGCCTTTGGGGGCTTTAATCACTCTTATGTGGGATGAGGTTTCTCATTATTTGAATAACATATATGTCATTGTAAACACTGAATATCTCACTTAGGGGGTGATTTTATCAGTGGCATTATAATAAGATTTGACCTTCAAAATGTTTTATTATATATTTGAGCTCTTTGGGAAGGTGAAGTATTCGAATAGAGGCTGTGCCTGTTTAGGCAAGTAGAATCCATGCATGCGTCCAATTGTATACTACAGGTAAAAAGCATTGCAAGCCCAAATGCTGAGAAAACAAATTTACATTTGTAAAACTGTGCTGATCATTGTCAGCTTATGGTTTGAAAATCTACATGCGTATGCATTCTCAGTAATGTACTGACTTGGGGTTGTTTTTCTTGTGGTGGGAGTGAGTCTGCACAAACAAATCCAGTAGTCTGACAGAAGCAAAATAATTATTTGCAAGATACCTAGCTCAGAATAGAATGTCTGTAAGTGCTATAGTTTATAGAGTTTGGCATAGTGAAATATTAAATGCCTTATTTGAAAATTTGGTTAACTCCCATGTTTTAACCCAAGGTCAGGACATCACTAACCCTAATTCTTGAAAACACTAGCCGAAATGTCACAATATATTTTAGGATTCATTACTAATATCTCTTATTTTATTGTGTGATTCCTACAATGAGGGATTGAATATAGCTATTGTCAGGTCAACAAACTCCCAAATATCTGTATTCCACCAGTTTATCGAAATTGTTTTGTTAAGTACCCATAACAATATTAAGTTAATGTAATGGGCTAAATGCCCTATTTGAAGAGTTTTCCAGTTTGGTAGCTATATTACCCACTCTAATACATGATGTAGCAAGAGCTAGAAGAGTTGTAAATTGTTGCCATGAGTGCTTTGCTTAAGAAGATACTGGAAATGATCATGAATATTTCATAGGAGCATCTTAGAATGTTTAATTGCAAGCATAATTTTTGAAAGGCTGAGTATATAAGTGAAACATTTTAGGTAGAAGATATATTTAGAGGTTGCTATAGAACACAGCTGCCATTTACATTTTATAACCTTGGACTATTAATTGAAGCAAATGAGACTGCCAGTCATTTAATCTTGAATACCATGTCTGATACTTTTCTAGATGCTGAGGATAGAAACAGGAGTCAGATATAATCACAAACTTTGATGATATAACTACCACATTTTACATTTTGTAATTTTAAAATGTTACATGTCCCTTGTTATAACCAATGTTTCAAAGTATGTGACTACAGTCATTGTACTTCATCTTTACTGGTGAACACTTCATTTCTCTTAAATATAGGCAGGCTGTAAAGATGACTCTGTGGTGAAAGGCACTTGCTTGAAAAGCAAGCCAGCCAGGGTTCAATTCCCAAGCCACCCACATAAGCTGAAAAACAACCAAAAAAAGTGGCACAAACATCTGACTTTTGTTTGCAGTAGCAAGAGGTTCTGGCATGTATACACACACACACACACACACACACACACACACACACACGTACACACTAAAAGAATAAACAAAATTTTTTAAAATATCCATTAACACTATGGAAATTGCTAATGCAACAAATATGTAGCATTTTTAAAAACATAATTTAGAAATGTTAGATGCTATTGAATTTGTGTTTCTTTATGTAGTTCTTGCACTTGGACAGGTTTTTGTCTTGTTCTTATTATAATAATTCTCCGTACGTTACCCTCCCTCAATAATATTAGCACCAGCTTGGACTCTAGCCAAATACTTCAACTGTTCTTAAGATTTCAAATTGTCCAAATGTTTCCTTTAGTTTATCTTTTGAACGCTGGACCAGATATCATTTTGAGCAAGGTCACTCAGACAGTATGCTTGCATGCAACTGGAAATGACTAACATGTCATCTCTACAAAGTAAGAAAGTGTATGGACACACGATACTGTGAATTCTTTCTCAGTACTAAACTTAATTTACATCTTAAATCTAGCCTGTGTGAAATAAGAGAGTTTCACTGAAAAGCACTATATATTTGTGTTGTAGGTTTGTGTACATCTGTTGATCTTAGAATCATGTACAATCAACATGATAATAAATTAGCAAATATTAAGAGGTGTGAAAGTTGTAATGCAAATAATACATACAGTATGCTTACATTGACTGAAGTACCTGACTATGTATATAATGAAAATGAAATACACGTAATTACAACATAGAAATTATATAGTTGTCATGACAGCTGCTTTTGAGGCCAGGTATAAGATAATAAGCATATCAAAATGTATAAAGTAACACTAAAAGAAAAAAATGAAATCAAATCAGTCTGGAAACTGAAGAAAACACAACTAAGTCAGAAACTATACTGCATTGAGAGAAAATAATTAAGAATTTTCAAATATTTATATTGGGCTGGAGAGATGGCTCAGAGGCTAAGGTGCTTACCTGCAAAGGCTAAGAACCAGAATTTAATTCCCCAATACCCACATAATGTCAGATGCACAGTAGCACAATCATCTGGAGTGTGTTTGCAGCAGTGGGAAACTTTGGAGGGGGCATCCTCTCTATTTCACTGTCTCCTCTCTCCATCTCTCTGATCTCAAATAAATAAATATAAATAAAATAAAATGCTTATACTACCTAGTGTACTGTAGCAGACAGGTGCAGGTTCACTGAGATGAACTTTCAGACCAGGCACAGTTATGGAGGAAGGGATATTTATTGAAGCTTACAGATCCAGGGGAAGTTCCATAATAGCAGAAGAAGGTGGCCTGCCTTCACAGGACCAAGCAGAGAAAGAGAAGTACAAGCCAAAAAGCCACACAGCACACTTCAGGAACTCCTGCTAGGCACACTTTGCATATCTTTAGATTGAAATCTGAAACCCACCACCACACCTTAAGATCCACGCAGTGACATTGCCCCCAGTCAGGTGTCTGCAGATGCAAACTACAAACACATAAACAACTGAAATATATTGGGGGCCAACTATTCTATTCAAACCACCACATTCCACCCCTGGCCCCCAATAGATTTATAACCATCACACATTGTAAATTGTACTCAGCTCAATTTCAAAGGTCCCCACAGTCTGGACCAATTTAAGATATTAAGACCTGTAAAATCAAACAAGTTAAACATTTCTAACATATAAAGGCACAGAGTAAACATTTTCAACTGGTATAAGGCATAGCAAGGAGTGACTAAAACAATGCAAACTCAACCACCATCAAACAAACATCAAACTTCGGCACATCAAGTCCAATACAACCAAAGACTGACAGTCTCCAGATTTTCCAATTCCGTCCCTCCAGCTGGGCAGAGTAGCCAGGGAACACTTCCATCTCAGGCCAACAGAATGCTCTATGGTAGCGCTTGCATAGTCCTGGTATATCCAAAACATCTTGAGGTCTTCATGCAAACCACGGTCCATCTTCCAAAGGCTCTTTCAGCCTATCAGGGCATCATGCCCTGCCTCATGCCACATCTCAGCAGCAGCTCCTGGAACCATGTGCAATTCATGACCACTCCTCACATTTTCCAAAGGCTCTTTCAGCCTATCAGGGCATCAGGCCCCACCTCATGCCGCATCTCAGCGGCAGCTCCTGGAAGCATGTGCAATTCACGACCACTCCTCGCATTTTTCGTGCTTCTGAAACCAATAACAGGTGCGCAGGACACAGCCATACTCTTAATTCACAGACAAAATAAATCATAACCTTGAAAAGCAGGTTCCTTCTCCAGTCAACTCTTTCCAAAAGTGTTTGCATTTCTATGATAGTCTTTCCTCGGGCATCCTTTCCATAGTAAAGCAATTGGACCATCTTCCTTTAACATTGCTAATGTGTTTGACAATAGCAGATTCAGTAACCTAAAACCAGTCTCAGTGCCTGTAATTTTAGCTTGTTTGAGGTTTTTCAGCTTAAAATCTTAAATCTCTCAGTCCAGTGTCTTTAGCCAAGCACATCAGTCCATTACAAATTTAACCTTGATCAAACTCTCTGGGCCTGGGCAGCAGGACGCAGCCAGCCCTTATGCCAGTAGGCAAGTTCCAACAAAGTCCTCTGCAGTCTTTCCTTAGCCTTAGAAAGCTCAAAAGTCAAGCCACGAAGTTCAATGCTGTCTCCACTTAGCATTCTCAGACTCTCATCAGAATAGTCCATAAAACTTGGCTTACCACTCCAGAAGACATCTTCAGTTTCAAGCACCAAGTCCATGCCTATTCCTCCAAAACAAAGGTTCCAAAAGATCAACATCAGCCCACTCCTCGGTACCAAATTCTGTAGCAGACAGGTTCAGGTTAACTGAGATGAACTTTCAGACCAGGCACAGTTATGGAGGAAGGGATATTTATTGAAGCTTACAGATCCAGGGGAAGTTCCATAATAGCAGAAGCTGGCCTGCCTTCACAGGACCAAGCAGAGAAAGAGAAGTACAAGCCAAAAAACCACACAGCATACTTCAGGAACTTCAGATAGGCACATTTTGCATATCTTTAGATTGAAATCTGAAACCCACCACCATACCTTAAGATCCACCCAGTGACATTGCCTCCAGCCAGGTGTCTGCAGATGCAAACCACAACAAACAACTGAAATATATTGGGGGACAACTATTCTATTCAAACCACCACATGTGCTAACCAGAGTAATCTACAGATTAAATAAAATCCCTATTTAGTGTCATTTTCCATAAAAAATAGAAAAAAAGAAAAATTTTTAAATTTGTGTAGAGCCTCTACTGTACCTGAATATTCAAATCAATCTTGAGGGGAAAATGCTGTAAGCATCATTTTGTCTGTTATTCTCAGACTTGAAAATGTTGTAAAGCTATAGTAATGAAAGTGTCATGAAAGCAGAAGCCAGACTATGGAGGCGAAAGTCCAAAGAGTGTGGGGAGGAAAACAAAAAAGTGTTTAAAATCCAAAATAAAAATCATAGACTACAAAGAAGACTTATGTTGCTACTAGTGATATTAACAAAACTTTATACTCACTGCAATCGATTCATACTGGTCTATTTCATTCTTGTTCTAAAAGCAATGTTGAGTCCCTTAGTGGAGGAACATTCAAATCATTCTAGTCCCTCACACTCACTTAATAGGTAGATGCTATGCCCAGAGAAGGGAGCTGTCTTATTCAAGGATATCCAGTAAATGAACATTTGACCTGACAGGTGAATATGTGTTTGTTCAATCCTAAATACATTTTTAGTCACTGCTGTTGACTGATTTTCTCACTAGTTTTATTCATGGCTTAACTGTATCAGCCATAAAGACAGGCAAAAGTTTTAACCACTTTTACAAAACGGCATATCATAGAGGAAGAACTACATAAGAAATAGCAGAAGGAGTAAATAATATATGCCATGTTCTCAAGGAAACCAAGCTAGGAACCAAAAGAACTCCTATTTATATAAGTGGAGAGAGCAGAGATCTATTCATGTTTTGCTACATCTTTATATCTGCCTAATAAGTGTAAGATCAACCAAATCACAGTCAATTCATATTGTAAGGAGTTTTTTTCTTTTAATCAACAACTCAAATTTGACCTATTTAATGTCTGTACTAACAAAGCTCTAAATTTCAAAGAGCTTTTTCCACTTTAAGCATCTCCAGAACTTTCCACAATGTGTCTAATGCTATGAAGGAACAGAGGTTTAGTCAGCATTTCTTGAAGGTGGTAAGAAAAGCTGTCTCAGAATATTGCGTTTTCAAGCAGACTTTACCATGAACAACCCTAAGGCTCATAATAATTAAGAAAACTGCTGCCAGAAAAATAATTGAGGTTACAGGATCCTCGCCAAAACTCTGAAAGATCACATTAAATGACTTGGATTGTCATGTAGTCCATTATAGACTTAGTAGTAATCCTGATTATTTTGCCAATAATAAGCCAAAGAACACTCTTTTTAAAAATACATTTACTTATTTGAGAGAGAGAGAGGCAGATGGGGGCAATGAGAGAATGGGCACAACAAGGCCTCCAGCCACTGCAAACAAACACTAGATGCATGTGCCACCTTGTGTATCTGGCTTTATGTGGGTACTGTGTCATTGAACCTGGGTCTTTTGGCTTTGCTGGCAATTGCCTTAACCATTAAGCAATCTTTCCAGACCACAAAGAGCACTCTTATATAAGTATTATTTCATGAACTAGTAAATGTAGTTAAGTGTTGCATTCAGGTTCACATTGCTGGGAGAAATCACCCAACAAAGAGCATCTTGTGGGAAAAAAAGAGGATTATTTTGGCTTACAAGCGTGAGGGGTAAGCTCCATGATGGCAAAGAAAAAGATGACATGAGCAGAGGGTGGACATCACCCCCTGGCCAACATAAGGTAGACAATAGCAACAGGAGAGTGTGCCAAACACTGGCATGGGGAAACTGGCTATAACACCCATAAGCCCACCCCCAACAATACAACACCTCCATGAGGCATTAATTCCCAGATCTCTATCAGCTGGGAACCTAGCATTCATAACACATAAGTTTATGGGGGACATGTAAATTAAACCACCACATTCTAACGCTGGCCCCCATAAACTGATAACCATACATGACTTTAAATGCAATGCATTCATCTAACTTTAAAAGTCCCCATAGATTTTATCAATTCCAATGATGTTCATACATCCCCATAGTACAAGATATTTTAACTGAGTCATAATACCAAAAAATAACTTAAAAAACATAATGGTACAGAATAAACATTCACACTGCAAAAGATGGCATTGGGGATAGCAAAGAAATATTCAATCAATACAAGATTTAAAACAACCAGGACAAACATCAAACTCTGTAGCTCCAAGTCCAACAACTCTAGTTAGTGACAAATCTCCCCCTCCAATAACTCTAACCAGCAATAAGTCTCTGGACTTCTAATTCTGTCCCTCCAGCTAGGCTATTCATAGTCCAGAAAAACTTCATCTGGGCTGGCAGCTTTCTTTAGCAGCCATCTTGTGGTCCTGGCTTCTCCACTGGGTCTGCACTGCAATCCACAGTCCATCCTCATGGCCCCATGTGGTCTCCATGAAGGCATCCAGCAAGCCTGCTTCACACTGCCCATGGTCATTTCCAAAGCACAATACTGTGTTGCAAACTCAATGACCCTCGCTTTTCTGCATTTCTTATACTCCACAATACCAGGTAGGGTGCCATTTTGTTAATCAAGGAGGGAATAAAGCAGACTTTGAAGAACAGGACCCTCCATGAGCACTCAGACCCCTTCAAAAGAGTCTACATTCTTCCTGTTGCCCCAGTGCAGGTCAGCTGGCCCAATCTCAAAGGTTGTAATCTCTCAATTGCAGCTGAACGGGCCACAGTGTTGACCTAAAGATTTCTTTCTGTGCCATATTCCTCTGCTCACAGCAATTCATTCCTATGCAAAGCAACCCTGCACAACTTCTCATGACACAGGCATAACAGCAAGCTTCTCACACAAACTGCTAGCCCAGTCCAGGCAAAGCTCTTTCTCACCCTCATAAGCCAAACCTCACAGTCCATAGTTCTTACTGTATTCAGGTCTTTCAACTCTGACAGAATAGTCCATCAAGCTGTACTTACAGCACTGCAAGGCATCTCTTAGGCCAAGATTTCAAATCCTTCCACATTCCTTTTGAAAATCAGCTCCAAAAGACCAAAGCCACACAGTCAGGTGTCTAGTAGCTATCCCACTCCTCAGTACCACTTTACTGCTGCAGTTAGGCTCACATTGCTGGGAGAAATCACCCAACCAAGAGCAGCTTGTGGGAAAAAAGAGGTTTATTTTGGCTTATAAGCTTGAGGTGGAAGCTCCATGATGGCAGGGAAATGATGACGTGAATAGAGGGTAGACATCACCCCCCTGGCCAACATAAAGTGGACAACAGCAATAGGAGAGTGTGCCAAACACTGGCATGGGGAAACTGGCTATAACACCCATAAGCCTGCCCCCAACAATACACCACCTCCATGAGATGTTAATTCCCAAATCTCCTTGATCTGGGAACCTAGCATTCAGAACACATGTTTATGGGGACACCTGAATCAAACCACCACGTTAAGGTTATGCTGTTGACCTTCCTCACAAGCATAGAGAATGGAACATCACTATCTTTTCTCATCATCATCTATTGTGGGTACCAAGCTTTAAGGATAAATATATTCTTGCTATGGATGCCTCCTCCCAAATTTTCTCCAATCTCAAAGTAAGAGTAGTCTTGTTCTGGTACTCCTGAGGAAGAATTCATGTCAGGGAACAGGTGAGAATAGTACGTATTTTTATTACATGACAAAATGAAGGCTGAAATTACACACTCTAGAGTAGAGAGCATGCTAAGCCAAGCAGCAGTGTGCTTCCCCTTCTGATGTTTAGGCTTATAAATCATGGTCTATTAATTCCCCATCCTTAATCCACTCCCAGGGTTGTCCAGGGTGGTCCCTTTCCTAGAATATGTGGAAACTTTCTTAGAAGCCATCCTTACTCATATTTCTGTTACAATTAGATGCATTAGATGTAGGAATATGTATAAGGCTGTAATTGCCCATAAATTTGGGACATTTATTAGTGGAAAGAGCAAAGGTCAATACCTTCTGCTTGCTCAGCACAGAGGTGTTCTGTAGGACCTGATGGGAGCTTGCAGAGAACAGGTTGTTATTCCTTCCTCTTATCTTGGCCGGCTTGTCTCTGAAAACTCCAGCTGCAATCCTTCTTATGTATCATCCGCAGTGTTCTTGACCTTAAATATTGCAATACTAATAAACTGAAGACAGAGGTCAAGTTCATATACTGTTCTATTTGCAAATCTAATGAAAGTTGCATCAAATTCAGGTATACCTGCTGAAAAGAGCTATCCAATGTAAGGAAAAGGCATTGTTTTCAGTATTTTTATTTAAAACCATTTGAAGGAAACTACTTTGTTAATACAAAAGATATTAATTTATTAAATACATTTCTTATAAATTATTTAGGCAGAGACTTATTATATAAACTAAAGTTACAGTGACATCCAGTCTGATACAGTGATAAAATGTTTCTTGCAACAAATATATTCCATAAGGATTTTTGTAACCTGTACATCACTGGAAACTTTGCAAATAAATTCCTTGATAAGTGGAGAGTGATAAATTTGTGTTAGAATAATTATACATAGACCATATAATTAAAATATAATAATATTTAAGCTCTTAAAAATAAGTTAAAAAGGAGATAGAAAGGGAAGAGAAAGGAAGGGAGGAGGGCATTTATTAGGTTGGTATTGTATATATGTAAGTAGAAAGATTGAGATGGGGAGGGGATATGATGGAGAATGGAATTTCAAAGGGGAAAGTGGGGGGGAGGGTACTACCATGGGATATTTTTTATAATCATGGAAAATATTAATAAAATTGAGAAAATAAAAAAATAAGTTCTAGTAGAAACTTTACATTGTAGCAATAAAGTGTAGAATGTATTATAAACTCATTTTAGTCATTTTCTAAATATTCTAATTAGGGAGAGAACATAGTTTTGAAGTAAGATATATCAATAATATAACAGAAATCTCAGATGACCAAATATGGAATACAGAAGAGAGTTTAAAAAACTAATTAATCGGCTGGAGAAATGGCTCAGTGGTTAAAATCACTTGCTTGTAAAGCCTGGCAGCATGATTTTGATTTCCCAGTACTCATGTAAAACCAGATGCACAAAAATGATTCATGCATCTGATGTTCATTTGCAGTGGCAAGAGGCCTAGGCATGCTCATTCATTCCCTCTCTCTCTCTCTCATTTTCTTTCCCCCTCCATCCTTCCTTTAAAAAAATAAATAAAATGTTAAAATTTTTTAAAAAATCATTAATATACAACTCTACCTCATTCTGACACAAATCACTTATATAATTGCATAGATGGGAAGGACTGGATCAAATATAATTCTTTAAAATAGCAGTTGCACCAAAACTAATTCAAACTTGTGTTGTGGGAATTCACAGGAATTCAAGTGAAATATTGAGCTATATCTTATAGAGTACCTTTGGTAAAAGTATCTTTATTTCAATTGAACAATTACTTACCTGATAGCATTCATGTAAATTGAAATCAAAAAGAACAAAAATATCACAGTATATGCACCCCAGAATGGCAAGTCTGTCCAAGAGAAGTTAAGTATGTAAACAGATTTTTGTAGAAAATGTAATTACTGCTAAACATTCATGCAATGTTTTAAAGGAATAGATGAGTAATTCAATGTGGTTTGAGATTTTAACAGCTACAAAGAGAAAACATTTGAAAGAAGTCTATAGAAATTAGAGATGTGCAAGTCTCTGTAGTCCTTAAGGTATATACCCAGAAATTTAAGGGAAGGGCAAAAGGTACATATGTCATGTAAACTGAAGGGTGAAAGATACAGGAGGAGGAGACCTAGGAGGAAGAAAGGGAGGGAGATAAAAGATGGGATGAGAACCAACAAGAACAAATTGCATTGAAAATTCCAGAATGAATGATAGATACCTAAATCTCTGTATGACAACTAAAAAGTTAGAAAAAGAAATTAGGAAAACACTGGATGTGTAGTCAAGGAATATGCTATCATAATCATAAAGGAATTGGAAAAAATTTTGCTGAAATTTAGGATCTTGATATGCAAACTAGAAGCAGAAAATCAGTTCTATCAGAATTTCCTGTGGAGTGAAATGATGATGAATGATTCTTTGGTCCTACTCTCAAAGAAACTGCATCATTAGGACTGAATTGTGGCTCAAGCATCTCTTTTAAATCTTCTCAGCTGATTTTGAAGCCCTGTATTTTTGACCCAGTAAGACTGGGTTGATAACATTTGAAAGAAGCATTTCATCTTAACAATGGCAGTTCTTTGACCCCATCACAGAAAATTCACCTTACAATGTTCCAAAGGAATAACTTGCATAACGTTGCAAACCTATATCTAGACTAGCATATAAATTTCATATTTCAAGCCGGGCTTGGTGGCAACACCTTTAATCCCAGCACTTCGGGAGGCAGAGGTAGGAGAATCACCCTGAGACTACACAGTGAATTCCAGGTCAGCCTGAGCCAGAGTGAGACCCTACCTTGAAAAAACAACAACAACAAAAAATTCATGCTAAGGACTTTGGTTTTTTAATTTGGAGGCAATAAGAAGTCACCAAAGACATAGTGGGTAAAATAAAAGCTAGTTATTTTACTCACAATTCTACTGTTTTGGCTAGCTGGTTGTTTCTATTGATATTGGAGAGGCTCCTTCCTCATGCATTTGTGGACAAATGAGGGATGAGTACACAGATTATTTTTTGGTACTTCAAGTAGGACAATTTTACTGATTCATGTCTGCCCCATGTAGTACTTCATATAGCAGGCCAGCCTAGACTTTCTGAAATGACTCCAGAAAAGTGGGTGGAATCATCACAGCCCACTGCACATTATTTCTTATGCATTCTTTTTATCAAAATAAACCACAAGGGCCAGGCGTGATGGTGCAGGCCTTTAATCCCAGCACTCAGGAGGTAGAGATAAGAGGATCGCTGTGAGTTCAAGGCCACCCTGAGATTACCTAATGAATTCCAGTTCAGCCTGGGCTAGAGTGAGACCCTACCTCAAAAAACCAAAAAAGAAAAAAATAAATAAATAAACCACAAGGTTATGACAGAATCAATGGGTGGATAACATTCTACTTTTTAATAGGTACAGACTTTTTAATAGGGAAAATTACATGATAAAGGGGTATGAATACAGAGAAGGCATCAATTGGGGCCATCATTGCCCACTAATTCATTACAGAAATCACCAAAAACTTTTTATAAGTTCATTTAATATGTTCATAAGTAAAATATTTAGCAGAATATCTGGCACAAGGTAATCTCTTATATAGCTGCCACTTTTTTCTTTCTCTTTTACACGGAATACATATGTTACCATAAAATATTAGAAACATTCCAATAACAGTACAGTGAAAATAAATTAGAAATAGCGAAGACTTGAGAATGAAAGACAATGTATGATTTTAAACTAAACTACAAAGAAAAGATGTAGATGCAAACAAAGGCAATATCAATGGAAAAGGTGAGAATGTAGTTGTTTGGTATATATATATTCCATCAGTCCCCATCATAGACTAATTATGAGAATCTGATTTTTTTTTATTGGAAGATCTATATTCAGTCTTTTGACTAGATTCTTGACATGTTCAACATGCTATCTTTATCAAACCATTTAATTTACCTAACCTATAATTTCTTCATACTGAAAAGGAAAATAAGAAAAGCTCCTTCTAATCTTGACTAGATAATTGACCAATCATTGAATCTTGGCAGTTATCATAAGGAAAATTAACTCTAATGTACAAGTGAGTACATAGCATCTGATACATTATACAAACACCCTACAGAGTAGTTATCATTAGACTTCAGCACTGGAGAGAGGAGATCACAAAGGAGAGGAGCAAAGAAGACTAACTGATATGCATAGCCATTAGTTGAGATTAGGAAAGTAAAAATTTTAGAGGTAGGAGTCAAATGTTGGTAGATTGAACCATAAGTTAAAGGTATATGAGACAAAGTAGAGATCATTGTTGAGCATTTCAAGGACAATAGGAGTGGAAAAATAACCATAATTATTAATTGTAAACATTAGGGCTATAGAAGAATAAAAAGCATATTCTAAAGAAAACACACAGAACAGTATCAAAATTTCAAGCTAAGAAATAATGTCCTTTTCTGGTAAGCATATTTATGTACATTTACTAGTATCCTGTATTTGTTTAATCCCTTAAATGTTGAAATGTCCTCACTTCATATGCTACTTTAATTTCTACTTATCAACTAAAAGATGGAAGCCTGTATGTTTGTGCAAGCTTTTAGTCCCAGCACTTGGGAGGCTGAGGTAGGAATATTGCCATAAGGTTGACACCAGTCTGTGCTACAGAGTGTATTCCAGACAAGTCTAGACTAGAGACCCTGCTTTTAGAAATAGAAGCAATTGATGCTAGTGAAAACAGAAATGGGTATCATGAAAAAGTCTTGGCAGTGTATTTGGATTTGAATATGCTGGAAAGCTATCAAGTGCATACAATCATGTATCTGTGATGAGGTTACCTTCTGAAAACTGTGCTTTTAGGTGATTTGATTTTATAATGTGATAGAGAATGTACTTATACAAGCTAACACAAATAATACTAAGTGATATCAACCCATATAAATATCATAATATACGCAATCTATTGTTGATGACACTGTTTTATATATGACTGTATATGTAAGTATATATCAAGTGTTTACATTATTTTAATTCTTGCATGAAATGCATATATATATATATATATATATATATATATATATATATATATATGAAGAATTCTCATCCAAGAAGTATTATAGAAACAAAATAAGTAATTAATAGAGATTACTAACATTGCTAATATTTTGTAATACTGAGGAATGAACCGGGGGTATCATATGTACTAGCTTTTCTCTCTATCACTGAACTATGTATTACTAAACCATCTCAGATTAAAGTGTTCTGTTTCCAAACTGAAAATTATATATTAATTGATAAAAATCCCCTTTCTTTATTTCCATTAAAGTAGATAAGATCCTCTATCCTTCTTGTTCGCAAATCTAAAAATTATAGGTAATAGAGACTTTGAAGGAGAAATTGGGCCAGAGGAACTCCTTCACAAGAACAAAAAGGTTTTTCCCTTGCACAGAAGAAGAAGAAAAATCTTTTTAGATATAGTTGTTCTCTAACCCTGTGAAACCTGAGGAATGTAGAGAGGATTCACCACTAATGGTTACATGGAACAGGAAGGTAAAAACATTCAAATTCAAGTTGACTAAAAGAAAGTGATGTGTCTGGTATACTCAGGTTGAACTGAGATTCATAACCAAAATATGTGTTAATTTTGGTAGCTTGTAGAAATAAAATAGGACTTAAGATTTACAAAGTAAAATAAAAATATGAAACTACTGAATGATCTTTTGAACACTATATATGCTAATGATGACTCTTGATCTTATTAGCTTATTGACAGCATAACTTTAAACATCATCAACATTTCATAAAACCAAGGACAGGGCCTAGGGCTTTCAACTTATAATCAAATATATATATATATATATATATATATATATATATATATATATATATATATATGATGGTAAAAATATATGCATTCTGAAGCAGTTGAATAGAATATATGTAGATGTCTGTTAAGTTTGTTTGAACTGTGGTATTCTTTAACTTTGAACTTCCTTTTGATTTTTTCTTTTTTGCTAATGATCTATTTATTGATGTTAGGCATAGAAGTAGCCTACTGTTACTTTATCTGAAACTTTGTTTCCATTTCTGCCAGTATTGCTTAGTAAGATTTTATGCACCAATATTCTGTACATACACATTTATGATTATTATAGCTTCTTGATGGATTTTTTTTCCCTTTAGCAAGTATAGTAACCTATTTTAAGAGTTCTGACTAATGTTGGCCTGAAATCTGTATTATCAAACTGTAAATATTTCTGTTTGTTTTGGGCTTCCATGTGCTTGATACATTGACATTGTCATCAATTATTTTACTCTTGGTCTTAGTGTGTGTGTGTGTGTGTGTATTTTCCAGTAAGGTCTGTTTCTTGTGGATATCAAATAGGTGGCTGTGTTTTTAATTTTTCATCCAATCGATGTGAATCTTCTTTTAATCTTTTAATTAGAGAATTAACACAAAGTCAAGCATCATTTTAATGTATTTTTCCTATTTATGTGTACACATTGGAGATATGTTAATTAAACATTGCCTTTCTCAACTTTGTATGGCTGTCACAAAATACCTCTACCTAATATAAAGAAATACTTATGTTGGTTTATATTTTCAGAGGCTCCAATCCATGCTTACTTGACATTATTGAATTTTTTTTCTGGCAAAGCAGAACATCATGGCAGGGAGGCTATATCAGAGTAGACATGCTTACTTCATAGTGTTATGAAGCAAATGAAAAGAGAGTTGAATGGTACAGAACCCAATATACCCTTTAAGGCCATGCCACAAAGGATTTATTTCTTCCAAATATGTTGAAACACTTAAAGTTGGTAACATTTCTAAGTGACACCATTAGCTGAAAAATAGGCACTCAACATAAAAGCCTTGTAGATATTTCAGATCTACAACAGTATGTGAGAACAATCTGGCTACAAAATCCATCACCCCACTGATAGCCAGGGTTGACTTGGTTAATTTGGCAGATAGGCAAGTGTCCCTTTCCTCCCTCACCACTCCATGTTTGTCCCCACTGAAGCTGCATACTGAGGGGAAAAAGTTGAACTTCCCAAATAGAAGAGGACAAGTCTTCTATCAAGAGTACATGAGTAGCTGTATTTGTCTCCTACAGCCTCCAAATAAGCTTTCAAGGTCTAAATCATAACAAAGTCCTGTAATTTTCATTTGAATTATTTGTCATTTTATTGTTTAGCTGTAGTATAATTTTATGTAAATATTCTTCTCCTTTTTTGAGTTTGCATCCAAACTTTCTTGGTAGTAAATTTTTATAGAAGATACGTTTTTAAGAAATGTTTTTGACTCAGTGAAACTTACTCTTTCTCTGTTCGGGTTACATATTTAAAACACATGACATAACAACATTGTGTATAACTAAGACTTCCATAATATGAATAAAAAGGCAAAGCTCTTCAATCAACATATATATGTAAACATTATTACCTAACAAAATTTTATACTAAGTATAGGAGATAAAGTGTTCAGTAGGTAATGTTTCAGAGCATTCCAGGTCATCTTCAAAATTCAAGTTCATCTTCTCTTCTGAGTAGACTATCTGTCATTTCTCTCAGTTATGTCAGGATTTGTAATGAAATATAAGTGGGGCAGTTCATTCCTCTTTGGAATTAGACCCATAAGTACTCCCATATACTTTTATCCATGTTTTTTCTACTTCTTAACTTGATATGGATATTGAATATGAATTGCACTAGAGATGGCCAAAAGTGATTTTTTCCATTTCTCAATAGAGGTGTGAGAAGAATTAAATGTGTGTGTGGTTATTTTTATAGTTTGACTCTATTTCTTCCAAATTAAGGCTTTTGACAATGTGATAATTATAAGAGATGGAACCTTCCAGAGATTTTGGTGTGAAGGCTTTCCCTGGCAAATAGGACCAAGTCCTTTATAAAAGAGGCTTCAAACCTCCTTGGGTGTAGAAAACAGAACTTTGTTTTATAGTAGAACTGCAAACTTTTGTTAGTAGAGTTTCTACTTCTAGAAATATGAAAAAGAAAATTCGATTCTTTTAAAAAATTCTCAGATGTGTTGTTATATGATCAGAAACACAACTGGGACAACTATGCACACTTATTCCTGCATAAATTTAATTATCATCATACTTTATTTTCTGTGATCCTTCTTGCATGATCTTTCATGTTTTGCCAATAAATTGACATAGAGAAAATGTAATAAGCCTAATATTCATCAGATAATGCAAAGATGTCTATTTTCTTCTAGATGGAGTGCCAGAATTGCTGGTATAATAACTGTGGACATTCAGGAAAGATTTTTTTGTCAAACAACCAAGAAAAGTAACTTAAAGGATATTAAATAAAATATAATTTGGAAAATGATAATCAGCTAATATATCCAAGAGACTTGGTTGTAGTGGATATGAAAAACCTTAATTTAGGCTACATTTTTTTTCAAGTATAAATTGTTGTTAATAGTTTTTCAGTAAAGAACCTGCCACCAGTTTTGAGAAATGACTATTGAAAACTTTTAAGCTACCTTACATCTTTTTCAGCTTGTACCTATATACCTATATATGGTAGGAAATCCTACACTATCCTTTATGACCAGTGTCATCTTCAAACTCTTGTTTGTGTGTGAAATATTTTCCAAATTCTCATTGTTTAACCATTATAAAAATTATACCAATTCCCTTCTCTTGTACCTGTCTGGAAGCCTGTCTTTCTCTGTCTAGAAAGTGTAATTTGGTGAGTAATAAATTTTTCATATACTTTTGGTAAATGTATGAACATTGTTAATATGAGCACCAAATTATTGGCATAAAGTTAATACTGTCACTGTGGGGCCATAACTTATTTGGCATTGCAAGCAGGATAACCAGTCACTGTTGAAAATGTCCACTTATGCTTGTTCATCAGTGGAGTTCCTGAATTACTCTGGTAGTGAGCACACACTTCCCATCTCTGCCTGCTGGCCAGGTTGGACTTCAAACTGTGCTAGTTTCTGCTGCCTCCTCAAGTCCTACCAAACATCTGCTAAATATTTCACAACTTGCATTCATTGGCATTTCCTGACAGAAGCAATGGATAATGTAGTCTTAGAAAAGAATCTCTCCATCTTGGTTTTTGATCTGAAACACTTTAAAAAACTACACATCTGGGAGTAAAACATTACCAAATACTGCATGAGAGAGCAGTGGGGTATGGTTGGGAGAAACTAGCAGCCAGCACACCATATTGCAACCTGTAGGGATGAGACAGGGTTAAACATGAGTTTGAGATTATGTTAGGGGATATTACAGAATATGCCTTTTTAAACTTGGTCTTTTAAACTTCTCTTGATGGGAAGTTCCCCTCCGCCATGTAATGCTCAAGCGGGGTGTGAGGATCCCATTGGCTACAGGTGTTTCTGTTCTGGCCAAGCACAGCTGAAGGGTGTGGTTGCTCATTTTATCAAAGGGAAGTCAGTTACTGGTATTGCTGGTAGTGTATCCACAGCGAGATGAATGTCAAGGAGAGGCTGGATGAGCCTAGCTCACACTCGTACTACAAACAGGCGTCCATAACAAGCAATAATAACGAAAGGAGGAGAAGATGCAAGAAAAAGACCATGAACACTGCTACCGCTGCAGGCCTGTGAAGGAAAAGGACACGGAGGCCAGATGCTCCCCTTGTTTGCTTCCTCTTCCTCACCAACACCCAACCCAAGGCTCCTTCCCCAGCCTCATCTGCCAAGCAAACCTTCTGCACCCCAGAACCCTTATCCAAATTCCCCCTTCCCATCTCTTCCCAGTGAGTCTTTGCCTCTCCCTGAAACAATGTCTTATCGCCAGCTTCTTGTTCCCTTATCCGGTGCCCAAATAATGAAGAGTCTCAAGAGAGCTGTAGAAGACTGTCAAGAAAAGCAAGAGAAGAAGCAAAATGCCCTCCCCCCAAAGTCTCTGACTCTGAGCAAAAGGAACAAAGAAGAAGAAAAATCCAGCAAATGAGGAAGCAGAGGTCCCAGAGGCATCAGGTCCGGTAAAACATGCCCAGATATGACTTTTCTGGTAGAGACAAGTCCAAATGTGTTGGATTAAAATAAAAAAAAAACATGTCATTAAACGAATAAAATAAACATGTGAAGGAAGTTGTGTTTCATTGTGTGGATGCTCCGATACTTTGGAAGGAGGAAAGGAAGTAGGAAAGCATTTGGGGGGGGATAGGAGGGCCCAGGGTTGTGGGAAGGAAGGACCTGCTGGTTGCCAGTAAACGAGGGAGGGAGGAGAGTGGATACTGAAGAGGAAGTTCCTAGGCACTTTAGTCCACTGGCTAGGAAGAAAGAGGCATGGGTTTCATAAACAAGGGAATGTAGGTGGCAAGCAGTGTGATGTTTGGGGAAAGAGGGTAGACACATCATTCTGTTGCCACTATTGATGTCCAGTGGCTGCTGATTTGGTCTGTTGCCATTGCTGGAGTTCATGAGTAAGGAGCAGGAAAGTACTGGAATGACAGATCTGGAGACTGGAAAGTCAAGGGCTCACATTCGATGGGAGCCTTATGCTTCTGGGGGAGGGGTGTTATATGTGAGAGTCCTGTGGAAAGAACAGCACCATTAGATAGTAGAGTGTACAAGGAACAATGATACACTGAATTTTACCACTGACACCTATTACCCATTAATTCATCATTCTATAATTACTTTAATTGATTCATAAAAACAAAGCCTTCATGAATCCATCATCACTTAAAGGTCTTACATGGCACACTCATATACCACACAACAAAGCTTAAATTTTTTCTGTCTTACTTTTTATGTTACATTTTCATAAACATCTTTTATATTTTGATCATATGTACTTCAAATTGCCTCCACTTATGCCTCTCAGTCACACTGTCCTTCTTCTCATCTTTTACCAGCAACTATGCCATAGTAGAGAATTTTTCACCCTCCTCAGCAACTTTTAGCTGTAATTGGCTCATTTAGGGATGATGGAGAGTGACGTATTAAGTCCTTCTCCTATCTGGAAGAGAATGTTGACTGACCACATCTTGTGCAGATCTTGTTCAGGTAGCCAAGTTTGATGTGAGTTTATAAGTGCAAAAGCCTTGTCATGTTCTAGCACCAGAGTGCCACAGTGCTCCTTCCTATCCTCTAGCTCCCACATTCTTCCCAACCCTCCTTCTGGAATGTTCCCTTAACTTTGGAAGGTATGATATGCATATCTCCTTGAGGGCTGCTGAACACATATCATTCACTTATTTTCAGAACTTGGCCAGTTGTCATTCTCTGCATTGACTGCCTACCACTGCCAAATTTAAAAAAATAATAATCAACTAATGAATTAAAAAGCTTTTCTGATCAGAGCTAAGAGCAGGATTGATGCATAGATTTGAATATAAATATTTAGGAGGCAGTTTAAAGACATATCCTTTTAGCAGTGCAGCAATAGTAGGTTCTTTTATAGAGCCTACATTCTTCTAGCCATGGGCTTCTGACCTGGTTTTCAGTACCAGACATCCAGGCATTCTTTCTTATGAAGTGTATCTCAGATCCAAGCATAGAGATGTCAGTTGTACCCTGTATCCTTCTGTAGCTCTTGCATTGAAGGATTCATCTTGTCTAGTGGATCTGTATTGTAGAATGCAGGATTCACCACAGGGTGGTATTGGTAATAACTTTTTCCTGCCAGTAGAATGTATGGTACCTCCAGGTACAATGAAAATTAGTCAGCTGAATTGTTTATAATTTTATTTTTTTAGTTAGTGTACAAAAATATGACATTTTGATGCACATATATCATTGTGCATTGTTCATATGCACACCCTCTAATTATTCTCCCATGTTCCTAATGCCTTCACACTGAACCCTTAATCCTTCCATATGGCTTCCAATCTCCTTTATGAATATATGTATTATATGTATACATATGCATATATGTGTGTGTATATATTCTACATATAAGAGAGAATATGCAACATTTCTCTTTTTTATATTCTATTAGCTTCCCTTTTCAATCTCTGCCTTTCAATTTTCCCTCCCCCCCCATATTTCATCTTCTTTTTTGTCATATATATACATGTGTGCATATTCTTTATCTGAGTGAAGAGATATTTTTATTTTTCGACCATTACTCTCTCTTCTTTCTTGCAACACCATCCCATTTGACGTATGTCCTCTTTCCAAATAGTCCTAGTTCTGTTCTAGTGTATATTATTAATTAATATTACATAATATTAGATAACATATAATGTGTTATATAATATATATACATAATATAAACATGTAACAATATGATATATATAAATAATATATTAAATATATATAAGACAGAGAAAAAATTTGGCATTTGTCTTTCTGAGCCCAGTTTATCTTGCTTAACATGATGATTTCAACTTCTACTGATTGTCCTGCATATGACATTATTTTGTTTTCATTTTTTTCTGGCTGAGTACAATTTCTTTGAGTGTATAAACCACAACTTCTTTGCCTATTAATTCACATATAGGCTGATTCTATAGCTTGACTATTGTGTATAGTGCTACAATGAATATGGATGTGCAGATATCTCTGTGGTATTCTGAAAGATTCCTTTGAGTACTCAGCAATAATAAAGCAGGATGATATGGTAAATTTATTTTCTAAATTTTAAGGGTCTACAGAAAAATAATTCAAATCATTTGACAACTGCATCAAATTATTTTGCCTATAGGCACCATAATGTAATCAATTCTTCTTAGAGGATAACATTACCTTTGCTTACTTACAGGTGTGTTTAAATTAGGTGTATCTTACTCTAAAGAACATTGTACATAACCAGTTTATTTATTTTTTATAATTCTTATTGAGAACTTTAATATATAAACATATTGCAAACTGCTCATATTCCCATTGGCTTACACCCTTATGTCTCATCTCTACAAAACTAAAGATGGTATCAATCAATACCACAGCAACATACTTCCCTGCTAGCTAATTATAAGATGTAAGTCTTTAAAAAAACAGAGAATCAGTGAGAGAGGGGTAGTTTGGTAAGAAGCCCCATGCAGGGATGGAAGAAAGCATCCTAATTAATTTTAAAATCAAAATTATTGGGTTAAAATGCATGATTTTCCAAGACTCAGTATAGTGTTTATATTTATGTGTAGGGGAGGGCATGTTTATGTTCTTATGTGCATGTGCATCTAGAAGGCCAAGAACAATGCCAGGTTTCATCCCTCAAGAGTAGCATCCATATTTTTTGGGCTAGGTTATTTCTTTGGCTTGGAACTTTCCTGATTAGGATAGACTGTTTGCCCACTGAGCCCCAGACACTCACCTGTCTCCACCTCCATGGAGCTAGGATTGTAAGTGGAAATTACTCCACCCTGATTTTTACATTGTTTGTTGTATCCGACTCAGGTTCTCATGCTTGTGGGGCAAGCATATTATTATTGATTGAGGTATATCTCCAGCCTCTCAAGACTCTTAAGGCATAAGGCAAATCACTATACTGAAGCTAAATGAGGTGACCAATTTCCTGGTACCTTCACTAATGCTGGATACATCAGGTACCTGTTGCTGTGTAATACTGTACCAGAGCCATAGCAACTTAACACATATTTATCATGTTGCAGCTTCTGGTGTCAGGACTTATGAAATGATTAAGCTATGTGCTTTGCTGCACGGAACCCTATACTTCAGTCAGAAAGCTACCTGAACTGCCTTCTTATCTACATGTACAATTGGAGAATATTCCACTTCTATGATCACTTAGATTATTGCAAAAATCATCTCTTCATTGCCAGAGGCCTGAGCGCTTTATTTTCAGTTTTATTTTCCAGCCAGAAGGCTCCAACTGCTTTACTGTCATTTGTGTTTCTGTAGAGAACACTCACAACACAATGTATTACTTTTTCAAAGCAAACAGGAATATATGATACAGCTGGCTAACAAGACAGTCTGTTACAAAATAGTATAATCACAAGGATGGCATTCCATCAATTTTACTTTGTCATATCCCAAATCAATTCCAAACTCTAAAAGAGGAGACTGTCCAGGAGTATGTACCACAAGGGAAAGGAGTTTCTGGAAGCCAAAACATAGGTAATGAACTACACTAAATATTGTCTTTTTTTGGTTTTTACAAATTCAGAATTTATTAATCATTGTATTTGCAGTCGAATTAATTTTTTGTCATATTGACTTGATCATAAAATAGGTTTTAAAGGAAAAATTAATCAACAATAGTAAATACTATTTGCTAAAAAATAGTCAGTATCAAAGAATTGTTCAGAATCCTATTTAAAATTATCCATGCAATTCATAGTTATTTCCACACTGAATTAACCAGGCATCAAAATAAAACTAAGAGAAAGTATTTTCAAAATGCTCATGAGATTGCTTTCATGAGCTAGAATGCCATGGCTCAGTTGAATATTTGCTCTACTGTCCACGAACTCTGTGAGATCAGGCAACTACTTATGTTCTCTGAGTCTCAGTGTCCTGATGTATAAAAGTTGGATATTGTTAGTAAGTGCTTAAACTGATGGATAATATTCTAGCTTCCAGAATTTCTAAGCATTTGATCATGAATTACCTTCTTTAAGTTTCATTGAAAGCTCATGGAATAGGTGTTTTGAAATATGTCACCCCAGGGTGGGAGACTAATATATTATGAAGATGTAATGAGTTGATTTAAATCAGTGCCATTGGACAGTGTCTTGCACATAATAAACACTGCATACGAATTAGGTCTTATCATTATGATACATAGCATTGCACTGTGTTCACTTCTCTCAGTGGTATACATAATAAAATATATTTAATTTCTAAAAAGCACAAGGAAAGAGTAAAACTACAATCACAGCTCTTTCACAAGGCACCACATGTCTATGTATGTCCTAATAATTTGAGATCTTCAAGAAAAGAAAAAAAAAACACTAACTTTTCTTAAACAATTGATCAAATTTGGTTCCAAATGCAGTTGAGGATGGGAAATGGGATATTAAAAATAAGTGGCACAGTTAGTTGAATGGAAAAGAGAACAAAATGGCCAAGACTAGTCTCAAAGAGACAGAGGATAGAGGTGTTAGGTCTAGAAACATTAACTCACACTAGAATAGGATTGTCCTTGAGGGATGCATTAACTTATTATATGCATATATCTTGTTATTACTTGATATACTAGTCAGGGTTCCATAGGGGAATAGAACCTATAGAATGAATATAAATTACAATGGGGAATTTTTTTAGATTAGTTTACAGAATACAATCTGAATAATACAACAATCGATATCTGCAGGATGTAAAATCAGATAACCCAGTAGATTCTAAGTCTATGAGGTTAGATATAGGCTAAAGAATTGGAGAACACAGCAACTCCTCAGTCCATGAGGTTGAATGTCTCAGTAGTTCAAATCTAACACTGAAGGCTCAGCAAATTCCCGGAGAGACACTATTCTTCAGTCCATATTACAAGGTTAATGAAACTGGTTCCAAAGTTCACAGAGGTTAGCAGCACCAGGGTAGATGGCATACATGAGCACCTAGTGAGGGTAGCCAGGCAAGAAAGCAAATAACAGCAAGTAGCAAAAACAGTCAGTAAAAAGCTCTTTGATTTCTTTTTTTTTAATATTTTTATTGACAACCTCCATAATTGTAAACAATATCCTATGGTAATTCCCTCCCTCCCCCCACTTTCCCCTTTGAAACTCTAATCTCCATCATATCCCCTCCTCTCAATCAGTCTCTCTTTTATTTTGATGTCATCATATTTTCCTTCTATTATGTTGGTCTTGTGTAGGTAGTGTCAGGCACTGTGAGGTAATGGATATCCAGGCCCTTTTATGTCTAGAGGAGCATGTTGTAAGGAGTCCTACCCTTCCTTTGCCTCTTACATTCTGTCTGCCACCTCTTCCACATTAGACCCTGAGCCTTGGAAGGTGTGATAGGGATATTGCAGTGGTGAGCACTCCTCTGTTACTTCTTCTCAACACCATGGTGCCTTCTGAGTCATCCCAAGGTCACTGCCATCTGAAAAGAGAAGGTTCTCTAGCCAAAAGTGAGAGTAGCATTAACATGTGGGTATGAAAGTTAAGAAAGTGCTTACTGAGCAGTTTCGGGAGCATAGTATATACTTTTAGCCAGAAAGCCAAAGAAGTTACACTCCTAGGGCTCACGACTACCCCTGTTGTAGGTTTCCAGCATAAGGGATATATTCCCTCCCATGGAGCAGGCCTCCAGTCAAATTAGAGGGCGGTTGGTTTCCCCCATAACAGATGTGCCACTATTGCACCCATTGGCTCATTTGGCCAGGCTGGTCAAATATAAGGCTTGCAGTGTCCAGTGTTTGGTATTTTCACTGTTGATTTCTCTCTCTCCCATTGAACTGCATGTAGAATGGCTTCTTCCTGCTTTCTGTCAGCTGGTCTACATGGAGGAGGTATTCAGCTCAGCTCCAGCAGGGTTTCCCATTGACCTTGCAGCGCAAGTATGTGGAGTCTTCAGCAATAGGGTCTTACCATCTATTCCTGGTGGGAAACCAAGGGCCTCGGCAATGGCCTGTAATGTTTGGGGGTGGGGGTTCTACTGTATGTACAGTCCACCACCTAAAGGACTGCCCCCTTTGTATTAATGATGGCAGAATTAAGGCAGAAAAGTGATAGAAGAGATTATCTCATGCCTTCCTCTCTCAGTTAATCCTTCATTGAAATGACTTCACAGACCCACCCAAGGGTTGTGTCTCTTATTTTGATACTTAATCATACTTATTCAACAAAATGATGCTCCACCATGATGCACACTCTATGCTTCAATAAGAATATCAACTTAGGGCTGGAGAGATGGCTTATTTTTTTTTTTTTTTTTTTTTTGGTTTTTCAAGGTAGGGTCTCACTCTAGCTCAGGCTGACCTGGAATTCACTCTGCATTCTCAGGGTGGCCTCGAACTCACGGCGATTCTCCTACCTCTGCCTCCCGAGTGCTGGGATTAAAGGCGTGTGCCACCACGCCCGGCATGAGATGGCTTATTTTTTAAGGCACTTGCCTGCAAAGCAAAAATACACAGCTTCAATTCTCCAGTAAGCCAGATGTGCATGGTAACACATGTGTCTGGTGTTTGTTTGCAGTGGCAGCTGGAGTCCTGGAGCACTCATTCCCTCTATCTGTGCCTTTCTCTATCTGCCAAACAAAAAATAAAAAGGGGGCTGCAGAGATAGCTTAGTAGTTAATGAGCTTAGTAGTTAATGCACTTTCTTTCAAAGCCTAATGACCCAGGTTTGATTCCCTAGTATTCATGAAAAGCCAAATGCACAGTGGCATATGCATCTGGAGTTTGCTTCCAGTGGCTGGGGATCCTGGAGCAGCCATTCTCAATTGTTCTTTCTTTCTCTCTCTCTCTCTCTCTCTCTCTCTCTCTCTCTCTCTTGTATGTGTGTGTGTGTGTGTGTGTGTCTTCTATCTCTATCTGCTGGCAAATAAAAAATATTTTAAAAACTAAAAATATTTTTAAAGAATATCAAATTAAATGTTAATCACCACACTTTCTCTTCATGTAAGGACACCTGTTTGTTCCACAATTATCATTGCTTCTCACTTGTCAGGAACCCTTCGCTCATGATCCACCAAAATTTGCCATATCTCCTAATAGATTTACTGACTGTTCTCTTCTTATCACCTGAAGATATGATAACTTTCAGAATTTAGTTAAACATCAAGTAGACAAGCATTATTTTTTTTTGTTTTTGAATAATAACTTGAAATCCTAGTTAAAGTGAAGGATCCTACAGCTTATTAAGGACACATATTTTCCTGGTATTATGTTAAGGGTTTTAATAAATATTTGTGGACTAAATTCTCAATATTATCATGTACTGATAGCCTGAACAACTCTAGAGTTAAGGGAATCTATTAAGATAAGTAAACTATTTGGACTGATAAAATGTTCATCTTCCAGGGCTGGAGAGATGGCTTAGTGGTTGAGCACTTGCCTGTGAAGCCTAAGGACCCCGGTTAGAGGCTCGATTCCCCAGGACCCACGTAAGCCAGATCCGCAGGGTGGCACATGCATCTGGAGTTTGTTTGCAGTGGCTGGAGGCCCTGGTGTGCCCATATTCTCTCTCTCTCTCTCTCTCTCTCTCTCTCCCCCTCTTTCTCTGTATATCACTCCTCTCAAATAAATAAACAGAAGAATTAAAAAAATGTTCTTCTTCCTTTTTGGATAATTTGTCTAAAATTATAATAACAAAAATGATAAGCTAAGAACACTATACCTTGTAACTCTTTGTACTGCACTAGTATGAACAGTAGCACTTATGAATGCTTAAACCACTGAGAATTGGAATGAGTTATGGATATGTGCTGCATATGACAGAAGAATAAGTGTTGCAGTTACCTTATTGCTTCTGGGATAAAACCTGACCAGAAGCAGCAGCTTGTGAGAGGAAAAGGGTTATTGTAGGCTTACAGTTTTAGGAGATGCTTCATCATGGCAGAGAAAGCTGACTCACTTCTTTTTACATCCACAATACAGAGAGAACAGAAAGTGTGAGCTTCTCTGAATACACATAGGGTTAGACTCAACCTCAAGATCTGCCCTTGGTTATATACTTCTTCCAGCATGGTTGGGACCTCTATCATCATGCAGTCTAATAAAAATTAATGCCAGTTCCAAGTTCAGTGACAGATGTCTCAAAGAAATAAGGCAGAAAAGTGATAGAAGAGATTAGCTGATGTCTACCCCTGACTTCTGCCAAATGTGCACATGATGCATGCACCACAAACACATGTGCATACACTCCCCCCACACACACCACCACCACCACCACCACCACATACCACACAAATATTTTGAAGTAAACTAAGAAAATAATAAACAAAAAATAAATAATGTGCTTCAGGAATTTTTCATAGATAGATTATCTTCTAGAGACATCATTTCACTTAATTCTTACATTATTCTGTGACACAAGTGACATATGAACTATGTGGACAAGGAAATAAACAGAACTAATATAGTTAAAGTTCAAGCAGTCTATTTGCCTTGCTGGTGGATTTTATCACGTTTTTAGATTTTATCCTCCAATTTCCCCTTCCCTTTGTGTGCACAGATTTAAATTATAGAAAGAAATGCTTTGTTTCTCAGTGCTTTCTTACACATAGTAAACTCATATGTCTTCTGCTTCTCATCATAGGCATAATAACTAATGTCAAACATCAGGAATATCTCACTCTTGCATTACAGCATGTACACCTAGAAAAGAAAAGACTTTCTCTGATTAGAGTAAATTATAAGTCTGAATTTAGACTATGATTATAAAACTCATTTAATAATTTTTTTTTTTTTGGTTTTTCGAGGTAGGGTCTCACTCTAGCCCAGGCTGACCTGGAATTCACTGTGGAGTCTCAGGGTGGCCTCGAACTCACAGAAATCCTCCTACCTCTGCCTCCCGAGTGCTGGGATTAAAGGCGTGCACCACCACGCCCAGCTCTGTCATTTAATAATTTTAAAAGGCTACACATAGGTATAGATTAATCAAGTGAGATATAGTATCTACTGAAAGAAAGATTTTTTTCTTTCTCCTAAAAGTTGTTAATCAGTTTTCTTTAAAGTATATGTTTAGATCAAAAAGAAATACACATTTTTTGGCACTTTCTCTAGTATGGTGCCATTATTTAGCTTGACCTAACTGCTTCTCTTGTATTTTATGTTAGGTAATTCAAGGAAAGATAGATTGCCTTTTTCTTAACTCACATTCATTAAAATAGGAATCCACAAGAAAACATAGAAATGTAAGGAGAACGTTGGTGTGTACTGGTACAAACCAATACTGATAGTGCAGCATAACAGGGGAGAGAAATTCAAGTCATCAAGGAGAGGTCTTCACAGCAGACCTGCCTGACATTTGGAGGCTTTGATTATTCTCCATTGCAGCACACTTGGATCAACACTGTGAAACGCTTGGAAAACTCAGGCTTAGTAATAGGAAATATCAATCCCACTCATGAATAGTGCTGCTGTAACTTCAGAAAGACATTTTAACATAAGCAACTATACTTTCTTTTCTAAATTGTCAAACTAGAACTACGCATACATACTCAAAGTACTTGCATACAATGATCACAAGCAATGCTCAAAATAGGGATTTATTTTTATTTTTATGGGTCATCCACATTAAAATATTTCTCAGGATGAAAACTATCTATCTTTGTAATTTAATATGTTATGAGATACATGACTTCAAAATGGCAGTGAACTGTACATAAACCTCTCCTCCATCATTTGCATCCTTTGTTTTCCTTATTCAGCTAGAGCTATACAGAAAGTTAAAGTTTCACTTAACAATATTTTGAGTTGAAATATAAGAACTAGTTACACTGGTTCTGAAATGCATATGACAGTGTAATCTGAGTGTAGCAGACATATTCAGGTTCGCTGAGATGAACTTCCAGACCAGGCACAGTTATGGAGGAAGGGATTTATTGAAGCTTACAGATCTAGGGGAAGTTCCATAATGGCAGAAGAAGCTGGCCTGCCTTCACAGGCCCAAGCAGAGAGAGAGAGAGAGAGAGAGAGAGAGAAGCACAAGCCTAAAGCCAAAGGCCACAGCACACTTCAGGAACTCTAGCTAGGCACACTTTGCATATCTTTAGATTGAAATCTGAAACACACCACCAAACCTTAAGATCTACCCAGTGACATTGCCTCTAGCCAGGTGTCTGCAGATGCAAACTACAAACAAATAAACAACTGAAATATATTGGGGACCATCTATTCAAACTACCATACTGAGTAATAAGCCACTTATGTACATTAAAAAATGATTCAGCTACATGAGCTACTGGGGTAAAGTGGCCAACATGTGTCCAAGCAACTCAAGATCTAAGCTACTCAGAAGCAAACAACCTGATGTGATGCTCACACAAGTGCAATAGTGGCACACAGCTATGGTGGGTAACCAACTGCTCTTGGATTGGCTAACAGATCTGCTCAGTGGAAAGGAAACCATATCTGGAACTAGAAAACAAGTCAGAACCATACCCAGATAATGAGTTTGCTCTCCATTGTCAAGCCCCCACTAATCTTGGGCTACAAGAGTGTCTAACCCCATTAAATTCTCTCTAAACTAGTAATGGTTATCCCATTTAACCTGTGCTACATTCACTCTCTGTTAGAAAATCTGCTTCTCTTTTTTCAGATTGAAGTGGGACCTGAGGACAGAAACTATCCATCATACTTCACCAGGGCCCCAGCTGAAACCATAGGGGAATTAGAAAATTAGCAAGAGTGCTGCTTTCTCAGTGAACCTGATATCAGCACAAGAGTGAAGGCAGTAAACACTGAGGACACTCAACACCTACCAAACCAGAGATTCAGAGACTCTTAAGAGCCCATCACTGAAGTGGACTTAAAATGAACCCAACATGGCTCAGGGAATTTCACAGAAGAGGAGGTGCAAAGATTATTAGAGCCACAAGTTGGGATATTATGCACAGGCACATTGCCTCTTCCCCGTAACTGATGGCTGCCCCACAATGCACAATCCACAATCCCCATGGGGTGTCCTCAACCCCAGTGAGGAAGGGCCTTTTGGGGGGTAGGGATGAAGGAAAGGATGGTACCAACATTTTCTGTTTACATACTGAGTATGTCCATAACTAATAAAAAAAGAAATGAAAAAGAAAAAATGATTCAGATTTAACATTCAATAAAATGATGCCCATTTGACAGATAGTTAAACTGCGTTTTAAGTTTCTCATAGATCTTTCCTCACATCGCATAGCTAATACAAATTTGAGAATATTTTGGAACTTGGAACCATTAAATTGTAAAGTCTAGCTCCCTTTCAGCAGTGCAATGTGTAGAATAATAGGAACATTCCTTACATGAACAATGAAAACTAACTCAAGGCATGAAGAATGTGAAGGTGTTTTTCACTGTGGGCAACTATTATACAACAAAATATCTATACTTCTTAATATTCCCAGGTACTAAAATATAGAACATGGGAAATGAAGAACATATTAAGACATCAGAATATCCTCTACAACTGTGGTAAAGAAGCCCTAGAGAAAGGAGCCAGTTGAACTATGTGTTCCTGGATTACTTCAGACAAAGTACTTAAGAAGCTCCTAAATACAAATTAGATAGCGAGAAATCTCTCAGAAGTGATTTTACTACTCCCCAGAGCATGCTCTCTTGTTCAATAACACCTAGAAGGAAGCTGTCATTATGGACCTTTCTTCTATATTATGCCATGATTCCATTACCTAATAGTTTACAAATTAAAATGTCCACAATATTTTGTAATCACTACATTACCTAGCAGTAGTGTAGGAAATATGCAGTATTAAATAGTTTATTAGTTATATTCAGTTGCTATTAAAAATGTATAACAAGTGATCTTATTTTAAGAGTTCTAGTGATATAATAAAGGGTGTTAATGCCACATTGGTAAAACTACTTTCTCTACATATCATATAGTAAAATATTTTACTACTGAGATACATATTCATCCTATATGGTATAAATTTAAAGGAAAGATATACTCACTAAGATAGTCACAGAATATGTGATTGCGAACCTCATAAAAAAGCAATGTGACAAAATTAGACTTCAAAGATATCTTGAAGTGCATGAAGTGTGCACAGAAATGGGTGTCAGAAATTCATGAAATAATTAAGTATTAATTATTTACAAAACTCAGTGTATAAAACAATAAAACTTAGTTTTATCAATGAAAACAATGAATGAAAGTATATTTAAAAAATACTATAAGAAACATGATCATGCCTTATTTACCATTTAAAACCCTTTTGTTAAGTAAGATAATAAAAAACAGGCATAGCAAACTCAAAGCAGAGCATAATATTAAATAGCAAATATTAGAACTTCTTTAAAGGAATGATTAAATCAGAAACTAAATATATTGTATAGAAATCACTCAACCTTCTCAATGAATATTCTTGTAGAAAACACCAGAAAATTAATAACCAATGTATCATTCAGAAACATATTAGATAATGAGTAATGCAATATCAGTATGGTTATTTAAGTAATGCATAGTCCTAGGGATGTGATGGCCATTATTTGAGAGGAATATAAAAACTTTCTCACATAATGATGATAGTCATTGAGTAATTTTATAGGTATCCATTGGGCCATTCATGAATAGATAGTTGCATACAATAATAAGCCAAAAAGAAATGAACCAAGAAATATACTTGATTCCATCTATGTACCTGAAACAAAAATAATTAGTTATTGTAAGTCCATGAAGAAACGGAGTAGCATTACTAGGATATTCAGAGCTTCTGTGTTCTCCTGAGATTCACATTTTAATGCCTGCATCTTTCATTGTCCAGAATTTTGTGTTAATCATTCCTTGATTTTTCTTCTACTTTTACCAAATATGTATTATGTTTGACCTGTTGTTATTGAGTGTTATGTATAACTTTTAAAGAAAAAAATCCTTGTGTGGTAATTTGAATGTAGAATATCTTCCATAGACTCATGTGTTTGAATAATCAATCCCCAGTTGGTGGCATTGTTTGGGAAGGTTGTGGAAACTTTGAGTTGAAGCCTTGATGGAGGAAGTTTTGCTGGGGGTGAACCTAATAGTGTTTCAGCCTCGCCCTGGAAGAAAAATTAAAAATGGAAAATATCTCTAAATACAGTAAAAAGAGTAGTGCTAATCTTTAAAAAAAGCTCACAAATTTAATGATATAGTTGTGTTATATACATTCAAAACTTAGAAGTATTTCAAAAATATTTCATGATTATAAGAAAATGGGATTTCCAGGATACTATGAGGCCAAAAAGAGAAACTTCTTTAGAATTTATGGGCACAAGCTTTAAATTTATTCCTAAACGACAATCTGATTTCCTTGATATTGAACTTGGGTAAAATTGTAGGAAAGCCTTGTTATGAGAGACCTCCCCTTAAAAAAAAACCACTCATTTTATAGTTTGCATTCATTTCTCTGCAATAGTAATGTAAGCCCTGATGTGCCATTTATATTTCAGTGTATATGCATATATGAACAATTAGAGAGAGAGGGAGAAGAAAGAGAGAGAGATGCAGTAGTACTGGGATCATGATACTGGAAAAAGGAAATGAGAGAAAACATTTTTTCAAAGGGAAAAAAATGAGGGCAATAGAATAAGTGTAATATGAAATGAGAAAGAGGGTTCTTTGGAGAAACAGAATCAGTAAGATGATGGGCAGGGTAGGAGGGAGGTAATTGAAATAATAACAAAGCTCATATGAAAATGCCATAATGTGATCCATCAATTTGTAGGTTAACTAGAAATGAACTAAGCTCAAAAAGATTTTTAGAAAAACACAATAGAATACCTGAGCACTGATTTTTTTCATTAAATGTGATTCTACATTTTTCAAACAGTGTCATAGTCAACTACATGCTAAACAGTCAATGCCAAAGAACCACAGTATGTTTCACTGTGACATGTTTCATGTCTTGGCTAAATTAAACTGAAAGTTGTGTTAAAGTGCGTATGTGTGTATGTGTGTGTGTGTGACGAACATTTCTAATCAAACATTATATATCTGAAATAATTCCACAGGACACTGATAATTTGGGCTGATGTGTTGAGTGCAAAAAGTAGCATAATAAAACTTTTATAAAAATCATGCATATTAATGGGCTGGAGAGATGGCTTACTGGTTAAGTGCTTGCCTGTGAAGCCTAAGGACAATGGTTCGAGGCTCAACTCCCCAGGACCCACGTTAGCCAGATGCATAAGAGGGCGCACGCGTCTGGAGTTCGTTTGCAGTGGCTGGAGGCCCTGGTGCACCCATTCTCTCTGTGTCTCTTTCTCTCTGCCTCTTTCTCCCTCTGTCTGTTGCTCTCAAATAAATAAATCAATAAATAACAAAAATTTTTTAAAAACCATGCATATTAAACAAATTGTGCATGTTTACAGTGCACATTAGATACTGAGAAGCATATTGAATTCTTCAACCATGAATATTCCTTCATTTAGACATGATAAAAATCTTTTCTGTAATTATCTGATTAGGATATTCTGAATTCTTGTCAGACCATGCTCTGTAGGTATCAATTCTACAATTGTTGTAGGAATCAGCTACTGAAGTGACCCCCCCAAAAATAAAAAGTATTGGTATTCTACCAGAAACCCTTGACAAGGCAAGCAAAAGCTGGATAAGATCCATGTGCCATAGATTAGAGTGATTGACCGTTTACTTGGCTCACTTGGACCCAGAATTTTCTTTTAGTCCAGATCCCAGTTAAAGCTTGTTTTAAAATTTAAAATCTAAAGTAAAATAAAATAATAGGTCCTACTAGGTATGGAAAGTTTTTTTGTGTTTTACCTGTATGTAGGGATTATGGAACATTTAGCACATTTTTCCAAAAATTACAATTATAGTAGACAAGCAATATGACTTTAATCTGTTATATTCATAACACATGGGCTGAATATTTACTTTCACTTAAATTGTCTTTTTTAAAGTATCTGCCTTAAGATTATCATTATTTTACAGGAACAAAAATCAAGGGTAAAAAAACAAAACTACTGAAACTATAATTGTAAATGAAAGATATTTTTAATTTTATGCATTTTATGATAGTTTCATGTATTCAAATCTTAGTGACATAACATATGACCAAGAATCTAGAATTTCAAACTTTGTGTCAGACACAGGTAGGCATTTGACAATATGCATTCAATATTTCAATTCAGAATAATGTATTTGTTACTTTAAGTAGTTCATTCAATTAAAAAAACTGAAAGATGTACTAGAAAGAAATTTTATACACTTTCTCTTTCTACATTTTAAATTCAGTATATATTTTTCATCCTGCTATGGTAATACTAATTATATATTTTCTCTTTCATTAACATAAATATTATTTCAAAGCAAGACATTCTTGAAAATTTTCAGTAAAGAGTATGTGGAAAATATCAAAGCCCACCTATGGTTCAATCACTGTATCAGCATGAAAAATACTACTTTGTTCCTTCATTTTAGTCATTGATTAAATTGGATCAGTAACCACTTTTCCACAGGGCTTTTATGCTAGTTTACTGGCATAATGTATGTGGAAATGTGAGTAGAGTTCCTGCTTATTAGGAGATACTTGGGAAAGGATAGCTACATCTAAAGGAAATGGGATTCTTCATTTTATTATTATTACTCACCATGACTTATTTCTAGTCAACATATGATTAAGGGGCAGTTTTGATCATTTAAGGGTATCAACAGAGGAATGAAATATATATTTCAAATGAATCTGAAAACAAGATCTTGTGAGCATTTTCTACAAAGGTTCAAATACACCATTGGTTAGTGTGGTAATAGAGTCCTAAACACTACTGTGATTGCAAGGCATCATTATTCATTCTAATGGCAATTTCAGAGCCATGGCCTGGTGAAGATCACAATTGCATTACTAATAGTTGTAAGATTTTGCCCATTTTCAAAGCATTCAATCAGCAAAACGTACTTTTCAACTAATGATTTCCAATAGCAAACTTCTCTCAGCAGAGTAGATTGCATTTCTTTTTATGATGCTCTTTCCCAATTGGTTTACAGATCGGCCAACCCCAAGTATTTTAGTTCAAGATAGAAGCATACTAACTCTATCTTATGGACCTTCAGAGGTTAGAACACATACCTAATTCTAGTCTACACATAATGTCAAGTTGTTACCAAATGCAATTTATCAAAAGATTAGGTGCTATGGAATAGTAATCTTGAAATACTTTTTAAATGGCTGCTCTAATGCTTGCATGAGACTACCCAGCCTTATTCACTGCTTTCTGAGAAAGCTACTACGTCTAAACTATATCCTCAAGTGGTTTGGGGCAATCACTTCCTAGTAAAAGCAAGAGTATTTGTACATCTCTATTGCGTAATCTGCTCAACTGCCCATAGGCCTCTATACATAGCAGTTTCAATTAAGGAACTTGGTCTCCTTCTTAAATGCCCCCTCAGGACATGATCTAATTCTAAACTCCAATATTCATTGGTATACCATAGTCTCACCCCTTGTATCAACTGCTTAATTCAATTTCAGTCATATACCCTACTAGTCTGACCCCTATGAAACTAAATTTGAGAGGGTTTTGCTCTATTAAAAATATCTTGCTCAAGAGAAGTGACATATGTGATTCCTGACAGCAGCTAAATGGCAAGATGACTGAATTTTTAACTCTTTCTCTAACTTACAGACATCCAGCACTCTGGCCTTTGGATCATGGTTTTGCTACCTGTATCATACTTCTTTTTTTTTTTTTTTCTTACACTGGAAAACTGATATTTAAGTTTTTATAGGAAGACATCTTTTCCACAGCAGTTGCTTTTAAAAACTACTTTCCTTTATCTTTCACTAGGCCAGAGATTCTTCATTTGTACAGACCCACCATTTCTTTTTTCCAAATAATTTACATATTAGGAATACAGTATCTCTTGTGATATATGAGAATATCCTGAAATTGAAGAATATGTCCTAAATAAGAATAAATGTATACATCTCATTTTCATCCCCAAATCTTATGTCATTCACTGTCCTCCATTAACTGCTCCACTTTGGCATATAGTGTATTTTAGAAATATTTTGCCACTCTTTATTTAATTTTTTTTTTCTTTTCTCAATTTTATTAACATTTTCTATGATTATAAAAAACATCCCATGGTACTACCCTCCCTCCCCCCACTTTCCCCTTTGAAATTCCATTCTCCATCATATCCCCTCCCCATCTCAATCAGTCTCTCTTTTATTTTGATGTCATGATCTTTTCCTCCTCTTATGATGGTCTTGTGTAGGTAGTGTCAGGCACTGTGAGGTCATGGATATCCAGGCCATTTTATGTCTGGAGGGAGGACATTGTAAAGAGTCCTCCCCTTCCTTTGGCTCTTGCATTCTTTCCGCCACCTCTTTCGCATTAGACCCTGAGCCTTGGAAGGTGTGATCGAGATGTTACTCAGTACTCCAGTCACTTCTTTCCAGCACTATGATACCTTCTGAGTATCATCCCAAGGTCACTGCCATCTGAAAAGAGAAGATTCTCTACCCAAAGTGCGAGTAGCATAAATTTAAGGGTATAAATATTAAGAGACGTGCTTACTGGGAAGTTTGATAAGCATAGTATATACATTTTTCCAGACATCAGCAGATGTTACACCCCTAGGGCTCATGACTAGCCCTGTTTTAAGTTTTCAGTATCAGGGATGTATTCCCCCCCCCCCCCCCCGCATGGAGCGGGCCTCCAGTCCAATTGGAGGGCAGTTGGTTTCCACCATGACAGACGTGCCACTATTGCACCCGTTGGCTCATTTGGCCTGGCTGGCCAATTATAAGGCTTGCAGTGTCCACTGTTGATTGCCACTCTTTTTTTAATCCTAGGTTCCAAAGTTTCCAAATCTTTTTTAATTAACTGTTAAATGACCTATGTCCTTGGCAATTTCATTGACTACAATGAGTTTTTCAGAAGATCTGAGTTCATAGACTTCTGCACTCATACACCATCAAAATAAGGTCCATGTATTTACTGTATAACGCTACATTTAAACCTTCTTTAGATTATAGATATATTTACTCAGAATAACATCTAGGACAACTGAAATAGGTAATTAATCAATAAAATGTTATGAAATAAATGAATTCCCCCAGGACTCTGGAGATATGGCTTGGGGGTTAATAATGATTGCTTGCAAAGTCTATGGCCCAGGATGAATATCCCAGCACCCACGTAAACACAAAGTTGCTCATGCTTCTGGAGTGTGTTTGCAGTGGCAGGAGGCCCAAACATGCTCCCTCTTTCTCTCTCTCTCTCTCTCTGTATATTTATCTTTCTCTATTTATTTCCTTTCCTCTCTCTTTCACTTCTCTCTCTCACCTTGCAAATAAATCAAGAATAAAAATTTTAAATAGTGATGAAAACAAGACTTAAAAAGAAAAGAATTGATTTAATGATATTAAATGTTTACAATTAACTCTCTCCTCCTTGCAAATAAATCATAAATAAAAGTTTTAAATAATAACAAATATAAGTTTTGAAAAAGAAAAGAATAACAAGATCTAATGATAGTAAGTGTTTGCTATTAACTGGTAATGGGGTCTGACAATTTGTACATTCCATGTCATTTAGTTCTCAAAACAGAGTGGGTATAGATTGTATATAACATCTCATAGATTAAAATATCCTAATAATATTAAGAAATTTGTTAAATTGTAAATGAAACGTATTTGTTGTATCAAGATATTGCATATTTCTTTGAAAAGAAAATCTCAGCTTGAGTCCAAATGAAGCTTTCAATTGATCAAAAATATATTCATATGTTTAATATTACATATGAGTAGTCTGGGTACAGTACATTATTGGAACATCATGGCAAATCTGCAACAAAATAATTTGGAAACTATTAAAGGAGCATATTCTTAGGTTCTAACCCAGACCCACCAATCAAAACCTCTGCTGATTGAGCTACCTAAAATATTTGTTTTTTAATATATTTTATTTGTTTATTTATTTATTTATTTGAGAGAAAGAGGGTCCTGGAGAATCTAACCAGTATCCTTTGGTTTTGCAAGCCAGTGACTTAACCACTAAGCCATCTCTCCTGTTTTGTTTTAAGGGATAGTTGTCTTTATTTTTATTCATTCTTCTTTGAACATATTAGGTTATTATAATGAAATATCAATTCTGCTTCTACTTTTTTGTGTGACTACAATATATGCACTTGAAGATACAGTAAATAACATTTAAAGTGACAGACTCTTCCCCATTTACTCAGAAATTTCATAATTTAGTACTAAAATTTCTACATTTGTAGAAATTCCTCAAATTAAGAAACACCAGGGTGGGTGACCATCTTAATTCTATGAGAATACATCATAATTCAATGGCAGGAAGTAAATGTTTGAAAGCATCTATCACAGTATCGAAAACATCAACATCTCTAACCCTGACAATTAATTTGGTATACAAAACCATAAATGATGATCTTTGTTCATCAGGATCTAAAAGCTCCCCTCAAACTTGAAAGTATACATCAAACTATAAAATCCGCCCACTATCTCTTTCAAGAGTCCAGGAGTTATATATGACTAATTAGAAGAGGTATATTAGACAGTGCACGAATAATGTAATCAGGGTTATATAAACCAACAAGTCATCTTGATGCATTCAAGAAAAGCAATAGTCAGATGTTGTCACTCTTAGCTCTGAAAGAGACAGGAGGAATAGCTAAAGTTGGAACCTCAGGAGAATAGTATCTTCAGAATAAACTCTAAAAGAATAACAGTCGGAGGTGAAAGGAATCAACAGTAACATGCTGTAAATAGGAAGGCAGGGTCAAAGTAATAAAACATCAATTTCTCTCTCCATCTGCCCAGTCTGATAGAGCCTCTTCATTGACAAAACTCTGTCAGAATCCAGATAAGAAGCTGTCCAGAAAAAAAAAATGAAGGGAAAAGAAGGAGCTATGAAAGGTAAATAGAAAAGAGTTAGCATATCTACCAGACACAGACTTCTAGTGCACCACCTCATAGTGAGTACGAGCACCAGTCATCCAGTTGTCTGAGCCATATTCTTGGTGCTCATCCTTACTAGTTACTTCTCCAACATCCCATATGCAATTAAGTGGACACTTAATTTTATTTTCAAATTATTGTCAAATCTACATACTTTCTCCAATCTTCACCACTCCCTTTGCTCAGTCCAGCCTCATTCATATCTTGTTTTGATGGTAGCAAAATTTTGAGCAGATCTGCCTGCTTTTGCTCTAGAATCTTTCTTGTACCTTCTACAGGGAATGGGGAGGGAAGAGAAGACTGAATGGCTGAATAGGTTGATGTCACATTCCAGGAATGATGATGAACAGGCAATCTAACATACTTGCAGAGAAACATGGAGGTATGGAATATGCATGACCTATAGCATGTGCTTATTGGTGCCTTCATAGATGTTCCAAGTGAGAAAGAACTGATGCTCACTGTATTACTAGAGAAACTAGAAGGAAGAATATTTTCATTAGTAATATAGAGGAGGGACTGGAGAGAGATGGTTTAGCCATTAAGGTGCTCTACTTGCAAAGTCATAGGACCAAGGTACGATTCCACAATACGCACATAAAGCCAGATGCATGCGCCTGGAGTTCATTTGCAGTGGCTAGAGGTCCTGACATTCCTCTTTCTCTCTCTCTCTCTTTCTCTCAAGCAAATAAATAATATTAAAAAAGAAGAAAGAATATAAAAACTTAGAAAAGATTTTGGTGATGAATAGCAAATCATGGACGACATTTTAATACACTTGATGATATAATACATATTATAGAATAGCCAATTTGTTCTGGAATTATGTAAATAGAAGACCTTCAAATTATACCTGGTTTTGTGCTACATATTACTAAATTTGTGTTTATTTTAGTCTTCATAATTGTTAGGAATATACTATAGAATAATTTTTGAAGAAACCTGTCACATTAAGAAAGAACTTAGCTTGCTCATTATCACCATAATATAAAAGAAATCATATTTGCTCATTGTTTTGAATCCAATGTATTAGAAACAATAGAAACTTAAGTGACTTCAAGTGTATCTACTTCATATGCTTTAACTAATTAGAAATGAGTCTAAATATTTCTGAAAATTATTCTTGTCTGTCTTAGGTTCCTTACACAATTATCATGATCTCCTTTAAGTGATAAGGCACCACCAGCCTGACTGACATTTTTTTTTTTTTTTTGGAGCTCTTATTGCCCTCAAAAAAAAAAAATCCAAAGTTCTTAAAATGCCGTACAAATCCTCATATGATATGGACTATAATTTTTTTTTTATTTTTGTACTCAGTGAGTAGAGTCAAGTTGGTACCCTTGTTAGCCTCCTCCATGTCCCCTCCTCTCCACAGGGACCCTCCTTATTGGGGTATATGGGTCATGCATTGTGGGGTTAGCCTTCAGTTTTGAGTAAGAGGAAATGTCTCTGTGTGTCATGACCCATCGTGTGGCTCTGACATTCTTTCCGCCCCCTCTTCTGCAAATTTTCCTGAGCCATGTTAGTTTCTTCTTAGGTATGCTTCAGTGGTGAGGTCTTGGGAGCCTCTGTGTCTCTGGGTATCTGGTTTGGTAGGGGTTGATTGTTCTCTGTGTCTATCTCCTTCACCATTGTGCTGGTTCCTGGTTTGCCAAGAAAACAGCATTCTTGCATGTTTCCCCAATTGTTCTTAGTTTCAGCTGGGGCCCTTTTGAGGAATGATCAGATGGTTCTCTCCTTAGGATCTGCATCTATCTGAAAAAGAGAAGCATATTCTACAATGGAGAATAAAGTTAGAACCAAATAAATGTAATAACCATTATTTTTTAGAAAGAGTTTAATGGAGAGTGGGCTCATTTTTGGATATGGTTCTGACTTGTTTCCCAGCTCCAGCTATTGGGTCTGTTCCACTGAGCATATAAATTAGCAAAATTGAGAGCAGTTGGATTCTCAACATGGCTATGCACCACGATTGCACTTGTATGAGCATCACGTCAGGTTGTTTGCTGCTAAGTAGGTTAGACCATATGTTGCTTGGACAGATATTGGTCATTTTCTCCAAGTTGCTCATGTAGCACCTTCCAGCCCTAGATGTACCAACTGTCTGGGGACTGACTCTCTTCCAGCTTCCAGCCATGTCACTCCATATTACATGCCAAGAAATATGGTGTCTTCAGCAGTAGGGTCTTACCACTAACCTTTGGTGGGTCATCAAGTGCTGTGACATAAATCTGTCTTATTTTGGGAAACGTTGTAGGTCTCTCTGATCAAAAGCTCATTACGGATGATATAGTCCTGATGGTACCTGGAGGTTACAGGTCAGTGCCCAAGAAGAAAAGGAAGAAAAAGATAAGTGATATAAAAGAGAAAGAGAGATAAGAGAGAAGAGGGAAAGAGAGAGAGACAGAAACAGAAACAGAAACCGGAGGATATAAAGGTCAGTTTTCGTTGTACACTCTCCAGGGCCTTGTGAATCAGGTGTTCGCTGTAAGGGCCTGGTGAAGATTCAACCATTTGGTATGTCTTTTAGGATGTAGAGTTTTATGGTTTGGGTCCAGTTTTGTGTCCGCCCACCCCCTCACTTACCCTCTCCTCCATCCTCACCCTCCCTATTGTCCAGTCATCAAGAGGTTCCAGGTATGTTGGCAACTTGGGTAGATTCAGATTGGGAGATGTAGATGAGTGAGACTATGTGTTGATTAACATTCTGTGATTGGGTGATATCACTGAGAATGATCTATTCCAGGATTGACCATTTTTCTTCAAATTTCATTGTCTCATTATAGCACATCTTAGTTATCCATTTGTCTAACGATGGACATCTGGGTAGATTCCAGCTCTTGGCTATTACCAATTGAGCAGCTATAAACAAGGTTGAGCTAGTCTCTCTGGACTGAGGCATGGAGCTTTTAGGGCACATGCCCAGTAAGGGAATAACTGGGTCTGTTGGTAACTCTATAGTCAGCTTTATTAGGAGTCTCCATATTACTTTCCAAAGTGTTGGTACATTCCCAGCAACAGTGGATGAAGGTTCCAATTTTTCCTCATGTTCAACATCGTTTATTTTCACTTGATTTTATGTGTTTGCTGTCCTTACTGGGGTAGGGTGGAATCTCATAGTTGTTTTAATTTACATTTCCCTAATGATTAGGGATGATGATCATTTTCTTAAGTGTTTTTTTTGCCATTTGTATTTCTTCCTCTGTGAAATGACAGTCCAGTTCTTTGTCCCATTTTGTCAGTGGATTGTTTGACTTTTTATCATTTAGGTTGTTGAGTTCTTTGTAGAATCTAGAGATTAGGCCTCTGTCAGTTGGATATTCAGCAAATATTTTCTCCTACTCTGAGGGTAACGTATTGGCTCTGCTTATTGTATGTTTGTCTGTGGAGAAACTTTTCAGCTTCATAAAATCCCATGGGATGAGTGATTGTTTAAGATCCTGAGCTACTGGAGTTTTGTTCAGGAAGTCTTTTCCCATTCCTATATCATGGAATGTTCCTCCTATATTTTCTTCCAGTAGTAGCTGAGTTTCTGGTCTTATATTGAGGTCTTTGTTCCATTTGGACTTGAGTGTCGTGCATGGCAAGGTGTGTGTATGAAGCTTCAATTTCCTGCATATGGATATCCAGTTTGTCCAGCAACACTTGTTGAAGATGCTATCTTTTCTCCAGACTATATTGTTAGAGCCTTTGTCAAATATAAAGCATATGTAGTTACTTGACCCAAAGTCTGGGTCCTTGGTACTTATTCCATTGGTCTATACTCCTGTTTTTATGCCAGTGCCATGCTGCTTTTGTTATTATGGCTTTGTAATATAGCTTTATATCAGGTATGGTGATGCCTCCAGAGGTGTTTCTTTTGCTGAGGATATGCTGAGATATCCGAGGCCTTCTGAGTTTCTATATGAATTGTAAGATCATTTTTTCTATCTCTGTGAAGGACGATGTTGGGATTTTGATTGGAATTGCATTAAATATTTAGATTGCTCTTGGTATTATTGTCATTTTCACAATGTTAATTCTGCCTGTGCAGGAGCATGGGAGGTCGTTCCAATTTCTCAAGTCCTCCTCAATTACTTTCTTGAGTTCTTTTATGTTTTCATTGTACAGTTCTTTCACTTCTTTGGTTAATGTTATTCCAAGGTATTTTATTTTTATTTGTTGCTATTGAAAATGGGACAGTGTCACTTATTTCGTTCTCTGTATCTTTGTCATTTGCACATAGAAAGCCTATTAATTTTTGTGCATTGATTTTGTATCCTGCTACTTTGATGAAGGAGTTTATCACCTATAAGAGTTTTGGAATGGAGGCTCTTGGATCTCTTACATATAGTATCATCTCATATGGAAATAGCACTAACTTAACTTCTTCCTTTCCAAATTGTATCCCTTTTATTTCTTTCTCCTGTCTTAATGCTTGAGCGAGGACTTCCAGTACTATATTGAAGAGCAAAGGTGAGAGTGGACACCCCTGTCTTGTTCCTGATCTCAATGGGAATTCCTTCAGTCTCTTTCTTATTTTGCTTTAGCAGCTTCATGTATAGCCTTTATTGTGTTAAGATATAAACGAACCAAGCCAATTCTCTCCAATATTTTAATCAAGAAGTAATGTTGTATTTTGTCAAAGGCCTTTTCTGCATCTGTGGTGGTTTGAATAGAATAGATGGCCCTCAATATATTCAGTTCTTCATTGTTTGTAGTTTGCATTCTATAGCCGCCTGGCTGGAGGCAATGTCACTGGGTGGATCTTTAGGTGAGCTGGTGGGTTTCAGGTTTCAATCTAAAGATATGCAAAGTGTGCCTAGCAGGAGTTCCTGAAGTGTGCTGTGGCTTTTGACTTTTAGGCTTGTGCTTCTCTGTCTCTCTGCTTGGTCCTATGAAAGCAGGCCAGTTTCTTCTGCCATTATGGAACTTCCCCTGGAACTGTAAGCTTCAATAAATATCCTTTCCTCCATAACTGTGCCTGGCCTGGAAGTTTATCTCAGCAAACCTGAAGCTGTCTGCTACAGAACTTGGTACCGAGGAGTGGGCTGAGACGAACCTGACTATGTGGATGTTGATCATTTGGAACCTTTGTTTTGTAGGAATAGGCATGAACTTGGTGCTTGCAACTGAAGATATCTTCTGGAGTGGTAAGCCAAGTTTTATGGACAATTCTGATGGGAGTCTGAGAATGCTAAGTGTAGATAATATTGATCTTCGAGGCTTGGATTATGAGCTTTCTTAGGGGAAGGAAAGACTGCAGAGGACTTTGTTGGAACTCGCCTACTAGCATAAGGGCTGGCTGGGTCCTGCTGCCCAGGCCCAGAGAGTTTGATCAAGGTTAAATTTGTAATGGACTGATGTGCTTGGCTAAAGACACTGGACTGAGAGATTTAAGATTTTAAGCTGGAAAACCTCAACCAAGTTAAAATTACAGACATTGAGACTGGTTTTAGGTTACTGAATCTGCTATTGTCAAACACATTAGCAATTTTAAAGGAAAATGGTCCAATTGCTTTACCATGGAAAGGATGACTGAGGAAAGTATCATAGAAATGCAAACACTTTTGGAAAGAGTTGATTGGAGAAGGAACCTGCTTTTCAAGGTTATGATTTGTTTGTGAATTTTGAAACTAAGAAAAATTGGAGAAACAAGCAAGGGGGCTGTTTTCCTGATGAACCGGATACCAGCACAAGGGGGAAGGACATCAGCACAGAGAAAAATCAACTCCTACCAAATCAGAGAGCCAGAGCCTCAGAGGCCCCCAACACCTCATCACTGAAGCAGACCAAAAATGGACCCAACATGGCTCAGGGAAATTTTGCGGAAGAGGGGGCGGAAAGAATGTCAGAGTCACATGTTGGGTCATGATATGCAGAGACATTCAGCTTACCCATAACTGTGGGCTAACTCCACAATGCATGACCCGTATACCTCAAAAAGGAGGGGTCAAGGGGAGGGGTAGGTCACGGATGAACCTAATAATGGTACCAAACTGACTGTATTTGCTGAATACAGAACTGACTAATAAAGAAAAAAGAAAAAAAATGTAAAAAAAAAAAGAATATGGCTGTGTCCTGCACACCTGGTATTGGTTTCAGAAGCATGAAAACTGTGAAGAGTGGTCATGAATTGCACATGCTTCCAGGACCTGCCATTGAGATGTGGCATGAGGAAGGGCATGATGCCCTGATAGGCTGAAAGAGCCTTTGGAAGACGGGCCGTGGTTTGCATGAAGACCTGAAGATGTTTTGTATATACAAGGACTGTGTAAGTGCTACCATAGAGTGCACTGTTGGCCTAAGATGGAAGTGTTCCCCGGGTACTCTGCCCAGCTAGAGGTGCAGAATTGGAAAATCTGCAGACTGTCACTCTTTGGTTGTATTGGACTTGAACTGCAGAAGTTTGATGTTTGTTTGATGGTGGTTGAGTTTGCATTGTTTTAGTCTCTCCTTGCTATGCCTTATACCAGTTGAAAATGTTTACTCTGTGCCTTTATATGTTAGAAATGTTTAACTTGTTTGATTTTATAGGTCTTCATATCTTAAATTGGTCAAGACTGTGGGGACCTTTGAAATTGAACTGAGTACAATTTACAATGTGTGATGGTTATAAACATATTGGGGGCCAGGTGCAGAATGTGGTGGTTTGAATAGAATAGATGGCCCCCAATATATTTAGTTCTTTATTGTTTGTAGTTTGCATTCTACAGCCGCCTGGCTGGAAGCAATGTCACTGGGTGGATCTTTAGGTGTGCTGGTGGGTTTCAGGTTTCAATCTAAAGATATGCAAAGTGTGCCTAGCAGGAGTTCTTGAAGTGTGCTGTGGCTTTTGACTTCTAGGCTTGTGCTTCTCTCTCTCTGCTTGGTCCTGTGAAATCAGGTGGGGGGGGGGCTTGAGCAGAAAGCAGAATGCCAGAATTCTCTTGTCACGTGGGGGCAGGGCCAAGCTGAGAATGTCTGAAGTCGCAGGGGTGTGGCAGAGCCAAGTGGAGAGGGTCCAAATTCGTGGGGGTGGGTGGTCCGAGCTGAGCAGGACTGAAGTTGGAGTGAGCAGGCCCTAGTGGGGTGGTCCCAAGTCGTGTCCTGGGTGAAGGGCCAAGCTGAGGAGTTCAAATTTCAGGCTCCCCCCCACCCCGCCTGATATTTGGACTCCTCCGCTCAGCCACTCACCAGTACGAGACTTGCGCCCACTAGGCCCTGCCCCTTCCAAATTTAGTTCCGCTCAGCTCGACCCCCCCAGCGCCTCCCCCCCCCCCGCCCCCCGCTTTGGACCCTCTCCTCTTCTCTCTGCCACACTCCCCCTTCTTTACTAAAAATGGCAGAGAGAATGCCTGTCTTAGGTTGTCCCAAGGACCAATACTCCTTACCCGTCACTGGGCGACAAACAGCTCGAGGTTTGCTCCCTGTCTTAGGTCAGTAGTATCCTTACCCGTCATTGGGCGACAAACAGCTCGAGGTTTGTTCCCTGTCTTAGGTTGGTAGTATGGTCAAGGGATTTTACCCGTCACTGGCTACTTCTCTAGCATGCCGAGCCACACCTGCAAGGCTTGTACTAAATGCGCTCGATCTTGTATATGCTTTGCCCACATGTTGCACATACACCACAGCATGAAGCCACTAATCAGAAGTAAGCAAAAGGCCATAGTCCCTATGCCCACCCATTCCTACAAGGTGAATCCAAGTAGACAATCCTGCAGCAAGGGACACATCCACTCTGGCAGAGTTGATGTGGATGATGGACAATTGCAGGTCTCTCACGAGCACATCATTCACGGGACCAATTGCCTGTAAGATAACTGGAAAGAACTCAAGACAAATTAGCCAAATTGTTTTGTCAAGGTTGGAGGAAGCCAAGTACGAGTGCGGAGGCGAATGCCACGAGCTTCATCACGGATATTTGCAATTCGTTGAAGTAAGAACCGTAAGAGAACAGGTAATAAGCACATAAGAATTACAAAACAAACCCCAAATGTGATGAAATGTCCAATCCAGGCGTGAAAAGATCCCCAATCAGGTATTGCTGACTTAAGGGCTGTAAGTAAATCATTAGCTGCCTGAGCAGCATCAAAATTAAGATGAGCATCCTGTATTGCCAAAACTTCTGAATGTAAATTAATTAAATCTAAAGAAATATTATCATGATGCCATATTCCTTCCAAATGCATTTTTACCTTTTCCCAATTAGAATTAAATGTTTTAGGTGTAATACAAATCCATTGAAAATCAGCATGGCATTGTAACCTAGTTTTAACTTTGAATCCTTGTATTTCCTCCCCCCAAAATCCAACAGTGTCAAATAAAGCATCCAACTTTTTCTCTATCTTTTTATCAATACTTTCTTGTGTGCCCAATGTAATTGAAACATTTTTAGCTAAATTATTTACAAAATGCGCAGTATGAACTTCTTGTGTAAGTGCAACAGCAGCTGTAGTAGTAGAAGCTAATAAAGTAATGAAGGCCACAATACCGGCAATGATCAATCCTACAACTCTTTTCTGTCTAGTCAAACTATTTTTAACTTCCTCTATGATTTGCAGTCCCTTCTCTGAATACCAAGGCTTAGTGAGCTTAACAGGTATCATAGCAAAAACAGGTTGTTTAACTATTATCATTGAGCTACTAGAAGAAGTAATACAATTAGACAATGAACAATTAATACATGTGACATTAAATATACCCTCTGCAGCATTAATCCAAGTAACTTTAGTATTCCCAGACATTATAGCGTAGGGTGGTGTTATACAAGCCATAACAGTTCCTTTTGTAGGATAAGCTCCGTCCATCCGGCTGACCAGGAGCACAGGGCGGCGGCCATGGAGGCCCTGGAGAAGATGATGGAACCTCTAATTTAATTGAATCCACTCTCTCCACTAACTTTTCCAGCTCTTCATCTGAGTCTTCCTCCTCTGAACTTTTCCCTTTCCCAGACTCCTGGGATCACTCCTCTTTCAACTGTTCTAAGACTTCCTTTCCTCTTTCAATTTCTGTTATGCACTTCCCTTCTCGATCAGTCAAACAAGAGCGAACAAGTTTCCAGATAGACTTTATTCCTGGAAGAGTCAGTCCCTGGTCTTGTGCAAAATCTATATCTCTCCCTAATTTATCCCAACCAGCAATAGTTAAGTGTCCAGAAGCTACAAACCAAGGAGCAATCTCATCTACAGCTTCTATGAATCTCTGTATGGTGGCACTCTTCAGCCCTAGTCCTTTCGCCTTCAATAGATCTTTCAGTACAGATGCTGCAGTTCTACTAGAAGAAGTATTACCCATTTTATAATACTTATCACTTATTTTATAATACTTATCACTTATTTTATAAATAGTTTCTCTTTACCGAGAACTTATATTTATCACTTATTTTATAGTACTTATTTCTTATTTTATAGGAAGGTTCTCCTTACTGAGAACTGAACTTATATAGAAGGTTCTCCTTACTGAGAACTGAACTTATATAGAAGGTTCTCCTTACTGAGAACTGAACTTATATAGAAGGTTCTCCTTACTGAGAACTGAACTTATATAGAAGGTTCTCCTTACTGAGAACTGAACTTATATAGAAGGTTCTCCTTACTGAGAACTGAACTTATATAGAAGGTTCTCCTTACTGAGAACTGAACTTATATAGAAGGTTCTCCTTACTGAGAACTGAACACTAAGTCCCAACTTACCTGGGAACTTACCAGCTAGCTGCAGTCTAGCTGCCCTGACTACTTCGAGTTCTGAGTCCCCGTACGGGCCACCACTTGTCGCTACCCTTCCCGTCCAGCGGAATAAGGCAACGGCAGTCGGAACTCTTCTAGAAGCAGTTTATTCAGGAATCCTTTACATCTGGGGGTGTGGGGCCCTGATAATAAGCCCTCCTCCCTTTAAATAGCCCGCCTAACCTAATCAGCAGCTGCCACGTGGGCGTAAGCAACAGGGCGCAGCCAACCACCTGATGGTGATCTAATCATATGTAGCGCTGTACATGCGCACTTTGCAGTGTGTACGAAGGGGAAGCAGGAAGTGATGCTTAGTCATGATACTTGGCAGCCAGCCCAGGCGCCATCTTGTAATGGCCGCCATACTCGCGGAGACTTGGCAGGAAGCCCGGGCGGCCTTGGGGCAGCGACCTTGGCAGGAAGCCCGCGGCGCCCTTGGCAGGAAGCCCAGGTGGCCATCCACACCCGCTCTCCACACCACACCCCTGCAATTTCAGACATTCTTAGCTTGGCCCCTCACACACAAGACAAGAGAATTCCGGCACTCTCTTTTCTGCTGCGCCGCCACAAGCCCGCCCAGCGAATGTGGACCAGATCACCACTGCTCATGCGACGTCAGCTGCCCGGCACATCCCACATCCCATGCCCTCCTTCCTGGACCCCACGATTTCGAAAAGTCTGGATCCTGCCCAGCCCTCTTGACCTGTCCCAGTCGGCCCAATTTCTCTTCCCTCCTTCCGCCCAAGTGACTTCAAACATGGCCTGCTCAGGCCCCCCCCTCAGATTTCAGACCTGCTCTGCTCTAAGCTCTACACTGACCCCACGTCTTAGGACATGCCCTGCTCAGTCACACCCCCAGGTGACTTCCAACACGGAGTTGAGCCCTGCACACCCCTCCCCCTTCCTTGACTTAGGACTAGTTCCACTCCAACATGACCCCCTCCTGATTTTGACCTGCCCGGCTAGCCCAAGCTGCCCCCCAATTTTGTACAGTTCCACTCACTCCACACGCGCTGCCCCCCCCCAGCACCATCGCACCCACCCTTCTCTTCTCCAGCCCCACCCCTGCTCACCTCTCCAAGCTTCTACTTGGGACACTGTCAGCACGCTCCTCCACACCCAATGACTTTGGCCCTGTTGTGCTATGCTATATCCCACCCTCAATTCCCACCTGCTCCGCTCAGCCCCTTCCCCCACGTCTTCAAACTGCCCCACTCAGCCCTCCCACTCCCACTTAAGACCTGCTCCTCTTGGCCCCCAAGCCCCCCCATGTGACTTCTGACCACTCGGCTCAGCTCCACACCACCTCCTAGACTTTGGAGCCTCTCAGCTAGGCCAGCCTCCATGCAAATTCCTACACTCTCCGATGTGCTCCCCCAACCCATCCCAGCCCCCTCCCAGGCAAATTCAGACCCGCTCCAAGCAACTTCTTCTGCCTCTAATTTCCCTGCCCTTCCTGGACACCGCCATTACAAAAGCCCTGGGCCCCCGACCCCGCCCCTCGTTTTGGAGAATCCCTGCTAGCCCCACGCCCATTTGTACATGCTCCCCACTGACATATTCCCCCTCAACTTCTACCCTCTCCACTTGGCTCTGCCACACCCCTGCGACTTCAGACATTCTCAGCTTGGCCCTGCCCCCACGTGACAAGAGAATTCTGGCATTCTGCTTTCTGCTCAAACCCCCCCCCCCCCGTAAATTTGGACATTGTCCACCACTGCTCAAGCGATCGTACTGGCCCAGCCTGTCCCCACCATAACGGACCCCATAATTTCAAAAAGGCTGGATCCTGCCCAGCCCCCTTGCCCCATCCCAGTTTGCCAAATTCCCTCCCCTTCCCCACATAACTTCAAAAAGGGCCTGCTCAGCCTCCCCCCCATTTCAGACCCACTCTGCTCTACACTTCCAACACGGGCGCTGAGCCCTGCCCCCCACCCCCATCTGACATGCTCTGGTGCCTGCCCATCCCACCATCCGTGACTTAGGACCCATCCCACCTCACCCCTCGTTTTTGACCTACACTGCTAGGCTAAGACGACACCCCCCCCCCGTTTTGAAATGTATTTAACACCCTCTCCCCGCCCCACAACTTCACACCACGATGCTCTGCTTAATCCCCACCTCTGCTCACCCCTTCCATCTCCCCCACTACTTCGGACATGCTTGGCAACCCCCTCTACACCCTATGACTTTGTCCCCATTCTTCTATGCCATGTATCCCCATCAATTTCCACCTGCTCGGCTCAGCCCCTTCCCCTGTGTCTTCAGACTGGCCCAGTAAGCCCTCCCCCTCCCACTTCAGACCTGCTCCTCTCAGCCCCCAAGCACCTCCATTTGACTTCGGATGGCCGTGCTCGGCTATGCCCCACCCCCTGGACTTCAGAGCACCCCAGCTGAGCCAGCCCCCATAAAAATTCCTACACTCTGCTCTGCTCCCCCGCCTAACCCATCCCCCCCCCCCCTGGCCCATCCTGGCCTCCTCCCCGAAAATTCAGATCTGATCCAAGCAACTTCTTCAACTCCTCATGGCCCTACCCTTCCCGGACTCCACGTCAAAAACTCTGGGCCCTGTCCCCACCATCCCCCTGCATCTTTGGAGAGCGCTGCTGAGCTCCGCCCCCACACCCCCACAACTTAAGAACCTCCCGGCTGGGTCGGCCTCCATGCAAATTTGATCACAGCTCACGTGCGCCCCCTCAAGCCTCAACTTAATATGGCCGCCCCTCGATTTTGACATGACCTGCTAGGCCCTGTCCACTCCCCCCTACTTCAGATCGCTCCACTCGGCCCCTCCCCTGCACCCATGACTTGAGGCGGCCTGTCGCGTCACCTCCCACTTCAGATCCGCTCCAATCGGCCACCCCCTTGAAATTTGGACTCCTCTGCTTGGCCCCTCAACTGGGAAGCGACTTTGGACCACCCCACTAGGCCCTGCCCCCTCCATCGTCAGTCCTGCTCAGCTCTGATCACACCCCCACGACTTAGGACCCTCTCCAGTTGGCTCTGCCACACCCCTGCCACTTCGGACATTCTCAAGTTGGTCCCACCTGAGACAAGAGAATTCAAGCACTCTCATTTCTGCTCCCCCCCCGCCAATCCCCCTCCCACGCAAATTTGGACCCAGTCCACCACTGCTCAAGCAACCACAATGGCCCAGCTCGTCCCCACCTTAATGAACAACACTGAACAGATCCCACGATTTCAAAAACGCTGGATCCTGCCCAGCCCCCTTGACCGGTAGCAGTTGTCCCAATTCCTCCCCCCCACCTGCCACCCCCCACTCAACTTCAATCACTGCTTGCTCTGCCCCACCCCTCAATTTCATACCGTCTCCATTCTACACTTCCAACACAGGCCGCTGAGCACTGCCCCCCACATCGGACAAGCTCAAGTGCCCTCCCCTCCCACCCTCTGTGACTTAGGACCTGCCCCACTCCACCCCACCCCACCCCTCGATGTTGACCTGCCCTGCTAGGCCAAGCCGATCCCCTCCACTTTTGAACCGTTCCACTAGCCCCCCACTTATCACAGGCCATGATCTGCTCTACCCCCAACCCTGCTCACCCCTCCCAGCTACCCCACTACTTCGGACATGTTTGTGCCCCTGTCTACACCCAAAGATTTTGGCCCCTTTCTGCTATGCCACACACCCCTCTCAACTTCCACCTGCTCCGCTCAGCCCCTTCCCCCACCTCTTCAGACTGCCAAGTAGGCCCTCCCACTCCCACTTCAGATTTGCTCCTCGCGGTTCCCAAGCCCCCCCCCCCCATGTGACTTCGGACCACTCTGCTCAACTCCGACCCACCCCTTAGACTTCAGAGCCTCCCAGCTAGGCCCGCACCCATGCAAATTCCTGCACTCTGCTCTGCGCCTTCCCCCTCTTCCCCCCACATACACGCCCCCTCCTCCACAAATTCAGGCCAGATCCAAGCGACTTCTTCCACCCCTCATGGCTCCGCCCTTCCTGGACTTCAAAAACACTGGGCCCCATCCCCACCATCTCCTGCATTTTGGAGAGCTCTTCTCAGCTCCGTCCCACCCCCCACAACTTAAGACCCTCCGTGCTCAGTCTGCCTCCATGCAACTTTGAACACAGCCCACTTGCCCCCCTCCACCTCGACTTAATACGACCCCCCCTCAACTTTGACACGCCCTGCTAGACACTGTCCTCTCCACCTTATATCAGCCACTCCACTCGGCCCGCCCCTGCCTTCACGACTTAGGACGCCCTCACTAGCACCCCCCCCCTCGCCACTTCAGAACCTTTCCAATCAATGAATTCCTACACTCTTCTGCCGGGTCTGAAGTGGGAGGCTGCAAGGCCTAGTGCTGCCGTCCTATGTCATGGGGGCAGGGGCAGGGCTCAGTGGAGCAGGTCTGAAGTAGGGGGGAGAGGAGAGTGTCTAGCAGGGCGCGTCAATGTCAGGGAGCATCAAAGTCGAGGGGAGCTGTGTATTAAGTCAAAGGGGAGGGGATGTGGGCTGTGTTCAAAGTTGCATGGAGGCAGACCCAGCATGAAGGGTCCTAAGTTGTGGGGGGTGGGGCGGAGTTGAGCAGAGCTCTCCAAAGATGCAGGAGATGGTGGAGACTAGGCCCAGTGGTTTTGAAATCGTGGAGTCCTGGAAGGGTGGGGCCATGAGGGGTGGAAGAAGTCACTTGGATCAGAACTGAATTTGTGGGGTAGGGGGCCAGGATGGGGCAGGGGGGGCTACAGAGGAAGGCGGGGGAGCAGAGCAGAGAGTGTAGGAATTTTCATGGGGTCTGGCCTATCTGGGAGGCTCTGAAGTCGAGGCAGTTGGGTGGAGCTGAGCAGAGCCGTATGAAGTGAAGTGGGGAGTAAAGTGGGGGACTGTGGGGGTTGAGAGGAGCAGGTCAGAAGTGGGAGGGATAGGGCCTACTGGGCCAGTCTGAAGACACAGGGGAAGGGGCTGAGCCAACCAGGTGGAAGTTTGAGGGGGTACATGGCATAGAAGAATGGGGCCAAAGTCATTGGTTGTAGAGGGGGTGCCCAGCATGTCTGAAGTAGTGGTGTAGCTGGGAGGGGTGATCAGGGGTGGGGGTAGAGCAGAGCATGGCAGGTGAGAAGTGGGGTGGTGTAGGTAGAACAGTTCAAAATTAGGGGGCAGATTGGCCTAGCAGGGCAGGTCAAAATTGAGGGGGGGCCGGGGTGGAGTGGGGACGGTCCTAAGTCACTGGGGTCAGAGGGGTGGGCACCCAAGCATGTCTGATGTGGGGGGGCAGGGCTCAGCCGCCGTGTTGGAAGTGTAGAGAGGACACGGTCTGAAATTGGGGGTTGGGGCTGAGCAGGCCGTTTTTGAAGTTGTGTGGGGTTGGTATTGGGCCAAGTGGGATGGGTCAAGGGGGCTAGGCAGGATCCAGCCTTTTTCAAATCGTGGGGTCCGTTAAGTGTTGTCCGTAAAGGTGGGGATGGGCTGGGCCATGAGGTCACTTGAGCAGTAGTGGACTGGGTCCAAATTTGCGCAGGACTGAGATGGCGGGGAGGGGGGAGCAGAACGGAGAGTGCCGGAATTCTCTTGTCTCTTGGGACGAGGCTCAGCTGAGAATGTTTGAAGTCACAGGGGTGTGGCAGAGCCAATCGAGGAGAGTCCAAAGTCGTGGGGGGTGGTCCGAGCTGAGCAGGACTGAAGTTGGAGGGGGCAGGGCCTAGTGGGGTGGTCTAAAGTAACTTCCCAGGTGAGGGGGAAGCAGAGGAGTGTAGGAATTCACTGATTGGAGTGGGTCTGAAGTGGGAGGCAGTGGGGTCTGGCGCAGCCTTCCTAAATCATGCAGGCAGTGGCCGGGCCAAATGGAGTGGTCTGAATGAGGGGTGGAGGGCACAAGGCCTAGGGGATTGAAGTCGAGGCTGGGAGTGGGGGGGGGGGCAGTGGGCTGTGTTCAAAGTTGCACCGGGCGGGCCGAGCATGGAGGGTCCTAAGTTGGGGGATTGGGGGCCGAGCTAAGCAGAGCTCTCCGATGTCGAAGGGGGATGATTAGGCCAAGTGGATTGTGTTCGAAGTCACTGGGGGTGAGGGATAGTGGGGCGGTTATGAGGTCAAGGGGGCAGGGTTCAGGGCCCAGCATTTTCAAAATAGCATTGTCCTGCATGGGCGGGGCCGTGTGGGGCATTGGACGGTTGGGTGGTGGTGTGGTCGAGCCAAGAGGGTCTAATTCTCTTGAGGGTCTGTGGGCAGGAGATTAGAGCGGAGTGTGTAGGAATTTTGGGGAAGGCTGGCTGAGATTGGAGGGTCCAAAGTCAAGATGCAGGGCCTAGCAAAGCAGTTCGAAGTCACGATGGGGGGGCGGGGCCTTCTGGGGCAGTCCAAAGATGCAGGGGTGAGCCAAGTGGGGTGGGTCCGATGTGGGGGAGGACCAGGCCGAGTGGATGAGGTGGAATTGGAGACAGGGACATGGAAGAGAAAAACGGGCCCAAAGTCAGGGTCCTAATTAGTGGGGGTGCAGGATCGGGGGACCAGAGCAAAGAGTGTAGGAATTTGCTTGGTGCTGGCCAAGCAAGGAAGGTCTAAAGTCGTGGGAGTATAACCCAAGTGAGTGGTCCAAAGTAGTTCAGGGGCTTACACAGAATGGATCAGTTCTGAAGTGGGAGGGTGCTGGGCCTAGTGTGGCTGTCCTAAATCGTGGGTCAGGGGTGGGGCCAAGTGGAGTGGTCTGAAGTGTGGGGGGGGAGCACACAGGAACTAGCTGGGTGGGTCAAATTCAAGCGGGGTGGATTGAAGTCGAGGGCGGGGGATGGGGAGGGGGCAGAGCGGGCTGTGTTCAAAGTTGCATGGGGGTGGGTTAAGCTGGGCTGTCCAAAGTCATGGGGGCGGAGGCCAAGTGGAAAGTGTCTAAAGTCAATCTAGTGGGGCAGGTCCAATTCGAGGGCTTTGGGGTGGAGCTAAATTGTTCAAAGGCATGCGGAGGAGGTTGGGGATGTGGGGGCTGGGGCAGGCGGGCCATGTTCAGTGTTGCGGGACGGGGTTGTGGGGCCAAGTGGGAGGGTCATTGAAGGGGTGGGAGCGGTTCCCATCATTTTCAAAATCGCAGGGTTGGGGAAGGGCAGGGCAGGGTCAGCGGTTGGAATTGCTTGAGCAGTGGTGGGGCTGAGCAGAGCTGGTCAAATTGGTGCTGTGGGGGGGGGGGGAAATCAGAGTGGAGATTGTAGGAATTTGAGTGGAGTGGTCCTAAGCCCGTTGGGTCAGAAGTGGGGGGCAGAGCTGGGCGGAGCAGCCGGAAGTCACTGGAGAGGGCCTGGGCGAGCAGAAGGGTTCTGAAGTGGAAGAGGCAGGGCCTAGTGGGGCGGTCAGAAGCCACTGGGGCAGAGGCAGGACAGAGCGAGTGTTTCGGAAATCACGAGTTGGGGGAGCATCCTATCATGTTCGAAGTGGGGTGGGGTACTGCGTGGCTGAGGGGAGCGAGTCTGAAATGGGAGGGGCGGGGCATAGTGTGGCGTTTCATAGTTGTGGGGCCAGGGGCCCTCCAAGCATTTTTCAAAGTTGTGGGGGGGCAGAGTGGAGAGATTTGAAGTCGAGGTGGCTGGGGTGGGGCCCAGCATTTCCGAAATCGTGTTGGCAGGGCGGGCAGTGCGATGGAACTCACTTGGGAGTGGTCGGGCCAGACCAAAGAGTGTAGGAATTCATGTGGGGGCAGAGCCAGGCAGTGCCCAGAGAGGACAGTCAGCAGAGGGAGTGGGGTAGCCAAGCGGGCTGAGTTTGATGTTACGGGGAAGGTGGAGCTGAGTGGGTTGGGTGGGGCAGCACCAAGTGGTTCCTAGTAGCTGGGGCAGGGACGGAGTGGAGGGGGTACTTCTGCACCCTCCCACTGGCAAGCTATTAGAGATTTCTCTCCCCTAAAAGACCCAGTGACCCCTTAATGTGTTGCATATTTTGCTTCCAGGCCTGTGATTTAAAATTCTTTCACTTTCCCTGCAATGACTTCTTCCATAGCCCAATTCAGCCTTCATTCCACAGTACTCACTTTAGATGTCATTTTCGGCATGAAGTCTTCCTGAATCTTGAAAAGTTAAATATTCTTTCTGCCCTGTATCACACGACAATGTAATTTTTTTTGTTGTTTTTTTTTGTTTTTGTTTTTCAAGGTAGGGTCTCACTTTTGCCCAGGCTGACCTGGATTTCACTCAGCAGTCTCAGGATGGCCTTGAACTCACAGCAATCCTCCTACCTCTGTCTCCCGAGTGCTGGGATTAAAGGCATGAACCACCACGCCTGGCTTGTAGTGTTTATTATTGATTTTTGTACTGTTAACATTGTTTTAAATTAATGATTAATCCATTTTTTTGGTATAGTGCATTATAGGAAGCTGACTCATTTTTGCAAAGAAAAGAGGTCACAATTCTGTAGGTTCAAGGGTATGGCATTAGCATAATTTTAGCATTACAGAGTAAGTCATTTTTACCTGACATCACAATGATATGACTGTGTGAAAGTAATAGATCACCTCACATTACATTTAGAGAATTTGAGAAGGCCATATTTGTGCTTTTCTAACAAGTAACTCGGGGTTTAATGGGAATTTCCTTAATCACTTCCAATGATTTTGTTCCCCTTCATCTAATGATCCCCCATTAGTCTCACTTTAAAAATATTTATTTATTAATTTTTTGAAGGCAGCGAGAGATAGAAGACAGACAGTATGGGAGCACCAGGGCCTCCAGCCACTGATAATGAACTCTAGGCACATGCAGCACTTTGTGCATCTGGCTTTATGTGTGTACTGGGAATTGATTCCTGGTTGTTAGACTTTGTTGGCAAGCACTTTAACCACTGAGCCATCTCCCAAGCCCCCAATAGCCTCACTTTTAAAAGATTCTGCTACCCATTAAAAACATGACACTGTGGACTCATCCTCTAACACATATACTTTTGGAGAGAAACTATATCCAAGTCACAGTAACTGCTCACTTATCTTTCCTATTATCCATTAAAGATCTTATCTTGTTCATCTTCCTTTTCTGGCATATTCTGTAGTACTTGATGCATAATAGTTCAATAAATAGTTTTCAAATAAATTTATATTGTTGGATCAGCATTTGTTCATTAGAGCACCAGAAGAATTATTTCCATCTCATGAAAACTCTAAGCCTTTTTTGCAATTGTGCTCACCATCTCCATCTCCAAGAATCCAACTTGGATTAGTTCCTTAGTTCAGTCTAATGTATTTATACTGTGCTACTGGATTCCAATTATAATGAAATATATCTTTTGGGCTAGCCAAAATTTCTGGATTCTTTATATGCAAGCATTATGTCAGTGAAAGGGTGGTTTTAAAGAGAGGGAGGGGATAGACAGAAGAGGAAAAGAAGCATTATTACCAGAAAAGCAATAATAATTTAGTGAGCATTTATTGCAAACTTCAAAGTACTCAAAGCACTTTGAGTACATTATCTCCTATAATCCTCATAAGTACCCTACAAGGGCTTGCAAGACTTGAAGTGACTTACCTTGTATTACAACATGGTAATAGCAAGAAGCAAGTAGAAATCTAGTTACATGTGACATCAGTTGCCTCTTCTTCCTTCTGAGAGTGAGATTATTAAATGTTCTCTGAATTTTGCTTGGTGACCTAGAAAATATTTCCAGCTACATGAGTGGTATGTTATCCTCACAGCTACTCAACACTTCCAGTGTGATAATAAAGTAGTTAGCAGACAATATAGAAATGAATGAGAACTATGAACATGTTTCTGTGGTAATGTACTTGTCTAGCACATGTGAGGCCTTGCTTTTTGTCCCACAAACACAAACCACCATCCCTAGCACCACCAAAAACATAAAATACATTAAACAAAGTAAGCCATCCAGGTAAAAGGATCTGTGAAGTTTTTTTGGTGCTATCTTGAGTAAACTTACAGCCAAGGGTATGGAAAGCCTGTCTGAGATAAATTCAGCATGACTTCATGGTAAATGTTGAAGAAAATTGAGATTCTGAGAAAGGTTTCATTCTTAAACCTACAGCAGGACACACAACCCAACACAGTAACTTAGGGATTCAGAGTTCAATGACAGTCCCATCACTTATGGAGAAAACTCCATGGAGGCAAAAGGTGAAATAAATGAATATGGATCTTCTGAAAGGTGGTTTATTATCCATATAGGAAAATCAGCAGCCTTGCCACAAAAAAGCACTTAGAGCACAAAGTAGAAAACACTTCATTCATAACAGAAACAAATTCCCGAAATTATCCTAAACGAATCCTCGCAAAAAAATGGATGACAATGTTAAGAAACCCTCTCTAAAATTTCCTGATAGAATCAAATGAGTAAAAAAAAAAAAAAAGAATATAATGATAGCCATGTAATACACATGCATCTATGTAAAAATGTCAATTCTTATTTGCAAATCTGGTGGCTTGCAAGTATCCACCAAGATGATAACGAAACCTGAGCACCTCAAATTTCATTGTTTCTTCTTAAAATCAAAGCTGGAAAACTATGATAGAGTGAATGATAAACAAACGTATATCATGAAACCTGAACAATAAAGTGTGAGGAATTCCAAGCACAGACTGAGGACTGTTTTGAACTACCTTTTGTATTTGGGACAAGTGAGTTATGGACCTAGGTGAAGATGAAGAGTATGCATAGACAGTATTTGGCATCAGATAGCATAAGTAGAAGCAAATCTTGAAAATGTGTGCTCCTTATTGGTTGCATAAATATGAATTAGTGCCAAAAACTACAGATTATAGTACCCTGTAGTAAAATCAGGTCAGCAAGAAAGAGGCTTTGATTGCAGTAGCAAAATTTCAGAATACTTGCTAATAGCTACCAAAATGCTTTTCTGTTTCTCTGTACTCTTTTAATATGTCCAGAAGAATATACCAAAATTATGATAGTATGTTTCATCATGAATTATACATACTAAGGGTGGTATTCTTTTAACACACACACACAATTTGTGATCCAGGAATGCTGGAACACACCTATAATCCTAGCTTTTAGAAGGTTGATGCAGAAAGATCATCAAGATTTCACAAGATTTCAGGACCAAATTAAGTTACATGATGAGTTCAGGCTCAGCCTGGTTTACACATTAACACTTTGTCTCACAAACAATAAAACAAAAAGTCAACAAACAAAATACAAAAACAAGAACTAGGGCTGCAGAGATTGCTTAGCCATTAAGGCTCTTGTCTTCAAAGCCTAAGAACCCAAGTTTGATTCCGCAGTACCCATGTAAACCCAGATGCACCAGGTAGCACATGCATCTGAAGTTCATTTGTAGTGGATGGAGGTCCTGGCACACCTATTTCTCTCTCTCTTTTTGTCTGTTTCTCTCTCTCTGCTTGCAAATAAATAAAAGTTAAAAAACACAAAACAATAAAATAAAGGTGTAAAATATTTTTTCACTATAAATAAAGACTACAAAAATGAAAATCAGGGGACTATAATTAAGGTACATTGTATATGAAATGGTATAATGAAGCCCATTACCTTGTGTAATGAATATATAGAATAAAAAACATAATTAAAAAATGAAAATCACTCTACTGAACAAATTAATATAATAGATTATTGAAAGAGGCATGCCCTCCCAAAAATCACACTGCTGAGCCTCTTCAATGTAGAAAAGAAATCTCAAAGGGCTTTTGAAGACTAAGTCTGGCTATTGAGGAGAACTGGTGTGAAGTTAGCCTTCTTGCTGTCATACATGCTGCTGCTTTTCCATATAGAATCATACTTGGAATCCAAAGCCATTATCTGTGAGTTTTGTTAAGAGAATGCTCAAAGATAGCATACCAGAAATATTTCCCATAGATTATTTAACTAAGAACCAAGAAACAAGATGAAGACCTTCAAGAATGAGGATTGTGCAATTAATCTATCATGTTAGTTACATTCTTATTGCTGTAATGAAATACTTTATCAGAAGCAATTCAAGGAAAGGATTTATTTTGTCTTACCTTCTAAGGGAATATAGTCTGTCATGGCAGGGAAGGGATGGCAGCTGGCTTGTCACATATCAGCAAAAGGTAGGAAATGTACTAGAATAGGAAGTTAAGCCAGGCTATGAAACCTCAAGAACCATCGACAGTGATCCAATTCTTCTACAAGGGCACATCTCCTAAAGGTTCTTCAGCCTCCCTAAACAGTGCCAGAATATAAGAATCAAGTGTTAAAACACATGAGTCGATAGGGACATTTTACTTTCAAGACAAACCATTCTGTCCCTGGGCCTCATACGGTCCATGGCTATCTTATGATGCAAAATGCATTCAGTCCAACTTGAAAAATCCCTATAATCTTTACTAATCTAAACACTGGTCAAAAGTCCATGGTCATCTGAGAGTCAAGGCACTTTCTTAACTGAGAAACTTGTAAAATCAACACACAAGTTACATGCTTCCAACATACAATGGCACAGAGTAAACCTCCCAATCCCAAAGTGTAGAATGGAGACATAGTAAGGCCAAAGCCAAGCAGGCAAAACATCAAATCCTCAAGATCCATGTGTGGTATCTTCGACTCATGGTGGAATGGTCTGGGCTCCAAAAGGCAAAAGGAGTTCCACACCTTCTACCTGTAGTGTCTCTTATAATCTGGATCTGCCTTGAGCCTGCACATTTCCTTGGTGGACATTTTACAGTGCTGGTATTTCCATCAACCTGGTATCTCGATTCCAACTTAAGGTGAACCTTTATAATTTTATTCAGTGGCTTCTTCAGACATTGGATATCCAACCCTGCCACACTTTTGCCAGTCTTAATAGCTCACTGGAACCATGGTATAATACTCCAACACACACAGGCATGCTTGCGTCTTTCAGGTCTGTAGATGCAGCAGCACATGGATAATGCTGCCAGGTTCTGTTCCCAGCTTATGATGGAGTCTGTCTCCTTTGGATTTCAGGTATAGTGGCCTATGTATGCTTTGGTTGTTAAATCTGTGAAAGTACTTTCTTGGGCAGCTATTTTTGAGCAGAGAACTCCTGAAGCATTTTCCCTTCTGTCCTTTTCCTTTCTAAAGAATTTTTATTCAATAATCTCAAAATTTTGATGGGTATGAGTTTGAGCATAGGGAATGTCTCCTATTTTCTCAGTGCAGAGCAGTGGGTTTCTCTTTAAGGGTGTTAATCTCTTTAAAAAATAGCAGCCTTCTCAGCATCAATACACTTATTGTAGAAATTTTAAATTATTTCCTTGCCAAATTGAACAGTTTTTCATAGTTGTTTGTTCTATTTATTGCTCACTTTTATTGTAGACTGGTATATGAATTGTCAACAGAAGTCATGATATAGCTGGAATGTTAAAGTGTTTTGAAATTCCCTGTGCCAAGCAAATTAGTTCATTACCTTCAAATACAACTTTGTTCAAGTTCTGAAGACATTGACAGATTGCAGCAAGTTTCTTTGCCAGAATATCTCATGATGGGGGACCTGTTACTGCTAGAATATCATGAGTTGTGCCCCCACTATGTGGGTTTGTCACAGCATTCTGGACTTACAAACTCTAAATAGAATAGCCCATTAATCTCTGCTTATGACATTCTAGCATCTTTCTGCTGAAAAGGTCCAAACTCTTCCACAATATTCCCACCAACTAGTTCCATAAGTTCATAGACCACATGGTCGGGATTTTTTATTGCCACAATACTCCACTCCTGGTACCAATTTTCTGTAGCAGTTACTTTCTAATTGCTTTGACTAAATATCTGACCACAAGCAACTTAAGTAAGGAAAGGAGTTTATTTTGGATCACAATTTTGAGAGGATATATCTAATCATGGAGGGGAAAGCATGATGTAGGAGTAGAAGGCCAAGCTGTCACACTGAGGTAAGAATCAGGAATCAGAGGTCAAGACATGTTGCAAGGCTGCAATATTGCAAAGTCCAACCCCATGAGTATTCACCTCCTAAGGATTCCACAACCTTCACAAATAGTGACACCACCTGGGAATCAATTGTTCAAATACATGAGAATGTGGAGACTATTTTATAAACAACACCACCTACCCAAAACAAAAGGCATTTTACAAAATGTCATGCCTCTGCTAAATTCTTAGGCTCAGCAACACCTTCCTTTCCAGCTTGGAGATGGGAATAAATGGGATTTCAAGAGTTTGGTCTAGAACATGCTGTGATGACAATATCTAAAGTACGCAAGAAAACCAATTGAGCTTCTGTGGTGCTGGGACTAACAGGAGGGCCCTGAGTAAGCTAACTAGGGCTGTTTTTTCACTACACACACACACACACACACACACACACACACACACACACACACACACAGAACAATGGGGATGCGGTATGGTGGGGGGAAGTACCCTAAGATACACATTCACACCCTTTCAGTAATAAAGTTTGGGTGCACCACAAGGAGACTTCCATCTTGGAGTCCCAGAGACTTTTGCCTGAGAAGGGCAAATTCACATTTGTGAATGGTGGAGTACTAGATTTTTTCCAGCCATCAGGTGAAATATTAGGAGGAGGAGGGGGAAGAAGTCTTCTCCTGCCAGACAGCCAGACAGAATACTGGTCCTACTAGGCTTTGCCTGCTAGACTGGGGACTCAGAACTTGAAAATGTAAGGTGCACAGATGTGCTGCAGCCTGAGTTCTGAGTCGGAACTGCATCCCGACATTCAGAGACTTCAGGTCCCCTGAGGGAGGCCATCTTGGCTTGGCCAATCATCCGTGAGAAGGATGGGAAATTGCTGTTGACAGGGAGCCCCACCCTCCCTGCCTCCCCCCCACACTAGCATGGCGGATATAAGGAACCAATCAGAAATGTGCCCCCCTCCCTGCCTCCCCCCCCACTACAACCATGGCGGATATAAGGAACCAATTGGAAGCGTGGACCCTCCCTCCCTCCCCCCCCACTACAACCATGGCGGATATAAGGACCCAATTGGAAGCTTGGCCCCTCCATCCCTGCCTCCCCTCTCCCACCACCACCATGGCAGATATAAGGAACCAATTGGAAGCGTGACCCCTCCCTCCCTCGCCCCCCATCAAAACCATGGTGGGTATGAGGAACCAATTGGAAGCATGGCCCCTCTCTCCATGGCCCCTCCCACCACAACCATGGCGGATATAAGGACCCAATCAGAAGCATGGCCCCTCCCTTTCCGGTGGTAGTCACTTTACCATCTCTACTTGCCACCGTTTGCGAAGGTCCTGGAGCTCCATATCCAGCGTCTGAGGAAGGACAGTGAGTTTTTCTTGGATAACTGCACTCTGGTATGGGAAGGGGGTCCCGGTCTTGGGCAATATGAAGGGAAAGAGCTTGCGGGGTGTGAGGAGGATTATAGGGCCCCCCTCTGCCCATAGACAGACATAAGGGGGTTCAGGTTCCATGGGTCCCAGCGTTGTTAGCTCATTGTTCCCCAGGGTTTGGGGTGTCCCATGACATCCTCCCTGCCTGCTTCCCTCACTGACTGACTGACTGACTGACTGTGTGTGTGCGCCAGCACTCCCACCCACCCCCCATAGACAGACATAAGGGGGTTCAGGTTCCAAGGGTCCCAGCGTTGTTAGCTCATTGTTCCCCAGGGTTTGGGGTGTCCTATGACATCCTCCCTGCCTGCTTCCCTCACTGACTGACTGACTGACTGACTGTGTGTGTGTGCCAGCACTCCCACCCACCCCCCATAGACAGACATAAGGGGGTTCAGGTTCCAAGGGTCCCAGCGTTGTTAGATCATTGTTCCCCAGGGTTTGGGGTGTCCTATGACATCCTCCCTGCCTGCTTCCCTCACTGACTGACTGACTGACTGACTGTGTGTGTGTGCCAGCACTCCCACCCACCCCCCATACACAGACATAAGGGGGTTCAGGTTCCATGGATCCCAGCGTTGTTAGCTCATTGTTCCCCAGGGTTTGGGGTGTCCTATGACATCCTCCCTGCCTGCTTCCCTCACTGACTGACTGACTGACTGTGTGTGTGCGCCAGCACTCCCACCCACCCCCATACACAGACATAACGGGGTTCAGGTTCCATGGATCCCAGCGTTGTTAGCTCATTGTTCCCCAGGGTTTGGGGTGTCCTATGACATCCTCCCTGCCTGCTTCCCTCACTGACTGACTGACTGACTGACTGACTGTGTGTGTGCGCCAGCACTCCCACCCACCCCCCATAGACAGACATAAGGGGGTTCAGGTTCCAAGGGTCCCAGCGTTGTTAGCTCATTGTTCCCCAGGGTTTGGGGTGTCCCATGACATCCTCCCTGCCTGCTTCCCTCACTGACTGACTGACTGACTGACTGTGTGTGTGTGCCAGCACTCCCACCCACCCCCCATAGACAGACATAAGGGGGTTCAGGTTCCAAGGGTCCCAGCGTTGTTAGCTCATTGTTCCCCAGGGTTTGGGGTGTCCCATGACAACCTCCCTGCCTGCTTCCCTCACTGACTGACTGACTGACTGACTGAGTGCGCCAGCACTCCCACCCACCCCCCATAGACAGACATAAGGGGGTTCAGGTTCCAAGGGTCCCAGAGTTGTTAGATCATTGTTCCCCAGGGTTTGGGGTGTCCTATGACAACCTCCGTGCCTGCTTCCCTCACTGACTGACTGACTGACTGACTGTGTGTGTGTGCCAGCACTCCCACCCACCCCCCATAGACAGACATAAGGGGGTTCAGGTTCCAAGGGTCCCAGCGTTGTTAGCTCATTGTTCCCCAGGGTTTGGGGTGTCCTATGACATCCTCCCTGCCTGCTTCCCTCACTGACTGACTGACTGACTGACTGAGTGTGTGCGCCAGCACTCCCACCCACCCCATACACAGACATAAGGGGGTTCAGGTTCCATGGATCCCAGCGTTGTTAGCTCATTGTTCCCCAGGGTTTGGGGTGTCCTATGACATCCTCCCTGCCTGCTTCCCTCACTGACTGACTGACTGACTGTGTGTGTGCGCCAGCACTCCCACCCACCCCCCCATAGACAGACATAAGGGGGTTCAGGTTCCATGGGTCCCAGCGTTGTTAGATCATTGTTCCCCAGGGTTTGGGGTGTCCTATGACATCCTCCCTGCCTGCTTCCCTCACTGACTGACTGACTGACTGATTGAGTGCGCCAGCAAGTGAGCGACCACAGTGGAAGCTTCTAGATTTGGTTTCCTGCTGAGACTGCCAGAGAGGTGAGGACCTTGGGGGGAGGGGACTGCACTTGATCAGCTGGGACACAGTCATGACTGTGAGCAGGGAGACCTGAAGAGGTGTGGGGCCTCACCCTCCCCCAGAGAAATTAGACACAGTAACTATTCCCGTCTACCCAGGCGCTTGTGTGGGAGGCTCCAATCGTGGTTGGGGTGTGAGCTCTGTTTCTTCATTTCCCTAAGGAAGGAGTGGGAGCCTACCCTTCCCCCAGAGGAAAAGGGTGTTCATCCCAAGTGCTTTGAGGAAGGCTCCAAGTCTGGTAGGGTTTTGAACGGTTCCAATTCCATGTCCGTAGTCAGGAGCTGAGGAATCTGGGGGAGGTGGCTAGACACAAGTTAGCAAGGGGAAGGAGTCTTGACCTTGAGTGCAAAGACCCTGAAGAAGGTGTGGGGCCTCACCCTCCCCCATAAAAATAAGACACAGTAACAATTTCCGTCTACCCAGGCGCTTGTGTTTGAGGCTCCGGGCGTGGTTGGGGTATGAGCTCTCTTTCCACGTTTCCCATGCCTGTAACCCAAGGGACGGGAGGCTTTAGGGAGGAGGTTAATAGGGAGTTAGCAAGAAAGAAGTCCAGGCTTTGGAAATGTCAAGGGTGAGATTGCCTTGCTGGAGGACAAGATCTCTAAGAGAGGATGTGGATCCTACCCCTCCTGGAAAATATAGGTTGGCAAGTTCCAGCTGCATGAGAGGTTCCCGGCAGGGTCTTTTGACCTTATACAGGTGCCCTGTCTGTACAAGACTAGAAGACCTTGTACACACCTTGAGAGGGGGTGGGCATGGATCAGCAAGGAGTTCCAGCTTTGAATAAGAGGACTCTAATGAGTTGTAGAAGCCTACCCCTTCACAAAATCTATTTGGGGCACCTTTCTTCAGAAAGCCACAGACTCTGTGCTTTTTTTTTAAATTTTTTTTATTTTTATTTATTATTTGAAAGCGATGGACAGAGAGAGAGAAAGAGGCAGAGAGAGAGAGAGGGTGCTCCAGGGCCTCTGGCCGCTGAAAACGAATTCCAGACGAGTGCGCCCCCTTGTGCATTTGGCTAACGTGGGTCCTGGGGAATCGAGCCTCGAACCGGGGTACTTAGGCGTCACAGGCAAGTGCTTAACCACTAAGCCATGTCTCCAACCCAGACTCTGTTCTTTTTGAGACACCATTGCCATGACCCAGACTGTAAAGAAATAAAGATGAGGACTGACAGAATCCCCACTGCACACTACAGAGGGCCCAGGCAGAGCTGGTCTAATGTTATACCTCATCAATGGTGTATGTTTGCTCAGTGAGGTGAGGGCCTTGGACTGAAGACAGGCCAATCTGAGAAGGAGGCATAACACCACATCAGCAGAAGGAGGAGTCTCGGTCTGCCAGGACCACGGTAAGGAATGACCACACCATCTCCATTTCTGGGACTGAAGGTATACCCACCCTACTTTTCCCATACAAACAACTGTTGGTGGCCCTGGGACACATGAACAGATGTTGTGCCCTCACTTCCATCTTGGTGATCTCAAAGAATTGAGGATTTTCTCTTGGGGGGGCAGCCATAGGGTGGTAGAGGGCTGGGTCTCAGATCTGTTATATTGGGGTAATTAGGTCCCTCACCTAGGAGAGGTGGAATCTCTGCAGGGTTTGTGCAGCCCGTGCTGTTACCCAGAGAGGCCTTTTACAAGTGTACTTGCGACGGGAGCTGCCTTACTTAATCTCTGTGTCCCAGAAATGTGAGGTCTTGTTCTGAGGGTTTAGTATCAGCCCAGAGGGTTAGTAGGAGGTGGGCCTTGCTAGGCAAAGGTGAGCACGAAGAAGACTATCTTATCTGGAACCATGGAGAGTTGAGCCATGTCCTACCCATCCCAGCATTGAGAAAGCTTGAGGCTACACCTCTAGTCTTGTGCTTGGGAGACCCACGTTCTCACTGTGCAGAACTAACAGAAACCTGGGTGAAGGCCTGCAGTCTTCAGCTTCAGAGGCCCCCTCAGTTCATCTTAGAGAACTAACAGAAAGTGGGGTGAAGGCCTTGGAATGACTCATATTCTCCCAGATTACAGAGGAGAGGAGGCCCAAGAAGTGTCAGGAGTCAAGATGAGGTGCATGTGCTGAGTGTACATCAAGGGCACTGACCTCACCCCAGAACTGAGGAGACTTTAAGGCATCTGGACCTACAGACACCATTGTGTGTCCTAGAGTCTCAAGAGTTGACAATTGGCAAAATGCTAAGAACCTTTAACACACCTCTGCAGGTTCCTAGACTATAAACAACCAGGAAAACAGCAGACCTATAGCACTCCTGGACATCTTCCACACAGGAAATTGTACCTATGCAGTTATTAGAACTGCCAGGGATGAGATTTTCACATGAGATCACTCACTCACTCTCTCTCTGCCTCTCTCTCTCTCTCTCTCCTCCTAGGTCTGGGATCCCATCATCCATATTCCTGCTCACACACCTGACTCCAAACTCCAACCAAAAGAATGCCTTCTTTTGAAAAGTGTCCATGTCTCAGCCTTGAGGAAGACTCTAGGGTCCCACTGAAACCAGAGGACTTTTTGCTTGGCAATATGTTGCCATTTAATCAGGAGGAGGAAGCAGGGGAAGAAGAGGAGGTGGTAGAGGAGGTAGAAGAGGAGGGGGCCGGAGAAGAGGAGGAGGTAGAAGAGGAGGAAGAGGAAGAGGAGGAGGAGGAAAAGGAAGAGGAGGAGGAAGAGGAGGAGGAGGAAGAGGAGGAAGAACTGGAAGAAATGGAAGAGGAGGAAGAAGAGGAGGAAGAGGAGGAGGATGAGGAAGAGATAGAGGTAGCGATACACATACAAGTTGAACAGTCAGTGTATGAAGAATTAGAGAGGGTGGAGGTGGGTGAAGAGGTGGAACTGGAAATGGAAGTGGAGATAGTGCAGGATGAATTGGTGGTCATAGAATAGGATGAAAAGGTGGAGATGGAGGAGGTAGAAGTTGAAGAGGATGGGTAGGAGGTAAAAAGTGATAAGAAATCACCTGTTTTGTATATGTTGCTTTAAATACATCTCTACTCTCTGGTAGTCGTGTCTCCACTTTCTTTTCATATTCTTCTGTGGCTCAGGCCATTTCAGAGGAAATAGAGCTTTCTGCAAGGATTCTGAGGACTCCCCAATATCCTCAGAGCTCTTACTCCTCCATTTCATGTAACATGGTACATGAATCCTATAGCCACATTGAAGAGGGCAGTTTAAACCCTTTGTAGGCTTCTGCCTAAAAATAGCTTACTCGGATACTTATCCTGGGTGTGATATTCATAGATGGGGACTGTGCATCTGAAAAAAAATCACTTTTAACTTCCTAAATGCAATGCAATAGAAATATATGATGACAAGGACCACTTTCTCTATGGGGAACCTAAGAAGTTCCTGACCAGAGAGTTGGTGCAGGAAAAATGTACCTGGAGTATCCACGGGTACCTAAGAGTGACCATCCACTATTCGAGTTCCTGTAGGGCCCAAGGGCTCCCTTACGAAGCCAGCAGGATGAAAGGTCTGGAACACTTGGTTAGGGTCAAAGGAGGAATCCAACTTCCTTCTCATTCTTGTATGGTGAGGCTTTTAGAGATGGAGAGGGCCAGGGCCAGAGTGGGCCTCAGGGTTCATGTTAGTGCCATGACTGCAGAACATTTGTTAGTGGCTTCTGATACCCAAGGTGAAGGATGTGTTTCCTCTGTTGCTGATGAGAGCAGTCCACACTCTGAGGAATGGAGGGTGGAGGGTGTAAGCTTATCACACTGCAGGATAACTTTGTGTTCCTTTTCTATATGGTGGTTGTTGGTGGTTTCATCGTTTTTCCTTGTGAGTACTTTTTCAAGTGCTGTACTATGTAGTAGATGACTTGATAGCATCAGGTATAAGTTATGTTCAGTCATATGTTCTTTCTGTGTTGTCACATTTGGAGAAAAATATAGAGGAATACTTGATGGTTAATGCTTGGATTTCTTCAACTCCTCTAGTCTGTTCTGTATTATGTACAACTAGGTTATTTTATTCAAGACAACAGAATAAAAAGTTAATAAAGTTGAATCACTTCTGATCTTTCTTTGGTCACTGGTTTATTTGCCAAACATTAGTTGAATATTTTCTCTTTGACATATGCCTGGTTATTGAGATGGGGGGGTGTTTAGCACAAATAAGATACCTCTCTTCCTAGAGAATGATAGTCTAGGAATCTCTGTTCTTTCAGGAATACAAAAAACAAGTGAAAAGAATGAGGAAATGCTGTACCTGTCAAAAATGTAGTGCAAATGTCCCAAGGCAGTGAAGTTGGTGGGTTTAGGAAACCACAAATGTTATCGGAGAGTATTTTACATTAAGCCATTGAAAGTGTCAGGGAACAACTGTCAGTGAGCCTTAGAGAAGAGGAAAATTGCATTTATACTCAGTATAAGCAGTAAGTTCTCTTGTTTTCTGTGATACAATCTCCTGTAGCTCATGCTGTCCCTGCACTCATCTTCCTGGCTCTACCTCCCAAGTGCTGGGATTTCAGACTTGCGCCAATATCCCTGAATATGCACTGTTTTATTTTCACAAGAGCTCCAAGGATTTGGCAACTAGGGTGGCTTCTGGAAGCCACCAGTGTGCCATTCTTTACTCTGACCTGAGTGAAGCCAGAGTCCCCTCCATGGTACTGCATTAAAGTAGGTGATCTTGAAATCCATTTGGCCAAATCTAAGCAAGGTCTTGTGGGTTTCTGAGTTCTTGCTTTGGGCAGGCCGCAGTTTCCCCGAAGGCGTCCCCGGCAACCATGGAGACCAAGGTTGTGCACACATGACCAGAGAAACAATCCCGGGAGATAGTTCTGGTGAACAGTTCTCGATTTATTGTCAGGGAAAATGGATTTATAAGCATCTGGGGGTAGGAAAAAGACCCTAAAGGGATTGGTGGATTTAAAGATTGCTTGTCTATGGGGACATTCGTTCCAGCACGTAGGCAATGGTAGGTCACGTGGTCTAGGCTCTGAAGATCAGCAGTTTCCTAGGCAACTGGCCAAAGACCACAGAGTTAGGGGCAAAGCCTAAGTCTTATCTGAAAGTCCAGTTGTCCCATGCTTGGAGAGGAAATGGCCTTACTTCCTGCCGATCTCAGGGTCCAGGTTTTTTTCCAGGGGTCCATGCTCACTGACACCCCCAAGAATGGGGGGAGGATCCTGGTTCACTGCAACCCCCAAAGATGGGGGGAGGAGCTACCCTGCCAGTCTGGTCCGAGATATGACTGCTGTTTAGGGTGCTGCAACCCATCCATAGCCTGGGGCCTTCGTGTCAGACAGTTTAGGTTTGCTTTAACCCAGGGCCCTGCCAGTGTCCTACAAAGTCTAGGATGTGGCTGTCATGAAATTAACAAGAAATATATCCTTACTTTGAGCATTTGGGAGGAGAGGAGAGTGTTGGTCTTTAACTTCATTCTAGGAGCTTTGAGTTATTTCAGCCAGAGAAGAGTGACTCAGTCCAAAGTAATTTAATCCTCTAAGACAGTAAACATCATGACTTGTTTGTTGAAAGCTGTACTTCCCCTGTTGATTGTATATTTTTTCAAATGTTCTGGATATCTACACCACCATCATCCTGGGGAATGGATAGGTCGGGGATCCAACTAATATTCAACATCTGTCATTCATTAATTATGCAATATATGCAAGCACTGTGCCAAGTGACTTACAGCACATACATTCCAGCAGACATAACTTTTCAAAGTAGCTGAACAGAGGACAATCTAAAGCTCCCAGTGGTTGGGAATTAGTCCAAGATGACATGCCTAGTAAGTGGCAACCTGGATGAGAGTTCATTGTTCACATTCTTCCCATTCCTCCCCCTGCATGAAGCAAGCAGTCCCTCTGTTTCTATTCCTTTTCCCTTTCATTTCCTTTTCTTAAAGGCAGGGTAGGCCATACTGGCTGTCAACTCACTGTGTAGCTGCAGGTGACTATGAACTTGCAATTCTCCTAACCTCACATTCTGAGTGCCGCAATTAATGTTCAAACTTCCTTATGTGGTTGAGGCGTGCTACCTAAGCTATATAACACTTGAGTCACATATCCTGTTCATTAGCTGTTCCAAAACGGCTCAGTGGAAAAAGGATTCTGTATCAAAATGATAAAACTGGGGAGAACAGTGTGTGACAACTTTGTCTTCTACTTACATATGATGACTTGATTTTCTTTTTATTTTTTTTCAATTTTGTTTCTTTAGTTGAAGGTTTAAACTTAGCATTTTTTTTTCTTGTTCTGGTTTGGTATTGGTGGATAGATAGATAGATAGATAGACAGACAGATACATATTAGATATAGATATAGATATAGATATAGATATTGTTATATAGGACTTACTTAGTATGGATATATTATGTATTGGTATTATTCTTTTACTCCTCCCTGCTCCTAGTCTGCTGAGATCCCTCCTCAGTGAGATTGCTGGTATTCCTTGTGGGGTTGTGAGATATGAGTTGTGAGAGTAGAAATCAGTTATTTCTTGGGGGGGTATGCCTCTAGGTATGCCATCCTAACCTGTTCCTCTTATAATCTTTCTGCTCCCTCTTCTGCAAAAATTCTCTGAGCTATGGTAGACTTGTTTTAAGTCTACTTCAGTGATGAGCTCTCATGAGCCTATGGATCTCTGCATTGGTAAGTGTTGAGTGTCCTCAGTGTCTGTCTCCTTCACCCTGGAGCCGATTATCAGGCTCACCATGGAAGCATCACTCTTTGCTCATCTCCCCACTTCCTTGTCAGGCACTTCCAGGCACAGGCTGGAGCCTTCAGGAGAGGTCCCTGAGCTTCCAGGCACAGCTAAAGACCCCCAGGCCAGAGGAGGCCACTCCCCCTCTAAGCCCAGCACACCTAAACTTAGGCTCTGCCCATAGCCCTGTGACCTTTGGCCAGTTGCCTAGGAAAATCCTTATCAGCCTTCACACAGCCCATCCCCCAGGACCCTAGATTGTCTGAGCCCCCCTGCCATTGCCTATTTGGTAAAATGTCCCCATATGCTAATTAGGCATCAGAAATGAACTTGGCAGGTCCAATTGTCTTAGGACCCTTTCCCCCACCCTCAGATGCTTATAAACCCATTTCACTGCCAATAAACTGAGAGAGCTATTCAACTTTCTCCTGGGAGTGTTTTTCTCTTGTCATGTGCTCAACCACCCCCAGTTTCCTGGATGCCTTTGGGAGGAACTGTGGCCATCCCCCAGAGCAAGAATCCAGGAACCCACATTTGGCGCCCCAACAGGGACCTTATGTACAGGGTAGGTGAGTGCTCAACTTTTTCCCGAGAGTGTTTTTCTTTCATCACGTGATCACCCACCCCTGGTTGCCTGGATGCTTTCAGAGGGAACTGCGGCAGGTCCCAGGAGCAAGAATCCAGGAACCCACAGCTGGCGCCTGAACAGGGATCTTATGAGATGGACAGGGTAGGTGAGTGCTCTCCCAAAGGGACTGCGAGACATCAGCCCATGGGGCCTTGCCTCCACATTTTTGAGGGCTGACAGGTTTCTCTCTTTCCTCCTGTACTTTTGGTCCATGCCGTTGTGTGGGACCAAACACGATGAACTGGCAACTGACGTCTCTTGGCCGAGGCCACTCTTTGGTATTGACTGAAGGCCAGCCATCCTCTGCTTGGACCCCGACAGCCCATTGGGTGTTGGCAAAAACCCGCTATCTATTTCTCTCTGACAGAAAAAAAAAAAAAAAATGGTAACACATTGACCTCTTAAAAGCCTGTAGGGCAGGTTGTTGGCCTCTTAAACTTGTGGACAGGCTCATGCCCTGGATGTTTGGAGAATGCCCCATGTGCTAATCAGCCCTCAGGAATGTTGCCCCCTGGTCTTGGCATTTCTAATCTTTCTCTGTCATGGGTAACATTGTCTCCTGCCAAAATAAATCTCAGATTCATAGAATATGAGCACTTCTGAAAGTTAAGAGAATTAAGCCATTTAATGAACAGTTCTGGAAGAAAATCTCAGCCAGCTCATTCTCAGATGGTCCTAGCTGGATTCCCTTGACCTCACAAGTAGCAGTTTGCTGTATTCTCACTTCTCTTTAACTCATTACTTTTATTTTTTCTCCCCAGTGTTCTCTTCCAAGACTATCTTCCTACACTCAGGGGTCCATTAAAATAAATTCCCCTCTCTGGAAGAGACTCTCTACCTGCAACAAGTCCCCACTTTGTGTCCCATTCAGCAGGAAATAGTATATAACCTGATGTCTTCGTCCCAGTCCCCTAAATGCAGTTACAGTGTCTTCTCATGAGAGGGAAAAATAAAGGGGGATAGAATGACCCATGAAGGTAAAAAGGACAAAACAATTTTTCTTATCTCTTGCCCATTTCCAAAAAACTATTTTTCCATGTGTGCTCTGGCTCTACAAAGGATAGGCCTTGCCCTCTTTGATGTAGGTCAAGTTATGTTTCTCTGCCTGTCCAGTTCTAAGCTGACCAGAGCTGAATGCTTGCTCAATATTTCCATAATCAGGACCAGTTGTGTCAAGACACCCACTCCCCTTTGGTGCAAAAAGAGTAACCACCACATATATAAATATTTCCTCTCCCACTTATTGTCCCTCAGTCTTGATTGCTTCACATGTGTTTCTCTACAAAACATCTACAAACTACAACTGCACCAAGTGTCTACACCAACTGAAGGAGATATTCATCCCTTTGCTGGTGAGCCTCAGTGTGACACTGTCTCTGGGTGCCTCCATTGACCAACAGCCTCAAATCTCCCCAGAGACAATGAACTTTCTCATGGGTGTGGTACTTCAAAACCGTGTACCCTTAGACTTCATTACTGCCGAACTTGGGGGACATGTATGGTTTTGGGCCAAAAATATTCTTTTCCTTGTTAAGAAATCAAATGTTATTAAGCTATTTGATGGTTAAAAGCCTGAGGACCACAACACTTGGTTTGCTAACCCTTTAGTTACTTGGCTTCTCCTTAGCCCCTTCCTTACTGTGGTACCCCTATTGCTTGTAGCCCCTTGTCTCATCAAATTTCTCAGATAACAAATTACTAATATTTCTAAGGTTGCTATTAATCAGGTCCTTGTACACCACCTAAATCTATCTGGACCTATGGTAAATTTTAAAGAACTCATTTTGGATGACACTGCCCCATTATAAAAACAAAGGGGGAGTTGTCAGGCACGGCCAGGCACAGGCTGGAGCCTTCAGGAGAGGGGCCTGAGCTTCCAGGCACAACTAAGGACCCCTGGGCACAGGAGGCCACTCCCTCTCTAAACCCAGCACACCTCAACTTAGGCCCTGCCCATAGCCCTGTGACCTTTGGCAAGTTGTTTAGGAAACTCCTTATCAGCCTTCACACAGCCCATCCTCCTGGGACCCTAGATCACCTGACCCCCCTTGCCATTGCCAACGTTCTAGAATGAATGTCCCTGTATGCTAATTAGGCAACAGAAATGAACTTGGTACATCCAATCGCCTTAGGACCCTGCCCCCACCCTCAGATGCTTATAAACCCATTTCACTGGCAATAAACTGAGAGAGCTGCTTAACTTTCTCCCAGGAGCATTTCTCTTGTCACACGCTCACCCACCCTCAGTTTCCTGGATGCTTTCGGGGGGAACTGTGGCAGGCCCTCAGAACAAGAATTCAGGAACCCACAGCTGGCACCTGAACAGGGACCTTATGGACAGGGTAGGTGAGTGCTCAACTTTCTCCTGGGAGTGTTTTTCTCTCCTGATGTGCTCACCCACCCCCGGTTGCCTGGATGCCTTCAGGGGGAACCTCGACCAGTCCCCACAGCAAGAATCCAGGAACCCACACTTCCTCAGTAGTTTCACTTAGACCTTGGCTGAAATGCGAGGGGTGGTTTAACCCCTTGAGTCTTGCTACCTTCTGAAAAAGAAAAACAGATTTTCCAACAGAGAATAAATTCATCATAGGTTAAACAGCATAAGCATTATTAATTTAAGGAGATTTTGATGGCTATCCCTTCATTTAGCCATAGGCTAGTGAGAATTTGACTTTGGAGAGCATAAAATTTGTCTCCATAGGATTCTGACCAGGTTCCCAGTCCCAGATATGGGTTCCTTTCCACTGAGCAGATCTCTTATCTAGTCAGAAAGCCGTTGGTTACCCACCAAGGATGTGTGCCACCATTGCACTTGGGTGTACTTCTTGTCAGGTTGGTTGCTTCTGAGTAGTTTAGTCCCCTGTTTGCTCACACTACTGTTGGCCACTTTTCGCCAGTAGCTCATATAGCACATTCCAGCACTATACAGGCTGTCTGGGGACTGGCTGTCTTCTGGATTCTAGCCAGGTCTCTCAGGGTGTAATGTCCTCAGTAACCAAAGTCAAAACATTTGACTACCAGGGTGGTAGTCAAATGCTTTGACATAAGCCTGTCTTGTGTTTGGGGACCTCATAGGTGTCTCTGATCAACAGCTCATTGTGAGTACCTACCTATTTCTGGTACTGGGAGTTAACAGGCCAAGGCCAAAAAAAAAGTAAGGTTAGGCTTCATCCCAACCTCTCAAGGGCCCTTCTTTTCAGTTGCTCCCCCCATACTCCTGTGGAGGGTTAAATCTTTTCATCTACCTTCAAGGATAAATATTTCTATGGTATCAGTTCATGTTGGATGTAGTTTTGTATTTGTTTTCCCCCAAATCTCCACCCTTCCCTACAAACCCTTCCATCCCAATTGTCTGGTCCTCAAGTTGCCTATAAAATGTGGCAGCAATTCAAGCTGATCCAAGTTAGGAAGCACAGATGAGTGAGAACATGTGGCATTTGTCTTTCTGTTATTGTGTGTGTTTGCTGAGTATGATCTGTTCCAAGTCACCATTCACAAAAATCAAATCCATATAGATTAAAGACCTCAATATAAGACATGAAACTCTTCAAACTACTGGAAGAAAAAGTAGGAGGAACACTCCACAATATAGGAGGGGGAAAGACTTCCTGAACAAAATCACAGTAGCCCAGGAAATTAAGCAATCACTCAACCACTGGGATCTCCTGAAATTCAAAAGCTTTTGCAATGACAAACATACCATAATCAGAACCAACAGATTTAGGCACAGATAAGGACCACAGGCCACTGAAGGTTAAAGCAGGCCTGAGCAGTCAGGCAAGGCTAAGGGCCCCAGGATACAGGAGCTCACAGCAAGCCTAGACCTCAATAACCTCAGATTCTGAGGATGGCAGGAGTGAGGCTGCTCTCTCTCCCATCCCAAGGCACCTGGACTTCCTGATAAGACTTAGGTCTTGCTTTCCCCAGAACCTTGTAACCTCTTGTCACATGTCCCAATATGTTAATGAGGTATCATCCAATAGCCTTCACACAGCCAGTCACCCTATAAACTGTACTCCCTATCTTTTCCAGCCACTACTTAGGCCCTGTGACCCTTTTCTGCTCACCTGTGATGTCACTACATGCTAATTAGGCATCAGCAGGAACTTTGAACTAACCTATCCCCTTATGATTTGTACCTAATCATACCTCTTCCTGCTCTTTTTTTTTTTTTTTTGAGGTAGGGTCTCACTCTGGCTCAGGCTGACCTGGAATTCACTATGTAGTCTCAGGGTGGCCTCGAACTCTCGGCGATCCTCCTACCTCTGCCTCCCGAGTGCTGGGATTAAAGGCGTGCGCCACCACGCCCGGCTCCTCTTCCTGCTCTTTCACAAATGCTTATTAACTACAAGTCCTTGGTAGTTCTCGGTTTGCAAGGTCCTTACTGTAATCTTGGTCTCTGGTTTACCTGTTGTTTTCCCTTTGTGCTTCTGTTTTCTGCCCTTCTCAGGTGGACACCAATGTCTATCCCATTGCAGTATGACCTCACCCTGAATCTGGAAAGATGGCATTTCCAAAGTAAGGTCACTTTACAGGTTCTGCAGATTAGAATTTGAACGTAGATTTTGTATAGTGACACAATTTTACCCTCAACACATGTGTTCCTTTTAAAGTGTTAGGTAATACCAGAACAACATGTAATCGATGACAAATATTGTCTCACTCTAAGCAAAAGCATTTGAGTATTCTAGCCAGTGCTCTACTCTGAGAATGAAGTTTTCCACTCTGACTCTTGTCCGAACAAGAGCTCTTCCTTATCTTCCCAGCCCTGTGAGTTGTGATGCTCTCTTTCTGTACTGTTTACTTTCCCCTAGTGCTGTCTTATGACTTCTGTCCTCTTTGGATTCACAGGGTTCCTACATCTTATCATCAACTTAAGGAGATTTCCAGATACCCATCTCCCTGCAGTGTGGTCTACAGTATCTCCTTGTGCAATACATGGAAACATTTATAGAATTGTACAATTCACCACATTTCTTTCCATATGTCAAGTCACTGCCCATTCCATTGAAAATCATGGGTTTCTCTATTTTATCATTTGTTTTCAGCTCTTTATGTTTGTCTTTATCTTTAGCACCTACCAGCAAGGGTCTGAATGGTTATTTCCTCCTGGTTTCCCCAGTTATAGACAGATCCTGTGTGGCTATGTCCTGGGGGAGGATACTTAACCATAAAGTGCTGGAGGGGGTAACTGGCTGTTTGAGATGGAAAAATAAGGGCCAAATTCTTCCCTATCCCTGGCACAAGTGAGGGCACAGGCTGGGATGTTGAATACTATTGCATTCAGGCAGACCGCCCAACAAGTTATTTCACTGTGGTCATGAAGCTGCACAAAATGGGGGATGGGGGTGTGCTGCTGCACTTGAAAGGGTCCCACGCCAAGCCACTGGAGGAGACAGTAGCAGCAGGATGACTTCTTTCACGGGGAGACTCCCAGGTCTAGGAGGCTAAGCTACACTGTCAGGGCTGAGTCACAAATGTCCATAGCTAGAGACTCTGGTGTCAGGACTGGAATATGGACATCATAGTTCAGAGGGCCAAGTGGGAAGGTTCGCAACTTTGCCTTCTCATTGCCAGCCCCAGCCAAGTCTGAGCCCCATTTTTTGTACATCTGTCCCATGCCCGAGGCCTGCCTGCTTGGGTGGTATGTTGCTACCGAAAGTGGTGTTGCTGCTAGACACCTGACTGCATGGCCTTGGACTTTTGGAGCTAATTTTCTAGAGGAGTGTGGAAAGATTTCAAACCTTGGCCTAAGAGACACCTTGATGTGCTGTAATACAGCTTGATAGACTATTCTGGACAGAGTTAAAAAGACATGAATGTAGTAAGAACTAGACTGTGAGGTTTGGCTTACGAGGGTAAGAAAGACCTTTGCCTGGACTGGGCTAGAAGCAGTTTGTGTGAGAGGCTTACTGTTATGCCTGTGTCCTGAAAATTTGTGTAGGGTTGCTTTGTGTAGACTTGGACTAGTGTGAGCAGAGGGATGTAGCACAGAAAGACATCTTAAGACAAAACTGCTGCTTATTCAGCTGCAATTGAGAGATTATGACCTTTGAGATTGGGCCCACTGACTTGCATTGGGACAACACAAAGAATAGTCTTTTGAAGGGGCCTGAATGCTGAAGGAGTGTCCTGTTCTTCAGTGCATGTTTTCTTCTATTCCCCCCTTGATTAACAAACTGGCACCCTAACTGGTATGTGGAATATAAGAAATGCAGGAAAGAGAGTGTCATTGAGTTTACAACTCAGTCTTGTGTTTTGGAAATGGCCATGGGCAGTGTGTAGTAGGTTTGCTGGATGCCTGCATGAAGACCTAATGGAGCCATGAGGATGAACCGTGAGTTTCAGTGGAGACCCAGTGGAGATGTTGGGAACACAAGATGGCTGGTAAGGAGACCTGCCAGCCTCGATGACGTTTTCCAGGACTGTGAGTAACCTAGCTAGAGGGGTAGAAAGGGCACTCCAGAGACTTGTTACTGTTTAGAATTATCAGACTTGGAGACTTGTTACCTGCTAGAATTGTTGGACTTGGAGCTACAGAGTTTGATGTTCTCCCTGTTTAAATCTTATATTTCTTGAATATTTCTTTGCTATGTCCAATGCCATCATTTGCGGTGTGTTTATTCTGTGCCATTATGGCTTTTGGGAGGATTATGGCTCAGTTAAAAGACCTTGGACTATGGGGATGTTTGAACATCATGGAGATTGATTAAAAATTATGTGTAATTTTAAAGTTGGAAGAATGCATTGCATTTTAAATCATGTATTGTTATCAGTTTATATGGGCTAGAGGCAGAATGTGGTGGTTTGGTTCAGGTGCCCCCATAAACTTAGGTGTTGTGCATGCTAGGTTCCCAGCTGATGCAGATTTAAGAATTAACGCCTCTTGGAGGCAGTGTATTGTTGGGGGTGGGCTTATGGGTTTTATAGCCAGAGTCCCCTTGCCAGTGTTTGACAGCTTTTCCTGTTGCTATTGTCCACCTGATGTTGGCCAGGGTTTGATTTCCACCCTCTGCTCATGCCGTCGTTTTCCCTGCCATCATGAACCTTCCCCTTTACTATATAAACCAAAATAAGCCCCCTTTTCCCCCCAAAATCTGCTCTTGGTTGGGTGCTTTCTGACAGCAATGCAAATCTGACTGCAACAAGTGGAGTAACTATCATGGGGAGGACAGATGGGGATTTCACCCTCTAGTCACAGGGATACCCAAAGAAAACTGCTCATGGTATTAGCCTTAGGAGGTTCAGGCAGAACACTCAGGCTAAGTATCAACTGTTCAGCTTGAATTTCATGTGAATGAAGACCTTGATGTGAAGGACATGATCCACTCAAACTGAAGAAGAGGACCCCGGCTCTGTCCTGTCAGAATTACATGCAAACACTTTGGGGAAGACTGAAGGCATGCCTACTATCTCAGGCAGAAGGCTGCCCTCATCCCCACCCTACCATGGTCGTCACACCTGGAAGGAAGCTCTGGGACTTAGAAGTCCCATATAGTGCCCCCATGGTTTCTCCTTGTAATGCTCAGGAATAGGAGAGGATTGTTTTAGATTTAATGAACTCTGGTCCAGAAAAAGAAGTGATCTGGGTACTATAAAGAACAAACTTCAGACTCTAAACTAGTGCTGAGCTTTTCAACACCACACAGAAATTGGGATCACTATCCACACCCTCCTCTGCCAATCATCTTTGGAAGAAGGTACAAGGCAGGGTTCCTGGATGTGGTGCAATGTGATCTGTATTTTGAGAGTCATGGATAGGTGCAGTTTTATCTGATGTGGCTGAATTTAGGTGAATAGAGGTGGAGTACTGGATCTTGTAGGGCATAAGCTGAGGAGGGTCTATTCATTTAAAGTAACAAAAGTAACAGCAGTCACTCTAGGCCCCATATGCCAGCTCCTGCAAGTGTAAACGTGCTTGCATGTACTTTCCTAAAAATTAAGTCATGGTATTGGGAGGCACAAGGCTTCATAGCAGCAGAGGGTGTGGTCTGTGGAGTGGCCAGTCATCAAAGAGAGAATCAATGGTTGATTAAAAAATCTTTCCAGTGCAGACACAGATGACAGTGGCCCTCCTGACCCTGCAGTTGAAGGCTCCAATCCTAGCTATTGTGGAGCCATTTTTTTCCATTCAGATTCCATCTCTTGAAAATGAAGGAGGTGAGATTTTTTCGGGGGGATTGGACTTTGGATGGCAAAGGATATTTCCAAGCCTTGGAAAATACTAAGGGATGGGGCCCTAGAGAGAACCTGAATTCTCTGTGGGAGGTTTGGATCCTTTCTCTTCTCAAACAAAATAGACTAGTTCCACCTGTGTAAATCTTCAATCTGCATCACCACTCCTAAAGTTTTTGGAATATGTGTATCAGGGTGGTAAAGTTTTCTGAGAGAAGTCTGGATCTATGTTTGCAGAAGATGAGTCCCAGCCTTGGGGAATATCAATGGGAGGGCCCTGCGTGAGTATACAGAAAGGTCTCTGGGGATGGAGAGTTGGGTTAGTTGTTAAGGCACTTTCCAGAAAAGCCATAGGACCCAGGTTCAGTTCCTCAACACCTACGTAAAGCCAGATGCACAAGATGGCACATGCATCTGTCGTTCATTTTCAGTGGATAGATGTCCTGGCAAGCCCATTCTATCTCTGCCTCTCTCTGTCTCTCAAATAAATAAAAATGTTTTTAAAAGGCCTCTGAAGGAAGTTTTAGATGATCCACTCCCTCAAGAAGTGGGGAGGGGGTACTATTTTTTCCTCCCAGGCAGGCTAGGAGACTAGCCCAGCTTGCTAGCATGTACTGTTTCTGGGGAGTTCCATAGCTAGAGTGTGAGCAAACTGAACTTTTGGAGAGGGGGAATTAGGGTGTGCAGAGGATGAGTCTTAACCTTCACATATATCAAGGGCTTGTTTATGAATGAGAACTGGAACACTTCTCCCTGCTATAGAGTGTCTAAGACCTGCTCTTCTCCAAGGATGTTCCCAGTACTTTCATAGCAGGGTCATGGCTTGTGTCAGTTACTGGGTTTCATCTAAGGAGTTTGGGAAACTGGACGTGTTTCTGAGTTTGTGAACACACATCAGCATGGGGAAGGTCCCAGGTCTTGCCAGGCATTAAATTGAGGGCTTTGATGGAGAACAGAAAGATAGTCACGCTGCATATATGGCATGGCAAAGCCCATATCAGCCCTGCTGTCATACACTTACACTTACTTCTATCTTAGAATTGGAAGAAGATCGTTTACTGAGTGGTCTCAACTCAAATTAGCATAGGGAGGTTCCATGGCCTCACCAGGCCATTATCCTAGTGTGATGAACGACAGAGCATTAGGCATACATACATAGATACATAGATACATCTGCCTTATATCTGCCCTCTTTCTGAGTGTGGTATATCTAGGCTTCTGTCTTGAAATTTGAGGGAACCATTAACTTAGGGAGTTTAGGCCAAGTCAGAAGTGGGAGGTGTGAGCTCTGGCAATCACTGAGATGTGAACTGTACACAAGGAGTGAGAGGGCTTCCAGCTGTAGTTATGGAAGGCATTAGCCCTGCCTTACCACAGCTAGTGTACTAGGTGGAGTCAAGGCATGGTTCCTACATGTTTGTTTTGTGCATCCAGACATTGATCTTAGAGTCACATGGGTGACTTTCTCTGAGGAAGCTCTGTTTAGGTTGGCAAAGGTAGAGTTACCAAGCTTCTCAGATTATGATGTGCCTCCATTCTATTAACCTGAGGGTGCCTTCCTCATTCCAAAGCTACTATTTCTTTGACATACTAGGAAGACAAGACTAGATGAGGTGAAGGAGAGACCCTGTGCTTTAGCCTGGGATTTCACATACCTGACCTTAGGGCCAGGTTTCTGTGAGGCTCCCATTATCTGGATTGAGAAGTTCCCTGTCCCTTTGTCACAGTCTTCTGCAACTTTAAGCCTGAGAGTATCCACTTTACTCTGTTCCTCTGTCCTATAAAGTTTGGTTGTCACCTGCTCCCAGCACTGGGTGTGTGCATCCTTATTCATCCAGAGAGAGTCCGCTCCACCTTCTTCCTCTGTCCTATAAAAGAGGGATGCAGCAGTCTGGCTATAGCCTGCTCCCAGCCTGTGAAGGTGAATCCTTATGTTTCCACATTGAATGAGTACACACTGCTGTCACAAACTACCCCTGATCAAGGGGCTGGAGTGGATCAGGATGATGCGGTCTTAGGAGCATTGGGGTCATTTCAAATGAACAGATAGTAGGACAGACGTGGTGAAAAGTGAAGATGAATTTCCTGAATAGGGCCAAGTGTCTTCCTCATCACAACTGTACAAGGGTGACTGAATATGTTGGGCATTTATTTTTGTCTAGAGTTTTTCACAAGGCAAAAGAAAACCTTGGTTTTTGGATGTGCCATGAGCAGAAGGGAGATCTCAAGTTTCTCAAGTTTCAAGGTAAAGGAAATACAGAGGGAATATTAATGGTACTCCTACTCACTTAAAATATGCTTCTAAGAACTCAAACTTGTGGGTGATGTCCACTCCAGAAGAAACTGTGCAGAAATGGCTAGTTACAGTGTGTTTCCATTTCTTACGAGAGGTGAATGAGTGTATTTTGGGAAAGTGAGCTCTAGATCTGAAAGGACCATGCCAAATTAGGTTGGAAAGAAGATTGCCAGGAATATGTGCACTCCCCAGGAGAACAGATGGGACATGATCCTGAGCAGGATTGAATGCAGATATATATCATCTCTCATCTCTTTTGCTTTGTTGTGAGAGTCTCAGGGAAGTGAGAGCCTTGGCCTGAGAGTGGGACAGCAATTTAACAGAAGGAAAAGTTTCAGTATTTGATTAGGCATCAAGGTAAGGACTCTGGTGGGAATAAAAATAAGGAACACACCAGTGCCTAGTTGTCCCCTGTTCCCAGCCAAAGTAAGCAAGATGTTATTCATTTTTACTTTCTCCAAGTATAGGTGAATTTGCTCAAAATTGTGAGATACTTGTCTAATGAGACAATGTTTGATAAACAGACATGGTCCAGACATTTCAAATAGTGAAGAAAAGTACCATGAGGGAGCACTGACAGAATCCCCACTGCAGACCACACAGGGCCCAGGCTCTGTTGTCAACCTTGGAAGGCACAGACAGGGTTGGCTAGATGTTAAATCTCTTCACTCTTGTCTGAAGAATGGACAATATGAGGAGGAGGCAGACCACATCATCAGATGGAGAAATCCTAGTCTACTCTAGGAGTTAAGGGTAGGGACCTGTGGCAGTTTGATTGTGAATTTATGTCCCTCCTTCGCCTTCAGGACTTTTGATTGCTTCACAGCAGCCAGTAGGAAGAGGTGTTCCTGAAGGATTTGGTGGTTTGTAAGGGATCTTCCAGACTTGTAGTCCTTATCCAAAAAATTGATAAAATGGACTTAATAAGGATAAATTGTGAATTATTTAGGTAGAAATTATGAATTGTGAGTTTAGAGGAAGTTGGTACCTAGGAAAAGGGTAAAGCAGTTATACACACATGTGGAAGACCAGACATAGGTGCCTCACCATGGAAAGTGTCCACACCTACTCCTTGAGCATGACTTTCAGGACCCTACTAAAGCATAAGACTTGGTATTTGCACAGGTTCCCCCAGCTGAGTAGAAATAGGATGATGTTGCAGTTACTTTCTCATTGCTGGAACAAAACACCTGATCAGAAACAGCTAATGGTGAGAAAGGATTATTTCAGGCTTACAGTTTTGAGGGGGAAGTTTTGTCATGGAGCAGCATGACAAGAAGAAAGTATTTTAAATGAACTTGATAGTGAACAGCCAGTAGGACTTGACTAATAAACCTCAAGGTTGGCCTACTGTGTCACACCTTCTCCAGTAAGGCTCCACCTCCCAAAGATTTTCCCACCCAGGGATTGAGTATGAGGCTTAATCTCTCTCCCTCTCTCTCTCTCTCTCTCTCTCTCTCTCTCTCTCAATCTCTCTCTCACACACACACACATACACATACTCAAGGCACTTAACATTCACCCTGCCACAGATAATGACAAGAACACCTCTTCCATTTCATCTGCATCTTTAAAGGGCTTTTACTCCTGCTCCTTACCTCTGATTCAGGGCACCCCAGAGGAGGAAAAAGAGCTTACTTCCCACATGCTGAGTATTCCCCAGAGTCCTCAGAGCAATTCTTCCTCCTCTAGTTCATGCAGCAGGTTTAATGAAGAATCCAACAGCCAAGAAGAGTAGGGTTCATATAGCTCAGAGTCTTCAACAGACACCAGATCCTGGCAAATAGAACCATTAAAATATAAGGTGCATGATTTGTTAAATACCCTGACTCTGAAATATAGAATTAAATAACCCATTGCAAAATGAAAAAAAAATAATCAAACATTCAAGAACAGATTCCAAGTTGGGTATCATGATGCACACCTTTAATCCCAGCGCTTGGGAGGCAGAGGTGGTAGGAGGATCACAATGAGTTTGAGGCCCTCCTGAGACTACATAGTGAATTCCAGGTCAGCCTGAGCTAGAGCGAGACCATACCTTGAAAAAAAAAAAAAAGGAACAGATTCCATATGATTTTAAAGAAAGCATCTAAGAGCTTGGAGATGAAAGTTGGGATTGAAATAAATAAAGGAAAAGGATTCCAAGATTTGTCCCTTTGTCCTCGTCAACTCACTCAACCCCACCTACAAAGAAAGGCTGAGTGATGATGACCAGAGAATGCCTACAAATGGTTTCTTGATCCTTATCCTGGGCATCATATTCATGGACATGGGATCAGCACCACTGAAGAAAGGGTCTGAGAATTCCTGAATAACATGAGAATGTTTGATATGAAGAATACTTCATCAAAGGGGAGCCATGGAAGCTCCTGGCCAGAGATTTGGGAGCTGAAAGATTACCTGGAGTATCCGCAGGTACATAGCATTCATCCTCTGTACTTTGAGCCTCTATGTGGCCTGAATTCTGGAATGTTTGTCCGAGACCACAGGTATGAGTGCAATGTCTCTTTCATGCTGGTATGAGAACGCTTTGAAAAATGAGGAAAGTTGTGACTGAGTCAAAATGGGCCCTATGGTGAGCACTGCCGCACAGCCTGACTCAGCAGTGTCTTCTGCTCAAAGTAAAGAATTATCTGTCCACATTGTTTTAGAAGAGGAGAGTCCAAGTTCCAAGTAGGTGAGCAATTCACTTTGGGGATAATACACCAACCCCTATGTTCTCCTATTCTATATGGTAGCTGGTAGTATTATCTTTTATTTTTTGGTATTTTTTCAAATATGATTTCTTATAATGAAAAATGCAATAGTTCTAGACACAACATTTGGGCATGACATTGGGGACATATATTTGGCTCTTTGCCAGAGTTTGAGAAAACATAGAGGAAATATTCAGCACTTAACTTATGGATGCCTTTAGCATTGTGTTCTGTAGTATTTAAAGCTATGTACCTGAATATACTTGTCTAATTCCAGAAAATAGAAATAAAATAGAAAATCATAATAAAATTATTTTCTCAGTGACTAGCTCATTGTCCAAACATTAGTTAATAATTTCTCTTAAGAGGATGATGTTATTGTGGGGGGTGTGGATCATCAGTGTGATATACCTCTGCACAGAGAATGGTAGAGTTGGAATAGTAATCTTATCAGGGGAAACAGGAGGTGTCTGTTAAGTCATAAACCAAAAGGAAAAAGAAGGAACAGGCCAGGAAGAGTCCAGTTGCCAGCTTTCTACTGTAAATGTCCTGAACCAAGGCAGTTTGGGCCTCTAAGAAATCACAAGTTTTGTAGGGATGAAGTAATGTTAAACTGTGGAAAGTGTCAGGAGCCAGACACACAGTGAGTCTTAGAGGTGAGAGGATAGAATGTCAGGTCCTGCCACACTGAAAGATGAGGACTAAAATGAAGGTCATAGGTGGGCCTTTCATCACTGACAATGGGTACTTTCACAAAAGTCCACATTTAATGTCCAGACAGACTTCAGGCACAAATGCTAGGCAGAAGCCACCTTCTGCTCCTAATATCCGCCTTCGCGGACATTTTTGGGAAATAGATGAAGCTATTTCCTCCATGTATACATCTCAAATCAACACAAGGGAATGTCAGAAGCCCTGTCAGGAGTAAATCTGAAGACTCTGAAGAGGACTGAGGATGCTTTCAGCTCCAGACATAGGGATCTTTCCCAAGCCTTGCCTTTTAGCTGATGTCCACCATGTGCAGACATAGGGTGCAAAATGTGGAATTCTTTCACTTCTATCAAAGAAGACTGTGGGGTCTCAAGTGATAAGATCCTTGTATGAGGTGGACACGTTTTCTGAGTTGTATGACTCTTTGCTACTGCATCAATCCCATTGCTCACTCTGATGATTTTGTTCTTGATGCTTTATGAGTTACTGGATTTGCATTGAGGGCATTTTCCCCTAGCCTGTACCTTGAATTAATTTCCCTGTTTTCTTCTAGTAGTTTCCTTTTTTTTTTTTTTTTTCAAGTTAGGGTTTCACTCTAGCCCAGCCTGGCCTGGAATTCACTACAGAGTCTCGGGGTGGCCTCAAATTTACGGCAATCCTCCTACCTCTACCTCCCGAGTGCTGGGATTAAAGGCGTGCACCACCACGCCCGGCTTAGTTTCCTTTTTTTTTTTTTTTAGTGTAACATGAAGAATTTTGATCCATTTTGACTTGCTTTTGCAAAGTGAAAGGTAGTGATCCAATTTCCATCTTGCATATGAAGGTATGAAGTTTCACCAGCACCATTTTTTTATCTAATAGTTTGTTCTGCAACATACATTTTTTTTTTTGTCCTACATATAAAGAAGTAGATGACTGTAGTTTTACTAGTTTATTTCTGGGCCCTTTATTCTACTTATTAGTCTGAATATCTTTCTGTGCCCATGGTTTGTTACTATGGCTTTTTATGATAATTTGTAATTTGGTATTGAGGTATTGTCAGCATTGATCTTTAAGTTTTTTTAAATATTTTATTTTATACTATTTATTTGAGAGAGCAAGAGAGAGAGACAGAGATAACGTCAGATAGACAAAGAGTGAGTATGGACATCTCAGGGCCTCCTACCACTGCAAGAGAACTTCAGTGCATGCATCACTTGTGCCTGTGACCTTATGTGAATACTGGGAAGTTGAACCCGGGTCATCTGGCTTTCGGGCTTGGCAAGCAAGCAAGTGCCTTTAACTGCTGAGCCATCTCTCCAGCCCAGCATTGCTCTATTTGCATAGAATAATTTTTGGCTATTTAGGGTCTATTATGCTTTTGTATGAATTTTAGGGTATTTTTCTACTTCTGTGAAAAATGTCATTGGAATTTGGATAGTAACTATGGTTAACATGAAGCTCATTTTGGGTAATATAGCTATTCTCATGATATTAATTTTGATAATCCATGAGCATGGGAGGGATTTTTATCTTCCATCTTCTAATGTTTTCAATTTCTTCTTTTTTTGTTCTTTTATTTTCTAATAAGACTAAATTTATTCAATACCCTAGTAAAAGTTTTGATTATAAGTATCCAACAGTATAAAAAAGTACAAAAACAGATCTTTAGATTTCTAATATATTAATACAAAGTGCATGACTACATACAGTACATCCTACAGGCAGAGAGGTGGAAGGGGAAGAAGACTGGTTGAGATCTCGTAATAAATAAATAAATACCGAAGTACAGATGATCCATTATACTATATTCTACCACCAATACTGCAGCCAAAATGTACCCCCCCCCAAAAAAAACCCATTTCTAAATAACTCAGGAGGATGATGACTGAATTCTTGTGCTCCATCCTCCAGGGCTATGGACAAGCCGACTGACTCACATGTGCACATGGTGGCTTCACCTAGGTAGGCTGTTTCTTAGAAGAAATATAAATGTTTAGACTATGAACTAGAAAACAATAGGATGCCCATAGAAAGTGGCTCACTCCTTATACAATTTCAACTTTACAAATCCAGTTTTCAAAGTGAGCATGAGTCGTGGTGTCTTAAGGCAGGCACATGCTCCTCCCTCATGGTAAGAACTCTGAAGAGGTGCTACTGTCCTTCCTGAACTTTTTAAGAAAAGAGGTGATCAGAGAACTTTGGGTTGGGTTCAACTGAGCAGTGTGGGGTGAGGATTTAGACATGCAAGACGTCCACATTCAGCATCTCAGTGCTCAGAAAGCCCAACTCAAAGAAGCCAAACATAACGCAAGTGACCACCTCTTTCTTCTAATCCACCTTAAATATAGATGAGGAAAAAAAACCCAAAACCATAATAGGTCAAACAGCTTAATAAGTCAACTAACTACTCTATAGATAAAACCTCCACAAAGGTCAACTGAGGTAATCCAGAGCTAAAACTGAATTGTGCGGCTTCCAATGACGTCCCCAGATAGTTCTGTAACACCATCGTCAACTATTTACACACTGCAATCCCTCTAAGAAGCTGTCCCGAGAACCACGCACCTGTGTTCCTCTGCCAAGCCGAATTAAGCAGTCAGTCCGTTTTGCTTGTTTAGCATTTCTAACTGAGAGTGTTCTCTACATGTGGTGACGCTTTGGTACTATCTGCCTATCTTGTTCATCGTACAGGCTCACCTCCTCCTCAGAAGGAGCTCTGGTTCACACAAGGTCTTTTATCAATGTGAAGATGAAGCAGGGTGACTCAGGATGCATGCAGTTAAGTTACCTGTGTCTTTAGAAATTACATTCCCCTTCAAGTTCTTTGTACCAGAAAAGCTCATTCTTTTTTTTTTTTTTTTTTTTTTTTTTTTTTTTTTTTTTTTTTGGTTTTTCGAGGTAGGGTCTCACTCTAGCCCAGGCTGACCTGGAATTCACTATGGAGTCTCAGGGTGGCCTCGAACTCACGGCGATTAAAGGCGTGCGCCACCACGCCCGGCTCAGAAAAGCTCATTCTGTCCCGCTTAATAATCAGTAGTACAGGATTGAATAATCAGAACCTTGGCAAGACCTTAGTATTTTAAAACTATTAACTACCTCTAGGGGCAGGTCATGCTGCTGAGTTAGGACAAATGATCCACATGAGGAAAAAGTGTAGCCAGCCATCTTAAAAATGCCCCAACCACTGCCTCTCCATACAGAAGGACTAAACTACATGTGGTTATCATACAACAAATCCCACCTTTGTCCCCTGAAGTCCCCTAAATCCAGTCATTAGAAGGGGACTGTTAAAAAGACTTAAAGAGCACTTTACAGCAGCATTCAGCTTTCCTATGAAATAGTCGGCATCTTAAATATTATGTACACTTCTTTTTCCTTGCGGTAAGTTAGACACTGGCTTCAGAGTTTGTGGGACTGGGGAAGGGGCATAACCCATTCAAATTTATTGTAGAAAATGTCATTTGGCAGAATAGCAGGTATCCAAGTGAAAATAGAAGGGTCAGTTTGTTGCTTTGTGGTCTTTTCAAAATTTAAGTGGCTTTCAGTTCCTGCGGGACCTCAGTCTCCGTGAGTGTCGATGAGGACCTCCCCAAATCGGCCGTTATAGATGATCCCACAACATATTTTCTGTCTTTTCCAGTATGTAAGATCTAAAAAGGAAAAAAAAAAAAACTGATGATCTGTTAGAGAGCTGGAAGCCATCTCTGTATCTGAGCCATCGTCTGACTGGTTACTGTAACATGGAGACTGGGCTGGAGAGGCACTGGAGGTGGTACTGTGGGCATCAGAATTGTGGCGTTTAAATTCCTTCTGCAGTCTACTGATCGGGTTGCTTTTGATCCTGTTTCCAGATAAAGTTTTCACTTTCTTTGGTTTCAATGTTGTCTTTAGGCTGGGTCCTGCCCTTGCATCTACCACATGATTCCAGTTTTTGTTTTTTGTTTTTTTTTTTGACCCTGCTGGCAACTTCTTCCATCTGTTCACAAGCAGCACACAGGCATGGCAGATGTCTCCTGAGCGAGTCTCGTGCAACCCAAAACAGCTCTGGAAGTCCTTTTCATAACGTTTGCTGTCAGTGAAACGAGAACTGGAGGACTTTGCTCTGCAAATACAACAGCCCTCTATACTTTGGTACATCTTTGGCTTGTGAAAACCAAACATCTTTTCTTCTGGGCAATAGTCTTCCAAGAGCACCCCGGTCCACGCACAGTGCCGTCGCCACTCTGCGGGCTCCACCGGGCCGGTCCCCGCGAGCACTCCGTCCGCCTCAGCCTTGTCTAGGAAGATTGTCTCCTGCACTTCTCAAATTTCTTCTTTTTTATATATTTGCATGGTAAAGCTTGTACTTTTGAATGATCATCAACATAGCAAATTACAATATGTAGCAAAATCTCTAGACATAGCTTGTAGTAATTTTAATTGAGCTACATTAACACTAACCCAAATAATCATATTAATATCCATTACTCTAAAGCTTAGCCAGAATTAAGGCTGGCTGACTTCCTGAACATTTAACAAATAGCTAATTATTACTTCTTAATAGACAGAACCTTGCTCTTTAAGAAAATTTAAGGGGAAAATTTTCAATTATTTAATCCCTTTTTTCTTCAAAGATTTGTTATTTTAAATTAGAATGAGAAAGAACAAGTCAACATTGACATATGTTGCTTGACCTGAACTGTTAGGAAACTAGACAACTACTAATTACATTTCTAAGAAACATGTGGTAAAAAGTTAAAACCTTTGGAAAAGTATAACTCTGTAGAGTTATATTTACTATCTTTGCTAAGCCTTCTATTTCATGAGAATATCTCCAGTGGCCACCCACACATCAAGCACTTACCTCATTTTTAATATATTTTCATTTATTATTTTGGTTTAGAGTGGTTTGTTTTGAGGTATATATATATATATATATATATATATATATATGTGTGTGTGTGTGTGTGTGTGTGTGTGTGTGTGTGTGTATACGGTTATGGTTTTAGCAAGTGTGTTGTGTCTGTGTGGTGTACATGTGTCTGCACATGTGTATCCTGTGTGTACATTTTTTTATGCCACAGAAATATGACAGGTAATATCTTTTACTGTTTTTTAGCCTTACTTCTTGAGACAGGATTTCTCATTGAATTTGGAGCTTACTATTTTACAGGTAGACTGGTTGACCAGTGAACCCTAATGATTCTCCCATCTCCTCACACCCCACACAAGCCCTGGGTTTATAGGTGTACATAGCCATGGAGTCTTACATGGGTGCGGGAGGTTGAATTTAGAAATCCATGCATGTTCAGCAAGTGCTCTTATCCATTGAGTTGTCCCACTAGCTTCTCTCTAGGGGCTTAATGATGTGGTAGATTTTGTGGATGTCTAACCAGAAGTAACCTAGGATGTCATCTTGCTTTCTTGGAAGTAGGTCTAGAGAACCATCTGCTTCTTCATATCTCTTCCATCCTAGTAGTAAGCCTCCCTAACCTTGAGCTCTTTCTCCCTCTATAAATAGTATTGTTCAGTCTTACCCAGGGTTTCTTTAACCTGTTTCAGTTTCTGGTTATTTCACTCACAGGCCTCAAACACACTTTCTCCCTACCCTACTTCTTGGGCTATAACAGCTGCTGAATCTCCTGTGACTACCTAGCTGTGGCTGCCTGGATTCATAAGCCCATGTGATCACCTAAATCATCTTTATTTCCATTTCTATTTTTTTATTGTAGAAGTCATTCATTTCATTGGCTTGGTTTATTACCAGTGGGTTTTTTGAAGCTATTGTGACTTGGGCTCATTCATTCATTGCTTTCTCAGAAAGTTTTTCATCAGGTTATAGATGCATCATGTTATGGAACTGAAAGTATTTATCAGATTTAAAAGATTTTTCTGGTACCCTGCTGAGAATTTTTATGAATACAAATATATTGACAGCAAATAGTAATGATTTAGCTTATATTATTATATGTAATTATTCTTTTTTCTTTTGCCTTATTCCTTTGGCTAAGAATTCAAGCATTATACTGGATATGAATGAAAATTGTGAACACTTAGCTCATTACTCACTTAAAAGGAAATGTTTTAACTTTCCACATAGTATTTTTAAAGTTATTTATCTATTTGCAAGTATGTGTTTATTTGGTGTGCAATGGCCTCTTGCTACTACAGCCAAATATCAGATGTTTCTGTCATTTTTTGTATCCAGATTATGTGGGTGACTTAGGAATTGAACCCAGGACAACAGGCTTTATTTGAAAGTGTCTTTAAGAGCCATCTTCTCAGGCCATCCTCAAATTATTATAATGTTGACTACAAGTTTTATAAATATGACATTTAGTATTTTGAGATATAATCTGTATATTCCTGGGGTATTCAAAGATTTTTATAAACAATAAAGTTTTAGCTAACATTTTTTAAATATTTTATTCATTTTAATTTATTTATTTGAGAGCGACAGACACAGAAAGAAGGGGAGAAAGAGAGAGAGAGAGAGAGCGAGAATGGGCACGTCAGGGCCTCCAGCCACTGCAAATGAACTCCAGATACATGTGCCCCCTTGTGCATCTGGCTAACGTGAGTCCTGGGGAATTGAGCCTCGAACTGGGGTCCTTAGGCTTCACAGGCAAGCACTTAACTGCTAAGCCATCTCTCCAGCCCTTAGCTAACCATTAATAAGAATGAAATTATATCCTTTTTATAAGAATGGATGGAATTAGAACTTAGCCATGAAGTGGTTTGTGAAATAAACAAGACTCAGAAACAGCAACATCACCTTTTCTTTCACATGCAGAATCATACATGTGGGAGGAGTTTTTGGGAAGAGGAAGAGGACCAGCTGGCATCATGATAGCCAAGAAAAAAAAAATAAGAGATGGTAATGGAGTATATGAATATGATTAATGTATATGACACATATGTATACGGTTATTTATCCAATGAATATTTGCTCATTAGAAAAAAATAAAATAAAAAATGAAGTGAAAAGCAAAGGTGACACTGAATTTTGTCAAAAGCTTTTTCTATGTCTATTACATGTATTATATGATTTTGTCTTTGATTTCATTTGATACATCATTATGTTTACTGGTTTTCATATATTTAATCATCATGTATCCCTAGATTAAAACCAACTTGGTCCTGTTTTAGGAGTTTTTGTTTGTTTGTTTGTTTGCTTGTTTTTGTTTTTTGAGGTAGGGTCTCACTCTGGGCCAGGCTGACCTAGAATTCACTGTATGATCTCAGTTCAGGGTGGCCTCCAAATCATGGTGATCCTCCTACCTCTGCCTTCTGAGTGCTGGGATTAAAGGTGTGCACCACCATGCCCAACTGGTATATGAGATTTTAAGAAATTCTTGATGTTAGCTTGAAAATATTTGACTGAGGATTTTGCATCTATGTTCATCAATTTCCCTAGATAAAGGATTTTGTTTGTGGTTTCCTCTTTACCCAGTTTTACAGTCATTGTAGAAGAAGCTTATACGTATTCCTTTACTTTCTACCATATGGAGCACTTTGAGAAGCATTCAGGGTTGTTATTTAAAGATATGGTATAAGTCAGAAATAAATCTGTCCAGTCATGCTTTTTCTTTCTTAGCCAACTCTTTATTCAACTTTAATCTCATGGCTGTCGCTCTGTTATCAGGAGTGCTGCTAGACTTATCTTGTGGTTAAGGTTTCCAGTTCCTCTCCTGGAGGAAAGCCAGGGCTAGAGCTATGGACTGTGTCCTGCTTCTCCCTGTTTTGCCTTTCTGTTCCCCAATTCTTTTTTTTTTTTTTCAATTTTCTAGTAGATGAACTGTTTTGTGGGAAGCCATTGTCACATTGAGGACACTGGTGGATCCTCTCTCTGAGGTCTGTTTGGAAAATAACAGGAGCATGTCAAACTCCCAAGAAAAGATTGCATGTGAACTGTCATAAAGTCAATTTTTTGCCTCTGTAAAGCCTTCAGATAAGTGCATCTGTAGCCAGCATATTGATGCCAACCTGATGAAACATCTTCAGGCAGTACTACCTACTTAAGCTGCTTAGAAGAGTGTGTAATAAAAAATACAGACATATACTTTATTTTAGAGTTTGGGATTTGGAGTTATTTGTTAAGTATCTATATGTAATTAACAGACTGTCCTAGAGTGGGGCAGGAGTAGAGAAATTAGAGTAAGAGAAATAGGTCTCACATTGACTGCTTTATTTATAAGCCCAGGCTATAGATCTCCATTAAATAGTATGTGTCTACATGTTGGATATTAGTAAGAGACACATTAGCTGTATTTCAGAGCAATAGCTTGTAATTTCCACAGTGAATCTTCTCATTAAGTAAGTATGTTGCATGGGTGATTTCTTGCAAGAACTTCTGACCTTTGACTGCAGAAAGTGTATCAGTTACTTTCTAACTTCTAGGACAAAATACCCAACCTAAAGCACCTTATGGAAGGAACATGTTTTAATTTGTATTACAGTTCTACAGGGGAAAGTCCATTATTGTGGGGAAGGCATGGCATGCACGAAAAGCCAACATCACATCATTACATGGGCAGACAGGAAGCAGGGAGTGATAACTAAACCCAAGATCCCATTCCAACACAAGGCCTGCCCTCCAGTGACACACTTCCTCCAGAAAGTTACCATTTCCTAAATTTCCACAACCTTAAGATCTGTGCCACCAGCTGGTTATTGAGGATTTGAACACATGGTTTTACAGAGGGCATTCTATATTCAAACCATCTCAGATTGTAGACCTATGGCCTTTCCTCCTTAGGATTAATTCATCTCAGTAGAATTCCTTCTTTTTTTCTCAATTTTTATTAACATTCCATGATTATAAAAAATATCCCATGGTAATACCCTCCCTCCCCACTTTCCCCTTTGAAATTCCATTCTCCATCATATCCCCTCCCCATCTCAATCAGTCTCTCTTTTATTTTGATGTCACGATCTTTTCCTCCTCTTATGATGGTCTTGTTTAGGTAGTGTCAGGCACTATGAGGTCATGGATATCCAGGCCATTTTATGTCTGGAGGAAGCACCTTGTAAGGAGTCCTACCCTTCCTTCTTGAACAAGGTCCCATTGAGGCATTAAAGTGACTCACAGTTACCACTTTCTGTGGTGTCTACTTGTCCCATACAAAATGACACACTGAAGGCAGCCTCATGAAAAATCTTTAGTCAAGACTTAGTAACTAAACCACTACCAAAAGTTCTGACTCTCAAGACAATGCAATAAAAAGGTGATTGCATTTAAGATATTTGGCACATCTAAAGTGAAGTTTCAATCTGTCTATTGTTGCTATTTCTCTCCTTGTATTGATGCTTGTGTAGATAAATCTAAATTTGTAAAACACTGTAGTTATTTCGAGGATTCTTTTACCATATTTCGTGAGTGTTCTCATGAATGGAGTGTATGAATTGCTTTAACTCAGGAAGAATCCTTCCAGGGAATAGAAAGTTAATGTAAAGGGGCACAATGAGTCTTTACAGGTAGATCTTATAGTATCCTCTCCCAAATGCAGCTTGCTGGAAGAATTTTTCAAATGCCATTTTAAGGTTATTACTAAATATTTGCCTTCATTTATTTCCTTTAAAGTGTGTACTATTGGCTCATATAGGTTGGGTGGAGAGAATGTCATTTTAATTTTAGTATGTCTCATGTGGAAATGTCAAGCACTACTCTTTATAGCTCTAAGTCGTAACCATAATTCTGGTACAACTTAAAAAGTACATTATCTTCTTGTACTCAATATGGAATACATTTACCCTAGTGCCTGAGACATGATTAGTTGGTATGCAATGTTTGTTTTTGTTTTTCAGTGCTGAGTATCAAAAACAGTGCCTTACAGACAATTCTCTACAACTGAGCTATGTCACCAGCCCAATACAATGTGAATTTTAATTCAATAGACTACATTAACAAGAGATGATCATCAGGGGGAAATACCTACATTCTAAAATATCTTTACTCACTTAAGATATTTTATAGTAGTTATTTGATTACATGGCTAAAACAACTATTTAAAAACCCAGTAATTAGAGAACATTTTTTCTTAGTTATGTACACAGTGTATACAGTAATGTTGGGACCATCATTAGCTTCCTTCATGTCCTTCCCACTCTGCAGGGACCCTCCTCATTGAGGAATTTGGGTCGTGCATTGTGGGGTTCGCCATTACTTATGGGTAAGAGACAATGTCTCTGAGCATAATGACCCAATGTGTGACTCTGACATTCTTTCCGCCCCCACTTCCACAAACTTCCCTGAGCCATGTTGCATTCCTTTTAGGTCTGCATCAGTGATGAGGTCTTGAGAGCCTCTATGTCTCTGGATATCTGGTTTGGTAGGATTTGAGGAAGCAGAACTCTTGCTCATTTCCCAAAATACTCTCAGTTTCTGGTGAGACCCTTTTGAGGAATGATGGGCTGGTTCTCTCCTTGGACTGTGTCCATCTGAAAAAGAGAAGCAAATTCTCTAATGAAGAGTGAAGTTAGCACCAGATAAATGGGATAACCTTTGTATTTTTTAGAGAGAATTTAATAGGTTTAGGCCCTCTTATAGGCCACAATTGGTGAGAGCTTCATAATGGAGAGCAGGATTGTTTTTGGATATGGTTATGACTTGATTCCCAGCTCCAGCTATGGGTTCTGTTCCACTGAGCAGTTCAGTTAGCTAAATCAAGAGCAGTTGGTTTCCTACCATGGCTGTGCACCACTATTGCACTTGTGTGAACATCACATCTGTTTGCTGCTGAGTACCTTAGACCATGAGTTGCTTGGACAGATGTTGGTCATTTGTCATTTTCCCCCAGTCACCCATGTAGCACCTTCTGGCACTAGACGAGCTGTCTGGGGACTGACTCTCTTCCAGATTCCAGTCAGGTCACTCCATGTTACCTACCAACAGCATATAGTGTCTTCAGCAGTAGGGTCATACCACTAACCTTTGGTAGGTCATCAAGTACTCTGACAGAAATCTGTCTTCTTTTGGGAAATCTTCTAGGTCTTTCTGAGCAATAGCTCATTGTGGATGTTAGCCACATGTTGGTACTGGGAGTTACAGGTCAGTGCCCAAGAAGAGAAGGAAGAAAAAGATAAGTAATATAAAAGAAATAGAGAGGAGAGAGAGATGAGGGAGAGAGAGAAAGAGAGTGAGAGAAGCAGGAGAAGATTAAGATCAGTTTTAAACATACTCCCTCCAAAGCCGTGTGATTCAGGAGTTCCCTCTAAGGGCCTAATGAAGTTTCCACCATTTAGTCCATCTTTTAGGATGTAGAATATTATGGTACCATTGCCATTTGGGTTCAGTTTTGTGTCTCCCACCCCCACACTTACCCTTTCCTCCCACCTCACTCACCCTCGTGACCAGTTCTGGAGATGCTTATTAGGTATGTCAGCATCTCAGGTAGATTCAGGTTAGGAGCTGTAGATGAGTAAGACTATATGATGATTGTCTTTCTTTGATTGGGTGAGTTCACTGAGAATGATCTGTTCCAGATTCAGCGATTAGTATTCAAATTTCATTGTGTCATTTTCATTACTGATATATAGAATTCCATCATGTAGATATGCCACATCTTGGTTATCCATTCGTTTAATGATGGACATCTGTGTTGATTCCAGCTCTTAGCTATTATGAATTGACTGACTATAAACATGGTTGAGCAAATCTCTCTGAACTGAGGCATGGAGCTTTAAGGATAAATGCCCAGTAAGGGAATAACTGGGTCTGTTGGTGACTCTATAGTCAACATTTTTAGGAGTCTCCATATTGCTTTCCAAAGTGGTTGTACCACCTTAAAGACCTACCAACAGTGGATGAGGGTTCCTATTTCTCCACATCCTTGCCAGCATTTATTTTCATTCCATTTTTTTATTTAATTTTTTTGTTTATTTTTATTTATTTATTTGAGAGCAACAGACAGACAAGAGAGAGGAAGAGGGATAGAGAGAGGGAGAGAGAGCAGGGAGAAAGAGAGAGAGAGAGCAAGATAGGTGCATCAGGGCCTCCAGCCACTGAAAATGAACTCTAGACTCATGTGCCCACTTGTGCATCTGGTTTAAGTGGGTACTGGGGAATAGAGCCTTGAAATGAGATCTTTAGGCTTCAAAAGCAAATGCTTAACCACTAAGCCATCTCTCCAGCCCTTATTTTATTTTTTTAATGTTTGCCATCCTACTTGGTTTTAAGGTGGAATCTCATAGTTATGTTAATTTGCAATTTCCCGATGATTAGGGATTATGAACATTTTCTTAAGTGTGTGTTTGCCATTTGTATTTCTTCCTCTGAGAACTGTGTGTCCATTTCTTTGCCCCATTTTGTGAGTGGGTTGTGTGACTTTTTATTATTTAGGTTTTTGAGTTCTTTGTATATTCTTGAAATTAGGCCTCTGTCAGTTGGATAGCCAGCAAATGCTTTCTCCCATTCTGTGGGTAATCTATAGGCTCTGCTTATTGGATGTTTGTCTATGAAGAATCTTTTCAGCTTCATGAGAACCCAGTGGTTGAGTGATTGTTTAAGATCCTCTGCTACTGGGGTTTTGTTCAGAAAGTCTTTTCTCATTCCTATATCATGGAAAGTTCCTCCTATATTTTATTCCACTAGTAGCTGAGTTTCCAGTCTTATATTGAGGTCTTTGATCCATTTGGATTGAGTGCTGTGCATGGCAAGATGTGTGGATCAAGTTTCAATTTCCTGCATATGGATATCCAGTTTGTCCAGCACCATTTGTTGAAGATGCTGTCTTTTTTCCAGCCTATATTGTTAGGGCCTTTGTCAAATATCAAGTATCTGTAGTTAGATGACCCAAAGTCCAGATCCTGTATTCTGTTCCATTGGTCTATACGCCTGTTTTTATGCCAGTACCATGTTGTTTTTATTACTATGGCTTTGTAATATAGCTTTAGATCAGGTATGGTGATGCCTCCAGAGGTATTTCTTTTGCTGAGGAAATGCTTGGATATCCGAGGCCTTCTTCCTTTCCATATGCATTTTGAGATCATTTTTTCTATCTCTGTGAAGAACAATGTTGGGATTTTGATTGGTATTGGATTGAATATGCATGTTAGCTTTGGTAAGATTGCCATGTTCACAATGTTAATTCTGCATATCCAGGAGCATGGGAGGTCTTTCTATTTCCTCAAATCCTCCTCAATTTCTATTGAGTGTTTATGTTTTAATGGCATAGGTTTGTCACATCCTTGGTTAATGTTATTCCAAGGTATTTTTTTGTTGCTATTGACAATAGGACAATGTTGCTTATTTCTTTCTCTGTACCCTTTTCTTTTGCATATAGAAAGGCTACTGATTTTTGTGCATCGATTTTATATTCTGCTACTTTGCTGAAGAAGTTAATCACCTTTAAGAGTTTTGAGGAGGCTCTCAGGACTCTTATGTACAGAATCATGCCTTAACTTAACTTTGTCCTTTCCAATTTGTATCCCTTTTATTCATTTCTCCTGTCTTGTTGCTTGAGCTAGGACTTCCAGTACTATATTGAAGAGCAGAGGTGAGAGTGGACAACCCTGTCTTGTTCCTGATGGGAATTCTTTCAGTCTCTCTCCATTGAGTATTTTTTGGGCTTTAGAAGCCATATATATATATATATGTGTGTGTGTGTGTGTGTGTGTGTGTGTATCACCTTTATTATGTTGAGGTATAAACCATCCATGCCAATTCTCACCAATGTTTTGATCATGAAGTGATATTGTATTTAGTCAAAGCCTTTCCTGCATCTATCCAATTGATCATGCGGCTTTTGTGTTGAAGCTAATTTATGTGGTGTATTACATTGACAGATTTCCATATGTTGAACCACCCCTGCATTCCTGGGATGAAGCCTACTTGATCAAGTTGGATGATACTTTTTTCTCCAATTTTTTTTATTAACAACTTTCATGATTATGAAAAATATCCCATGGTAATACCCTCTCTCCCCCCACTTTCCCCTTTTAAGCTACACTCTCCATCATATCTCCTCCCCCTCTCAATCTTATTTTAATGTCATGATATTTTCCTCCTTTTATGATGGTCTTGTGTAAGTAGTGTCAGTCACTGTGAGGTCATGCATATCCATGCCACTTTCTGTCTGGGGGGAGCACATTGTAAGGAGTCCTACCCTTCCTTTGGCTCTTACATTCTTTCCCCCACCTCTTCCTCAATAGACCCTGAGCCTTGGACGATGTGATAGAGTTATTGCAGTACTGAGCACTCTGGTCACTGCGTTCCAGCACCATGATGCCTTCTGAGTCATCCCAAGGTCACTGCCATCTGAAAAGAGAAGATTCTCTACCAAAAGTGAGAGTAACATTAATATAAGGGTATGAACATTAAGAGAAGTGCTCACTGGGCAGTTTGATAAGCATAGTATACACATTTTTCCAGACAACAGCAGACGTTACACCCCTAGGGCTCATGACTACCCCTGTTTTAAGTTTTCAGTATTAGGGATGTATTCCCTCCCATGGAGCGGGCCTCCAGTCCAATGAGAGGGCAGTCGGTTTCCACCATGACAGATGTGCCACTATTGCACCCGTTGGCTCATTCGGCCTGGCTGGCCAAATATAAGGCTTGCAGTGCCCACTGTTGAGTATCTTCACTGTTGGTATCTCTTTCTCCCATTGAATTGCATGCAGAATGGTTTCTTCCAGCTTTCTGTCAGCTGGTCTACATGGAGTAGGTTTTCAGCTCAGTTCCAGCAGGATTTCTCAGTGGCCTTGCAGCCCAAGTATGTGGAGACTTCAACACTAGGGTCTTGCCATCTATTCCTGGTGGGAAACCAAGGGACTCGGCAATGGCCTATAATATTTTGGGGGCATCAGCTACTTCCATGGCCAACAACTCACTGGAATTTATCCCATTAGGCTCCTATGATACTTTTGATGTGTTGTTGGGTTTCATTTGCGAGGAATTTGTTCAGGATATTTGTGTCTGAGGTTGTGTGGTGATGGGCTGGTGGGTGGCCAGAGTGGGCCTGAGGTCTCTTGGGTGCGGGCGGGTGGAGAGTGCCTGCCTGATGTCACTTGGGGGTGGCAGGTGGAGTAGGCCTTCCTGGAGGTCATGCAGGCGCCAAAGAGAGAGCAGGTGGAATGGGCCTGCCTAAGGTCAATTCATCAGGGAAAAAGACCTATAGATTTCTCTTTTTGTGGCATCTCTGCCTGATTTTGGTATTAGGGTAATACTAAAACCAAAGTTGGGGAGCTTTCCCTGTTCTCTGATTGTGTGGCACAGTTTGAGGAAAAATGGTTTCAGTTCTTCCATGAAGGTTTGACAGAATTCAGCTGAGAAGGCATCTGGTCTTGATTACCTTTTCAATTCAATGGGCGTGATAGGTTTGTTTAGGAGATTAGTTTGCTCTGAGTTTCACTTTGGTAGGTGGTATGTGTCCAGAAATTCATCTATTTCTTTCATATTATCCAGTTTTGTGGAGTAGAGCTTTTTAAATAAGTCCTGATGTTTCTCCCAATTTCACTTATGTCTGTTGTGATCTCTCATTTTTCACTCCTCATTTTGTTAGTTTTAGCATCTCTTTTTTTCACTTGTTCAAGTTGGCCAGGGGTTTGTCAATCTTGTTTATTTTTTCAAAGAAACAGCTCTTTGTTACATCAATGTTCTTAATTGTTTTTTTAGTTACCAATTCATTAATTTTTGCTCTAATATTAATTATTTCTTTCCATCTGGAGCTTTTTGTGTTGGATTATTCTTGCTTTTCCAGTGCCTTTAGGTGGATGGTTAGGTTATTGATTTGGGATCTCTCTGTCTTTGTTATGAAGGCATTTAGTGCTATGAAATTTTCCCTGAGGACCACCTTCATTGTGTCACATAAGTTTTGGTAAGATGTGTTCTCATTGTCATTCACTTCTAGAAATTTTGCAATTTCATTTTTTATTTCATCCATGACCCATTTATTGTTTAAAAGTGTGTTGTTCAGTCTTCAGGAACTGATGGGATTCCCGGCACTTCTTTTGTTGTTAATATCTAGCAATATAGCATTGTGGTCTGATACCATGCAGGAAATTATGTCAATCTTCCTAAATATATGGAGGCAGGCTTTGTGACCCAGTGTATGATGTATTTTAGAGAATGTTCCATGGGCTGCTGAGCAGAATGTGTAATCTGTGAATTTGGGGTAGAATGTTCTGTAGATGTCCATTAGGTCTAATTGTTCTTTGTTTTTTTCTGAGTTCCCTCAATTCCCTGTTGATTTTCTGTTTGGATAATTTATCTATTGCTGATAATGGAGCATTGAAGCACCTGACTATGATGGTGTTGGTAGTTATTTATGTTTTATTATTAAGTAGGTTTTGTTTTATGAATTTTGGTGTCCCTGTGTTTGGGGCATAAATATTTATGATTGTGATAGCCTCTTGGTGGATCATTCCCTTGATAAGTAGGAAGTCGTCTTCTTTGTCTTTTTTAATTACTTTTGTTTTGAAGTCTATTTTATCTGATATTAGTATACTTATGCCTACTTGCTTCTTATTCCCATTTGCTTGGAATATCATTTTCCACCCTTTCACCCTGAGGAGGTGTCTGTCTTTAGTGGTCATGTGGATTTCTTTTTTTTTTTTAATTTTTTTAAATTTTTATTTATTTATTTGAGAGAGAGAGAAAGAGAGAGAGAGAGAGAGAGGGAGAGAATGGGCACGCCAGGGCTTCCAACCACTGCAAATGAACTCCAGATGCATGTGCCCTCTTGTGCATCTGGATAACATGGGTCCTGGGGAATTGAGCCTCGAACCGGGGTCCTTAGGCTTCACAGGCAAGCACTTAACCACTAAGCCATCTCTCCATCCCTCATGTGGATTTCTTGAAGACAAGAGATTTGGGGGTCTAATTTTCTGACCCCCGCTCTTAGTTTACAACTCTTGATGGAGGAATTAGGCAATTGATATTTAGGGTAATGACTGTGAAGTTTGATTTGATCCATGCCATATTGTGTTCGTTTATGTGGTTTGGTGTTTTCTTGGATTTGCAGTCTTTTTGTGCCTTCTCTGAGTTTGCTTATTGTGAGCTCTATCTTGTCGGCACTTGTGGTTGAGGTTATTTGATTCTTCTTTGTGGAGAATTTCCTGAAGTATTTCCTAAAGTACTCTCTGCAGGTTTGGCTTTGTGTTCATGTAGTTATAAAGCTGAGTTTTATCACGGAAAGTTTTTCTTTCACCATCTGTTATGAGAGATGCTTTTGCTGGGTAGAGTAGTTTGGGTTGGAAGCCATAGGTTCTTACAATATGCAGTGTTCCATTCTAAGCCCTCCTGGCTTTCAGAATTTCCATTGAGAAGACTGAAATAATTCTTATGGGGTTACCTTTATAAGTAATGTGTTATTTCTTCCTAGCTGCTTTTAGGACTTTCTCTTTGTTATCAATGTTTAGATTCTTAATGATAATATGTCTTGGAGAATTTCTCCTTTGGTCCAGTCTGTTTGAAGTTCTGTTAGCTTCTTGTAACTTAATGGGCCTTTCTTTTGAAAGAGTGGAACAGCTTTTGAGGTTATTTTTGGATATCTGGGACATTCTTTCTTTCTATATGAATTTTGAGATTTTTTTCCACCTCTGTGAAAGATTATTTTGGGATTTTTATTCGTATTGCATTGAATCTGTATATTGCTTTTGGTATAATTGCCATTTTCACAATATTAAATCTACCTATCCAGGAGCATGGAATGTCCTTGTATAGTGTTCTTAAATTCTGTTATCTCTATTCTATTATCTATAGTGTTGTTAAATTCTATTACTTGCCTACTGATTTTGTGTTTGAATGACCCATCTTTCAATAATAGTGAGTATTGAAATTCCCTACAATGAAGGTATTGGGACTTATTTCTGGTTTGTTTTCAAATATGTTTTGATTTATAAAGTGTGGTGCTCCAGTATTTGGTATGTATGGATTTATGATTTTGATATCCTGTTAGAATCATCTCCTTTATAAGTACAAAGTGTCTTTCATTGTCCTTTTTAATTATTTTTGGTTTAAAGTCTATTTTTCCACATACTATTATAGCCATAACCACTTGTTTCTTATTTACATTTGCTTGGAAAATCATTTTCTGTCCTTTCACAATAATGGGGTGTCTATCCTTAGTGGTGAGGTGGGTTTCGTGAAGATAGCAGATGGAAGAATCTACGTTTTTCTGATCTACCCTGATAACTTGTGTCTCTTAATGGGTGAGTTAAGTTCATTAATATTTAAGGTTATAACGGTGATTTTCGACTTAATCCCTGTCATGTTGGAGGCTTTATGTGGTTTGTTGCTTTCTTGGACTTTGAACTATGTGTGCCTGCTCTAGTTTGGTTATTATGTTCTTCCTCTTGTAGGCTCATGACACTGGTTGTTTGACTCTTCTGTGTGGAGCATTCCCTCTAATATTCTCTGTAGGTTTGGCTTTGTGTTCATATAATCATGGAGCTTGATTTTATCATGGACATCTTTCCTTTCACCAACTACTATGAGGAATATGTTCACTGGGTACAGTGGTTTGGGTTAGAAGCTATAGATTTTTAGACGTTGAAGTGCTCCATTTCAAGTCCTTCTGGCTTTCAGGGTTTCCATTGAAAAAGCTGATGTAATTCTCATTTAATTGTCTTGTATGTTATGAGTTATTTTTCCCTTTTAGTACTCCCTCTTTGTTTTTGTTGCTTAGAGTTTTAAATATGATGTTCCCTGGAGAGTTTCTTCTTTGGTCCGGTCTGTTTGGTGTTCTGTAAGCTTCCTGTATCTGAATGGGTTTCTCTTCTGAGAGAGTGGGAAAGTTTTCTTTCATAATTTTTTTGAATATGTTCTCTATGCCTTGTCCTGAATTTCTTCCACTTCTGGTATACCCATGATACAATTGTTTGGTTCTTTTAGGGAATCCCACAATTCCCTCATATTATCTTCCTATGATTTTCTGAACTTATCCTTGTTTTTGGACTCCCTTACAATTTCTTCGGTCATAGACTTATATTGGATTCAGTTTGAAAACCATTTACCCTTTTAACATAATGGATAATGATCAGCATTTAGAATTAATGGTATGTTTTAGATTATAATTTTTGTATAATTATTTAGGCAATATTTTAGGTAATATTTCTTTGTTTTTGTAAATTACTTTTTAAAGTATTTATTGTGAAATAGATTCTACTGGTTAATGTTTTGGAAAATACTTTTTATTTTTGACACTTTCATACATGTGTACAAATAATTTTTCCCATTTCCCCCCTGCAGCAGACAGCTTCAGGTTCACTGAGATGAACTTCCAGACCAAACACAATTATGGAGGAAGGGATTTATTGAAGCTTACAGATCCAGGGGAAGTTCCATAATGGCAGAAGAAGCTGGCCTGCCTTCACAGGACCAAACACAGAGAGAGAGAAGCACAAGCCAAAAAAGTCAAAAGCCACAGCACACTTCAGGAACTCCTGCTAGGCACACTTTGCATATCTTTAGATCGAAATCTTAAACCCACCACCATACCTTAAGATCCACCCAGTGACACTGCCTCCAGCCAGGTGGCTAAAGATGCAAACTACAAACAAATAAAGAACTGAATATATTGGGGGCCATCTATTCAAACTACCACACTCCCCTTCCACTAAAAATGCCATTTTTTTCTTCCCATTAGGTCCCCATCCTACTTTCATGCATTTTTTGACTCAATTAGTTAAATTAGGGTCACTTTCATGATTAAGGCAGGGGGCTTATTTACTGGAAAAAGTGTAACCTACTAATGGCTATGTCACTGAAGGACATTACTCCTATTTGCTCAGCAAATATAAGTTGCTACTAGCTATTCTGGGAGATGTGGAGTAACATGGGTCCTCTCTATCATCTATGATGAAATATTTAGTCTCATTGTTGTGCAGAAAAGGATACTATTTTTAGTTTATGAATATAACAATAGTGGCCTAATCAGAAGACAACATTCCACCTCTTCCCATCCCGTGCTCTTACATCTTCTTGCCCCAGGAACCCTGACATTTGGAGATTGTGATTTAGATGTCAGGTTTGGAGCCAATTACACATTTATTGGTTATTCTTGGTAACTTTGTCAGGTATGCATATCTCCATTAACTTCTATACTTTGCATGAAGAAATTTCAGTGATCAAGGCTGCACGGTCCAAGTAGATGACTCAACCCAAGGCAGTCTCAAATGCAATAGCAAAATGTACCTAAATCATATGTTAAAACCAAGATGTGGTATATCTACATCATGGAACTCTACACAGCAGTAAGAAAAAATATGACAGGATGAAAATTGTAGAACTTGAAACAGATCATACTCAGAAAACTCACACAATCACAGGAAGACAATCATCACACAGTCTCATTCATCTGCAGTTCCTAACCTGGATCAGCGCGAGTTGCTGACATACTTGATAGAGCCCATCACCGAAGTAGACTTACAACATACCCAACATGGCTCAGGGAATTTTGTGGAAGAGGAAGTGGGAAGATTGTTAGAGCCACAAGTTGGGACATTATGCACAGAGGAATTGCCCCTCCTCCACAACTGACTGCTGCCCCACAATGCACAACCCGCAATAACTATGGGGATGACCTGCATACCCAATGAGGAGGACCCCTCATGGAAAAGGGGTACGGATGAGGGTAAGATGGTAATAACTTGTGATGTTTACATACTAAGTATGTCCCTAAATAAAAAAAAAAAAATCAAGGCCGGGTGTGGTGGCACATGCCTTTAATCCCAGCACTGGGGAGGCAGAGGTAGGAGCATCACCATGAATTTGAGGCCACCCTGAGACTACATAGTGAATTTCAGGTCAACCTGGGCTAGTGTGAGACTACCTCGAAAAGCCAAAAAAAAAAAAAAAAAAAATCCACAAAGCAGTAAAAAAATAAAAAAATAACTGACAGTTTTATGGAGCATAATACATCTTCCAGAAATATGCCTTAAAATATGTCAACATAATATATGATGAAGCATCATTAATTAATATAAAAGTATAAATTCAATTTAAAAATGGCAATTAAATTATTAATGACATTAATTTGAGAGAAGCAGAAATAACTATGCACTTGTCCTCATGGTACACAGAATATAATTTTTAGAATGTTCTGAATGTGTAATATTTAAGAATTATATGTATTTAGGAAATGAAAGCACAACATAAATAGTTGAAATTTTCCTGGATCAAAGAAAATGTGTAATATTTGTTCTTATAAATACCTCCACATGACAAAGTACTATGCAATCTTTATAAGTAAATTTCCCTCAAGAAGTATTTCCAATGTTATAGTTTCATTTACAGAATCCTAATTTACATATATAGTGTAATGTAATATTAACTATGTGAAAATACATATAGGTATAGAGATTATATACATTTACAAAATATCCCATAGGAAATAGCATCATAAGTTGTCTTTTCAAAATGTTTTCCTGTTCTAGTAATTTTTTTAAGAACATAGTTTGTATGGATACAACATGTGTTGGTACCATCTTTTCCCTCCTCTCTGCTCTCATTCTGCAGGGGCCCTCCTCAGTAGTATTGCTGATATTCCACATGGGGTTGTAGATTATGTATTGTGGGAGCTGAAGTTAGGTATTATGGGAAGGCAATGCCTCTGGGCATGATGTCCCAAACTGTCGCTCTTAAAATCTTTCTGCTTCTTCTTTTGCAAAATTCCATGAGCCTTGGTGTGTATGTTTTCTATCTAGTTCTGGGAAGCTCTACATGAGCTACTGGGGGAAAGTGGGCAACAACACTGTGAGCAAGCAGGGGTCTAAGCTACTCAGAAACAACCAGCCTGACACGATGTACATACCAGTGCAATAGTGGCACACAGCCTCCATGGGTAACCAGTGACTTTCTGATTTGCTAAGAAATCCACTCAATGGAAAGAACTAATTTCTGGAACTGGGAACCGGTCTGTATCCTATGCAGACAAAGATTACACTCTCCAATATCAGGCTCCTATTAGTCTTTGGCCAAAAGAGGAGCTACATCCATCAAAATCCCCCTAAACTAATAATACTGTTCTGGTAGTTTTTTTTAGTTGTCATTGAAATTGTGGAAATTTATGTAGTAAGATGTCATAATTTGATAAATATGTACAGTGTGTAAGGATAAAGTAAAAGTAAAGTTACCATCTTGAACTTCCCTTCTAATATGTGATTAACAATAATTGTACATATTGATGTGGTAAATGGTGATACTTTGATTTTTGCATACAGTATGCAGTAATAAAGTCATGCAAAATAGCATTTCAATCATTTTACCATCTCTTTGCATTTGGAGCCTGGGAGCTCCCTTATTATCAATGTCGTGCTTTACTTACCACTACTATTAAAGCTAAATGTAAATGCATAAGTTTAAATACATGTATAAAACCCATTAAAACAACTTAATAGAAAAATAATCAAGGATTTAAAATAATTATGAAGTGATACTATTCAAATATGTATAAGTATATGTAAATCTATTCCCATTTCCCTGTTAGTTGAATAAACAAAGCAAAAACAGCATATGTTTTCATGATGGAATTAATAGCAGCTAAAAATGATAAGAGTATGCATTGCTCAATGTGTTGTCCAACATGCACTGTTGGTGGTTCCATTCTTAAATGCACCTCGTTTTACTAATGGTACTTGTATTTCCCAGTGCAAGAAATGGGTTAAACCTATAATGAGCTGTTGGTGGGGGAGACCTATGAAGTCCCCAAAACAAGGCAGGCTTCTGCCAAAGCAATTGATTACCCATCTGAGCAAAAAGAAGAGCCCATATTCCTGAAGACACCACAAGCTGCTGTCACAGGACATTAAGAGATCACACTGGAACTTAGAAGGAAGACAACTACTTGATCACTAGCTCTTATAGTGCTCTTATATGGTACATGAGCTGCAGGGGAAAATGGCCAACAACATTGTGAACAAGCAGGAGATTTCACTAGATACAATATTAACAGCTGGACATTTTCCCCCAGTCGCCCATGTAGCAATATCTATCGAAGCAACGCATGGTCTAACCTACTTAGCAGCAAATAACTTGGTGTGATGCTCACACAAGTGCAGTGGTGGCACACAGCCATGGTGGGGAACCAACTGCTCTCAATTTGGCTAACTGATCCCCTCACTGGTATGGGACCCATAGCTGGAGCTGGGAAACAAGTCAGAACCATATCCAAACATAAGCCCACTCTCCAATATCAAGCTACCATCAATTGTGGGCTACAAGAGGGCCTACACCTATTAAATTCTCTATATAAAAAAAAAAGTAAGGGTTATCTCATTTGTCCTGGTGCTAACTTACTCTCCGTTGGAGAATCTGCTTCTCTTTTTCAGATAGATGTAGATCCTAAGGAGAGAGCCACCCCATCATACTTCCAAAGGGCCCCCGCTGAAACAAAGAAAAATTGGCAAAACAAGCAAGCGGGCTGTTTTCCTGATGAACCGGATACCAGCACAAGGGGGAAGGAGATCAACACAGAGAAAAACCAACTCCTACCAAATCAGAGAGCCAGAGCCTCAGAGGCCCCCAACACCTCATCACTGAAGCAGACCAAAAATGAACCCAACATGGCTCAGGGAAATTTTGCGGAAGAGGGGGCGGAAAGAATGTCAGAGCCACATGTTGGGTCATGATATGCAGAGACATTTAGCTTACCCATAACTGTGGGCTAACTCCACAATGCATGACCCGTATACCTCAACAAGGAGGGGCCAAGGGGAGGGGGTAGGTCACGGATGAGCCTAATAATGGTACCAAACTGACTGTATTTGCTGAATACAAAACTGACTAATGAAGAAAAAAAATATTAACAGCTGGAAAAAATGAACATATCTGTGCAATAGTGGTACTCAGCCCATGTGGTTAACCAAGGGCTCTCTGACTGCACAAGAGGCCTGCTATGTGGGAAAGAATGCATAGCTGGAAGTGTGAAACAAGTCAGAATCCTGTGGAGATGATGATCAGGAACTCCAGAGAGAAGCTCTCACTAGTCTTTTGCCAAAGAGCAGTTACACCCATCAAATTCTGTCTTCATTAACTATGCATATTACCTTTAATCCATGCTGCTCACACTCTTGGTGGAGAATCTGTTTTCTTTTTCATAGAAGGCAGCAAAACCCAGGAAGAACCTAAGTCCATCAACATGCAGGAAAATATAGATGACTGTCTTATCATGAGATGAGCCACATCTTGCACAGCAGCGAGGGTCCAGGTGACACCACAGAAGAAATGGCAGCTTACACTACAGTGATTTCTCTCATAGTGAGCCTGACAACCTGCACCAGGGAGATGGTGATAGACACTCAAAATGTATCATAACAGAAAATCCAGAACTTGAGCACTTAACACTGAAGTATACATACCTGCCAAGGCTCGAGGAATGCTGCAGAAGAGGGCATGGAAAGATTGTAAGAGCTAGAGGGTGAGAAGGAGTATTCAAAGGCCTTGCCCCCCACAGTGGCTAACTGCTGCATTCATAACCCATAACACCATGGTGAATGCCAATAAACCCACTGAGGAGGGCCTTCAGTGGAATGAGGGTGGGGAGAAAGGAATATGATAGGATCATCCAAAGGGACCGACACATGACTTTTCCATACACCAATGTTTACAATTAATACAACAAAGAATAAAGAAAAAGACACTAAAATTATTCCTGTGTTTCAACCTTGCTACTCTATTTCTGGTTGATTGTTTTCTATGGTATTCTGAATGGACCCATTCTAAATCCCTGGAATCTGAAAATGTTGCCTTTCTTGGCAAAGAGTATTTTTGAAACATAATTGATGCTATGTACCCACAAAAATAAGGGAATTATGTTGTATTATTTGTGCACAAACCCTTAAAAACAGAGATCTTTCTCCAACTGGTGGCAGGAGAGAGACAGGTCAACTCAGATGCTTAGCATAAGGACTTTATTCACATTGAAGACTGTAACAGAACACAATCCCCAGTGAGCACTGAATTGGAGATTTCAGGTTCATAAGCATCAAAGCTGTTAGATTATTCTGTCAACTTCAGTAATTTTGGAAATGGATTATTCTTCACTAACTTTCTATAAAAACTATAAAATAACTAGCACTTTTTAATTTAGTTCACTGGGTTCTAAGAAAAATAATTAAACTTATGATCTACACAATTGTGAGATAACAGATAAATCTGTTTTTAAGCTGCTAAATATATGATAATTATTTGCACCAAGAATAGAATATTTGCAAGTACTACACATACTTTGAACTACATCAATAATGTTTTGGGATATGAGTAATTCTTTTATCCTATCTGTCCTGAATTTCCTCATCTAAAACACAAGTGTTTTTATGTATTTAGACCTTCCCATAATACTAGGATAGTCTGGGCTACAGATAAAAATGCAAGCTATGTGCTATATGTTTAAAGGCTTTAAGTATTTAAAATGCAAAATGACCATATTATCAAATGTGTTTTGGGCTGGAGAGATGGCTTGGCATTTAAAGGCTCTTGCTTGCAAATCTGATGCCTGGGTTCAGTTAGTTACCCAGTACCCACATAAAGCCAGATGCAGAAAATGGCCCTTGCATCTGGTATTCAGTTGCAGTGGCAAGAGGCCTTGGCATGCCCATTCTCTCCCTCTCTCTCTTGCTGTCTGCCTCTTTCTATCCCACTCTGTCTCAAATAAAATATGTAAAAAAAGTTTTATATTTTCTACATTGGTGTACATTGACAAAATGAATGAAGTAAGGTTAATAAACTACCAGGGGCAAGTTGATTATTGTTTTTAATATAAGATTTCTGTTCATATGAAAAATTTTAAATTATAAATTTTTTCATACTTTAGGAAATGTTATATATTTATTTGGTATGATCCATTTTCCTTGTCTTTATTAATAGATGACAAATTGTGGTTTAGTATATTTGGAACATAATATATATTCTTTTGACAGTGTTTCTAGGTTGAAAAAGCTTCTACAGTAATTTCGCTTCTTATATAATTTAATTCTTTAAAAATTTTATTGAAGCTGGGCATGGTGGCTCATGCCTTTAATCCCAGCACTCGGGAGGCAGAGGCAGGAGGATCACCCTGAGCTCGAGGCCACCCTGAGACTACATAGTGAATTCCAGGTCAGCCTGAGCTAGAGTGAGACCCTACCTCAAAAAACCAAAAGAATAAAAAATTATTGATACATAATTGTACATATTATGGGATAAAATTTAATTATTTCATGTATACATAGGTTATGATCAAATGAGGATAACTGGTCTATCTATTACTCTGAATTTCATAATTTCTTAGTGAGAAGTGCATTCAAAATTCTGTTTTATAGTTCTTTTATCATATGGATATGAATGAGCAATGTTCACTATATTTTACATACTAAACCTGACAACTTTTATACCCCAACTTCTCATCCTCCCCACTATTGAGTAAAATCTCTGGTAAACAATATTATGTTAGCTTCTGTGTCATGTACTATTTTTAGAGGCATAGGAAAGATCATGCTGTTTGCTTTTCTGTGACAAGCATGTGTCTCATAGCACAACGTTCTCTAGGTGCATATATGTTAGTGTTCATCCTGTCTTATATCTGAATAGAATTTCAGCATGTGTACATACTGCATATTCTTTATCCTTTCATCTGTTGATTGATACTTGGGCTGATTTCTTATGACAGTTATTGTGAATAGAGCTGGAACAAACTTAGGGGTACAGACTTCTCTTTGGCTGAAGCATCATTTACTTTAGATATATAATTTGTAATGAGAAAAATGTCATATGGCAGTTTTACTTTTAGATTTTTGAGGCTCTGTTATCTGCAGCAGTGTATGAACATTTATTATCACTTTTTGTCTCTCCCATAGTATCCATTATAAATGGGATGAGGCAATATCTCATTATAGTTTACATTTGCCTTACTATGGGTTATTGATGTGGAGCATTTCTCATGTATCTGTTGGCAATTTGTAGATCTTATTTTTAGAATTGACTGTTCAGGTAATTTGCCCATGTTTCAAATTTGATTATTAGTTTTTATATTGAGTTGCCTGTGTAAGCTGTTAATACATAATTTTATTAAAGGATATATACTAGTAAGTTATAGTGATTTCAATCTACTCTTATAGAAATATATTGATTAAATTACTGTTTCAGAAATCCCCTTTTATAATTCTACAATTATATTTCAAATGCTATAATTTGAAGAAAAATAAGTATACATGCAGTATGATATTCAATTGGTTATGGTTTCTCACCAGTGGAATTGTTTTTGATATATAGTCAACAAAAAATATAATCGTTACATATCAGTTTCGGGGCTATTTGTACCTAAAGCTCCTTCAAGGAATTGAAAATGTTTTAACTTCCTTGTTATAATTTCCATGCATTAAATTAGAATTCCACTTTTGTTGCATTTTTCTCGTGGAGTTTCTTTCAATTAAAATATTTTTTTTGACCAAAAGCTCATTGTGAAGGAGATCAACGCAGAGAAAAACCAACTCCTACCAAATCAGAGAGCCAGAGCCTCAGAGGCCCCCAACACCTCATCACTGAAGGAGACCAAAAATGAACCCAACATGGCTCAGGGAAATTTTGCGGAAGAGGGGGCGGAAAGAATGTCAGAGCCACATGTTGGGTCATGATATGCAGAGACATTTATCTTACCCATAACTGTGGGCTAACTCCACAATGCATGACCCATATACCTCAAGAAGGAGGGGCCAAGGGGAGGGGGTAGGTCATGGATGAGCCTAATAATGGTACCAAACTGACTGTATTTGCTGAATAACCAATAAAGATAAAAAAGAAAAAAAATAAAATATTTTACTTATTTATTTATTTATTTGAGAGAGACAGGTAGAGCGAGAAAGAGGCAGAGAGAGAGAGACACACAGAGAGAATGGGCACGCCAGGGCGTCCAGCCACTCCAAACAAACTCCAGACATGTGCTCCCTCTTGTGCATCTGGCTAACGTGGGTCCTGGGGATTTGAGCCTCAAAGAGGCGTCCTTAGGCTTAACAGGCAAGCACTTAACTGCTAAGCCATCTCTCCAGCCCAAATAGAATAATTTTTGAAGCTGGACATGGTTGTGCACACCTTTAATCCCAGCATGTGGGAGGCAGAGTTAGGAGGATGGCTGTAAATTCAAGGCCACCTTGACACTACATAGTGAACTCCAGGTCAGCTTGGGCTAGAGTGAGACTACCTCGAAAAACCAATAAAATTTTTTTTCAAACCTTTTATGATCATTTCAGTCCTTCAAAAAAGTGCTCAGAAGCTGTTGCTAAAATTACTTTTATGCCACTAAATTAAACATATCACACATATTAATGATGTTTGTGTATTGTTGGTAATAACATGTATGTACTCATTTTTGTTTGACATATTGTTAAGAACTGTTCACATTGACTGACATTTAAAATATCATTATTTTCACTCAAGCTGATTCACATATTGTTAAGATACTGAATATTTTTATAAGTTTAAAGATTTTGAGTAGTTTATAAATAAGCCATATCTATGTTGTTGCTTATATAGTTAGCATCATGGATTATAAACCTTATGTCCAGGCATATGCTGAAGAACATTGAGGAATATTAGTTTTTTATATTGATTTTTTTCCTTAGTTGCACTATACAAAATCACAAATTCCATAGTATTTTGTGAATGTCAACTTGGAAGGCAAGGAGAAATGATAGAATAAGTGCATGCTTCTACTGAAAAAAAAACATATTTAATCTTTAAAGAAGTATTCTGATTATATTGGTTTTGAGGAAATGTTTTAGAAGTTAATAGATTGGTCTTGGCCCTCACCTAAACAGTCACCTATAATGTTGTAAGAGGCATAACAAGTAAACATTTCAGATAATGAAACATAACCATCTTTTGCTTTAAGGATAAGAAGTAAGATGAAATGATTTACTGGAACCTGAAAAGCAATGGCAATATGCATGGAGCTTGGTCGTCCATGACTGAGGTAGTAGATCCACTGCCAATATCAGTCTCAACCAATAATACCAGTTACAGGATTCTTGAGGATTTTTTTTTTTTTTTGGAAATACACTCTACTAGTAGTTATACAAACCATATTTTAGTAATACTATAAATATCAATTGTACTTACTGTAATGCATATGTATTAGAGTATTTTATGTAAAATAATATCTGTTTCACCTATGATTGAATGTAATTTGAGTAGAACCTAAAACCCTAATAGGACATTGGAGATCATCCAGCTGTCCTCTTTCCTTTTCCAACAAGAATCTATAGCCTACAACAGAGAAAATACTTGCTTAAGGGAGGAAACAACAGACCTTAAAATTAACAAAACAGGATAGATTTCTGGTCAATAGACTTTATGCTTATTATCAATTTCTGTTGATCACTAATATATTAAACTATGGAATCAAGTAGTGTCTTTACAAAATTGCAAGGATTTCTCTCAAATTATAAGAACTAGTACTTGAAGCAAAGGCATTTTTGGCAACTTAATTGCCCCGTTTTCTCAATTTTTCCCATTTCTAAAATTGCTTTTAACTTAATTGGAGAAAATAGTATATGATAGAGATGGATTTGTAATTATTTTAACACATGAATGACAGATTAAAGTAAAACATAAAATCAATTAAAACCATCAAATAACTCCACATAGTGATAAGTGCTTGGTGGAAAGAGCAAATTTAGAGTTGAAATTTCTTCATAGAATTTCAATTAAATTTGACAGCTGTTTCATTACCAGATTTGATACATTATAATAATTCATTGTAAAATCATAATCCTTTTGTTACTATAAAGGCTCTGATAATTTAGATAATAAGATCATCACATAAAACCTAAAAAATATTAGTGTCATAATTCCCCCAGATTTGCATTGACTTTCATGTAAAATGTTAAGAGAAAATATAAAACTTGTGAAGACTAAGACAATTTAAATGTGATTAATAATAAAATTACATGATAACTGAAGTAGGAGAGCTCTAACTTTTCTGCACTCTTCCTAATTTGAGCTTACTTACTGAATCACAAATGTTTTCCAAGACATGAGGGCACATAGTCTGAATACTGATAATCAAATTTAACCCCAGCTTCTAGTCAAGGCTAATGGAAGAATACTGGCAGCTTAGACTACTGATTAGATGGAAACAGACTGAATTCACAAGAATATACCAAGCAAATAAATAAAATCATTGATCTCTAGTGGTAACACTATAAACTTCCATGTTTCTGGTGCTTGTATTGTTTCTTCCACTTCAATTATCATGTAATTTTATTATTCATCATATTTAAATGATTTTTTAGTTGGTTTATTATTCATTTATTTTTATTTTGTTTTTGTTGCCCATGTATGCATGTGCAAGTTTTCATACATGTAGGTGAACATATATGTGCATTTTCCTATGCACATGTGTGTATTTTGTGCCCATGGAGCCCAGAGGTCAAAATTGGATGTTTTCTTCAGTTGCTCTGCACTTTATTTTTTGAGAAAGGGTCTCTCATTGAGCCTGAAACTCAGTGATTTGCCCAAACTAGCTAGTCAGTAAGCCTCAGGGATCATCATGTCTCCAGCTCCTCAGCACTGAGATTGTAAGTACATATGACCACACTTATATGTGAGCACCATCTCCTGCTTCTCTGTCTATAGGTGCTGGGGAACTGGACTCAAGTTCTCAGGTTTACATAGAAACCACTTTACTAATGACCAAACTCACCAGCCTCAATTTTCAGGAATAATAATGGCAAAATACTGTGATATCTCTAGCTATCTTATTATTTCTTCTCAATATTGTTTTGGCAGTTCAAGGTATTTTGTACCTTCACTTGAAACTTAGGGTAGTTTTTCTCTTACTCTACAAAGGATGTCATTTAAAAATATTTTAAGAGAGACTAATTGAGAGGGGGAGGTCACAAGATGGTGAATGGAGTTGCAAAGGGGAAAGTGAGGGGGAGAGAGTTATCAAGGTTTATTGTCTATGATAATGGAAATTATCAACTAAAATATTTTTAATAAAATAAAATAAAACTGTAACTTCCATGCTTGTAAAAAATATATTTTATTTTTACTTATTTATTTGCAAGAAAGAGAAAAAGACTGGTCACATCAGAGGCTCCAGCCACAGCAAATGAACTGAACTCCGGACACATGCACTACCCTGTACATCTGGCTTACATGGATCCTGGAGAATTAAACCTGGGTCCTTTGGCTTTGCAGGCAAGCATCTTAACCATGAAGCAGCCTGTCCATCCCAAGAATGCCATTTTTAAGAATGAACAGAACTGAATTATTTTGATTATAAAAAAGACAGAGTTGGACATTAGGGCAATAATAAATACTTAATTATTTGCTATTCTAGGTAATGAAAGAAGTGCATTTTGCAATATGCCATGGAAATGAGTCTTTTGAAGCCAAGGTCAGAATACTATGATTGGAACATAGTTACTGTCCCCTGAAATTCTATGTGTCAAATCCTTGGTCACCAGTGTGTTGGCATTACATATATTTTGGACTTTTATGCTGTGGAGCCCAATGGAAGAGCATTAGGTTACTGTGGAAGTTATGGCAAAAGATATTTTAGAACTTCAATCTCCTTTCTTGCTCCTTTTGGGCACACAAAATAGGTAATTTACTCCTAGATACATTGCTTCCATAGTGGGCTCTCCTTACCATAGTCCCAAATTAACGAACTTGCCTAACATTAGACCTGAATATCCAATACTGTGAACTTAATAATCCTAACTTTATATTATAAGTAGAATAAGTACTTAAATATAAAATAAAAACCTATAAAATTACTTGCATAAAACACAGGAAGTTAGAGGCTAGATTTCCATGATAGTATACTTTCAAAGACATCAAGAGGAAAACAAATGAAATTCCATCAGACTATAAACATTTCTGAATACCAAAAAAATAACTATTAAAAATTGTTAGTATTATATATGAAATCTGAAAAATATCATAATCAAATATACCATAAAGCAGTGTTTAGTAAAGATTGTGTTGTAGGGCACAGATGGTATGAATTCCAGGCCAGGCAAAACAATATAGAGAAATCCTGCCTCACAAGAAGCATAAACTTGTTACTTTCAACAATGTATACATAAATTAAATACAAAATGTTTCTTCATAAATGTATATAATTTTTTGTCATTAAAAATAGCAAAAATTAAATGGTTTACATTAAACAAAAGATAGGAAGATGTTGGTTCATGGATATAATGTTTGTTAGTAAGATTCACTATATAAGATCTGCTACTGAATATGTTCATTGTAGTTAATAAGAATACAATCTTAGGGCTGGAGGCACGACTTAATGGTAAAGGCATTTGCCTGAAAAACCTAAGGACCCGGGTTCGATTCCCCAGTACCCATGTAAGCCAGATGCAAGAGGTGGTGCAAGTGTCTGACATCTGTTTGCAGTGGCTGGAGGCCCTGATTGCCAATCCTTTCTCTCTTTCTGCCTCTTTATCTCTCTGTTTCTCTCTAGTAAGTAAAACAATTAAATTTAATTATTTTTCAAAGAACAATCTGCCTTTTAAAATTGAAAACAATAAATTTAAAATGTTCTTATACAAAAGGATTCAGGTGCATGACTACCATCTCAGCACTTGGAAGGCTTCAGTAGGGGGGGATTGCTTCAAGTTCAAAGCCAGCCTGATCCACATAGTGAGTTCCAGGCCAGGCTAAACAATATAGAGAGATCCTGCCTCACAGAAAGCATAAACTTGTTAATCTTTCAACAAATAAATAAAAATACCAAAGATTTCCTCATAAATGTATATAATGTTTTTTCAGCAAAAATAGCAAAAATTAAAATGTTTTATATTAAATAAAAGTCAAGGGCATTCCTTTTTAAATTCCACAATAAGAAAGCAACCCCATTAATATTACTAAGTTTCTCCAATAAACCCCCAAATTTCTAAACACAAACTTCAACAAATATGATACACAACTGGCACACTAAGCTTTAATTCATTTATCACTAGGAAAATGCAAATCCAAACAGCAGGAGGGACCACAAAGCACCTATAGGATGATCAATTTATTTTAAAACAGGAAGAAATGAAACTTGACAATTCCATCATTTGTAGAGTAGTCTCTGGAGTGGCAAGTAGTCCTATTTATTCATCATGAGAATGAAAATGGGACCAACCACTTTAGAAGACAGCTTGACAGAATCTTATAAAGCTCAATGTAGACTTATCATAAAGCCTGACATTTGCATATCTTTGATATTTACCTAATTAAGTTGAAAGCTGATGTGTACATGGAAAGCTTTATTTATAATCACTATAACAGGAATCAACCAAGATATCCTTTCACAGGTATATGGATAATGAAACTATGGTATAAATATACAACTAAATAACATTCATAAATAAAACTGAAGGAGCTATCATGCCAGGCAAGACACACAGGTGAATATTGTATTCACATTGTGTGAGGAAATCCCACATGTAAAGTCTACATAATGTATGCTTTCAATCTTTTTACGTACTATTTAGTTTGCAAACAGATCAACATTGTTAATCAGATTAGGCAAACAGGTTAAACAGGGGAAGTCAAATGTTTCTTTTGAAGGAAGAGAACCTATATTTTCATGATAGCTTATTTTTTAAATACTCCAAAACATTAAATTGGTGAAAACTCAAAAAAATTAAGAATATACACTAGCGTATATATATATTTAAACTTAAAAAAATACTATTAAAGAGATTGGAATATCCCAGGAAGGAATGTACTCTGCAACAAGAGAATTTAATTGTCTTATTGATTTTGAACACAACCTTTTAAAAATGGAGTGTGAAGAAAAAGGTGTTGACCTTTCTAACTTTGGGAATTAAGGGGGCAAGTAAGGGAAACTGAAATAACTGCACTGTATATAAGCACTATCCTCTTTTCAATAAAGTTGCTTTCCATGGAGATGTGTTAACATTTTTCACAATTATTCCTAAATATTACAATTAACCAATTTAGTGATGCATATCAGATGGTGGAAGCCAGTTTTCTCAGTTTTGGTGTTAAAAGTTACAGAAAAGTTGCAGGAGTCTACAATGTTGGATGTGAATATGAATGACAGTATATGACATACACTTATGTTAAACTTATTAAATACACAAATGGATGCAAAGTATTTCTAGACATGTGTGTTCATACATACATATGTATATATACACACATATTTGTCTATCTACCAATCTCTCTATCATCTATCTGCCCATCTATCTTTGTAAGCACAGTCAGTACCTTGTATCAATAGCTGGCATGGTCTAGAGTCAAGAATTTAGCAGGATTCAGCAAGATTACTAATATCTTGAACAATAAAATAAACCTGAATTGTGTCAAAATCACTTATTGTATCATTGAGGAAGTAGATAATATAAATGAAGTATCTTATTCTAGAAATTATGTATTAAAAAAGAAAATCCCATTGTGATGAAGTAATTCAAATAAATATGACAAGAATCATTCGTGTGATTTCCACATATTTAAAGTAGAACCAGCTGAGCACCAACATAAGTGAAGTAATACTGAATAATAATTCAAAATTAAATCAGTATCTACCATTCTATATTTATGTAAATGAGTGGTTAAATGAAAAAATAATGAAATTCATTATTTATAAGAATTTCAAGGGCTGGAAAAATGGCTCAGTGCTTAAGTGGGTTTCCTGCACAAGCCTGAGGGCCTGAGGTGGCTTGAAACTTGCCAAGTTTGAATCTCCAGAACTGAAGTAAATAGCTGGGAATAATCTCAAATGCCTATAACCCCATTCCCACAAAGCGGAACAGAGACCAAGGAATTTCCCAGGTTCATGTAAAGCAACAAGATCCTTTCAAAGTAATATATTCAGCCTCCAACAAGAACAGGCCCATTGTTATAGTTGCACTGGGATCACAGATGCATGTGTCACTTTCCATCCAGCTTGGCCTGGGTGCCGGGGAATTGAACACAGAATAGCAATCTTTGCAAGCAAGTACTTTTGACTACTGAGCCATCTCCCCAGATTTTTCCACTGAATTTTGAACAATGCTATTATCACAAGCTTCATTGAATGAAGCGGTTTCTTTCTTGTGGCTGGAACAAAACACCACAATTTTCAAAAGCAGTTTATGAAAGGAAAGGATTTATTTCAGGCTTATAGTTTCAAAGGGAAACAGGTTCACTTTTTCACACATCCACAGCAGACAGAGAACAGCAAGAGCAAGCTAGCTCTGAACTAAACTAGTAGACTAATCAATTCCAGGGTCTACTCCCAGCAACACACTTTCTCCAGTAAGGCTGTATTTCCCAAAGGCTTTGGCCACCAGGGACTAAGTAGAAAGTTTACTCACAAACACCTGAAGCTATGGGGGACAATTTACATTCAAACAACCATACTTAATAAGGCATCATCCATCTCTACATTAAGACACTATAGAAAGGATCTCGAAGTATATACTGTAAAATATTTGTGGAATTGCAGAAACAAGTTTCTGCCAATAGTACTGATCTAAGTGACATGGCTGGAAGCTGGAAGAGAGTCAGTCCCCAGACAGTCAGCGCATTTAGTTCCAGAAGGTGCTACATGGTCAACTGGGGGAAAATGAGCAGTATCTGTCCAAGCAACTCATGGTCTAACCTGCTTTGCAGCAAACAACTTGCCATGATGCTCACACAAGTGCAATAGTGGCACACAGACATGGTAGGAAACGAACTGCCCTTGATTTGGCTAACTGATCTGCTATGTGGAACAGAACCCATAGCTGGAGCAGGGAAACAAGTCAGAACCAGATCCAAAATGAGCCCGCTCTCCATTATCAAGCTACCACCAATCGTGGGCTACAAGAGGGTCTACACCTATTAAATTCTCTATAAAAAAATAAGGGTTATCCCATTTATCTGGTGCTAACTTTACTCTCCGTTGGAAAATCTGCTTCTCTTTTTCAGACAGTTGCACATCCTAAGGACAGAACCACCCCATCATACTTCAAAAGGGCCCACGCTGAAACTAAGAACAATTGGTGAAACAAGCCAGGGTGCTGTTTTCTTGGGGAACCTGGTACCAGCACAAGGGTGAAGGAGATTGACACAGAGAAAAATTAGCTCCTACCAAATCAGATATCCAGAGACACAGAAGCTCCCAACACCTCATTACTGAAGCAGACCAAAAATGAACACAACATGGCTCAAGGAAATTTTGCGGCAGAAGGGGTAGAAAGAATGTCAGAGCCACATGTTGGTTCATGATATGAAGAGACATTTTCTTCTACTCATAACTGTGGGCTAACTCCACAAATCATGACCCATATACCTCAACGAGGAGGAGGGTGAGGCAAGGGGGAGGTGGTAGGACATGGAGGAGGCTTACATTGGTACCAACTTGACTGTATTCACTGAGTAAAAACTAATTAATAAAAAAATGAAATATAAATAATGAAAAAAAAAGAACAGGCAAAAGACTATGGAGTGGGATACATGATGTTTGGCTTTAGTCACCTGAGGTGATGTTTGGCTATAGCCACCTGAGGTAAATGTCACCACACCCCCACACTACCTGCAACAGATGATCTCACTGGCACCACAGGGTCACATACACATGCATATGCATGCACGACACACATCACAGCACATGTTTGCACACACACACACACACACACATATTAATACACACATACACACAAGCAAAAACCAAAAAAGAATTTCAAATATTTTAAGAAAATAAACAACTCTCAAGGATGGAGGACATAAGCTTAAACACTTCTTATATGGGGCCTATATACATTGACTGTTCTCTGGAGACTACAGTATGAAAAAAGGTTATTAAAGGGTAACCTTACAATCAGGCTCATAGCCTGTGAACTTGATATGATGAAAATTTCATTCTCTCCCCAAAGGGTTCCTCATAGCCCCAGTTTATTTATTTATTTTTTACCAATAACAGGAGCATCACAATTGGAACACCTTTGAAAATACCAGAGCTATGTGCTTCAATAACTGGTAATATCATCAGAAACTTGCAAAGTCCTAGAAACAATCACAAGAATGAAGAGACATGACAATAAGATTCAGTAGCTTGCGTAGGATTCTGGATTATAAAAATGACATTCATGAAACACTGAGTTAATATTGCTAAATTATGTTTTGAATTTAGTATATTTAAAAAAATTTATTTTTATTTATTTATTTGACAGAGAAAGGGGGAGAGAGAGAGAGATAGAGGGAGAGAATGGGAGTGCCAGGGCCGCCACCCACTACAAATAAACTCCAATTGCCTGTGCCCCCTTGTGCATCTGGCTAATGTGGGTCCTGGGGAATTGAACCTGGGTCCTTTGGCTTTGCAGGCAAGCACCTTAACCACTAAGCAATCCCTCCAGCCCTGAATTTAGTTTCTTTAATATTAATCCATATATTATAGCAGATTTGCCATAGTAATATAAGGAATTAATAATAGGGAAACTATGTGTGTTGCAGGTGTAATTATGGAAAACTTATACTATATTTGTAATCATTCCATAATCTAAAACAAAATACTTAAAAATTGCAAATAATTTTGAAGTATATGCTTTCTTCCATTTTCTAACAAGGTTTTTAATTTCCTTGCTAAAATTCCAACCCTTGAAATGTCTGATTGGCAAATATGGGTTAAAGGAAGTGAAAACCAACTAAAAATAGTGAGAAAATGTTGGAGAGCCATACGGATTTAGGATTACACAGTTGAAGGAAATAGCAACATAGAGACATGGAAACCAGGTGTTTCAGGATTAGATGACATTAGAGAGCTTCTAAGTTGTTGTTTTTCCCTATTCTTCTGTGTTGTCATAGGTGAATCATGCCTAAGCCCTTGTTAATGAAAACAAGGGAAACAAGAACACAGGCAATGCTTAGCACATTTAGATTAATACCAGGGCAAACTTTTATGTATGTATGTATGTATGTACATATGTATTCATTCACTGTGTGTCTGTGAGTGTGTTTGTGTGCCAGTCTCTTGCCATTGAAAATGAACACCAGACACATGTACCACTTTTTGTATCTCATATTAATGGGTGCAGGGGAAGTAATTCCTGTCCATAATGTCTTGCAGTCAAGTGCATTTAACTGCTTAGCCATTTCTCTAGCTGAAGGCTAATTATTCCACCTTTAATTAATTAAAAGGACACCTTAATTCTATTTATTTAGGGACTATTGTCTTTCAGACGCTGTTAGACTTTGAGGAAGACAAAGTGAACAAAAAAGAAAGAGTAAATTTTGGGCTGGAGAGGTGGCTTAGCAGTTATGGTACTTGCCTACAAAGCCAAATGACAGAAGTTCAGTTCCCCAGGACCCATGTAAGCCAGATTCACAAAGTGGTGCATGTGTCTGGAGTTCATTTTCAGTGGCCGGAGGTGCTGGCATGCCCATTCTATTTCTCTTTTTCTCTTTGTGTGTGTCTCCCTGCCTCTTCCTCTCTCTCAAATAAATAAATATAAATAAAATATTAAAAAATAAATTTTAATGGGTATTATGTTCTAGAATACAAGGGTCCATTATAATCAATATAAGTTAATAAACCCCATACAGTATCATGACATGAATCATACTAACAGGACATTTGATTCAGAGAAAACAGCTAAGGAATATTGCACCCAAGTGAAATGTGAAAACATATATGAATAAGTTGAGGTACTAACCTATTTAAGACATTTTAGGGAAAACACCATTCCAAACAGAAATGTAACAATGAAAAGGCAAGACAGATCTCCTTGAGAGAGTTGGGAATATTTAGAATGTTCATGTGGTATACAGAGTGAGCAATAGCGAAAATAGCAGGAAATAAAGTCCCTGAGACAACATAGGAGGAAACAAACCATGTAGGGCCCGCAGATAATGAAAACTAAGCTGATTTCTCCTCCAGGTGAGATGGGCCCTGGTTGATGGACCAGAGAAATGGCTGAGTGTATAAATGCATGTGCCCCCAAAGTCTGGTTCACTACAGAGTACTCAAGTACAGTCAAATGCACAGAGTGGTGTGCACATCTGGAATTCATTTGCAGTGGTAGGACAGTAGGCCCTAGTGTACACTCACTCCTCTCTGCACCCCTCTGCCCGATAAATAAAAAATATAAAACCTGATTGATGCATACTTGACTGGGAAAAGGATAAAAGGCATTGCAGTCACTGTTTTTGGAAGACTGTTTTGGACAATTGTTACTATAAAGAAATGGATAAGAACTAACTGGATGTTATGAAATCAGTAGAAATGATGTTGTTATAATAAAGCTTTCACATGGCTGTATTGCCTGATGTTTGGGTAGCTGAGGCAGAAAAATTCCTTGTTCAGAGTTCTCAAGAATAATTCAAGCATGTGTTGTCCTGAGCTGTAATAACACATCAACATTTACAGCTAAATAAAGAAAAAAACAAGCATACAGATACTGGTGCATAAAGTAATGTAGTGAAGGCAAGTGTAATTCTCTTCTGACTGTAGTCAGTCACTAAAGAAGGTGAGCTTCAAATGGTCATGAGACATCTTGCCATCCTGAGAACCTCTACCCTCACTTTTCAGAGTATATTCAAGCATAAACAGAATTGGTGAAGTGTTTTTTGTATTTGTCCTGCATTTGGGGTCCATGAATGCAAGGTATACAACGTTTATTCTAGGAAATCTAGAGGGTCCTTAATGATACAAACATTTTGATAGCTGAATTAGAAGAATAGTGAGCAATTGTAATCAGATTGCATTACAAGATTGGAGAAAAAGGTATCCCATCTTTCCTGTTGGCTAGACAAACCAGAGGCAAACAAAAAACTTAGAGAGTAATATATATATATATATATATATATATATATATATATATATAATGTTTGTGTGTGGTGTGCGCATTAGTGCATGTGTGTGTGCAAAATCGCTAGTGTACAAATACCTGAGGCGTAGATTAAACAGCATTAAGGGAGCATTTTTAAGGTTTATATAGGTTTAGTGGAAAAATTGGAAGCAATTTATGAATTATTTAACAAAACAAGTAGGATGAATATGAGTCAAGTAATTCCAAAGACAAAATCCAAAAGTAATCAACATAGAAATTAGATAATAAAAAAATGCTGGGTCCTAGAAAATAGGGAAATGGAAAAAAGACATAAGGCCTATGGGAACCAACAGCCTAAAGAACAGAAAGTGAGAAAGAACTACAAATAAATTCATGTTTTTAAAAGTAAAATGTCATAAATGAGTAATATGAACAAATTTATATCAATACATTTGAAAATCTAAAGTTTGAATAATTTCTGTAAAGGCATAAAATTCTAAAATTAGCAGAAGAAGAAATTTTAAAGTTATGATTAGACAAATAACCATTAAAACATTGAAATTGTAATCAAAGATGCTTTATTAGGAACTCAACTCAAGGTTAAATTAAATTTCCACTGTCAGCTTTAACAGGATAACTGGCACTGAATTGTCACTGTGCCAAAAACATCTTTAAAACTGACAAAATAGGCGAGGTGCCAGTTTTCTAAGTGTTGTTCCACAAGCCATACTATGATTCACAGGAGAATGAAAACAAAACATTGGAGACCAGCTGTCCTTCTCCCATAGCCTTGTGTTTTTGGCTTTGTGACTTGCTAAATAATAAGGAGGTAAATTCAAAGTGAAATCATTAATAACAACATAAGCATGGTATTACTGGTCAGAATTATTTTGACCTGTCCAAAATTCATATGTTGAAACTTAATGAACGAGGTGGCAGTGTTCAGAAGTTGAGTCATTGGGGGGTGGGCCTTTGCAATATAACGTGTCAGATGTGTCATCCTTACTCAGTCTGAGCAAGTATGTGCAGTGAGTCCTTGATTAAAGGACAGACTATGCCTGTACTGAATATAAACTCCACAAGACTAAGGAAACCTGTTTGCTGGAGAAATGAGAAAGACATATAGAAGTACCAGAATATGTTGGAGTTCTGACCCACGAAAAGTTGAAAGGCCTTACTAACTACCCCAAGTGAAGACTACAGAAAGACTATTCTATGCCATAATGCAAAAGTAAGCTCCACGACTTAAGATTATATTGAAAACTGAAATAGATGATGAAAAAAGTCACCAAACCTGAGCAAATTAACAACCTCTAAAATAATATAATTGCTTGCCAGAATAAATACCAGCATGCTTCAAAAAAAATGCTGTAAGCCCAATGCCCTACAGAGTCACAATACATAGTCTAATATAACAATTACTAGAAGAAAATTTGTCTCATGACAAAAATAGAGCAAAAGTAGCCAAAATAAAAACAATCACTTATAAAGTGTGTAAATCAGAATTAGTATGAGTGTATTTTTAGGAGGTTCTATAAAAAATTTTCAGGGATATAAATGTTAATGTAGTAAAAAGTGATTTAGTAGATTGTGAATCTCAATAGAGAAATGAAAATACTAAGAAAAATCAAATTTAAATAATAAGTGAGAAGATTAATATCTGAAATGAGCAAAGCATATTCAAGGTATTTATGGGAAGAACAGATCTGAGCCATTCCTTCTCAAAGCAGGAAAAACACACTAAATAGCAAACATGGGCACATTAGTGCCAGATAACTAAAGAATAAAAAGAAAAAAAATGTGAATGCAACCAAAGTGAAAAGACACAGACAGGGACAGCCTTAAAAATTGAGGGTGATTAAGATCACACAGCAAGGAAAGGTTATTCTCTTTAACAAATAATAAGCTGGGTATCCACATGCAGAAAAAAATGAAAACAAAATAGATTAGCATCACAGAAATCAATTCAAAACAGATAAGACAAACATAATGTACCTGAAATCATAAATCTCCCGGAAGAAAAGCTGTATAACATTGATCTTGGTAGTACTTTTTTGTTTATGACATAAATGTACACACAATAAGGCAAAAATAAACAAGTGAGATTAAAATAAACTCAAAAGCTTTTATGGAGAAAAGAAAACAGTCAGCATAGGAATAGTCAATATATAGAATGAGAAATCATAAGCGAATAATACAGTGAATAAATGGTAATTATTCAAAATCTTTAACTAGGACACTTAATATCCAAAAAATAATAGAATGGAAAACAGATTGAAACAGACATAACAGTGTCCAAAAAGTTTATGAAAATTTGCTCATCACCACTAACCATCAGGTAAATGTAATTGAAAATAACAATAAAATAACACCTCATACCCATAATGGTCATCTAGTCTAGATAGCCATCAGCAGATGAATTAATAAAGAAAATGTGATGCATATGCATGCAAGAATTTCATACAACTATAAAGAAAACCAAAATCACGACATTTTAAGGAAAATGTTTGGAACTGAAAATAATGTTAATTGAAATAAGCCAAATTTGCAGAGGAAAATAGTACATCCTTTCTAGCATATACTGACTCTAGATTAGAGTGTGTACATGTGAAATTGAAACCGTTCATCCTGGCCAGAGGCACCTTAAGACTTGGAAAGTAAATGTAAATTACAAGGCTAAGGAAGCAATAACTGATATCTCAGGAAGTTCCTCAAACTTAAAAAGATTCACAAGACCAATCCAAGTTCATACAAACAATAACATTTACTGAGAATGAAGACTCCCCAACAAACTGCCCTTATTGTATGACATAGAGTGAGCTCCACTGATGCAGCTTTCATAGGTAGTTATCCATGCTGGGGCTGGCTTTTCGGTAACTGCCCTTGAATTGTCCATGCTTCTGTATGTAGCTCCTCACATAAATTCTTATAAGTAAATCCAATACTCTAACTGGTTCACTAAGTTAAATTTGGGTGGAATGGTTATATTGGGCTACCCATAGATATGTTTTCTGGGGTGAACAGACCTTAGTTCATGTCTTCCCAGGCAAAGACACACGACTTGGTGTTGTCTGTGTGCATGCCATGAAACTAAAAAGGGGATAATGAGAAAGGAAAAGACCTTAAAAGAGGGTTGCATGTGGAGAGAAAAAAAAATAGAAAGTAATGACATGTATGTAAAATAAAAGCAAAAGGAGAGGGCTACTATGTGGAAAGAGGAAGGCCACCAACAAACTGATTGTAGGGGGAAGAAGGTGGGTAGTAGGAGAGGGGAACAAATAAGAAAAAAGTATGCATAAAAATTCCATTATTAAGCCCTATTACTTTGTATTGTACCTTAAATTAACTAAAATAAACTAAAGCATCAAAATAAAATCTTTATGTTGTCAAAGATCTTTGTGTAATTATTGGTAATATAACTTAGTGTAGTCATTATGAAAAACAATATAAATATTTCTCAAAAATAAAAGTAAACCTGAGTGGGGTTGTACATACCTTTAATCCCAGCACTTGGGAGGCAGGGGTAGGTGGATCGTTGTGAGTTCAAGGCCGCTGTGAGACTACATAGTGAATTCCAGCTCAGCCTGAGCTACAGTGAGACCCTACCTTAAAGAAACAACAACCAAAATAAAGAATTAAAAGTAGGGGGCCGGGCGTGGTGGCGCATGCCTTTAATCCCAGTACTGGGAGGTAGAGGTAGGAGGATCGCTGTGAGTTCGAGGCCACCCTGAGACTCCATAGTGAATTCCAGGTCAGCCTGGGATAGAGTGGGACCCTACCTCAAAAAAAAAAAAAAAAAAGTAGGGCTGGAGAGATGGCTTACCAGTTAAGGCTCTTGCCTGCAAAGCCTAAGGACCTGAGTTTGATTCCCAAATATCCACTGAAGAGCTAGATGCACAAGGTGGCACATATGTCTAACATTCTTTTGCAGTGGCTAACGGCCCTGACATGACTATTCTCTCTCTGTCTCTATCTGCCTTCTCTCTCTCTCTCTCTTTCAAATAAGTTAAAATTAATATTTTAAAAATATGAAAAAGTTAAAAGTACCACATCCATATGATCTAGAAATCAATTCTTGGTACATATACTCAAAAACTGAAAGCAACATGCTGAAGATACGTCTGGATTTATGTATTCACTATATAGCACTACCTACAACAGCCACTAATATTTCTTACCTGAGAATAAAGCAGGGAAGCTGAAGAGGTATGTAATAGATTAATCTGCAGCACTTTGAAGCAGTGAACATGGAAATGCATATCACAACATGGATAACCCCAAATGTACAGTGTTGGAGATATATCTAATATATCAATATATGTGTATATATACAAATTCATCAGTATCCATAGGTATGCTTTTTAATCTTTTTAAAAAATTTTTTTAAAAAAGAGCGCCAGAGAGAGAAAGAGGCAGATAGAGATATATATAGAGAGAGAATGGGCGCGCCAGGGCCTCCAGCCACAGCCAAACGAACTCCAGACACGTGCGCCCCCTTGTGCATCTGGCTAACGTGGGTCCTGGGGAATCAAGCCTTGAACCAGAGTCCTTAGGCTTCACAGGCAAGCGCTTAACTGCTAAGCCATCTCTCCAGCCCCTGCTTTTTAATCTTGACTTAAACTTTGTTGGTATGTCTGAGATGTTTTTTCTTATAACAATTACATCATGATGTCTCTGACCAAATAAGTTGTTTAATATATTTATTCAGAATATGAATAAAATATTGATATGTAGTTGAAACTTGAGTAAGTGGGGGCTGGTGGAAGGCAGGTAGGTCCCTTCCTGGTTCCTGGCTGCCGTGCTGTGGGTGAGCAGCTTGTGCCACATGTTCCCATTGCTTATAGAGTAGCATAATGCCATTTACATGAAGTTTAAAATATTTAAGTAAAAATATAGTGAGTGACTTGAAGAGACTGTTTATCTAGAGAATGAAGAAGACTCAGTACCATGATCAAGTTTAAGGAGGAATACAGTAAAATAGAATAGGTGAAGGGGTTTGCATGGTATTGTGTCTTGAAGAGAACATTACATTCACTGTCGTGATCTGTAAGAGGTAACATCGCTAATGCCACATTCATCTTTTTAAATACATGATCTGAGAACACACACACACACACACACACACACACACACACACACATACACACTATAACACTGGCTCTGGCTTATTTCTCACTTTCAAAGTTTTCAAATATGCAGAAACCTGACACAATGTCATTCTGACCTCACAATACTCCTCATACAGACAAGCCTGAGATTCAGAGAGAATCAGTAATTTCCCTAACAGTCTTCACAGAATAGGAAATAGATCTAAGGGATCAACCTAGAGCCCATGTCCTTCTCCACCAAACTTTATCCAAGCAAAAGGAAAGCCAAATAGCATTCACTTACTTATTTTTTTTAAACTCAATTAGTTTTTGAGTTTCTTTTCCATGTGCCTTGTAAAGGGCTAACTTCCCACAGTAGTAAACTAAATCTAAGCATTGTCTACCAAGACTGTTTGGGGAAAAAAAAAAAAAAAATTGTCACTTCAAACCTTCACTACTACTTGAAGAAACAAACCAAGTTGATATTTTAAGTTCCTATGTTAACATTGAGGAAGAAAAGAGTCATGAAAGAGGACTAAAGCAGAGTCTTAATCCCCAGACTTTCATGGAAAAAAAAAGTCAGTGCAAAGCATGCTTGAAGCCATGAAATACGTCTACTGATGAGTGTAGCAGCTAATGTGCATATGGTACGTGAACTGCTCTAGGTAATTCATTTTCTCCAGACATTTGTTAAATTTCATAAATATGCAGTTTATATCCTGGGGGGATTTTGTTAGGAGGAAGTACTAGGCATGAGCATTTGATCAGTAGTTTTAGGTTCACACATATAATCGGCCTGCACTTCAGATCACCAGCTTCCAATTGACTTTAATTGTGAAATTCAATTCATGTGCTACTTTAGGGTTCATTTCATAACAAATAAATTTCAATAAGTGTTTTCTTGTGAGACTAATTGTCCTTTACAGAATCACCCTCTTGATAGACACCATTACACATGCAATTTCATCAATAGCTACTAACATTTGGGAAGTTAACTGTTTTCTCTGCATAAATTTGTGCATTTTTCCATATTTTATTACCTACAGTCAGCCAAAACAAAGAGAAATGCACACATTTCGCTATTCATGCTTCTAGGGAATATTCTCAACTATATTCCATTTATTTCTGTAAATTGTGGTAAAAGAAAATACTGGCAGTGTTTGGACTACTAAATACTGGAATAATATGAAGATAATAAGGCAAATGGAACCACGTAAAGACCTACACAATAAAAGTCTAACTAAAAGTTAGCCTGTATATTGTGAAAAAAATCATATTACAAATTAGGTCTTTATTTCCAAATATCATTGTTGTAAAGAAATCTGCACTTAAGATCACAATTAATTATTTTTAATGAATTTGTTCCATAGAGAATTGACACTGAAAAATATGTACATAGTATATAAATAGGAAAATATTTTAAAAGGAGAGAAAATGTTAAATATATAGATAAAAACATTGAACCCAAGTGAGATAGCACAAAAATATGAAATTGGCAAGATGGTTGTGTCTAAGATTCACAGTAGCCAATGCAATAGGAACTGTTATTATGTATAATATCTTCAGAATTAACATTTCTTCTTTCATAATTTTTAATAGATATGGACATATTTTCTATGTAAACAACACATGTTGGTACCACCCTTTCCCTCCTCCCTGCCCATTTTCTGAAGAGGACTTCCTCATTGGGGATGCAGGTCAACACCATGGGAATTGTGGGTCATGCATTATGTGGGGGGGGGGAGGCAAAAAGTATATATTGACTATAAAATTTACATTGAAGGCTAAGGATACAGCTCATAGTTAAAGATTTTGACTAGTATGTGTGATACTAAGGTTGACTAGCACTACTGAAAAAGCTCTGAATTTTCTACAAAAGATAACCATGCAAGTGTTTTTCAGCATCCTATATCTGTTAACGTACAAAACTGAAGATACAACAAATGAAGAAAAAGCAAAACTTAGAATAAAATCTGTAAAGTAAGAAATAATGTTATTTACATTACAGTAACATTGTTATTTATATTTTATTTTTAAAGTTATTTTTAAATATTTATTTATTTATTTATTTATTTATTTATTTATTTTATTTGACCGAGAAAGAGGGAGAGAGAGAGAAAGAGATTATGGGCACACCAGGTCCTATAGCCACTGCAAACGAACTCCAGACACGTGGGCCTGGCTAATGTGGGTCCTGGGAAATTGAACCTAGGTCCTTTGGCTTTGTAGGAAAATGCCTTAACTGCTAAGCCATCCCTCCAGTCCTTTAAAGATATTTTATTTATTTATTTGTAAACACACACACATACACACACAGAGAGAGACAGAGACAGAGACAGAGAGAATGAGAGAATGGACATGCCATGGCCTCTTCCCACTTTCAAATGAACTCCAGACACATGTTCCACTTTGTGCATCTGGCTTTATTTGGGAGCTAGGGAATAGAACCCAAGCCATTAAGCTATGTAAACAACAGTCTTCCCCTTCTATGGAATCTCTCTAGCCCTGATTTTCAATATGTACATGCATAAACAAGTGAAAACTCGTAAATTAAATGAGTTGAAGAGGATTATGATTTTGCAATACAAGAAGACAATGCACAATAATTTTTAACTAAATATTAATTTCAGAGAGGTTATGCTGGCAAGATCCTTTTCTGGTTACAACTTCAAACACAGTGAGAAAAATATCACATAGGGGCTGAAATGATAGCTTAATGGTAAAAGGTGCTTTCTAGCAAAGCCTGACAACTCAGGTTCAATTCTCCAGTACCCACATAAAGCCAGGTGCAAAAATTGGTAGGTGGCAAGAGGCCCTGGCATGCCCATTTACTCATTTTCTCTATCTTCCCTTGCAAATAAATAAATAAACCTTGATGAAAAAGAAAAAAGAATACATAAGATATTTTAAAAATATCATTCCAATCTGGTTAAAAAAATAGAAAAAAAGTTTTGCCAGAATCACCTTGTAGAGGGGATAATGCTGTAAAGAGAAGCCACAGATTCGTAGAGAAATGTTTCAGTGCCATGGGTGGGATATCTCCCAGTGAGTTGTTGGTGAGGGATGGAGGCCACTGATGTCTCCAAAACAATACAGGCTATTTCCAAGGCTATTGGTTGCCCACCAGAACAAGAAGGTAAGACCCTATTCCCAAAGACACCACATGCGTTGGATACAGGACACTAAGAAATCAAGCTGGAGGTAAGCTAGAAACTTCATCCCTGTTGTGTAATTGTTAGACAACTGGAAAGTGCTATGCAACCTGCTGGGGGAGAAAGGTCATCTGGGCTTAACCAGCAGAGGATTCTGCCAGCTACATGGCTAGCTACCAGGCCATATATGCCAGCTGGTACAATGATACCATGTTTTATTTTATATATTTTTAATTTTTAAATTATTTATTTATTTTATTTTATATTTTTATTAGATATGGCAATATTTACTATGTAAACAACACATATTGGTACCATACTTTCCCTCTTCCTGGCCTTTTTACTGAAGAGTACTTCCACATTGGGGATGCAGGTCAACCCCATGGGAATTGTAGGTCATGCATTATGGGGGGGGGGAGGGCAATGTCTCTGTGCAAAATGTCCCAACTTGTGACTCTAACAATCTTTCCACTCCCTCTTCTGAAAAATTCCCTGAGCCATGCTGTGAGCATTTTAAGTATACTTCCGTGATGGGCACTTGGGCCTCTTAATCTCTAGCTTGGTAGGTGTTGAGTATCCTCAGTATCTTTATACATCACAGTTGTGCTGATATCAGATTCACTATAAAAGCAGCACTCCTGCTTATTTCCCTAATTCCTCTGTGC